>CM076094.1:34768760-36106515 GCA_038088585.1 Chrysina gloriosa
TATATCCTTTGAATTCACATATATTCACTGATTTTGACTCAAAATCAAGAGTTGCTGTTCAACAGTCTAGTCAGACTTACACTGGGATATCATACAGTGTCGTCTCCAGTTGTAAGGCACTCATACTTCGAAAACATGCTTTAAAAAGTGTCACCTTGGCCATCATGCATTGAAAGAATATTGAGAACTTGCAAGAGAAAGACAGAGATTTTGACATCAACTCTCGTAAAAAATGTATTAAGCAAAAAGAAAAAGATAAGAAAACAAATAGAAGAAGCTAAGACATATAGAAGAAAATTACAGTTTTAAAAACAGCAGAGTGAAAAAGGAAAGGAATCAAAATCCAGTGGATCTAAGACTGAAAAAAGTGGCATGCCAGAATCATCTACGTGTGAAAATGTAGACTGTCTTGTATGTGGTGAACATGTTGATGAAAGCGGATTCAGTGTCATACATGTGAAGGCTGGGCAGATAAACTTTATGCAGATATTGAAGACACGGTGTTTTATTATTGTAATTATTGCAAGTTCAACAGTATGCAGTCTAAATTAAAGTAAAAACCTATTTACACAATTTAAATTGAATTTGTATAAATATTAAAGAATTCTGTTAAGAAAAATAGGTTTTATTTATCTTCACTCCTGTTCTTTAATTATGGCTCATTCTACCCCATGCCAAAAATTTTACACATTTTATTTGATTAATTTTAATTCCTTTGTCAGAGGGTGTGTGAAGTAAATGTTTCACTACTTACTATTATCTAGCTTCAGATGATTATGCCTATCATTGACTATATTGTGACACTTTTTGCATAAGTGGGCCATACTGCTCGAGCAGGTAGCAAAATAAACATGTTGGCGTCTTCCTCTTACAAAATCTAATCATTGTTTTTTATCAAGAAACAGGCACACGGAAAATTATCAAAGGAAAAATATTATTGTTTGGTGTCGCATCAATCCCATTCAGCAAAAAGAAATTCCAATTGAAAAGAAAATTCAACATCTAAAATAATCCAAACGTTTGGACTTACATAAATTGCATTTTGCTATAAGTTTTTTCATTATGTAAAATTATATATATCAACATAATTATTCCTATATCTTACTTTAGTACTGCCCCTCCTCAACAGTTGCAATTAAACAATATATACTAAAAAGGAAGTAAATGCACATGCTTTACCTTGCTCATAACAAACATATACATATACACACAAAACCATTCACATAATTCTAACTTTGTTTTATCGAATGCTTTTAAATGTATCAGTCAAAATAAAAGTTCGTATGATACCAAGAACGCAGGATAAGTAACTAAAGTAGAAAGTTTCCCGTAATTACAGCGCATGTCGTACGTAATAGCAAAACGTAATTATTAGAACGATTACCATATCATTTACAATTAACTTTGAATAACTAATATGTTACACATATCTATCGGGACAAATAGTCTGTCCTTGGAAATTTTAACCGGCTTCATCGTTTTTTTAATTTGACATCAATTCAAAGAATGTGGCATCCTATTGCATTTCTAAATTTATTACCTACGTAATACATAACGTTGCAACGCACTCTGATCAAGTTCTAAGCCTAATTGATTAAAATCAACCACAAGTATTAAGTACTTAAACTTACGACGTTCCATTGAAATCTTGTTGAAAAGTATAGCAAAATCAGTAATTTTGAATGAACACAGGAAAAACGATTCTTTCCTTACCGCCTCATTTTAAAATCAGAAAAAATTATATCTAAATTTTCTTTAACACGATTGATTTGTCTATTTTTGTGTCCGATGTCCTAAATATAACTGCATATATTTCTTGGTTATTATTACCTACTCTGTCATTCAAATCTCTCACAGCAGTCACATTGTTCTTGTATTGAGTAAATATATATGTCGAACTATTAAAATTTTAACAGAATAAAAAAATTGTGGTATGGAACCAATAAGTTAGACTCCTGATTATAATTACACGTTTGGACTAGCAAGATGAAACTGAACTCATTTCAACTACAAAAGAGTGAACTCAACCCGGCAGTGATGGCGCTTATTAAAGGAACACGACTAATGGCGCTAAGTCTCACAGACTCAATATTAAAAAATGTATATTTAAGAAAGTAAATATAATTTTAGTATTTTGCTTATGGGTCGTTCCATGTCAAGTGGACCAGTTTTGAAAGCGTCATCACTCGACCATCTCCAATTCGGCTGAAAGTTTATACGGATATACATATATGTTTGAAACAAGGTTCTGCAAAGTTTTAGCTCTAGGAATCATATACCTCGAGCAACACAGCCCTTTCTGTGGAGGTCCTACCAACCCCACGGCGTCAACCACGAAGATTTTGCAAAGTTTGACGTGTGGCCATTGCAGAACTATGGTAGCTGTGATGCTGAAATTCAACATACTAGCTCAACTTGTGCCTGTGAACATGAAAAATTTAGTATCAACATCCACAAAACAATATATAGATCGCAATTTAAGCTCAAAGTGACTTCAAAATTACGTCGCGTAATGCACAAGCCAAATTTTGACACTGCACAACTCAAAAACAAAAACAGTTGGTAGGTTCTGCTTTTACCAGTACACTACCTACCGGCAAGCCAATATATTGCTGCAATATTAGAACAAAGGCTCGCATACTTGTGGAGATATTCACACACAAACATGGTACAAAATACTTAAAAGACAAATCTAATCTATTTTCAAAGTCAAATATCCCAATGTGGGACCACTCCAAATTCATTTATTTTTATACCACTGGAAAGAGCAGAACTTTTTCGACCAGTATCATATTTTTCTATTTTAGTGTTTTTTGGTTTAAAGAAGAAAAATCCCTTTGAAGATGGTGCTATTTCTTTCGCGAAATCAACATTAATTACAGTATTTTTTAGATATGGAGATTTTGCAAAGTTTGTCATGTCACTATTAATGCTAGCTCAATTTGTGCCAGTGAACAAGAAAAGTTTACTGTCAACACTCGCAGAACAATATGTGAATCACAATTTGAGCTCAAGTTGGCTTCAAAATTACATCGCGTAATGCACAAGCAATACTTTGGCAGTGTAAAACTAAAAAGAAAAACAGTTAGTAGGCTGTGCTTTCACCAGTCCAGTAACCAACTACACGACATTGTACTACTGTAATGTCAGAACCAAGCCTCACATACTTGTGGAGATATATATTTACACGAAAACATGGTGCAAGTATCTCTAAAAGGGTACCATTTAATTTGATTTATTTTAGTGCCACTTGAAAGAACATGTTTCTTTTTCTACAAGATCCATCTTAAGTGCCTTTCTGATGTCTTTTGGATTAAAGCATAAAAATGTCCTTGAACATGGTGCTCTTCATCTAGTCCAATGAACGATAATTTCATTAGTGAAACCCTTGCGTTGGTCCATGGTGGCTCTACCACTACCAATTCTTAACAATTGCTATTATAATCCTGCTAAGCATTGTAAGCTTGTCAGCTCTGTCAAGAATTGGTAACCCCATTCGCGAGTTTTACTTTTAGTTAACAATCCAGTCACGGAATTGTTGTGGTGCATTTGAGAACGGGCATTTCTGAGAGAGAGAGGCCTATCTATATATTCTTTATCTATGCTCCGGGCTGTTGTTGATGTAGTCACAAGGAATACTCCGCGATAATATCCAGAAATAGAAGGGACGCCGAGAACAAAGAAACAAGTACTTGAGCAAAGCGGGGCGTATCATAAGTCATTCACTACAGAGCCACTCTTCTAAAAAAAACCCCAAACTGCAGCATATCGCACAAACCGAAACCGAAACAGAATCCGTCGGTATACATACTTTGTGTATGTCGAATAACGAACCAAATTTAAATCGAAGAGAATAAAAAAATTAAATTACGAGAAATGAAATAACAGATATAATTCGACTTAAATAAGTTAATGCTCGGTGCCAAAATCTACCGTCCCAGGTATAGCTGTACGGGGCGTTGAATAGTCTTCAGGGTCCCTTGTTTTGTTCTCTTTCTCAAGAATCTTATTTCTGTAGCTTCTATTATGCTTTTATTTCTATTGGTTAGCGCGAGGGACTCCAAGCCGTATGTTATAATTGGGGTTACTACTTTCTTGAAAACCTCTCTCTTGATTTCTTTCGAGATTTCTTTCTCTCCCAAGCAAACGTCTTTCAAACTATTGAACAGCTGCTGTTTCTCATTCTATTATTTCTTCGTACATTTCTCTGTTCTACAGTATTGCTACTCCCAAGTACTTAGATTTCTCTATTTGCTATAATTTGTTCATCTTTATGTTATATTGTTTTGTAATGTAAACAAAAGATGACTTGCCTTGCTTTACTCTTTGTGTGAATCGGAACTTATCTAATATTTCATATTTTACTTGTACATAGTTAGTTGTGCTGCTATATAAACTTTATATGTCCATAATGAAACTCTATCCTATTTCTCTTTTTGCATTGCTTCCCATATCTTTATCTTATCGAAAACCTTTTAAATCTATTAATCAGAGACCTACATCTCTCTCTCACCTTATAGCTTTTTGTGAGATTTGTCGTAAAATAAATATAGCTTTTGCCTCTGCTAGATCTGAAACTAAACTGTTTGAAGTTAATGAATTTTTGTAGGTTCTCGCCTAGGTGTTGATAATATCTTTCTTCTAGGTTCCTCTATTTTCTTCTTGATTGTTTTAAGTGACATCATTAGCAGGTAATGGTCGCTGCCAATTCCTGGTCCCCTTTTAACCTTTATGTTCTTTGCTTTGTGCCGCATTTATTTATTTACTACAAAATAGTCTTCGTTAGGTCCGTAGAATGTTTAGTAATCACTCATTGACAAATATCACTTACAACATACTTTTAATTGTTTATAAGTACTGCTATCCCGCCTCTTGCGTTTTCTGTTTCGCGTATCCCAGACCAGTACATCCAATAATCCATTCGGTAGTTTTTTGTTTCCTCTTCCACTTTTCTTCGTTCCTACATAGTCTATTTTCATCTTTACTATTTCCTCCGTGATTTCATCTTATTTTCCGTTTAAATTTTTTCTGTTTCATGTGCGTATCTGTAGAGTATACACATTGCTGTGTGCCAATTTATTATCTCTCTTTGCGTGTTACTGTTTTGATTGCCAATCGATTTTCCCGATGCTCGCTGTTTGTTCACTCCTTTCCCTCTAAGTATAGCTAGTTCTTTATATTTCATTTTGCCCACTTTTCCGCTGTTTGTCTCAGTTTACTTTTTTTTATCTTGAGAATGATTTAGCTCGATTTTGCATGTCTTTAGTGCTATTTTAAAAGTGTCATCCGTCTGTACTGTCACCCCAATTGCACATTCCAAGAAGTTCTCAATTTCGCCTCCGAATTCTTGTCTGTTCTCTGTATCCATTCCGAGTCCTGCCAGCATGACACTATTTTTCTGCATGAGTTTTCTTAAGACTTTCTGCTATTTTATTCACTTCTTTCAGGTGTTTTTGTAGCCGGGTGTTTTCTTCTCTTCGATTTCGTTCTTATCCCAAATCCAGAAAAATAAGTATAAAAAACCGATGAACAAAATAGATCCAATATGGATAACCAATGTCCGAGAGCAGCAGTAAGGTAAACCAGAGACAATAGAAACGTTTTCAGTTTAATTACTTTTGTCATAATATTTTCCACACATTTCAAGGTACTAACGATAAATCAAATTTATCTGGAGCATCCTTGCATAATTTGAACGTGAAAACATCTGAAGCACAGTCATAAGCAAAACAGAAAGCAAATACTTCCGTATTTCCTCATTCTAGAAGTGAAAACTTCTTTAGCACTGTTGCGAGTGATTTGAAACTCGATGACACGACAAAAGCGACACTAAAAAGAAACAAGCATATACATCTATACTATTTATCCTGCGAGAGAATAAGATAGAATAGCCTCCCCACTCTTGTCTACCAAGCGTTGTATATATGTGCGCTAGTATGAGCCTGCGTATTGTCGAACCGAACCGAGAAAAAGGCGTCGTATAATAAGTATAGTAGCTAGTAGCTATATGTCACCGCCTAATACTTCCTTAAGTTATGACTGTCTGATAGAGGCCACAGTTACAACTCCCGTAGAAAAATAACTTAATTATGGCGTTAGTTAACATCGAATCGGACGTTTATTACAAAAATATTTTCTAAATAATTGTATGCATTGAAATTATCAAATGTAAAAGAAAAGAAAAGAACAATGTTCTATAAAAAGATATTTATAAAAACTAGAAAAGAAACCGTTATATAATATGGAATAAAATAACATAATTCTAATATAAATAAATAAATAAAAATAAAACTCTATAATATGAATTAATCTTCAGAAAGGATAATTTTGTTATCGCGTAGAACTGTTGCATACGATAATACCTGTTATTTTGCAACCGTTATTTCAAAATAATAATAACTGTTTCAACGGTTAAAATAACGATTTTTTCATCACTACTTACTTTGGTCAAAGCGTTCTGTGTGTATGTTTTACGTGTGTGTGCGTCTGCGTATTACGAAGCTTTGGTACCAATATTATAATAAATACACCCTATAATTATCCCACTCCTGATACTGCATTCGTCTCGTTCTCTCGCACTTTTCCGAAGGTTTCGCTTCTACCACGTGTGAACTGCACACATATCTTTTTCTTACACTTTAAACAGGTAAGCCACACTTTACGACAATAACATGCACTCAAGTTAGTAACATAATTCATTTCATTCTCAGCTACATTTGGGCGATTACTAGTCAATGAAAGGAAAGTATTGAAACACCCAATCCACTCAAACCAAATTAAGATAAGATGTCCTCTGTACCCACGTAACCCCAAATGTGAAGCCGGAACATGTTCTTGGGGAAATAAACGTCATATTGTCAATTCTATCAATAATCATAAATGTTACCTTTCTAGCCTTTCTCTTCACAACTGCGTTTCTGACTTCTCTCATCCAAAAATTCCCGATTCCGTATCTTTCTTTTCGATGTTTCAGGTTTTCTTTACTATTTTTGTTCTCCATATTCTTAGTAAATGCCCTAAACATCTTAACTGCTCTTCCTCTACAAGGGTGAGTTTAAGTTTTTTCTTTAATTCTTGTATTTTAAAAATCTCGTTTAACCGCTTGAAATTCATATGTCAAACAAAGAATATATTACCGAAATGTGGAGATGGGGTTCCTTGCCTCTTATTCTAGTAGCTGCGCTTTTTAGGGTTTGACAATCAAAATACTCGTGCTGAATGTGCTAAGCAGATAAGGCTGCACCCATTCGTCACATTTTATTGATGCTAAATAATAACTTGGTAATAAATTATAAGTCAACCATAACGGTTGATTAGCCCCCTCGTGGACATATAAAATTTACCCAGTATATTCCGTCAAAAGCAGCTAAGTACGGAATATTCTTTTTTTTTTGATGCGATACATCTTAATTTTTACACGCCCAACTTTATATAGGTAAGCCATCTGATGGTGAACGCCAAAAGAATATTGGATAACGAACTATTTAGGCTTAGTTGCTAAATACAAACAGTCTGGAAGAAATATAAGAACAGACAATTTCTTCACAAGTCTTCAATTAGCACACACTATCGACTTTTGAAACTTAACATTGGTTGGTGTGCTAAAAACAATAAGGCATGTCTTGTCCTCACATGAAAGATTTGCAAATTTTATTAACATGGCATACAGTAAAGAAGAACCGCGGTGCCAAACCTGAAATTATAAAATATTATAACAAAACAAAGATGTGGATAAAATGGCGGATACACAGTGAAATGTCGAACACACAGGTAACCATTCGAATTTTTCTTCAATATGATCGATACTGCAGGTTTAACGTCGTACATTATCTACATGAAACATAACCGACAACATAGACCAACTGATCGAAAAAGAAAACAATTCAAAAATCTTACGAATAAGTTGTGTATGCTTCCTATTATAACGGGGAGCAATATTTCCAAAGTGAAATAATTTCACACGAAGCAAAGGCATAAAGTAAACAAAGATGCGTCGGGACGTCCGCAATGTGTTGGATATTGTTATGTTTACCCAATGAAGGGTAGCGAAAATTAAGAAAAACGCGAAGAGTATGCAGTTCTTAAACAAAATCTATTTGCAACAAACATTCTGTACCTAAACGTGTGTGATATGTGCCACAATGTAACAGCTTAGCGTAATATCTTTAGATGTCTTTTCTGTTAGCACCAGAGGTAAAAATAAATTGAAATATACAAAAATTTATTTTAAAAGATAATATTCCCAGATGTGACGCAATAATAAGCAAACAGAATATCAAATTTTGGAAACGGAACTAGTACTCGAATACAACAAAATTTCAGTCACATAAAGGTTAACAACAGGATATCACATTCACTGATTGTATCTTATACATTACGTAGGTTTTCTACATAATAAGGTGATATTTTCTTATGTTTACTAGAAAAATTTGTAAAATAATATATGTATAGACATATTTATGTGGAAAATAATGGAATTGTATTAAACAATGTGTGCGGTAGATAAACACAAATATTACTAATCCGTTAAAATGACCTTCCCAGTAATGACACCCATCCATCCATTACAGTACTATTGCGAAACGAGACAAGACAAATGGTCAAAGATTCATTTGTTCTATATATTCGGTTATGTAATATCATTATTAGTCTAGTCAAACAATGGTAACATCGTACAATTTTGAAATAAGTTTCGACAGCATCGCCGACTTCCTACTCTAGTCAGTAAGCTGTATGCGAGTAGTTCTGCGTATACGTCGACTGTCGTAAATTATTTCGTAATTACCGCTGTTTGTCCAGAGTAATCGTTATGACTATAGTTCGAGTTTCATTTTTCTGACATACATATACGCACATATGTGTAATGCCTCACATATATCATGCAAAGATTAATAACTTGGTACATTATTAACAATTTTAAGAGTCTAATAATAAATATAATGGTCTAAATAAAATTGTGTTAAGAAGCAACATGTTTTACACATGTACGAGGGAGGTTTGACGGAAGAATAACTTTTAAAGCGTCGCCTTGGTGACTGTATTATTGGCTTCTTGTTTCTGATGTCTACTGTCAAAATTTCACACAAATCTGACAGATAGGTTATGTTTCATACTCATTTAACTCTAGAAAGATAATCTGCGTAAAATTTACGCATGCATTTTCAAAATAACACGAATCCGTCGGTGTGCGCTTCGGATATCTTAGCCGTTGCGCAGACCTTTCGCGAGGCACACAAGTTACAAGACGCTATTCTGGCCGCCCTTTTATACACTGATGACGGTATCACTTGTGAAGACACGGATAGCGATAGATTGAAGACGATGTACAGAGCTTCGAAATCAACTAGGCGCGTACGAATGTCAGCAATAAATCGAGCGATCAAACAAGCGTGAGATACTTGAAGAAATGAAAAACAGTCGCTCTAGGCCAATGGGAACAGCTATGTTTTGCTTTGACGGCTGAAATGGTTTACATGTTATCATCGTGTGATGAAGAAGCCATTGTCAATGAAACTACCGGTAAATCTGAAATGATTATGTATTATAATCAAACTAAAGGCGGAGTGGATACACTAGATCAAATGTGTCCTCCAGTAGAAAGACGAATAAATGGTCTATGGCTGTTTTCTACGGAATGATAAATATTGCATGCATTAATGCTTATATTATATACAGTCATAATGTCAATAGGAAAGGTAGTAAGGCTCTAAGTCGCAAAAATTTCATGAAAAACCTAAGCATGTCAGTAATATCGCATTTTCTGAATAAGAGATTAGAAACACCTACTTTGATGAGATATTTGCGCGAAAATATATCTAATCTTATGTCAAAAGATATTGGTCACTCATCAAAAGACATTACTGAAGAACCAGTATCAAAAAAACGTACCTACTGTACATTCTGCCCCTCTAAAATAAGGCGGAAAGCAATTGCATTATGCAATAAATACAAAAACGTTATTTGTCGTGAGCATAACATTGACATGTGCCAAAGTTGTATATCAATGATTTTTATAAGGCTTTATATTCTTATCTTATAAAAAATGTCTTGTTTATTTAGTATATACATAAGTCAAAATGACTGATTATTAGCAGAAAATTAGTGATACGTTTCCAAAGAAATGGGATTCCTAAGTTTTGTTGATTACTGAAGAAATTTTTCTGTTTTTGTTTTTTGTCATAATAAATATATATAAACATATCTTTAATTCTGGTATTTTTATTTCATTTATATGTAAAAATATAATCCACATTAGTTTATTCTAAATCAATCAATAAAATAACGACAATATAGCTAATTAAAAATCTTATCTAATCTAATTATCTTTAACGTATGTCAGAATATGATTATCTAGGGTTAACGAAAACGGTTTTCGTTGTTGTGTAAATATGGAGAAAAATTCGCGTGTTAATTAAACATTATCTTTTTACGTGGAAACACAATTAAAGAAACGGAGGAATAGTTACGTAAATATTATCGTAAATGTGCTTCGTCCTATGGGATGATTTGAAAGTAGTTCTCTGCTTTTAAAAGTGGTGTGCTCATATGATCACGGATGATACAAAACGCCCGGAACCGTCATTTAGTGGAACTATTCTAGAAATGGATAAAAACTACACTACTACTCTTGTAATTAGCGATCGTCAATTGAAAGTATGTGAGATGAAGTAAATACTTCAACTAAACAGTATGCAATATTGTGCATAAACGTTTGAATATACCATCCGCAAGATGGGTGCACGTTTGCTTAATGTTAATCAAATGCGGGCTCACATTAAAAATTCAGAAGAATGTTTCAAACGCATTCCAAGTGAATTTTTCTGTCCATATTTCATACTATATGAAACTTAGGTACATCATTATACTCTAAAAATAAAAATACAGTCGAAACTATGGACTGCACCCTAAGAGCGTGCCTCCCAAAAGACAAAAACCGCGTTTTCGGCCAATAAGGTCACGGCTTTGGAATTCCAAAGGTCTTATCTTTATTGATTGTTCACAAAAAGGAAAAACGATGACTGGAAAATATAATGCATGCATGTTTTGATGCCAAACTTAAGAAAAAACAACCGAACTTGTTGAAGAGAAAGTGTTGTTCCGTCACGATAATGCGCCGTCTCATTCGCCCACTCTTGCTACAACAAAATTAATCAAATTGAGTTACAACTTGCTCCCTCATCCGCCATATTCTCCAGATCTGGCTTTCAGTGATTTCTTGTTTTAGAATTTAAAAAATTATCAAACTGCCTTCGTATATGCACAGGTTCAGTTCACAGCACCATTCCACAAATTAAGAAGATTAAACTCCAACTACAATAAAATCGGTATACTTTGAGAGCGAGAACAAAATTTCATGAGAGTTTTTAGAGCGAAGCTCTTTTAGCGAGGTTCTGTGGCGAGAGTTAACTGGAAAAAAACTAGACGCTTTTATCTTTCATTAGTTCTTTCTCTTACACACATACACACATACTCATCGCAGGAGCAACTATGAAATTCGTCGTATTTGCGACTTCCCCATCAGAGGGCGCTCTTATTATTCGGACACAAATTTACTTCAAATTCAACTTCAACCTATTTACTATCGATTTCGAAATTAAATACTTTTTCTTTGTACATAGTTTATTCAATTATATAATTTTACCTTTTATTCAAATAAGCATCAAATGCCTAAAGAGCTTCGCTGTTGTCGGTTGTCCCACGACACCTCTCCTCTTCTTTTATTTATTTTTACCATCTGGATACCCACTTAGTTTATCAATTTCACTACATGAATAGCGCCAAAACAACAGTACATTAATATAAGGATAAGTGTTGTAAATAAACTTCAAAGGTCAGTCAAAACTCAAAATTGTGATTCATTCAACTGGAAGCACGATTTCAACTGTCTGGCATCACCTCCGATATGACAATGTACAATTACGTAATCAGCCCTATCGATATAGACATTTAAATACAAGTAAGTAGTTTATTGTTAATCCCACCTACAAGCAACAGACACAAGGGGATTGAGGAGCGTCTAACCAATATCTACGCAGACTCCAACGAGAAGAATCTGCGAACACTATTGTCCGAAGTCGAACTTGGTGACAAAAAAACATCTCAACTTCTCAATGAAATGACACAGCTTGGAGGAGCAGCAGTTTCGCAGGGAATTGACGGTGACGGTGACGGTTACAAATTCAAACCCAGTCGGTGCTTCTAGCTAGTAACGATTCGGTAAAGAACCGTGCCCAAATGACAGACAAAATAGCAGAATTGGAACAACCCCTATCATATAGAATTTCCAACTCAGACACCTTGGCCCAAATCGTAGGACAACTAGTGCAACAAATAGCCCAGCTGAAGATAGAACAACAACAGTTGTCCAACCAACAACCCTTACGAAGACGCCGCAGCAAGTCTAGTACACCGCACAGAGGCCCTAGAAGAAGCTATAGTGGTGACGAATGCTGGTATCACCAACGACTTAGAGAAAAGGCCACCAGGTGCACTGCCCCATTTAAGTACTATAAACCAAATGCGGAAAACACGACGTCACGTCAATAGAGGCGACGAATTGCGTGGCTAGCCAAAGTCGTCAAATATCACAAGCCACTGATACTTACAAATACCACAATCACCGCCTTATCATTACTGATCCTCTTAGCGGCATAGAATTCGTAATCGATTCCGGATCAGATGTTTCTATAATACCTAAATCATCCAATATTCGTGCCAAAACAAATTTCATGCTGAACGCAGCGAATAATACCCTTATTCATACGTATGGTAGCAGAAATCTTACTGTCAGTCTAGGGCATTTATTATCGTAAACACCGACACAGCAATTATGGGTGCGGATTTTATACGCCATTTTAATCTTTTAATCGACCTTCGACGCAGCAAACTCATCGACCCTTCGACACAAGTTGCAGCCATTGGTAAACGCAATCACTGCTCTCTGGTTTCAATCAGTACTGTGTCACCAATATTCTAGAAATATTCCCGAATCTAACAAAACTTTCTAGTAGCCCCAAGAACATCATGCACGATACAGCCCATATAATTCCCCCAGTCTCCTGGAAGAGTCGGCATTTGCCCCCGATAAACTGACAATAGCGAGGTATCTGTCGTCCTTCGAGTAGTCCTTGCTCTAGTCCTTTACACATGGTAAAAAACATCTGGCGAATGGAGACCAGTCGACGATTACGGACCCCTAAATGTCATAACAACCTAAGATAAATATCCAGTCCCTCACATTCACGATTTTGCTCACCTCTTAAGAGGGAAAACTATTTTTACTACTTTGGATCTAATTCGCGCGTACCACCAAATTCCTGTTGAACCCAGTTCCATACCAAAAACCGCAATCATCACACCCTTTGGATTATTGGAATTTACTAGAATGCAATTTGGTTTGGGCAATGCAGCACAATCCTTTCAAAGATTAATCCACGAAGTTTTGAAAGGTTTGGATTTCTGTTTCCCATACATTCATGATGTTTTAATTGCTTCTTCTGATCAATACGAACACGAAAACCATTTACAACAAGTATTTGAACGTTCACAACTCTACCACTTAACTATCAACCTCCACAAATGCGCTTTTGACGGAAATAAGATTCACAACCTAGGGAGATCTAGACCTCTAGCTGATAAAGTTGCCACCATAAATAATTATCCGACCCCTCAGTCAGCTCGTGAATTAAGAAGATTTCTTGGTATGATTAACTTTTATCGGCGTTTCCTACCACACACAATTATGGTTGTTTTGACTGTGATGAAGTGCCTGGCTCAACTTCTTTAATACGTTTATAGATTCTTAATGCTGTTTGCTTGATAGTAATTCCATCTATTGGTATTATTTTTTGTGATTTATCTTTAATCCATCCATTACCATAGGTTTTTCCATTTTCTCTTACGTATGACAACGATTTACCACTTATTTTTGGTTCCAGACCCTACACATTTTCTGATCGCAGTTTCATTTTTTTATTGTCTTATGGTAGCTTCATGAATACCAAAATGCTTTCCTACAGCCGCTGCACCTTTATCCTGTCGCAAGTTGATCTAAAATTTTAATGTTAGTATCTAAACCACAGAATAGACAGAAGCGACAAAGTTAGAAAATCTTGTAGTCAATTTTGTACGCGCATGGCCGGGAACCATGTTTTAAATACGACGAAAGTGTTATATTTGGCTAACTTCATTAATCTTATTATTCTAGGATGGTGTGTGCATATTAAAATTAAAATATACGGTTATTGTTGTGTATCACTGATTTAAATTTTTAGCAAATACTATCCTTTTAACATATCAAAAACTCTAATATTTTTCAATTAATATGAACACATGTGCACCTTCCGTATTTTCAAAATGGCGTTAGTCAACTTCTGAGCTATTTCGAGGACATTCAAATCGACCACATGAACATCAAAGCTGCCAATACACCTTGTCGCTTCTGTCTATTCAGTGTCTAAAATTTAGAGTCTAAACTGATCACCCCGGTCTTGGTTTTTATAACAGGTTATGTTATATTGTGTTAAGGCTATCAAAATATATAACATATTAACCCGCCGTGATGGGGGATGGGTCAAAACTACCCGCCACTTTTTAATTGCTTGTGGTTTTATAACTGCACGTACGACGATGCCGCTCTTCTCAGTAGCTGGAGATATTGAGTATCTTTAAACGTTTTTAATTCAAATCAGTCGGACGGCGATGGCACTTCGAGTTATATGTATATGTGCTGAAAGTTAGAAAAGGTACATATGACCCATCCCCGTAATCAATGTAGCTATTTTGCGTCATGTGTATTTTATGTATTTTGCGCATCTAATACTATTTTTAGTTGCTAATAACTACTTGCAATTAACTTCTTGTTATTGTTTTCTAAATATTAATTGAGTTCATAAAAGTGGAAGACTGATAAAAGAAGAAGTGTTTGTTATACTTAAGCTAGAGGAAGCTGCTTTTGTTAATTTTTTGTGTGAACTGTTTTCTTGTAAAAAATAAAAATAAAGTCAGATATAATCAAAGCTTTATATTTTTTCATAAATATAATGAAATATCTGGAGTTTAATTATGAGTAGTAATTATGACCCAACCCCCACGTCCCGACCATGTAATTAATTTCCACCCCCATGACGTCGCGTTAATAATACAATAATGCATTTGAAAATGATTTAAAACTTAATTGTTTTTATGTTAATAAATCTACATATATGAGCACTAACTTTATTTTACACCCAACAACTAAACGTCTTTTTGTTCAACTCTCAAAGCCTAAATTGCGGAAAAATACATTAGGGTTTGTTTCCTTAGAGAAGAGCACACTACGTCAGCGGGGCAATGAACCAAATCAGTGAAACGTCACATTCCGCGCATATTTTCATGACGTAATGTGCTCTTCTCTAAGGAAACAAACTCTACTTTATGCATAATTCAGGGAATCCCACTCGACATAATCTAACTGAATTGTAAAAAATATAACGCTTACAATGCATCTTTGTGCGGAATGAGAATGAAAAATTCATAAAAACATCAAAAAAATCCTAAGAAAAATTCATGGAATATTAAATATCGTGTTAAAACGAAGCAATTCGTATAAAAAGAATTTCTTTTTTCTTTTTAACTCTTGTTAAATCAAATTCGTATAAAAAAAGAATTAGGCGTATTTATGAGTGTAAAATATCCATCCCTTTCTTGGCGCTTGCATTAGATCAGGGGCCTCCAAACTACGGCCCGCCAGTGTCATCCATCCGGCCCGCGACAGCTAATAGCTTATTGTTGTTGTGATAAGTTGGATAAAAACACAGAATGATAATAACTCGGATTTATTTACTTGCTAGGTAAAGCTTAATGACAAGTATAATACGCAGAAAACTCACTGAAAAACACGCTGAAAAGTTTGGAGACCCCTGCATTAGGTGATACAGATCTAAGTATATGTACATGAAACCAAAAACATACTACGAGAGATTTATGCACAAATGCGTAAAAACATACTAAGAATTTAATCGCGTAGCATATCATACAAGAGTATGTGCCATTAAGCACGTTATAATACAAAGAAATACAAAATTACTTCTATGTATGTACATATGTATGTATTTACGTAAGATATGATTGTATCCGGAATTGTAAATATATTTTACCACAAATATATCCTTAATTTACAGTTTCTCTTTTACTATGAAATTGAAAGATAAAGCAAGGTGATAAATTGATATATATATATATATATATATATATACAGGTTTGTCATAACTAATGACCCAAATTTATTTAAAAGATTATACAGCTCTCGCAATATAAGTTGGCGAGCGGTGGGGACGCGCCGTAGACGTATTTAGGACACGTACCTCCCACCTGTCTGATTCAGATAGTGCATAGGAATTACCATTGTCGCATCAATATGAGTTCCGTAGGGAAAGGACGAATGATAGGCAATCTATCCCTCATCTATCTGCGCGAATCCACTCCCACCCTTCACCAACTTATATTGCGAGAGCTGTATTGAGACAAAAATGTATTTAAATCAATCATTTAATTTCTTTATTAGGTAATTCAACTTATCAAATTCGTAAACTGTATTCCTTTGTTATTTCAAGGATAATGCAATAATTTATTTAATAATTTAATTTAATTTTCTGTAAAAGATCGAGAATTTTATACCCTTGATAATGATATATCGCGCATGGGTGTGCGCCATTTAAAGTTTTTGGGTGGGGGTGGTTAGGAGGGAGGCTTAAAGTCTCCCAGCTAGTAAGAATGGGTTACTAAATGTGCCCCCCTCCCCAAGAAAATCTACGTGTTTCAGCGATTTATGATAATTTTACAAATTAAAGAGTTATTCAAAACGAGAAGTTTATATATATGTATATATATGGGTTTAATTTACCCAGTCGCTGTTGTCAACCATCTCTGTCGCATGCCATTTCCTGTTTCCCTTGACTACATGCCATGTTTACTTCCTCATGATCTGGGTTTTATTTATACCTGCTGACTGCCGAGTCCACAAACGTTTTGTCTACCTTCTTTCGTTCATTCTTAATAAGTATCCGAACCGTTTTAATCCCTGCTTTTCTATTCTGTGAATTACCGTTATATGCTGCAGTCTCGACACCCTAGCACAATCTATATAATCATCTAAGTATGAATTCCATATCAACAAAAGTTAATAACTAGTTCTGTTGCCAAACTCACACATTCTAATATCAACAGCTTGAATTCTTTAATTCAAATTAGCCATTAGAAACATAATGTGGAAGTCCAGACTGGTACCATCTCACCCAGCCTAATACAATCTCACCATATGTTTCAGTATATCTTACAATACATTCATATGCTTATGATCATAGAAACGAAGATGTATCGTAATAAACTTACCTTTCAGTACTAAATGATATAATCCATTTTTATGCCCATTATCTCACAAGGGACTGAAAACAGAAACAGACATGTATAAGAAGATAGATATTCCATTCCAAAGTGAGGCAATTAATAAAAATCTAATGTTATACGAAGGGTGCTATTTATGTACCCGGAACTGAAAACACTAGTGTTGCTAGGTGCCATCTGAGATATCCATTGTAAAGTTTGACACTTTGGATGATATAGAGCCGTTATTTGTATTTGTTACGTTGCCTTCAAAACTTCATCCCAGTCAACAAAAATGGAATTAACTCGTGAAAATAGTCGTACAATGATTTACTACGACTTTCGACGTGAATCATTTCAACAACATCTAAACAACTATCTAAAACCACTGTGTATTACTGCTTTACTGAATTCAATTGTGCCCGTCGTTCGCTTACGGACGAACTTAGAGAAGATCGTCCAAAAACGGTTGTTCTGCACGAATTGATAATGCAATATATAAAAATACCTTGTCGTTTGGTGCAAAGAAAAGCTCAAAAATACAATCGTAGTACGTCAAAAGCTGTGTATAACATCTACACAGGTGACGATTCTTGGATCTATATTTATGATATCGAAAGCAAATGGCATTCAAGATGTGGATGTTCCGGAAATGATTTCCTGTTCTCTTGGGAAAATACAGTGCCACTAGAAAATCGTGGAACGGTCAATTCTGAATGGTACACAATCATTTGTTTGCCAAAATTATTTGCAGAAACAAGGAGAAACAACTAACGACGCAGGATCATTCCTCACCGTGATAATGCGAGCTCTCACAGATCGGCCGAAACAACTAATTATTTGACCGGTCAAAACAGCTAATTGATGGATCATCCGCCGTAGAGCTTATTTGGCACCCAGTTATTTCTTTTTGTTCCCGTACGAGAAGAATAAACGATGAATTACGTGGTCAGCAGTTTTCGATTCCAGAAAAACGGTTGATGCGTTCAAAATGTATGTTTCCGAGATACCTCAATCGGAATAGAAAAACTGACATGAAAATTGGTACAAACTTATTTAAAATATATCAATCAGCAAGGAGAATAATTTGAACACTAATAAAACCCTTTTTAATGGTAAATACCCTGCCTAAATACAGCTCTCGCAATATAAGCTGACGAGCGGTGGGGATGCGCCGTAAACGTATTTAGGACACGTACCTCCCACCTGTGTGATTCAGATAGTGCATAGGAATTACCATTACGTTGCAGGACGAATGATAGGCAATCTAACACTCCTCTATCTGCGCGAACTCACTCCCACCCTTCGCCAACTTATATTGCGAGAGCTGTAAGGACTTAAGTATTTGGAAATATTTGAAGTTGCTCTAGTTTTCTGTGAGGAGGGCAAATTATATGAAAAGTAAGGGAATATGCAAATCTTAATTACGTAGGTAATCTGATATAGTAATGGTTTGTTAAGATTTCGATGAAAAGATTGCTAAGTTTACACAACGAATATTATGTACATCAAATTGTAATTCATTTCAAATAACCAAACCGTAAATCATTTGTTTAGAAATTATATTTTTTTACTAAAATTGCGCCCTGTTTGTTGGTTACTTTATTGTTAAAAAACAAGAACCAAAACCTTAATTACGAAAATTTAGGAAGAAAACTTCATAACTACTCATTAATTTTATCATAACGTAATTGTATACGTTTATGCTAACTAATTAGATATTCTTGAAATACTCGTCTACATTCCACTAACGTACGGAATTCGATTAGATTAAATGCATAAATAAATGATCATAATAAAGCAATTATATGTAACCTCACTCACGATCTCGATACTCCTGGATGACCATGACGCACCATCTAAATGTAAAGTTTCGGTGATTCCGACAATTTACAGAACTGAAAATATACCAAAGCGTTCTGCGGGAAGTCCGATTTCGCGTGGCCTTCACTAATGACAATTGCCCATGCTCGTTCACATACGAAAGAAAGTCTTCAGTTAGTCGCAATCGGTGTTGGTTCGCGAGAGCGTTTTCAGTTAGTTACTTTTCGAAACTTAATACAGTAAAATGTTCATTAAATACTGCGATGCGGCTCTTTTCGTTATACTTGGAGCAATAATAACCACTGCTACTGCTAAATGTAAGTTAAAACAACACAGTGATATATTTTTAGTTATTAATAATCTTACACCCCGAAAAAGCGTAAAAGTATAGCATATTGAATTAAAACACACTTAGTGGCTAGCCTTGATGATTTTTAAAATATTGACTAAACCGGCTGGTTTTTTAAAAACTTCTTTTCGATTTATTTAAAATACATACACATATGTACGTGCATCTTATTTTTGCGTAAATACATCCATATATGATTGTTTATATATTTGGCATACGAAGTCATATATATTATCCATTTTATGGAACGTCACATGAATACTATTTTAATTTATGATTTTCGACATATTACAGGATACTTGCATTATTTCTATTTACGTAGTACCTACTAATCCTATGGAGAACTACGCTCTATAGTTTCGACGTCGATTTCTCACAAATTAACATTAATGTTAGCAGTTAATTATGATTATGTTAAATTATTTCAAGGTAAATATAGTGAAAATATATGTAAGTGCTGTAAAAAGATATTTTTAGTTTTTATTCCAATGGATCCATAAATTTTACTAATATTTGTCTAGATGACATTTCTGACGAAGTTATTACCAATACGTATTGACTTATATCATTTTTGATTATCACAGTTCAAATTGTTTCTTATGTTTGAGATGCAATTAACGAGTACTTTCGGAAATACAAATAATTTACGTTAAAATGCGAAAATTTGATATCCAACCTTAATGCCTTTCAATTGTTGCCGAAAATTTGGGCAATGTCATGTGAAAATACAAACAAAACAATTATATACTAAACAATAAGTGTCTAATTATTGCCATACCAATTTGAGTAACATTAATGTCGGAATACGTATTTAAGGGTATAAATTGTTGTAAGGCTAAGAACTATTGCACAATGGTCTTTACACTTGCCGAACATCGTTTATGGGATCCAACTTAAACTTGAGCCATAGATTTTTCTTAATTATTATTCTATAACGATAGGTGCGGCAAAAAGCTTGAAATTCTTAAAAATAAACTCGGAAGCGTTAATCCCGAATTCGTGAAACTGGGTTCTTCGTGCGGTTATGTGTGCACATATATTTATTATCAACTTCTCGGATGAATGCACACTACATATAATATAATAGGATATTCAAAAAATTAGTATATTATTTTGTGAATTTGAGAAAAGATTCAATGTTTGAATGTCTAAATCGAAAAACTAATAACTAGAAAAGGTTGTTTTATTGGCGTCCACCATAATATAGTGCGATTATTATAATGTTACTGGTGCCTACATAATCATAATTCCGTAATTCAATCCAAAACATTGTTTTTGTCAAATTATATTAAAACAATGAGCCCGAAATTCTAATAGTTTTAGTAATTACTAAAAATTAAATTTTGGCATGTATAGGTATACATATATAACTAACAAGGGGAACTTCAAGGTTGTAAACAACGGATTTTGATGTGTCTCGAATATGTTATGGAGGGTCCTTCCCCAAGTACATTGCTACTAGCTTTTGTAGCCATTCGCCCTAGTTCTCGAGAAAATTGCGAAGGTTTTCCTGACGTACTTTGTATACCGTTAATGTTAATAATTTTCTAAAGAAGTGAATATAGTGCAGTGGGTAAGTTTTACGCCTACTACGCTCTCGATTCGTGTTCACGTCCCTGCTCTTGTAATTTTTTTCTCAATCTCATTGCATATGATACTAACAAACATATTTAATTTCATGCAACGTTGTTCAGAAATAATATTTTTCGCCTTAGTAATTTTATTAATAAAATTAATCGGAAGCAAATGTGTATCATGGTGCGTATTTTAAATTATTATCATTAGTGATAAAACGATTTAATTATAAGATTTGATTGTGAAATTTAAAATACACACCATGATTGAGTGTATAATCAAAAATTAAGATTTTTATAAAAAAAGCAATAAGTTCATAATAACGGTTGTGTTGACTGTAAACTGTCCGACGAGCCGACAGACATTTTGCCAAAGTTATTGTTTTTGTGAAGAAAAATAATTAACGTTGAAAACTGGAACACGCTCTGAGAATTTTTCACACATGTTCTAAATCACCTTGTATAATCAATCCTCGACTTGAAAACACTAACAGATAAGTATTAAAAACAAATTTTCTAGAACTCCCTAATAGTAAATGTAGGTCTGTACCATTTTCTAAAACTAGCAAATTCTATCAATTTTCGTTAAAACTTTCAGATGTTCTACATATATCGTTACTTTTTTTCAAAAAAACTGATTTCTATTCGTTTTTTTATATACAATTTTCACTGTATTTAGACAAAACTGTTACGTCGCTGAATTTACCCAACCATGGTCATGTTAGGCAAAGGATTCCTTCGCTTAATTTGATATGACATGATTACATCGACTTATTGCTTATTATAAAAACAGTGATTTACGGAGATTTGTTAAATGAGGACAAGATCACTCTCTGTCTAAGGAAGAAACTACCCAGGTTATAGTTGATTAATTTTTTCAATAGGAATATGGTACGCATACTTGAATACCTATAGTGTAGATTAAATACACTGCATAATTTTAAATCGGAAAACGTAAATTGAGTCCCGATTGCCGAGATGAACGTAAGTTGAGCCCCAACATACATCCATAGGTACGTAACTTGAGTCCTGGAATCCGAAATAAGGTGCGTAAATTGAGTCCGATTAACCTACACAGACAAAATAGATTATCTGTACTTTAAACGGATTCTATAAGGTTGTGTGGTAGAACTTACCTAGGTGAAGAGCTAATTAAGAAACTTGGCACTCAATTTACGTCAGCCCTTTTAAATAACAATCCTAAATAATATTAATCGTTACTTAAGTTTGCTACAATAACTACACAGTTTCATTAAAGGTGTTCAGTAACAATTTTCAGTGCCCACTAAAATAGGTACGTTGTGAATATCTGTTGGATTTCTATAAATTTTACAAAAATAATTCCTTAGAAAGTATGTTTTAGTCTTGTAGATTTAATATAAAATAAACTTTATAGGACTATGTTCGTTAAATGGATCGTGGACAGCGTTGCACAGCGGAGGAAAGAAGACTTATTCTAAAACCTAGAAATCAAAATAAGTCCTATAATTCCATTGCCAAATCATTGGGACAATCAAAATTTTTCTTACAAATGCTTTGAAACCCCAAAACTCGATAAAAACCCAGTGAAAAAAACAGAAACTTCTAAAATACGTCCTAAAATTATATCCCGTGCGTATTTTAGTGACCACATGTGAATATTTACTAAAATACGAACAAACGCTCAAGTTGCAGGTATTTTGAAATTGCATTTTAGCGGTCTGAGTCTTCTGAAAACTTTAAGCTATGAAGGTGTCGACTTAGGGAGATTCTACAGAAGTATAGCAAGGTACCAGGGTATATGTATTTACCAACATCTAACTAAAAAGTGATAAAATCCAAATCCAAAATATACAAATCAACTGTATTACTTTTACCATATAAATGCGTGAAAAAATCCTAAGGATTGATTTTCACATGTAGGATCGTGTACCGACTTTGTTATCGTCCTGCGTAACGTCATTATTGTCATGGAACGGTCGGCATACGATCTTACATATAAGGATATAAGTTACATGTCTAATTTCTATTTTTGCAAAGTATTTTAGCAACCAATAACTTTGACCTGACAAACAAAGGGGAAACAGAGCTATCAAATATCTTGTATTATATATCCGAAGCAATTCATGGAACGTACAATAATAAATTGGCTTGTTTGTATTTATCAAAAGAGATCTGTCCATAATTGGTCAATATCAATGTAATACAAGATTTTTATTTACATGTAACATACTTATCTACCAGATGTATGTATGTACCATATAGAACTATTTAAAGTCTCAAAAGTACTGTTATTCTAATAAACAGATGTAATTTACATGGACAGTTGAAAAGATAACTATTATCTGGAAATGCAGGCGCAGACGATTGCACTAAATACTAGTGATATACATACATACAGATATATCTGCTTGTGCACATTATATCTATAACCATGTTTGATGCTACATTCATCGTAGGTGATTATTCGGAATGAGTTTTAAGTAGATATTTGCAAGCTGAAAGTGCTCACGGAATTAACGTTTATATTATAATTATATCAATCTGTTAAATGTCGTTGCATATGTAAGATATGTGTATCCCCTTATCACAATTTATTTTACAAATTACATGTTAAAGGACCTTCTAATATTGAGTTCAAAGTCTGTAAGTTTTCTAAGGACATCACTCTGATATTGGAGACAAAGATCTTTCAGTTTCTCCAAATTTGCTAAAGAACCTAGCTACTATTTAACTAATTATTCCATTTAAAGCATTCGGATGAGTAATTTTAGAGAAATCTGTTACGATTGTTTACCATACAGTATATATTGTCATATGATTGTGATTAGAAAGTGAAAGTTCCTAAAACCGTAATCTTTGATATTAACATTAAAGCTATCTGCTATTAGTAATGCTTATATTTAAATATTTGAGATATCAAATTTAATTATATTTCTCATTAGCAAATGGAAATAGATGCTGTAGTACAAGAGATTATTAACCTTCCTATACTCACGTCAAAATGAAAGACGTATACTATACTATATAAATCGGTCTCACAGACCGTATGCGTGAGTATAGGAAGGTTAAAAGCAGAATGGGTATACAATACATACACACATACATATATTATGAAAGTTAAATTTAAGTTAAATATATTAAAGAATAGTCAGATTACCTTTTCATTTAATGGACACTTCAAGTTTAAAGAAATGTGTATTCAACTGTTTTCTAAACAAAGACAAAAGCTAAGGGTCTGGAAAATCCCGATGATCAACTTTTGTGTCACTCAGTAGTGCGCTTTTGCGTACTTGAATTACATATGTTCTATTGACTTTAAAATCATAGGAACTCTTGTCTTTGTGATAATTAGTGCTCGTACAATTTTAGGTGCTCACATATACGAGAATCGCCTTTTTGAACAAAAGCCGGGAAAGAATTTTTCCTTGAAACAAACTGTTTTATTGCTTTTCAAAATATTCGAGTTGAAGATTTATGCACTTTGGGATGCATTCAAACCAATTCTTGAAACCACTTTGAAGTAGGTATCTTAAAAACAGGGCTTTGACAGCTTCTTGAGTTACGGAAAATTGTTGTCCACGCCTCTTTTGTTTGACATTCGGTAACAGAAACAAATAGTTAGCCGATAAATCAGATCAATACGCGCAATGAGATATTAATTCAATGTGTTTCTTCTGCAAATAATCAACTGGTTGACGTACTGTATAAGAGCTGGCATTGCCATGATGCGACGTTTTCGGTTGTTCGTAATTTCATCGATGACTTTTGACAAAACAAATTATTGTATAACATCGAGCATTAACTGTTCTTCGATCCTCTAAAGAAATCGTTTCGACATCTTCAATACAACCGAAGAGATAAGCGATCATTATCTCGCTTCGTGAACTTTTGTGGGATTCAGTTCACCTTGGGACAACTATACAGTGGATTGTTGCCTAGTGCATTGTTTATATGAATATATCCAAGAAAATCGAATATATTCGGTCTTCGAAATACCTAATAATGCATCTACCTCACTGTAAGTCATATGCTAATATTTTAATCATGTTGCGCACAGTACGGATGTTCTTAGAATAACAACCGATTTTGGTCGACCTTCATGCAATTTATCTCTGACGGAGCCACGACCACGGCAAATTTCTGCAAAGCAATTGTAAAATCTTTTCTGATTTATTACCAAAAATTTAATGAAGCAGTTCTATGCATTGTTGTTGACTTAGGCCTTTACTAAAATCGTAAAAAATTAACCAACAAAACTTTTCACCCAAGATTTTCAACGTTCACTGTAAACAAACTACTCGGTCAATTTCTAAACTGCCACTGTTTTCGCCAGGTTTTCGCAATAATAAATGTCAAATTTTACGAAAATGATAATGACACATTTCAATAGTTCCGCCTAGTGGTTGTTTGTAAAAACATAAAAGGCGTCCCTGGTATACCGATCCCTTAGTGCGATATACGGCTAAACTACTGTTTATTTATTAAACCTCACCAGTAGATGATATAAAGATTGCCTACAAATATATGAGTCCGCATGTAGTTTTATAGCAGTAACATAGAGCTCAACTGTAAAACATAGGTAAAAGATTCACAGTAGCAAATTGATGTTTCCTTTATATTTACCAATATTTGGGGTAAATCTGTTCTGTTCTCAAAATGAGACGAAAATCATGAAATAGTATTCGATCGCATCTCCGTGCTCTAGGGATAACTATAAACTCGTGCTTCTACAGACTTTTGATTACTTTACATTTCCCTTGCCACGTTTTAACATAAATAATAGATCTTTAAAGCTTATAATGCCGTTATACATAGATTTTACATTAGATTATATAGATTTGTAACAAATAAAGATCGCACATAACCCATTTTTCGAAATCGATCGTGCGTAAATAAGAAAAATTAATGTCGATCATACCAGTTTTAAATTTGCCCATCGCTGCACTATACGGAAAAGGTTACCTCGTAACCAAAACATCTCATAACTAGTCTGGGCGCGCAGCAGTGCACAATTAGGAAACAAATTACGACAACTTACATATACACAGAACTACTCGCCTACCGCATCGATTCAGCAGTGACTAGATAAGAGGACGTCGTAACTTAGTACACTGTTACCGCTGTTTCCCCAGACTACTCATAACTTGCAACTTGTTACGTAAATAAAGTAACCGAAATTATATCTGTACCTTTAGTCATAAGTCATAAAACTCATCAGAAATTACATTACTATTCGAACCTTTATACCGAGAATATATTATTACTCAAACTTTTGTTCGAATAGTTCTCATTAAACGATTGTTTCTTTTTGTTTGGATTTTTTAAAAACCTCAAGGCAAGATCCAGTTATTTAATTAGAGGACATGATCACAAACCAGACCCGAGTCAGTGATCTTGGGTGTACGACAATGTATAGCATGAATTAGTGCAGAAACTGAAAAACTATTAAATTTTAATAATTATATTCAAAGTATTTATACTCACTCTACAATATGCTTATACTTTTATCTTCAAATATATCTAAAATATAAATTACTCCTTTGCTTCAATAAACAAATAATACAATATTACACTCAATCGACTATCAAACTACTGTAATAGCTGTGCTATTATAAATTATACATTACATAGGCTCTTATAGATATCGTCACTACCGCTTTTGATGTGTTTGACTAATTATAAGTTCACCACAGACCTATGCGGTTAAAATACTAAACTATTTTCTTTCTATTTGTTCATACACTTTAAATTATTACTTTGTTTCTTCTAAACTTATGCCAATGCTTAGCTCCAAATAAAAAATATGTAAATTATTTTCTGGTTTCATTCATATCCATCAAGATCATAGATATTCGTAAATGCAGACGAAAATATTAAACATACCAAAACGGGAATTTTTGAAGGTCGACACTAATTGCTTTTGTTCACCGAACGTCTTTCGTTAAATGTTCGATTCGCGTTAAGACAACTATCAGAAGTTGTCCATACAGTAGTTGATATGTATATAATAGTATACATACGTGTATATGTACCACATGTTATGCTGACGGCCTTCTCCTTACGATAATTTAAAAGAATTAGTCCCAACTGGGTAAACAAGTTATGTGTTATTATCGTCTACCTACAACGCTTATTTGCGTACGCGGGATTTACCTGAATGACTAACTGATATTTTACAGTAGCGTTTCAACATCATCTAGTTTATGCTTGTATTCAAAGAAATTACATTAAAATTTGGGATTATCCCAGCGCAATTTACGACTTAATGGAATCCCTAGCATCTACCTGCAATTACGTTCGCAGTAGTTTATCCATGTGTAGCTTTAACATAAAAAATTAAACGAGTGATAAAAATACTAGCATGATACAAAAGTAATTTCGTATTTTGCAATTAGTAATAGGTATTGTCTACGTGATATAATCCCCGTCTATAAGAAAAGTAAAAACCTCCCACACTAATATAAAGATTTTAGCAATTTTATCCCGTCATTGGAAATTGAGGCGAAGTGCTAGTAATTCCACCTGTATAGTGTTAAGTGGAAGGATAGTATGTTATATCATATCGTACTGCAAAAAGAGCTGGTATAAAGAAAGCTCAAGAACGGAACCCCCAGTTGTGGATTCCACTTCAAAATGTTGAAGCAATTCTGGCAACTGTTACGAAAGCTTGTCTCTTATGGTAGACCACAAGTTGCCACATGCACAAACTTACGAGCTATGTTGAAAAGCATCCTGCGACTTGATCGGTAAGCAGATGCAACAACGAATGCGTGTTTGCAATAAACTGTTTAATAATCCTCACGCCCATATATTTTTAGAAAAATTATAATCTATAATGGAAAAGATATCAGTCTTATCCGGAACATGATGAAAGAAGACCGACATGTTCCTATAAGGAGTATTCCAGCAACTCTAAAGATTGGTGTGAAAGCAATTACATCAGTTTACACAAGCGTTTGACAGTACGTAGCTATGTTCCCATTGGATTCTCCCCAGTTTGACCCCATTTAAAAGAAAATGGTGTGAAGTGGACACTAGATCGTCTTCACAATGACTCGCCTCATCTGGTATATCATTACGGGTAATGCAACATGTCTAGTACCATAATCTCGAAGAAAATAAACAATCGGTAATTTGTGTCTTTGGGAATAAATCGACTCCAATAAAGGCTATTCCTGAGAAAAGTTGAAAGAGTAAGATGGTCGCCACATTTTTGGAATTACGGGACTTGCATGCGGTAATAGCACTGGAGGATCACGGTATTACTAATGCTACTAATGCAGTACAGCTTGCCTACAAAATTGATCTTGAAGGTGTTCGCGAAAAGTACCGAAGAGGTACAATCATCTTCCATTTCGATGACGCTCGGACTTACGCTCATGCTTAAACGGTCGAGTATTTAATGCCGAAAACATTGGAATAATGGGTCCATATGGTCCGGACCTGCCATCTAATGATTTCTTTTTGTTTCTACTTGTAAGGAATAAGTTTATTTGTTAGGACTAAGTATCACGCATGCAGAAATGCTTCATAGTTATATGCACTTTGGCACCAATTTGTATACCTAACTAGAATTCAACCGAATCTGAAGAAATTCCACCTTCAGTAGGGATTTCTAACGTACTAAGGGATTAACAAGGGATCCGAGAAGAAGGCATGTCTGAGATTATGTACAATTAAAATCACCGACTTCTGTTGGATTTGGACCCACGGCCTTCAGATTTAGAGACCGATATACTAACCAGTTGTACTACCGAGGCGGGCAAACGATTAGTTACGGCACAGTTACGGAGTTTACGTCTTACATCAATCGAATATGTACATTTTTACGCAATTTTTTATATTGGATCAGTTTAGCCACTTTTAGATCATTAAAATATCGTTAAGATACCATATCATTTTAACAGAATATCCGCCAAAACGTTAGATAACATTTTCGTAACCATTTCTTCGGTAAAATACTATTTCTGGCACGAAGTTAGTAATTTAATTCTCGTAACCTGGAAATATATGATTAGATAGCTTTGAGCAATTAATTATGTAAAAATACTTTTCTCCTTAGAATTTGAAAGATGTTTTATATTTTTCTTTTTGTTCTACAATTATCAAAATTTTCTTTTTTTGGAAGATAAGCACAATAAAAAATTAATCAAGATTTTTATAGATTTGATGGTACTTGCAAAATTTATACACGTATGGCGAGCTAATTATATAATAAAATGCAGGTACTATGGAGAGTACCACAATAAGCACTTAATTTCTCAGCAAATCGTTTTGTGTTAGAAATCTTAATGCCATTCTCGATGAAATTTCAGTAAAACATAAGAAATGCGACTTTCAAAACACCACACTCAACAATTGTAAGTGAAGTCTTATTCTTGAAGAATATGAAGTGAAAACTGAGTCTGTTTAAAAGCTCCTAGTTGGGACACTGACAATGAGTATAACAAGCGTCACCGACACATTTGAGAAGTTGATTTGAAATAATTTTTATATTTTGACACCCGTTTGGCGATATCTTCTTGTTTTCAATATGATTTTTGAGGCTCTCGTAGAATGTCGCACATCTTGTAGAAATAAATCGTCTATGTTATATTGAAAATAGAACCATCAGATGCGGGACATACCATATGTGTCGGGATGTCCAAAGAATAAGAAGAGGTGCGACGCTCCACGACAGCCACCACCACATTTAAGAAATGAAACGATCCAACCGGCTCTAATAAATTCTTGTAGCAAACACGTAGAATTAGCTAAATGGCTAACACCGCATAAGTCCACCGCATCCTCTCGCAGTGTATGTGCCTATCCTTAGCATTACCACGTCTTATCCTACAGCAACCTATCTGTCATCCTTACACCGTTCTACTATCTGACTATCAAGTAATCGTGATCACCACGTGAATATCTAAATAAAATTGTGTTGTTCATCCCATCTATCTACATACTTACATATATCCTTTCCCTTGCGCCATATAACTGCAGATCTTTTCTGCATTAAATATATTAAAGGTTTAATGATAATAGCGAGTACTTTCAAGAAGATATACGGTGTTTTTCACAACTTATATATCAAATTAAAACAGAAGAAAGTTCGAACAAAATTTGAAAGAAAGACTATTTTCATACTATTGCGGGAAAGCCGCAATTAATTTTTGAAGTTTTACAAGTTTTATAAGGAACATTACTGGAGCCACTTACAGTATGGGATGATGTAGGAGCAGCTGCTTTTTAGACGTAGAAATATCAACAGTAGTAAAATTCTTAATATATCTGGAAAAGGGTTAAATAGGGCGTCGTTTAGTTGTTTTACCATACGGGCTGGAAATCATATCTATCGATACTCTTCGAACAATGAAAAATGAAGGTGAATGTTTACAATTAAGAGAAAGAGACATAGTCGTTTGTAAAATCCGAGCCATATGTCAAGCACGGTGAAGTGCTTCTTCTGATAAAACGTGTTTGGTTTACTTTCGTAACAGCATCGTATCTCTGAGAGTATGAGTGATTTCTTACGGCGAATAGGCCATGAAGGTCTGCCTCTTGAAGTCTGCGTTTTTAAATACAATTCGACAACACATAAATCCGTAGTTCCAAAACAATACCTTAATTAGCCCATTTTTTTCTTTTACACTCATTAACTTTTACCTCATATAACCTAGTAAATAAATTTGAAGAATTAGTTATGACAAACCCTGTATGTTGTACTGGAGGAAATTATTACGTGGTTCAAAGAAGTAATCAAGATCACAATGATAATATATTTTTTAACTGATTCAATATATTTTTCAAACTCTATTTTGTACTTAGACTTTGACGCACTCGATTTACGCATAGGCTTATCTATAACTTTTTTAAAGTATACGTGTAATTGATTAAACAAAGATGCGTGTTCTTAGTAACACTGACACATTCATATATATTATTGACAATTTAAATTTCATTATAATCGGCGAAATGATTTAAGTCTTCAGTAGTAGATAGTTACAGATCTGAAGGTGAAAGTGGAGAAAAGGACGCACTTAACTAAAGAAGAGATAAACAGAGTTACCGGTATAAATTTCTGTCCAAGTGACCTATTTTCATGTTACTTTATAAAGAAAACGAATTAAACTTATGTAATAGTTACAAAATATTTAATAACATACATACGTCATATCCAATCTACTAAAACTGTTCAAGATGATTCAATAACTCAAACTTCACCTAAATATGCGTATACCTATACAACTAGTAGTAAATGTATGTATTACATATACATACATATATATATAATACATATATATATATATATATATGCCGAGTTCTTTGAAATATCTTTTACAAAAATATGAATACATATGTATATACTTTCTCTTACTAAAATTTAACTTGGCGTTCAATTCGTCATGGTTTTTATAATAATATCTATATTTATATATCTCTTTTTCTTAATTGGCAGCCCAGTTTTGGTTTTATTAAATTTTATATAACCAAACTTTGGAAAAGATACACCATTGAATAATAAAAGATATTCCATATTACGCTTAATTAATATAATATCATACAAATAAAATGTGAAATGTACCTTTTGGTAAAAAGTTGATCAAAACCTAAGGGGAAATTTGTTAAAATCCAGATCGTAACAAACTGTAAAAATTTGGACATAGAAATCATTTTAGATTGTAAAAATGAGCAGTGACAAATATAATCTTATTTGCTAGAACACTATGCAGCAATGAGTTGCAACAATAAAATTTGTTATGTGAAGAAATAAGGTAAATTACTTTTCTTTTTAGTTTCGTAAACTGATGGACTGGAATCCTAATAAAATGCCATCTAAAAAATTTAGAAGTTTATTATTACCCTACTAGTTCAACTAATAAGCCAACCTATTTTCAAAACTTTGTTTTATACAAAACTAGGTGACCCTGCAAACTTCGATTTGTTCAAAATTTTTTGATTGAATTAATTTTGAGCATTCGCGATTCCACCCGAAATTTGTTATTTCGCCCGAAAAGTAGCGATCCTTAACAGATGACACAATAATATAATTTCAATTATAGATTGAATGAAACACTTTTCGAATTCAATTGAATTCAATCATAAATATATGATGGATGATATGAATGGATCGTGGTTTGTCTGGATGCTTAAAACTGTAAATGATTATCACTTTGTATAAATCGCACATAAAGTTTTCACTAATCAATAATTTACCTTTAAAATAGCCAAAATAAAGAAAGCAAACGAACGAAAAAGATGCAATTGATATTTGGAAAACAACTGGAAAAACAAAACAAATCGATAAATAATATCACTCAAAAATGGATAATCAACAGATTCGAAATGATATATTTCGTAAATGTAAACTATTTCACTCGAAAAATCAATAAAAAACTATAAAAATATCGGAAAGTCATTTAACTGTGACCGCACAGCTCAAATTATCAAATCGAAGCTAAGAAAGGACATGAGCTGTCAAATGGAATGATCGCATACAGCGCCACCTGTTGAGAATTTTTCGACTTTTCTTTGTTTCCTAAACCTTCGCCTAGCAATTACGAACAAACCTGCAGAAGGAAGTATCCAATTTGGTCCAGTCGTTTTCAAGTTTTAAGCATCTGAACGAACCACGATTCATTTTTATATATACAACATGTCCCAGACAACATTACCAACATGGGGATCTCGCTTATTGTAAAAGATACAAGTTTGGTTAAATTGAACAAATTGTTCCTAAGGACTAATAAAATTATACAATATTCTTCAATTTTCAAATTTCCATGTATTTTAGGATTTATGGTGAAAAAACGAAAATTGTCAAATTTCTCTTCCTTGTAATAACTTTTTTGTTCTAGTAGATACATAATTTCTTTTCCCACTTTCTTAAGATACTTTTTATGTAGAATTTAAATATCCACTAGGATTTTTTTGCACTTTTGGTTTTTTAGTTTTGATCCCTAATTTAATTTTTTCTTATGGAACGTTAGGCTTTGAAATAAATGAACGTGTTTTTCATCCCCTTTACAATGATATATTACATGTACTATCTATTTTTTTAAATATTAAAGAAAATGGAAAGAATTTATTTTATTAAACAGTCTAACGAAAAGTAGGCGTGGTACACAAGAGGACAACAAATAATAGAAAACAAAGATAGTCAAACAGGTAATAGTAACAGAGATAATTATATAATTATAAAAGGTGTTCAAACAATTGCCCATTCCGTTCTAAACATAATTGTGCCCTGCGTATTGTCGTCGTAATCGCATTACGTAGCTGTTGGCGCGTAATGCTACCAAATGGTGCAAGAACAGCTTCACGCAGATCTTCGGCATTATTAAATGTTTTCACGTACACCCGATTCTTTACGTAGCCCCAAACAAAAAATCCAAGGGCGTCAAGTCTGGAGATCTAGGTGACCATAAAATCGGCCCTCGATTACCGATCCACAAATTTGGAAAACGATTATTGAGGTATTCGATGATTATGTTTGAATTGTGGGGTGGGGCGCCATCTTGTTGAAAGGTGATGTTAATATTTTCAATCAATGGTAAATCATTAAGTCTATTTTCCAAATCGGTTTGTAGTAAATTCAAATACCTTGCATTATTTAGTGTTTCGTTAAGAAATATGGGCCCAATAAGTTTAGTGCCTAGAATACCACACCAGACATTAAAACCAAATCGCACTTGATGTCGACTTTCCTTTAGAACGTGAGGATTCTTTCTATCCCAATAGTGAACATTATGTTCGACCGTTATTTATGAATCTGCTCTCGTCAGACCATAAAATCGTAGCAGGAAAATTATCATTATTCTCACATTGGTTAACATACCACTGGCAAAATTGTACTCTTCTCTCCCGATGTCCATCTCTAAGTCCCTGTAGAATGATGTACTTATACGGGTGATATTTGTGACGCAAATTTCTATACGAAGACAGGGTCGCCTTCTTTCAGGATACAGTCTCGAGTACATCCGTTCAATTTCTGCACTGTTTTTATGACAAAGGATGTAACAACTCAACATATCAAATTTTTCAGTATTAGTAAATGAAGCCATTGCTGATACACAAATATTCTGGAAAGAATAATTTCTAAGTGACATTAAAGTACTATGTTTTCATGTTTCACAGCCTAGTTTTGTTTAGACTATTAAAAAATAAAATTAATAAAATACATTTTTTTCAAATTTCTTTAATATTAATAAAAATAGATAGTACATGTGAAATATCATTGTAAAGAGGATGAAAAAACACGTTCAATTATTTCAAAACCTACTTGACGTTCCATAAGAAAAATTAAATAAGGATCAAAACTAAAAAACGAAAAGTGCAAAAAAATCCAAGTCGATATTTAAATTCTACATAAAAAGTATTTTAAGAAAATGTGAAAAGAAATTATATATCTACTAGAACAAAAAAGTTATTACAAGAAAACGAAATTTGAGATTTCTCGTTTTTTCACCATAAATCCTAAAATACATGGAAATTTGAAAATTGAAGAATATTATATAATTTCATTAATCCTTAGGAACAATTTGTCTAATTTAACCAAACTTGTATCTTTTACAATAAGCGAGATCCCCATGTTGGAAATGTTATCTGGAACACCGTTGTATATTGATTTTCCTTTTTCGACAACTAACTGACACTTTTACACCTCATACAACAACTATGAAAAAGAAAAATTTCTGAACGCACCTAAACGAAAACAAATGATAAAATAAAAAAGACAAAAGACGGAAGACATCAAATGTTTCACAGCTAGGAACTACTTCACTCTGATGAGCGGTATGACCGCGAAACGCGCGTCTGCGAATAGTGAAAGTAGTTTTCTAATTAAGCACAGCTAGGAACATTTTCTCTTGGAAAATTAAATTGCCGTTTTTAGTATTTTCCGTTACTTATTATTTATGTTTCTCGCCGTTTAAACCTTCCCTGAACTTCCACAAATATTTCAAGATCAAAATTAGCCAAATCGGTCCAGTCATTCTCAAGTTTTAGCGAGACAAACGAACAGCAATTGATTTATATATATATATATAGATGACACACCATAACATGTAAATTCAGGTTACTTATCTTTATCATGAAAATATAAATCACTTTATTTCATGGGAAACCGAATGGAAGCAAGAGATTGTTGTATATGCGGCGTTCAGTTTTCATTTTCAGTCCATGGGTAATAATCTTTTACACACTCTCTCAAATAAATGCCGAATCGAGTTTAGCACAGTGCTGTCCAGCACTCTGGTAGAAAAGTGTTACTATATTTTCTAGCTAGGAAAGAATTCTGTCTTTGCCGTTCAATAATTTCCCTTTTATTAATTATTGTAATTGCATTAGGCTTTTATTATTTTATTATTAATATAGGTTCAGTTTTCCAAATAGCATATAGTATTTTACAAAAGCAATCAAATTATATTCTTAATAGCAAAGTATTGAATATACTCATTGAGATACGGAACTACAAAATTAAATGGTTAATTTCTTCCTGAGGTGATTGGTCTTAAGTAACTCAAATTTTTTGTGAAGATACACCAAAGTTGGTGGTGATCAGCCTTCTTCCGATTGTATGTCCAACGAGATTGAAATCTAAGAATAGGAATTGTTCTCCGATTTATATGCGGACAATCGTTAATACTGCTGTTCAGTATTTGGAAGGTCTTACAAATATAGACTACTGGTCATAAGTTCGGGCGCACATACGATAGGTTGAAATCAATACCAAAATATTAGACAGTAATCCTCAAAACACTTTCATATCAGGAGAAATTCCGAGTGGGTATTCATCAATTAATTTTTTACCCTGAACAGATATTTCGTACTGTACTGCTATTTAACAACTGCATTAAACCGTACCTATTGGGCAAACAAATTACGGGTTTTTAAGTTAAAATAAAATTGATGTAGCTGGGCAGCTGCGTTACACCTCGACAAGGCGTCTTTAAATAAGCTGTTAATGCTATTAGAAGGGGTAGTACGAGTGACTAAGAACATTCTACCTAAATTAGTAAATTAATGCGAGAAAACCTAAGAAAATGGGATAATATTGCAAGGGAGTATGGACATAAGAGAACTGTGAGTGCATCCAAAATTATGATCAGTAGTATATATGATAGAATAAACAGAATACAATATGATGATTCTCTCCACAATATTTGCCCACATTTCCACGATCGATTGGGCAACAGTGCAATTCATTACTGAACACTAGATTGTTCCGTTCTACCCACTATTAATGATGTTCTTTGCGCTACTCCAGTTATCCGTGACTATTCAATGATCAAAGAAAACACTAGCTAGGTAGAGACAATAAGACGAGAAGTCGAAGGACACAAAGAGATTTTACACTATAAGTAAAATAAGTGGTTCACTTATTCCAACCAACTACAAGTCTCCAATTTATCAACTACAAGAGTATTCGTCAAGTATCAACAGTTATAATAAACAATATAGTTGGAAGTTTTTTTACATTACTAACAATGGCTTGTAAAAAAATTACATTTACTTAACCATGGAACGGCATACATACATAGATATATGTAAATCACATCTGCTTTGTTTTAGATTTCCCATAGTACTTCTAGATATCAAAACAATGTTAAATTGCGCGCCTAATCTCCATGGATGGATGTTCCTCTCTTATTATAAGAATTAGATATGCCTCTGCTCGTCCTTCCTTTTATTATCATCCTCCCGATATACAACGAATACTTCCTTTCACTCTTTTAGTGTCGAACCTAAAGGCACTAATTATTAGTAATAATGCTTATTAGTAGCGTGGTATCTACTTAGAAAACCATAAACTGTGCGCTTCATTGTAAATACATACATACTTCCCTAACGATACTTTCATACTTTATTAATTTGCTGTTACTCGTTTTCGTTTTTCTTGAAAGGATTATGTATGTAAATTATGTGATTTATGATTTTATGAAGGTAATGCCGCTTACAAAATACTTACAAATAAATAGTAAGATGATGCAAACAAACCCATAGAGACTTTCCAAAGCACTTTTTCAACCTTGATCCTTAAAGACAGATTTGCCAAAAATTTAACTAGCTTTTCTTATTAGTAATGCAAAAAAGACTACATTAAATAGTAATAGTAATTATGATTACTTCAGTTTCAGTTCTATGGCATTGATGTTCTGAGCATTGTCAAGGTTCTAAATTACAACCCCACTGACCCCAACACTGAGATTCACAATCTCACAAGCAGCGAAGAAAATCACTATCTTAATTTACAGTATCGAAAAGACGTAGTTGAATTAACGTGCTTCATAATTGACCGAAGAAAAGCTGATTTAATGATAACCAGAGATCAATTATGTTTCTTGCATATCGATAACCATCAACGGTACAATTGAACGCTTTAAGATCTTCACGAATTAGGGAAAATAAAGCGTTTAGCACAAATTTAATTTTACATATTCAGAATATTTTGGCTTGGCCAGATATTTCGAATATTTTAACATATTTAACCTTCCTATACTCACGCATACGGTCTGTGAGACCGATTTATATAGTATAGTATACGTCTTTCATTTTGACGTGAGTATAGGAAGGTTAAAATTATTCGACATATTTTTCCGTATGTTATGTCGCGTTATGTTTATAAAAAATATAGTAGACAATTTTCTGGAAAATCTACCTTGTACGATTACCGCTGTTTCCTTAAATATAATAAAATAAAATATTACTTAAATAGGGATTAATGCTTCCAAACCAAACATTGTATTCAATACCGAAGAGCAAAGATTATTTTGTTGCGGTTTCTAAGAATAAAAATCGGAAATTAAACGAATAAAGGTGAGTTCTGATTGTTTAAAAATAATTTAGGCAGGGGATGTATACGTTTCAACATTTATCGTTTAAAAATTTTCGTCATTTATAATTGTAACTATTAATAAATTGAAGTGTTACCAAGTGTTATCCTAAAATGTCAAAAGTGAAAAGCAATTTATTAGCCTTCTGGATCAAGACCGTTCCAGAATTACTTTTTAACGAAGAGAAAGTATTCTGCAAAGTATGCGGTAAAATGGGAAGTTGATAATTTTGCAAAACAATTTCATTTTATTTATTTATTTAACTAAAATTAGACATATTTTGCAAATTCTAGTCTGCCATATAATTGGTTCAAAAACTTGCTATGGATTTCTGAATAAAATTATTTTGATTAACAAAAATATTTTCCTTTAATTTCAAAATCAATTTCTTATCTTATATCTAAAAGGGTGTATACATTTTCTACTATAATTTTGTTTTATAGATTCAATGTGAGAGAAAATCTCAAATTACTCAACATCTCTCGACTGACCTTCATATATGAAGGGTAGAAAAAGTGACATACTCAAAATATTTGTGGACGCTATATGGCAAATTTATTAATAGGTTGTTTAAATCACAACACTCCTGGTAAATCCTATTTGATTTCGTGTAAATCAATTGAAAAAACTAACGGTAAAACCAGCGACGGCTTGTGATACCGTATATTCGGAGCTGCTGCGAAAACACAATTGTAACCGGCTCCTGCGGCGAGTAGCACTACATGGTATAGAAGAATTTCCCCTAAGTAGTTTAGAGCATCGATCTCTCTGTACAATCACGCATTCTGCAAAACGTTCACCAGGTCGCCTCAAGAGTCTTTATCCCTAAATTCCCCAATTTGCATAACGATGACAATAAGCTAACGACACTGTTCGATGATACGGCAATAGCAGGGCGTCGGGCATGAAGATGAGACTTTCTAACCTTCTTCATACTGTTCTCTCGCTAACTTGTACATGTCGAGTTATCGGTCATTTCTCGACGAAGCTATTCGTTTCTTGTACTGGTTTTTTCTTACATTACCAGTTTCCCGAAGCCCGCTAGAAAGTGTGGAGATAATCAATTGGTTAACTCGAAGAAGATTTGATACATATTGTTGACTTTTTCGATCATGAAGCAAAATCGTGACAGAAAATGTGAGAAAAAATAAAATGTTACTAAAAATATGTAACAACTTGTAACAGTTAAGTTGAAGTACGCTTAGATTTTATCTTGTTTCATATACTGAGATTTAATTTTATGTGCTACCAAAATAAATTAGTTTACTTGTTGGCAAAAAAATCAAAATTTTATAAATTATCAAAGATAATTCTGATTATCTATTCTTTTTCTTACGTTTCATCTCCTACCTAAAATTGGAATGGAGATCAGCATTGTAACCTGCTCGGTGCAAGCATTGTTATCAGTGTTCAAGTTAATTCAAGACTTAATAGGACCACCAATAGGCATTTCATTCTACAATTCAAAAAGTTATAATGAAAAAGATAACATAATTTACGCTCTTCTTTTACTAGAGCTGGGTAACACGGGACGAGTACATGAGCGTTATAAACGGGAGCAACTACTGGCTTGCATTACTGACACAAATATCACATCGGCAAAATTCCGCACCGCACAATTCTTTATAATAAAATCGGTGACACGTGTTTCGCTAGCTCGAGGCAAGCATCTTCCTTCACCGATTTTATTATAAACAATTGTGTGGTTTTTTTACCGATGTGATATGTGTGTCAGTAAATTACACCAAAGTCCTTGCAATCACCTTTATTGGCTTGCATTACTAATAGTAAATTATAATAACATGTAGGTTATTTACTTTCATCAGAAATTTCATGGCGTCACAATAAATGTGAAGTGAAAAGTTACCTTCTGTGGAAATAATGTGGACAGGTAATCTTCAGACGCGTTTGTATGGTCGATTTTGCTAAATTTCGGGGTTTATCAATAAAAACGTCTCAACACGGAGAAAAGAATGTTCGATATCAATCGAAGTAAGATTTGTAAATTTTAGATATGGATCAATGTCACTTACCAGGAAGTTTAACGTAATCAGGATTTTTTCACAAAAAGTAAACGTAATTTTTCAGTGACTAGTTGACCTGTAGAACTAGTCAATTCGTTTATCGTGGCTTCAAGCGTTCGTATAAATGTCATTGATTTTTCCAATGAAAAAATGGTATGGGAACTATTAATAATTGCAATTGACGATCATGTTCACATCCTGCTGGTTTAACGCTACAACTACGTATTTGAGTTTATTGAAATGCTTGCTATAATTTAAAAACTGCATCAAGTCACGTTGCCCATTTCATTATAACAGACTGTGATGGTATCAAGTTCCTGGACTCAACTGTAAAATTGCCAAATTCGTTTTCAGAAAACCTATTCTTTGCTTTATTAATCAATACGCTAACTGAAAATGCAGCGAACATGTTGTAAATAACAGCACAACAGGTCTTAAAGATCAAGGGCTTGTCCGGAGCTACCGAGCCGTACACATATGAATATTGCACCGCTTCTTGTCCGGTGAATGGCATTTGCTTACTTCTTTTCTGAACATATTAGAGATAATACCCGTTTTAGGACTTTAAGCTGCTACGCTTCGCCTCGACCGGGTTTTGATTCCTCGACCTTCTCATTGTGAAGCGCATGCTTTACTACTCAGCCACTACGCGGGTTAATGAACATGTTGTATGCAGGAAATTATATTTAGTGCCCTATCGGCATCTAGCATGTATGAAAAATTTTTACATATTAGCTGTGGGATGGGATGCCATTGTTTATACAGTAACTTTGGTATATTATGGTGCTGTAGAAAAGATACGGAACAGAAGGTACATTTGTTTTAAATATTCGTACTAAAATATAAAGCACGATATTTCTTTCTGCATCTGTTATTTCACCATTCTTTTATGTACGGTAAATGATATCGTAAGACGTTTCGACTTGGTAACTTCCAAGCTAGTACATAGGTCTTCCAAAACACTTTAAAATGTTCGTTCTTAACTACACATTGCCGAAAGTTACACACACAAAAAAAAATTAATCGTGTAAAAACTTCGAATGTGGTAAACTGGCTGTTTTTCTCTTATCTTAGTTACATGATTACTGTAGAGTTGTACATTACAAAAAGCGCAGTACATCCAATTTTCTCTACACTCCAACTCTGGAAACCGAGTGACAAATTTTTGTAAGTACGCAATAAAGGGTACATGCTTTCCACACGATATCGGTGAGTTTACGTAATACACAATACACGAATATCCTGTTACAAGTAGAATAGAAAGCGACCGACAAATAGTGTATATGTCGACGACGCCACACGAATACAAGCCCATTCGAACGATAACATACTGCAAAACAATCATATACATCCACACGTCCACAATTATGCAAAAATTACATGAACGATGCTTCTAATATATTTTGCATTTCTCTTACTTTGTCAGCAATTCCCTTTATAATTCTTTTTTCCTATTTACAGATAGACTGTGCGTAGTTGATGGAATAGGTGGATTTCAACAAAGCGGCAATCATTGTCCCAAACTGGAAACTGTAGAAAGCAAAGTTGAATGCGTTAAAGGACTTGATAGGTAAGTATTTTTATATGGTCCTTCTTATGAATACTAATAGTAGATCACATCGGTGACTCCTCATCAAACAATTATTACGTAATTAGAGGACATTTTACACTCATTGTAAAGTGAAATAACATGAAAATAATCTTTTTAAAAGAATTCAAATTGTGTTCATTGTAAAAAGAAACAGTAGAATTGTATTTTTCCATACACCTACACAAAAGGTATTTGATGTTAGTTAAGAATGTCACACGGCCGTAATTATTATAAAACAAATTATTGGTATATTAAACAATAAAAATAATGTTTTACATATCCTACGAATGAGAGTACTTTAGTTTGAGCAAATGTGGGTTTCTAAGAAGCGTTCAAACGGCTTTCTAAAGCTTTTATAATTAGCTTACATATTCAATGGAAAATTATCATAGCAATTCGTTCATCACGCATTATGCATTAAATAAAGATTGCAATCGAAAGGAAGCTGCTTGGAGGACAGCAGAACTGATTTAGAAAAACCAGAAATGTGACAAGCCAAATCTTCGTACCACGGAAATTGTAATTTGAAAATTATGAGTACCTGAATTAGATTCCAACAAGCAATCGACTTGGTAAAAAAATCACGCGCAATAGGAGCGAGTCTTAAAATAAAATCTTAGTGTAAAATAAAGGACATCAGAATTTAACCCTTCTCCAATAATCTGGCAACTGTTACAAAGAGGAATAAAGAAAACCATACAGAAACTCGCAAGAGTAACTAATCAATTGGCGTTAGTTGAATTAAGTAAGTTACAAACAAACCATTTAGTATAAAATGTTAGGAAATTCAAATAAAATCGAGAGTTAATAGTAATAAGTGATAATAAAAATATATAACTTCGACGATATAGCAACATTTGACATACCTAGAGACGATATTTTTAAGAAAATCAGAAACAGAACTTAAAGTTGAAGTAACTTTGACAGTTCAAAATGCAATTGTGAAAGATTACGTGTATGATATAATAATAAAAGCAATTATCCTCTCCAGTAATGAGATATGCCTTTCCTGTACCTGTCCTTTCAAGTTATTACAATATAATTCACAATTTATATCCCACAACAAATGATGTAACATACTTAAGCTGGAGCTTTTATACCTTTCGATATGCGGCGGTCTGAATTCCATTTATTTCACTTTATCCTTATCTTCTCTTTCCTAATTCCTAATTTCCGGCTTTATTGCACTTCATACCTCTTCTTTCCACAACGACTCTTACCTGTTCTTCTCATCTCTCACGTGGTCTTCTTCTTAAATTGTCCCTGGTATCTTGACTTTGTAAATCTCTCTTGCTGTTCTGGTCTCATCCATCCAGAATAAGTACTACAGCCGTCCTTGCCTTTCTTCTATTATTTTCCCAATTGGTGTGACTTTTAGTTTTGAAATAACGTTGTTATTCTTTCGATTCTTTTCAAAAAATCTAATCTCCGTAGGTACAATTATACTTTTCAATCGATTAGTTATTGTCCATTATTCATTTCCATACATTACAATGAGTCTAATAATCTTCTTGTATCGTATATTCTTCGAACTGTTTCAACTGTCTCATTTATTTCCTGATCGCTTTTTCCATTTTCTTCTATGTATTATGATCTCCAATTAATTAAAGCCATTAACTCTAGATTCGTCGTGTTTTCCTTTGTCTCTTTATACGTAATATCCTTATTTGCTCTGTAACTCTAATCGACAGTCTGCTTTTGTTATGTGCGGTCACGCGTTACTGTTTGATGTTAAAAAGCAAGTTTTTATTAAATTCTTGGAACTCGATGAAGTTTACCATTTATGTAAGTCTTTTTCGTGTGTGATGTATTGTTTGTTTTTAACATTTTTATAGCAAATATTCAATCTGACATTCCAGAAGCATCAGAAAATGATAAAACTTTCAATAAAAGAAGCAATTGTCAGCTTTGTCTAATAATATAGGTAGCCACACCATTCACCAAACTTTGTTATGACAATATATGTACACTACCGTCCATATATATGGGGACGACAATAGAAAGTAAAGAAAATCATAGAAATAGTAATACTAATATCTTCAAAGTTTATATTATACATTTCAAATGTAATTCGTAAATTTATGGCGCAGTTTAATCAAACAACCCCCTAATATGGTACACTTTACAAGTAATTTGTATTTTACCACCATTGCTTTATTTTACATTTAACGATACCTGGAACTGTATTAATCCCTACAGTAATAAGATTAAAATAAATTTGAGGAAAACATTGTTCGCACTGTAAGACGCATAGACTCCAACAAAGAAATTATAAAAATATCGGAAAATATATGGAAGTATTTCAAATAAAGCGTCAGTTTAGAATTTGTTATCTTCCATGTCAGATCGTCGTTAAAAATGCCAAAACGACAAAAAATATCAATTGAAAAATGTGCGGCTATCATAAAATTACGTGGGGAAAGATATTCAATAGCACAAATTGCTGTAAAAGTAAAGTTATCAAAAACGAAGTATTCAGTACTCAGGAGAATGCGGGAAACTGGTTCACTTCGGAATAGAAAACGGTTAGGGCGAAAAAGAGCAACGACAGCCGCTGAAGATCAATTTATAATAGTAACTTTGAAATGAAATAGATTTCTCACCGCCCCAGAAATCACTCAGCATCTGAATATTTCGAGAAATCCACCAATATCTGTCACACAGTTAAACGGAGACTTCTTACAGCAAGGCCAAGGGGAAGAATAACTACGAAAAGCCATTGCTGAAACAGCAAAACAAGGAAAGGAGACTGGAATGAGCCATTCAACATAAGGATTGGACGTTTGAGCAATGGCATAAAGTGCTATGCATCCACGAATCCAAATTCCAAATCTTTGGTTCAAAACGTCGATCGTTTGTGAGGCGGCAGACTGGAGAAAGAGCAAGTGAACAATATCTGGTTCCTACAGTGAAACACGTTGGAAGTAGTGTGATGGTTTAGGGTTGTTTTGTTGGTACAGCTGTAGGTGATTTGAGAAAAGTAGACGGGATCCTGCGTAAGGAGGGTTATCCGAATATTTTACAGGGGAATGTTGTGCTAAGTAGGGAAATATTATGTAGCCAAGGTTTCGTTTTCCAAGAAGATAACGACCCCAAACATTCATCTTGTTTATATTAAAACTTATTTGATGTCTCTTGAGGGCGAAGAAAAGTGGATACGAATGATATGGCCACCTCAATCTCCTGATCTGTGGTCAATAGAGCTAGTGTGCGATGATTTAGACCACAGTATTCGAAAAAAGGAGTTAGCAGCGTACGAGACCTTGGAAGAAGCTCCAGGTAGCATGGACCGAAATTACAGACGATTATCTGGGGTTTCTGATTAAAAGAATGCCAAAAATATGTGCCGCAATTATTAAATCTCGAGGTGGGCATATTGACGAAAAATCGGTTAAATTTTATTTTGTAATATTGTGTGCTTCTTTTTTGTTATTAAACATTGTTTTCGCAATGCCAAAAATATATTAATATATATTACTACAAATCTACTCCATATTTCTGTTCAATTCAACGGAAACGTCAATTTTGAAGTGGTCCCCATATATATGGACGGTAGTGTATGTATGTACAGTAATATAAATGGTAATGACTTGCACAAACATAGATAGCGCACAAAATAAAGCTATTTGACTATACTAGAGACAAGAAGAAAATTGATCTATCTATTTGACAGCCTATTATTTACAGTTGTAAAAAATTTAGAGAGAAATGCCTATTCTAAAAGTAGGCAACCAATATTACAGTAGTTACGTGAGTTTCGTTCTTTACTAAATCATATCTGTATATGTATGTCTAGCTAGCTAACAACTAGCAAATTTAGTATTGGAATTTAATTTTCTTTCTACGGATATACTAAAGATATAAATACAAGAGGGTGAATTTTAGGAGGTACCGTAAAATCAAAATTATTCTTCTTAAGAACCCTAAACTATTCAAATATTTAAAAGTTATCAGACTTTCGCAAAAGTTTACATTTTCGCACACACCTATCGATCCCATTAAGAAACTAATTTCGCTATTTAGGCTTTTGTTGTTACCAACATACGAGGTACGGCAATTAAATAACGAGACTTATTTGCAAACGTATATTAAGAATTATAATGAAATTAAGGTTGAGGTATAAGGTTTGATAAAAGAGTGGATGCCGTGTTATCATTAAGTAGTGTAAACCGGGCTGACGCCCTTACTTCTCCGAATTTTAATATCGCGCCTTGCACGTAAGTGGAGACAAAGGCCGGTTTACACTACTGAATGATAACACGTCATCCACTCTTTTATTAAACCTTGTTATAAACCGTCACAATAGGTTCCTTCTGAATTGATTCAGCTTTTCCAATGACGTTCCAAACTCGACAAAAACCCTTGGATCCCCTTTGGTGTTATTTCCTTAATAACACGCATCGCGCCCGTTTGGATGTCCTCGACTCCTTTAAAACGAGTTCCTGTGATCTGAATTTTCATTTTCGGGAAGAGTGGGAAATCGTGTGGAGGAAAGTCAGCGCCGTATGGGGGATCACGTTTTCCCGTCCTTCGTACAGCCCTAACCTTGCTTTTCACAGTCAAAAACTCCCGAATAATTAACACGGAATGCGACGGCACGTTGTCTTGATTCAGCAATCTTCCTCTCTCAGCCAATTCTGGACGAACGCGAACTACTCTCGCTCTCAAACCCTTCAAAACTTCGAGGTAGAACACAGAATTGACTGTCTCACCAATAGGTACGAATTCCCGATGAAACACACCTCTTTTTTAGGGTATTCAACACCACAATAAAAAAGAGGTTAATAAATTGGAAACTACAAAAGCAATTGGCCTGAAGTTTACAAGACACAAAGGCTACTGAATGCAGTGAAATAGCTAGAAATGTAAAAAATGTAAATTGGTGTGTTGGTTGCTTGCTTTGTAAGAATTAGTTCACGTCTGTCAGTACTACATACAACCCACGAAATTGGGTTGGCGAGTTAGTTTTTGCTTGTGCCAATGCAAGCAACTAGTGTAATTGAGGCCGATATGAAATATAAATTCTAACAATACAACAGTGTTTTATTATCAAAAGGAAAATACTATTCTTTAGTGGAGGACGTGAAACGAATAAAAACGAAAGAATCATCTCGAAAGCACCAAACATTATGATGTGCAAGATTACGAAAAATTCATTGAACCATTATCAGATTCAAAAGAAAATGTTAAGGAATTATTTGAGATCAATGTCAATGTCAATTGGGCATGGCGGTAGAGACAGAATGATAAAAGAATTAAATCAACGGTATAAAAACATAACCGAGGCTCAGAAAAAATGTTTCGGAAACGCGAGAAAAAGGAATTGTAATAAAGCCAATGATATCCAATTTTAATAGTCGATGTCAAGTTGATTTCATTGATTACCAATCTAAACCTGATAGAAAGTTTCAATTTCTCCTCGTGTATCAAGACTACGTAACAAAATTTATAGTTTTGAAACCCCTTACGTCAAAACGAGCTCCTGACGTAGCCTATAATATACGTAACAGTTTTCTTTTGCTAAGGGCGCCATTTGTATTCTAACCAGATAATACACGTGAATTTTATAATCAAGTCTTGGACAGCTTCAAAGAAATGTGGCCAGAACTAAAAATTGTTACTGGTAAGCCTAGATACAGTTAAAGCCATGGAAGTGTGGAACGGGCCAATCAAGATATCGACAATATGCTCACCACTTGAATGGCTGATAACACTGCCCAACAAATATCTACTTTATAACATTTTCCAAGAAGATTACTATCATATTCGATGTATTTTAGTGTGGTTATTTCAAAAATAACACTAGTATTTGTGTAACAGCTCTAATTTTTGAGATTTTTCAAACTACCCGCGTTTGAGGTAACGGTGCATGATAAGTCACTTTCAACTGGTACATTAAGAAAAAAACAACAGAAAATGAAAATGGCTACAAAGGGAAGACACTGTTTAAACGATCCAGATAATTTTTGTGTAATTTGTGGTGAATATACCTTTGCGAAGTATCGTAAATCGATCACGGCCTTCGTTGAATCTGCGTATTTTAACTACTTTGGTGTGAATATTAGCAATTGACGGAAGCCGTGCGTGCCTAACACTGTGTGCTAAAATTGTGTTGTCTCTTTGCGACAATGGTCAGGTGGAAAACGATCTGCTCTTAGGTTCAACACACCCATGATTTGGCGGGAACCTCGTAATCATTATGATGATTGTTATTTTTGTGTGGTAAACACTAAGGGCATAAACTCTGCAAACTGGGATAAGTGGTTGTATCCAACGTTGACTTCTGCTCAGAGGCCTCTTACACACTCTGATCAGTCATCAGTGCCATTACCATCGACATCATCAACATGTTTTGAACCGAAGGAGATGGAAATTGAAGAAGAAAAACATGAATCTGACTCTGATTTCACACCTAGTCCAGAGAAACATCCTCAAACATTCAATCAAAGTGAGTTAAATGACTTAGTAAGGGATTTAAATCTATCGAACGAGTAGTCCGAATTATTGGCATCTCGTCTAAACGAGAAATATCCGTTTGCACCAGAAACAAAAAATTCATTTTATCGTACTCGTGAAAAAGATTTACTGCCATATTTTTCCTCTGAAGAGAATTTAGTTTGCTGTAATAATGTTGAAGGTCTTATGCAAAACATGGGTTTTCAAACATACAAATCAAATGATTGGCGTCTTTTTATTGATAGCAATAAAATAAGTTTAAAGTGTGTACTGTTATGCAATGGAAATAAGTACGGTTCTATACCTGTAGGACATTCAACTTCTATGAAAGAACAATATGACAATATTTCTTTAGTATTAGAAAAAATAAAGTATGATGAACATAGCTGGACAGGTTATACTAAATACCCGTGTTTCTTATGTTTGTGGGACAGTCGCGGTAAAAACAACCATTGGACTCAAAAGATGTGGCCACTGAGGGAGTCAACTATTGTTGGTAAGCAAAATGTAGTAAATCCACCTTTAGTTAATCATAATCGAATTATATTGCCACCACTTCATATAAAACTTGGTATTATGATGCAATTTAACCCTTAACAAAGACGGCCAATGTTTTGCTTATATGTCGAAAAAGTTTCCTGGTCTGGGCAAAGAAAAGTTAAAAGCAGGCATTTTCGATGAACCACAAATTAGACAACTGATAAAAGACCCAAATTTTGTCGAATCTATGAACGAACTAGAAAAACGAACCTGGCAATGTTTCGTTTCTGTGATTCAAAATTTTCTTGGAAATCATAGATCAGAAAACTATTTACAATTAGTTAACAACATGTTGTCTAACATAAAACATCTAGGGTGTAACATGAGTATTAAATTACATTATTTACATTCTCATTTGGATCGATTTCCTGAAAACCTGGGAGATTACAGTGAAGAGCAAGGTGAAAGGTTTCACCAGGATATTCGCACAATGGAGGAACGTCACCAAGGGAGATGGGACATACATATGATGGCTGATTACTGCTGGAATCATTGTCGTGATCTTATACGGACACCTCATTCAAGAAAGTCTTATAAAAAGCAACTACAGTGACTGTTTCAAATAAAGTGAGTAAAAAAATCATACTTTTGTAATAATTTTTAACCTACGTGTATATTTAAAACTAGAGCTGCTAGAAAAAACTAGTCTTATTTTTGTAATCAGCACAGTTAGAAGCTACTGTGTAGAATCTGCAGAAACCAGTTTCACCAGAATACACAATGAGACGAAGCCAAAGATAGTGTGGCAATACAAGCTAAGAAAACGCTAGCAATTTCTGATGCAAATCACGCAATTGTCGATGAAGGTATCACTAAAAATTAAAGTGTCAGAAATAGATAAGGCAAAACCTGATTCCCGTTTGATTTTGGCAGTAATCCTTAGTACAACGGACGATGGAATTAACCGTAGAACACATAACCAAAATATATCACGCAAACACATAACCAAGGTACCCGTGTACCCCATTATAATTTTTAATCACTTGTAACTTCACAGCTTCAAAAATATGTCATGTAAAACCCGTTAAAAAGCTAATTTAATGAATTAATATATTTTATGAAATATTTAATTGTTTATTAATTATTACAACAAAAATTTTGTCAATAACCATAAATAAAAGAAAGCCTAATTTATTATTTGTGATATTCATATTTGTGTATACATATGAAATGACGATTTATTTGCAAAAACGCTTGTTTCTTGTTTATTTTTAGTGAGCGTAAACAACACTTGTATCAAGTTTGTGTGTACCAAAGCATAGTTATACACATGCATAAGTATAACTACAATAAGGGGAAAAACCGTTCATAAGCTAAAACAATGTTGAAACGTTTTTAGCGACAACTTTCAGTAGTAAAGAAAAATTGCACTTGTTGCAAGAGTTTGTGCGTTAGAAAGACATACAAATTTTAGTCGCGATAGTAAAGATGGCTTTAAAATACAGCGCAAATCTATCTTCATTGAGGAACATGCAGGCAATCCCCAAATAACTAGACACTTCACGAGAAAAATAGCTATAGAAAGTTACTTGAATCGCCCACTAGAAATTATTTGCGAAAGCGGTCCATCAACATCTACTGCAGCAGGTTTGAGAAAGCTAGTACCTGCATCTTTTATTTATCTAATTATGCTACATGCAGGAAACAAAACGAAGAAGAAAAACTCGGAAAGCATGCAGCATGTGCAAGAAGCCAATGTGCCTGGAACACTCAGTAACAAATTGCGTCTGCATTTCTTATGACCGAAATAACTAATACATTCTTATAAAATATTTCCAAATTCTTCACTATTCATGTGTTTTAATGTATTTTTATAAATTCATAATAAAAAGTGCACGATAAATCGTTAAACAGCCTCTTGTTTACTCATTTTTTTTTCATACAGAAACTATTGGGTACACGGGTACCCCGATTATGTGTTTGCGTAGGTGTCATATTTGAAAGCTTATAATTATGGAACCACTGGATCGAATTTCTTAAATGGTTTACAAAACAACGCAAAAAGACTTTCACTTCCTACATCCGAAGTTTCAATACTCTATTGGTATTGGTCTTGCAGCTACAAATGTTTAAAATCGCTAGTGGACACACGGATACCCGGTCATGCATTCTAGGGTTAACAAAGTGGACACTAAAACGTGTATTTTAAAATAACTATATGGCAAATCTCAATTTAGCGCCTGTCAAGAAAAATTTCTTACAAAACAAGATGTTTTTATTGTGGCAGTATCTTTACGTCATACTGCAACAAAACAGTCTCTTGGTTCAGGTCATGGATGAAAAAAATGTGACTGTAAACCAATGTGTCACAAATAGGTGTGCCTGTCGCAAAAATAAATTGCTATGCAACTCAAAGTGCAATCAATCCTTAACTTGTACTAATAAGGAAGGTTTGATGAAAGAGTGGATCACGTGTTATGATTAAGTAGTGTAAACAGGTCGTTGTCTCCACTTACGTTCAAATCGCGACATTAAAATTCGGAGAAAGCCGTTAGTCCGGTTTACACTACTTAATGATAATACGTCATCAACCAATCTTTTATCAAACCTTAGTAATGAGTAATTTCTTGTTCAAATTTCTTTACTAGTTTAAGTAATATTTTTCGGGTCTACATGTATTTTGATTTTGTAATATTTTATTATTATGTAATAAAAGCAAATTAAACATTACATCACATTCTTGTTTTATTTTACGTATTAACGAGCAGTCAACCTGTAATCTCTGCATTATCTAGATAATAGGCAAATCGCTTAGACAATATTCGACTAAATTTTCGCGCTTCACCGGGATCTTCTAGGTAGTGAGCACATTACCTAGTTAATCACCAGGGGTGTCAAATTCGTTCACCAGAAGTGGTACTTGATTTACACAAAGTATGCCAAGAGGCCGGAATAGTTCTTCGATAAGTTGTCTTCTCTAACTAACCCAACTAATTATACCAACTTTTTAAAATAGCAAAATAATGAGCAAGAAAAATACAAAGTAAGACCAAAAATATATATTTATTCATAAGATAGGGGCATAAAATCTATGTTAGAGATTTTGAAGGTCCGGACACCTAGCTTGTTTTTCAGTATCGACTGGAGATGCTCATCTGTGAGACTCGAGCGATTGTGCGATTTATTAATTTTTTTAACATTAGTGAAAACATTTGCTTGCATATGTACGAGCTCCTAAACATGCATAATACACGTGCGACATGCTTTTTAGTGTTGTAAAAAGACAATAAGTCAACTTCGTTAAATTTGTCTCTTAGGGCAGAATCGCACTGTCAGATTCATTTGCGTTGTCACATCAAACGTGATGGGATTCTCAAAAATTGGAAAATCGTATGTATTTATCTCACGAAAATCCCAGAAAGGGCGATCGAATTCAGATCTAATATCCACCAAAATATTCGAATATACTGTCAGTTGTTCTTTGCTGCATGTATCACTTGAACAGAGATTAGGAAGGTCGTCAAGTTTTTCTACACGGAATTGGTTTTCCCATAATTTCAATTTCATTTCAAAACATGGTTATACATTTGTGTCACAATTAAACGCTTGCAATTTCACATTCAACATGTTTAGGTGTTCGGTCAAGTCAACCAGAAGGCACCAGTCTTCATCACAATCAAGATATTCACCCTTTCCAGTCATAAAACTTTGAATGTGGTAGCGCAACTCCAAAAACCGCTTTAAAATTTCGCGACTAAGCCAACGAACTTCAGTATATTATTGTATGTCACAATGTTTGTCTTCAACATCTTTCAAAAACTGTGATTTAGACCCCTGCCTATTGTTAACAGTTTTAATGACTGTTTTCATAACATGCTCCATTTTGAGAAGTTTGAATGCCAGAGATTCCTGGTGTAAAAAAGAGTGACTGCCAAATTTGTTTTTTGGCACCAACTCACATATTTTTTGACGTATTGTGGCCTTCAATGGAATGCACTTAATTAGTTTTTCTTGAATTTCAAAACGCGCGTTTATGCCACGAATAAAAACAGCGAACTGAGCCGTATCTTTAACGCCAGTTCTTTTATCAGCGGCAATAGAGAAATAAATAAAATCTTTGATATTTTCTCTCAGTTGAAAGTCCAACTTTCCTGCCAATTGATTTACTCCTGAAGCGATGGTATTTTTCGAAAATCCACATCCAACATGCACTCTTTTTAAAAATCGGCGTCACTACATGGTTTTGACTTTGTAATTTTTAGGGCGATAAGAAAACTCGCCTTCAATGCATCATCACTATCGGTTTTCGCCTTTGTAAACAATGATTACTGGCATTTGAATTTGTATTGAAACGAAGATAGTTTATCCGTTCGTATCTTATAAGTCAATGAATCAAATTCATCCGTATGGTTGGCTTCGTAGTCCGTTTTTAAATGAAATTCTTTGCAAAGCTTAAAGCTCGAAATGCATATCGATATGTTTATGACGTCAAATTCTAACCACAATCGCTCTATTACAATACCTTGTTTTCTTATTTCAATAGAAAAATTGTGCCCGTGGCGGGTCGGTAATTTTAGGTACGAGGGCCACACACTGGTTTACGCACATTGTCGGTAACATATGCGTTCCACAGACCCTGATGGGACATTGTAAGGAAAACATATGTGGCGGCTTAATGCATTTCTGGTTGATATAAGAAATGTGGGAATTTAACATTTTTAATATAAGTAAATTGGCAATGTGGATACAGATTTTGATTATCTCTTGATATATGTATATGTAATTTGTTTTAGATTTGATTGCTTGCGAAAACTAAGAAAAGGGGTTGCCGACTTTTCTATATTTACTCCCGAAGATCTAGTAGCAGCAACTAACACCGAAAATGATATTTTGATAACAAATGAGTTGAGAATTTCTGAATCAGGTTAGTGCGCATTTACTTACTACCTTATTTTCGTCGATACAAAATGTTTTTACTTTAACCGAAAATGTGTGCCATGCAATGACTTTATCACTTTCCCGTTGGTGAAAATGATTTAACGATATACACATTCTTTTGCATATTGAATCACATCTTTTACTTTAAAATAAATTTCTTCTTGTAAACTGTTCCACTATAATTATACTACTGCAATGAATTAACAGTTCCAAACATATCTAACATACAGAAATGTCTTACTCCTTTGTAAGCTGATACTACAGCCACCCGAAAGATTTTAGCAATACATTAGACACAACAACGGACAATCTAGATCACCACCTGAATGCAATATGTATAATGCGGATATTATCCACAAACTTAAATAAGATTTGCAGACAATTCTTCGAAAACATTTCATCGAAAGCAGTTCTTCGGATAGATATTTCTTCCAGCGCAAAATTTTACGAGTAGATATTTCTTGAAATGCACAATTTACAAGTAGATATTTTTTCAAACGCAGATATTTATTATTAATTATTTAATCATCGCAAAGGTATTAAATGTAACCGACTGTAGTGCTAAGTTTACATTTAAGGGGTAATCACCTTATGATTTTTTCTTTTTGGTTTTTTTATTGGCTTAAACACTTCCTAAACTATCCAAGAATGATATAAAAAGTTGATTATAAGGGGGAAAAACTTTTAAGTGTGTGAAAAATTCGATTGTCCGAGCATAGTCGTAGATCAAAATTAGCGGTATTTTGGTTGCGCAGAGAAGTATGTGTTTCGGGATTCTTATTTGTATGAAATGTACCGACAAATTTTAGCTTCGAGCCTTCAAATATGACTAATACACGTCTCCACTGATAAAATTTCAATGCGAAAAAACAGTTGTTTGTATAAAGTCCGTTAGAATACACAACAGTTTGTGTTCTGCTTCCTCAAGTGTCCATCGTTGCTCTAGTGCATTTGATTGTGTTTCAATTGTTATATTTCACCATGGATGCAAATGAATATCAGTCACGAAAAGGAAGCAGCGTCAATCAGTTTCTAAGAGAAAAAGTATTGCGTCGAGAAAAGTACAAAATCGTTATGTACAAATACGACAGATTTTCAGCACGACCCTCCTATGCCAAAGGAGATATTTAAAGCTATAAAGCAAGTAAGAGTTAAGCAGAGAAGAGCTTCCCTTTCGTTGTTTGGGTGGATTGACACAGACTTCTAACAAAAGTTTGCTAGTATGGTCCGTGGCACCTAAAAATATTTCCAGTGGCAAAAAGGTCCTTGATGTAGCTGTATATTTAGCTGTTCCTCATTTCAATGGTGGATATAATGGAATTATGCGAGTAATGGATCAACTGGGCATCATCATTGGAGAAAATTGCTACAATTTTTGCGCAAAAGCCGACGCGACGCGCATCTCACTTTCCGAACGTTTCCTCACCAAAGAGGCTAAAACAGCTCGCAGAGATGCATGTACGTCAAGAAAGGGTGAGGAGGTGGAAAATCTTCAAATGGACGACCAATTGTATGGAGCAGGCATCGCAGATTAGAGATTAAACGAACATTTCATTCAAATAGCACTACTTGAAACTTTAAACGCGTTTTTCTCGAAAGCATGTTTTTACCTGGGCGCACCGGTAGCACGGTCAATTTTTAATCGATTCACTTAAAATTTTAACTGTATCTTAAAACTATAATTTTCTAGTGAACATCGTAGGATTTTTTGATACGTTGAATTTTACCGATTTTATAATCGATTTTCGGACCATTTTTTCGAAAAAAAAATTTTTAAAGATTCAAATTGACGCCATTTCTTTTAAAATTCATTTATTAAAAAATCCTACGATGTTCACTTTATTATCATCTATAATTTAAGAAACCGTTCCGTTTTTTGTCCTAGATTAAGAATTGTGATGTGATGGATCATCAGCGATTTTCTATTTTTTTAGTGTGCTATATTGTAATTAATTAAATTAATAGTGTTTTTGTACCTAAAGACTAGATTTCTCATATGCCCAAAACCCCATATTTTCATGTTTTTTTTTGCGTTTGTAGTAAGTCTTAGAAAATGACCCTAAATTTGGTGGTTACAAGGTGATATTACCCCTTAAATGAATATTCCTTTCGGTACAAGTAAATGTGTAAAATCCCTGTTTATAATTATTTCTTGAATACTGGAACGGAGAGTTAAGCTAATATCTATATGGAAGTCACAGCCAAATATTATTTATTTAAAAGTTCAATGGGCGACAGATGTTTCTAGGTTAAATTCGCCCCTTTTTCAGTGTCTAAAAGGTAACAAAGTCCAAAATTAAAATCAAAATTAAGGGTAAACGAGGTGGTGGTGAAAGAAAGAAAGGAAAAGAAAAGGAAAGCCAAGCTTACCGATTAAGATCCGATGATCCGGGGAAAATCCCAATAAAAACCAGCACATTAAATAAACCCAATTAATTAAATTTAGTCTTGTTTCAAAAGTTTAAGAATTACCAAATTTTCCAGTCACAGAGAACGTGTCAGCGTGTTTACTAGCATTAATTGGCAGCATTTGAAGCTTTAATTGACACCGATTTTTTCCTGAAGAAGTGCAACTATTTCGAAGAAACATGAATTGAACGACCCACGCGAAATCATCGTCGAAGATTGCCTCGTTTTGCATTAGAAATGTGGAATTCTTATAATAACACCCTTCAAAATCTCCCAAAAAGAAATAATTCATTGGAAGGATGGGGATTTGAGTACCAAATTAAAATTTGATATACAAGACTACGTAATTATTATTATTATATTATTATTATATTATTATTATTATTATAAAATTTATGTGAAAATTGCGATCGTAAACGTCTCGCACGAAAACACATAGCATGTATACAAAAAACGATAACGATTGCGGCCTAAACTAAGCCTAAACAACCGTTAAGAGGTCATAATTTCTAGCATTGTGAAATTTATGTGTGAAACGTACAAAATATAAAATTTTCAATACTTCATGTATATTCCACCTCATCCTTCCATCCCCACAAAATCAAGGAAAATCTTAAATTTTACCTAGTGCTTTTATAATAAAAAGAATATTTTGTTGTTAGTGTAACCGCAATTTGCATAGATAGGGATTAAAAGGCAATTTTTGCTTCTTATGAATGGGACTAACAAGTGGAAGTGTCTCAAACAATTTTTAGGTACTAAATGTACTTGACTAATGTTTGCACCATCATGTAAGGATCAAGTAGCATAATACTCGAAATTATACCATTCGAACTATCTAAATAATTATTTATTGTTATTTTAATTTGCAATATGCAATAATTGTTGAAATTTATACTTATATCAGCATCTTGAATTTTGTAAAATTATATTGAGGGTTCTTCCTTGCAAAACACCAATAATATATTTACTTTTACAGAACTGTATAAAGAGCAAATGGTTGCAGTAGTAACTTCGGAAATCAAAAGTACATATGATTTAGAAAATAAAATACTGTGCCATCCTGGGTATGAAAACAATAGATTCATATCAGAGGTTTTATCAAATGTAAGTATGAAGCCACTAATCGACCTACTGAGGTGAAAATATACACTAGTTTTACACCACACCATATGCACCCAATCTAAAATCCATAGCTACCATGATTTATCCATTTAACCTTTCCTTATACGATTTTTTTAGTAATTCCAGCAGATTGTGAATAGAAGTAAATTTAGTAAATGTGTATTGTATAGTACTTTCTAGTTAGAACGTTTTATAAATAGCTACCCACGAATTGAACATGAAAGATAAAACTAACAGGAGCAGCGCTGATAGTACCTGGAACGTGATCCATGAACTAAGCACCGTTCTTATTTTTGTGTCTTAATGATACGGTTGTTAATATGATTATGACTGATAGTGATAAGAATGTTTTTATCTAAAGGAACCCCAACGACTATGAGAAATGATGAGAAAAGGGTCATAGTCATAGTCCATAGCCTTGTTTTCAGTTTCGTTTATTATTTATTTTTAAATAATATTTCTTTTCTCGGATTTACTTTTTCCATTTTCCATTTTGCTTGTGTTGTTGTTGTGTATATTTTTTCTTTCGCATTCCATTCTTGATTTATATTCTTTTGATTCTTTCACAAGTCATTTACAAGGATGGATGGCAGAAGTTGGAGATGACTTTGGGATTGTGAAAGGCATTATTATGCCACGGATATTTCTAAAGTTCTACAAATTTGGTTATAATTTTTTGATTTCGTCAATTTTCACCGAAGTTATAATGTAGTTTTTCAATACAATCTCCGCTTAATTAAATACCACACCACGACACCAAATGTTATTCACGCATAATAAATCCCATCAAAAGCAAAATTAGCAACAATTATATCTGGATAGCGGAAGATAAAACTGTTGATACACCGTTGCATTGTAAATATTGTGACCGAAATACTATATCACAATATGCCGTGCATACCATATTTGATAAAATGTCACGTACCACCCAAAACAAATGGCAATGTTGTGTCTTCAATTATCGATGACAGCTTAAATGCAATATTTAACCATCCAGAATACAAATACAATAACGTACTTTGATTTATAAATTATGCAGCTTCTTACAGGATAATAACAGGATAATTATTAAAAGAAGAATATAAAAATATGCTGCAGATTTCTCATGCTTTGCATCGCATATTAAAATTTATTGGCGAATATTTGTCTGATGTGGATACGTTGATAAGTAAGGTTCGGCAAACGAGTGTATGATAAGTTATCATTAAGTAGTGTAAACCGGACTGACGCTGCCACTCCACCGCTTGTCCCCACTTATGTGCAAGACGCGACATTAAAATTCGGAGGAGTAATATCGTCAGTCCGGTTTACACGACATATCAAGCACTCGTTTGTAGAACCTTAATTATAATCATCCTCCGCTAACTATAAGTAGTAAAAACGTTGAAAGAAAGTTTTCAAAGTTCAAAGATCTTCTTGTGATTAGAACGATTGTGTTTTACAAAAGATATGATAATTCATGAGCCCATTCTTGCTCTATATTTTTATATAATGGGTGGCGCAAAAGTAATGTCATAATGTAAATGTGCCTTAATTTTTGCAAATGGCGTCAAATGTTATTGTGCTTTGACATATATGTTGTAGACAGATAGAGAGTTAGTTGACAACAAGCAATGGAGCGATACACACCTGAAGAACGTGAAGTTAGTGTTACTACTTATTTGACTAATTTTCGATCTGTTGTTTTAACGCAGCGTGAATTTCGTCATCGTTTTCCTCGTCGTCGTGCACCAAGTGCGCGAACAATTAAGCGTTTGGTTGAGCGCCTCGTGCAAACTAGGTCCACTAAAGATGTCGCAAGCAGTGGCCGGCCCCGTATTACTCGTTCGATCGAGAACATCGCTGGTGCGGCCGAGGACGTTAGAGAGAATCCACAAACATCGACGAGACGACGATGCACACAATTAGGCATCAGCAGACCTTCGTTGCAACGAATTTTAGTGAAAGACTTGAAAATGTTCCCGAACAAAGTTCAAACCGTTCACGAATTGCTACCTGCTGACCGTCAAACGAGGTTAACTTACTCCCATGCTCTGTTAAACTTAGTGCAAGAATAGGATGATTTCGTATCCAAAATGATAATGAGCGAAAAAACCCATTTCCACTTAAGTGGTTATGTCAATAAACAAAATTTGCGTTTTTGCGGCACAGAGAACCCACATGAAATGCAAGAAGAGCCATTGCATCTCCTCAAAGTGACTGTTTGGTGTGGCATTTGCAGTGAAAAAGTGATTGGTCCTTATTTTTTTTTTTTTTTTTTAAAAGGCCGATAGAACCACCATAACCGTAACTGGTGAGCGTTGCAGGCAGATATTAAACGAGCTTTTCTTCCGCAAGTTGATGAATTGGATCTCGAGCATTATTAGTTCCAGCAGTACGGAGCACCCGCTCACACAGCTCGGGTAACGATGGAGATTTTCAGACACAAATTTCCGGACCGACTGATCTCTCGTTTTGAAGATTTGAACTGGCGGTCCAGATCGCCAAATCAAACAGCAGACTTCTTCCTTTGGGGTTTATTTGAAATCTCGCGTTTACCACAACAAACCACAAACCTTGCAAGTCTTGAAAGCTAACATTGAAGGAGAAATCGCCAATTTGGAGCCAGATGTTTTGCGAGCAACAATTCAAAATTGTGTGAAACGAGCCCAAACGCATCAGCTCCGGGGGTGGTCATTTGACCGATATAATTTTTTCAACTTAATGTCATCAATTTTATGTCTTCAAATAAACTTTTCGTGAAAACAGAGCTCATTTTTTCATTTCTAACAAAATGGTAGCCAACTCACATATATATAATACATATAATAACTGTGCCCCACTAATTGATTCTTAGGCAGAGCAAGCGGAATAATGAGATTTGCTTTTATGACATGTGACATAAATTCCACTATCTCTATAATAATAAATCTTATATGATAGAGATCTACCACTATTATTTATTATTATTAGTGGTAGATCTCTATCATATAAGATAAGTATAAAAAAAAAAGGTCACGAAATATATATATATATATAATAATAAATAAAAATGTCTTTGTATAGAGCCTTTTCCACAACTCGTGAATCAAATTAAAACAGAAGAAACTACAAATAAAATGAAATAAAATTAGTCAGAGAAAATATTTTCTTGCTATTACAGGAAAACGAAAATTAATTTTTGAAGTTGCGCAACATTTCGAGTATCTCTGGCAGTATGCGGTTAACTACGATGTTTATTATTTAGACGTAGATATGCAAACGCCAGTAAAATTCTTACCAAATGTTTAACATCATCAAGTGGTTCGTATTAGTTTCATTTCATTGGCCTGATTTGAATCCGATCGAAAGTTGAGTTATGTGGGCGGTAAATCATATATGTCGACACTGCCGAGAAGAACTTCGAACCTGTGATTGAGAAATAAAGGCGAGTGTTTACAATTTAGAGAAAGAAATGTAAGCGTTACCAAAATTCGGCCCATATTTTAAGCCAGGTCAAGTGGATATTTGGATAGAACGCGTTTAATTTCCCGCCCAGCTCGTTGGCCTGTATTAAACGCCGAATTCAACGACCGACAAGATTTTCAACTGCGTATCGACACATCTGTTACGATAAATTATCCGATGCTTCTAAAACTATACTTGTATTTGCCCAATTTTTTAATCATTTATTTTTCTCTTACACACATTGCTTAAGATGTGTAATTGAGTAGTCCGTTTTCATAAGTGACCCATTGACTTACTTTTACCTCATACGCACTAATTGTGAAAAATTCTGTATACAATATTTGCAACTGCTAATACAAGAAACATACCCATATACATACATATCTATAACATTACGAGTTTAAGATGTGATATGAGAAATTATTGTAATATCTTTCACTGATAAATTGGAATGCTTAAAATTGTTATTTGAAACTGTATTAATAACTTTGAATAGTCTTTCACATTGCTCCTAGGCAGCTCTTTCCGCGACGTTACTTATTTAGCTTTCACTTTTATAAACTTCGCGAATTCAAAAATAAGTTGTAAGTCAAAGACATAGACAAGCAATAACTTGAAAGAGCATAAATTAACGCATTTATAGAGTTCACGTAATGACCAAATTAATGGGGGTAAAAATTATTTCTAAGAACACGTAGATACGACTTAATCCCTTTGACGATGCTCAATTCCTGAGCCTGATTATATCATGTAAATATTTGATGATCTATTCGTGCCCGCTGTTAAAAATGCAATAGAAAATTCGTGTAGTGATTTTGTAATTGTATTATTCTAGCAATATAGCATTCCCATGATAAGTAATCCTATATTCCTGTTTAATGCCTATAACTACTTTCACGCAATGAATCTTCATAACCAATCTTCATAACCAATCTTCATACAAAATATACAATAGGAACCACAAATTGGCTAATGTTTTTCACTTCCTTATACTATGAACAAGTTTCATTCAAACTACTTAACTTTACAGTATCTGGAAACAACAGTCGTACGCCCCCAGGCATGTGATGTCGACCGCACTGTACCTGAGAACAGAATACTCTCATCTTCAAGATTCTTTAAGTCTGCTTGTAAACCTGGGCCGTGGGTAAATGATCCCGAAACCGATGGCGAATTAAGTAAGAGTCTGGTTTTATATTTAGAACGAAATCCAGTAATGAGATGGCTTCTAAAGTTGGGTTTGTCAGAATAAAGATGTAGGTAATTAGGTAACTACTATTGCAAAGTACAACATATGCAAATGGATAGAAGAAAAAAATCACCAATATAGCACAGCAGCTCGACGAACCTAAATTTATAAAATTATTTTAAAGGGAGAAAAATCTAAAATTCAAATATTGATCTCGATCTAAATAAAATCTTAAATTTTCTGTAAAAATATTTCGACCGATTTATATAATATAATTGATTATTCAAGTGAATAATCCTGGTCAGAGTTTACTGCATAAATATTAGGGTGTCTTCCTTTTCTACTTCTATTTCAACATCAAAAGCCATTTCATTACAGACTTTGGCCAGAACACCACTAAATTAATCCATATGTGTTTATTTGCAGAACAAAAATATCAAAACCTCTGCAAAGCGTGCAGTAATCCTTTTGTATGTTCAGTAAATGATAAATACTATGGAAATAGCGGTTCTTTACTTTGTCTCAAAGACGGTACAGGTGACATTAGTTGGACGACTTATAAACAAGTACGTTTACAATTTGATCTTGACAACGCCAATAGAAGCGATGAATGGACTAATTACAAATTCCTTTGCAAAGACAACACTTTAAGACCTTTGAATTCATCGAACCCTTGTGCTTGGGTAGCTCAGCCTTGGGCAGTAGTTGCAGCAAATAGGTATGTATTTTTATCTAATACCTAATGCATTCGCTATTACATGTATCACCGGTGATATATTTTTTGTTAGCACCACATATTGTATATTAATTTTAGCTAAAATAATAGTAATTAAAAAAATAGTTCTCGAGTTCCTGCTTTTTCTTATAAACCTAGCAAGCAAGTAGTATCTTTTTGTGTCACTGTGAATACATCGTTTAATTTTTATTGTAGGAAGTACGCAACTGATATTCAGAAGATCATTGCTAATTTAACTCATACATCGGGTTGGGAAGGAGCGCTACTTGATCTTTTGGAAGTCGTTAGCTACCATGTAGAAGTACATACTATGGGCAATACACAGGCTGCAGATAGTTACTTATTGCAAATACCAGGCTATCTTAACGCAAATAGCTTTACCGGTTGCCATCCGCCCCGTACAATTAAGATTTGCACCACATCTATTCCCGCGCAATATAAATGTGGATGGATGAGAGAAGCTGCTGCCGTTCATGGTCTTCAGCCTGACATCGACTGCCTAAAGGCCGATAATGCTACTCACTGCATGGAAGCAATTAAGAACCAAGTCGCGGATGTAGTTATTGTTCACCCAGATTTTGTAAATATAGCAGAAAAGTAAGTATTATTGAAACAACTAAATATATTTAATTTCAGAAACTTTCTGGAATAGACTAAATTCTCCCTTCGTTGAAATTATCTCAAACCTAATAACCACCAAACACCTAAGTTCTCAAAATAATTCTTAGTATCAAACAGAACAGTTAAGAAGATTATAAAGAAATAAAGTTCTAATAAATTAATTTTTATTCTAGGCAATACAATCTAAAAACCTTGTTTTATGAAGCAGTCGAAAATGATGGGAAATATCTTACAGTTCCAATAGTCAACAAAATGTCAAAAATTAAAACATTTGAAGACCTTAAAGGAAAACGAGCATGCTTTCCTATGTACGACGGAGTTTCATGGAACACTGTTATACATGAATTAACCAACCGAAATTTAATATCAACGTGTCCTTATGCAGACGCCATTGCTAATTTCTTCGGAAATAGCTGTGTACCAAATATTCCTCGCAACTACAACAGCAAACTAACAAAATTATGTCAAGATAACAAGTTTGCAGGAGATGAAGGTGCGTTGAATTGCCTTAAAAATGGTATCGCCGACGTAGCCTTTGTGTCTCAAAATAATCTTAGGGAATACGTTCTAGGTAAGTACAATTTCTATAATACTAGTTTTTAATAATGTAGATTATTAAAAACAGTTACATGAATAAAAATTAATTGCATTAGGTTATGTTTTAGTAATTTTATTTGTGTATACTTTCACTTTTGTATATTGAAAGTCTACAAAACTCAATAGCTATATCAAGGATATAGCATAACTTAAATTGCTTAAACATCAGTTAACATTAACAATAAGATATAATCGCGAAATTTTATATTACTGTCACATATCAATCAAAAGCTTCAGCTTTCTACACCCTTAATTGCTGAGATTGTGATATTCAAGATATCTAATGTGTAGTACATAATGTAGTAAAGGAATAAAGAGCAGTCAAAATTTTCTCTCCAATTCAAAGCGCCAGTACCTTTTAGTCTGCACCTACATATGAATCGGTTATTACTTAAACACCGTAAGTCATTTTATACAAAGTGTTCAGAAAATGAAAAAAACGTTTGCCGAATTATTAATTTGACAAATTGAGGAGCAGATGTTGCATATATATTTTGTTCAGTAAATAAATCCAAGTCAAAAAAGTTGATTGTGCAGAAATATTTTTTGAAAATTCTGACTTGGGGTCTTTTAGAAATAAACGTAATAAATAAGAATAATTTTTATTAAGAACGTATTACAAAATATTAAAACACTTTCATTTTTGCCAACTTTTTTAGCTTTTGGCTGCCTTGTGTTCCGTGCGTTGATTATTGGTTCATAAAATGGTTTGTACTCGTTTTCAATCCACTTAAACAATGTTTTCAGATGTTCAATCTTGCTTGCTAAAACTGGAAGATTTCCTGTATAAGCACGAACCTCTGGAAACTTTACCTTGCTGCTTTTTGTTTTCTTTCCATGTGCTCAATGAAAGGTATGCCATATTCCACTACTTATAAATTCTAAAGCCTTTAAACATCCAGGTTTTGAAGAATCATGTGCGATGTGATGAAATTTGGAAATGGTAAATGTGACTCTTTCCTGTCTTTGTAATTTCTGTGTTTCTTGTGATAACCTATCTTTTTTGTAATATGTCGGTCACCAATTTTGAAAGTTCAAGATGTCATCGTCCTTATTTCGTGAACAGTAAAATGTCTTTTTAAACTTGCGCATATAATAATTTCGGTGTATTGTAAATCATTTTCATTTAATTATCCCAAGAGAGAAACAACCGATCACAAGGGAGATTCGTGAAAAAATGCTCAATCTTTTGAAGCGAACAGACTCAGCTAATGCCAGACAACATCGGACAACACAGTGGTTTTTGTTTTGACCCGGACAATTATCCGAAAATAGACGCAGTTCTGCGATATTTTCTGGTAAATAGTTCATCAAGAACAAGCAGACTTCGTTTGCACTGCTTGACTGCTGTATTTTCGGAATAAACATAAAAGTACGACTTACCAGTTTTCATATCGTGTTGAAAACTTTCTTTTGAGCGCTTTTCTTGCGTATGTCTGAAAGGGTTTGTCTCTTTTAATACTCCGGCAGTAATCAGCCATCATGTGTGTCCCATCTGCCCTGGTACCTTTCTTCCATTATTCTGATATCCTGGCGGAATCGTTCGCCCTGCTCCTCACTAAAGTCGCTAAGATTTGCAGGAAATCTCTCCTAAATGAAAATTTTAAAGTTATAAGGCATATCTTCCACTATTTGTTTGTAATTTTCAGACTTAAAATTACCAAGAAAGTTTTGTAGAACTTTAACAAAAGAACACCATGCATTGGACTCCATTTCAGTCATTGATTCTATTAAGTGTGGGTCTTTTATAAATTGCCTTATCTGAGGTCCATCAAATATTCCTGCTTTTAATCTTCCATTACTGATTGCAAGGAATTGATCTGCCAAGTATTCAAAACAAAGACCATTTTGCTCTAAAGCTTTCACAAAATGTTTCATTAGCCCTAGTTTAATGTGCAAGGGAGGTAAAATCATTTTTCTCGTTTTACTAATGCTTCATTAAATGACGCTGAAGCTAGCAGCACATTCAGCAGAATATTCGCTGCACCACATTCGGGAAAGGAGCGTCGATCAACCTCATTACTATCTTCGTAATATAATGCCGTAGAACAAGAAATGTAAGAACTAAATATACATGCAGCGATCACTAACAAATAATAAGAAATAATAAAGCATAAAATTGCACAATCACTTGCACAAATAACAAATCCTTCAATATAAACAAATAAATAAATAAAACACTGCATACAGCACAGAACACGAGGTAAATGTCTAAAACTTTTTAGGTGTCTTTCTTAATGATTCTCACATGTACCTACCAAGTATCGTAGTGAAACTGCGCCATAGTTGCAAAATAGGGAATATTTAAATACATGCATGGTGCATCTTTTCTAACGTGTAATATTGTACAAGCTAGGAAACACGAGCAAACTGTACAAAATTTTGTACACACAATCTCTAAGGATAATCTGATACAACTAAAAATAATTCAAAGTGAAAAGCGCCATAGTTGCTAAATGACAAATGTTTAAATAAATAGTCCGTCATCTCTAGGATTAAAGTGCTGTACAAGGCAGAGAACAGCAAACTAAATAAAATTTTGTACACACACTCCTTACAGATCATCGATAAAAAGAATTTGAAGTGAAGCGCGCCATAGTTACTAAATGACAAATGTTTAAATAAATGGTCCGTCATAAGTAATGTCCAATGCTGCAATTCTTTCTGCCAAACGAATGTCCGCACTAGACTGTGAGACCAAGTGGCTTTTAGTGAAAATTATGTTATCTATTAGATTATGCATTATTTAAATGCTTAATTCAATTTGCACAGTTTTTCAACGTAAAGGCAATTAAAATAAGTATGTTTTATGACCTATTTATTTTTGCCCTTATAAAACTAACACCACAGCATATAAAAGATAGTCCAAATATTAATATATTATACACAAACGGGGTTGTTTGATCATCAGCCACATATAGGCCTAGTTCTTAAAACATATGTTGAAAGCGTTGAGTAGCCTTCTATAAGTTTTAAACTAAAATAATATTCAGCAATCCCTTTATGCTATTGGCTTCACTCTCATCGCAAGTAAACATGTATCATACATTTAAAGGTAATGATATAAAAAATGCATTTACATAAATAAATAATTATACAACTTTCAACTTTAAAGGGTATATGTACAAAATTTTAGATACTCGTGTTCTCTACCTTGTGCAGCACCTCAATCCTAGAGATGACGGAATATTTATTTAAACATTTGTCATTTAGCAACTATGGCGCGTTTCACTTCAAATTCTTTTTAGTTGTATTCGATGATCTTTATGGAATGTGTGTGCAAAATTTTATTTAGTTTGCTAATGTTCTCTGCCTTGTATAGCACTTTAATCCTACAGATGACGGACTATTTATTTAAACATTTGTCATTTAGTAACTGTCGCGCGTTTCACTTCACATTCTTTTTATTGATGATCTGTAAGAAGTGTGTCTACAAAATTTTATTTAGTTTGCTAGTGTTCTCTGCCTTGTACAGCACTTTAATCCTAGAGATGACGGACTATTTATTTAAATATTTGTCATTTAGTAACTATGGCGCGTTTCACTTCAAATTCTTTTTTGGTTGTATTAGATGATCTTTAAGGGGTGTATGTACAAAATTTTATTTAGTTTGCTAATGTTCTCTGCCTTGTACAGCACTTTAATCCTACAGATGACGGACTATTTATTTAAACATTTGTCATTTAGTAACTATCGCGCGTTTCACTTCAAATTCTTTTTGGTTGTATTAGATGATCTTTAAGGGGTGTATGTACAAAATTTTATTTAGTTTGCTAATGTTCTCTGCCTTGTTCAGCACTTTAATCCTAGAGATGACGGACTATTTATTTAAACATTTGTCATTTAGTAACTATGGTGCGTTTCACTTCAAATTCGTTTCATTGATGATATGTAAGGAGTGTGTGTACAAAATTTTATTTAGTTTGCTAGTGTCCTCTACCTTGTACAGCACTTTAATTCTAGAGAAGACGGACTATTTATTTAAACATTTGTCATTTAGTAACTATGGCGCGTTTCACTTCAAATTCTTTTTGGTTGTATTAGATGATCTTTAAAGGGTGCATGTACAAAATTTTATTTAGTTTGCTAATGTTCTCTGCCTTGTTCAGCACTTTAATACTAGAGATGACGGACTATTTTTTAAACATTTGTCATTTGGTAACTATGGCGCGTTTTACTTCAAATTCTTTTTATCGATGATCTGTAAGGAGTGTGTGTACAAAAGTTTATTTAGTTTGCTAATGTTCTCTGCCTTGTACAGCACCTTAATCCTAGAGCTGACGGACTATTTATTTAAACATTTGTCACTTAGCAACATTGGCGCATTTCACTTGGAATTTTTTTAGTTGTATCAGATGATCAATAGAGAGTGTGTGTACAATTTTTTTCAGTTTGCCCGTGTTCCCTAGCTTGTACAATATTATACGTTAGAAAAGATGCACCATGTATTTATTTCAACATTCCCTATTTTACAACTATGGCGCGTTTCACTACGAAACTTGGTAGGTATATGTGAGAATCATTAAGAAAGACACCTAAAAAGTTTTAAATATTTACCTCGTGCTCTGTGCTGTATGCAATGTTTTATTTATGTATTTGTTTATATTGAAAGATTTATTATTTGTGCAAGTGATTGTGCAATTTTATGTTTTATTACTTCTTATTACTTGTTACTGATCGCTGCATGTATATTTAGTTCTTAAATTTCTTGTTTTACGGCATTATATTACGAAGATAGTAATGAGGTTGATCGACGCTCCTTTCCAGAATGTGCTGCCGCGAATGTTCTGCTGAATGTTCTGCTAGCTTCAGCGTCATCTTCATTAATAACATTGGCTATTCCCTCTACTAGAAGATTTCTGATACCCCAATTTATTTTTATCCAATGTTGATCTTTCGCTCTTTCTATATCCATATTGCTGTCCTAAAAGGAAATTTATCATTTTTAGATCAACACATATCATCCACCCATTTCTGTACTAGTTATTTTCTTTCAGAAGTAGATATATTGTTTTATAATCCTCTTTCATCTTTGTCCCCAATTGGAATACTTCCGTATTTGTTTCCATTGTGTAGAAGGACACGCTTCAAACTACTTTTGGAAGTAGCTATAAAAAGTTGCCAATCAGTTGATGTGTACCCATTTTTTGTTACAGTCCTTTTATATCGTTGGAAAATACCAAGTTATCTTCCTGAGAACAAAATGGCAGAAGATATTTTTCTCTGTTACGGTAATAAGTAATTTTTGTTTTCGGAGAAACAAGATTTTTATGAAGTCTAGAAGCACGCAACTCCAAAGACTCCTTCGAAAGGTTTAAATCTCTAATAAGGCAATTTAATTTTTCCTGGGTAAACCTTTCTGGACATGTTGAGTCTCTCTCAAAGTCACTACTGTCATGTTGACAAGAGGACAGCTTCTTTTGATGCAGCTGAAAGATTTTTGTCGGGCTCTGTAAGTAGCGAAAAATGTTACTTTCGTAAGAGAAAAGTGTGTTTATTTTGCGGGAAGAATGAAATGGGATACACCTAATCCCCGGTCATGGTTCACCACTAGATAAAACGTCATGTTCCTCGCTCTCAGTTTCTTCCAAATATGACACCCGTAATTCAATGACCAGCAGCACTATTAAGTTCTTCCCCTTATCAGAACAACTAAGTTGTTATCCTAAGGAGAGGAAACAATGGAAAGAAAGCGTCATTGGTAAAACTTTAATCTAAACTGGCCTAGAAAAGAGGGAACATCTCACAACAGACACAATGTCTAACTAAAGTTTTATAAGTAGTGTTTTCTTTCTGTTGTGTTCTTCTCCTGTGACGATTTTGTCGAAATCGCCTATTTTGTTATTACGGGAATGATAGTAATTTAGACGAAACCACTCATTGTACTTATTTTAAATAGGCTGTAAATCCATACATGTACTAGAATTATCTTTTGGTTCGATTATTGTTACAAGAAAAATACTGTCTTGTAAATGAATTACCACAATGGAGAGTAATGCAATTCCCAAAACAGGAACATCCCAGTAAACATTTTTAAATTTCGCGGACAGTTTAAGTTGGTCGTTCCGGCAATAGTGGACATATTCGCCAATTTTTAAGCACAATGCATGCGAATATGTTCACTATTGCCGGAACGACCAAATTAAACTATCCGCGAAATTTAAAAATGTTTACTGGGATTCATTCGCTTTAAAACTTTATAGTAAAGAGTATAGTTGCAATAAATGCTTATCTAATCTTGTTTGTTTTAGACAAAAACAACGCCAATTTCGAATTTCGTGTTATATGCAATAGCGAACCGTGCCATTTGAGTTGGTCACCAGCTGCTCATGCGTTGATCTCAAGAAACACCACACCATCGAGAGATAAAGATATTTTAGATATATTTTTAGAAATAGATAATTTATTTGGAAAGAAATTTAAGGAACCTACAAGGATGTTCATGATGTACGGTGAATTTGACGGGAAACACAATATATTGTTTAATGACAAAACGGTACGACTACAGAAAACCCCAAAACTGAGAAACTACGAAAACATGCCTCGGGAATATGAAGATCTACTTAGGAATATAAAACCTTGCCAAGAAATGGAAAACTCAAGCTCTATTAATTTTGTGCCATCTAGATTTATGTATATCCTCACACTATACTATACTCTTAGAATAATTATGTTTTAATAATACTTATGTATGTGTAAGAAATATTAATATTTTACTGTGATATTAATATTTAATAAAGTTTTGTTATATACTTTGCTGAATTTATTAGTAGAAATAGGTACTATTGATTTCATCAATTTAAATGCTCTTTCACATAAATTAGCCTAGAAATTTATTGATTATTTCTCCACAGGGACCTGTTTGTTTGTAATGTTTGGCAGATAAGTGTGTCAACATAATTTAATGATTGTATGTTATGTCCAGTAGGAACCAGGTAAGTAGTGATAATTTCATTTATATGGAAATCAACAGTATATTTCTAGAATGCCCCCAAACGGCAAGCAAAACTTAATTCCAAATCATCAGAAAAAAGTAAAAATGAAGAGGTTACCAAAAAAGAACAAAATAATACTGCACGAAGATTAGTAACAACAAACAAAATAAAAACGGAGCAAAATCAGAAAATGAAAGTTACAAATAAAACGATTTCTTCAAAACAATTGCAATTACAATCTAAATTACCAAGTTCACCATTAAATAGTACCAACAAGACAAGTAGTTCTGTGTTAATTAAAAAGCAAGGTTCAAATATATATTCTGGTAATCGAGTACAAAAACACAATTTTTCCCTACCAAACAAATGTACACAAATGCAGTGAATGCTGTACAGGGATCATCTAAGGAAAAAGAATATAATCAAGTAAAAACACAGAGTCATAATGAAATTGAAGTGTTAAACAAAGAACCTAAGGATCCCATTCCAGAATGTTCTACAGACAGGCCTCAGACAGCAACCATAAAGAAACCATCACTTGTAAAACCAACTCCAGATGAGTACGAAGATGATTTTGATTCATATGAATCAGACTTTGAGGAATATACTTCATCATCCAAAACATCCGAAATGATAGAAACATCTTCCTCATCGGAGGAAGAAGAAAATAAAGAACTAGGAACAAAATCAATTGGAACTGAAGAAGAACATAAATTAGATTCTGGTAATTTTGAGTTGCCAGAGATGAAACATACACAAGTTTTAGATGAAATTAAAGAGAATATGAATGAAGTTTCCTACCTTGAACCCAATCGTAGCAATCTTACCTCATTATCAGATGAAGGATTTGAAGATTGTAAAACAGATAAAAATGGACAATTTATTAATTTCTTAGGGGCACAACAAAGACAAAATCAATTGAAATCATTAACAGTAAAACACAAACGTGGGGAGGAACTAGCCAGTATGATGAAATTAGATGGACAAAATTTTACAATTTTTGAAATGGAGAGTACACCATACAGCGTTTTTATTAAAAAATTTGGAAATAATAATACAGTACAAACATCGACACAAACAGGTGATGATAATATAACTGCAGAAACTCAAACAAATGAGAATGAAACAACATGTAAGTGGACACAATACCCAAGCAAATTATCTGAAATTAGAAAAGCCAATATTAATTTTAATATATATAAACAAGAAAGTTTAGGTGTCGGAAGTGATTATGTACAAGCAGATTTAGAAGAAATAAAATACAATGAACACAGCCTGAAACAATTTCTTAAATGTGTAGGTAATGTAGTACTGAGTTTAGTAGATGAATCTTTGCTCCGAGGGAACTGTAAAGAAATCGATATTGATTCTGGTCATATACCACTTAGTGAAGGATACATTTCTTTCAATACAAAATATTCACATCTGGAAAATATGCCAATTATATATGCAGGTTTTTCAAATAGCACTACTAGACTAGTTACAATTCACAGTGGTAAAGGGTATTCGTTTCTATCTATATGGAGAATTTCTGATCCTAACACTCCAGAATACAGCATAAAGATACATGGAAATTTGACCTGCTGTGCACTTTCAGAATCATATACTTATGGGGGATTAGATGATGGGTAATTATATTTATAGCTTAATATCATTAACAATATATATTTACATTTTCATACATAGGTCAATAGGGATTTGGAATTTCCAAGAGCAGTATGAAGGAGCAGCTCATCAGATTTCACCATCCTACATTACAAACATAGACACAGGTCATTCTTCAAAAATCGTGTCTATAGAATTACTTGAAAACGATCAAGGCATTATAACAGATTCCACATGCAATTCTCAGGTTAGTTTGAATCATTAAGGTTATGTTTCATAAAGTTGCACTTACGTTGAGTAACGTCGATTTTTTTGAGCACTTTTTGCTTTAGACTTAGACAGTATATACTAGTACTACTACGCACAACACCATAAAAATATATTTGCAATCTTTAAGGTATCACTATCTAAAAATAATTGTGTCAACACTAGCATTCCAGCTGTTATTTTTATTTTTATTACATACATAATTTCCGAATGTTTATAAGGGCATATTTTCATTCTTGTACAAAAACTTAATGATTCATATAATATTGAAAAGAGGGCAAAATTGCTGTTATCGTTGGTTTTATGTGTAAATTTAGAATCCAAACAGCCTGTGTAAGTACAGCCACGTACAACCGTGGTCAAAATAAAAACCCATTGCAAGCCATACGTTCCAAATTCTGATCACAAAATATCTCCAGTTCTCAGAGTTTTCCAACTTTGTTTAAATATTGAAAATATAGGCTTGTTACATAAGCTCGTTGGCATTTTTATAATTTTCTTTGATTAAAAGCACCTGCAAAAGAAAACGGTATACAACGTATAGATAAGGCAGCCTAAGTTCCGTTGCACGTTATTCATTGCAAGTGATGAAGTGATGTCACATACTTACATGTTGGAAAGTTGAACCATAAAATTAATTGCAATTGCAATTCACACATAGATACTAACTATTCTTGCATGTTAAACAAATTGCCTATTTGTATCTAAATTTTTACTTTTAAAAATTAATATTACCCACATAAAGAAATAACTGTTAAGCATTTTCTGTAGAAGATGTTTATTGTAAATATATTGACAAAACTTTCAGCAAAACCGCATATTTCTGGCGTAAGTCTTTAGTCGTTAGTTTTCTTTTGCAAAGAACTGATTTTAATACAGCAAGAGGTTTAATAAGTAAAAAAAAGGATAAATTGTGGGATAACTAGATCACACGAATGACAGCCAGATACAAATAAAATCTGTCCCCATTGTAACTAGCGCACGTATAAAAGAACTTTACAAAAAAAAATGATTTGCTTGATTTATCCGTATTTTAAAATAAGGCGCTGCACACATTAAATAGGAATACATACAAAATATATGTTAGACATAATGAGTAGTATTTTTGACATTTCTAAAGTTATGTGCATTCATATTGTACGGTTGGTAGCGTGACGTCATAAATACGTAGTAGGTCACGTGCAACAGAGCTTAGGCTGCCTCCTCAATACTACGCATTATTTTCAATAACTGATCTAAACATTCAGCCAATTTCATAATACTGTTCTTTCAGAATAATTCTTCTTTGCTCACAAAAAACATTCAAAGTAAATTTTAATATCTTCATTACTTCCAACTTGCACCCTCCTATCTCAGAAAAAGAGACTGCTGCAATCGCGCAGTCTTGAGAAAGATGGGAAATGTAGTTTACTGAGTAAACTAAATGGCGATTGGAAGAAAACGTCTATTTTATATAAAAGTGGTTTAATCTAGTTTATGTAGTTGTCGTCGCTAGAAAAAGAATTTTGATGGTCGTTGAGGTACCTAAGGGTGTTGCCACACCTGATACTGAAAAATCTGCTAGGCGACGAATCTTCACTCGAGGACGGGGTTGCTCTTGTGATGAAGTTTGTAGAACTTTTTAATAGATATACCATACTATCTGATATTGGCGAAGTTTCGCGAAAGTTCTAAGTATCTAGGACGACTAGTATAAATTCGACACCAATCTCGGCGAACCAGTTCAATTCCTAAATAGCAATCGAAAAGTACAGTAAAGGGATTTAAGACGCATTAAGAAGCGCCCACTTTCTTTCAGTGTGTCGCTTTGTGTTTTTGTAAATTCATAAGAACACATAAAGATTCTTATTAAATAAGCAAGTCGACAGTTCAAGTGGGAGTGCTCAAGCATGGACAAGTAGTGAGGTGGCAAAGAAGCAGAAATATCGTAAATACGATGAAATCTACTTGAATTTTGGCTACACTTCAGAAGAAATAAACAATGAAGAGAGACCGCAGTGGGTGCTTTGTTTAGAAGTTATAACGCCCGAGTGTATGCTTCCAAATAAGCTAAACCGACATCTCGAGACCAATCGCTCTACTATGGCTGAAGAATCTCGCCACTTCTTCAGTAGGAAGTTGCAGGATTTAAAAAAGCACAAAAGTATCTTTACTAAACAAGTCTCAGTACCCTCGGTACTAAGCAACGTACTGTTAGCATCTTTTAAGGTCGCATACAAAGTGGCGAAGTGGAAAAAACCTCACACCATCGCAGAAGAGCTTATTCTATCGCCTACTCTTGACAATATTATGGTGGGAGAATCGGAGGGAAAATTTATTTGAAAGGTACCTTTGTCCAACAGCATTACTAATAGAAGAATCAATCATATAGCGCACACCTTATTTGTTGTGTACGCTTCCTGGATGATAATATTATTGTTGAAGCCTTCTGGTTTGCAAAAGCATCATTGGAAGGGCAAAAGCTTAAGACCTACTTGTGAAGCTTGACAAGTTAATAACCGAAAATGATTTGTTACCGAAAAGTGTATCGATGTGTGTACTGATGGAGCTCGACCAACGTTTAGTCGCTTATTCGCAGCAAAGCATCACATACTATGTGGACCCGTTTCATCATAGAGAAGCATTTGCTTTGAAGTCGATGAGCTCTCAATTGAATTTGGTATTAGAACGAGTTGTAGACGTAGTAAACTACGTAAAAACATGGCAGCTGAACACGGCCTATACTACTGCAGTTCACGATGGCTTTCACGTGGCAACATCTTATTCCGTGCATTCGAGCTACGTGAAGAAAATTGCACTTCTACAAGAGGAAGATCATGAAAACTCGAGGCACCAGACTGTTTGCTGAAACTAGTGCATTCCTGCGATATATTTAACAAGGTGAATGCCTCCAATCTATCTGCAAGGCAATAACATACACATTTCGAAACTATTGGAACAGGTTGCGGCGTTTAGGAAAAAGCTGCAGTTGTAGATAAAAGAATATCAATGAAGATGGCGGCCAACATTGTTTTCCTGAATTGCACAAATACGTGGCCTGTAATAAAGTCGTTGTTCCACAAGACTGTTTTTCCTTTTCTAGGAACACCTCTCAAATCTCACTGACTGGTTTGCAAAATACTTGCAGGAAGACAATGTCGCGAAATTTGCGTGGATCCAAGGTCCTTTCCGTGCTCAAGTTCTACCAAAATTCGCTTCGCGGGAAGAAGAGAGTCTAATTGCACTAATTGAACAAAATTTGCTTATTCCGCTTTAGTGGAGTTTTGGATATTAATAAAAAATAAATATCCAATTCTGACTTCAAAAGCTGTTGGAACCTCATTCCCTTTGCGACAACTTATTTATACGAAATCGGATCTTCAGCTGTATCTGTAATAAAAAGCTTCTGTGTTTCCCCCTTTCTTTTTGTTTTTGTCTTTATTGCCGTTTGGGCGAAGAGGACATGTGCGCATCTTACGTAATGTCTCCTTATTCTTATAACGAATTACCTCTAGTACCAGCATCTCAATGTTCCCAGCTAAAAATTTTAGGGTGGGTTTGGTGGGCACTTCTAGTTACTCGCTCTGTGTATTTTTTATTATATGAGACATCTAAATGTGATGTAAATGCAAAGTCGAACATCCGACATCTAATAAATTTTTTATAAAATATAAAGAACCAAGGAAAAAATCATTTATACTTTAAGGTTTTGAATTGTCCAATTACTTCAACACTATAAGATGAGCTATATCAAGTAGCAAAGGATCATCGTAGATGTATTCTAATATTAAATTGTTGTGGCATAGGTGACTCGCTAATCTATTTTTCGAGAAACTGACTGTACAATGTCATCGGTATCAAATGTTGCTTTGATACATTGAACACTTAGGATAGAGTGCTGGAACAATATGACTTTTTTTCTTAATAAATTTTTGGTTTTATAATAAAGTTGTCTTGTCAAGGTAATATGCCTTATTCTATTTAAAAAACTATAGTTTAGTGATCAGAGCGTGCGAGCCGTGCAAATTGCTGTGGCAAATGTATAGAAAAGCATGAGATTTAAATGTTTTTATTTTGTTATAGGTCTATTCCTTAGATGAAGATGGGTACTTAATAGTATGGACTGTAATATTTTTAAAATCTGTAATAATGAACCAAATAACACTCCAACAAAGTGTAAAATATTCCTGTAAAAAGCTTTATCCTAATTTACACAATCTACAATGTACGAATATGGCAGTAAGTCCGTTAGATATTAACCATATTTTTATATCGACCAATTATGGACAAATACTTCATCTTGTAACTACAACTGGGACCAAAGCTATTCCAATTAAATATTCTACTGGTATGTTATCCAATATTATCTAAATATCAAATTCCAAACATAATACTCTTAAGTAAATTGCCTGCAGAATTTTTAAATAAATTGATTGGATTTAAATGTTATTATCAATTTGAGTTTGTATCATTAATATTAAAAACTTAGCTTCGCTTCGTAACAAAGACTAAAATGAATGTATTTGATAACACATATTAATACTTTTATAAGGAAAAAAATTAAGATTAGAGTATTTAGGATTTTTCCATATTATTGTTCATAGTTTTTGATAACCTAGAAGAAAAGTATACCTAATCATAATATTCATAGTGCAGAATGTTATACTTTTGATTTTATCTACAACAGAAGCACATTACTAACTGTATATATGTACTTTAATACAGGTTGGGTAGCTCAAAGTAATTGCGTAACAATATGTCCATTTTCGCCGAAATATATTCTGGCGGCATATAGAAATGGTAAAATGGTACTCTACTCAAGAAGTACGGAAACACCATTGATTACACTAACAAATTGTGAGGATGATGTCGACGAAAATGCAGTAGAATTCATTGAATGGTCAAAAATAAACCGTGCATTTTGTATGCTAAAGATGGAAAAAATTGCATCCACGTTTGGGATTTGGCCATAAGTGATATTTTCCCCGTATGCACTATACCCTTCAAAGAAGAAATTAATTTTATGAAACTATCACCAAATATCACCAAAGATGAGGATGTTAAGAGAAGTTATATGGTAAGTCAAACTTTCCAACGGGTTTAAAATAACAATGAAGAAAGACAAACTATTCAAATAAATATATAAAACACGTAACTGATCATTTCTAGTTACACTAAACACACTATATTTCTTCCACTATTTGAAAATGAATCAATACAAAACGATTTTCTACTGGATATAAGGATGTAAAAATACTTATTCAATTTTATATTTCAGGTTATAGTATCAAATACTTGCAATGTAAATTTACACGTTCTCAACAAGGAGCATGGCCAGCAAGATCCAATGAGTTACAAAAATGATATCAAACAATTTTTAAATTACGTTAACAGATTGTAAGACCTAGTTTGTTATTCTTCTCTGTATCTACAAAAATACATATCTATTTGTTATATTACTGTACTTCAGATTTTATTTAATGATTGCATTTTAATATGAATGTGCTTTGTCTTTCATTCTCCTAACCATTCAAAGTTTCATAGTCCAACTTCCATACTCTGGTTTTGATTGTGTCTGTGACATGGTATTTGATAAAAGTAAACAGAATTTAGTAGGTACACTTAACCGGCGTAAATTAAATCAAATTATAATGGAAGGAATGGAGTTAGGTTCCACCTCTTCAAAAAATAGGCATATACAGGTACGTGCAACATTATCATATTTGAAGTTTATGAAATAATATAATATGTATTGTTAGAAATATATAAAAAATATATATAACCCTTAGAGTTTTAGAGTTTTTTTCCTTCTCTGAATGTTGACGATTTAAATCGTTGGCTAATTCTTCGTTAGAGAGTGGCTAATCGTGGCTCCCTAAAACTTCTATCAAATCTTCAGCTGTCACATTGTCTAATCCAACGTCTTCAACTATGTACATTCCCCACTCTGCTCATGCAAATCGTGGTAGAAGTTTTCGCCACACTCCATTTAAATACTTTGCTAACACTTCGTTTCAAGCTGGCTTGATGTAAATGCATTTCAAAATACCATAGCACCGCCAATAGTCTTTAATTATTTTTTCTGTATAGTCTAAAACTCTCCCCTTCCCCATAAAGATGATGCGGAGGTAATAGGATTTAAAAGTTGCAATAACTGTCTGATCTATTGGTTGCAAAAGTTATGTTATATTTGGGGGCATGTAAACATTTTTAACAGCCCATGCTATTCTTTCTTCAGGAAGGTTTATATCCAGGGGCATTGTCCAAGAGAATAATTGCCTTGGGTGGCAATCATTTTCTTTACAAAAGCGAAGCATGGTTGGACACAAATAATCTGTGTGTTGTATGGACAATGTATCATTAATCCCAAGCTTTACCACTAAATCTATGCGATCTTGATGCACAAAGTGACATTTCCATTTGATTATTATTGAAAGACATATAGAACCGTACTACTGTCGACTGTAAAACCCATCCTTGAAACGACGATGGTGACATTAAGACCGGTGACACCGAAAAAGCCAACGATCACTTGCTTCCAAACATTTAGTGAGCTTACTGAACTTGTGTGAAATCTAATTCATATTGGAATATCCAAACACTCTATTGTTGATTCGTTTTAGACTCATTCAAATAAATCCAAACTTTATCGCCTGCTACAATGTTATAAACCAAATTTGAAGCATCACAATTAAATTTCTTCTGTATTTCCTTGCTCCAATTAAATTGTGCCTCACACATATGCAAAATCACTCATATCAATTCCATAGGTCCACTGCTTTTCACAATAAAACACGTCACGCCATGCACAAGACCCATTATATTTGCGACAACACTGATTAATGGATAACTTTCACGAAATTCATCACTAACAAGGGAAGTACCCGAAGTGTCAGACACCGATTTTAAACTTTGTCAGTTTGTAGACCCCATCGAGTGTTGCTCAACGGTACCCTCCGTTGCGGGAGAGGTGCATATTTAAGGGATGAGATGTGACCTTGAGATTCGTGACAAATTTTGTTTTTCCTGAATAACTTTTGAACGGTTACAGATAGAGGAAAGGTATCATAACTGAGACTGGCACTATTGTGAGCGATCTGGCAACGACGTAGTTGTTCTTCTTCACTAGACATGTTTGTTAGTCCGCTCCAGACGCTCAGTCATGGCAACAGCGGAATTTGGAGCAACGTTATGCCATTAAGTTTTGTACCAAACTTGGAGAATACGCGAGTGTAATTTTTGAAAAGTTAAGTCAGGTCTATGGGGAATAATGCTTTATCAAAAGCACAAGTTTTTCGCTAGAACTAGTGGAAGATGATCCTCGCTCAGAGAGGTCTTTAACTTCAAAAACCAATGAAAACATCGAACGTGTGAGGGCCCTTGTGAGGCCAGCCCGTCGTTTAACAATAAGGATGATACGTGTCCAGTTACAATTGAACAGTTTCACTGTTCATTAAATTTTGCGAAAGGTCTGTGCCAAAATGGTGCCTAAAACCTTACAATTGAGCAGAAGGACCTTCGATAAAACATGTACTTCGATCTTCTTCTAGGAATTCCCAAAAATCACGATTTCTTCACTCGTGTGATCACAGGAGATGAAGACTGGCTTTTGAATACGAACCTGAGACAATACGGCAAAGCCAGGAGTGACACTAAGAATTCTCCCAGACCGACGAAAGCTCTAATGAGCAAATCAAAGATCAAATCCATGCTGATTTGTTTCTTTAACAGTAGGGGTACCGTTCATAAAGAATTTGTACCTCCAGGGCAAACTGTCAACAAAGTTTTTTCAAGCGTGTCCTTGAAAGGCTCAGCGGAAGGGTGATTCGTGTGACACCAGACATTGCAGACAAATGGATGCTCCATTATGACAACGCCCACGGAGTTCTTCACATCAAAAGACCCCCACTTATTCACCTGATCTCAGTCTTTGCGACTTTTTAATTTTCCATAAACTAAAACGTATCTTAAAAGGACGTTATTTTGGGACTTTGAAGAACGTCCAAAAGAATGTGATGGACATTCTAAAGGCCATACCGGCTGAAGTCCTCCAGCGCTGCTACCAAGACTGGGAACAACGATTCCGCCGGTGTATAGCTGCCCAAGTGACCTACTTTGAAATATAATATATTTGAAAAAAATTAAAATTTTGGAAAATAAAAAGTTAGTCTCATTAATTTTCTAATACAGCTCGTATACAGGCTATTCTGGGAGGAAAGGGAAATATGTTAGATGAGTGCATTTTAAAAGAAGACAAAAGGATCATTCTTCTTTACCCAAGAAACACTATTTTGTCAGTGGACATGTCTGTTTCTATTAATTCTCCAGCAAAGTGTGAATTGCGAAGTGTTATTCACTTGTTGGATGATGGTTTCTGGAATTATTCTAATCTATGAAAATGCCCGCCCTCACACTGCTCGTGTAACCCAACGGCTCCTTGAGCAATTTCAATGGGACATTTTCGAACACTCACCATATAGTTCCGACCTAGTACCGAGTGACTACCACCTTTTTCCTGAACTGATGAAGTAGCTTGAAGGGCAGCGCTTCCAAACTCACCAGGAGCTCAAAGATATCGTCACAATTCACTTCAAATCATTGCTGGCAACATTTTATGAAGAGGGTATTGCAAAACTTGTTCACAGATGACAAATGCCTCCATCGTGAAGGTGATTATGTAGAGAAGTAACTTTTATTGTACATTACTTTTAGTAATAAAATCATTTTTTTATATTCACCCGTCTTTCCTTTATAGCCTATCGAAAGTTGAAAAAACAGCCTTCGTATAAGATTTCTATTAAAACCATTACAAGCTATATACATACGTATGTAAGTATGTACGTATTTGATGACAAAAATTAATTGTCATGATGACACCTATTTTTTATTTTCTATTACATTTGACATGTAAAATCACAATTATTAGAAATGAGAAATTTATGCAAGTATGACAAACAGGTTATTACCTTCGAAGTTGTTTGTACACAAGGTTTTGTTAAGTCTCCAGTTTCTCCAGGGTTTGGACAGAAGAAACGAAGGAGCCACTGGACGTAAAATTACCAGCTACATTAAGAGAAACTTTCCCAATGACGGAGATATTGGAAGTCAAGTACAAGCATCTCTTGATGAGTGTGTTCATTACGGGTTTGTAGAAAAACGAAAAAAGAAATACGCACTAGTAGGTCCAGTTGCAAGTATTCAAATGCAACCACATAACAGTCAATGTCGACAAAAAGAAGTAGAACGAGTGCGAAAAATTTTTCCATATGACTGGCAGCATTCTAAAAGAAGGCGACGTTCTTACAGAATTGGACAAGAACGTAACAACGGTACCATTGCATCTATTATGAATACCCTTAAAAACTGGGTGTTTGGTACTTCCCGTCATCGTCGCACGATACGAAAACCAAAACGCCCTACACGACTGCGGAACATTGACAGGTTTAGGAAAATGAGAAGACGTAGAGGTTGTTCAAGAAGTGGTTGCAGAATACCATTCAGCTGCAATAGCGATGTAAATAGTCAAACCAATAGTAATATTGGTAAAGACAAAGATAGCGATTCCAAATTTTGCGCTGACCTCAAACGAAAGAGACGAAACCTACGAAAACAGGCGTGTAAACTAATAGCAAAGTATAAGTCCAAATGCAAATTCAAACAACCTAAGAGAAAAAAGGGTACAACGGATGGTATACGCTCCCCCGTAATAATTCCACATCAGACGATTCTTGTGATTGTTGTAATCTACCATAGTTATGTCCGAAATATTTTTAGTAAGTTGAACAACATAAAAATTTTATACATGTCAATTCGTTTCTCTTTTAATTGAAAATGATAAAGGTAGGCGTTCAGAAAAATACATATAACATGAAACGAATGCAGTAGACACATTCATTGAAGGTAATTTTGCATGTCTTGCAATCAATTTGCAAAGCTTGTTGTCCATTCAGAAGATATATCAAAAACTTTTGAATGTATCCGCAGATATCGAAGCACCAATTCAAAGTATGTTATTTTTACCAAATGAAAACAAAATAATTTATTTGTACTTCAATTAAGACTACATATACAATAAGGCATTAATTTAGCATTTCTCTCCTCTAAACCTCTAAATAGTCGATAGTTTGTGATGTTGCGAGATGATGCCTTGTCATGGTGAAGGATGATCCGATGTTATACATTAGTTCCCTGATTCTTTCATAGCTTCCGGCAAAAAAGTAATTGCGTAGCAGTCAACATGAACCATTTCATGATTCTTTAAAGCAGGCAAGGGCAACCTTTTTTGTAGAAGTTTTATCCTGTGAGTAATCTTGAAAAATATACATTTTTGTAGTATCCTTATGATTCATTATGAATTAAGTTTAGACGGGCCGTGCTAATATGCAACGAAAGAATTCAGTAGCGGGCCGGACAAACCTTACTCGAGGGCCGCATGTGGCCCGCGGGCCGGACGTTGCCCATACCTGCTTTACAACAATAAAAACATGATCAGTAACACCGAAGATATCGGTCATGACTTGTTTGAAAACAATTTGTGAAGGAACAACTCGTGTCGCTCTCGGTGGATATTTCACTTTTATTATTACTTTGTTTTAGATTCATACGGATCAAAGTTTTGTCACCTGCAACGATGGTGTAAGCCCTGTTCTGTTTAACACGAGCCACTTTTTAATAATAAAATTGTGTGAAAGCCAACTTCTGATCATCTTATGCACAGCATTGATGTTTCTTGAAACAGCACAGTTAATAGACAACCTTCACGAAATTGTTAGCTGAAACTACTATGTATATACAAGTGTATAGAAATAAAAAGCTACACGCAGCGATATTCTTCATTCGGTTCTAAATCGAAAATCATCTTAAAGTTGCTACCTCCTTGCCTTCAATAGCTAATTTTGTTGGAATCTTCGTCTGACCTTTCAGGTTAATAGCAAACGAAAGGGTACTAAACCGGCTTGGAGTACATTTTAATGAATTTCAATAATGTCGATATTGAAGGTGGTTAAAAATGGATGAAGTCGGACCTGACGTAGTTCAGAAAAAGACGGTCGTGCGGTCGTGATCAGACGCTAATGAGAGGTCCAAAATAAGATGTTAAGGGCGAAGTTAGATGCTTAGTTTAAAGGTCTTATTCAACAATTAACGTGGATCCCTCTCAATATCGACAATACAAGTGACTAATAAAAATCAACAACAAAAACGATTTAATACTGAAAACACTATTGCAATGGAAGAATCTTTCACACACTGAAGACAATAATTGTAATAGAATAACAAAAAGAGATTGTATGGGAAGTTGGAGCCTCCTGAACATGTTTGCTTCTGCAATCTGCAACTCTCATGTAGACATTGTTAAGGAGTTATATCTCATTTGGGTGGCTTCTTAGGTATTTGCTGCATCCTGTATTGAAGGCAGTTTTTAAAGGTAAATAGAATGTGACATCCAATGCTTGCAGTTTGTGAGAAGCATGTGGAGAAATTGTTAATAGAATAATTCCATTAGCCTTGCAAAATGTATACGCTTCGAGTGTACAATGAGTAGAGTGATTGTCCATAATGAGCAAAACCGGATTCTCCAGGCTTGCTTTGATAAGCTGTTATTTCTGTAAGCTCAATCAGATTACCAATACGAAGCACCAGGAGGACCTCCTCTCTGAAGTAAAGGATTAATGCGTTCTTTGCAATAAACAAACATGAGAGGAATATAAGTTCCCGATGCACTAAATGCACAAACCACCGTTATGTTTTTTCCACTTTCCCAACTTGTAACACAATCCACTTGCTTCCGTTCGTTTTCGTCAAGAATCTTGCCTGTTTTTTGTACCATAGATATACCAGTCTCATCTGCGCAAAAATTCTATATTCATTGAATTTATATACCTGCTCCAAATGTCTTTATTAAATCCTATCACTCTGTTCATACATGTCGCCTCAGGCTTTCTGAGTGTAACGCTGCCGTTACGCTTCAGGAAACCATAAAGCTGGCCGTCACCTGCACTTTTCTTCTCCATACTGACACGATACCTTAGATTTCTTTTCTGCATCGTTGAATGCACATTTTTTATTTCCTGTCTAGAGACTTCATAGTTTTGATAAATTTATGACGTGATGCGAGCGGCTGCTCTTCAACTTCTAGAAACACTGGCGGACATCTCACTCTTTTGTGAAGTGCCTCTTGGTATTTCAAAAGTTTGAGACACTTTCCAAATAGACTGATCAGCAGCTGTAGTTGCCTGCATGTTACTAGCAGTCCAAGAGGCCTTATTAGTGCATCTTATGTAGCATGGAGGCATCTGAAATGTTAGTGTACTAACATAGGAAGCACCTTCACTTTCAAATGTTTAAAAATCTAGCTTTGAAAATTAGGCACAGTACTCACGCTTTGCGCACTAATATTTGTAATGCCGATCCTTAAATGGTAGTCAAAAGTGTTATCGCAAGTGGTGTGGTTATTTTCAATTTAGCGCCGATAAATTCAAATTTCAACGGTTGCGACTTGTACTGTGTCCACAAGCTTCATTTCAACTCGAGTTACGAAGCGTCGAAGTGTGTATTTGTATTTTATCGTTTTGTGCTTGTGATTATGATTAATACTTCAAACATGATGTTCGTTTTTTTTTTTGATGAAAAATATAACACACCCACAATGGTCAAGAGGCCAATTGCCGCCCACGTGTTTGCGGGGGCCCTTCTTGCGAGAATACTGTATGTACCATCTGCAAATATACTTATAGTGAACGCTCTATTTGTGGACAGGTCTATCGTGTATAGTACATAAAGAAGTGGTCCCATTAAACTTCCTTGCGGCATTCTGGCTTTAATTGGGAAATTATCAGATGTATGTATGTTCCTTGACTCTATTTGTCGTAAAAGACTCACACATTTGCACAAAAAAAAAATGTGTGAAAGGAATTCATTATAGAAGAACGCATTAAACATCTAAATATAGATCTCACATTTACTGATCCGTATATCGGATATAAAAAATATAAATCGAATGCACCTCGTCTCTAACTTTAGCCCCAATTCGAAGCTAATGTACTAAATTGTCGAAATTTAACATTTTGATTAAAATATAAACCCGCATAGTGGGTCCGTTATGTGTAATATGCTGCAAAAAGTAGAAAATACCAATGATCGGGCCAGGAGCGGGACAGTATACGTACGTATACGGCTCCGAACTCTTACACCAAAAGGTAGAAAGAATAAAAGATAATGATAATGATTTAAATATTGAGGTCACATTTGCGGAAAGTAGTGTAGGATCAGCAAAATCATGGTTTTAAATGTTTGCTTTACTTATTTAAAACCTCTGATCAGCTGATATATATAAATCCTATACACCACGTAACTACCAAATTAGACAACCCGAATAACCACAGTTGATAATCGTTAATGTTTTAGGGAAAGTGTTCCAGGCAGTGGCGTAGTATAAAGCTTAAATTATGGTTCGCATTTTTGAAATAATTTAAAAGAATCTTACTTTTGATTATATCGTTATATATACCATAGACTTTTGTTCTACACCATTTAATTTGAGATAGATTTAAGTTTAACAATTAATTGCAGTATATAGTTTATTTGTCAGTTAGTCTACCAGCCGTGGTTACATTAACATCCTTGTCTTTCAAATGGTAATTCCAATTTTTGATAAATTAATGCCAATACCTTGTTCATTTATTCGATGCTCCTGTCCGTTCTTCTCTCCTTTTCTCCACCCGTATAGTTTTGGGCCCCCGATTGTTGAGAACCGCTAGATTAAACTGTTTTTTTACAATAATGTAAAAAATAGTGTAAATGGGAAGCTATTACTTTATATTTATCAATAATATTTAAACAGTATTTTTAAATAACCTTTTCATCGATTTTCATAAATACTGATTAAGGTGCGATAAATGAGTGCATGAAAAGTTGTGTAAACTGGACTGACGAATTGTCCGAAATGTCGCGCCTTCTGCGTAAATGGTGACAAGCAGTGGAGTGAGAGCGGCAGTCCGGTTTACACTGTTTAATGATAGGTTATCGTTAGAGTTTGTGAAAAGATGGATGACGTGTTATCATTAAGTGGTGTAAGTCGAACTGACGCTGTCACTCCCCGAATTGTATTATTCAATGATAAGTTGTCATTGATAAGTTATCATTGAATAATGCGCGACAGCGTCAGCCCGAATTACACAACTTAATGATAACACGTCATCCACCTTTGTAACATACTCTAGTTATCATGCTCTCGTTTAATAATACTTTACTCTTTTATCTAATTAATATTTTATCATTTCTGCGTATACTTTTTGATTAAATCGATTTCTTTATTAAAGAATCTCTTTTATGGTGTGCCGGAAGTTTTTGCAAGGGTTTTTGTTTGACAAATTAATAAAGAAGATATTCATGTGGTGCAAACTTTTGTTGTATATAATTTAAACATGCCACGACACGCCTCATACTTTGTCTTATTCTTTCTCATTGTCACCGTACACCTGTACAACTCCCACGTATTGGCCGATACCCTTGTTTATATATCTTTAAGCTTCCTATACTCACGCATACGGTCTGTGAGACCGATTTATATAGTATAGTATACGTCTTTCATTTTGACGTGAGTATAGGAAGGTTAAGGTATATAACTAAGGCCGAACTGTATACTGAGACTGGGATATATTATATACAGATCGGAATTTTGACCTCGGTCACTCGGTTGTCAAAATTAATGCGAAGTTAAGTGTGATGAAAAATGATTGAAGTTGAACATAGTAATACATAGGTTAAGGTGTGCCAGTAATTTATCATATTAAAAATGGAAGCTAATAGGGAATTCTATACATATATCTACTGAAAATTTAAATTAACAAGTTTTTTATTGATCTTAATGGATTGCTTAAGAATAATGAACAGACAAGAAATTATAGAATCTAAGTCTGTAATTATTACTAATGCTTACACATAGTGCTGGTCAGATCTGTATTTAATATTGAACATATCAAATCATGGTACTATCAGATTTAGCAACAGATATTTTGTTGCATATATTTCAGTTCTGTAACATAAATGATTTGTGTAGATTGAAACAAACTTGTTTAAGATTCAATAGCGTTATTGAATATTACTTTAATTTAATATTAACAAACCCAGCATTAGTAACTAACCAACAGTATTCATACATTAAAGATCGGTTAGTTTATTCTAATAGTATGTGTTTATATGGTTCATATTTATTTTTTGTAGATCTGCAATTTTATTAACGGGCACTGTTAAATGGCAAGTTTCTCATAATTGGAAAATAGGAAAGTATAAAGAAAAAGCATTTTTATATGAACGAACAAATTACATACCCTGGCTACATTTAACAAAGAATATTGTGTGGATAAGTAGAGGCCCATTTATAAAAGCATACCGAAGACACAATGGCAAAATTGATGTACGCCATCCTCTATTTGTACTGTCTGGAAATAATCTTTCAGATGTATCAAGATTTTCCAAGAAGGACCACTGTCTCGTTAGTGGGCAGAGGTAAATATTTTAATTTTGCTTTTCATTTTAAAGTCTGCACTTTTAATTTATAGTGATGGAGCTTTGTGGATATGGTCGAAAATGGAGAATAAGGTAACAACTTCTACTGCGACCCATCAAAAAGAAATAAATTCAGTAGATATATATAGAGATTTGGTTGTTTCTGGATCACGGGATTGCTCTTTTAAGTTATGGTCTTGTGGAAATAATTTTACTCAAATAGATCTTACACATACTCAGTTCATTGCTGATAGAATATGGTGTACCAGTTTTAATGAGAATGGTTCCTACTTGGCAATTGGTACATCTGGATGTGATGATACTGCTGCTCTAAAGATCTATGATGTACATAGGTTTGTATTTTTAACATGTTTATTACATAGATATTTTCTACTGTGTCTGCGACACACACACCACAGGCCATTGGTATGTACCGTATGCGGTACACGACATAGTGAATATATTCACCACTAAAACATAGTTACATATATATGAACATTTATATTTGATCTGTTTAATTCCCTATAATATATATATCTGTATATGTATTTATATACATATATATACACTACGGTGGCGATCTTACTCTGTCATTCTGGTATATATATGTATATACATAATATCTAGGAGGGCGGTTTGACGGAAAAGTGACTTCAAAGGTTGGTTACACTTTCACTATGGTGATTATGTTGTTGGCTTCCGCCATGTTTCTTATGCCTATTGTCAAAATTTCACCCAAGTCTGACAGATAGGTTATATTTTATACCCATGTAAATAAAACTGCCCACAAAAAGGCAAAAACCATTTTTGCAACCAATAAAGTTATGGCCACAGTATTTTGAGATTCTAAAGGTGTTGTCTTTATTGATTATGTATTTGCAAAAAGGAAAAAGAAAAGCTGGCAAATATGCTGATTTACTGACATGTTTTAATGCCGAACTTAAGATAAAACGATGACATTTGTTGAAGAAGAAAGTTCGTCTACCGTTGCTACAACAAAATTAGTCGAAATGCGTTACGATTTGCTGCCTCATCCGCCATATTCACCAAATTTGGGTCTCAGTGATTTCTTTCCTTTTCCAAATATCAAAAAGGCTTTGTGGAAAGAAATTGGAGACCAGTGAAGATGTGATATCCTAGCCAAATGCATATTTTGAAGAGTTTATATATACGATGTTAAACATACTTCATATTTACTCGCAAAAATTATGGTAAATTCAAAAAGTCAGATACAGAATGTGAATAAAAGAAAGGTAAAAATGTAGAATATCTACCTAACTCTCTTTTGAACTAACCTATAACAGAGATTCGTTACATAGGCAGCTTTTATAGAAAACTGTAGTGGCTTGCACTGTAAGAACAAATTCCATATAGCAACAATTATCGCGTTTTGGCTTTAGCTTTAGTTATTCAGTTGCTGGAGAACAGGTTCGTGATTCCCATTTGTCGATGCAGTTATTGGTCCACGCAACTGGCTCTCCCATTAATAAGACATTACCAGTACTACAAAACTTCGTAACAACAAGCTATATAACTGTATTACTTACGCCCTTATTAAATCTCTCAAAATATTGTTCTTACACCTTCTTCAAACTCGGTTCCCGTTCACAAGCAGTTCTGTAAGAGCGGAAATAGTACTATACTATGAATGCTTCTTCGAAGTGTAGTAAATTAATTGGTTCGCCACTAAAAACTCCCATGCCTTGGGTTCGATCCTCACACTCGCGGTAACATCGAGTCGGTTTTTCAAATTACAGGTACACACAGCCTGTGAAAATGAGTAATACCTGGGATTAATTTCCTGGGATAGTAATAGGCCGCTGAAACGCAGTTGCCGCCCACACAACCTTAAATTCTCTAGCCGATAGCATTGACAATCCGCCTTAAGCCGAACACAATGGTGGTTCTTGAGCTCTCATACGACTTATTGCTAGGAACACCCATTTTCAACATCAAATGCATAACAAAACGTTTTTGGCACTACGAATACAAGCGACCGATGGCAAGCCAGTGAACGGTTATACACATGAAAAATGAGCGAGTTTCAGTACTGCATATCTTAGCACACGCTGTATATTAAGGTTTGGGTTCGAAACCCAGTCGCGGCGGAGCGTAGCAGTTTAAGAATCCTAAAATGGATCTGCTACCTCCAATATGCTGCGGAAAGCAAGCAAATGCCACTAGGTGGGCCAGGAACGGTACCGTATACTTAGGTATACGGCTCGGTGGCTCCGATCAAGGCTTGGGCCTTTAAGACCTGTGTAGTGCTGATATAAATATATATATACTAGAGTTAAAAACTCAACGAAGATAAATAATAATTTGAAGAAGACTAATTTGTTTACGTTTTCTTATAGTTTGCAGTAGAAAAATTACTTATCTAATTTTTAGTTTAACAGAAACTTATTCCCTGGGAGCTGAATTTCAAAAAGGTGCTGGTGTTCTAGACATGAAATGGGAATCTGACAAAGTTCTTCTGGCTTGTGGATATGATTCTTGTGTCAGAAAATGGGATCTGAGAACCGGTAATTGTGTACAATCATGGGAAGATCCTTTCTATGGAACTATATATTGTTTAGATAGTGATAAAGTATGTACGTTAATAATAGGAACTCAGAGCTATGGAAGAATAGTACTATTTGACACCAGACAAACAAAATATAGTCAGGTATGATTATAAAATCAATTATCTTGATGTAAATAATGAACAGTCAGACACTGTTTTATATTTTTAGATGTATTTTATGCAGACTTGCAAAATGCGTGGTCGTAGTTCACCAGTGTATAGTCTATCCTTTGATGCTACTCAGTTGTTTGCTGCAACAGACCAACATTTGAACGTGCTAGATTTTACAGAGAAGGATGCCAAAGTACGGAACTATAGTGAATTGTATCGTAAAGAAATAAATATTTATTTATGACAGTATTTAGAAATGTACATACCTAGTACACAAGTTTTAATATATGTATATATATGTATGTAATTTGTAGCTAACCTAATATATATTACTTTTTTAAAAGTTTCTTAATGAATCAGTTACATATGTACATAGGGATCCGTCCTTATACTCATTACCTTTTAAGTAGGTTGAAAACGATACAATTGTGTCCATTAAAAGGTTGTTGCATATATCTGCATCCGCACCGATTTCTAGCATCTGAATAGGCTCTACATCCACATTATTTTTAATATGTATGTATACAACGTAGAGGGGTAATATATTAGCTTTATATTATCCATGTGTGCCTGCCCACTTAAAAATATTAGATGTATAAATTTGTTACAGATCTACAGATATTAAGAAATCTTTGTTGTTACTATGTTGATAACAGTCAGAATAAACACAAACATTTTGTTTATAACAGTATTATATTTCACTGGTGCAATCTCGTACGAAAACGGGTTAAACTCCCGCTATTAAATATGTGCTGTTCATTACAAATTTTGTATTTTAGTGACCTAAAAAGGTAGTCATAATCTAGCACTTTTCTAGACGTATCTAACTGACCAATGGCGGCCACAACAGCTGAATCGTCACCGCTAAGGTTTTTCTACAGTTTGCAAACATTACGTGCTTGAATTTGTGTTTTGGTGTATTAGTAGTTTTTAGTAGCCGGACTATGCACAATGTCTGCACCACCACAAAGTATTATTTGGGAAGTAAGGCAAAGTCCTCAATAGGCAATATTTAGTAAGAGAATTCAGAAGAATACAGTCTGTATTTGGGGACTGAAGCTGAGTAATAAAGAGAAAGTAAAGATAGTATAGTTTATTTTTTAAGTAATAAATACAAGGAGCGTCTTTTAAACAAAAAAACTAGGAAAGAAAGCATTTTTGTTTTTCTCAACCAAAGCGTAGTTGCAAAGAACTGAGAAATATAAGAATAATAGAGGTAAACCACAGTAGTAATAAAAACCTTGGTTCACGGACTTAACCCTTAGGTACCTACCCCTTAAACCAGTCATATAACTACCTACCTGGAGTCTCTCAACTATATAAAATATAAACTATAAAATAAGAAGATGAATGAAAATAAAAAATGTATTTTTAAAGCTTTTTACTTAAAAAAATAATCATCAAAGAAAAAAATTAACGGTACATAGTAAAACTTAAAACAGCTTAGAAAAACGATAAATTAAGGAGTTGCTCCAATGAGACCAAGAATAAAGAAAAATACGTAAATTAAGAACTTTTTGCATTCATTTATAAAAATGTAGGAAATAACTAAGACGTTTATATAAGAACTATAGCCGACATGGCCAAATTTCTATAAAATTGCAAGACCTCACAATTTTTCGTTGCAGGTTCCATACATCATTTGTGAGCATTCTAAGCAAATAGGATTTTTGCAGTGGTAACACAAGTAATACGTAATACTACGGGTAGAAAGCGGAAGGTACAGGGACACGTAACCAGTAAAAATGCACATGCGACTAGTTATAACCAAAATAAATTCCGCCAGAGTGAGAGACTCCAGGTAGGTACTTAAGGGTTAAAATGGGGAAGATGAACAAAATCGAAATACAATCCGATACTCTGCAGAGGAAAGAAGAGTTTTATTGCTTTTCAAAATATTTTCCTGTAAGACTTATACACGTTTGCATGCGTTCAAACCAATTCTATATTTTTTAAGGTTTCAATAGTTTCTAAAATCGCTGTGCACGCATTTTCAACAAATACTTGGATTGAGTCATATTTTAATGTCTCACTGCTCCTTAGCTTGTGATGAGGTAATTACGGAATTTGAATATCGTAATGCGGAATCTCCGAAGATCGCCATACCGGAGATATATTTACCAACAAATTTGAATCCATGCTTGCGAAATGGAACGTTTAAAAATTAGGTATACTGTATAGTCCGTGACGAAAGTAAAGGGTCAACCATGACGAGAGCTATGGTCTTACTTTATATTGATAACTAAGGTTTGATAAAAGAGTGAATGACGTGTCATCATTAAGTAGTATAAACCGAACTGACGCCCTTAGTTCTCCGGATTTTATTGTCGTCTCTTGCACGTAAGTGGAGACAAAGACCAGTTTATATCATTTAATGATAATACGTCATCCACTCTTTTATCAAACCTTATTGATAACGCAGATTACACACAAACTTCAACCTGATTTCAAAAATAAACATAACATAAGAAATACTTATTTCTTCATTAGATATGTACGTTGGTTGTTTTCCTAAGTGCAAATGATTATTATATATTCTACAGTCTGTATTTTATTGTATTCCTTAAAAAATCGACCAATTGTGGATGGATTGCATTTTTAATTCATTCACTTCTGGCTCAAATGAATAATCTTTCATCTTTGAACACTAAAATTCCTGCCCATTGATCATTTTTTCCTCAGTATATCCTGGTGCCCTGGTAGAGCGTCGGAGTTGAATTATTTACTGTTCTTTATTCCATTTCCTTCATCGCCTCCGATCCTGTGCGAGTTCCTTCATTTCTCTTATCGTTCTTCCTCTCTTTTCTCGTATTTCCTGTTTTTGTTGGGTCCATGTTTTCCTGGGTCTCCCCTTTCTTCTCTTGTTGGACCTTTGTGCTTCGTATATGTTCTTTACTAATCTGTCCTCATCCTACATACATGTCCAAACCATCCCATCTGTTTCCTCTCAATAACTTCTATTATAGATTCTTGCTTTGGTTTGGTTCTTCCATTTCCGCAGCATTTATTACACTATCATGTCTTTTTCGTCTTGTCCACGTTTCGCTTGCGTATGTTACGGTAGGTGCAGTAACTGCTTTGCACACATGTAGTTTTATCTTTTTATCTATTTCTTTCTTCCCTAGAATAGTTTTATTAATGGCATAATATGTTCTGTTTGCTTTCTCTGCTCTAATGGCTACCTCTGCATCAATATTTCCGTCATTTGATATTATAGATCCTAGATATTCGTATGTTCTTACTCTTTCTAATTCCTCTTCTTTATAAAATATCCTGCTTCTGTTACCCTCCGCCGCCCTCTTATTTACAATCATTACTTTACTCTTCTCAGCACTGACCTCTATCTTCATTTTATCTATTTCTTCTGCCCATATGTTAATCATTGCTTGCATTTTTCTCCAGTGTCCGTTATCATTACATGTCGTCGGCGTATAATAGTCCTTGGATATTAATTGGCCTTAGGTTTCTGTACTCTATTATTGCTCGTATTTTTTCAGTTCTAATCTTTGTGTTCTAACTTATTCTGTCCATCACTATATTAAACAGAAGAGGACTAAGACTGTCTCCCTGTTTGATTCCCTTTTGCATATGAAAGATATTCGCCTCGCTGTATATAGTTTTCACTGTCTGTATTAATTCTTCAGGTACATTAAGTTCCTTATGACACTTCCAAATTATCTTCCTGTGTATTGAATCGAAAGCCGCTCTCAGGGTCAAAGGTTATGTGCAGTTCGTCACCTGCTTCTCCTCGTATATATTTCAAAAGTTATTCCTGATAAGCATATGGCTCTATAGTTTTTACAATTTGTCTGATCTCCTTTCTTGTGAATTGGGATTATCAAATTTTGTTCCCATTCTTTAGGTATTCTTTTCGTCTCTAATACGTCATTTAACAGATTTCCTTCCCTCTTCTCCTATATATTTCACCATCTCTGGATGTACATATATCATTACTATCGCCTGCCCTCCTTGTTTTAATATTTGTTAATGCTTCCTCTAGTTCTTTTAGATCTATGAGAGTGATGATTTTCAGGATCTTCCCTTTCCTCTTCATTTAGTTCCCCAATCTCCAGTTCTGCATCTTCTTGATTTTCTTCTTTGAAAACAATTTAAGAAGAAAAGTTCGCAATCGGTTGCTTGCCCCCTGAAATAGAAGTTTACTTACTTATTGCAATTTTCTTGCGGTGCTAGAATCTTGTCACCTAATGCACTATATTTCTTGGTTTCAATGGAAACTCAGCATAATAGAATTAGCAAGTTTGTTGACGTTTCATATACAAATTTAAATTATCACTTCATGTCCACTAACTGGATGCAAGCGAATCATCAGCCAAAAATTCCAAATTATTCGAATTCCAAATGACTGCAGAAGTGATAGCCGCTAGAAGGCAAGTCGGTCGAGAAAGGAATTGTATTTCAAACGGTTTTGCAGTTTCCGGATGAACCGAACTATGACGTGCGGTTTACGATTGTCGTGGGCCAAGGTTTGTAGCTTTCTGGTTATAAACATGAACTGTATTTCTTCGAGTTTCTAGTACACATCTTCTAGTTCAACACAATAGCGGTCTGCTGTAATGGTTTCCATTGATTGAACTATCTGCACTGCAATATCTCTGGGGCTTTATATCAAATTAACTATGATTCCGGGAGGGTTAAGTGAAGGTTTTGACATATGTTTTGGAGTCTCACCCTTATCCAATCATTGAGATGAGCAGTATAGTATCCATTTTTAATCACATAGATTTTAAAGTTCTCATTTTTTTCCCAGTGATAACCGCAAACCTATTTTGCATAATGAGCATTCAAGAAAACTAGAAGGCGAACCTCCTTACACGGGAGGGCGCAAAAAGAATTTATTGAGGCCGAATCTACGTGCGGTATCCTTTATCAAACAATAAGAAGTAAAATAATGATCCTTTTTTTAGAAACTTAATTCGAAGATAGTTCGACCAATAATTTGGTCCGCCATGAAGCTGTAATAATAAAGGGTGCCGTGTGATAAAAACTGCCTTCGTTTATATCAATTTTCTACTTAATTATAATAAAATTAAACTTAACCGATCTTCAAAAAAGTACCGAACACCCTTAAAAGGGATTGGTATTAGAAACAGTTCACTCTCGGATGTGTATCGTGTATGGTGGAGAATGCAACTGCAATAATAATAAATATCTACTGTAAGCAAGTCAATCTAACAGGCAGATTGTATGGTAATATAAATAATCATTGCATAAGTATCATCAAGATGACATGCATACGAGGGTAGATTGACAAGTTTCCGGAATTGCTGCTAGGGGTTGCTATTTTTCCAAATACATACTTTATCTCGTGTTTGTAACTCTTTCATATCAATGCAAATGTTAAATCGATCTGTCAAATGGTCTAGTTTTGACAAGCATTTAAGTCAGTTATGTACCTTTATGTGCTTCCAATTATCTATACCTAAAAACGAATTTCTGGCGGTCATCAAATTTTTCTATTTGGAAGATAAAACCGCAACGGAAATCAAATCAAGGTTAGATGCCGTTCTTAAGGATTCATCAACTTTATTTTCCACTGTTCACCCGTGGTAAACCACGTTCAGGACGTTCAAAAAAGGCTATGACGTTAGAAATTATGGAAAAAACCATGACATGTTTTTGGCAAATTACCGAGCAGGGGCGGCTTCTCCATCAGTGCTGCTAAGCTGCAGAACCACCAGTATAAATCCCCAATTTATGCATTAAGCATTAAATATTAACATTTTGCATTTACTGTATTTCATAAAAAATATTAAATTTCCATAATTTCATCGTGCGTAACTGACATTTTAATAATTATTTGCTCTTACGAGAAATGCCATAGCTGTACAATCATACAATCACAAGCACAACCTACTCATAATTTCCGAGAAAGTCGTCTCTGCAACGCAGCTCTTTGCAGTACAGATAAATTCATACACGAAGTAAATTGAGGATAGCCGATGGTCTTTGGCACACGAGTGCGAAAACGTCGAGATGAGCTGCATTTTCGGCCAACAGTGGTCCGTGAGAGTCGGTCGATGTTAATGTACGCATCGTGGGCGTTTAAAATTACAATTATGAGTCAATGTAATGTAAATTGGATATTGTTTGTAAACTCGGCGAAACTAAGTTTCAAAACCTTAACTTTCAACTACAACTGGTAATAAAAGAGGGTAGACATCCTCTTCCTGTATTCAATATTGAAGTGACCGATAAAAATCGTAAAAGACTTATAAAAGACAATTTAGTAAAGACATATAGGTATCTTAATAATTGTATTTGTGGCTGTTACGAAAAAACGCTTTTTTGTTTTCCCCATGCATTGTTCGGTACTGATTACGAAGAAAAAAATTAACGGCAAAAGGGCGTACGTGATTTAATACGTTTAAACGAAAAAGTGAAAAACGAAACAAGCCGTGCCCATATCAGCAATCAAATGAAATTTGTGTTATTTGGGAAAGTGAATATTCAAGCTCAACTTGATTTTGCTTATTGGATAAATATACAAGAGCACAACGGGGAAGTAACGAACAACAGGTATGTGTTATCAAAATTTATTAAATACATAAAATTTTGTTTGACCTTCAAGCTAGCCTTAAGAGAACATGATGAAATCATCCGAAAATTCCGGTATTTCTCAGGATTTGGCGAATTTTACGTCAGAACTTGATAAAACCCTTAGTGAACATCTTAAAAATGCAACAGTTTTCAAACGCACCTCAAAAAATGATACAAAATGAGATTTTCGATTGCTTGCTGGAAGTGTATCGTGGGAAATTCTTTGCGAAATAAACAAAGCTCCGTTTTTAGCAGTGGTGGCTGATGAAACTACAGACGTTTCCTCTAAATTTCAAATTGTGATTGTTTTTCGTTACGTTATCAAGGAGGGAAACCCGGTAGGAAGGTTCTCGGCTTTTTTGCTTCCCGAAAATCATAATGCTGCGTCATTAGCTAACAATATTTTAATGTTATTGACCCTATTTTAAAAAATAATAAAAAAGCTCATTGCTCAAAGCTCTGACAGGGCAGCTGTAATGAATGGAATACATGACGGAGTTCAGGCAATAATCAAAGAAGAATACGAAAATGCACATTTCGTATACTGCCATGCTCATCAATTAAATTTGGTGATGTCACCAGCATGTTCAATTAATTCTCAGTTACGTGTCTTTTTGGAGATTTACATGACATACCTGGTTATTCGCCGCAAAGAACTCGCGGTTCTGAAGTAATTCATAGGAAAAAATGTACCCCACTTTGCATCTACGCGTTGAAATTTCAATATTCGTACGGTTAGTGTGATTTACGAACACAGAGATTCTATTATAGAATGTATGAAATACCCGAAGAAAATTCAAATGCAATGACGGGCAAAGAAATAAGGTATTCGACGTATTCTGGAAGATCCAAATTTTACTTTTTGGCTGACTGTTTTTCATTATATTATGCCACAGGTTGAAGTTTTATATAACCAACTGCAAAACAAGGACATGAATCCAATAAATGCACAAAACGTGGTAAATAATTTTTAGAAAAGCATTAATAACGTTCAAAATAAAATAGGTTCTATCATGCGAAAAGGAAAAGTTTAAATAAGAGCAAAGAAGACCACCGTATTGCATGTATAGAAGTTTGTGCTGTTATTATAAATAATGCAGAAGAACGTTTTGTTTTTGCAAATCACTTGGTTGCCGCATCGCTCTTGAATTCAGACAATTTTGAAAACTATAACCATTCATTTCCTGAATATAACCTGGACTTAACATGTGCGGCTGATAATTTTTGGAAAAAACGTCTGCGACCAGAGCTGTCAGTTTTGTAAATTTTCAGTGCAGGGCATTGAAAGGTGCAGTGCCTTTGTTAAAATTTATAATTTCTAACAATTTGGAAGAAACAATAGCAGAAACTAAAAAGTTTCTGGAAATTCTGACGAATACTCCCATGACCAGTGCTGAAGCCGAACGTAATTTCTCCACCTTGAAGTACATAAAAACTAGAAACTAGAAATTCAATGTCTGAAGATCGTCTATCTGCTTTATCGATGCTTTTAATAGAAAAAATTGTCGCCTCAGTACCGAATTTCAACGAGAAAGTAATTAAAGTTTACCTCCAAAAACGACCGACGTATTGAACTCCCTTTTAAGAAAATGAAATAGGATAAATTCAATTGAATTTAAAATTTTCCATATTATTGTAAATTTTCTTATTGACACTTTTTATTTTTGGTTATAAATATTATATATTTTTTTATTATCGGGTTATTATTATTATTATTATTATTTTAAACTGGTTGTGGTTCGTGCAGACCACACACATGTCAGGCGCCGCCACTGTCCACGAATAAAAGTGCGTGAAATTGAGGAAACCGTGGGCATCTCTTATGAAGGAGTACTTCGTATTTTACATAGTAAATTGGATGTACAAGGTTTTCTGCAAGATGAGTGCCGCATTTGCTCAATTCGGAGCAAAAACAAATTCGAGCCCGAACTTCAGCCGATTGTTTCAAAGTGTTTGTGAGAAATCCAACGGATTCAAGAGCCGATTCGTGACTATGGATGACACCTGGCTTCATTACTACATATCAGAAATAAAGATACCGATTGAACGTGGTGAATTGCTTTCGAAGAAGGCAAAAATTATTCACTCGGCTGGAAAGGTGATGGTATCGCTTTCTTGGGACGCAAAAGGAATTTTGCTAATTGGTTATCTTGAAAAAAGCAAAACTGTTACTGGCCACTATTACACAATACTATTGGACAAATTGAAAGCAGCAATTTCACCTGTACCCGAAAGTCAAAACAATTCCGAACGGAAAGAAATGATACGGGCTGTAAACGATTATTTTGGGAACCTCGAAAAAGTCACTTCCGAGAGTGAATCGCAAACTTAGAGAAACATTGGACTAAGTGTGTTGAGCTTCGAAGGGATTACAGTACAAGTTCGATAATCCGCTGTTCCTTCATCCGCCAAGCCCAGTAATCCGCTGTATTTCCTAGCTATTAAGAATTTCGAGACAGCTCTATAATCCGGCGTTCCCAACCATCATCAGTTCGGTAATCCGACGTGGTCACTCTGTAGTTTAACGAATTGACCGGTACTGACTTATTGTTAGTGCGCTGTTTTGATTTGAGGAATATTTGTCGCTCCGCGAGACAACATTAAAAAAATGTTACAAAATGTTATAAGAAAAGGGAAATTCTAAGCATTAAACACTAACTTTATCTGAAAAAATGGATATTTTTGCGTAAGCTGGATAATTGTCCTCAGATAGTTACTTTGGCGACATTTTACAATGTCGGATGTGTAACAATTTATGATATATGGAAAAGTCGTGAAAAATTTAACATATTATCAAATCGGCAGGAAATGGGACGGGAAACAAACGACGAAAACAGGAGAACATCAGAAGATGGAAGACTGCCTTTATTTATGGCTTCTCGGAGAACGTCAACGTAATACGCCTATACCAGCTAATATATTACGCCGAAAGCGGTGTATTATTATGAAAGGATTTACAAGAAAACTGATTGTAGAGCAAATTATGGCTGGTTAACAAGATTCAAAAAAGGTCGAGTGGAGTTATTACGTATTTGGGATCGTTTCTTATTTTGTATACGTCCAGTAATCCGGACTTTCCACTACTCCGACAAAGGCAAGTTTTTATAGTGTCGGATTATCGAGCGTGTACTGTATATTGAAAAATAAAATACAACTTAAATCCGTATTATTTTGTTTTCATTGTCATTTCGGAAACTTTTCAGTCACCCTCGTATGTATAAATTAACAATAATAGCAGAAATTAGGTATGAAATACGTTTAATAAACGCAGCAATAAAACAAACGAAATATAAAATGTATTTTTGCTAGAAGGATAAAGTTGTGTTTTTCTATTATTCTTATCATCAGATAAAATAACTTTAATTACTCATTGAAATTTTGTCACCAGTTGTTGTTGTACGTGGATGTACTTGCACAAATTTAGCAAATTACTACTGCGTTGATTAAAGTTAATTGTATGTCGCATATCAAATAATTTTGCATACAAATTACGAATAATTTGAAAATTGGCGCTAATATGAAAAAAGCACGCCATCCTAGTGAACCAATTAAAATTATTATAACCTAACAAATGACATGTCGAGTCATTTTATGTGCATAAACTACAATTTCAGTACTTTATTTGAAATGACGTGAAAACAGTTATGTGAAACCTTGAACAAGTGGGAATATTTTATACTTCAGCATTTTTTATTATTAAGTGCTTCATTTATCTTGTAATGAAAATGAAATCAGGTAATTCTTTCTCTTTTGCAGGTTATATACATTATCTACATTATATAATTTGAAACTTTGTATATGTACAAGAAAGATCATTGCATACATTTTATTTCATTCGAAATCCCAATTATGATCCTCCTTTTGAGGTCAAGGTTGTGGTATCAAATTCTATTTAAAATTATAGTATTCACATGTATAACAATGTATAACATCCCTTCATCAGTATTTACTTAAATTAGGTGCTTGTTATTAATCTTTCTCTTATAGTTTTAAAGATATCTCTAAATGGATATGCCCTCATGTAAAGGCTGCTTAAGAACTCGTGTAACAAATATGGCTGAAAACAAGAAGCATATACCACGAACAAGTGAAGTTACAATGAATGGCAATATGGAAAATGGATTCAATGACAGTCCACGTAAGTTAAGTAATTAAAACAATTCTATCATTTGTTACACTTAAATTATTTTAGTTATGCCTTGGTTTGGGATGGATATAGGAGGTACCCTATGTAAACTTGTATATTTTGAACCAAAGGACATTATCAGTGATGAATTGCATTCGGAAGTGGAAACCCTAAAGAACATACGTAGATATCTAACCAAGAATTCTGCTTATGGAAAAACTGGTCATAGGGATACACATTTACAGGTTTGTTATCATACCAAAATTTTGCATTGAATTAATATGTGCAATTTATAACTGCATTTAAGTAAAGGAATATTACATTCATTTTGTATGTGGTTTAGATATATATTTTGCAATAATAATGTTACAACGCAATACTGTAGTTTTAGTTGTGTAAAATAGTATAGCTTCTACTATTAAAATAATTTGGATTTAATTACGCATTTCCCACAGGATGGTATCAGTTACATCAATAATAAAGTTGATTGTATTGAGCAATGTATGCTTTGCAGTATTTGAATATTGTGTATTTAACCTCAAGAATTGAACTTTGTATTGTCATTACAAAATTAAAATGCTAATTATATTAAAATTATTTCACACATTCCACATCGAAAATAAATTTTAAAATTAAAAACAATTGGAGTTATGTATATGTTCTATGATGAAAATATATTCACCCTTAAAAATATATATTTCGTAATGATATTTCATAATGAATTCATATTCATAATTTCATTATGTTGCATACATAATGTAAGTGCTAAATTAGAAGAAACGAATTAGCGCTATGTTATAAGTACAATATATAATTAAAGTGGTTAAAAACACCATGTTTGTTAGCTGCAGCGTATACACCTACATACTCTAGTTTTGCACGTGAATAATACCTAAACATACATGACCTACTCCTTGGTGTCTACTTGCCTTTCTTTTTGTGAATGGCTCATATATTTACTTTTACACCCCATTTCCGAGTACCAACTCACTGAATACCGTTGCATGACGATGAAGTGGCCATTACGCCATTATTACCTCTTACTCTGAATAAAGAAAGATACAGTGGCATAGTTGGCCACAAACTATACGTTTAAACTCTAGCGCTTGGTATCGCAGTTAAACTTCCCAACCGGTCAGCCGTGGCAGTTCTTAAGATAATTTTCAATAAACTCGCAATATCCGAATGATCTGACTAACGGAATTATTTTACTACGACGGTTCTAGTCAAGTCTTAGCGCTAGGCGGCAAACCGTTCACTTTCTTGCCTAAAAATTGTTCATTTTTGTATAGGTTACACACTGTATCTGCATCCACCTTTTTCCAACTTTCAATTCTTTCAAATGTTGCCAACCTAATATCCGATATCTTTGCTTACCCGAAATGCCCTCGAGCCTCTTTGCTTCCAATATGAGAGATTGTACTGTAGTAGAATTCATTGTACTTAAAACTATGTCACAGACCCGTGATAAATTATATCCCATATTTCACTACGTGTTATATTGTATGAATGTATACAAATGTTTATAAAGTACTTTTCTTGCGCAATTCAAATTTGACAAGTACTCCATGAACAAATTCAGTGATTAGCTTGAGTGACCTTCACTTGACAGATATTGCTTTCAGAGGGAAACCTTACTATTAGCCAATATAGAACACGCTTTACAGTGCAGCAATGATGCCTATTTATTTAATCTATATTTATTCCATATTTTACATTATGTTAGCCCTGATTATGTATTTAAAATTGTGTAAAAGTTATAAGCGTAATCGAATTATCTTAAATAGATTGAAACTTTTATTCCATTGTAGTTACTAACTCATCCCAATCTTTAATGTCGTCGTAAATCGTATTTACTAATATAAATCAGGCTTTACGTTCTAACGTGACAAGGACATCATTACTAAGGTTTGATAAAAGAGTGGATGATATGTTATTAAGTAGTGTAAACCGCACTGACGCCTTTACTTCTCCAAATTTTAATGCCGCGTCTTGCACATAAGCGGAGACAAAGACCAGTTAACACTACTTAATGATAACAGTTTTTTATCAAACCTTAACCATTATTGAATTTTTTCGTGGCTTCTATTATTGGTGTGGGTAAACTGCAAATAAAAATAAGTATGTAGTGGAAAACTTTAAATAAAGAAAGATAAATGAGGCTACTAAAAATATTAATATTTGCTAATCGAATTTAATATTTGCAAAGTTAAATATAGTTGAATTTAATGTGTGGATGGATAACCGAAATCATTTACAACACAGTGCTGCCCATACTTGCTGACATGAGAGAGGAAATTTAAAAAATAATGTTATAATGAATATGATAGTAATATAAAACATAGTCTTCTTAGTTATCAATCTCATTGATTGTTTTGTCTCAGCACTGTATTTCTATTCATTATTTGTCTTTTCATTTCTGTGTATCCTTTACCACTAACATTTCTAATTACTTGCTAAATATACTTTTGTCTTGGGCGATCTGATACATTTTTCTTTCCAACATGTCTCTAACTACTAGTTTCGATGACGTGTCGTACATGAATAATATCATATCAGTAGAGTTACTCAATTTCGGCCAATACTACAAGAACTATCTGAAACGACTGTACTAGAATAGTAACATTGAACCGAATATATAGTTTGAAGCCATCTGTACTCGTATAGCGCAAATTGAGCAACTCTACATATCAGTATGTCTGCTCATCTTCGTCTACCTTTCTTTAGCTTTTGTTTCGGACTGTCTTCGTCTAATTTTTATACCGGTAAAGCATTAGGTTTCAAAGGATTTGTATAGCAAATAGTTGAATAAATGTAGGTATTTTACAAAAAGGTCATACTAAAATTTATTGGCTCTACTGTAATCGAGTCAGTTCTTCTTATTGGTGTATTTAGAATAGTTTTTATATTTTATATACATATACAAATCATTTAGTGTCAAGTAAAGTATTATGCTTCCTACTGCTATGTATAAATATTTTTATAGAATTTGCTAATTATTCAACTGATATTAGATATTCATACATATAGTTTAATTACTCACACTTTTTATTGTATTTTTCTTTATTATGTAAGTAACTTTTTAAATCGTTTGCTATTTTAATATACTTATTTATTCTTTCTACTACAAAACATTTTGTTTAAATAACACTTAGGTATGGCAGACTGTTTTATTTGTTTTACCTTGACTCTTGATCTTATAATATCTTTTCCTCTTATCAAATATAAAACGACTAATTAATTAATAAGTCATTATATTATGTTACTTTTTATTTCTTTTAACCTTCCTATACTCACGTCAAAATGAAAGACGTATACTATACTATATAAATCGGTCTCACAGACCGTATGCGTGAGTATAGGAAGGTTAATGTCAATTACAATTCTATGTCTATATACCTCTTTAAAACGTTTCAAGAGTATTATTGCTGCAAGATAAAAATACACGCTGGTTACTATTCACCTAATCTTCGATCGCAAATACAGTATGATAGATATCACTTACGAGTGGCAATTGAAAGCCAAGTCAGAATCAGCAAAGATTAGATTATGATAATATTATTGTTATCAAATCCTTTTTTTTGTAATGCTCTTTATACTAATTTAGCCGTATGATATTCGCTTTATATGTATGCTCATCGATAAAGTACAAAACTTTTCTGTATTTTGATTATTATTTATTTAAAATTATATTTATAACAATAAAAAGATAAACTCAGATAAAGTGACCTTAGATAAATATTCATCAATAATATGGGTGCACGCGTGTGTATTTATGTATTACATAATAATACGGGCATGCTTTTAACACATTTTTACTTATTGAATGCTTGTTTCATGTAACCTTGATTTTGATATTTTTACTGCTAATGTACTAAAAGCTGATAAGTGCGAAATATTAGTACAAAACGTGTTACTATTATGCATTTAATAACATTCAATAGGACTTCTACTCATGATCCGTATCTGTAGACAATTTATTTGTATAGAACTGCTATAGTATAAAGATTTATACCCGTTCTCTAAACTTCTAAATGGAATACAACAGTGTTTGTTATTTATCTGAATAGAGATATGGTTTCACCTGGGTTACTAAAATTTACTGTTTATTAAGATTTTACGCAAACAATGGATGTCCTAGTATAAAATTATAACCCCGCAGATTGTGTAATTTCCAAGTTATTAAAAATGCCAATTGTTAATTAATTATAACAAATAAAACAGATAATATCAAAAAGTAATCGTTGTAGAAACGTTCGAATGATATATATGTTTTAAAATTTGATACACTAAGCTGACTAATTACCGAAGGGATACGAATAGCGAGGGCAGGGATGGAAGGGATTGGAGTTTATGTGATAATAGCGATATTACAGAAGTCGCGTAAAAAGACGGAAAAATGCATAAAAAACGATAACGAAAGGGGCTAGACTACAGACCAGACAAGAAGACATAAGTTCTCGCGTAGCTTACATTTAACAATTCGAAATTTTGTAACAACTGTAAAACTGTTCATATCAGAAATGATAGTTGTTAAAGGGCATGTAAACAATTATGGACGAATTAATTACTACGTATATATATTAGATATAAGGTTTCAATATATCGGGATTCTCTAAAAGAAGCTATCGAAAAAGGTTAATAATTATTAAAACGTAACAAATAATAGTCGTGTTTGAGTTTTCTATAGTAACATTTTTAATTATGAAATTAGAATGTATGGTATCACAAATTTGATGAACCTAAACGTTTGATTATGATACATTTGGTACCTATTTCAGAATAGCTTTCACAGTTTTTTAATGTGTCTATCTTGCTCATCGCACGATTAGTTAATTAATTTTCTTCGTTTCTATTGTTAGTGAGCTATTTGGTTTTCTCCACGTGTTTTTAATCCCGTTAATTGCGAGTGTTCTAGTGGCGCGTTAAGTTTGTAAATATTCCATATTTTTTTATTCTATTATTACTAAGAAACATAACGGCGACTATATACGAGAGGCGCCTTTACGTTTATACCAACGACCACCAAGTGGCGTTATTGGGGACATGGGCTATCTTTCACGATGCGGCCACTAGAAGTTTTATGTTGCGACTAATCTTGAAAAATATACATTTTTGTAGTATTCTTATGAAGCAAGTTTGACAGGCATGTGGGCCGCGGGCCGGGGTTTGCCCATGTCTGCTTTAGTGGATCGAAGAACAGTTAATGGTGAATGGTATACAACAATTTGTTTGCCAGAGGTTATCGACGAAATCAAGGAAAACAACCGAAAACGCATCATTCTGCATCATAACAATGCCAGCTCTCACACATCACGTCAAACAATTGATTATTTATTTGGAGGAGAAAAACATCGAATCAATCTTTCGTTACTAGTATTCACTTAATTCCCTAACGATCTTCTTCTTCTCGAATATCAAACAAAAAATGCGTAAATAGCGATTTTCAGCACCTTTTTCAGGAACGAACTTCAGAGTGGAAACAGTGTTTGGAGAATTGATTTGAACGTATGCAAAAGTGTATAATTTGCGTATATTTTGTTTCAAAAAATACTTTTTCTTTCCTAGTTTTTGTAATAACTTAAGAAGAGCCCTCGTATTCATTATCTAAAAAATAAACTATACTATCTTTATTTTCTCGCGTTCCTCGTGCATTCCTGTTTGACTGCAGTTTCTGTGCTTATTGGTTGAACAAATTGACTGTCGTATTCTACTTTTGTATAGTCGTCATTGTAGTAGTCACATTTTTATTACTATTTTATTATTGTCAGAAATGTTTCGGATATTCTATGTTGTAGTATTTTCCACGTTTTATTTCTATTAAACACCTTTCGTAATTTTGAACATTCATTTCGTTATCTCTTAATGTGATAAAAAGCTGTTTCAGAGAATTTTATCTTGATCAAAATAATTTCCAGAATGTATTTTTTCCAAGAATCCTTCTTTTCCAAAAGTATTCATAGTGGTTTTGATACTAGCTTCTTTAAAGCAACATTTATTCCCTAAAAGTATACAGTTGTCCACGGATTGCCTGCACTATAGATATAATTGATGCAAAATTTTGGAATCTCGTTTTAATGTCCGCCCAGCTTGGTCTGAAAACAATTTCAAGCATATTTTTACCTTTTAAAATCAAAAGCATTATGGCAATTGAGAAAGAAAACATTTCGATTAATAATGCGGCAAAATGCTATTGAGAAAAGCTTTTCAGAATATGAAGTTATTTATGACTCTGTGCAAAATCACAAATATCGGACTACTTTGACTAATGCAGTATTTGTTTTGTATTCTTACGTTGTAACTACAGGAACACAAGTATTCTGTATAAGCCGTCAAAAAAAAAAAAAATTAATGTAAGTTTCTAATTAAGTAATTTATTCAAAAAAAAAAAAAAAAAAAGAAAGAAAATACATAAAAATTATTCAATTTGAATTTCTCCACGATCGGCCCAATGGATTTGAAAATTTTTTGATGATTTAATTTTAATCTTAGATAATGACAATTCAACTTATGTTTTATTTTATGAAATTTTCAATTATTTCTCAATTGTTTACGTACTATGCCAGTTTTCGTTACTTAAATTAAGAAAATTAAAATGAACTGATCGTGGAGGAATTGAGTAATTGTGTATTTTCTATTCTTTTGAATAAAATGCCTTATTAGAAACTTACATATTTTTTGTTACAACCTATACGGAATACTTGTTTTTCTGTGGTTATAATGCAAGAATACAAAACAAATATTGATTTTGTCAAAGTGGTCCTATATTTATCAAATTTTGCAGAGGGTCATAATTTCATATTCAGAACAACTTCTCAATAACATTTTGTCGCATTGTTGACCGAAATGGTACTTTACTTCAACCGAAAATGTTTTTTACCAGTTTTCATGACGATGTTGATTTTTAAAAAGTAAAAATGTGCTTGAAATTCTTTTCAGACACATCCCAAAACATTTAAACAAGATTACAAAATTTTTGATCAATTATTACCTATTGTGAAGTCAATTCGGGGACATACTATATTACTGGTGTTTACACAATCGAGTATATAATAAAAATATTCGCCATCACATTAGCGCATTGTTCACTTTAACACCTGTTGATGATATTGCGACTGTACTGCATACATCTTTATTCATGTCTGCTGTTTGTACTGGAGTAGATAGTACTGTAGTTATAAGGTCAATATAAGAACGTCGTGTTCTAAAATCTGCTTGATTTTCGGGAAATTTTTCGTTTACCACATTTTTCAGTCTTTCTGCCATAATTTTTTTGATAATTAATTTAATATAATAATTTAATTATTAAATAAATAATAATAGCTAGTAATAGAGAACAGGGTTATAGGCCCCCAGTTTTTGTAAAGCATCAGATTTGCTTTCTTAGGTACTAAACTCTCTTTTTCTGATACTCGTTTTTAGCATTGGTCTCATAAGCCCACGATATGATCCGTCATCAGCACTCATAACTGATCTAACATTTTGTAATATTCCTGTGGTATTGCTTGCACGTACTCATACAATTCTGTTATTTCGTTTTCTTGATTGCTTATCGGTTCATACACATTTAGAATTATTATGTTCAATTTGGACATACATAACTTACTGTTATTTGTTTTTACACCATTTTTTAAGGTTCTGTATTCCAATGGCAATTAGCTACGTTGGATTAGATATTTAAACGATTATATAATAATATTCAATTTTACAGATGAACGATGTGATGATTAGAGAGCGCACAGGCACCTTACATTTTATTCGATTTCCAACGAGCGAAATGGGTAATTTCCTCTCCTTAGCTAGATCAAAGGGTCTAACCAATCTCGGTAACATAGTTAGTGCCACAGGGGAGGGGCTTATAAGTTCGAAGCAGATTTCATACAGGTATCTATTGTGTCCTAATATTGTAATGAACGAATGATGTTAATTACTTACTTTATCCTTGACGTTTTCTACCTGCATTGCCAGTTTTGAGGTACGAATTATGCTGAATTAATTAATAATTTTAGGAGGTTAATATGAAGCTTGCGAAATACGACGAATTTGATTCATTAATCAAAGGCATGCTGTTTGTTGAAGCTAACAATCGAACTGAGTGTTATTATTGGGCGAATCCGACTGACGAAAGTTTGTGTGCAAAGGTGACGTACGATTTCTCGAATCCCTACCCGTTCCTCTTGGTTAATATAGGTTCTGGAGTAAGTGTTTTGGCAGTGTATGGACCTGACAATTATAAAAGAGTTTCTGGCACAAGGTGAGTTCTTCATAAAAAATATCTAATTTAGACGTAATATTAAGTAAGTAAATAAACTATTTATTTACTACAGTAACAACTGCCGCCAAACATCACGCTATAAATAAAATAGAAAATAAGATATGTGGAAGTGGTACTAAAATAAATACAGTAAAACTTCTCAATATAGGTCAGAAGTTTTTGAAGCAGTATTGACCGCAATAAGGAGGTCACCACTATTCAAACGACCATAAAAGACTTAATTTTTTTATTCTTATTTTCAGAATAAAAATAGTATAATATGTACAAAGCAAAATTTATAAATAATATATAATTTTTACATTATATAGGACAATTTTGGGATGCGATGTGGTATTGTCCAAAAACAATAGGATCTTTATGAATGGTTCTTTTTCATCGCTATTGCGCAGCCACGACGTGTTGTCATCCACGCTTTTTATTAGATATCCATTCCAGTGGCAACTTGTAGATATAAGCTACTTTAAAGCAACATGTTTTTTCCAAATTAATAGATTTTCTTTGTCGCCGTTCATATTTGCACAAAATAATTGTCAACTTTTGTTTTGGTATCTTTTTACCTGCACAATTGTCTGGTTTGATCGCAAATGGTTTTTATTGAGCAATGCTAAATAAAAGAGTCCGGTTTCATCGGGACTGTACACATCTCCGGGTGCATAGTCCTTAATATAACTGGTTATTTCGTTTTTCAGCCTTCAACGCTATTTCAATCATCAGCTGATTCGCTGCAAATTGAGTTAAACATTATGTTATATCTTTGACAAAACTTTTATAACCGTCCGTTTGAAGCTTTAAACTCGGTCAGATTTAAAGTTCTAGCTAGTTCAAACTCTTTTTCCAGTATTCGTGGTGCAGTGGAAGGTTTTTATTTCTAACTTTACAAAACGAGCTGTTTTTGGAAACTTTCTTTTCTGTTAGATTCTGTTAGATTTTCTTCAAATATTCTTTTAAAGTCAGCCTATTGTTTAATTATATCGTTGACCTGTGTTCTTCCGATGCCATATTTTTCAGTTAACCTCCTTGCAGTTGTACTAAACTCTTTACTTTCCTTAATAATACGAAGTTTTGTCTTTAAGACACACACGTTTTCTTTTGAACGGCATGATAACAGTAACATAATCGAAATCAAACTTAAGAATATAACTGAAAAGTAACCTGGAATAAATACTAAGAAAAATAAGTCCCCACCTTCAAATCGTAAAAGATCGAACCCTATTAAATTACCTATTAAAATACCTATTTATCATACCGTAAACGTAAGATATGATTAATAGATAGTAGTTATAATGAGAGAGATAATAGAGTAATTTCAAATTTAAAACAAGATATAGATGAGAAAATTCAGAAGGGGTATAAGGTCTTCTACTGCAATAAAAGGATGCTAAAAGATAAGAAGTTAAGTAAATTACGAATTTATAAGACAGATAGTAACATATACGGCAGAAATAATAATTTTATCAGCTGCAGAAGAAGAAGAGCTTACAATTTTTGAAAGAAAGGTGGTAAGAACAATAGTAGGTCCGAAGAGGATCAACGAAGATGAGGACAAACAATTAATGAACCAGGAAATTGAGAAAATATTAGAAAATTAGAAAAACATTGCAAGAATTATAAAATTAATGTGAATTAGATGGCATGGGAATATTTATAGAAGAGAAAAGGTATCACACATAAGAGATCACACGGAATGGGATCTGACGTATAACAAACCCAGAAGACCGAAACAAAGATGGAAAGAGGAAGTGTAGAAGAACATCAGGGAGATGAAAATAGAAATGGAAAGAAATAGTAACAAAGCAAAAACAGATCAATCGCTATAAAATAGAGGACAATAAGGACTAATCCACCTTTAAATAGAATTATAATATATAACAATTTTGTAGGAAATGTACTAGCTTAAGTGAAAATACATTGGGTTTTTCCAAAAATGTTGATTTATGTTACCGTGACTGACTTATAGAGGTACTGTTATTAGGAGAATCAGTAACATGGGAATTTCCATGTCTTTTTCCGTGAAGTTTAATAGTGGTCGTTTTTAGAGGTGAGTGCTTTTAAAACGTGACCGAAAATAGAAGTTTTACTGCAGTATATATTAATATGAAGCGACAAAAATTAAAATTACAAGAAATATAGAATTTCCGAAATAAGTATTCATATACCTACTTTATTCACTCACTATAAGCATTAATATTCCTGTAAAATTTGGAAATGAAATAAAATAATTACTTTTGTGCTTAAATATTGTAAAATGTGTGTATTTTCGAGAAAGATTAGTTTTTCTTTTGAAATAAGATGATTCTTATTACAAAAAATACATCCAGGGCTGTCTCGATAATATGAACACAAAAAATTACTGTTTCATCATGTCGTATGTTCATACTAATAAGGTAAACTTTGAGATGACTTTTTCATTTCTGCATATCACCAAAATTGATTACGAATTTACATGTTTAAAATGTATGGTAAATAAAATAAAAATAAGTGAAGATTTATTCCCTACAAGTTTATACGGTGTGCTCGTTGGAAAATTCTCCAATGGGCCTACATCCGCAACTAGTAAAATTATTAAAAAATGGAAAGCCAGGTACATACTGAACTACTGTTTTACTTAATAGTATAGGTGGCGGAACCTTCCTTGGTCTATGTTGTCTTCTAACTGGTTGTAACACATTCGAAGAAGCAATCGAATTAGCTACTGGTGGAGACAATACTCACGTTGACAAACTTGTTAAAGATATATATGGTGGTGATTACGAGAGATTTGGTTTACCTGGTGATCTGGTAGCAAGCAGGTGTGTAATAGTTGTTTCAAATACTATTCTAATGAAATTACTTTCAACCAACACGGGCGATCGTGTTGATGTACGATTTTTAAAACATTTTTTTGCAATCCCTAAATACACGCCAGTCAGTGTTATACTAGAAATACAGCGCTTTCACTGGTTATTTCTGGTATAACACTATCGGTTTCATAATTGCAAAACCTGCTCTAAGTAGCGTACTTAACAGCACAAGAATACGTATGCATCGAAACCGCTAAAATGTATAATTTTTTAGTTAACAATTTTGTATCTTTAATATTATATGGAAAAATTCTAAATAGTTTTGAAAGTAAGATAATTAACTTGATATTTCTATCGATACGATGCGAGTGTATTGAATATTTTCTTTTTATAGCTTTGGACAAATGAATTCAAGAGACAGACGATCGAAAGTCAGTAGAGAAGATCTAGCTAGAGCTACGCTGGTTACAATTACTAATAATATCGGTTCTATTGCAAAGATGTGCGCCCGGCAAGAAAAAATAGAAAGAGTAAATTTATTTGGTAAGTTAGAAATTCTTAACAATAAGTTATTATTTATTTTGTAGGTTTTGTTTATTGGTAATTTCTTACGTGTTAATCCTATATCAATGAAATTACTCGCATATGCTATGGATTATTGGACTAAAGGTACAATGAAGGCATTGTTTTTGGAACATGAAGGATATTTCGGTGCTGTAGGTTGTTTGCTACAATGTAATGAACCTCTACCTCAAAGCTGAAAACTTCGTTTTCCTTAGACAAATTTTTAGTTATCATTCCAAACAAAAAGAAAAAAATAGTTAAGCAATCGTGCGGTATCCGCAGCCGCACTATTTATGAAGTAAATCAACTGGAATATAAACGCAAGCATTTTCATTTTATAATAGAATCTAATAGACATAATTCAATTTGATATACATTTTATATGTATATGTTTAGCTTTTTATAGCAGTTTAATACGATTAGGTTTTATATATAAGTTCAACGAATTTTTTACCGTGGAATCGCTAAAATTGAAATGATAGATGTATATTTAATTGTTATCAGTACTTTATTTTTGTAAATGGTTTTAGTTTTAGTTTCTGTGATACTGATATCTTCTTTTTAAGTATAGCGGTGTATATGTTAATTGGTATAATTTATCATGTAGTTCAGTCAAAAAATATGTTGTAATATGTTGAGGTGTATCTACATATATTTTTTAATTACAAACTTTATATCTAATTGAGATACCTTACTTCTGAATGTTTTTATGTGCGTATATGTTTTGTCAGTTTTTACGGATCTAAACTTATTATGAAACAAATTATTTTGTCTGACATTAACTTATATGTAGATCTAATGACGCACATTATGTTTTGCTTACTGTTTGCAAATTATATTTGTTAAAAGTTATAAAGCACATGTCTCATTAACATTTTAGCGGGTATCATTCATAAATTTTGATATATATATCAATCCATTGATTGAAATTGTTTATAAAATATATATACAATTGTTTAATAAATATTTATTATACATAGACTTTTATTTAACCGAACAGATCAGAAGTTGTTGCTGTTGTGAAATATTGATTTAATGACGATTACGTAATTATGGATACCAAATTCCGTCATCAGATTTTGTAACATTAAGTGCATTTCTGTGAACTCAAATGTATTGTATTATAGCTTTAACAGGCCTTTTAGACCCATCGCTACGGATGTTTTGGGAAGTAGTACTAGTAATACAATGCTAGGATGGAGTTTAATTAGACTTACCGATACGTATCTTCTACTTATATAACTACTGTGTGTATGTACAGGCTCTTCTTAGTTTCATTAACAGAAAACCGAAAGAATTAAACCGCTATTGTATCCCAATACTGAAATGTCCTTAGTGGGAGTACCGATCTTAGCGAGATTCGATGAAAACGTAATTCTGACGCAAAATGCATCAAAAGCGTTTCAAAAAGTTTTCACGCGGCTTCACGATTGTCATTGCAACGTCAGGTGCTCTTACCACTGCACCAACCAGGATTATGAATTAAAATAGTCCTTTGAAAAAAAAATAATTGAAAAAACCATTAAATCACAATTTAATAACCGATCCATCTATCATGCTTTGGTAGCTTACAATTGGTATAAATCGAGAATATATGTGGAACAGTATTCATCAGTTGATTGCAATTCCACATTCATCTAACAAGGGAAGATCGCGAACCCGGAAATTCAAAAGATGAAACTTTGGGAACATGTTACATCACATATTTGCTGCAGAAAAACATTGAGTGAGTGAAAAATTTTTGGAAATAGAAAATTTTACATTCTGCCGACGCGCATAACTCGCCAACGGTAAGAGATAGAGAAAAAGTTAAAAAATTATTTGTTTGGATGAGTTTTAATTAAAAAAGGTATAAACATTTTTAAATATATTTTGTTGACAGCTAAACATCTTTGGGTTTAATAATAGGCAATAGAGATTGGTTGATTGTGTAACAGACCTGTAGCTGTACTGTTGGATTTAATTTTAAAACCTAACAAAAAACCAATAACTACATTGTAAATTACTTTGCATTAGAGTTTACAATAATATACCAGCATTATCCTATCGATTTTATTATATGTTAAAATACTTATCAATGTAATTTTTACAATACAAACATAGAATGGATTATTCCGCATGGTGATGAAACTCGTCAAAGAAATGTTTAACCTTCCTATACTCACGCATACGGTCTGTGAGACAGATTTATATAGTATAGTATACGTCTTTCATTTTGACGTGAGTATAGGAAGGTTAAAACATTTGTTGCACCATGCACATCTTACGATGATATGGCTACCACATATGGAACAACAAGAAGGATGCCCAAAATCTTGTTGTATGAAAGCAAAAGTTACTGGCTTTTCAAATTCATTCTGTCTTTGTCAACATATCCGCCAATAGTCCAATAACAAAATGCTGTGAGTTTCCCACATTTGGCAAATATACATCGGTTAACCATTGCTGAAATAGTTTTTTGTTCATTTTCCAGATGCAGATACTGTTAAATGAACATTCCACGGTCGAAACAAAGATTGTGATGCATGCAGACATAAATTACCATTTTGCTCTTTTAGAAAAATGAAAAGAAGCGAGAGTAGTTTTTCGGAAGCTGATATTATCGGTAATATGGTGTAACTATGTGTAGTTGCGGATATAGACTGCGCAACTTCCGTAACAGTTTTTGTTCTCTACACCGTTAAAATGCGGCCGGAATGTAGCTCTAAATTAAATCCGCTCTCATCGGCATATTATCTATCCTGATCTGCCCTATATGATCTTTTGCACCATTAACGAAAGTTGAAGCAATTTCCTTCAGTTGCTCAGAGGCTGTGCTATATGATCGCGTAATAAATTTATTCATTTTTCTTGAGACTATTTTGCAAATTCTCTTAAAATTCCAAACCCAGTGCCGGGATGCTTTAAAATTCTCTAAATGAATGTCTGTGTTAGCTTGTAGTGCCAATCGCTGGATGTTCAAATCATGAATAATGGCACTTGAATCAATACTATTTACAAATTCATTATATACGAATTGAGAAATTTGAAGCAACTTTTCTCGTCACGTACCACCTCTATTTATCGCTTCTTACCATCTAGAAAAAATGTAATAATACTGTAGTAGTTGTAGTACTATAAGTCGTTGGTACATCACAATATTACTTCACCATTTAGCTGTACTATTGCGGCAACAAAAATCGGGACAAGTCTTATAGGCTATTTTGACTGTTTTTTAGCTGTGTAAACCAGTCGTTTGTCATGTTCACGTCAATCATCTTGTCTAATGTCAAAAATAGTTTACCCACGAACGCAAGAAAATTCTGTTAAATGCATTTATTTGAAATAAAAATCTTGGAAACAAATCTTCTTTTAATGAAAACAATAAATTAATCTAGTATTTTTAGTTATTTTTTACCGCGGTATCAAATGGATTATTCCTTAAAAACTGAATAAGATTTTCTTCTTCCATGAAATTCCGTACTAATTTACGACCAGAACCACTTTGCCTTTCTACAGTTCCCTGTTGTAGCCATTTATTTTTTAATGTTGTGTGTGCTTTTGGGCACTCCAAATTTATTACCTAGTCTTCTTATGGACCATCCTTCCCCAAGTAATGTAATTATTTCCATTTTTCCAGTAGCACTTAAATGCGCAACAATAATGATTTCAAAATGACATAACTTTTGACAAGGCAAAAGCCAGATTTAAACTACATTATTTTAAGTGTCCCATTTTTTGTTGCCGCAATAGTACAGTTGCTGCATAGATGAAACTTTGCGAAACTTTTGCTGAACGGTATTCAACGCAAGTGGTCTTTTCTTCCCACTTTTCCAATACGTAACAGCGTGGGTTTTTATTATATTCTAAAGTTACAAGACCTACTTCTTCTGGTGTACATTCTTCTTCTTCAGATTCTATTGCTTCTAACGCTTCTTCTCTCATGGGCACATATATTACTACAAATTCTAGGGAATGGATGGGTGCGGTTGCAAAAATTCTAGAGTTGTATCAGTGTGAAGTGGAAACGATGTTTCTCTTTGAGCATCGAGAAGGATATTGTTTATTGTGTCGTACAACGATTCCATTGGTATTCGCAAGGGGCGCATTATTATTATTGGCAACTTCAAACGTTACCATCAGTAAACGAATTACGTTTATAATACTTATGGCGACCATTTTCAACACTGCAGGTCTGCTATGTAACCCACCAATAACTATTATTAATTTCAAGTTAGATGAATTATATATACTACTTGCTTATTTCATTAAGCCTATTTTCTTTACAAAAGCATGTTTACTATTTACTGGTTTAATGTAGCTTCCTTCGATAACCTATAATTTTTAGATAAGAAACAACCCAATCTAATAAAAAAACAGTAAATTTGTTTTCCGGTCTGCTTGATAAACCTTATCCAAACAAACATTGTTGGTCTTAAAACTTTTTCTCTATCTCTTACCGTCAGCGAGTTATACAGGGCCCTTTCCTTGTAAGTTCGTTACCTACAGAGTAGTGATGAGTCGTTATTGAACTATCTGTTATTTTAGAACCGTTATCGATCCAGAACGGTTGCAACTGTTATCTCGCTGGGCAAAGAACGGTTACTTTCGGACGGTCTCCAGCGTACACGGTTGTAGAAGAAATTCCACATCATCGACTTCTTTCCTATTAAATATTTCTCCATGATGATTATTTTGCCTGGGAAACTTCCGGATGAATGAATTTTGATTACTTGATGATTGTTCCTATTTCCTAACTATGAAGCTGTTGTTCGATGGATCAGCTACGGATTGTAGCAAACGGATGTGTCCACAATGAAAACGGACTTAAATGTTTTTGTTATATTTGTTTTACACCATGTGTGTAAACTAGCGTTGAATCGTGAGAAAAGAAAACTGTATAGGAACTTCTAATGAAACACTTAATGTACGTAGGATACAGGGGATACAGTTACATCATCAGTACACAATGATATAACTCGGGAATCACCAAGAAGTTAGAACTAGTGATGGGAAAGTATAACGTCGGGGGAAACAAACTATATACAATATCAAATCAAGCAAAGGCGATGTACGCATGACATATTTTATTGATTTTATGATGCGTTATCAAATAGAACTATCGAGTATGAATCAACGATGACCTGTTATATTGGAACCGTTATTTCAAAATAACGAGAACGGTTGGAACTGTTCTTTTAAGAGAACGGGTTTTCCCATCACTACTACAGATTATTATTACCAAGATTAATGTTTGTACAATTCAATTGTCATTATCATATGCGACAATTAATAGGTAATTACCAACACTTAATTAATTATTTTTATATTTTCAATTAATACACCAATCTATTTTGCAGATTATATTTGATATTTGGGTATGTACCTGCCTTTTAAAGGTATTTTCAATGACTCTTAGATCTACTAATACATAATTAGCACGCACACCGTACCGCGTCACTTAATAGAAAGAGCTCACTTCTGCATAAGACCTACTACCAAACCCATTTTAAGCAACAAACAAGCTAATATGCCAATAATTTGCACATTCACTAAACCAATAAATACTGAAATAAAATATTTAATGAAGAATCGAAATTTGATTTAATATAGATTCAGATGGAATATGACATGTTAAATGGCCTATTATTAAAAGATTGAATCTAAGATTTCATAGGTAACACGGGGGTGGTAATGAGGAATTATGGCAATTATTTTCAGGTAAGAATCTGTACATCAAATAAACCACATAATGGGTTGAGTCTTGAGATATACTGGAAAATGTTATATTTTGAAAATTATGTTTATCACCGAGTAATAGATGATCATATGCACAAACAATACCATTTGGATGGGCTTTTCAGCACAACGACCATAAGCCGACACCAAAACTAATAATATTCGAGTACTTCAGTGGCTTTTTCAGTTACCTAATTGAAAACTTTAGAGATAAAAAATATTCAAATAAACGAGCCATTAACATTATGCCAGGCATGGCAAAGTATTTTCCAGGAAGCAAGTGGTTTTATAAATTCAATGGTCAAAATGTTGTAAACCAGTAGTTGCAAATAAAGAGTATGCTAGAAAATATTGATTTATAACATTTTCTCAGTTGCTAAACTTTATCGCCTTTGATACTTGGAAAGTTTAATGTAATAAATGTTATTTTATAAAATGATTTGGTTATTCTATTATTAATTAAATTTGCTACATATAAATCAATCTTGTTCATATTTTGTATATACACATTATATTATATCATTAGACACAGCACTGCATATAATACCATTGAAGTGCAGAAGCCCATTCACTAGACATTGGCCATAAAAGCTTTGGAATGACATATCTTTATCATTAGCTGTACGTCAATAGACTAAAATAAGTTGACATTGCTAATCGATTTCAAAATTGTGTAAATTCTACAAAATAGGGTCGATCTCTTCACACTAGGTTTGAGACCATTTTTTATAATAAGGAAAAAGACGTATTTTAAGATTACAAGCTAGATCAATTTATAAAGAAGTTTACAAGGAGATGAAAAACCCACCCTAAGGAAAGCATCCGTTAGGTGAGGAACATATTTGTATTGAAAATCCACAAAATCCATTATTTATTGTAAATACAAAATATTTTACAAAGAATAGACATATATATACATATTAAAGACAAATCTATAAAGATATTTTTGCTTTAGTTGGATTACTTACTGGTGGCGAAGGTAATATATGCAATGCTGCAAGCTTTTTCTCAATCTCATCCACATCAGTATCAGACTTATCACTTTGTTCTACAATAGGCTGTGTAGTTTCAGTTTCATCCTCTAGAAGTTCAAGCAATTCTTTTTCAATATCACTATCTACTGTAGTATCCTGTCCTAAAGTTGCTTGAATGCCATCATGTATTTCTAATGTCTAAATAAAAAAATATGTAAGATATTAAGTAGCAATGATTATAAAGATTGCAGTGTAGTGTTAGTGCTATTACATTGCATACAGGTACGGAGATATTAAACAAGAAGGCTGATTAAGGAGACATAAAACCTTGCCAAATATAAGGAAAATTAGGGGATGCACACAAATTATTTTAGATGGATATCAACATGTTTCCAGACTTCTCAAAAATTGATCAAGATACTTGTACTGAGCCAAATGAGGAAGCAAAAGGTTTCAAGATGGATATGTATCATACATATATAGTAAGAATAAATTAATGTGTTGAATAAAGAATACATAAGGTAGGATGATGTATTTTCCTGTTTATCACTCTAAGTGAACTATTCACAAAATAATTTAAATCTCACCTAATGTTCAAGAAATCTGCAAACGTAAGACATATATGCTATAGATATAAATTATATACTTTATGTAAATGGAATAATGTAATATTAAGTTACGAATACCAATTCAGCAGCTTTAAAAACTAGTAACAGACAAACTGGTAGTAATCGTTTATAACTAAACCATTTAGATTTACTCACTTCTTCTAGTTCCAACATAGTATTAGAAACGGATTCTTCAGTAAGGCCTGTCTCATTGAATGTAGTACGTAAACGAGTTAATGCTGTCTTATAGGCATCTAAAATTTGGGTATCAGTGTGAGCATCTTCAACCCTGGACAATAAAGTCTGGATATTATGCAAAGTATATCCTCGCTTTTCTATCATTTTTTCTATTTCCTTTTTCTTTCTTAGACATGACTTCGCCTAGAAAACATGTTCAAATTTACTCTGAAAAACAATTTATGCTACATACAGACTGTCTTTGACTTCTTGATAGATACGCTTTTGCATCATCTGTTAGTTTAATCACTTGCTTTTCTAATTTCTCAATATCAACTAAAAGGGCACTTTCACTTTGCTCTAAAGTGTATATATCCACATCTCTGTCACTTATTCCTTTAATAGCATTTGTTTCGTGAAATTTTAGCAAAGTAATAGGACCATTTTTATTTTGAAGTGTTTTTGTTGATAATTTACCTTTACAATATAGACAATGTAATAAAATATTCAATTGATCTAAGTTCGTGTAATTTACTGTTTTAGCTAGAACCATTAATTCCACTAATTTATTTCTCATATTCAAAGGAACATTATCTACCAATTTTTGTGATTCCGATTCGACTACAGATATATAAACATAAGAACTATTTGCATTTGAAGTTGAAATATAATCTTTAACTTTTGTAAATGACCAATTTATGGGTTTTCTAACAAAATTGTCTGTCATCCAACCACTCCAAGTTTGTGGCGGCTTCTGTAGAAAAATATGTAAAGGTTTGATTTCACCATTCTTATGCATTTCTTCTATTATGATATTTAGACATGCTGGAGTTCTACCATTTTTTATAAATTTCTTGGATAGTTCTTGATATGTGAAGGCATATATCCTATTATGAGTGCAATAGATGTGTATTAAATTTTTCCAAAAGTCGAATTTGGATTCCCAATCCTTAGGGTTGACTGATTTATCTCGAAACGGTGCAAATAAAACGTTAATACGAGCCTCATCGTTCCAACAATCAGGTAATTGGTCTGAAGGTAAAAATTCTTCTGCCATCAAAATTATTATAAAATCGACGATTTAAATTACAATCTTCACTTATGCTAAAAATAGTACTATTATAGGTTGACATCTTGAAAAATTATTCAAATGTACATATGTAGAATACAGTGATCTACAGAGTCTCACTAATGCATAGTCGAAATCCGCGTAAAACTGGCTGCCTATAAGTAGGAAATAACTTTTAATCTTTACTGGTTGCCTATTTTAAACTGTAGGAATGAAACTATATATGGGATCCATTACAGTGATTGTTTCAACCAACCAGCTCGACACGCTAGTAACGATAAGGTTCTTGTAGGCAATAAAGTGGCATTTATGCTTCAGAGCATAAGGACTGAACACAACCAGTTGATGTAGCAAGTTAACCAATCCCTGACAGACAGGCTCCAGCATCTACAAGTGTGTTTTGGAGGATTGTATGGATTCTGAAGAATCGAAGGATTCTCATGCCACTCATACATGGAGCATATGGAATGGTGGTCAAACTATGAGAATGCGGATGTTCTACACGTCGAACGAATCCATAATAGAGTGAGGAGGCTGATCGCCGAGAACTTCGCCCGGAAAGTGAGGGAATAATTATGGGGTCTTCACTTGAAAAGATATCTGGTCTAGACATAATCTCCACTCTGGTCCTGAGAAATATGTCAACAAAAGCCGTCTCCTCCATCACCTGCATCCTTAACGTCACTATCCACTTGAGCCATTTCATGATTCAGTGGCAATGCAGTGACGTGATTATCATTCTATCACGCACTGTCCTTAGCCTTTGATTTACATGTTCACATTTCTAAAAACAAGAAGTGGTCTTTCCCTAAGTGGTAGACCACTGAAATAATTTATAATATAAAGCTGAAGCAGAAGTATAAGAAATATAAATGCAGTGTAGACTTATAAAACTTCAGAAGAGTTAGAAAGTTGGCAAAGAGGCAGATATCTGCTGCTTATAAATCATACCTATTCAACGTTTAGAATAATATTATAGGGTCGTCCAGAATACCGTCAAAAATGAATTTTAACGATGTCACGCGCTCGTCGTCAAGCGTCAATAATTTATACACATCGAGAGGCTGACAGCTTCGGATGTAAGAAAGTCTGTACTCAGATTATCCAACAGGTTTACAGTGGCATATGACCAAATACCGATCTTTATTGTCCTCTAACTTTCTTCTTTAGTCTTGCGTTGACGACATCGACGTTCCCCAGTATCTGGAAGTTGCCCCGAATATGTCCAATACTGAAGACTGGTGATGTTAGCAGTATTAATAATTATAGGTCAATAAGCATTTTATCCAATTTTGCCAAAGTATTCCAAATGTGCCTGTACTCCAATGTCTATCTATATGTTTCCAACTATATATCTACCCGACAGCACGGCTTCATGCAAAAACGTTCCAAGGTCACCAATTTGGCTTACTTTACGCAGTATACATCACACACCATGGATGAGCAAGAACAAGTGAATGATATATATGGATTTCGCCAACGCTTTCGACCGCGTTTGTCACCTGGTACTGTTGACTAAGTTTAAGAATTTCGGATTTAATGATTTTTATTCGGTTTTTTTTGGATATTATCTTGCGTCTAGACAACAGTATGTACAATGTAAATGTGAATTTGCCACTTTTATTCGTAATCTTTATTAACGACTTAGTAACGCATATTAATGCTGATAGTCTCCTCTTTGCTGATGACTTGAAAATATTTAATTCAATTGCAAGCCTCGATGATTGCACATATATACGAGAACAATTTAATGTATTCGACAACTGGTGCCTGCAAAATAATTTATTCATGAACATATCAAAATATTTCACCAGAAATCTCCATCCTATTGTTTTTGACTATGCACTCAATGACACAGTAATTTCAAGAAATGGTCTAGTTAACCCATTAGTACCCGCGGCTCTCATTTTAGTACGGTAAACTGCACCCAAATGAGTACAGCGGGTACTAATGGGTTAAGGATCTTAGAATTACCTTTAATAGCGCATTTATTTACTTTTACCCAACAAGTCCTTGAGAGTGTCCAGCAGAAATATCGAGTTGACGCAAATTGCGTGTGGGGGTTAAAGGAAAGTACAGCCATACAGCTCTCGCAATATAAGTTGGCGAGCGGTGGAGATGCGCCGTAAACGTATTTAGAACACGTACCTCCCACCTGTCTGATTCAGATAGTGCATAGGAATTACCATTACGTTGCAGGACGACTGATAGGCAATCTATCCCTCCTCTATCTGCGCAAACTCACTCCCACCTTTCGCCAACTTATATTGCGAGAGCTATATTAAGACATGATTATAAAAAAATAAGTATACAATCCGTAAAAAATGAGTAACATTAAAAAGTGTACATTAAGTCTCCGCATACTGTAGAAAAAAGTATTAGTAGGATTTCGCTTGCGGCCAGCCACTATAAATTGATTTTTAATTCTGCTCATGGAAACTTAGCTACCTTTTTACTAAGGTTTTCTTTTAGTACATACTTTCTAGGATAGAAAATTATTCCGAGAAAAGTTACTACATCATCAATGTCCTTCAGATCAGCGTATTGATGTTAATTATGTTACAGTTCTTTTTCCCGCAATTCTTCTTTTCTACTAAAAGTCGTGAAAGATGTCAAATATTACTATAGACAATTACCGCATGTGATGTATACCTTTTCTCAATACAGTACCTGGTAATCAAATTAGTGCCACTACCAGACTACGTACATAGATTTGATAATTATTTACAAAATAAAACACTAAAATTGCTAGAAATATGATGGGGTTTTAAAATAAATAAATACGTTTTAGGCTACTGTATGTAAGAGATTCTTTTTCTCTTTATTGGATGTAACTAATGTAATAACAGAACACTTAAATAAAAGGATGTTAAAATAAATACGACCGATAACTCAAGCAATAACGTAGGTCCCACTTTCATAACCTCTCTTCTTCCTCTTCTTCTTCTCATACAGTTCCCCCTGTCACTTTTCCTCCCTAGCTGCCAACTGTCTTTTTCGGCACCCCCAACTGTCCGTACTAAAAATCTCCTACATTCGGCCTTCCTGACGTTCCAATGTCCTCATTGGTTGCAGCACGTAATCTTCCAAGTATTTTGGCCTCTTCGTACTTCTCCGACCCTGTCTCTCAGCATTTTCCTTCGTTGGTGGAAGTCCGTCTTCTTCGTCTGTTTCATCACTTTCCACCGTTGTAGAGTCGCCCCCTTCCATTGAAGTTTTGTCCGGTTCATCTTCGCTAGGTCCACTGTCGTCATCCATTTCATCTGTTTGCGGCCGGTAGATTTTCATCTGGGATACATGCGCAGTTGTCTTTCGACCTCTGGAGCGGTGATGTAATTTATCCAACTTGTAAGTGTCCGCAGGCAGGATGCCTACAATCACCATTGGCCCTTTGTATCTCGTTTGCAATTTTGTTGACTCTCCCGTAGCCTCTTTAGCCGCTTTCACTACCACTATGTCCCCCAGTGTGTACTTTACGCCTTCATATCTCTTCTTGTCAAACTGCTCCTTTTGTAACCCCTGATTTCGTAAAATGGTTTGTTTGACTTCTCGCTGTAATTCGACAGGTGGTGTCCAATCCACGTCTTTTCCCGTGACTTCCAATAAACTACCATCATATAGGCTTGGCACGAAGCCGTAAAGAGCTTCAAAGGTGTTCTCCCAATGGTCTTATTTAGAGAGTTATTTAAGTCACTTTCGATCTTCTTAATTTCTTTGTCCCATTCTCCGTTTTGATTGGCAGTAACCAATCTTGGTAATAGCTTCCGATTAACCCTCTCCACGATTCCATTCGCCTGTGGATGTCGCGAACTGTTTAGCGTGTGATGTACGCCCGCTTCCTTTGTAAATCTTCCCATTTCTTTTCCGGTGAATGCGGTCCCACGATCGGTAACTATTGTACTCGGAATCCCATAGTCCAGAACAAATTGTTGGAAACAACTAACGGTTGTCGACGCTTTGGTATTTGGTACCGCGTATAACCTGGTGTATCTGGTCAGAGCGTCCATAATGACCAATATATATGCATTACCCGTTTCTGTGGTTGGAAATGGTCCTAAGTGATCGGCATGAATTCTTTCGAAAGGTCGGTTCGGCGGTGGTATGGGGTGTAGGAATCCAGCTTTCCTCCCTGACGGTACCTTTGCGTACAGGCATTCTATACATCCTCCAATGTGGTTCCTCACGTATTTCCGCATGCTTCTAAACCAGTACCTTTGCAAAATCTTGTGTACGGTTACTTCTAATCCTGGATGTCCTACTAGGTCATGGTGTCTTACGCATAAACTCTTTCTCATGCTGTCTGGTGTCACATAGAGTCTACGTATCCGATTTTGAACTTTGACGTCTCTATACAGTCGTCCATTTTCTAAAGCATAACTTACAACTTGCCTTTTCTCCTCTAAGGTACGTTCTTGTTTCTTCAAAATGTTGATGACGTTCCTCAGTTTCTCATCACTTCCTTGAATTGTCTCTATTTCTTCTTCTCGGCACACGAAAACTTGTGCTCCCAAACGTTGGTCTATCAAATAGTCCATTGTGTCCGAAGCTATCCCGTGTGGCGCTCGGCTTAACGCATCGACGTGGCCCATTTTCGCACCTGGTCTATGAACAATACGGTAAGAGTACTCACTTAGCGTAGTCATCCATCTCGCGAACTGAGGATTTCGGAACTTTTGTTCATTTATATGTATTAAACATTCACAGTCAGTTACTATAACAAAGTCAATGTTCAACAGAAACATTCTGAGTCTTTCCACACACCAAACGATAGCGTACATTTCGAGTCGACTTGAGTGATACTTTGACTCCACTTCGGTAGTCTTTTTGGATACACAATACACCAACTTCATTTTGCCGTCTTCCTCACGTTGGAGCAACATTCCGGCAAAACCGAAACTAGACGCATCCGTGTGAAGTTCCGTGTAACAACTGGGATCGTACAACTTCAAAGATGGTGGATTAGTCAGCTGTCGTTTCAAATACTCAAACGCCTCTTCTTGTTCACTGGTCCATGCGAATTCTACATCCTTTCTTGTTAGGTCGGTCAACGGTCTGGCAGATACAGCATAGTTCTTGACGAATCGGCGAAAATATCCTGTTACACCCAAGAATCTTCGAATCTCCTTTGCGTTTCGAGGTTTCGGATAATCTGCTATTGCCAACGTTTTCTTCTGCCCTGGCTTGATTTGGCCGTTGGTAACCCGGAATCCTAGGTATTCGACTGTATCCTTTCCAAATTCGCACTTCGATATTTTCAATGTCAACTTCGCCTTTCTTAATGCTTGTAGTACGCTTTCTATCCGCTGTATCATGTCGATGAAGTTCTTTGCTGGTATTAGGATGTCGTCCAAGTAATTTACTAAAACCTTATTCTTCAAGTTCGAGAGAACTATGTTCATGACATTTTGAAATTCGAACGGCGCATTCTTTAACCCAAACGTTAGGCGTTCGAATTTTCCTGTATCATCTTCTGTGACAAATGCTGTTTTGTCTTTGCTTTCTTCATCTGCGAGTGGTATCTGCAGATATCCATTGCTCAAATCTAGCGTAGTGAACAGTTTACAGCCAGCGAGTTTGTCGAACTGTTCGTCTATGGCAGGAATTGGGAATAATATTTTTGTAGTCTGCATGTTTAATCGTCTATAATCAACGACCAACCTCTTGTCACCAGTCTTCTTACTTACTAGTAAAACTGGAGCTGCGTACGGGCTATTACTGTCCGTCACGATACCTACTCGTCGCCATTCTTTAATGATTGTACTAATGTCTTTCCTATCTTGTTTGGAGGCTCGATACGGTCTGTTGCACACGGGTACGTCGTTGTCTTTAATTGTGACCTTCACTATATCTGTGTATCCCAACTCATCCAGATTTAGTGCAAAACACTCCCGGTAACTACGCACCAGTTCTAGCAGTTCCTCACTTTCTTCCAAGGTCAGCGTTTCCCCAACATGTAGCATTTCCATCGTTAAATCATTTCTCTGACGCTCCGCTTCTCTTTGACTTAGTAAATTGATTTTTGACTTGGTTTCTTGTGGGTGTTCAGCTTTATCCTCTTCATATCTGATCTTGCCGACCATTTCTCCAGATGGAACACTTACTGTCGTGTTGCTGTGGTTCTCGATTTGCACGTCAAATGAATCATTCATAACCTTGAGAGTTATCGCGTTGATACCCGGTTTGATGACTTGTTCCCGTTCAGCAATCACATCCTCCCAAGCTCGCTCCATATCGGTCTGGATGTCGCTGATTCTGGTCTCCTGGGTATTCACGAATTTTAAAGTATTACCAACCCTATAGTAGCCGATGTTGTTGTCTTCGGTGAATGATCTGCCGACAATCATATCGTATTCCTGCGCTTCTTCTGGGACTAACCACACTTTCACTGATTTAACCGCTGCTTCTTCAATGCTGATGTCCACTACTGTATAGTTGGTGCACTCTAAAGCCGGTTTAGTCAAATTCCCGAAAGCATAGAGTTCCATTTTTCCACTACGTGTCTCCAGCTCATAGTACTTCGCGAGGTTTGACTTTAGTGTACACACCGCACTACTATTGTCTATTAGTCCTTTTAATTTAATGTCATCGTTCATATACACCCACTTTACGAGTTTGTTCGCGTCCAAAATGTCAAATCTTGTGAAATTCACTGTCTCCTTATGTAGTTCTGGGCAATTTCGTTTAAAATGTCCTTCCTTTTTGCACTTAAAACACACTTTTACTAGCTTATTGTCTGTTTCTACATTGCTTTCTTGAATTTTCTGCTTCGATGGACACGTAACAGCCTTGTGCCCTTTTCCCTGGCATGAAAAACATGTAATTTGCTTGCGTCTATCTTCGTCTCTGTGTGGTACCTTCTTGTGACTCCGATTTTGTTCCAATGAGATTAAATCTTTCAAAATATCTTCTTCCTCACGATATTCTTTCATACAAATTGCGATTTTGTGATCTTGAAAATATAATCCCCTAATAATTTCGTCTCGTACCTCTTTCACTGTTAAATTCAGATCTTTGCATAATTTCTGTTTCTCTAGAAAGTACTGCATCACCCCTTCTCTTTCACGTTGCACTCGTTTTCTCATAGAATCCCATCTATCAGATGTCGTTTTTAATGTGACAAACGTTTTCCTAAAGGTATGTTGGAAGTCTTCCCAACTGCTTATATTATTACGATGTGAAGAATACCAATGTAAAGCAGAACCCTCCATGTGTGCTCTAGCCGTAGCCAATTTTTCCTCTTCGCTCCATCCAAACAATTTCCCAGAAAGGACTATACTCTCCAACCACTCTGGAGCCTGTATAACATCCTCCTCTGCTCGGAAAATTTTGATGTTCCGCACCAATTCCGGGGTATACTTGACTACTTCAGCTTTGGATTGCTTCGACTCATTCATCATATTCATCATATCACTCATGGCAGTCATCATTTTATCTATTGTCTGCGATTGTTGTTTTAACGTGCTTTCCCACGACATTTGTTTAGCCATTTCCGCTTCCATTGCGTCGTTTAACTGCTTTTCCGTAAGACGATCCGTAGACATGGTATGTTTGCTCTTATCCCACTTCTGATGTGTAAGAGATTCTTTTTCTCTTTATTGGATGTAACTAATGTAATAACAGAACACTTAAATAAAAGGATGTTAAAATAAATACGACCGATAACTCAAGCAATAACGTAGGTCCCACTTTCATAACCTCTCTTCTTCCTCTTCTTCTTCTCATACAGTTCCCCCTGTCACTTTTCCTCCCTAGCTGCCAACTGTCTTTTTCGGCACCCCCAACTGTCCGTACTAAAAATCTCCTACATGTACAATTTTGTATTGGATTATGATCCGAGTCAAAGGAGCACAAATAAATTGCGTTTTTAGACACACTTTTATCCAATTTTGCAGTATGAAGAGGCGCATTATCTTGCATAAAGGTGTACGGACCACCTATTTGAATTAGAAAATTAATAATTGGTACCAGAATATTTTCGATTATTGAACATGATTCATTTAAGTTTCCACAAAATAAATAGGTCCTTTTCCTTTCCATAGAATGCATGAGCAAATCATAACAGAAGGTATATGTTTCACTCCTGATGCAATACAAGCTTCATTAAAACGTTCGGAGGTTCTTTTTCACACAAGAGGAGCATTTTCTTTCACAGCTTCCTAACGCGATTCGTCACTGAAGAGGATTTTCAAAGAGAAGCAAAAACGTGTTTCGAGCGTAAGAATTAAGGCAAAGTAATAAAATATAAACTTATTAATTTTTATACCTTTCTCCAGTCTTCAACAGTAAAATATGTTTGCATTTTTGTCCACTGAAGACGTGTTTTCTTCATTTTCTTGGCGAATCTTATTTTTCTTTTCTGCTTGACCACAGTTTATCCTCACCCTCTTAACATTTACTGGAATTCAGAAGTGAACGCCTGTCTAAAGCTAACTGCACAATTTTTCTGTCTTTCCTCATTGCGGTTTTGCACTTGGTGACACTCTACCGTTTCATGTTGAAGGTGTTATAAAATGGGAAGTGGAAGCTTCAATTTATAGGTACTTCATTCACGCTAACGCTAACAATAAAACCAGACCTTTCTAATACTGAACTAAAAACTGTATATTACCACTTTACAAAAGCACTACTGAAAATATGTTACAATACAATATGGGGGTAACCTTCAACTCTTGATGTACATGCGCAGATCTATCTAAAACTAAGTTATATGAACTATTGATGGTTACCATGGTTACATATTAACAGAAGATAAGTTCTTCTTGATTAAATTGGCTATATGTTGAACGATACGGTTTGCGTGTTCGGTAGTCCCTCAAAAGGTAATTGTGCGGGTTCAAACAGGAACTTGTAAATATCTAAATAAATACAAACAAAAATTCCTGGCAAGATACACTCTATCCTTCTCCTAAATCCTTAACTGTATTTGAATTTGTTTGGCTACGCTCTCATGAAACTGCAATTCAATTCTAGGGTCAGCGGAAAGCATTTTGAACCCTCCCATCTCAGTGAAGAGACTGCTGCAATCGCGCAGTCTTGGGAGTGATGATAAAAACTTAATTTACTGTGACTGTGTAACTAAATGGAGAGTGAGAAACATCTTTTGTAAAATAATAATTTATTTATTTGTGATCGCTAAGTTTCGAGTTTGATAGTCGTCGAGCGACCTAAACATGTTACCTCAACCGATATTGAAAAAATCTGTTAGACGACCAATCTTCACTCGAGGAGCTGATCTTCAGAAGCTTTGCTAGATATTTTCGCAGAGTTGGAATGTTTAGATCTCGATGAATCTGTGCATTCCTTACGTAATAGGGAAACTCGACTAGGATTCGGAGAATCCGGTTCTGAAGGACCTTCAATTTATCCACATGCGTCGGGGCGGCTGAAGACTAGTAGAGAAGCAACTTGCTTTCTAGACGAAGTGGACTCCTTCGTCCTGTCAAGGGGAGTAGCATGTTACGGGCAGTGATGAATTTACCGTGAAAATCCTCTTCGAGATGATCCGCATGGATCTCGACGTTCTCCTCAGCGGAAAAGGCCAAACCTTGGGCGCCATAAACAAGCCGATTTAGAGCGTTTTTGTCTAGATTCCTGAGAGCCTTGCAGTGCTTCCACAACGAGTCGTTGTTGGTGGCGAGGAGACTATCTTATCAGGCCAGACCTCCTGGTGGAATTCTCTCAGGGCTTCCCTAACCTTGAAGATTTACTCTCCCATTGTCTTCGGGGTGGAGGGTGGTTTGCGCCAGCTTTCTTGTTCGCCTCCACTCTGCAAGCAACGCCCTCAGTGTAGTCGACAGTTTGCTGACGTATCGGTAAGGTTGAATGGTGAAATGACGCCCAACCTCCTCGAGGCTAGTCGCGTCTTTAATATTTTCGGCGATTCTAAATTGTTCGAAAATTTTGAAAGAGAAGAGTTCCCAGTTTGTACCTTACCGAATTGTTTCTCCCAAAATCAGTATTTCACTTCCTAGCGTGACTAGGATAGGGTTGTGGTCCGACGAAACGTCTGCGACGCTTTCAACGGACACCTTTACAGGGATGTCCTTGAACGAAGCCAAGTCGAGAGTGTCCGGGTTTACGCCCTCACGTATGGCGATCGAGAGAATGAAAAGACAATCCTAGAACTCCGGTGATGGCGAGTAACCATCTGCCAGTGGTATTCGTCTACGTGCATAGAGAGGGTACTTTGCTTTAAGATTACCTCGCACCATCATCGAGTTGGAATCAGTGAAGATGAGGTCAAAGTCTTGATGCGAGACCGGGTTTCCAGGTGGCTTGTAGACTGAGTAGATCTTTAGAGGACCGAAGTCCGTCAAATCATTACGGCCTTCGCCTCAAGGGAGTCTAGCGGCTGTACGATAACCTCAGATTGGCAGATTGAATTTTTGACGAGTACGACTGTCCCTCCGCCGCGGCCCGTCAAGAGATCTCGACGATAAGTTGAATAGTTCAGGACCGTGAGACTGTCTCCAGGACGAAGCCGTGTCGCTCAGCAATGCAACGTCGATTTGGTTTTGTGAAAGAAACTCTTTCAGCTCGGGCATCTTGTTTCTGATGCCGTTCGCGTTCAGGGCTACCAATCTGGATCTAGATTAGATTAGATTAGATTACTTGAGGTGGCAATTACTTCTGTCCCACTGCGACCTTTCCAGATCTATTGTGGTTCTCATGCCTCCTTAGAGTATGTTCTGCAGCGTTGTTCCTTTAATTAGAGTTAACAGCTTCTAGAGCGGTCCTTCTGCATATAGTCTCGCCTCAGGATATTTGTCTCCCATATGCGACAGCCGCGTCTTTGTTAATTTCTCGCATTACCACAGTACTTCTTCCTCAATTTGGCAGAACCTACATATCGTTTCTTCTGTCAAGCACATTTTATTCATCTGCTTGTTGAGCCTGCAGTGTCCTGTTAGTAGGCCCACTGTCACCCTGACAGACTTTCTGTCCTTACGTAATAGGTCCGTTGTAAACTTCGGCATTTGTTCTCTAAGGAACTGTTTTGCCGATCTCTCGTCTAAAGAGTTCCTCCGCCTTTCCCGAGATTTATCCACCTTCTTATGGCAGTTTTGATTTTTGCCTTTGCAGTGCCAAAGGAGGTCTCCGGTCCTATGAATGCCATCGACGAGGCCTTTCGGGCTAGTCCGTTAGTTTTTTCATTTCCCCGGTAGCCCTCGTTCCCCGGAACCCAAGCAATTGTCACTTCTACGCGACTGCCGAGTTCATTCAGAGCACACACACAACCCCATATAACCCTTGAGTCGTCCGGCACTGAATCTACTTCCTTCAGCATTGACTGTCGGAGAAAATGGCCACCGTGCGATTTGATTCGCTTTGCTTATTAATCTCTCCGACGCAATAATGTTCCGTTGCTACTTCCGCTTCTTTACTAGATTCATCTGGACCATCGTCCTTTTTTCAGTCCGTATATTCCTGCCCCGACACCTTCCTCTGTTTTAGAGCCACCCGTGTACTAGATAGACTCCGCCTGTATAGCTGGACCTTGTTTCCATTTCTCTATCCAGTATAACTATTTTATAATTTTTTTCAAAGTTGAATTTGTGCACCATGGTATAACTCGGCATTTCTTGTGAAGGGATCTGCCTTAACTTCTTGAATCAACTTCTGATGGTCAGTGTCGTGGACTTGACTTATAGGGGTTTGACCTTGCATCAGTCTATAGCCTACTGACCTTGCTACTACTTGTATATTAATATCTAGAGATGGTAAATTCAGGATCCCTCCAATGTATCTGTAGGAGTTGTTCTCATTGCTGCCGTGGCACTTAAACATGCGAGTACTTTTACTCCCCCTAGTAGTCCGGTGGCTCCTTTTGCTTTGTTTTTGGTCACCACACAAGTACTCCATGTGTTGCCATGGATCTAATTATCCTTGCATACAACCATAGAGTCATCTTAGGACTAAAGCCCCAGTTTTTCCCACATATTCGCCTACATCTGCCAAGGGCAATTGTCGCTTTATTGGTGGTTTTCCTGTATGTGAGAGTTCCACGTAAGCCTTTGGTCAAACAGTACTCCCAGATATTTAGCCTCCTTGACAATTAGAATTTCTACCTTATCTAGCACTGGCGGCTATAAGCCTTCCAACGCTTTCTTTTTGGTGAACGCAACTATCTGCGTTTTTGAGCGTTAAAAGATAACTGCTTTTTCCTGCACCAGTTGTGTGCTATATTAACAGTGGTCTGTGTTCCTTCTGAGATGACCCTTGTGAATCGTCCTCGCACGATCGCTAAGTTATCTGCATATCCTAGGTAATAAAAGCTCTGGTTGGATAATTTAATAAGGAGATCTTCCACTAGGATGGCTCATAGAAGAGGAGATAGAACTCCTCCTTGTGAACACCCTCCCTTCGCTCTGGCCTCGATGGTAGCTTCGCCTATGGAGCATATTGTTATCTTTTTTCTCCAGACCAGCTCTTATCCATCTGCTTATTACGGGTGCGACTCGTTTTCTTTCCAAAGTTCCCACAATTGAGTTTGCAGTAGCATTATTGAATGTCTAATTGTAAATCTTTAATCGACTTTGACAGTAGCCTATTCAAAGCGTCCAACGCCGAGTCCGTTGATCTGACCGGTTGGTTTGCATATTGTCCTTTGCTGCTAGGAATGTCTCTCTGATGTATCTGTCTACCAATCTCTCCAAAGTTTTTTGCAGGAAAGATGGTAGGCTGATTGGTCTGTACGACTTTGATGTTTGATCTCTTACTCTACCCACTTTGGGTAGGCATACGACGCTTACTTTTTGCCATGTCGTCGGTATATATCCCCATGACACGCAAATTTTGAAGATTTTAAACAATCTGGACCTATCGTCTTGATTTGTGTTAAACAAACTATTCATTGTTGATGTAACATCAATTTCTCGGAATGGTTCCCTCCAGCTGCTGAATGGCAGTCCTCCAAACTTACGGGAAACTAATGCCTTGCAGTGTATCGAGAGAAAGCTGAGGTGTAACAGTGGGTATTGCTGCGTACACATCTAATTTTTGCTGCGATTCATATAATTTTTAATTTCTGACTTGAACGTTTACCTGTGTTATTCATGTGCCTTGTTACACTGTATGTCTCTATTCTACCGTGTATATGATGTATGCGTGTTTGTGGTGGTGATTGCACATTTTGTTGACCTATATACCTACATAAGTGTATCTCAATTATCATAGCCGATTTTTGAAAATCTGGACCGTTGCGTCGTTCTTAGGCTGTTTTATCATTCCTATTACTCATTAAATTTTTTAAGGATGTTATTCATTCGTTTTGAAATTTTATGGGATGGTAATATAGTAGATTTTCTTTTCAGACTTCAACTTCAAGTGTTTAATTTTTTACATTGTATGAAACCTTTTGAAAATATGTAATTGATTTCCTTCTTTTTCCTATAGGGTTACAGCCTCTACTTCTTTAACTTTGTTCTCTCTGACCTATTAATTTGGCAACAGTACCTATTGTTTCCATTTACTATTTTAATAAAAGCGTTATAAATAGCAAATGCATTGCATATTCTTTTGGTTTACGATTATACGAAGTGTAAACATTAATTATTTGTTTGCTTGCTTGTTGTATTCACGCTCCTACGCAACTGAATACATCCAAATACATCTAGCACGAGCGATCGATTATTAAAAGTTCCGGTATCAGCTATCAGCAAGTAGGTACTGTTTGTCAAAATTATAGTTAAATAGGGTACACGGTAAGTTGAACTTTCTTTGTTTAGTTTCGTTAAAAATGCGTTAAGGTATAATTTAAATAAACACACGAATGTTTATGTCTGAAGAACGAAAGGTAGAAAAATATTTGAAATATCAAGGTTATGAAAGTATTTTTAGAGAAAATTAGAAGTGATTCCTGTTTCTGCGTTTTTAACCTCTTTAAATTATTTCAAATTGAATATTTACATATGTCTATGGTTTCAGGTTTTTCTGTAGTTGAATGGATATTTAACTTCTTTGTTCCCAGTGATTATGGGAATGGATTCTGTTGCTTGGTAATTATCACATAATCCAAGTGTCTGGGATTTCTTTTTAATGTTAAACTTGTAGGTATCAAAAGAAAATAGCTACGTATGACAAACAGGAATGGGAAAAAATCATAGAGAGAAAAATATCAGATGGTGTTCCGCAAGTTCAAATGAAATCCACTAAGTTGAAAGAAAATTATATCGATCTAGATCTTATAAGAGGTACAGAAAAAAACATCTTATTTAAGAATGCTATATATAAAATATTTGGTAGTTTCTGTTATCTCAGTAGAAGTTTAAGTAATTACTGTTAAATGTCTGATATGACTTAATATACATATAAAAGAAGAGAATTTAGACAATACCAAACTTTAGTAGAAACTTAAATAATATAATTCGTGGTTTTCAGCAATTACAGCATGTAAACATGAACAGTCTGTTCTAAACCTATCAGGTGAAACAAGCAATATGATTAGTGCAATAACTGTATACCATGTTTCCTCAAAAATAAGACCCGGTCTTGTATTGAATTTTTGGTAAAAAAACATGCTACAGCTTTCTTTGGAGGGATTCCTTTTCTTGTGCACAATAATTAATATTTGATCAAGTTCAAGAAATATATTTATGTATTATTTCAAAAGCAACATACAAAAGAATACCCAAGAATTAACGAAATTTTTAGTCAAAAATATAGTCATGTCATCTTTCTCCGGAATATTACCATGAATTTCCAAACCCCGAATTCCAGTCTGAATTTGTTGCGCCCTCGTTTCCTTTAAGGCCATTGATCCTAACCTATCATGTTGAGCAATAGCACTTTCCTCAAATGAGCTCTTCTTGGCCAGGTAGCCTGCTCATAGGGCATTGGCAACACGGCTGTCCTTTATTTTATTCCATGCATTCTTCACTCAAGTAACCACTTTTTGTAGCTTAGGCTTCACAAAGTTTCCGCGTTGAATTCTTTCTATTTTAGGTTCAATGTAGTCATTGATTTCCGAACGCAAATGATCCTTAAATGGTTTATTTATTGCAATATCAAGAGTTTGGAGATATGCAGTCATTCCTGCAGGAAACGTTATTTAATCAATGTTTCTTTCTGCAAGGAAGTTCTTCATCGTTTTAGCGTGGCGAGTGCTAGCAGAATCCCACACTAGCATAATTTTTTTGCCACCACATAAAAGGAGTGGTAGAAATGTATCGATCCACTTTTTATTGCTGCTTGTGTTGACTGCTTTTTCAGTTTCAAGAATATAAATACCTGAAACACGTTTGATATCATCTTTCTGGTACTTAGAGATGATTATTTTTGTAACCGGTGGAGGGAATGTAGTTTGAAGAAGTGTCCTTGTGCTCAATGGTAGTTTGAGATGCTTGCCCCATACACACTGGAGTTTCATCCATAGCAATCATGTTCGAGAGTAAGTACATTGAGAAGTCGATGCCATCAACAATCTTGAGAGCAAGTGCATGTTTTAATCACTTCTCTATCTTCCAACTTGAACAGTTTTGTCGATCTTCTTAGTAACAGTTCATGTCGCTGAAGGAAGTTATCCACCCAGTGTTGTGATGCAAGAGCAAAAGCTCGAATATCATTCCTATGAACAACAAACCAGTGTGCCTGTCTGTCAGCAAATTTCTATAAATGACTAAACGTTCGTTCCTAATAGGCAGTCGGAATGTGAACTCAATGACCACATTACCATTCGCCACTGACCGACACGCAAGCTGAAAAAGGGGATTCCCCGAGTCGCAAGGTTGACGAATTAACTAGCGCTTATTTTAGGGGCAGGGTTTATTTTATAAATACTTTAAAAGAATCATGCTAGTGCATATTTTTGGTTGGGTCTTATTTTCTGGAACAGACGACACTTATCATAATTTTGTAAATTTAGTTGTATACTCGGGGGTAACAGTACCGGACTATGAGAAACTAAGTGACCTGAAACTTTGCACAGGGTTAGTGTTGACCAAAACATGTAACCTATGACTACTTGTACTAGTTCAAATTTATTCGTGCAATTATTTATAATAATAATAAATAATTAGACAGTAATAAAGCTTTCCATTCCCACACTAACACGCAAAACTATTCCTAATCTTTCTCCATCGTTCCCTGTCGACCGCCTCCGTTTTTCAGTCACCACTATTCGTTCTCTTGATATCCTTCTCTACTCTCTCCATCCACATCAGCCTCGGTCTTCCTCTCTGTCTCCTTCCTAATATCATTTTTGGCATTCTCTCCCTTGCCATTCGCTCTATGTGCCCTAGGCACCTCAGGCGCTGCCTCTTTATATGTGTTGTATATACTGTTCGTAGATGTCTTGGTTGGCTCTCTTCCAGTCTTCCTCAGTATTTATCCCCCAAGAATGCTTCTTCGTATTTCATGTTCCCACCTTTCCAATTGTTCCAATTATATAGCCATGTGAGATTTTTGTTTGGTTTTTGTCATCGCATCTGCTGAGATTTACGCTATGGGTGATTTTGTAATTGTCATAATCTATCACATGATGTTTCTCCTACGCATCTATAGGCTCTTAGTTTGTTAGTTGATGATTTAGGATTATTGATTTATGATTTATTACTAAGGTTTAAAAAACGAGTGCATGATAAGTTATCAATAGAGTTTGTTAAAAAGGTGGATGACGTATTATCATTAGGTAGTGTAAATCGGACTCGCGCTGTAACTCCTCCGAATTTTATTATTGAATGATATGTTGTCATTGATAACTTATCATTGAATAACAAAATTCGAAAGAGTGATAGCGTCAGTCATGAAGTCATAGCTGTTTATTATAGGTACTATACACATGTTTGTTGCCTTAATTTGTTAACTTCTTATGAGAATAACATAATTACACTCTTAACGCATTTACAGCTTTTCTTTACTGTACATAGCATGTGTATATAACTAAATTGCGATAAGTACGTATTCCTGGACAATCTCAATCGGAAATTTAAATATGAGTATTGGATACGCATATTTCAAATATCTAGATTGAAGATGAGCGGCTATTAACGTTAACCAATAAAGGATATACCCAGTAAATGTATACTGTTTAAGTTTATGGAATTTTAAGAATAAACGTTATCTATTCAAGCATGTTTAGATACCGTCATGGGACTCTATATACCTACATATATACAAATTCCCTGAAAATCGCAAAACGGTGGGGCTGGGAGGGATAGCAAGGGGTATTTCTTAATATATAATAAACATAACCGATTCATATACGATATGTTTAGAGAGCCCTATTGAAGCTCACACATCTGTATGACTATATACTTATCTAGCCGATTTTTTACTACCTCAAAGGTTTTTGGAGCAGTAACAGAAACAGGCATTTTACACGGTATGATTCCACGTAACTACCGAGTTTAATCGAAGTTGGTATTTCCACAAAGGGTAGAGAAGGTAATTTTTACCATCCTTAGAAGCCCTTCTCGCCCCTCAAAAAGCGTTAGTAGCAGAAAGAGAAATTGGTTCAGTTCAGTTCAGTTCAGTTCAGTTCAACCAGCTCTATACAATTACCAAGTTGCATCGAAATCGGTGCTTCAGGGGGTGGGGTGGTCAATTTTTTTAAGAATAAGGGCTACCGGCTCTGACATGCTTTAATAGCCATGTTGATGCCATATTAGCCCATATTTTGAATATATTCTTCTTACAATAATTGCAGAGTAATTACCAAGAAACGGTCAAATTCTTGGTGGAGCTTTTCACCCCTTCAAAGCCGTTACTGGTCGAAACAGAAACCGACCTTTTACATAGTTTAAGCGGTTCTATGTAATTGACAAACTTCATCGAAATCGGTGTTTTCACAAATTGGTAGGGGTGAGATGGGTAATATTTCTAAGAGTAAGAGTAACCGATTCTTACGGAAGGGTCATTTTTAAAAAGTAAAGAATTAACAACGATTGCAATAAAAGTGTATGGTATATTTTATATGACGGCGCGGTCCAATCCCCGAAACGGTTTTGTTACTCATTCTGGCCGTGAAAGCCTACGTTCTTGTATGTTCTTCTCCATTAAACTAAATTATTAATCAACGTTTTGTTTTGGGGAAGTATGAAACATGCATATATAGACATCTTTTATGTTGTAAACTGTCAGAAAAAGTGAGTATTGATAACTAGCTCTTAGTATCTAGTAGTATAAAGTATTTTAAACGGCCTGTCTATTACAATTTATGTTTTGAAAGATAAAGCAAGTGGAAACTGCAAAGTAATTGAAATTTAGTAACTTTAATTGCTTACCTGTGATACAATTTTTAACAGTAAGGATGTTTAGAAGCAGACTATCCATGTAAATATTTTCCCGAATTAATTCAATTCGCTTGTCCTAGACTAGCTCGTTTTCAATTTTTTATACAGAAATCACTGAGTTGTCAATAGTACAAAAGAGTACTACTAAAAAGGAAATGTGTGACATTAAATCTTAAGATATTTACAATATAGTGTTTTTTTTTATCTCACCACATTTCTATTTGTTTGGACAGGTTCATCATTTACAAAGGCAAAACCGAAACATGGGTTTTTGACGGTGGCGCAGCTAGCAACATTAAGGTTAATATTTTTGCCATACTATTCAAAATGGTTGGTGCGACAAATTTCCAAAAAAGTATATTTAATAATATTGGCTCTATACATACTGGAAATATTAAATATTTACGATGTATATCCTTACAGACTATGAGGTAAGTGACTTTCATGATTACGTAGGTCAATTTAATGTTCTTATTTATTGCAATGTTTACAAAGTTACTTTTGTTCTAAAATATATATCCTGTATGTACTTTTATCTTTAAATTGAATTTTAATATTGAAACACATTTTAGTCAAGGAAATCGTATTTAGATGACTTTCTAAAACGACCTATTAACCTTCCTATACTCACGCATACGGTCTGTGAGACCGACTTATATAGTATAGTATACGTCTTTCATTTTGACGTGAATATAGGAAGGTTAAATTGGGTACGTTGTTAGGCAGGTTCCTGTCCGTCAGAACGGTTTACGCCTAATATATTCACAGGTCCTTATACTATTATTTGTGTTTTATACTTTGTTCTACGCATCTTTACTTCTCCTTTTGACACTGCAGGAAGCTTTGGAAAGGAAATTAATAAGAAAGAAATGAAACGTCTTTTTTTTTCACACGACCACTATTTGACCTTATTGAGATATATCATTACTATTTTCGTAAGATTTGGCATTTGTTATTGTGAAAACAGTGAAACTTAGAAATTTACTCCGCCAATTTCTAAGCTGCCACTGTTTTGTTTATAGTGAACGTTTTAAAAAAGCAATTTTGCGCAAGAATGAAAGTTACACGTGATGGATTTCGTGGGATGATTTGTTACGATTTTAGGAAAGACCTAACTCAACAACTACCATCAGAAAAGATTGTTTACAATCGTGGTCCTGCGCTGTCAGTGATGAATTGCGTGAAGATTGAACAAAACCGGTTGTTATTCGAAAAAGTACCGATGGCATGCGCAGCATGATTGAAGAAGATCGGTATGTGACTTACAGTGAGATAGATGCATTCTTTGGCATATCAAAGATATCTGTTCTCGATGGATTTCGCATAATCCGACCGATGCCCAACAAATTCCTGAAAATCCGTTTGCAACATGGTAATAGGTGACGTAGCTTGGATATGTTCGTATGAAACGGAAACTAAGCAACAATCCACTATTTGAATGTTCCAAGTTGAACTAAATCCCACCAAACTTGTTCGTTTGCGAAGCACTTCCAAGAAAATGATCGCTTGTTTCTTCGGTTGCACTGGATGTGTCGCTACTCTTCCTTCAGAGAATTGCAGAACATTTACTGGTGAATGATATACACCAATTTGTTTGCCAAAAGTCGCATCATTCTGTATCAATGCCACCTCTCACCCCACACAGCACATTAAACAATTGATGATTTATTTGGAGGAGAAAAACATCGAATTAATTCACCAGATTCCTGAAGGTGACAAGGCTTCCAGAAGTCAATTTCAGAGTTAAAAAATGTTTCTACGATTGGTTTGAACACACTCAAAAGTGTATAAACATTAAAGCCGAATATTTTGAAAAGCAATAAAACCGTTTGTTTTAAAAATTTCTTTCCTGGCTTTTGTTTAGCCCTCGGAGTATCGGATTGTGCTCCGGTTTGTCTGATTCTTCATCTTCCATATTTAACGGTCCGTGACAAATTTTGGAAAACATGTACTTCATTTGATCAGTTATAAATCAACAATTATATTAAAATTGCTCTTAACTATCGCAAGTGACAGGGAGGTCAGTTAACTACATAATTTGTCTCCGGACTAGCTAATCTATCATGGGAAGGGGTCTTTTGAAAAAAAAAAATAATGATGTTACCCGTGGGGTGTGTAGTTCCTGTAACAAAAATGAGCAGTTAAAATTTGAACCTCTATAATGCCTTTGGCTATGTTACAAGTCATGGGCTTCAAGAATTAGATTATAACTCTAGATGACACAGATTCATCCAAGCTTATAATGAATAAGATTCTGTTGAGGTAGGAATGTTAAGAAATACTAGTTACAATTATATAGAAATTTAAGATTACGATTGATTGTTTACATGTAGAAAATTGGTGAATGTACCTGACAGATAATAAGTTTATAATGTAGGTATAAAAATGCAACGTAAAATAAATATGTATAAATATGGTTATATTAAAAATAATGTTGACGCAGATACAGTAATTAACTACTCCCAAAAATATTAACGAATTGTTTATTTTGGAGAGTTTACAAAATACTTTGAAAAATCTCGTATGTTTGTATTATTATGATTCAGTATTAGTTGAATTTTTATTTGTTGTTTCACTTTTCACCTTTCGATGGTGTGAACACAACTATTGTATAAGTTCAATTCACTATGTTAATAAGAAATTTTTCTGAACTTTTGTTATTTCGTCAAATTGTGCATCATAGTTAAATCTTTAGTAAAAGAAATAGCGCTAGATCTATGAACTTGTGGAAAGTTCATTGTGTTAGTCAAATGCTGACAAGCATTTACATTCGAATTTTTGGAAACTCGGGGAGCATTTATCTCTATTATTTCAATATATTCTATTTTTCAATTTGAGGATATTTAACGAGCATATTTTCCAGAGGAATGTTTTTGTTTTGTTACAATTCTAATATGTTGTTATTATTTTCTTAAAATTATTTTGACTTCTAGTTATAAGCAAAAGTTAATTCTAGGTTGAAATATAAACAGGTACGAAAACGGTATCATTTAGCGTTTTGAAATATACATTGTTAAATTTAATTTTGTCTTTCATTGACCCAAAAAAGTGATATAGATTATCCAAAAGATGATTATTTAGGCACGATTTATATACACATTTTGGTAGAATATAATGAAAACTATCTTACTTTACAGACGGTTCCGCTATCAGAAATTTTAATACCTGTGATAATGATGTGGATACTGAGTGTTATTCAGTCGCAAATTGGAGCAACTAATCCAGATCCTAAGCTACCCTTTAAGGAATCATTTCCACGAAAGCATGTTCGAAGGAAATATAAAAGGAAATCATATCTAAACTCGGAAGACAAAAATGATCTGACATGTAATAGTTTAAATGAAGCAGAAGACGATGAAAGCAGCGAAGCAGAAAAGAAATGTGAAATAAAAGGAAAAACTCGTTCTCATAAAAATATGTTGAAATTCACGAGGTTTGTATGTGTGTGTAAAACTTCGAGATTTAACTGGCAATTAATTGCAATTAGGGCCATAAATTGCTGTTCACATTAAAACATTTATATCACTTTATGAGATCAATTTTTTATGGTGACAGCATCCACATTTGTAAAGTTCTTAAATCTCAAGAATTTTAATCATTTACTTAAAATATAAATCAAACTATGTACAAAAATAATAAATTCTATGACAATTCATATGTTGGCTTCTTTTTCTATTCAGTTTAAGAGAATTCGTTTAATAAGTTTCTATCATATAACGTGCTAATCGTCGCAGCCATTGTGAGGTTTCAAAATGGCCAACTATGCAATCAAAAAAATTATATAAATTTAGTTGCAGTTCACAATAGTATGGGATTACCCGAAATTTTAGTGAAATGGAAGGGTTTGAAAGTTCTCATTAAAATGTATTTTGTGAATAAAGTGCAGATGTAGCAAATCTATGAAACATTAATGTGGCTGTATGCATTATTTGGTAATTCACAGTTAAATGTAGATATGATTAGTCGCAATTAGTTTTGCTACATTTGAGTATTAATTATATATCAAGGTTGTTTTTGTTTCTGAGATTGAAAAAGCTTAAAGGCGAAATGTTAACAGAAGGCAACATATTAACTACTTTAAAAAATCAAAATTGTACAATTTTAAAATTAGCCAAAAGTATCATTGGAAGTCGCCATGCAATTTCTAATTTATTGAACAATGCCTCTGGCAAACCTAGATCAATCACGCCGCGTGGGATATGTAACTGAAGACATTGATGTCCCATAATTTTGTCATGAACTGTATACCTAACTTATTATACATTCACATATTTTGGTGATGTTTTAGATCCAGAATATTAAAAGATCTTCAGAAATAGGAACTTACACAAACGATGATGGCTTCGAAAGTCTTCGCAGCAACGCTACAAGTTCCAGTGATAATAATGACGAATCAAGAGTTCCTAGAAATATGAAATCTTTTTAATCAATGCTAATCAATACAAAAATTAAGCACTAACGAAAATACTCACAGTAGTGATAATTATATTCCTATTCCTCTTAGTTTATCAATTCGTAGACAATCTGAACCGAACTTAGTTTATAGAACAGAAATAGAATCGTTGGTAAGGAATTTATATATGGTTTTTGTTTAGCATCATCCATTTACAATTGTGAAATATTCCAGAATCGTAATAACTGCTACTCATCCCAAGCACAAAGATATACCGGTTGTTCGTATGAAACTGATGACGATAATTGGGTTGGCGTCTCTTCTATTGCAAACGTGGTTAAGAAAAGATCTGATTGCACTGGAATAACTACCAATAGTTCAGATATAGGTGAATCAGATTCGCAGTACGAGTGCACTGATAGAGATTACACTGATGAATATGATATAAGAGCTGCTACACTAACACCTTTGTGTTTGTCTCGCAAAGAAGCAGGTGATTTTTCTAACATTTTTTGTTTCTTTTTGGGGCCATTAATATAGTTAACTTGTATGCTGTGATACTTGTTGATACTTGAAATTACATGAAATAATTTTTGTCGGTTATCTTGGCTATACAATTATATACAGAGTGTCCCCGGATTGACTTTATTATAGATATAATTGATAAAAAAATTTCGGTTTAATGACATCCTGCTGGCTCTGAAATGAATTTGAAGCACATTTGTACTTTTTGAAATACGAGGCCGTCATGACAATTTAGAACAAAACATTTTCTGTTGAGATAAAGTGCCATTTCGGTCAATAATACGGCAAAATCTTATTAAGAAAAGTTGTTTAGAATATGGAATTATGACACTACACACATATCCGATCACAGTATTTGATTTGTATTTTTGGATTGCAACTACAGAGAAAGTATTCTGTATAAGCTGCCGGGGCGGCTTCTCCATTAGTGCTACTGAGCCTCAGAACCACCAGAATAAATCTTCAATTTATGCAGTAAGAATTAAATATTAACATTTAGCATTTACTGAGCATTTCATTAAAAATATTAAGTTTCCATAATTTCATTGTGCGTAACTGACATTTGAATAATTATTTGCTCCTACGAAAAATGCCACAGTTGTACGATCGCAAGCGCAACGCAGTCATAATTTCCGAGAAAGTCGTCTCTGTAGCGCAGCTCTTTGCAATACTCTTTGGCACACGGGCGCGGGAACGTCGAGGTGAGCTAGATTTTCGGTCAGTGGGAGTCGGTCGATGTTAACATACGCATCGCGGGAGTTTAAAATTACAATTGCGTGTCAATGTGATGTAAAAATGGATATTGTTCTTAAACTCGGCGAAACTAAGTTTCAAAACCTTAACTTTCAACAACTGGTGGTAAAAGAGAGTGGTTATAAATATTACACAGTAAAAATTTTTAAAATTTCGCGGATAGTTTAACTTGACAGTTCCGGCAATAGTGGACATACTCGCCAATTTTTAAGTACAATGCATGCGAACATATTCACTATTACCGGAACTATCAAGTTAAACCATACGCGAAATTTAAAAAATGTTTACTGGGTATATACATTTTTATTATCGGCTTATTATTATTACTATTATGACTCTAAACTGGTTGTGGTTCGTGCAGACCACTCACTTTGAAATGTAAGGAGCCGTCACTGATAAGCTGCTAAAAGAGAAAAAAATGTGTAAGTTTCTAATTCATTTTATTCAACAAACAGTACACGTTTATGTCAGAGATTTTATTTGGTCTTGATGCAGAAACTTCATCAAGGGAAAACTCTTATATTTATTGTTTTGTATTTATTATGCCGATATATTTTTATATTTTATATGAATTAAATATACATATGTTCCCTACCACTCTCAGGTCAATCAAATAAACTGCAAAAACTGTAGCGAATGTTACATCAGTCAGAGAAAAGAATATTTAAGCAAAAGATTCTATAATCATAACTATTCTTTAAATAATGATTTTGGTGCAATGGCCGTTGTAATAAAACATTACAAAGATTTAGGCTATTGCTTTGATTTTAAAAACACTATTATTAAAAAAAAAAAAGAAAATAATAATATACGAATTGATAAATATACAAAAAGATGTTAAAACTATTAATTTCAGAACCGATATTCAGAATTTAAGTATTTTACATAGTAATCTATTAAAATGACATTTAGATTTCATGAGAAGGAAACCTTTGGCTAGGTTTTTCTTTTGGGTATTCCCTAGTCCTTGAACAGAATTGTTAAGGTGCCAACAAAGATGTTTTGATATAAGGGTATTTTGTTTTTTGATTTCCGTAAATGTGCTGTTAAACATTAAAACATTTGTGTATAAGTTTTTACAGATCCAGATACACATCAAGAAATTGTAGTGGTTAGTTATTTTGTTGATAGTAAATAATAATAATAAACAAATATTTGTTTATACACATATATAGTTATATTTTCACTGACGAAAGTTTTCCGAAAACGTTCTGAAAATGTAGCTATTAACCCACAATTTGTTGTTTGATTGGCCTGAAACTGGTAGAGAGGATATTTAATAGTCAAATTTTATGTTAATGTATTTTCCATTTCCTTATGCAAGCAGATAAATGCTTGGTGCTTTCTTCTAACCAGAAGGTCGGAACAATTTCAATAGTTTTTACAAAAAGATTTCCAATTGTGTGTATCGGATGCCCTATTGATTCAACCAATGCATTGCATTATGTAATAGGAATGTATCAATCCTAAATCAGATTTTACCATCAAACCGAAATCCAAATCATTTGTCTTAACCTCTAAACTTTTGTATCCATTTCTGATTGAAATTAACAAGGAGAAGGCAAGGTAATCGGATTTTTGTAATTTTTTATATTTATGGTACGTGTAGTTTAGACCTTAAATAAGAATATTTTGGAGTAGTTCGACGCAACGTTCATAAATTACCGAGATAATCGATGTTGAAGTTTTACGCACCATTTAAATCCACTAGATATAATACGATTGTCAATTGGACTCTTGGCTTAGTCTATAGCGTTTTGGTGCGATACTCACGAGATCGCTGGTTCGGGTCCCGTCACGGTACATTTCTTTTTCTTCCATTCAAAACGCACCATATGTTTTTTTCATTCTCCTTCTCATATAAAAAATTATGAACAAACGAAATATATGAACTGTATGCAGGAACATTCTTCAAGTACATCATTAAAATACACAACCGGTTGATAAACAATATTCATTTTGAAGTAACTTAACAATAAGGTAATAATAAAAAAATGTTGCTTGCCATGTTTCTATGATAACTACCATTCTGGCTCGTGGCATAGTGCGTAAAATGTCGCATACTACATATGAAATAATAGAAACTTTTATTTCCTACCTGACTCCGTTTTCCGTTTTTTTCTTTTTGAAGAAACCTTATTATTAATTCAAAATGAATATTGTTTATCAACCGATTGTGCATTTTAATGAAGCACGTTTGCTCATAAGTTTTTATATTAGAAGAAGAATGAAAAAAACATATGGTGCATTTTGAATGGAAGAAAAAGAAATGTCCCGTGACGGGACCCGAACCAGCGATCTCGTGAGTATCGCACCAGAACGCTATAGACTAAGCCACGAGTCCAATTGACAATCGTATTATATCTAGTGGATTTAAATGGTGCGTGAAACTTCAACATCGATTATCTCGGTAATTTATTAACATTGCGTCGAACTTCTCCAAAATATTCTTATTTAAGGTTCAAACTACACGTACCATAAATATCAAAACTTGCAAAAATCCGATTACCTTGCCTTCTCCTTGTAAGATATACTGACTTACTCAGTGATTGTAATGTTAGTATAACTCCTGTTAATATTTACTGGAGATTTGTGATACTTTGATTCTGTTGTATCCAAATTTTATTTTGATAATAGATTTTATATTTATGACTCATTGTGTTCATTGCTTTTATTTAACGCTATTCTACGCAAGGACTCAGACATATCGTCATGATTTCGAATTTACTTTGGAATATATATTTGTATACTTAGTTTTTGATTTTATTATCAGTGCATATAATACAAAACTTTTTATTTTACAGTTAGTTGCACAGTATGGAAAAGCAGGGAGGCTAAGAAAGCCGAATTGACTGTTCTTGATATTAGTTCGTCAATTATCGCTAAAGTTGAAACGATGCCTAATGGCTTGGATTACTTTTATCTAGGTGCTGCATTAAGTACTTTTCTTGCATTATTGCCAGCTCTCTGTCGTTTATGTAATTCGGTTACCGAAAATACCAAACCCAGTGATGTTCAACTATCGGTGACTGAGGTTATGAATATGACTTTAGATAAGTTTACTGTTTCTTTTATCAGCGTAATGGACACAGCATTTGGAACATCAATTATGTGAGTAAAACATTTTATTACTAATTGTAGAGTTTGTTATAGCTAACCTGAAAACAACTACTACATAAAAGGAAATGCATTTCCATTTTGTTTTTATTAGATATGTAACAGTTTAGACTGTATGTTGTAGTACAAGTAGTCATAGAAACTCACGTAAGTATAGAAAGTATGTAGCTTCTCTACTACAATTAATAATTATTAATGGATGGTCATGGCCCAATACTGAGTTATCTGGTGGAAGACTGAAGAGTCATTTTTATTTAACTATTAAAACCTAAATAAAAATGTACACCCAGATGTCTGTGTGAAGCAGTAACACATCTATGTATATCTACTGCATAGTATTTGTTTTCCATAGCGAAAGACATTTAATAAATTGAAAGGCAATATGTTATTGTCTGTAACCACCAAACTACTGAAATATAATGTGATTTCTTTCTTTCGCTTCCCATCCCTTTTTTCTTTTAAATAAATCGCAGAAGATAATATGTTAATGATCCTTAAATTTATTATATATTCTGTCTCATGTTTCAGAGGTATCGGAAGGTATAGTCGTCTGACCATCCATAAGTTTAGTTAGGCTAATTTTGCTAAAGATTGGTTTGTTGTGTTCTTTTGTGTATGCTCCTTAATCTAGAATATAGTAACTTCCTGCCGCTGCTTTCCGTTTTCTATTGTATCAAAGAATTATTCGGATTTTTGTTGTTGGATGATATAAAATACTTCTAATTTTTATTACTAAACGTACAACCTTCGGCAAATATCGGTAGATATATTTTTTTTCGTCTAATTTATCTTCAATAAGTAAAGTAATATTCTCGAGATCGGGGAGACTATTCTTAATCCGGATACATATTTTGATAGAAGAAAAAACAATTTGCGTATATATATATTTTATAATAAGATGTGGTAAGGGTTATACGTATTAATAATATGTTTCAGTTTAAATAAATTAGTTCTTACGCTTACCACACCGATTTTAAGAAAACTAAATATGTATTTCAATAGGTATTTCGACAACAAAGTTGTTATTTTTAGTAGGAAAAACCACAGAGGTGCGACGCTTTCTTTTCTTTGTATTTTCTCCACTAAAGATAACAATTTTGTTGTTGAAATACATATTTAAAGTTTCCCAAAAAACCGCAGGCCTTCTTCCTTGTATTAGTTTTAATATGTCTTCCTGAGCCACTGTGACCGAGTTGTTGTAGAGTTTGATTATGATGCTCAGAGATGGTGTTTAAATGCAAGGCTTTCCGATCCGGATCGAGCTCCACTTAGTCATTAAATTAAATAGCCTCGTTCATTGTAAATAAGAACTAATAATGGCGATTGTTCAATATGTGATACACACATTACCACATATAGTATGATATATATTATCACAAAATACCCTTTTATCGTAAGGTGTAGGGCTACAATAATTCAAATAATTACAGTTCATACACAAACTTATTCAGAGCTTCTTGTTTTTCGCCGTTTTTCTTGCTTCGTTCCACGTACTACCTTTCCGGTCAGAATTGATTCTATTTTTTTGTTCCAGGTTGTGGGTAGTCTGTCTCTGCCTCTCTTCGTTATTGGTCTTGCTTGCCATATTTGTTTGACTTGTCTATCGCAGCTCATCATTTGCAATGCCACCACAATTTCTGGTATTGAATCATGAATCTCATTTTGTTATTTCTTATTCTATCCATCAGTCTGACACCTCTTACTTTCCTTAGGAATTTCATTTCCATCGCTTATATTTTGTTAGTTGTTCTTGTTGAGAGAATCTATAATTCACAACCGTAGATTAATATGGGTCTGTATATTCTCTTATATACATTCATTTTAGTTTCTGGTGATACCTCTTTCTTGTTTATGAAGCTCTGGTTCAGCAAGTAGAATGTCTTGTTTGCTTTTTTAATCCGTTGGTTTATTTCGACTGCTTCGGACCTATTGTTTTGAATTAGTACTCCAAATAATTAAAGTTGTTTGTTCTAATCTTGTGTCATTTATTTTGATGTTAATATTTTCTTTCTGTTATGCGGAGACCATTACTCTTGTTTTAATTAGGACCAGTTTCATTTTCTAGGGTGTATTTTCATATCATTAGAAACTTTTCTAGTTCTTTCTCGCTGTTAGCTATGATAGCGACGTCCGCAAAAGCGCATATTGATATTTTTCTGGAGTTCAGGTTCCTGTATCCTATGTAGACTCCTCTCGGTTTTGCTTTGCATTCTTTAATGATGTTGTCCATGAATGTTGTAAACAAAAGTGGACTGATAACACAGCCTTGCCTCAGTCCATCCCCAATCTCAAACATGTCTGACTTTATGTTGTTAGTTCTCACACAGCTATAGTTGTTTCTCTATGAACTTTTATTACTCTTATTAACTTTCCCGAAATTCTTCGTTCTTTTAATACCCTCCAGATTTGAGCTGTTCTGACTCTATCAAAAGCTTTTTCAAGGTCCAGGAATGCGAGATAGGTTTTTCTATTTCATGCCCTTATCTTGTGTTCAATTGCTTTAAGGGAGAATATGTGGTCTTGGAGCGTATAGCCTTTTCTGAATCCGCTTTGATTTGTGTATATTGTAGTATGGTAATATTACATTAGTAAAATTATCAATAAAAGATGTAAATTTTATAGAAAGCATTCTTTAAGAAATAGAAAAGCGTTGTAAATATATACTACACACATACACTTAAAACATTTCAAAATCTAGAATTCCAAATTGCTATAACGACGAAAAAGTCAGATAAAAAGTTATATAAAATACCAGGGTTGAAAAGAAGCAGACCACATCAAAAAAGAAGTTGTGGTTTACAAACGACGAACAGACCCAAGAAAAGAGAAGTACAATAAAAAGAAAAGACCAAAGAAAAGAAGTGAAGAAAGAATTCCAGAGAGAGGGAGAAGTTAAGAATTAGAAAACAAATTACACTTATACACACTAGGTAATATATTTTGATTGTATTGTTCATTATTTTGTTAATATAATACTAAAATTTTATAAATATTATTTGTAATAAATTTTGCTTTCTATAAAATTAACTAAAATTCATACTACAATTTTTGGCGCACAAAACGTGGGACGAACCTAAATTCATTCATTTCATTGGCGAACCTAAAGTTAGTTTTTAAATTGATTTAATTTCATTTCATTGTATTATACACAAATTTAAAATTTAAAAATGTCAAACAAACGTCAAGATGACACAGAGAAGGGTGAAATAGAAAGGGCGTTAGAAAAACTAATGTCTTCGTTAAATAAGTTATCATGTGCTATTAATGGTCGGGAGCACAGTCTGAACAAACAAGTAGAAAGTACAAGTAAATCTAACGAGTTAAATGTAAGGTTAGAAAATATCGAGATTACATATGAAAATGAAAATAGAAAAAAAAAAGGAATGTACAAAGAGAAATATATTTGAATTAAAAGAATTGGTAACTATTGACACTGATTTATCTGAAAATAGGGCATTAAAGGAAGAGAATTCGTTGCAATTAACACATTTGAAGAAAAGATAAAAACTATAACAGATAAAATATTTGGGAATTCGGAAAAGGAGAATCACCCACCCTTATATGTTGTGCTTAACTATAAAGATTTAGAGTACCAATTGAATAAAGAAAGGGAACTTAGAAAGAGCTTAAGACAAGAGATAGTAAATTTGAAATCGCAATTCTGTTCAGATAATTTGGAAAGAACTAATACCACAGGAAATATCAAGGATCATATGAGGGTGTTAGAACAAATCACACAATCTCCTGAGAAGAACGATTTATTTCGGCAGAGTTTCATTCAAAGAATACATTACAATATACCGCACAAGTTCGATCCCGGGATATGTACCAAACCATTAAATTGAAAAGAAGCAGACCACATCAAATAAAAGAAGTTGTGGTTTACAAACGACGAACAGACCCAAGAAAAGAGAAGTACAATAAAAGGAAAAGACCAAAGAAAAGAAGTGAAGAAAGAATTCCAGAGGGAGGGAGAAGTTAAGAATTAGAAAACAAATTACACTTATACACACTAGGTAATATATTTTGATTGTATTGTTCATTATTTTGTTAATATAATACTAAAATTTTATAAATATTATTTGTAATAATTTTTGCTTTCTATACAATTAACTAAATTTTCAGTATAATATCTTTCTGTTGGTAGAATGTGTTTGTGACTATCAGGTTATTCAAAACTTACTTGTTATATGTCTTATTCCCACTCTTCCATTGAAATGTCCTGCCAAGAAAATCATTCCTTTGTTATTTTTTGTTTTTTTCCGTTAAATCTTTCCAAAATTTATCTTTGTTTTCTTCTGCATCATCTTCGTTTGGTCCGTATGTTGCTATGGTTGTCATTTCTTCTAGGAATCTATCCTTCAGATGGACCCTTAAGATTCTTTCTGACCATCCTTTCTACTGTTGTATGGCATTTATGTATTACGCAGGCTACTCCAGCCGCTGCTCTTCTGTTTGCTGGTACTCCACTGTAGATCAGTATATGGCCCCTTCCATCTTTATCATGTCTTGTCTTTTTTTCTTAGTTTCTGATGCTCAATATGCTCAATTCAGCTCTGCAAATTCAAGAATACGATCAATTTCTTTCTCATTCAATCCTCTAACATTCCAAGAACCCGACTTCCATTTTTTGTATGATCCTTAAACCTATCATATTCCGTATTCATTGCGTGTGTTGTCATAGAAAACTCTTCCGTATCCTCTTCTATTAGTTTTTTTCTTCCTCATCTAGTAATCTTCCTCAGTTGGTCATCTATCTCTTGTCCATCTGGCGATCTTTCCAGCACTGTTCTATCTTGGCTTGCCAGACTCTCCATTCCAATTTCAGTTCTTGCATATGTTCCTTTAGTCTTGTATATTTCGTTGTTCACTATAAGTTTCTCGTATCTAATGTAGGCCCTGTGGCCGTTCTGTCTTACCTCCTTGAGTTTAGGGATCAGAAATTTCCTTTCCTCTTGTACGTTTTTCGGATAGTCTTCATCAATCCAAATCTCGCTGCCTCTAACTAAGTTTCTTCCCATTTTTTAATATTTCTGGTCTCGTGCTCCCTTTGATTAATTTCACCAATATAGGTCTTTTCTTTTGTGCCCCGCATCAACCCATTCTCATGTTATCTATCTCAAGCTTGGTACTGATGTTTACTCCTATTGCTTGGACCACCTTCTGGACTTTATTCTCTATTTCTTCTCTTCTCTTTATTCTCCTCTTCATTGACTCCCTTTATGCCAAGGTTTTTCCTTCTGATTTCACTCTCCAGCTTTGCTATCTCTCCTGTTGTTCCACAACCTTTCTGCTCAGTTTTTCGTTTTCTTTCTTCACCTTATCAAACTGTCCCTTTATCATGCCATCGATTTTCTCGTATATCCGTTTTATTTTGTCTCCTATTTGGATTAACATGTTCTCTACTCTACTGATATCACTCTTATTCTGATTTGCGTAAACGGTTCCGTTCACTTCGTTGACTTAAACTGTAGAAAATTCTACCAAGCCGGCAACCGCGCCTTCGGATCGTTGTTTATTTGCTTGTTTGTCGTGTGTGATATTATCTCGTGTCGCGCAAAAACCATCGGCCGGTTGCCCCGTAGGACCTTGAGTTTTATCGTTGGTCTGTTCTCTGTCGTCCTGTAAGAGGATTATATCGGAAAATTTTTCCAAACAGGAAATCCATAGATGCTCAATGGTTATACCATGCCAGTCGCTTTCTTTGGTATTATGAGGATGTTCACGTTCTTGTCGGCCGATATATGATTTCTTAAGGTAGATGGGCAATGACTAGCCCATGAATCTAGAAATCGAACTGTTTCGGGAGGAACCATTCCGTAAATAATCCTGTTGTTACTTTACCGGATGCTAAAACAGTTACATATTTCCTGCTCCGCATACTGATGTGGCCACTCATGGCCCAAATGTACCACTTTGTTCTTTTAATACCATAAATAGCGGCGAAGTATGATATAGGGATATAGATTACAATACTTTCAACTGCTTTTGAGTTTTGTGGAGCTGACGTGCGATCAGAGTGTAATTCTAGATTTAATCCGCTTTCAACAATGTTGAATGTGTTACTAGAGCCTACTTTCGCAATATGGGGTTTTACTTGTATGAAATCCGACGAAATGCGATTTAACTCTTTCATGTCTGCACCATATGAACGACTAACGAATTTCGTAATTTTTCTGGAAACTATCCTGTATACTTTTTTAAAATTCCATAATCAATGTGGAGATGTTTTGAAATTTGTTAATACTATTTCTTCATTGTCTTGCAAAGCTCATTTGCGGAGATCTGTTCGCTGTTAATAACAAATTTATTAAAAACGTATTGAGAAATTTGTAACAATTGCTCGCTTCTTGTTCCTCCTTTTTGTAATGATGCTTTCCATCTGAAAACGAAAAAAATGTATGAAAACAAAAACCTATGGCAATTGGCCTGCGATTTCATACCTGTATAATTGATATGAAGACCTTACTCTCTTAAAGCTACAGTTTACAGCTTTATGTGAGCATCGTTCTTTTCCTCCTTTCCAAAAGGCAACGGCTTGTTCCTTATATTCTAAAGAGACAATATCTTCTTTCTCAGGTATACATTCTTCTTCTGCAAATGGTAAAACTTCTAATATTTCATCCCGTGATGGTGAATATCTGCAGAAATTCTGCAGAATATTGTAGCATTATATTGTAGTATGAATTTTAGTTAATTTTATAGAAAAGCAAAATTTATTACAAATAATATTTATAAAATTTTAGTATTATATTAACAAAATAATGAACAATACAATCAAAATATATTACCTAGTGTGTATAAGTGTAATTTGTTTTCAATTCTTAACTTCTCCCTACCTCTTGAATTCTTTCTTCACTTCTTTTCTTTGGTCTTTTCCTTTATTGTACTTCCTTTTCTTTTGGTCTGTTCGTCGTTTGTAAACAACAACTTCTTTTTGATGTGGTCTGCTTCTTTCAACCCTGGTATTTTATATAACTTTTATCTGACTTTTTGTGGACCATCCCATACCGTCGTCATCAATCAACAAACCTCATTTTTTCTGCACGTCGTTATAGCAATTTGGAATTCTAGATTTTGAAATGTTTCAAGTGTATGTGTGTGGTATGGTTACAACGCTTTTCTATTTCTTAAAGAATGCTTTCTATAAAATTTACATCTTTTTATTGATAATTTTACTAATGGAATATTACCATACTACAATTATACTACCGCCCCCTTAAAATTTTTTTGTTACTTGTAACAGAAAAATTTAACTATCATTTAAGAAATCCATGTGTTATTAATGTAAATGAAACTAGAAGATAATCATTAAAAGAAATTAGTGTCTTATTGTAGATTAACAATTGGTAAGTATAAAATGGTACTGAAGAAAAGAACAGTTTTAAATAAACAAGATAAGTACTTAACACGACTTCAATCTCTAAAATGTACTATTCTATTTATTTATTGTTTTATTTAACTAATATATTTAATTTTAAATCGTTTTAATAGGAAACGTATTTAATTAACTTTATATGAATAAATATTCTCTACATTGTAAATGCCTTTTACTATATCAGTTCTTGGTAAATTTGATGTACATTGAGGATGCACAACAATTTGGCATTCGTTGCTGAGACTGGATATGGGCCTAGCGGAAACTGAGCTTTGCAATTAGCACACCTTAATGGTTTGGTATATATCCCGGGATCGAACTTGTGCGGTATATTGTAATGTATTCTTTGAATGAAACTCTGCCGAAATAAATCGTTCTTCTCAGGAGATTGTGTGATTTGTTCTAACACCCTCATATGATCCTTGATATTTCTTGTGGTATTAGTTCTTTCCAAATTATCTGAACAGAATTGCGATTTCAAATTTACTATCTCTTTGTCTTAAGCTCTTTCTAAGTTCCCTTTCTTTATTCAATTGGTACTCTAAATCTTTATAGTTAAGCACAACATATAAGGATGGGTGATTCTCCTTTTTCCGAATTCCCAAATATTTTATCTGTTATAGTTTTTATCTTTTCTTCTTCCATTTGGAGTTTTATTTGAGGAAAATCAATTAATTTAGTTTGATGTTGAATTGTTGATTCGGTTTCAAGTTCCTTTCCTTCTGGTACGCGTCTTTTGCAATAACCTGTCATTACGTTGATTAACTTGTTCAAACAAAGCTATATTTAAACTCGTAGATTCATTTAAATTTTGACATAACTTAAAGTTCGATTCATTGACACCTTTCAAATGTGTTAATTGCAACGAATTCTCTTCCTTTAATGCCCTATTTTCAGATAAATCTGTGTATAGTTACCAATTCTTTTAATTCAGATATATTTCTCTTTGTACATTCCTTTTTTTTTTCTATTTTCATTTTCATATGTAATCTCGATATTTTCTAACCTTACATTTAACTCGTTAGATTTACTTGTACTTTCTACTTGTTTGTTCAGACTGTGCTCCCGACCATTAATAGCACATGATAACTTATTTAACGAAGACATTAGTTTTTCTAACGCCCTTTCTATTTCACCCTTCTCTGTGTCATCTTGACGTTTGTTTGACATTTTTAAATTCTAAATTTGTGTATAATACAATGAAATGAAATTAAATCAATTTAAAAAAACTAACTTTAGGTTTGCCAATGAAAAGAATGAATTTAGGTTCGCCCCACGTTGGGCGCCAAAAATTGTAGTATGATAAAGTTAATTTTATAGAAAGCAAAAATTATTACAAATAATTTTTTATAAAATTTTAGTATTATATTAACAATAATGAACAACATAATCAAAATATATTACCTAAGTGTGTATAAGTGTAATTTGTTTTCTAATTCTTAACTTCTCTCTTTGTCTTGAATTCTTTCTTCATTTCTTTTCTTGGGTTTTTTCCTTTTATTGTACTTCTCTTTTCTTTGGTCTGTTCGTCGTTTGTAAACAACAACTTCTTTTTGATGTGGTCTGCTTCTTTTTAAACCCTGGTATTTTATATAACTTTTTATCTGACTTTTTCGTCGACCATCCCATTCCGTCGCTTATAAACAAACTTAATTTTTTTCGGCACGTCGTTATAGCAATTTGGAATTCTAGATTTTGAAATGTTTCAAGTGTATGTGTGTGGTATGTTTACAACGCTTTTCTATTTCTTAAAGAATGCTTTCTATAAAATTTACATCTTTTTATTGATAATTTTACTAATGGAATATTCCATACTACAATATGGTCCAAATTTTTGCAAGAATTTACAAAACTAAATGCTACCTCAAGTAAACGAACTACAGTCGAGTCTCGTTTATGTTGAGGCTCATGTATTTTGAGTTTCATTTATCTGAACTTGGGAGTCTCGTTTATTATAAGTTCCACGCTTCCCTCCATATTCCACAATTTCACCGTCACGCTAGAATCTAGAGTGAGCTTGGAAGAAATGGGAGGGTGGAGGTGACGCAATTCCGGTTGGCATGGCAACGGTAGCGGTAGTGGAGACCCCTGCCGACTTAGATAAATGAAACTCGTTCGTTTCGGAGGACTGAAGATAAATCAGATTTGACTGTACATTTACTGTATTTATGTCTGCCATGGTCGTGTTAATATTCTAAAGCTTACATGTAGTACTAACGAATTACTAAAGTGACTTTTCATTATATATATTTATATATATATATATATATATATATATATATATATTATCTAAATAACTCAATAAAATGCATAAAAATTAATAAAAATGCTGCGTTGTACGATTTACTAGGAGGAAAATCTGTCTCAATTTTTCATATAACATTGATAATCATCTATTGCGTAGTGACTCTGAGATTACCGATTTGGGTGTTGTTTTTGACGCAAAGTTAACTCACTAGTCATGTGATGAGCTTGTGCCAGTCTTCCAGTCCAGCAGAACATTGGGATTTGTTATGCGGTCAAGTAAATATCTTAGTAATCTTGATGTCATGAAGAACCTGTTTTTTGCACTTGTGCGTAGCAAACTTGAATATGCGTCTATTATCTGGCATTCTGTATATACTTCTTACGAGCTTTAAGTTGAATCTATCCAAAGAAGATTTCTTAAGTTCCTAACCTACAAGCGTGATGGGGTGTATCCCTTACGCGGAATGGAACCATGGTGGGCTTCTTCTGGATCATGGAGTTGATTCTTTAAGAGCTCGGCGAGAAAAATGTGCAACTTAGCACATCTCAGCAATTTATTGCACAATAAAATAGACTGTTCCTGCATACTTGAGATGGTTAACTTTCATGTGCCACGGGCAGGATCCAGGCATTGTACAACTTTCCAGCTTCCCAAGTGTAGAACAAACATAATGATCAGAAGCCCAATTTACCATATCAGCAAATGTGCTAACAGACTCTTTAGTGATATTATGCTGGATACTCGTCTGTAGCTCTATAACGTGTGGATTTGTAAGCAATTGTGTTTTTATTTTTTATTTTGTTTTGCTTTGTTATAGGTATGCATATATTTTACTATGGCTATATATTTTTCTATGTATATATATATATATATCTTCTTCTCATTAATCCTTATGCCTTTCAGCGTCGGATATATATATATATATATATATATATATAATATATAATATAGTACTGCATATTGTGTTTTGGTATTTCATGTATAATTTTCTCTTTTTGTTGATGCGTCCGTCTTGGAGTTTCTGTTGGGCGCTTAATAAAGTATTATTATTATTATTATTATTATTATTATCATTATTATTATTATTATTATTATTATTATTATTATTATTATTATTATTATTATTATTATTATTATTATTATTATTATGCTATCAGCATCCCCGTACTTTTTTAATTTCAATGGTGGTTTTCTGCTCGTAGAAGAGATTTTTGCTGTATTGTACTTTGCGAAGGCAGTCGATAAATTTACAAATTGTGGGTTTCGTCATTCCGTAATCGGTGGTGAGCTGCTTCCGCGTGATTATTGGTACGATCTTCACCTTGGACCTCGTTCATGCAATTCCAATCCAAGATGGGCTGTAACTGGTCTGCTATATAATTTCGCCATTCTTCTAATGCTTTTTCTAAATCAATTATGGGGACAAAGGCCATCGAGGTGATCATTGGTGCTTGCAAAGCAAACATATCGTCATTGTTATATAAATTTTGGTGGGGATAGCTGATGAAAGATGTTTTAAAAAACGCCGATTATAGGTTTTTCTCATCTTATTTGAAAACAGAGCGTATACAATCGGCAGCACACTAATTGGCAGAATAGTGTCAGAGAAATGTTGAAAGTGCCATCCATAAATAAATCTATGTACATCTACCCACTATCGTACAAAAGAAAGTTTTTAGATTCGCTCTTACGATTTTCATGCATCCTGTATTCCTTTGGAATTCCAAGTCGAAAGGATTAGGAGAAACACAATTAATGTTCTTCCTTTTTCTTCTTAATCTTTTTCTTAAGGCTGAGTGGGCCGGGGATATAACGTCTCCGGGGCTAACTATTCTTGCGGTGAAACGTCCCCGCGGCAAACGTCTTAGACACACCTTCATCTACCCAATTTTGTAAAATACTTGCTCACTTACATTAACCAGTGCTTATGTTATCATTTGTTCAATGAAGTTATTATTAAGCTTTACATCAATACATGACTTCTACGTCTTCTTACGGCCAAGAATTTGAATACCTTGTCACCTCAGTTTACTAATAACGATTTTTGGTTTCTGCGCACTTTTTGAATGCACTCTTAAGGTTCGGCAAAAGGGTGCATGATAAGTTGGTACACCGAATTTTGTTGCGCCTTGCACGTAAGTAAGGGACAGCGTAAGTCCGGATTACACTACTTAATGATAACTTATCACGCACTCGTTTGTAGAATCTTAATCATTATACATTGATCGATTGATTGGTATACCTTTTTACTTTTACAATTCCTATTGCACTTCTTTACTTATTAATTACAATGACTAATTGTTTGGAAAGCTATCACAACCTTCACTCTTAGCATATGACGCAAAAAATGGTGTATTGCAATATTAATTTTTCCTTTAAAATTTTAACGAATAGTGAATTTAATAACATAACTTAACAACTTGTGAACATCATATTATTGTTAAATTAAATAGCAAATATTATTTCCTTTCACCGAGAAAATGCTAATGTCTGTTCACGTCGTTTGCAGGCGATATAAGTGATGCTAGGCCAAGCGCATATATATGTTCTGACTTATACTGTATTTTTATTTAGAGTTTATGGCTAGAAAGATGTTATTTTAACGTATTTATATGTATGTTTTAAGACTGTTCGTGAGATTTGCCTATAAACCTTTTGGAAACAAAAGCAATTAAACTGACAAATTAAATACTTTTGGTTTTAAGAATATTGCACTGCTTGAGGGAAGGGGTATTCAAAGGTAGGTTTCTCGTATTCGAGTCCCTATCATTTACAATAAAATAATCTGAGCAAGGATTAGAGTTTTGCCTTACTGCGTGCAGAATCAGTTTGGTTATTAATTAAAATGTGTGCCCAATGTTTTAAACTTACCTAAATTGCTTGTAGTTGCCATAATTCTAGTCTGTTTTGTGTCTGTTCTATCGCTCATTTGCGTAATGTATGTAAAGGGTTGTCTTTTTATTAATGTATTCATTTCTCGTATTTTGTTATAAGAAAGCCTAATACATACATATATGCAGAATATCCTTTTTAATAATGATTTGTGCTGCTTGATTATAACAGCAATTATTATAGTATATTATAATTTTGATAAACGTTTAGAGTTGGTTATATCAAAATATGCTAAACTTCCTTTAAAATACTTATTTCTTCAAATCCTTAGAATTTCAGAAATAAATTGAACATTTCATCGAGAGATTTAGAAATATATATTTTGTACACTGTTTCTTTTTTTTTTTTTAACTAATCTCATAACGGTATTTTATTAGCATTTTCTCTTTCTCCCTTTATAAACTACAAGAAATATACTAAGAAGATATGTTCAAATAGTGCATTGGAAAATATCTCTTAGACATATTTGCATTTAGATATTAAACAAATTTTCTATTAGTTATATTTTGTTTCAGAGAAAAGATTATACTTACGATAGCTACCCTGGAACGATTTTTTCTTTCTTTTTTCTTTTTCTTTATGCTATCAGTAGCTGAAAGGACTTTCAAGCAGAGATTCTTATATGCAAAGTTTTTTACACACTTGACATCTTCAAGAAGAGCAATAAATTCTGAATTGCCTCACTTTAGATTGAATAAAGTTTGTAATATTAAAACATGGCTTTCGGTTCGTTCCTATTTGAAGAAGAGAGGTCCGTTGCGATCCGTAGATGTAATAGTTTCCTCGGCGTTTATTATTACAATTGTTCTTTTGTCGTTTTTGAGCATGGAATTATTAAAGGTATATTTAACAAGAAAAAGAAATAAGTTGTTAATGATTTTTGGTATGCCATAGGACTCAATCACGTTTCACTCGCAATATAATCTCGAAGCAATGGTTTGGAGCATAGGACTTGGTATATATCTATTGAGGTTCTTAACTCTGGGAACGAAGATAAATAAAAAATATCGAAATTTTTCTGTTCTGATAACGGAACAAATAAATCTATACTTACAAATAGAGCAAAAACCTAGCAAAAAGGAAGAGCTTATGGTTTCTAATAGTGTATTAAAATTGGCAGCTGATTTATTGAAGGTATTTATATTAATATACTTTCTAACTTTTGTGTAAACACTTCCAAATATGAATTTTGGGGATAACACTCAATGAAGAAAATATTGTAGTTAACAAATTCGTATATTTCGACTATCTGTTTATGATCTTATTACCAAATTTCTACACATAGTGCTAGAAGATGAACATAGGTATTGTCAAATGCTATTTGAAAGTTAAGCTATGACATAACTTCAAAACAGTTAAGAAGGGAAACCCAAAAGATGCATTAAAGGTTTCAACCTCTTTAGATACGATATGTTTCTGAATAAAACATTACTAAATTGATAAGTGTGGCGAGCAAATAACTATAGTTGTGTGCATAGAAATGGCAGTGTTGGGTAAAGTTAATTATTTTTTCTATCGTTGCTTTAAACACAAATCCACCTATACATTTGTTACTAAGGCTGTTAGAACATAATATTCAGTAGTAATATTTAATAAGATCATATAATGTCAAGGAAAGATTCAATCAAAATACGTTATTTGTTAGCGAGTGTTTCTTCTTAATACCTTTAACTTGAATGAGAGAAGCAATAAAAGATAAGATTTAGATAATTAAACGAATTTTGAAGCATATAAGGCTAAACTAAATTTGAGTGTATAAAACAAAATTGTGAAAAACACTAGATATGAATACTATGTTTGTTACCGAGTAGTAAATAATTTATTAGTCATATGCTTTAAGGGAAGAAGCGAAGTAAACAATGGTATAACAGCTAGAGGAAGTTTCATCTCAATTGCACGGATGTGATTTTCTTGAATTTTTCGGTGTACCCCTAGAAGAAATTATCTTGGTTGTTAAAGGCCTAAAATTTGATTTTTATTTTGAAAAATGTTCCAATTTTCCTAATATAGGACCTGGTTAAGTGGTATAAGCGGATATGGGGCTGCATTTTGAAAAACAACGAGAATGCATTTACATTTTGTAATTGCTAGATCTAGTTGCGCCAAACTCCTAGGAAGTATTAAATTAAAAAAATTCGGCGCTCTATCAATGTTGAATGACACCAACTATTTATATAATATAATATGTAATACATACGTATTATTTTATAGATTACAACAAAAAAATGACAATGGAAGAAAAAGGATCACATTCGATTAAAATTCGATCTTCCATGTGACCTGTATACATACAACAATACATAGTCTCACATTCTGATAAAAGCTCACACCCATAATTCCCAACTTCAAGTACACAAATTAAATAATCTATGAAATAATTACTGCCTCATCTGCAACTCAAACAGTAAACAAAAATATTTTCTCCTGAAAACCCCCAGGGACCGCGTCCGCTTGTTATAGAATTATTAATCACAACCTAAAATGTCCCGCTTTTCCAAGAAGAATAAAATTCTATTACGAAACCCTTCCCCCGTATTGCTTATAAAATCCCTCTATTCTGTAATAAAAGTTAGGTATCTATTATCTGATATTTATCCTGACAAACAACTTAACTGGAATAATTGTTTTATAGTAATATTGTTTTTCAGTATTGTATTACTACTTTATTTGTTTATCAGATTTAGTATTTAAAACTTTGTCTGGTTGTTTCGTGTACATGTCGCATATTTGCGTTCATGGAAGTCGTTGGATTATTTGGGCTGTGTTTCTTAGTATCATTGTTAAATACGTAGTCATTCAATGTCTCTTGTTCATTGTGCTTCCTTTTAAGAAAGGTTTTGTTATATAAATAAACAGTTGAAATTGGTATTTGTTTTCAAAATGTAGAATAAAGGTGTTTACCGCGAGTTTTAAATTTTAAAACAAATTTATATTTAATAACAGATAATAATCTAAGCGCTGACATAAAATAAGTTATTTTCTCAAATTTTTTGATTACAAAGTCAACTTCTCATTTAAAGAATTTCATAAAATGAGTGTGGGACAGTTCGCTACAATACATAAGCTTCGAATTTTCGATTTTTAGGAAACCCTGAATTTCCTATGAAAAATCAAAATATCCTATCAAAATAATAGCGTATTGCAATCTAATAAACTTTACGCTTTACGTCTTCATAATTCTCATTCCTAAGTCTCCTGCGGATGGAATACATGGATTTTGTAAAATACTAACTTAATCCCACTGAAAAATAGTTATAATGGGCCGTATATGGACTGTACATAAAAAGAATTACGACAATTACATTGATGGAAGAAGAAAAACGCATAAAACAATACCTGAAATAATTGCCTTTCCAACAAACACTTCCAAAGTATCGCCCTGGCTAGAAATTCACGCAATTGGATATTTGAATTTTTCGCCTAACGCTACTACTATTTTGCACAATCTGTAACATGTCAATGTTTGTAATTAAACGCTTGTTTTACATGTGCACTATCGCGCATAAGTATTTGGGCACCTCAAATTTCATAGTAAATTATTAAATATTTAAATAAAAATATTGAAATATGTATTAGGTATTTAAGTATACAGAAAAATACAACTTTAACAATTAAAATTATTTATTTGACCTAAATTTTAGATTTGTGTATGTGACCTCCTTTACTTTTAATAATTGCGTCGCTTAATCGGGGCATCCTTGCAATTAATTTGAACAATGTTTCCGGAGTTATTCCAACCCATGCTGCCTGTAGTTTATTTTATGTCACCGCTGAAGTTGGGGCAGTTTATCTTTCTTCCCAATCGAATTGTCCAATAATAACTCTATGGGATTCAAGTCAGGGCTTTTGGGATAGTCATTTCACGATTGTTAGTGTCCCTTCTTCTCTCAACTGTTCTCAATATTGTTATAAAATTCTTACACCAGAGGGTATTGCATTTTCCTCTAAGATGCGTTTGTATTGCTCTTTTCTTATTATGCCTTCAATTTTTACGAGATCACCTGTAGATGTTCCATCAAAACAACCCCAAATCATTATCGAACCACCGTGTTTGACGGTAGAGACTGTGCATTCCTCTAGTGCACCTTCACCTACAAATTTTCTTACAAACACTCGTCTTCGCAAACCGAGAATATCAAATCTGGATTCGTTGGTCCACAATACGTTGCTCCAATCTTCTACCGTCCAATTTCGATGTTCACGTGCCTATTCTAACTTTCAAGGTATTTTTTGATGTTATAATCAACAGTAGATGGATTTAAAAGAAACTTTCTAGCAACTTGACGATTGCTTATGCCTAAGTTATGTTTTGCTACTATCAGATCACGCGTTTCAACACTAATTTCTTTCCTTTTTTGGCACGTTTTCAAATTTTAAACGAAATAACAAATATTAATTACGGGATGTTCTTGCTACTAACATGCAATAATAACTGACCGTAATTTAAAAATTTTACTTCAAATGGCTTACCAGCTGTCATATTTTTCCTGGAATTTCAAGGGGTATGCTCGTCGCCACTACCTGGGGTTTTATGACGGTATTATCTCTCATACAGTTGAAAGAAATAAATAGACCGATATTATGTAATGTATTTAAGTGGATCTTACTGATTATTAGCATACTATTCAATAATGCTGGAATTTATTTTCTAAATACATTCTTTGTATACAAAAATGTAAACGCTAACGGTGGCCAAATACTTATGAGTAAGGTTTGATAAAAGAGTGAATTACGTGTTATCATTAAGTAGTGTAAACCGGACTGACACACCTACTTCTCCGAATTTTAATGTCGCGCTTTGCACGTAAGTGGAGACAAAGACCAGTTTACACTACTCAATGATAACACGTCATCCACTCTTATCAAACCTTACCTATAATCAGTAGTGTACATACTACAAAAGTCGATATAAACAGAACAAATTCATTGCGCGTTTTGTTGTTGTTTGTGGAACGCTGTTATTATTTTGCACACAACTGTAGGCTGACGATTAAATGTCAAGAGCATGCTTTGTTGAAATCGGAATAGGTCTGTTGAAAACTAAGAAAAACGTTTAAAATACTTAATCAGTGCAGGATTGTAAATACTTATTTATAATATTCATCAGATGAGAATAATTATTAAAGAAAACGTTTGAAGTCACTAGTGAACACATATTTTACTGCCTGACTTTTTAAAGTTTTCTTAAACTAATTTTGGTGCGCTGAATCGAAGAACACCATCAGATTTTCTCTATCAGCTCGTCTTGAAAAGATGTGAACACGGATTTGTATTTAGCTAGTCTTATTTCTGCATATAAATATTGGTTCCCATACAGGTTATAAAAAGCGCACAAATAAAAAAAAAAAAACAAGTTTATTCTATAAAACAGATATTTACAAATGTTATAAATATTTACAGCAGTTGGAAACTAATTCAAAGACTTTTTCTGAGCGCTTTTCTTGCGTAGGTTTGAAAGGGGTTGTCTCGATTAATACTCCAGCAGTAATCAGCCATCATGCGTCCCATCTGCCCTGGTACCTTTCCTCCATTATTCTGATATCCTGGTGGAATCGTTCGTCCTGCTCCTCACGAAGGTTGCCAAGATTTGCAGGAAATCCCTCTAAATGACTGTGGAGGTAATGGACCTTAATGCTCATATGGCAATCCAAAATGTGAAAGTTATTAAGCATATCTTCCACTATTTGTTCGTAATTTTCAGACTTATGATTACCCAGAAAATTTTGCACAACTTTAACAAAAGAAGACCATGTATTGGACACAATTTCAGTAATTGATTCTGTGAAGTGTGGCTCTTTTTTAAGTTGTCTTATCTGAGGTCTATCAAATATTCCCGCTTTTAATTTTTTATTACTGATTGCAGGGAATTGATTTGCCAAGTATTGAAAACAAAGATCATTTTAATCTAAAGCTTTCACAAATCGTTTCATTAGCCCTAGTTTAATAGGCAAGGAAGGTAAAATTATTTTTTTCGCTCTATTAATGCTTCATCAATAATATTGGCTTTTCCCTCAATTAAAATGACTGTGTTAGACCAATTTCTTTTTATCCAATGTTGATCTTTCGCTCTGCTGTCCCAAAGACACAAAAAACAAAGATATTTTGTATATCCACATTGCTGTCCTAAAAGTATATTTCATTCAATTCAACACATATCATCCACCCATTTCTGTAATAGTTATTTCTTTTCAGAAGTATAGATATTGTTTTACAATCCTCTATCATCTTTGTGGAATGCCCTATTGGAATACTTCCGTATTAGTTTGCATTGTGTAGAAGGACACACTTCAGACTTCTTTTGGAACTATCTATAAAATGTCGCCAACCAGTTGATGTGTACTCTGATATACCCATTTTTATAACAATCCTTTTATGTCGTTAGTACCAAGTTATCTTCATGAGAGTAAAATGGCAGATCTTTTTCTGTTGTGTTAATACGTAATTTCTGTTTCCGGTAATATATGTGGAATAGATCTTCTCGCTGAATCCAAATTGGAATATGTCCACTTATTCCGATTATTCCGATTAATATCCTTTATATTCACTTGACAAAAGTAACAATCGTCAAAATGGTTTCCTGGTTCCCTCCATATCATTGGAATCCCACATTTCAAACACTTCCTTTGTCCTTTTGACCACTGGCGCAGGTTCTCAACACATGAATTGCAGGCAACATGGGGCTCCCGAGTTGTATCTTGATCTTCTAGATGAACACCAAAATAGGCCATGTATGCAGTTTTCACAAACTCACAAATTGGTTTTCTACTCTCCCTTAATATGTATTCGCCACATATACAGCAAAAAAATCTGGATGATTAACACAACTACGTCTGCTTGTAGAGGCCATGATTTTAATAACACTTCTCGAACAAACAAACTTGCAAGAAAGCTTAAGTTTAAACTGAATCAAGGGTTGATACTTAGCTATCTTTATAGTTATGTATGCAGATATTGGAAAGTAAACTTTAAATACCAATTATACCGCTATTTTCATGAATGCTTTATGACCTACATTCTTGAAAATTGTTTATTGCATAAACACATTAAAGCCGGTATTCTTGGGAACTTTTGGGAGTAATTATGGGAATTTAAGATGATAAATAAATAGTTTCTTACCTAGAAAGATTAAGGAGGTAAAAAAAACGTAATAAACAGCTAGAATTGAAAAGGTTTGTTCAGAAGGTTTATTGTAGCAATATGAATGAAAATATATGGAATATTTAATTTTTGTCTATCTCAATAGCTAGAGCTGATACAAGGAACAAAATGGTATTTTTGGAATCAGAGTTCTTGAAATATTTAAAATCGATTTTTGTTTTTGATGCAGCAAACATTTTTTTTGTCGGCCTGTGATTATATACGTTTCCTACAATATTGTTTAGTTTGATCTATATCAGAGTTTGTTACCTTTTGACTTTAAACTTGAATGAAGTACTATACAAAACGTGTTTAAATTCAATTCTTTATTACTTCTCTAAATTTTTATTTATACATTTCTCTTTACAAACTTTTTAACAAATGTTAGTGGAGGTTTTTGGAAGTGTGATTTATCTTATAAGTGATAGTACTACATATGTGAGATATATTGTTTTCATTTTTTCTTTAATTTTTTTTCAGGAATTGGAGAGCCCTTTTAAAATATTAGGTCTATCAGCTAACCCAATTCTATATACTCTTACCAAGGTTTTCATTTTGTCGGCGTTGTCAGCTGTCTTATCAGAATTGCTTGGTTTTAAACTTAAGCTACACAAGATAAAATTAAAATAAAGGCAAAATACCAAGTATATGCATATTTGTTGATGTTAGTTTGTGTACAATGTGACACAGTCACGAAGACAGTTCTTAAACAGATACCATGGAAATATTTAATTTTAATTTTCCTACTTACTAGATATCGCTCTTATGTATGTATATTTTACTTCACAATTTACATTCTATATCACATGTAATATTGGTATAGAACAGGATCAAATGATAAGGTTGATAAGACTGTACATCGTGGACGGTAGCTTTCATATAGCAACACTGCAAGTAAGACTAAATGTGATTTAATTTTATTTTCACACCAAAAATATTAAAAGAATTATATAGGCGGTTGCCAAATGAATTTACTTATTCACGGTCAGCTTAAAATAAGCTGTAGTTTTACAAATTGAATGTTTCCTGATCGATGAAAGTTTGTTTACTCAACATTGATATAAGAATGTTGATCTTAGCTTGTGTTGTCTAATTGTATTAGAGTGTTTATAAAAAAGTGGTCCATTTTAAACGTTGCGTTTGTATAAATCGGATCGTCGAGATATTCACTTTTTAATATAAATTATTGCTATTAATTTAACTTTATATTTGGAGGAAACGTATCTAAATAATAAAATTAATATTATTATTGATTTATTTCGAATATATTGGTAGGATTTTGCATAATTTTTATTTTGGACCAGAAATAATTTACATCGTCGGTATAAATAGTGATCAAAAAGTAGAATGGTACTGTAATAAAATACTGTTGATAATTAACGTTTACTATGAAGAGATCTAGAATTATGTTGAATAAAACGGAATAATCTAGAAATAATGAAATCTGCCGAATAGTTTATTGAGAATAATGGAATAGGAAAATCCACATACTAGGGATTGCTAATAATGTAATAATTTTTGTTAATCATTTGTTTTTGTTTTACGTTCTTTCAATGTTTAATTCAGATTACGGTAATAAAATAGAACTCTATATTTCGTCTAAATAAAGTGTGAACATCTGTATAATTTAATCGTATAATATTTGATACAATTTTTTGTAATTTTAATTAGACACAGTATATAGTAATAGTAAAATATAAAAACATAATTTCAAGGGATGTTAGATGGCTTTAAATAATATTAAACATTACTAGTGGATGAAATATATTTGTGGTATTTTTGCGGTAATTAGAAAAGAACTAGTTTTTTGTTTGTATTTTATAATCGATATGACAGTAATGTTAAAGATGTTATTGGTGTAGAGGAGATTTGTCGTAATATAATGATCACAATCATCATCGTTATACATATATAAAACAATATCGATTTTTTTCACTATCTTGCACACAGAAAAAGTTGTACTCTTACTCAAACTAATTATAACACGTGGGTCTTCTTATACTGTGCATAAATGAGGAGATTATATATCTTTGTTTGTCTTCCGCACAAAAATGTTTTTAGGTACAATGCCTTTGCCAATATGTTTAAATTATGGATGCACTTATATATTTAAAATATAAATAGAGATGTAACGTATAAGGAGAAACATACAAAAGTGTTTAGCACTTATTTTACAGATGCGAATACGTTTCCTATGGTTGGAAAAGTGCGTATACTACGTGAATATGACTTATCCTTGTATGTGTATTTATATACCATTTTATTGTAGTCGATTCATAATTTTACTTGTAAGAGAACAGATCGCTATACGTAACTAGTCGTTTTATAGTCAGTATGCAAATTTCTGTTTACTTAATTGATATTGTATAAAGAATTGCTGCTTGTATGTCATTTTATATTATCGTAAACTTACGACACTAAGATTAAATCCACTAGTGCATAATAAACTAACATGTCATAACTATAGCAGACACACAAAAAATTTAGAGAAAGTGGGATGTTTTACATATCTATGTACGTCATTATATGTAAATATGGTTTATAACCATTATGAATTTTTATATAGTAGTATTAAATATAATAATTTCAAACGTATAACGTATTACACAGTTCGTGCGACGAATATGTGTTTTATTAATTAATATGGTGCAATGCTATATAACTAACTCTTAAAAATTCAAAATAATAATTACTAACTTTTATTTAGCTCAGTGTTTGATTACATTTTCTTAGTATTACAAATACTTTTTGAGTCAAATTTTGCAGTGTAAGAAGGATGGCCGTACATATCGATAAAATACTCGGTGAGCATTGTCACGTTGTATACGACTGTTAATATCCAGTGGCAGTGATTAAAAGACAGTGTTATAAATGTAAATGTTAAGTAAGAACGGGACATAATGAACAATAACAATTACGAAGGCAGAAGTAGATCGGTATTTATCGGCTGTTTGTCGTTAAGCAAGGCTAAATTACGAAATTTCATACGAATAAAAGCTAAAAAATATGTGAAAACCGGCCAAGTTCAAAGCAACTAACGTGTAGATCTGCTAACCAACTAGTGAAAAGTATTATAAAGGTAATGAAGGTAATGAAGCTTCAGAGAGTTAATTAAAAATAGCGGAGGATGCAAAAGTACAGTGAAAGAATGCGAAAATGAAATGTGATGTAAATGAAACGCTTAAACAATTGTTGGAAGACAACGCCGAGATATAAGGAACAAAAATCGAGAAATGGAGAACTGAACAAAAATTGTGAAAGAAACGAGAACATACGACAACGAAATATTGCAGTTATTGCGTGGAATGTGGGAACACAACGAACGGAAACATATTGAACGAATTGATGAAAAATTTAATCAACTACAATGGGAGCAGAGAAAAAGATCAATGATAAAGCATGCTTAGTAAAAAGCAAAGATGTCGAATAAAAACAAATTAAACTAAATATAGCAAAATGCATGTATATTAACGACCTACTAAAAAACAAGTATGGCATATCAGATAAGCAGGCAAAAGAAACAAAAATGAGGTTAGAACAAAAGTAGATTAAAAGAGATTATTTGCGGTGCTCTAAAGCAATTAAAAAGAAAAGAATACATAATACACATATAAGCAAAATATAAGCAAAGTAATGAAACGGTGGACTTTCAACACTTTATGAACTGACCAGAGATTATTGAAAAGGAACAGAACCAATGAAATAGGGAAAATATAAAAGATATGAATGTAATCAAAAAGAGGAAGTAGAGGAAAATATCCAGATCCTGAGATGTTAAAATAAAATATCTACGGAGATTAGCTGGGCATAATGTATCGGTCGTTCAACGCACGGATTGTTGCATTTCTCATGGTGTTTTTCTTGATTGATAATGAGTAGTCCCAACAACTGTGACACGTATTTTTATTTTTTATTCGTCGATAACGGTCAGTCAAAACTATATAAAGGAACCATTTACATGCATTTAAAATGAAAATTGGGCAATAAGAAACATAGTAGAGACAAACAATGGGGAGGAGTTCATGATAGGAATCGAAGTAAAGCAAAAACATTTATTTATAAGAGACAAACTGGAAGATGGAGAAAATATATTTAACAGAATGAATATTTGATAATGTGCTGAATAATAGCAGATTCAGAAAAAAAATTAGAACAAAGTGCAAACATCCTAAACAATTGTAGAAAGAAATGAAAATAAGTGACAATAAAACAAAATGTACGATTAATTATTATATTTATTAAATGACAAACAATCTATAGTACAAATTAAGTAGAAATTGAATAGATAGGGACACAGTTCTAAATACTTAGGAAAATATGAAGACACAGAGATATAAAATAATTAATATACCAAGAAATACATTTCTAAGAAACAGAAGGTGGTAAATGAACAGGTAATACGAATAAACGCCATTGCGCTTCTTAAACAAAATAAACGGCGAAATAATGAAAGATCGAATATCAAACGACATATTCAGAAAAAAAACTGAAAAATTAAATCAAAATCAAATTTATACAGAAATGTAAAATGGAATCTATCTATTCGTAAACGGCTTTTAACATAAGGATGACTAGTAATAAAAACCAGTGCAGTGCAATTTCAGACACATTGATAAAGTAATTCATATCAATAATTGTTTAAAACAAACCCCTTTAGGTGTTTTTAAGAGTTAGTTACTATTTTAAAGTGCAATGGAATAAGTCAACTATCTACTATTGAAGTTGAAAGATTTCCAATCAATGTTGAATAGTAAGTCATTGTTTAAGCTTTAAACTTAAAGAATAGTTGTGTTAGTTGTAAATTGCATACGGCGAATAAATGTGATGCTTTAGTTATCTTAAAAGAATTTAGAAAAGAAATTAAGAAAATATAATTGGTTCATTTCTTGTTGTAATTCTGGCAGAAATTTTCTAGGGAATCTTCTATTTTGTATAGAAAGATTTTGTAGTTTGACTATAATGAAACAAATAAAATCCTTTAAATCTATTTCGCATTTTAATTTAGTGAAATAAGTATCCAGGGCTACGTATAAAAGTTGGAATTATTAAGTAAAAATTCAAAAACGCGATATATGTAGGTACCGTACGTAAGAAAGCGTACTCTTACTAAAACGAATGAAAAGATACTTTATATAGATATGTTAAGACCGATTTCTTTTTAAGCTAAGAGATTATCTCTCAAAAATCGTATGAAATCATCAAAAGATTTATGTGGAGAATTACACGAGCGACAAGGAACTTCTGTATCTGTCAGAACTGCAAGACGACGACTAGTAGAGGCAAATTTACATGGTCGTAAAGCTCGGCGCAAGCCTTTATTGACGGAGCAACAGAATAGACAACGACTTTTGTGGGTGAAAAGCATAAAAATTGGACAGTGGAGGATTGGTCCAAAATCATATGGTCCGACGAATCCAATATAGAGGTATGATTAATTAATGCATTTTTGACTTCGTTATTACGGAAATACAATTTAATTGTAAATGTAAATGTTGCTTTGCAATTTTGGAAAAGCTAACAATTTTGTATATCGTATTCAGATTTTGCCAACGCCTGGTGCATAGTTTGTCCGGCGAAGAAAGGGGGAAGCATTTCGGCCAGAGTGTCTTGTGCCTACAGTAAAATACGGCGGGTGTAGCGTCATGATTTGGGGATTCATGGCCGCTAACGGTGTCGGAGAGGTATACGTATGCGACGGTAGAATGAATAGTGACCGGTATATCTCTATGCTGGAAGAGGTAATAGAACCGTCCAGCGTAAAACTTCGATTCCGATGACGAAGAATACATTTTCCAACAAGACAACGCACCCTGCCACAAATCAAAGCGGACAACTACCTGGTTCTGCGAAAATAAAATATCCCTGTTCGGATGGCCTCCGCAGTCGCCGGATTTGTTTCCTATCGAAAACTTTTGAGGAAAAGGCATTTTGAAGAAAAATGTCGCTAAACATGACAACAAAAATAAAACTATACTTAAAAGTAGGATCGCCGAAGAATGGGGAAAAATTTCACCCGCGATATGCAGAAAATTAGTTGCTACAGGTCAAACGGCCAAAACGGGTGCAGTTAGTTATCAAATCTCGGGGTGGGGCAATAAAATATTAATATATTATAAATAGTGATTATTAAATTTGTATTTGAAATGTATAAATGCCTGTAGTTTGATTTTTATGTCTCGGAATTTTAGATTACCTACAAAAATTGAGGATGCTTCAGACATATGGCCAAGGCTGTATATACACAAAACATAAAATTCTATTCTTATAATTTTATACGACGTTGAATCGTTATTCGTAATTATTACAAATATCACCAATTAGGCAATATCTGCATGATTGGGCTTATTTTTTTAAGAACGCCTGATATGGCATTGATAGTTGTCAGAAGTGAATATGTGTGTTTTTTGTTATTTAATGCAAAAAGATCGATTAATAATTTTCTACCTTTACATAGAAGTGGAAGCATCTAAGCAAAAAAGATATTTAGCGACAGTACGTTTAGCGTACAGTTAGGAAAAATCGGATTTCCCGCTGGTCAGTAATGTACGCATGTACATCTTTGGCCATCGGAAGGAATTTCTTAATCACTAATGAAATTTATTTTGCTATAGGAACTAATACATTCATCATTACATTCATTTATTATCAAATCGATTGAATGAGATAAAGATAAACCTCCTTATGCTCTGAAACGATGGCTTAGCGAAAAAGCTTTGATATTGAGAAGATTATTGCAGAAACGGTGTTTGACAAATTAGGTTTTTTGAAATGTTGAACAATTGAAACTACCGAATTATCAAATTAAGGGGAAGTATACTGAAAAGTAAATAGGATAATAAAAATATTGCGTTTTCTTCTCGTACATAGAAACTGTATTTTATTGGTAAGTTGGTAATTTGCGTAATACTTATAATATAAAAATTATAAACAAATGTGTTTTGTTAATATATTGTGTATTACTTTCTAGGCTCAGCGGAAGGACAGCCTTCGTACTTTATCAGCTTTCTGTCCACCGCTTAGGTGATCAATCTATAGGTCGTTTGATCATGGGTTTCTTTAATCTGTTTATTTTAATTAGTCTCTTGTCTCTCTGTTATCGCATGGTACAAGTATATTAGGTATGCTTTTACGCATCTAGAGATTGGGAATTTCTAATATAGTTATATCAGTCGATACATTAGCGAAATAAACAATCAACAACGCAATATCCAGAACCAATGGCAAGTGATGGCGCGCATTGGTAAATGTGTAAGAAAATCCTATTTTGGTAAACTAATAAGCATCCCTATTGTATTTGTATAATGTGTTACCGTGATAATTCCATTTCACTATTCGGACGTTAATAAACCTGATAATATTCGTGTTTTACATTGTCTTCATACTTCTTCATTATGGATTTTATTCATTCCCGTTTTGTACTGATAGAATATTGATGTCTGTCGCTCTCATAGTTTGCTGGCGGACTCGACTTGATATATCATGACGGCGCACCAGCGTCTTAAATTGATATATTTCATTATTTCCTAACTTCCTTGACACTGAACTGTATAGGAGGGTATAATATGCAAGAAGAAAAAGATTCGGTTCTTAAATATTGGTTTTCCCATATGTTCCTTATATTATCAGATATGCATATTTGCATTACTTCTTATCGGAGAACTGTCGTTTATACCTGAGGCCGAGACATTAAGCCCCAATGACAATCATATTGGCGGCCACGGTCTTGCCGCTGGAATTTGGGATTTGATCCTGGTTGGATTCGGTCATGAATGTCATACACATCAAAATACATATAGTTGTTTCACAGCTTTCGCAGTTCAACAAATTGAGCAAATTGTATATATTTTACCATTTGTAGAGTTAATTGAAACTTTGGTATTACAATATAGTGACGATAGTGTGAATAAGCGCTAATATGAACAGGAAATTATGTACTCGATAGAATAAACAGCGTACCTAAGCAGCACAGTATATCCATTGGATATTCAGTCCAGCTCCATAATGTGCAAATACCGATGAAATGTGTTATATATATACTCTGTATATACATTTCTGGATATTGCTTTGAGTATAAGGTTGCATAATTTCAATATTCTTGGAGAATATTCATATACTATGTATATACACCAAACTCCTACTTACAAACTTATTTATGTTATCGAATAGGGATGTGTTATGTATAGAGTTGCTCAATTTGCACCAATAGTACTACAACTATCTGAAACGACTGTACTATTATAATAGCAACATTGCGCTATACGAATACATAATAGTTTCAATGTATAGTATAAAGCCATCTGTATTCGTATAGCGCAATGTTGCTATTCTAGTACAGTCGTTTCAGGTAGTTCTAGTACTATTGGCGCGAATTGAGCAACTCTAGTTATGTATGTTCAGATAATATCCAGGAAAGTCTTTGTTTGTTTTTGCTCTTTTAGTAGTACTTATAAATAAAAAAAAAATTAGTTATAAATCAACAAATGTGTGCGTTGTTACGCGCTCCTTATAACACCGTGGAGCAGGTGGCTGATAATTCGCCTGGAAGAAGCATGTTGTCGGACAGGAAATCCTAACTAGCTTTAGCGTTAGGGCCATGGGTGAAAGGGTTTAACGAAAAGCGATAAATTTAAAGATGTTATAAAGAATGGGCGCCATTGGTTTAAAAGGGTTCAAGATTTCCGTTTTCGTCGGTTGTACGAATCAGAGTAGGGTTTACGACGACGTTCGACGGTACAGACCTTTGTCAAAAGGTACTTATCGCCAAGTTTCGGCCACGAATCTCGTTTCGGGGTTGTCTCCGTCTATGAAAGAAGGGGTCAACGCACATAATGAAACCACAGTTTGAAATTGTAAACCAACGCGAAATGAGTAAAACAGCAAAATTAAATACAATTACGAAAATTTGGACAATATTTGAATGTTTGAAACTTAAAGAAAAACAAGCACGCCTGTATTGGCTCTACGACGAGATAAGAATATGCTGATTGATTTAGAATGTAAAAAATAAGCGAAACTATGATAAGCGGAATAATGAATGGCTTGAAAGAAGTAAAGAATTGCACTCGGGAATTTAGAGTTGTCGTTATCAGAAAAACGGCCCCTAACCGCAAGGTTCGACAAACACGTGTCTTGTTCGCTGAAAGAACGGTCTGTACACAGCGAGCAAGACATGCGTTTGTCGAAAGAAGGCGATAGACCTATACGAGTTTGATATGTGTCTGGTCCGTCGCGTATATCAAACTCGAATGGGTCTATCGTGTTCTTTCGACAAACGCGTGACTTATTCGCTGTATATAGACTTCTTTCAATGAACAAAACGCGTGTTTGTCGAACCTAGCTTGTCGTTGATTCCTTTTGATCCGCGGCAGTACTCATTCAAACGATTGAGGCCAGTTAAAAATTGCCGCCCTAATAAAAATTTATATTGCTATCATTGGAGAAATAAGTTGAATTAATTTTCTACTTTGGCGACACGTCGTGTTTTATTTGTATTATCACAAAATTCTAGTATACATTTATATTATCTTTTGTTCGAAATGATAATGTATAAACCCAAAAACGGATGTAGTGGTTTTGTACATCAGAAATTCAGACAGGATAATATAAATGTATACCATAATGGACGGAGTATAATACACACATTGTTTCATTCCCAATTTGAATAGCGCGGTTAAGCCGTGTTTTAAACTTCTGCTAGTCGTGTTGCAATCTCACACTGCAGGTTAGTACCTAGTGTAGTTTTCAGATGGCGCTACAACACGGCACTTATTGAAGTCACTAGATATATATCTATACAAATCTGTGGTACTGTATTAATAACTTGAATTGCTCACAAGTGCCAACAAAGAGTGGCAGGGTGCAATACAAAAGGGATGATATCCGCAACTGCTATAGCTTCACATTTTGCGATGGTTATACGGAGCAATCGGCATCAATTTAATGTAGCTGCTGCACTTTACGTGGTCCAGTCACTTTGCGTGGCATTGCCCACTTTAGAAAATTTGAGGGGGCAGTAAAATATCACAATAAACAATATCTTGTAAAAATTTGAATCATTTCATTTCATATTTTTGTCTCACCTACGATTCGGACCGATTAAAATGAGCACGGCATTTTTTATTACTTATTTTGTGACGAAATAACTGTTCTTGTCCAAAAGTTCTTTACAATTACTGTATACTCGTATTTTATTCTTTTAAATTGAAATATCTAAATAATTATTTAAAATGCAACAATCAACATTAAATTCCAAAATTATTTTAAAATTGTTACTTAAAACGTGCTGAAAATGTTGGCCCTCGTTAGATAAGCATGCTAAAGCCCTTAATTTTTTCCGCTTGGTTGTCATACAATGTTGGATATCATCGAGTGTTTATGCTCTTAAGTTTGTTAGTTTGTCGGACGACTTTCCCTTATAAATACATTTCTTTTCTTCAAGTTTTCTAAAAATATTTTGTTTGTGATAAACAAAATTGTGACATCCGCAAAATGGTGTGTAAATTGCTGAACGCAAAACTCCAAATCATACGTCCAAGATCCACTTGCATTGAAATTTGCACTACGATAATAGGATATTAATTATTAAAATAAAGGCATCTCGCTCAGACGTAGTCATAATTTTGCTTTGTAGCTAAAATTAAAAGTTTCAATCTAAAAAACGCCCAGTACTTCTCAAAATAACTTGTTTTTTAAATAGCAGACTCAAACAAGGCAATAAGAGCAATCCAAAGCGAAAATCGAAAAGAAAAACAAAAACATTCGTCAGCTGTAGTTATTGGCATACTTTCTTTTCTACGAACTTAAATTTTGAATTTTTCATCGTTGATTTGACCTTGATCTCATGCATTTTTGAACATACGATATGTACAGTGTGCAAATAAATCATATAAATCAGGCCTGACAAATACATTCACTTATTGTTAATCTTTCCGAATATCTTGCCACAAAATGTTAACCTTCCTATACTCACGCATACGGTCTGTGAGACCGATTTATATAGTATAGTATACGTCTTTCATTTTGACGTGAGTATAGGAAGGTTAAATGCTAAACTGGAAGCGCATGCGTATTTAACAATATACCTATGCAAATGTATCCGCGTATGAAAGTGGTACAGGTGCCTTTTTGTGCAAGTATATTTAGTTACCGCGCTTAATTTATTTACTGTTTGAAGTTTTATTTCTTCCCTCCACGTGTGTATTTCGTTTAACACACAGCTGGATTGCTGCCCCCTGTTATAGCAAAAATTATTAGAAACAACTCCGTTCCGTTATTTAGTTATATGCGCCTCATATGTACGTATTTACTAATACAAACCGGTTAGTGCTTTATTGACGATTTGCCTAATTGATACTCTAAAAGTTTCCAGCCAGGATATTATTGATACATGTGTTACACATCATGAAAATCATTGTCACACACCGTAGAAATTTGATATCAAGTCCATTCAAATACATAACCTCTGCAATGTGTCGAACCACGTCGAACTGCCAATTTAATTCTAAGGGAACAGGCAGGGGTATAGGGCCATACAGTGCTTTTTTCCCCAGTTAAATATAAAACTTATAGACGTATGTATGTAAATATTGTGAATAAATTTATATAATTGTGACGTATGTATCTTAAATGTCAATAATTACCTCAAATTTCAACAAATAATCTCTAGATACAGGAGAAATTAACCGGCAAGCTCGTCGTGGGGGTCAATGGCTTCAAATCGTCTGAATTGCAGTGGGGGTTTTCGCAGGCGCGGTTTGGCCAGAAAGTGTGTATCAGTGAATATACCGCGTGCTCTTGAACAATTTAGTTTACCTGGTTCGCATTGTGGGAGTGTGTGTTGTGTCCAATGGCGTTCCGTTCACATAATTATTACGACGGTAGTAGAATTTTCACATGGCTAGCAGAATATGTTGGAATCGAAGTGGATCAAGTACGTTAATTAATTATTTATAGATGTAATGCGTTTTGCGAATATTTTTGCACATCTTTGTTTAGTATTCTTATTGATCACACGTTACAATTTTTTGTAATAAGAAACAGTCGACAATCTTAAAAAAGCAATTTAAAATGTTCAAGAAGACGTTTTTTCAGTGCGAACTATGCTACAACGAAAAAACTGCATCACGATTTAATAATAGAACCGCGAATGTCATCCGATACACCTTATAAAACCAGTCTGCGCTGTGTGTATCTATTGTAATGTTTGTACACAATAACATTATGAATTTTAGCGGTTCAAGGTTTGAAAACTTTATTTTCATAGACTTGCGCAATTTTCTCATGAATGGGCTTTCAGTGATTCATAAATTTCGTTTTCAATTCCGTCCGTACTATTTTATTACAGTTTACTTTTGGAAAGAATGAATGAATTTTGTAAATTAAGGTGATGTAATTATCTGTAGGTCAGTACAAGATGTACTGGCCTCTGCAAAATTCTTCGAAGACAGCATCAACAGCGTATGAACTGTTAGCATATTATAAAAGTTTACAAAAGTACCTATCATTTCATTTTCATAATATTTACAGTTACTCAGAGTCGTTAATACATTACCAATAAATGAAAAAAAAACTTGTGGACTTTATTATACACCTATGTTAGTTTATTTCTATAATTCCTCAAATAGCAACATATTACGGACGAGTGGGAGTAAATATACAACAGTAATTGGAAAGTATGGTCAAATAACTAGAAATAAAAATGGGAAAAGGCTGTTAAAGGTTTTATATTGATAATGACTTAATAATTACACACACGTGTTATGAACATAAGGAAATACACAAATTCACAAGAGTGGAACCACGGAGAGGGGAAAAGTCCATAATTGGATACATATTAGTGGTAAGAAACAATATGAGAAGAGTATTGGATGTAAGGGTTAAGAGAAGTTATGAAATAAACAGTGATCATTATTTACTGATTGCAAAGATTAAAGAAAATGAGGAAGTAATAAAAGATAACAATGAAGGAAAGGTAAATAAAATATATGAAAGTATAAAAAAAGTTAAAGAATACAGAGATAGCAAAAAATTATGAACTTTTAATATCTAGCGAAATAAACAAAATACAGGAAAAATAAGAGAAAAAAGAAGAAAAATGGGAAACTTTTAAAAATATAGCAATTAATGCAGCAAGAACAACGTGTGAAGTTTTTAGGAAAAGTAAAAACAAAAACAGACAGTATAGTGGACAAAGAAAATTAAAGATGGGATTAAGATCACAAAAGAATTATGGAAGAAACATTTAAGCAACAGGAATACAGCAAATTACGAAGAATATAAAAGACAAATAAGTAAAGTTAAACAATTGGTATTACAAGAAAAGCAAAAGAAGTGGACAGAGTTCGGAGAAAAGATGGAAAAAGACAGCAGGGCAAATCAGAAACTGTTTTACAAAGTAATTAAAAACCGTAGAAAAATAGAATTATAAACACAATGGTAATTAAAAACAAAGACGGAGTAATACTAACAGAAGAGAAGGATGTCATGAACAACAGTATATCAAGAACAAGAAGAGGGTAGAAATGAAGCAAAAGAAGAAATAGATAAACAAGTAATGGGGTGTGAAATAACAACAGCAGAATTAGGAGATGCAATTAATAGTTTAAAGAATGGTAAAGCAGCTGGACAAGATAAGATCACCACAGAAATGATAAAATACATGGGTGCTACGGGAAAAGTCTTGCTACTACAACTATATAGACAAGCATGGAGGGAAGAAAAAACGCCAGAAGAATGGAAAATAGGGCTAATATTACCGATACATAAGAAAGGAGATAGTAAAGACTGTAACAACTACAGAGGAATAACACTGCTAAGTACAATAACTAAAATTTATGAAAAATTATAGAGAAAAACTAAGGAGAATAGTTCAGAAGTTAGATGGGTCACAAAGTGGATTCAGAAGAGACCGTAGTACCTAGGACCATATTTTTACAATTAAAGAAATAATAAACAAGAAGTGGAATGCAGAAAAGACAGTTTACCTAGCATTTATGGATATGGAGAAAGCTTTTGATAGGTTGCCTAGAGCGAAAATTTGGGAAGCGTTAAGAAGGAAAAAGGTAAACAAAAAATACAAAAAGTTATACAAAGTGTATATGAGGGTACTGTGAATTGTGTGATAAGAGATAATATGGTATCAGAAAAATTTACTACGGTACAAGGGGTTAGACACTGTTTTAGCATTTGTGTGTGCACTAGACAGGGTGAAGCACTGAGCCCTTTATTATTCATAATATATATGGATAAAATAGTAAAGGAAGTAAAATTAAGAAGTAAGCCGATAAATATAGGATATAGAAAGCTTGAGAGAATAGCGTTGTCAGAATGTCTATTTGCGGATGATGTAGCCACTACAGCAGGCAGTACGAAAGAATTGGAGGAGAACCTGGTAACCTGGAATAGAACTTTGAAAAATACGGAATGAAACTGAATAAGGATAAAACAAAAATACTAGTGGTCAGTGAGAACAAGGAGAAAGTGAAGATAAAGATAGAGGGAGTAGAAATAGAACAAGTAAAAAAGTATAAATATCTGGGCGTAATATTGGAGGAAAGTGGCAAACAAGAAATGGGCATAAACCATAGAATAGAAAAAACTAATAAATTGTATTATGCAGTAAACAAAGTTCTAGTAAATAACAAAGAAATAAGCAGACAAACAAAATTAAGTGTATATAAAACAGTGTACAGACCGGTACTAGTATATGGGAGTGAATCGTGGAATCTGACGAAAAAGGAAAAAAGCAGAATGCAGGCCATGGAAATGAAATTTCCAAGGAGAGTTAAAGGGATAACAAGAAAAGACCGCATAAGAAACACAACAATAAGAGAAGAGCTGGGAATGGAATCGTTGGAACAATACATTGAAGAAAGACAGCTGTGCTGGTGGGGACATCTGCAGTGGGCAGCGATGAAGGCGGAAGTATTGGAGCGGAGAGGGTGGACAAGGAAGGACGCCAAGGAATTGGCAATGAATAGGAAAGAGTGGAAGGAATTTAGTAGAGGTGAAGGAGAAGCCTGAAAAGGCAAAATCCCTACACCTTAGGGTAGAAGGGGAAACTGATGATATATATATATCATCGACATTCGAAACTAATAAAATTAAAAAATGCAGATAGGTCAATTTTTGTTTCGAGGAGGAACCATTTTCATTAATATATCATGATGCTAAACTTACCCCCTTAACGCTCTCCCCTCCTCCTGCTTCTGTTTCGGCCAACACAAAAATCTTAAATGGAATGAAACAATTTGTGGCACATTGTTAGAAAGGTATTTTTGGGTATCTTACTGTGACGTTTGGTCAAGTTCTGGGGATTATAGCAGAAAAAGAAAATCATGCTAAACAAGAATTGTAAAATTATCAACTTTTATTAAAAAAATATTCAAATTAGTTAATTAAATGTTCGTATTGTGCACCAGAATATTAGTTCATTTTCTAATTTTCCTCCGACCCTGGTAATATACAATTATGTTCTTCAGTAATTCTAAGTCCAAATGTGTCAATATTCTCCGGCTGTGTTTGATACCCAACTGTTTTCAGGTAACCCCACAAGAAAAACCAAGTGGGGTCAAATCTGGAGAGCGGGTAGGCCATTCAATTGACTCGTCGCTCTATCTAATGATTTGGAAAATTATTATCCAACCAATTTCTAACCGGGGCGACATAATGCGGGGCCGCACCATCTTGTTGGAAGAAAAGCCCATATTCATAAATTCCTTATTTGATCTTGCTGGTTTTCCAAAACTTTGTATTGTTAAGGAATAAATTGTATTTTGTAATAGTTCGGAGTATACTTCGCCTGTAAGATTTTGATCAATGAAAACAGGACCAATTACCTCATTTCCAAGCATACCAGGTCAAACGGTAATTTTTTCATGTTTTTGCGTGTAAACTTCTTTGAATAAATCAAGATTCTCATTGTCCCAGTATCTACAGTTACGGCGGTTTACAAAACCACTTAATACAATGTTGATTCGACACTGAAACAAATATCATGTAATCTTATTTTCTTATTATTAACTTTATCTGTCATCGCTTAACAAATCTCAATTCTTTTATCAAAATCATCCTCATTGAGCTGCTGAACAATGTGCATCTTGTAAGGATGGAACTTATGTAATTTCAGAATTTTGTGCACAGAGCCGAAATGATTTAAAGCTGCACAAAACCAGTTTCTTGAACTTTCTTAATCACGTCAAATACATATCTGCGACTTACGTTTTCATCAAGATGTTTGATTAAATTTAGCAGCCGCTCGTCGTGCACAATTATCATTTTGTCATATAAAAGAACTAGTTCCGTTCGCATTTCAAGAGTAAACCATATTGTCCAGCATAATCAGCAAGATCAAATGAGGAATTTATTAATTAATAAAAATGAGCCTTTTTCCAACAAGATAGCACGCTGCCGCATTATGACACGCCGCCCCGGTTAGAAATTGGTTGGTTGGATAATAATTTTTCAAATCATTGGATAGGGCGAGGAGGATCAATTGAATGGCTTACCTGCATCCAGATTGGACTCCACATGATTTTTCTTGTGGGGTTACCTGAAAACAATTGTGTATCAAACACAACCGCCGAATATTGACAAATTTTGACTTAGAATTACTGAAGAATGCAAGCGTATATCACCAGAAATATTCGAAAGGTTCAGAAGAGAATTTAAAAACAGACCATATTACTGTCTTCAACAAAATGGTACACAATATGAACATTTAATTAACTAATTTGAATGACACATTTTGCTTAACATAATCCCCAGAACTTGACCAAATGTCAAAGTAAGATATTGTATCATCACATTTAAGATTTTTATGTTGACCAAAGGCGGGAAGGAGGAGGAGGGGCAGGGATTAAAGGGGCTAGTTTAGTATCATGATATATTAATGAAAATTGTTCCCCCTCGAAACAAAATATGATCTGTTTTTGCATTTTTTAATAATTTCATTAGTTTCGGATGTAGGCCGTCTGGGAATTTTTAAAATAAACAAACTGTATGTTCATAACTTGTCTGAATCAACGATAAAAAATATCAAAAAGAGTCTAAACTATGCTTTACTCGTATTCGTATAGATGGATTTATGTACATATACCTATTTTTGTGGGATTTTTCTATCTACTATTGTTCCACTAAAAACGCGAAATTACCCGTTTTAACATCTACTATCTATATGAATTTAGTCTCATCGTGTTTGTTAAGGCGTTGTTAACAACATGGGTAAGCAAAGAAAGGACGTTTCAATTGACATGCGTGCACTAATAATACCGCAATATCAGAAATAGAAGAATAGAGAAAGTTTACAACAAATTAACGTTATTATAAATAAAACTCTAACAATAGGCTATACAATAAAACTGTTTAAAGGATAACAAACGCAATTTCAACAGAAATTTTTTTGATGGGCGTAAAGAACCTAGAATAACTACAGAACTCAAAGTGAATCCGAATACAGCATCAAAAGTAACGGTAAATGATGAGAGGTGCAACAGGAAAGGATGCTAGCATAGGAAAAGTGCAAACAGTGATAAGAGATGGTGGCTATAATGGCCGCATTGCAAAGAAGAAAACATTTATTAGTGAGTGAACAGATGTAACCGTTTAAGTTTTGCTACAAAGCATTCAGGAAAGTTATAGGAATTTTTACGAGTTGAATTTCGAGTCTCCCGTAAATATGGCTTTTTACTAACAACTTACGGGATATAAAACAGTGGACAGGGCTTCGAAGCATATAATCACTAGTCTGGGCATACAGCGGTAATTACGAAATAACTTACGACACCCTACATATACAGAGAACTACTCGCATATAACTAGATAAGACGATGTGGAATCGGCAATGCTGTCGTAACTTGTGCGCTGTTACCGCTTACCGCTGCCGGCCAACTCTAATAATCACTGATCCACAAAGGTACGACTAAAAACAAAATAGAAATTGCACGCGACATGCAGAAATAGATATGAACATCAAGGCAAAACAAGCTGCACAACTTTCATCCATAGAATTTTCCTAACATTTTGGGTACAAACCAGAGATAAGTTTTAAATCGCACCAAGATATCATAGTAGAAGACCCGAATAGTTATTGCAAAGAATTTCTTACGTTTGTCATATATTGATAATAATATGTATTAAATAAAAAGAAAATACAAAGAACTAAATCGAATTTCTCATAAACTACATCAGATCTTGCTTTCACATACTTAATAGCTATTATCTGTGCTGCAGGAAACATAGAAACTCGTATGATATTGTGATGAAAATATCCTATTTTAACAATTAGGAGAATACATCTCCACTTGACAAAATTCCAAGAAATACTTTCAAAGTAAGAAAATTTCTCAGTAAATCCAACTTAACAACGAATAGAAAATACAACCTGCCTAAATATTTCTAAATATACAATCTGGGATAAAGCACAAATCGTTTATTTTTCTTTCATTCACTGTGGACAAAAGAATTATATCCGAATGTTATTTCTGACACTGATTGACTGCTATAAAAGATAATGGTATATTCCCTAAACACAATTAAGATTTTTACTCATCTTTGTTGCATATGTATGGTTTTCCTATAATGTATGTGGATAGTAGACTTTGAATGTTAAATACAGCAAAATTCAAAATATTTTGAAAACTTAGTGGATCACAATCCCAATTATTGTTGTGTCTAACAATTGATACGGAGACAATACAATCTATACGAGGCGTTGTGGAGAATTCTTAAAACTATACCAGGCGTAGAAATGGCTCTTCTAGTGCCGTGCAATGTGACTTTCCCATTTCATTGCTATTGAAAGGTTCGTTTCATTTTATAGGTAAATAAAAGAAGACTGTGCTTTCACAAGGCTAATGATATATAAGGTTTGATAAAAAGTGGATGACGTGTTATCATTAAGTAGTGTAAACCGGACTCACCTCTTTTTTCAAACGCACAAAATAAAAAACTCGGAACTGTTGTTGTCACGGCTCCTTAAAATAAAAACACGTCTGTTTCAATGTCAATGTAGAATAAATTTATAATAAGTTTATTTGTTATTTCCTGTAATTATGTCCTAAAGAGGATAGCCGACGGTCTTTGGCACACGGGCGCGAGAACGTCGAAATGAACTGCATTTTGGGCTAGCAGTGGTCAGTGGGCGTCGGTCGATGTTAAAGTACGCATCGCGGGCGTTTAAAATCACAATTACGTGTCATTGTGATGTAAAATATTGTTTTTAAACTGGGCGAAACTAAGTTTCAAAACCTTAACATTTAGAAAACAACTGTTAGTAAAAGAACGTGGACATCCTCTTCCCGTACTCAATATTGCAGTGATACTAGCCTACGCAAATATGCGGCATGATGAGTCCTCAGTAATATAATATTACATTGTGAAAAGGACATATGACTTATCATACCGCATATTTTCCTAGTTTACTCATTACGGCGTAAGCGATTCGGGACTTTCGCTCTTGCTTAATTGAATGCACTTTCCGATTTTGATTTATTGGCGCAGGTGTCTGTTTTCTTAGTATTCATTACTCTCTCTCAACTACTCAACTCAACTACTTCAACACAAATGTTATCAAAGTAATTATATACTTAATTTTATGTTAACCTAATTAATATCGGATTGTACGATGGCACTCTGTTTTTTTTCCTACAATATTTAAAAGTGAATTCGGAAATGGATAGTAATTTTGTAATTTGTAACGCTTTATTGCCTCACTATTTTCTTTGATCTTTTAGATATTCTCTACCATTTTTGTAAGTCAATTAAACGATAAATAGGGATCTAATGCAGTTATATTTCATTGAGGAAGGTTATACGAAAAACAATGTTTAATTGACCTATAAAAGTGGTAGAGAACATTTAAAATATATGTAATAGGTAATAAGTACATATACATACACTCCCAGTCACGGTAGTTGGGACACCTCGTTAAATTTAGGATATTGTGCAATAGAAATTCAAAATCTTACACAATACTGGGAATTCTACTGCGTAGTAATTATTACTGGTTAGTGGATCATGCAGCATTATTAGGAATGCTGCGCTAATGGAATTTACAATAGAACTTAATCTTAATTACAATAATCCCTAATAGTATAGCAATATAATGATTTCATAGTATTACCGAAAGAAATATTCAAGTAGTATTACAATGCTCTATGTGTCATAAACATTTACAAGGGTATTTCCAAGAACGATTTTATGGTCAAGGTATTATCCTATCCTTCTAGTACCTCGCGCCATTCAATTTACTTCTAAACGTAATAGGGATCTAGTGCAGTTATATTTCATTGAGGAAGGTTATACGAAAAACAATGTTTAATTGAGCTATAAAAGTGGTAGAGAATATTTAAAATATATGTAATATGTAATAAGTACATATACATACATATGTACCTACATTTTATTCTATTTGATATACATATTTATGTATGTATGTCCTTGATATCAAATTGACTCCAATCTTATCTTTGGTATTTCCTAAGCGTTTGTGTAATGAATTTGTGTTTGAAAATGACTAATTAATGTTTTTAAAGAATCTTGAGGAACTATGTTTTGTAAGAATGGAGATTTATAAATTGTCGATCTTCACAAGTATTACCTATATTTCTGATGCAGTCGATATCTTTCTTTTCACATTTGCCTATTGTTAAACAAACGAATTATGTGTAAAGTTTCTAAACACTATTATATTAGTTTCAAAACTTTTACTGTGCACTTACCTACATGATGATAAATAGTTTAATGGGAAATTCGCAGCAAGTAAAAGTAGAAAACTTTTTGTGCAAACAATATAATTATACGTCTTTTGAAATACTTTCGCGTATCGTTTTCTCAGTTTAAAATGGTGAACAAATGAATACGTTAATCACTCAACAAAATGTTATTGAAAAGAGTATATTGGAAATACCGCCGAATGCAGTGAAAAATATAGTGGATAGTATGGAGAACTATTGATATTTTAAATGAAGCTACTCTGCAAAATCCTTTTCAAACATTTTAGTTGCTGTAATTGAAGAATATTTATATTTAGTGCATCAAATTTAGGAGATCCTTAGAGTGCTGCAAATTGTACCAGTTATGGGATACACTTGGAATAGCACCACTGAATCCGCTCAAGATTTTGGAGTTCTTGCCGGCAGTTAAACCTGAGGAGCCCCTCAGTAACTTGAGTTAACCTCAACACGGTGGTAGTAGGCGGCACGATACATACTCAAGCACATCAGTTACCCATTATATACCAATGTAATAAGTAGGTTTCAACCAGTCATAAATTTAAATAAATTAACAGTAATCGTCACTAGTACCTAATTTATAGAAATAAACGTGGAAGTAAAGGTTAAAAACAGAATGTTAAAATGAAAAAGAAGTAAGGAGAAGAGCAGGATGTAGTAAGGATATGAAGGTTCGTAAGAATACAAGAGCTGCCAGGTTATCTGTACACTGGTGCTTGGAAATCAGGAATAAAAATGATATATTTTTGAGTGTGATAAAAATAACAAATTTTTCCACATTATCGCGGTTCTCAGACCCAGAAGAAGCTTACAGCAGTTTAGATAAAAAAATAAAAAATAAAAAAATGGCAAAAACATAATAGGAATTGGTAATATTTATTAAATTTAATCAATTGAATTAATTAAAGCCGTAGATGTTATGGATATCACAACAAAATAAATACTCAATTCAAAGTCAATCGTAATTTACAATTATTTGGGTAATGCGTCACTGGTTAACTTGCACAGTTGACTGTGTCAATGTAGCAACAATGGTACACTGAAAAGATTCTATTTTTATGTAAACACCTAAGCAGTCCGTTTGTATTGCATGTATAAACAATTTAACAGACCTTTGACCATCTTATACTAACAATATGCATGATATGTAAACAATTGTTATGAATATATTTATTAATGCAAGAAAAGTGCATATCACCGTTTAAAATCAAGACCGAAAGATAAAGGTGAAATCTCTATTTAAATGTATGGAAATACACAATAAATATCATTCAAAATAATTTCCATTCAACGGTAATTTTTCATTATTATTTTGCGTATAAACCTAAAACAGTTGGTGCCTTTTATATATATTTTTTGTAAATTATGTATGCATCCGACACCCATTGGGTATTAAGACAAGAACAATGTATAGCTTGAGTCTAGGCTTATGCACACAACAAAGTTGATCAAATTTGACATTAAAGCAATTAAAATGTTCCCATGTATTTCCAGTTCGTACCTAGTAGCATCTTTAGAGGTTCTGTAAGCTTTTTTTGCCTTCACAGTTAATGTTTCGCAGTTGCGTATTTATTTTTTAAAGAGTAGGAAGACAATCTGTTATACAAAAGAGGAGAGAATTATTGAAATTATTTCAATTATGTTTTCCATAAAACCGATACATTGTGTAACCACTGCCACCAATTAATCCATGACAATTTATGTCGTTAAGTTAATGCCAATACACTGTCAGGAGATTCGTTAAATTCGGGCAGAAAGATATCGTTAAACTTGTTAAATTTAATGGGGCGACGTATGCAATATTTTCGACGAATTATTCTACATCGAGTTGATATTTATTTTAGATAGACATCAAATATATACACTACCGTCCATATATATGGGGACGACAATAGAAAGTAAAGAAAATCATAGAAATAGTAATACTAATATCTTCAAAGTTAATATTATACATTACAAATGTAATTCGTAAATTTATAGCGCAGTTTAATCAAACAACCCCCTAATATGGTACACTTCACAAGTAATTTGCATTTTACCACCATTGCTTTATTTTACACCTTACGGTACCTGAGACTGTATTAATCCCTACAGTAAAACGATTAAAATAAATTTGAGGAAAACATTGTTCGCACCGTAAGACGAATAGATTCCAACAAATAAATTATAAAAATATCGGGAAATGTATGGAAGTATTTAAAATAAAGCGTCAGTTTAAAATTTGTTATCTTCCATGTCAGATCGCCGTTAAAAATGTCAAAATGACAAGAAATATCAATTGAAAAACGTGCGGCTATTATAAAATTACGTGGCAAAGGATATTAAATGGCACAAATTGCTGTAAAAGTGAAGCTATCAAAGAACGGAGTATTCAGTACTCTTACGAGAATGCGGAAAACTGGTTCACTTCGGAATAGAAGACGGTTAAGGCGGAAAAGAGCAACGACAGCTGCTGAAGATCAATTTATAATAGTAACTTTGAAACGAAATAGGTTTCTTAACGCCCCAGAAATCACTCAGCATCTGAATATTTCGGGAAATCCACAAATATCTGTCACACAGCTAAACGGAGACTTCTTGCAGCAAGGCGAACAACAACGAAACAAGAGACTGAAATGAGCCATTCAACATGAGGATTGGACGCTTGAGCAATGGCATAAAGTGTTATGCATTCACGAATCCAAATTCCAAATCTTTGGTTCACAACGTCGATCGTTTGTGAGGCGGCGGACTGGAGAAAGAGCAAGTGAACAGTGTCTGGTTCCTACAGTGAAACACGTTGGAAGTAGTGTGATGGTTTGGGGTTGTTTTGGTGGTACAGCTGTAGGCGATTTGAAAAAATAGATGGGATCCTGCGTAAGGAGAGTTATCTGAATATTTTACAGGAAAATGTTGTGCTAAGTGGGGAAAGATTATGTGGCCAAGGTTTCGTTTTCCAAGAAGATAACGACTCCAAACATCTATCTTGTTTATGTAGAACTTATTTGATGTCTCTTGAGGAAGAAGACAAGTTAATACGAATGATATTGCCACCTCAATCTCCAGATCTGTCGCCAATAGAGCTAGTGTGGGATGAATTAGACCGCAGTATTCGAAAAAGGAGGTAGCAGCGTACGAGATCTTGGGAGAAGCTCCAGGTAGCATGGACCGAAATTACAGACGATTATCTGGAGTCTCTGATTAGAAGAATGCCAAGAATATGTGCCGCAATTATTTATTAAATCTCGAGGTAGGCATATTGACGAAAAATTAGTTAAATTTTATTTTGTAATATTGTGTGCTTCTTTTTTCTTATTAAACATTGTTTACGCAATGTCAAAAGTGTATTAATAAATATTACTACAAATCTACTCTATATTTCTGTTCAATTCAACAAAACGTCAATCTTGAAGTCGTCCCCATATATATGGACGGTGGTGTACATACTTATAATCCCACAATGCAAAACTAAAGTTTTTGTAAAGTAGCACACGATTTACGTCATCAAAATTTGTGACGTTCAATAACAGTAGTGTTGCCGAGCAAAAATATCAGTAGTTCAGCTTAATTTGGAAGAATATCATATCTCTGAATATTAATGAAAGTGCTTTTTGTTCCTACAATTTAAATTTGAAACAGGAAGGATATCGTTTACTAAGTTATTTACTTTCATTCAATATAATTTCTGCAAAAGCCAAGAGAAATTTGTGGAGGTATTCTAACTCCAAATATGTATATATTTTATATAGTAATTATATAACAAGATTTCGCATAATTTCGAAACAATCACAAAATTGTATTTTTCATCCAATATCAGAAATGGGACTATCTGTTACACGTTTGTGTAGATTTTCCAATTCTATCTTATGTTGATTGTAATAACTTTTACTTATTCCCGAAATTAATCCAATAGCATTAAAATTGCAGAAGCAAGTATAGTACTTTGTGGCCAGTCTCTTCGGATAACTATCTCCTTGATACTATTTCCGTGATTGGTTTCTAAAATTTTGAACAACTTAATAACAACAAAGCATATTCTGCTTCTTCTTTTCATGAATCCTTATGCCTCTCAGCGTCGGTTTATCTCTGAATCTTGCGGCGATTTGATCTATTTCTTTTCCCATAGTGTTCGGTCTGTACTCATGTACGTTTCTATGATCGTCCCTCGCTTCCGTTCCAATTCGTATATTCTATCAATCCTTTTTTCCCTTCTATTGTTTCTTTTGGCTTCTATTATTTTATTTATTAGACTTTTTTGTTTCATTCTTGTTTTGTGACCGTACCAATTCAGTTGACTTCTTTCAATTCTGTTTAATATACTTCTTGATTTATCATATTCCTAACGTTTGTTTTTTATTTTATACATTTTAGTTTTCCCCGTGATGTTTCTCAAAAATTACATTTTCATAGTCGTTATTTTACTCTCATGTTTATGCTGTATTGTCCAGGACTCATTTGCATACATTATTGTGGGCATTACTACTGAATTGTATACTCTTTGTTTGATCTTTGTTTCTATTTCTTTCTTCCCGAAGATGGTTTGATTTAAAGTGTAGTGTATGCCAACAAAGCATATTAAATAATTTAATTTTTCACGTGAGTTCCCTTTTGAGCGAATTGGGATCAAACGCCACATTATTTTCGTTCAACCAACCCATAATTTTAAGTTTCAATGAAAACTCTTCGGAGTTAGATCACTTCGAGGAGTTTCCTTCTTCCATCTGAAAATCCATATTTCCGGCATCCAAGAAATGACTGCTTTAGTAGCCTCCCCAAAGTAAATTTAAAGTAACACGCTCCTCTGAAATAACATTATTGCTAACATAACATTAGAGAAACAAAAGTTATTTACACCTGCGACGTTCACAGATTTGATAAATAGTATGCCTGATAGCAATCTATGATGCATCATCTACTGAAATAACATTTGCGTTTAGACTTGGGAGAGCTTGAAGGCTTGTTGCTTTTAACACATTGTCAGACATAGGATACAGCACTTATGCTCAAATTTTTCAAATTTTGTGGTATTGCATCTCGCTAAAATTTGTAAAATTTTTAATATGTTTATTAACATTATATATATCTTACAGACACTACTTCTCTTACCGCATTCGAAGGAATAAATGGGCCAGCATTATTACGTTCTTCTTCAAAGAAGGATTGAGAAAGCAACCATTTGTTTTTTCCCGCTACTCAACTGTTTATAAATCACACGAATAACGCTTGTTAGCCACAAATGTCCAACTGACAGTTCGCGTTTGACAACACTGAAATTGGGACAAGCATAACCTCGAAGAATGTTACTAAATGCGAACGCACTTTAAATGATTACTAAGGTTTGGATTACTAAGGAGTGGATGCCGTGTCTTTGTCTCCACTTACGTGCAAGGCACGACATTATAATACGGAGAAGTAAGGGCGCCAGTCCGGTTTACACTACTTACTGATAACACGTCATCTACTCTTTTGTCAAATCTTAATGATTATCTTTTAGTTTTACGTTGGTATTAACTTACTTCATTGTGTATGACGTCGTTTGCTAGGTTACAACAATTTTACTATTCAGAATGCAGTTACCAATACCGCCACAGAAACTACAGCAAATGATTGGTAGTTTTACCGTCAGTTTTACAGCGTGCAAAATTAATGTGTTTGTTTTCGACATCGAGAAAGTGAGTGGATTTTTAACCACGTGATTTTAGAGGTTTTTGATTATGCCTTTGTAATCGAACGCGCGAAAGAGATAGGTTACGTTAGTTTTACTTCAAAATATTTCAAAACGAACAAGACGAGTTCGTGGCATCTTAAGCGAAATATTAGTGGTGCAACCTGTTAAATTTAAATTTTGTCATTTTGTTGACCGAAAAATAAAGTAACTAACAAGGGGAACGTCAAGGTTGTGAATAACGGATTTTAATGTGTCCCCAATATATTATAGAGGCATCTCCTACGAGTATCTTGGTACCACCTTTTGCAGCCTTTCGGCCTAGTTCTCTAGTTCTCTAGTTCTTGCGAAAGTTTTCTTAACGGACTTTATATACCGTTCATCTTATGTGAATATAGTGCAGTGGTTAAGTTCCAGGTCTACTACGCTGGCGATCCGTGTTCAAATGCTGCTCTTGTAGTTTTTTTCTCAATTTCATTGCAAATGATATTAACAAATATATTTAATTTCATGCAAAATTGTTAAAAAATGATATTTTTTGCCATGGTAATTTTATTAATAAAATGATGATATTTTAAATCGCTTAAGAAAATTAAAGGTGGTTTTTGACACAAAATGATATATATAGTTCTTTGTGGGTAAATTCCATTATTTCTTCAAAAGAACATTTAAACGTTTAGAATCAAAATTATTTGACTCTTTTTCCTTAAATGCTTTGGCCATTTTTACTGTTTGCTCGACAGAAAGTGAATCATCAAAAAATACCAAACCGACTGCTTCTTCGGTGAGATACCATAAATGCCCACAAGAATTCTTTGATGTTGCTTTTGACATGTTTTCACTTATTTTATTATAAAAATAAAGGTTGCTTAAAAACATCAAGTTCTGGGCCGATGCTTTGTAGGCAAAAGGAGCATTACAATACGCTTTTATCTATATCTTTAAAATAAATATACAAATATCCCACAATCCTTGCAATTCCGCCCGAGTCAATTTTAGTTTAAAATATAAAAATAGTTTAAATTATGATCACTAGTGATAAAACAATTTAATTATAACATTTGATTGTGAAATTTAAAATACACACCATGCTGCACATTTGCTTCCAATTAATTTTATTAGTAAAGTTAGTATAGCGAAAAATATTTTTGAACAATTTTGCATGAAATTAAATATATTTGTTAATATCATATGCAATAAGATTGAGAAAAAAACTACAAGAGCAGGATTTGAACACGGATCGCCAGCGTAGTATGCCTGGAACTTACCCACTGCACTATACTCCCTTCTTTACAAATTTATTAAGATTAGCGGTATATAAATTTCGTTGGGAAAACTTTCGCAGTTTTCTTAAGAACTAGGGCGAATGGCTACAAAAGCTGGTAGCAAAATACTCGTGGGAGATGCCTCTATATAGTCTATATAGTCGAAACACATCAAAATCCATTATTCACAGCCTTGACGTTCCCCTTGTAAGCAACATTTTGTCGTATGTATGAATATGAGTGAACAATTTCTTTTAAACGATGCGTTTCAAGTATTGTTATATTTAGAAATTACTCTTAAAAGACATATACTCATATGCCGGATTATGTACACAATCGTAGTGGTTTTGGTATTCGTATGATAGTGGCCCGATATGCTGGTAGATAATACAACAGACGCTCGATAACGTGAACTAATTCAGACCAAGGGCTGAAACACAAGCAAATTATTAAAAGAAACCTTTAATACGCCAAAATAAAATACAAAAATATTCTAACAACCTTTTGTAAACACTAAGGATAACAATAAACCAAAATAGCGTTTTATATTCGTCTATTATTCGTCGTATTAAAGAACGAACCTCAACCAACAAAGGTGGTAAGACTACTTTTGTAAAATCAAAACTACATACATATGTATGTATACGCAACTAAAAGCATCTGTGTTTGCTATAGCAATGAGTTATCCCGGGAATATACACAATTAAGTTCAAATATGGATATATGCTACATAAATCGGGGACTCTCCTATATAATTGGATAACTCGGGGATTGATCAAACTAGGCTTTTCATAGGTAACTTGTAACGCATTTGCAACGCTAGAAGTTATTCGTAGACGGTCGGAAATTGCGTGCTGTTTTCGTTATCGATCTATCGAACTTAGAATACTTTTTCGTTATCGAGCGTCCCGTGTAAGCCTATACTATAAATTATCTCATATGTATTTGCAAATATTTTCCACATGTCTTTCTGGTAAAAGCAATTTAAATATAGCTATACATTCGTCACCAAGTCGGGGAATCACCTCGATTCTTAGAATACACATGCCTAAACATCTTTGTGGTAGTAGATATTGTAATTTTGTTTATCACTTTTGGTAAGTTTCTAGTATTACAACTAATTTTACCTACATGTAGTTGTAACAGTAGTTTGTAATATAGGTGTTCATGGATAGCACTTTATGGAAGAATAGATGATTCCAATTTTAACATGGAAATTTGAGTATCATTGTTTGAAGTTGTATTTCTTGTAGACGAATTCGTCCAATATTTAGGATTGACGGTATCATGATCCAAGTTGTTTAGTTTAACATATTGCGATGTTACCGTGTGCAGATAATGCCTATAAGATGGACTTATTAGCACGATAACGACCCCAAACACACTCCAATGAGAGTTAATCACCTGATCTCAATACAATTGAGAATCTTTCGGTTGAGATCAAGAAAAAGGTTTCTACAGCCCAGACCTAAAATAGTAGAGAATTCTGGGAGGCAGTTCAGCGAACGTGGACTTCACTCCTATTCGAAGTGTGTCAACGTTTAGTTGATTCTTCGGAAGGTCAAATGCGTGCATTCTTTGATAATAGGGTGCGGTCAAAAATAAAATTTTTAATTTAATTTAAAATATTTGAGAATTTTATGTCCTCTTTAAGCATTGCTATTTTTTCGCACAACTGTTAGTCAGCATGTCAAACTTATGATGTGTTTTCTTAATTCTTCAAGTTGTACATATTTATTCTTACGGTAAATCTAACTTCAATCTTTTCATATATTTTATGCAAGTGACTGAAAAATACCCTTTTTTGACTGTAAGTAACAACACTGCTATGATATTATTTTGCACAGGATCGTACATATATATATAATATGTATATACCTATATATTATATATATGTATACAGAGTATTCCACGCAACTAGTTTAATAGAAGTTTTCGATGTTGTATTATTTATTTGTATTTGAAATTTTGGTATTGGTATCTATACCATTTGCCTTCTAAAAGAAAATATTTTTCTGAAAATATTACTTTCTATTATACCGGAAATCGATGTCAACTTTATTATTTAAATAGGATGCTATAGTTTTTATTACATTTGTGTACTCTAGGTTTGGAAATAAGTCAATTGTTAGTGTTACCCTGTAGTTAGTGCATTAATCAATAGAGCAAACAACAAATCCTCTAAGGGAGTTCGGGAATTTTACAAATTGTGTCCAGGAATTCCGATACCACCAGAGCCCGTTATAACGAGATGGGAAACGTAAGGTGGGAACATGAAAGTGAAAGACCAGTTTAAGAATTCTTAAGTTGCAAAAGGTGTACCACTTAACAAACAACATTACCCAGTGATCTTCAATTTGTCTCTTTGTCATTGGAACAATTAGTGACATTTATACGAAGGTTCGAAGCCGCGTTAAATCAATTAATTCATCCTACAGACCAACAAGTTTCTGAGAAATTACGTTCGGTTTTCCGTAACAATCGTCAGTCCGACTTTCTGGTGCGTTTCCGAGTGACATTGATTCATATTTAAAATTTGCAAATCTTAGCTCGATTAATGTCGAACATTCTTTTTGTACACATAGCAAGATTTTCAGTGATAAACGCCGATATTTATCAGAATTCACCATAGAATGCGACTCGATGCCCTGATTTTACAACAGGTCTGGTGGTAGCCTATCCATACAGCTTCCATAGCAACTAATGAGGTTCCACTTCATATTTGTTACTATTCGGTGATAGTTGTCGATAACGCCATTAAATTTCCGGTGAAAGTAAATAACCTACATACTTATGCGAGTAAAAGTTATCATAATTTAATATTAGTAATACAAATCCACAGTAGCTCCCTTTTGTAGCACTCATGCAAAGTAAGACACAAGCAATACACTGTAAAATTAAAAACTAAATATTCATAAACTACCGCATATAGCATAAAATATTAAAGAAATTTACACAAAAACAGTGTACTACGTAATCGGACACATAGTATGAAAGCAGTATAAAGAACTTTACGACCGTTTTTCGTCGATTTTATGGCTTTCGCAGGAAATACAAACCCCTATCTTGTGTTTATCAGTAGCGTTACAACGGACACAACAATCATCCGCAACGTGCTTGGGAATAGCGTTCAAGTAAGCACCAGTCCGTGTGTCTATAAATTCCGAGCATTTGCTGTCTTGACCAGGTCTGGTTATAGCATAAGCAAATAATTAACAGTTTCAGCTTACGTTTAATGTAATTGATATTCGTGTTTTCTTGTAATTTAAGTATAAAATGCATAAGGACAGAATGCGACCATTTATTGTTATATAACAATTATCTGCATTATAATCAAATGCGATTTTATAACGACTCTAAAAGCACTTGAAAGTAAACCACCATTGGTAATTATTTGCCCGTCTGTTTTATTTTATTTTTAACACATTGTATGCATGTGAAATGACTAAACACGCTTTCGCATATTATTACTAGACTGCGAGAGCTGACAAAGAGGCCGCCAACAATGTGTTAAAAGTGTGAAATCCCTATCAAGAGACTGTTAATGAGACAAAACACGTCAAGTGAGCACCCCCAAAAACCTCTATGTCGTCGATTTTTATGAAACATAGATCAAACGAATGCCTATACCAATACTAAACATAGCCTCAAAGGATTTTGCAAAATTCCGATTTTTATTGTTTTTACGGATGTTGATTGTAGTGATTTTGGAGTCGATGCAAAGTGGAACATCTTTGCAACGTCACACGGCAAACGAGCGTGCGACGGTATGGGTGGATGTGTAAAAAGACACGCGTATCAAACGAGTTTGCAACGTGTCAACGAAAAACGCATAACAAACGCGAGAACATTATACGAATGGGCGAGCTTTTTTGAAAAAATAAGTTTCAGCTTCTGTTACAGTTGGATCATGATTCAAATGATAGCCGATTGATGCAACGTTTTGCAGATGCCACAGCTGTCACGAATACGCGACAGTTCCCCAATTTTAATCCCGTAGATTCAGATAATATAGTTTGTAAGATATATTGCGAAGATGAAAAAGTTACAATCACCCAAGTAACTAAAAAGTGGTGAGTTAATTTCTCGGTGTGCGTAGAACGTACGCTCAGCCGCTCTAGCGTAGAGTAAACAGGCATCGAAGAAAATTGATGTCGAGTTAGAGAATAAGTCGGGGAGTCAAATTTTTTCGTGGATTCTTATAGTTCAAGGTTCGAGAAACATTTTGCGCCTAGATTTGAAAGAATCGAAACATGAGAACATTATTAAAAATTCAATTGTTTATTTAATTATTATAAATAAATACATAAATAAATAAATCTACAAAAATTATTTATTTCATTTTAAAATATAAACTTCTAAGAATTTCTCATAAAATTTTCATAACATTTCGTTGAAAAGCATGCGAAAAATAAATTTTTTCATTAAAAGTGATTAAAATATTTAAACATCCGTAAAAACAATAAAATTTCAAATTTTGCAAAATCCTTTGGGGCAATATTTAGTATTGGTATAGGCATTCATTTGATCTATGTTTCATAAAAATCGACGACATAGTGGTTTTTGGGGTGCCCACTTGGCGTGTTTTGTCTCAATGGTACAAGAGGAAGAGAGTAAAATTTTGAGGTTATATTGTGAAAGATCATTTGTAGATCAATGTAATTTATTAATTTAACTCAATTAAATAATTTAACAGGTATCGATAGCTTTTGCTATGCAATCATATTGCAGTGAAATCATAATTCATTTCAGGAAGGCAATCAAATGAAAGTGGATGAACGTGATTATATACATATTAACGATAGTATGACGATATACATGACCATAATCACACAATATTTAACATGCGATAAAATAATCTACTAAAGACTTAGTAAAGAAAGAATTCAGAGATGTTACGCTGTGTTATGTTGTTATGTTGTTATGTTAATATTTTTATAACATGAACGTTTGTTCTGGATATGTATATTTATATTTATACATACTTTTGTAATTGCTTTCTATTTTGCAGTTTAAAATTATTTACTTAGTTATGTATATGTATATTTCATATTTAAAATTGATACATTCAACACAGCTCATAAACAATAGGTGATTTATTGCAGCTGTGTACAAACAAACATTACTGCGGATTTAGTTCAATCCTCCATCCAGATATAGTCTAGTTTGAAAAACGTATGTACGTCGCCAAACAAGATGTACTACATAACACCGGCGCCCAATGCGCAAAGTGTTTTTGTACTTGCCCGACCAACCACTAAGGCCCAGAACAGACGGTGAAACGCAACTGCAATGAAACCCTTTTGAAATTATTGGTTTGAAACTAGTTTCAATCGTTTTCCACACACCCCGCAACCTAAATTAAACCACAATGTGATGAAATTATCACAATCATTTCGGTTTTCTTTGAGAACAGACGTCTGCAAAATGTCTAGTTCAAGTGATGAAGAAGTTGTGGTTATGTATTTGTACCTTCGACAAAGAAAAAGGTGTGAAGGAAGAACTATGTGGATACATCCCTACATTGAGAAGCCGATGAAACGCAAACATAAGTTTCCTGCACGCCGGTGTCAATACAACTGATTTCCAATGCGTTTCAAACCGGTTTCAGAATGGTCGCGTCATGCGCGGTCTCTCAAAGGAGTCTATGGCATAAACTCAAATGAAACTCAAAAATAACTAGAAGTTGCAGTTTCGTTGCAATTGCGTTTCACCGTCTGTTCTGGGCCTAAGAGAAACAATCCTGCACTCGCGCATTATCGTGCGAGATAAGGCAGCGTTAAAGAGAGTATGTAAAGACATGGCTCCGTACTATTTGAACGTCAATTAAACATAAATGCGCTTCACACCGCCGTCTAAAGAACTCTTCGAAGACGCTCGCTGCCTAAATAGCGAATGATTTGATATACTAATTCAGCAAGGGCTCCACCGATTTTAATTTTGTTTGATGTAAAAGACTGAGAAGTGTATACCCTTCAAAATGATATAGCACGCATGGGGTAGTGTCATTTAAATTTTGGGGTGGGAGCGAGGGTAAAAGTTTCCCAACTGATTGGAATGCTTTATTAAATGTCTCCCTCCCAAAAAAAAAAAAAAAAAAATCGGAGTGTTTCAGCGATTTGTGATAATTTTACTAATTAAAGAGTTATTCAAGATGAAAAGTTTTCAAATAAAAGCCTGTATAAAACGAGTCACACATGTAAAGCCAGGTGATATCAGTGGCATTCAAAAATATGTTATCTATAGATACTATGAACATAACCACCAAACACAATGATAATTCCATGCCGCAATGGAATTTTGGCAAAGGAATGCTGTTAGACATTCGTATTCGAAACCTGCGTGTCCGGTTTTCGTTCCGCACTCCGTACAAATTGTATCTTAGATAGAAAATCTAATGGTAGCAATTTGGCGGCTCTGGGTGGTTGTTTTATGGTACCATATCGTCAAATCTCCCTTTAAGTGTTTTGTTTACAGACTTTCTGACGATACCGAAGCTTTTATACCTTTTTAGTGATAAATTTAAAGACGTTTATGGAAATCAAGCAGAGATATACAAAAATTTGTTTTCATCATTATCGAGAGGTGCGATACTAGTTTCTGAAATTGTAAACTAACTTTTACACTTAAAATTCCGAAGTTCAGACGCGATTAGCTTCAGTCTGATGGGTACACTTTACCTCTCTTCAGAGTTTGCTTTGATAATTATCAATTATCTTTACACAATAACACGGAACTTGAATTAATACTGAAAGCAGAATCCCTTTAGAAAATTATATTTACAGGAAAACTGTTGAGGTGTTTTGATTAAAGAAAAGTTATACAATAGTGTCGCGATTTAGTGAACTAATGCATTTTTATTTCTGTATTTGCACCGTAGGTCTTGCCCGGTAAAACCTTCCAATAAAGACTCGATTCGTCAGCATTATATACATATTTGATTTGGCAATACGGCAAGCTCTTTAATTTTATCTTTTAATTTTTGTTTAAATGATTCCACCAACTCTGGATGGGATGATAATTTTTCGCCAGATATTGTTAAAAGTCGTATTCGATAGCGTTTAAATCTATTCAGCAGTAAACGACGATGTATCATCCAATATTTTTGTTGAACTTTTGTAACATAATTTAAGTTACTGCAGCATTTCTTTCTCTTAATTTAAGAAACCATTTATATAAGGCGTTTCCATCTTTGCATAGGTAGACATTTTTAATTTTCCTTTTACCTGGACCCCCAAATGTTTATGTAACTCTCTCAGCGATTACGTGTCGTTTCCTCTTTATTTCGCATATAGTAGGCTTTGCTATTCCATAATTTTTCGCTAATTCTGTTACTGGGTGTCCTTTCTTAAGTATCTAAGTTTTTCGTCCCCATGTTTTCTCTGCGACATTTCCAATTAAAATTTCAAATAACCAATTTCAAGAAAATGATCATTATATATGTATGTACTTACTTACTTTTATGTATATATTATTTAGTATGTATATGTATCGTAATACATATAAGAATAAACATTAATACTAATACAACTCATTGCAATCACTATTTTGCAACAAGTTTACATAAAAATATAAACCAGAATGGCATTGCTAACATAATTCAGCGAGTGCTGTCTATACAGTGAAATACGTTAAGGGTGTTCGGTACTTTTTTCAAGATCGATTAAACTTAAATTTTATTTATTAGATCCAAAACTATTTTGAAAATTGTATATTCAACCTTTAAAAGTAGTGCGTGTAACGATAAAATACTAGTTTTTACAATATTAAGAGCTTCTACAGCTTTAATTTGTTTTTCAATCATAAGTGAAGAGCCAGTAAGTTTACCAGCTCGAAATTTTGCATACCGTTTATTCGTTACGATAGCTATGTCGTATCGGTGAGCTTTTGTAAATTCCTTGTTTGTTGTTGAATTTAACCTCAATTAAGGAATTGAAAAATGATCATGAGCTTACCGTCATTTTTGGCCTCAAGAAAGCAACGACAACAAAGGAATTTACAAAAAAGGTCGCCTATAGGACGTAGCTATCGTAACGAATACACGGTATGCAAAATTTCGAGCCCGTAAACTTACTGGTTCTTCACTTATGATTGAAAAGAAAATGAAAATTAGTAGTTTGTCGTTACATACACTACTTTTAAAGGTCAAATATACAATTTTCAAAATAGTTTTGGAACCAATAAAACAAATTTAAGTTTAACCGATCTTGCAAAAAGTACCGAACACCCTTAAGATATATATTTAGAGAAAGTCCCTACATTAAACATGCGTTTTTATGGTTAAGTGTTGTTCGGGGCTTTCAATGTTCGTTGTATCGCGACGTAATTTTGGTTGTTCATTGGAGCGGGTAGTTCATTCGAACCGGAGTTCACTAAATCGCGACTCTACTATACTTTACACATTTATGTTGATAATTTTTGCCCTACGGTTTCTATTTGCAATCGTTTCTGTTGTAGTTTATGTTTTTAAATTAAAATATTGCAGCAGCAGCTAATTTTATGAGAAAATAATATGTATAATTCTATTCCTTATAAAAAAACGTTTAAGTAAGCAATTTTTTTATAAAAATGATATAAAGGCTTTTAATCCAAAGTAATAAATCTTTTTACTACTATTAAAACTAAATTAGGAAAAAAAAAGAAAAATCAAATAGATCAGCAAGATTAAAGCAATACAATTTATAAAATAAATTGTGAAGGCTGTGATGGATGTTGCATCGGTCAGACCAAACAGTGTTGAAAGAAAATGTATAATTGTATATTCTTTAAATAATAATTTTGATGCAATGATCCTTGCAACAATAAAATTACAGACATTTAGGCCGTTGCTGTGATTTTGAAAACACAACTATTGCAGATAGAAAGAATCATTATAAAAGAAGACAAATATACGAGGTAATACATACATAAAAAGAAAAGAACTTTCAGAACCGATACTAAAAATTTCAGTAATTTACATACATACATAGTATTTTAATGGAATGAAAACAAACCTTGACTACTTTTCTTTCAGTAGTTTCTTCGAACAAAGATTGTTTTGATATGGGAAGTATATAATATTAATAGAACTGTAAATTCACTATAGATCATATATATCAAGAAATCTCAGTTATTAGTTATTTCTTATGTTGCTAGATACCAAATTAAAATCAAATGTTTTGTATATACAGTATTATATTTCACTGACGACATTTTTACGAAAACGGTTTAATTACCGTTGTGAAATATAAGGTGCAAATTTTGAATTTGTCTTTTATTTGAACTAGGAAGTGATGGAGGTAATTCTAAAGATAAATATTTCAATAGGTCACGAAATATATACCCTGTGAGAAACAGTGGCCAAGGCCAGAATCGGACCTTACCAGCTGTTTCCAATCGGTACCTATATATACTTACTTAAATATGTGTATCTACAATCTATCTCATGAAATTGCTTAAAATTGCAAGTATCATATTCGCGACCTTTTCATTAGCCTACTGATTGAACCTTTTATTTGGTTGGCGTTCAGAAATATGCATGTGCGGTAGTGCGTGATACACGACGGCACATCTTTATAATACATATTTATTAGGTGGGATGGATTAGTACGAATCATAAGTTACGTTTTCAATGAACGGTAATTGGTTTTTAAAATAGTACATTTATAGTTTGTGATTCGTGACATCCAAAGTACGTAGAATTAATTCTAAATTATACCTAATATATAGCGACTGCGTATTTGCCGTATTGGTTGATTTGTTTATCTTTGCTTCTAGATGTTGGTATAGATTCTCTCTTTTTTGACTTGATAATAACATATAAGCTTTATTTTCTATTTGGTTGATGTTGTTATAAATGGGAAAAATTTGTTCCAAGTAGTATTGGTCAGGAAATTGTGAATAGAATTCTTTGATTTCCAGAATAATTAATAAATAAATGAATATTAGATTCATCAATTTGTTTATAGGATAAATATTTCGAAGTTACTAACAAACCGAAGTGCTTTTGGCATTCGTGTAATCAAAGATTGAAAATATTGATGTTTCTACTTTGTAAAAGTTAACGAATTGTATGTGCGCTTTGTTGCCAGACAAACAATATGAAGCAATATGGGAAAGAACTGACCTGGAACGGTGATTCTGTATAACTTAAGAGGTACATACGTGCATGAGAACTCGATTCTGAAAACTGCAATGTACATGGAGGTAAAATGCTGTCATGTTATTTAACTATTCAAAAATGTTTCAGTTTCGTCGATTTTCTTTTAAGTTACCCTTTCTTTATCATAATGTAATATTAAAAAATTCACTTTTATTGCAAGGTACAAGAATATAGTCTTTCTTGGGTATATATTATACAGTTCTGATTAAAAGTAGGTTAGAAACTATTAAAGTACAAATATAAACTATAATAATGGAGAATCGTCTGTTCTCATTATAACTGATATTGTGAATGTTGTATTATATTTGCATATTAGCATTATGATTTCCAAAAATCATTTGATCGCCAGTAAAATTAAAATAAAAACTCAAAATTAAGCAAATTATGCAATGAAAACACTTGGTTGATCCTTTTTGAAATGTTATTGCTAAACACATAGAAAGGGGGACTAAAATAATGTTTTGACAGTTTAGACAAAGAAACAATGGCTGCTTTAATGGCGCGTTGTTACGTTCCCATTGCCCTGATCAAATCATGTAATTTCCTCTGTCGCCGAGCGATATGTTGGATGTCTTGTTGATGAATTAGCTCCCACTCTTGTTGGTCGATATTGTTAATAACATTTACCGGCCCAAACCATAACCATCACCACCTGCAAGCTGTTACAAGCTTTAATCGGTAATAAACCGATTTTGGAGAATAGTGATAGAAAATCTGTCATCACATATAGCGCTTACGCCCTTGCCCAGGCTACCTTGTCGACGAACCAGCTTCACAATGCCATCGGATAATATCTGTTGACTGTTGAATGAAGTAGTACCAGAGTCCTCGCCACAAAACGCTAACTCGGTTCGTTATTCACTAAGGCCAGAGCTTTAGTCACAGTTCGTCCATGGATATTTTCGTCAATTTAGCTTTAAACATACATTTACTGATAAACATAATTTAAATGTATGTATATAAACGAAAACAACAGTAACAGAAACGTAAATAAAAACAATATTAGCCGCGAAAACTTACTTGCTAGTACAAACAGACGGTTTTTAATAAATTAATGAGAGGTTTTTTAACGAATATAACTCACGTGGACATTTCAAATAATAAAAACACACGGTCGCTTTATTTTTATTATATATAAAACTAAAAATGTGTTTTTTAATGTACTTCATGCTGATGAGTGTATATACCCACATATGGATATGTGTATATATTTCATTTATTATTAATTGCCATTAAATTATGTTTCGTATGCACAAGTAGCTCTCGGTTAACGATGGTTCCATTTAGGCCGATTCACAACGTCACATGTCTGCGTCTTGAAATTCCCCGATTCTACTGATTGTGAGTACGTATGCACTGGACTTCCCTGGGCTGACTGGGGAAGTACCAAAACAACTGTATTGATTGGTGCTCCGGTGATAACGTATTTACCAAACTGCTACAACGTATGCATATTTATTAACCTTCCTATACTCACGCATACGGTCTGTGAGACCGATTTATATAGTATAGTATACGTCTTTCATTTTGACGTGAGTATAGGAAGGTTAAATACAGTATTACAATTGAATCCGTTTATTGTTTCTATTCAATATTTTTACGCAAATTATTAGTAAAGTAAAAATAGCATGTCTCATAAAAGAAGTGAAGAAAAATTATCTGAACATGGTGCTAAAAAGGCACGTAAATCTCTAACACTTGAAAAACAGATGGAGAATGGACAAACACGTCGTAATGTCTGTAAAAGTATAAACTTAGCTCCATCGACGATTACTACCATCATGACAAATGCACATTGAATGAAAGAGTCTGTACAACAATCTATGGCAATAAATGCAACACAAATTAATTATAGAAGTATTTTTTTTTAAATGGGAAAACTATCGTTATGCGTAGATAATTTAAATCAGATAAACCTTCCTTTCAGTATCAGTCAGGGCGTTATAATTAACAAAGCAGACATTTTTTGCAGATCTTAAAAAGACAGAAGGAGGCGAAGCAACATTTTTAGGAAGACAGGGCTGGTTTATGAGATTTAAATCTCGAAATAAGCGTCGTAATGTCAAATTATGTAGTGAGTCGGTGCAGATCTTGTAGCAGCGGCTGCTTCTCCAAAAGGGTTTCAAGACTGTGTAAAATAAGGCAGTTATCCTCCTGACCTCATTTTTAATGCTGATCTGACTGGACTTCATTGGAAAAGTTGCCATCACGAACCTTTATTTCCCAGGAAGAACGTTCCGTTTCAGGTTTTAAAGCTGCGAAAGATATAGTAACTATTTTGTTGGGAGCTAATGCTTCCGGAACTTTGAAGCTTAAACCAATGTTGGTGTACCATTCACAAACACCACGTGATTTTAATGGCCTAAACATTTCGAAGAATTAGAGCATGTAGAGAATGTTGTTGAAGATGTTAGCAGGCTTGCACGAGAGGTAGGATTAGACAATGTCACAGCTGAAGTTTAGTGATAGAAGTTTTAGAGAACCACTTTCAGCTGCTCTCTACCGAAGAATTAGAAGAAATAGCCAGCGAATAAAGTCGTGTACAGTCAGACGAGGAGAAAGAAAACGACGAACCTCTAAGAGTTGGAAAAACGGCCGATATAAAGCGTATTCTTTCAACCACAGAAACCGTGACTGATGAACTCTGTGCGATAGAGACCACGACTGGGAAGTTCGAATGTAAAACGGTGTGTTATCGCGCCAATTCGACCATATTCTGAATTTCTTAAGGAAAGAAAAAGAACACTTAATCGGTTAACACTCCATAATTATTAAAAAAGATATAAGATATTCGCAAGAATAACACCTCCTTAAAATTTCACGTTTTTTGACAAAATATTGTTTCGTTTTTGTTATTGAAAATTTTGTTCTATTTTTACAATTGTGTGTGTGAATTCTTATTATAATATAATATATTAATAATAATAATATATATATATATATATATATATATATATATATATATATGTATATATATATATAATAATTTTACTTAATTTTAGTTCTTTGCCACGAGATGTATTTTTTCATAAGATTATAGCATTAATCTACGATGGACTACTAACGGTTTTTGAGTTTTTCTCCTGTTTATTATTACACCATATCATCTGTATTGCAATCATATCTATATATGTATATAAAAATGGATCGTGGTTTGTTCGGATGCTTAAAACTTGAAAACGACTGGATCAAATTGGATACTTCCTTCTGCGGGTTTGTTCGTAATTGCCACGCGAAGGTTTAGGAAAAAGAAAACTATTGAAACATTTAAAATATTATTATTTATTTATATTATTTAATAGTTTAGGTTATGACAGTTGTCATGGTGCGCATACAGACAGTTAAGGTTATGACATTTGTGATTGTGCGCGCATCAATAATTATTATGTCATAATAGAAGCAAAGTCAGCAATATCCATCACAGTCTTATTTACAATGCCGCGAGCGAGAAGATCGAATCTTTCACAACGAAGCCGTAATGAAATTAGACTGCGGAATATTGCGAATCAATCCACTGCAGATGAAGAAGAAATCGCACGAGAGAAGGGCGTCGTGTTAGTACGGCCCGACTTCGTCTTCACAAACACAAGAACAAAGAGAGGCCATACGTGAAACGGCTCGGTTGGCAATGAGAAATCGTCGAGCAGAACACAGAGATCAACAACGTCGAGCAGCAAGAAGAAATGCTTCAAGTGTTAATTTGAATCGAGGAGCGGTTCAATACGATTCCACAACTGGTTGTGTGCGTCCATTGCGATGCATTGAAGTTCGCTGGAGAAACGCCTGGATTGTGCTGTCTCAGTGGAAAGGTTAAATTGGCCATTGTTGCCTCCGCCACTTGAGCCATTACATTCATTGCTTCATGGCGAAGCTCACGAATCACGACATTTTCTTTCGAACGCGTAAAAGGTACAACGCATGTTTCCAAATGATTTCATTTCATTTCATTCAGTCCGACATTCAAGGTAATGTTTGTTAATAAGAGAGTAACCTTTATTTTTGCTAATCATAAATCACTAATTATCACTTCCCTTTCGACTATACAGATACAAGGACAAATTTACCATAGAATTGGATCATTGCAGCCGGTTGAAGACGTACAACATAAAATTGTTACAAATTTACTTCATGGCCAATATGTAGGACCCACTTGATCGGCGACAAACGATCAATAACGCAATGAAAAGAGAAATTCTTCAAGATTTGCACCAAATACTTCATGAACATCCATGCATTGATTCGGTTGTTCAAAAGTGCGTTGGATCGCATGCCAAGTGATGACTATAAAGTCGTGATCAGAGCAAATAAACGACCTGTTGGAACATACGAATGACAATTCAACGTTCCGACAATATATAAAGTCGCAAAATGTAGTATATCACATGGTACTTCAATGAAGATAATCGACACGAGTGCAACCCATTCAGCAAATAGTTTAACAGAAAGTTGTGCTACAACGATACGCGAAACATTGGTTTACGTTCAATAAAGCAAATGCTTTGCTCCCAGGTTAATTTGCTCCTTTTTGAGCTTTTATTCAACTTAATTAATTTTATCTTAATATAAACAAGTTAATAAAACTCAGGTAATAACTTAAGACAACATTTATTAATTCTAAGGCGGTACGTAGTTCGCCGGGTCAGCTAGTATATCATAATTATTCCATGTTCTTCCACATTTTAGGGCTACCATATTTAATTAAAGCATACATATGTACATTAGGCATTTGTCGATACTCTTAGTTAGTTTGTTAGGTTAGATTGTAGTCCTTCTTCCGACAAGGAACATCCCCAACCTGCAAATTCAAAAGAATTTGAAACTTTATCCATAAATAGTCCTTATGGAGGAGTCTTCGAAACAATTTTTTATTCGTCCAAATTTGTTTTAAGGGGGTGAAGGCGTCCTTTATAATCTAAATAATTTTAGAATGCTTTAATATAATTTGGTAATGGATTGAATAAATACACTGACAATGAGATTATATCCATGATCTCTAGTACGCCGAGTTCAATCAGTTACATAAAAATGATAACATACTTCTATTTAAAAAAGTAAAGGTTCTCACCCCAACCCTTCTCAAATGAACTTAGTTTGTACTGTGTATAGATGTTTTACTTTTTGTTAAGATTCATCTTTAAAAGGGCGCGGCTACATATGTATCTATGTGCGTATGCTGATACATCTCACAAATGTTGAGATACGAATTGAATGTAAATAATCGCAATCTTCGCTTTGTTCAACAGCATTCTGTAATTGTTTAGGAAGTGAGAACTCATTGTGTCGATTTCGTAACAATTTCAACGTATTTCTTGTAATTTATACAGCTTATATTATAATATTGTGTTCAAAAATATAGAGTCGGTTAAAAAACTAAAAACTAGAAAAATTTAAATATAATAAAAATAGATATGTGGGTTTGAACAAAGGAAGAGATTCAACAGAACTGATGATTTCGGAAGTGTTTTATTTGAGTGTTACGTTTAAGTTAATTCATTGGTTTAGTAATGAGAATATGGTGGTGATTGCAAGGACTGTTGTATTTACTGACTGAATAACAAGTTGTTGATTCGGTTGATGAACCTTCCTATACTCACGTCAAAATGAAAGACGTATACTATACTATATAAATCGGTCTCACAGACCGTATGCGTGAGTATAGGAAGGTTAAGGAATTGTGTGGTGAGGAGTTTATCGATGTGATATAGTGTCAATGGGAACATGAATGTTTTTGTGTTTGGTACATATTGATTGATATTATATATAATAATAATAATTTATTAAACCTTTAAAGTTCACAGTTTATGGTTTCGTCAGCGCACATACAAAAATACCAAATAAAAATTTGATTAACAATCAAAATATTACATAAAAAATATAAATAAACTGTTGTTGTGGGTGTGTCAGGAATCAAAAAGGACTGTCCATTTTAGCAGAGCGAGGAGGAAATAAATGGCAGGAAGTTAATTGTTAAGATAAACAGAAGAAGATAGTATTGTTTTATATCTGACAGGTGAATTAAGATTGACCCTGAAATAGGTAGATAATACGAAAAGAGGACAAATGAAAGAATTTATCCGAGTGAAGACGGAAACATAAAATGATAAGAATTAAATCATGCTATATACCTTATGATTTGAAATCATATTCTGTAATATTTGATCATATGTTTAGTAATGTAATGTTAGTAGGTTGCGTTGATTTAAGTTTACCGAGTTGTTTGCAATAAAAATTACTTTGGTTAATGTGGGGCGCAATTAAAATAACAACAGTGACAATAAAAGAATAATCAACATGCATGCGCTAAAAGTATTTTTCATTTCACTTGGATTACAGACTATTTTTAAAACGATTACGTACTGTCGTATGATTTTTAATCGCAATGACTAAACGGTTCAATATTTAAGTAGGCTTTACATACAGCTAGTATAGTATCGTCCTCCTACACATACATTGAACAATTACATATCGCATTCTACATTATTTGTTCAATAATGTCCTTGAAGTGAGAACGACAGATCGATAAATTTGATCTCCAGTGGATTTAGAAAAATATTGGAGCAAGTATTAAATATTCTAAATCTCAATTAGAGGAGGCTAAAGTGGTATATCGTATAAGTTTCAGTATACTATCTTGCAAAATAAATCGCTTAAATATGATTGATAAATTATTAATCACTGCATTATTAAAGAAACGGAATTCGTACGAAGTGGATGATCATCACCTAAATCTATGGTAAATGATGGGACGATTTCTTGCAAAAATTATTGAAGCTATGTACTGGGATTTTCGAAGATGTACACTACCGTCCATAAGTTTGAAAGCAAGGTGAAACTCCTTTAAAATAATACAACTGTTAAGCATATCGTGAAACCGTTAATCCCTATTATAAATTATTCTATGCAAATATAAAATTGTTACACCTAATCCGTAAAGTACCGAGTGTAAAAATGCCAAAACGCAGACAGTTGACTGTAGACCAACGTTGTACTATTTTTACTCTTCACGACGAAGGATATACGGAGAGAGAAATTTCTCTGAGGTTAGGGATTTCACCAAAAGGTATACATTACACATTGGTCCGGGGAAGAGAGACAGGGCAAAATTTTGATGGAAGACGAAGTGGGCCGCCACGGATGACTTCTGAAGCTAAAGATAGATTTATAGTAACGACTCCGAAACGAGATCGACGTCTAACGGCACTGGATATCGCATAGAAATGAACTAAAATTAATGGTTTGGTCTCCTCAAAGTCCGGATTTATTCCCCATTGAGCTCTTATGGGAGGAGCTTGATCGAAAGGCTAGACAATGACAACCTCAGAACACCCAACAGCAATGGGAATATTTACAGAACGCATGGCAACCAATTGACGCAGACTGTCTTGAAAAATTGCTTCGAAGAATGCCTAAAATTTGTGCAGCGGTTATCAAAGCTAAAGGAGGTCATATAGACGAAAAAAATTTACGAACTAAATAATGCATAAATATTATTATCTTTGAATAAATTTACTTTTATTTGACGATAGTCACTTATGTTGTATAAATTCATTAATAATCACAATAAAACTTTACTGTATCTGTGACTTTTTGTAAAATCCATTGCTGCTTCCAAACTTTTGGACGGTAGTGTATATAAAATGCAAACGTAAATGCAGATGTAAGATTGATGATTTGAAGATAAAATGCGTATTTATATGGCTTAAAAATTCTATACTTCAATTCTATTATAGCAACACGACAGGAAAACCTAACTACAGTATAACTGTGTTATAACGTACATGGTATAGTGTACTTTCGACTATAGCGTACTTAATTCAACGGTCCCGGCTAGGTTCTATTATTCTTAACAATATATTTGTCTTATATAACGTACTCATTTATAACGTACTTCTGATATAAAGTACTTATAATACAGTCATCAGTCACAGGCGTAATTTGTTTATAACGTACTAACTTCTCCGAATGATGAAACATTCTACCGGGATTCCTCGGGTTTTGTAAATCGAACCGTTAAGTTACGATAATGTCAGTATTAGATTTTATCCACAGATAGTTACACCGGTTCTTTCTTATAAAATGTCTGTCGAAAATTACAATAAATTGCGCCGCAAGGCTTTAAGTATTCAAGAAAAAGTGGATATTATTAAAGCTGTGGAAGGTGGTGAAACAGTTTGAAATATGTAGCAGAAAATCCTTGAAAAAAGAAACAGCTGTTTCTACCGTTTTGAAAAATAAAGAACAAATTCTAGCAGCTTACATCGGCAACGTAAGTGGTACAAAGAAACTTACAAAACCCATTCGGCAGGACGTTGGTAAAGCTTTAGTGAAATGGTTTATGCATCATCGAAGTGTTAATAACGTTTCGATTAGCGGTCCAGTTCTGCAAACGAAGTTATTTAATAATGAGTTTAAATGCACTTCGGGGTGGTTAAACACATTCAACAAACGATATAACATTAATGCTAATAAAGTTCACGGTGAACCAGCAGACATGAATTTGTAATAGGCAAATGATTGGATGAAACATTTTTCATCCATTCATTTGCCTGTAACACGTCATCCACCTTTTAACAAACTGTAGTTATCATTAAGTAGTGTAAATCGTATTGACGCTGCCACTTCTCCGTATTTTATTATTCAATGATTGTCATTGTTGTTGTTGTTGCCATTGAATAATAAATTTGCCTACTTATAGGAGCTTCTATTGGTTTATAAACATGAATATGAATACATAATTCAGCTTAATGTTCACTTTTATTTTTATAACGTACTTCCGATAAAACATACCAAAACCTTCTGATCCGTTAGGTACGTTATAACCGAGTTATACTGTAGTACTTATACATATTTGGTCAGTTGGAAATGCTAGCAGGAAGGATTAGGTTATTTTCGTGGTCACTCCTTTTCATAGATATGGAAGGGCTTGGTTTATGACACGTCAAGTACAAAATAAGTCAGTCAGCTTTTGGGAACAAGGAAGCAAGCATGCGAATATTCCCTTGTATCAAATATCTGTAGTGTTTTCAAAGGTAAGAATTAAAATAGTTTAGAGTACAACACAGCTTTTATTCCCGCGTCTGCTTTACCGGTCCTTCGAATTTTAAATAATTAAAAACTAGTGCTGGGCAATCATAGGAACACATCCCAAGAAGTATTAGTCATTAGTTATTTTGTTGAATAAAAAAAGTTTGTTTATACATTTATCTAGTTATATTTTCACTGATGAAGGTGTTCCGAGAACGTTTGTAAACGTTCTGAGAATATAACTATTAATTCAATCACTTTCGTTTAATTGACCTAATTGTGATAGAAAACTATCATATAAAATAAGTTACAGAGTTAGCAGGATTTCGTCTTTTAGATGTGCCTCTAAAAGGAGCAAGGTGTCGGGTCTGGTGATAACTATTCTACAAGACTTCTGCAGCCTATCCAACTGTTCGAAAGAAATTCATCTAAATGCCAAGGAACGAATAACAGGTCCGATAATTTGATAACGACAAATTCCTGCCCACACAATAAGTTTCTCTGGCATTTGCGTATGAGTTTCTATCATCCAGTGCGAGTTGTCAGTAATTCAATATTGATAATTGTGTCTATTTACTCTTCCATTTGAGGCAGAAAGTGGCTTCGCCCGAATAAATTTTTTATTAATACAGTTCGGGAAATAGTGAACTATTTTCGGGAGCCAAAAATTCTAATAAAATAAAATATAGAGGACTCTCTATAAACGACCTAATAATAAATTAGGTTCGTTAATGGGCAGTTTACAAGTAACCGTGCAGAACCTTACAAAGTAAGCACAATAAACTGGCGAGTCCTAATAAGGACGAAACTATTTAGTCTGCAGTTGCGTTTTGCGATTGACATAGTCAAAATTTCCTACAGGATTATTGTAATATGTAAATTGTGTTTACTTTGTAAGCTTTTGCACGGTTACTTGTTAACTGCCCATTAACGAACCTAATTTATTATGAGGTCGTTTATAGGGAGTCCTCTACATTTTATTTTATTAAAAACTTCGGAAAATAGTTAATGAAGCAACCCTCACGTCTTCTGATAGCTCTTGCACCAAAGTAGGATTGTAAGGATGTTTTTCTTTTCTCAAAATGTTGAATGGAGTCTTTACTGACATCGCAATTTAAATCTAGCTGACGAATTGACGAATGGGGCATTCGGCCACCTCTGGTAACATACCTTCATACATAGCCTCATGTCTTCGTTTGTTGCAATATTAGGTCGACCAATACCATTTAAAACGTCTCAGTAATAGTAACGTAAAAACTGGAAATATGCAAGATGATTCATTAACACAATATACACATGATGTCATCACTCAAAGTGAAGTGAACAAAAAAATTTACTCTACGTCAAAAGATGTTACATCTTTTGTTTGGAACTTCTTTTAATACAACGTCTGGGTAAGTACGTAGAACCAGTATTCCATATTTGTTGAACACACAGTATATTTTGAATGCGAGTGCCATATTGATAATTCGATTTAAGGAGAGTTCGATTTAAAAATTTGAGTTATGGAGTTGAACTTTACTAAAAGAATTGCTGCAAATGTCTCAGGCAACTGAAGAGTTCCATTTGGGGAGAAATTCGATCTATGGGAGCGTCGACTTAAGGAGGTTGTTATTACTTGTATTATTATTACCATTACACCATATTAGAACCAGGCAATAGTGTAAATTTAGTTAGAATTGGATAATTTGCCGGGCAGTATTTGAATAATAATAATTCTATGGTTACTTCGGTTTTATTTTAACAAAGTAGACAACTACGTTAATTTCGTTAATTCTATGATTATATCTATGTACGTATTAATGTACTTTTATCATATAAGCCCTTTTATCGCAAATAGCTGGATTTTTACAAGCTATTCATCTGTTATAGTGGGTATTGCTATCTTGGATTGATAAGTTTGTGGTTAACATAAATTCGAACGGTGTTAAATTTTTGTAATGTATTATGTACATAGGTTTATAACAATTTAACTATTAATTTTTGGACTTCAATGGTGTCTATGAAATATTATATATGTAGATACTAAATTGAAAATTATTTTGTAATTAGAAAATATATCCAGATGTAGGTTTATAGAGATCTTTTTACCTTTCATATATGGTTGGGTAGAAATTAAGAAAATAATGTTTTACGACCTTATTAGCCTTTCTGATGACATGATAACTGTAGTCTATTAATTGCAGGAATATATTGTTGGGTGAAACTAGTTTCTAAATGAAAATTGCACTTCCAAAGTATCTCGCAACACACTTGACTATTTCCATTTTTGTTTTGGAGTATATTTTCATTGTTTTCGTTTACTAATCTTATTGAGACCTACAGAATATTATTAAAACGCCTTTACCCTTTGTCAAAGTACATTTAGGAAAATAAGGGCGACTGTCGCTGTGTTATAAACGGATTGATCATACTATTTCATTAATTGCCTCATTTTTTGTCACGTAATTACAACCTTTTTGACATCAATACCATCATGTAACGTAACTAACATAATTTTTGTTTTTGAAATGATTGTGCAAATACTGAAATATACTTTTCTTTTTTTCTGTTAGCATATTTCGAAGGGCACTTGCATTGTCTTCAAACTTCTGTATTATTCTATTTAGTTTCCTTTAAGGCGTGGAAACCTATTAAATTGCTTTGAAATATACAGATATACTGAGCGATCAGAACGTTAATCTGATTTAATTTCTTGATTATATTCAAACTTATTTTTTAATAACCTTACAATTTAGCTAACTATCTAATCTATCAGCGACCAAGCGAACAATATTTTGTGTATTTGTTGAACTGAAGCTGTTTTAATAAAATTGGCTTTCCATAAATCCTTTTTATGTCTTATGTACGTATCTCCTTCCTATCCCCGACCCGTTAACATATAAATCTCAAAAATATGCATTTAAAGCTTGTATCCTTCTAATAACTTTCATCGGTTGGGATATTTATTCTTTTTTAAATGTTTACAATTGTTACAGTAAAAATTGATGATAAACGTGTAGATTTCTGGATATCATTGCTGTGTATATGACGAACAACGGCTTTGAGTATTTAATTGGAAATCTTGGACAATGGTGTTACATATGCGATCGTATGTTTTAGTTTGGAAATGAGATACCAATTAATTAGCTGATTAAGGAAAGATAAGATTTATTTTTATCTTCCCTAAAAATCACATATCGTGTGATAAGGGTTCCGTGCATTTGAATTATAAAAATCGAGTTAGCAGAAATATGTGATATATTGGCGGTTTCGAACAATTATCTCGAAGTTGATAAAGATCGTGGCGTGACAGTAGATTGTATTTGCTTTTAATTTCGCAGTCATTCGGATAGTGAACTTTGATATAAAGACATAATACAAAGTTAGAATTCCGTTGACGTAAAATAAAAATGTATTTATATATGAAGTAAGCCTGCTCTGTGTTGTAGAAATATAACATATTCAGGATTTGCTCAGCTTTACATACCTTCACTTTCAGTTTTAGAATTCTGTTTGCAAGCAAAGCAATTTCGTTCGCCGCATTAATTTTATCCACAATTTACTTTTTATAAGTATTGTAATTACTGAAGGGCTCCTTTATCAAAGACAATGGAAATTTTTCCCGCCGTCTTCATCACTAGTGAACGGCGTAATATATTTCTCAAATGAGTAGCGGCAACAATTAATGCTAGTAAAACTACGTGTGCTTTTAAGACTGTTGACTGCTGAATTCGGAAAACTACTACATACGCATATCGCATCCATATACAGCCAATAAAATCTTTATCGCGCATATGTTCATAGTTTGATGAGACCAACACCGCTACGAAGAAAAGGATAAGATAGGCGTTCGCACCCAGTTTACCCATTTCAGCATGAAATAGTTACTACGTAGATCGTTGATTAGATTTACTGGCCCGTATTGAACACAAACCACCAATGGATGAGCTGATCCAAACGTAAATAAAATATTTCCAGCCGTTCATTATTCATCACATTTTATCAATCAGGAGAGAAGTATTTCCGCTTGATTTTGTTTATTTTCTCTTTAGCAAGAATTTGTTGGTAATTCTAACGAGCCATATTTTTTGAAGAAGTCAACGACTAGGATAGGTACAATAATTTTCATTGGTCTAGTTGTGTTTACTACCTTCGATCGGTTCGTTTTAGGGTATTCACCGCTGTATTTTAATTGATAAATTGCATTTAGCCGGTGCATATATTGGGCGCACAACCAGAAAACGTGCATTGGGAGAAATAAACCGTGTTCTGGTGGGTGCTGTTTTGCCAGAACGGGGTCAGATCGGGTTTTGGTTGTTTGGTTGTAATGTGCTTGATCGTTTTCGCTTGAAATTTGCAGTATTTTTACTGACACCACTACATCAATCAATAATAGATTTATTTATAACTTTTTACACTAAATTATGTATAAATGTAAAAAGTTTAATCGCCAGGTTCAGTTGTGTATAATAAATTGAAATATATTTTTCTTAATATGCACTTCTTTCTCAGTAACTCGTTGTACTACTACTTCTATTATAGAAAGTTTAATAGTTTTCCTCTTTATTCCTTACTTATCTTATATGATAGATCTCTACCACTAATAGGTCAATTAAACAAGGCTGGTTTGAACAATAGTTACATTTTCAGAACGTTTACAAACGTTTTCGGAATACCTTCTTCAGTGAAAATATAACTAGATAAATATATAAACAAACATTTGTTTTTTATTTGGGAACTATCAACAAAATAACTAATGACTACGATTTCTTGATATAGAGGATGTGTAATCAACTTTTATATATATATAAATTATAAAAACTAAATTAATGTGTAAACATACATGCAAATTAAGTAAAACCTTATATCAAAAAATCTTTGTCGAAACCTTAACAATTCTGTTCAAGGACTAGGGAAAACCCAAATTTAAAAACCTAGCCAAAGGTTTCCTTCTTAAGAAATGCAAATGTCATTTTAACAAATTGCTATATACATTACTTAAATTTTGAATATCGGTTTTGAAATTAATAGTTTTAGTGTCTTTTTGTATATTTATCATTTCATATATTAGTCTTTTTATAATTATTCTCTGTTTTTAATATAATTGTGTTTTCAAAATCAAAGTAATGCCCAAGATCTTTGTAATGCTTTGTTACAGCGGTCATTGCACCAAAATCATTATTTAAAGAATACTTATGGCTATACAACCTTTTCTTTAAATATTGTTTCGTCTGACCGATTTAACAACCATCACAGTCTTTACAGTTTATTTTATAAACTACATTACTTTGATTTTGTTTAATTATTTTAGATTTAGTATTAGTAAAAAGAGATCTGTTACTATAATTTGGAATGAAAGTAATGTTTATGTTGTTTTTATTAAACTCTTTTTTATTTTTTCGCTTAAACTTTTTTATAAGGAATAGCGTTATAAGATTTATTGTTATTATTTTTAATTCCTCTATTGTATAATTTGTTAATTCTATTTTTTATTATTTTTCATAAAAACTATTTGGATAATTATTTTTATCTAAGATTTCTTTAACTTTGTTTAAATTCTTTTCCCTAAATTCAGGATTAGCTAATCTAACCGCTTGATCAACTAAACCGGTAACTACATTAATTTTATGTAATTTTGATGTTTCTGAAAAATAATTTAAATGTCTTCCTGTATTGGTAGACTTTATATGCCAATTTGTTTTTACAATGCCGTTATTATGCATGACTGTCACGTTCAGGAAACTCAATGAATTATTAGATTCCCTCTCATATGTAAATTTTAATCTATTATGATAACTATTAAATGAATCTAATATCTCATCAATACTATCCTTTCTTACGGAACAAAAACAGTCATCCACATAACGTCTGTAAAAACTTACACTAGAATTTAGTTTTGCCAAACAAGTTTGCTCTAGGTCCTCCATTACCAGGTTTGCGATAACTGCTGATAATGGAGAACCCATTGCAGTACCGAAAATTTGTTTATAAATTTTATTTTGATATGTAAAATAAGTAGAATTTAAACAAAGTTTCGAAGCTGCAATGAATTCCTCCTTTGGAAGATCTGTAAAATCTTTTATGGAATTCCATTTTTTATTTTACTTAATTTGCATGTATGTTTACACATTAATTTAGTTTTTATAATTTATATATATATAAAAGTTGATTACACATCCTCTATATCAAGAAATCGTAGTCATTAGTTATTTTGTTGATAGTTCCCAAATAAAAAACAAATGTTTGTTTATATATTTATCTAGTTATATTTTCACTGAAGAAGGTATTCCGAAAACGTTTGTAAACGTTCTGAAAATATAACTATCGTTCAAACCAGCCTTGTTTAATTGACCTATTAGTGGTAGAGATCTATCATATAAGATAAGTATAAAAAGGTCACGAAATATATATATATATATACATTTAATTTATTCCTTACTTATATAACAAGTATTTTAGAACTGGTTTCGGGCGTATGCTATTTTGAACTGAGATATTTAGATGGAAGTCTTTAAATTAAAAATCGTAAAAATTGGTGAAAAGATGAGATGGAGGTTACATGTGCCAAACAGTTATACAAATTAGGCTATATTTAGAATTAAATAGGATACAAATTTTGGATTTAAAAGTGAATTGAGTTTTAAATGTGAAAGTAATAATAAGAATGCAGGTTAAAATGGAATAGGATAAAGAGGAGCGAGAGATGGATGCTTACTTTTTCGGGTATTGAGAGGAACAACAGATAAATTTAAATATTAAAATATTAATAAAAAGTTTTTACTTTTTATTCCATTCTTAATATTACTTTCACATTTAAAACTTAATTCAGCTTAAACCAACATTTTTATACGTAGACCATTTTTGCGTGTACGAATAGTTTGCCCGCAGGAACGCTCTCCACGGCTCTCCGTCGGTTTTTACATTTAATTAAAGGGAATTCGTACTAAAATGTTGATACCCAAGAATCTGCGTTGGCGAAAACTGTCGGTGCAGGAAAAACTCTTTATTCAACTTCAACATCTTTTGCTTCAACAAGCCTGTCGTAGTTTCATCTTGTTCTGTTAAAATTATCTGCCGCTCCCGCTATATCATACTTCGTTACTATGGACACTTCAGCATACGGCATACAAGAATGTAAAGGCCACAGATCGTACATTTGCAGCTTCTTGAAGATTATTTACCGCAAACAGCACGCAATTGTACTAGTAATGATTACCCATTTAAATTTTCTTCCTTTTCAATTTTGTAAGGTACTTACGTATAGTTGACTCGGATTCTAATAAACATATGGATTAATAGGCATTAAGACCTAATGATTCTTGTTCAATTAAGATCGTTTTTCAATAGGTTCAAGAGTATGACTTCCAAGAATATCCAAACAAAAGGACCAAGGGCAATTACAAACAGAGTGCATATATACATGAATATAGGTACAAATAATTATATTTAGTTCGAAAAATTATAATTCAAAAGGGATTTCGGTTCTTTAAAAATATCAAAACGGGTTCTGGTCATTATAGTTTTGCCAGACCGCGTTCTGGTCGTTTGACATATTGGACGTGCAGAAGGCTTAGAATGAAAAGGCATACATCTTTATGCCGTTGGTTGCATTAAACGGCTGTGACCTGGTTGAAGTATTTTTATCAATTATCGTTCATAGGATTACTTAACAACTGTATGATGATGAATTACCGATGAAATTCATACCGTATTAGTTATATTTTTGATGATATCCGACTTGCGCCCATTTGATCAAATTTCGATAATGCTGGTATGAGTTATGTATGCTGGTATTCAACAAACCGATTTATGTATGTACACTAGGTGACTCGGTAAACTTCATTTTGCCCAATTTTTTTTTTTTACTTTTTTTTCCTAAACCTTCACGTAGCAATTATGAATAAACCCGCAGAAGGAAGTATCCAATTTTATCCAGTCGTTTTCAAGTTTTAAGCATCCGAACAAACCACGATCCATTTTCATATACAGATTTACAGATACATATACGTACATACATATGTATATCACAGGTGTTTGAGTTAGAGTAAGAGAATAATCTATTAAAAATACATATTAAAATAATGTCTTTACAATACAACAGTCATTACAAGAAATATATAATAGTCTAATTGTAAGATACAAAATGTTTAACATTTGTAAAACACATGTATCATATTATAAAAAAGAGTTACGGAGTAAGTTGACAGGTTTATTATGATGGTATGACACAGCTTTTAAAAATTGAATTCTATTGATTCGGTCACTTTTATAAATATCCATTTGCTTTGACGAAAACTAGTTTTTCTCTATTTTGTTTTGAAATTCTTTCAATACGTTAATAAATTTGAAAATATTCGGATGAGGAACACAAAAATTATTATTAAAATCCGAATGAAAAGATTCATAACAGTTGGTCGTTCTTGTACTACTTGTTTCATTAGTTGTCCATATTTTTGGTGTAAATTTAGAAGTTTCATCAATGTATGTATCCACAACATAATAAATAAATATTTTATTAGTTTTGGTTTGCTTATCATAATTGTATGAAAAGCAAATGCAAAGCAAGCATCGACTGATTCTGGCTCTAAAAATCTGACTCTAAGGCCGGTGACACACCAGAGAAACTAATTTCATGAAACATGAAATTTGTTTCATTCTCACACAACCCATACATTAAAATGAGGTGGAACACATTGGCGTTTCTTAAACAGGCGAGCAGAAATGACTTCGTAAGCAAGTTTCGTGAAATGCAACGTGCTCTATTTGTTGTAACTTGTTTCATTGGCTGAGTGATAGTTGCCTAATGTAGTAAGACGAGATACCCAACCAGATCTAGTAGGCGATAAAAATTTTCCTGGTACATTCTGTAAAACTGCTTAAATTTATCAGTATGTTGTTTGAGTTCCTCTCCAATAACAGTAGCACTATGTTGCAGGTTTCTTTCATTAGTAGGGTGTATCCAAAATCGTCTGTTTTTCCTAATGACTCTATTTCGGCGTCTGCGGTAAATAAAAGCACGTCATCTACCTCGGAAGATATATCTGTACCTACTCTAGATAAATGTGTATACGCAACAACTATTTATATACTATACTATATGTGCTAAACGAGAAATTTTGTTCCATGTAATATCTTTCATATACAAATTTCATGAAATTAGTTTCTCTAGTGTGTCACCGGTCTAAATGTCCATCTTAAAATATTTCTTACGGGAGAATTTGTATTTTTATAGTCCGCCGTTAATCCTAAACTTTGAATTTTTCTAATCCAATTCATACTTAAGTGAAATCTGCAGCCTACAATTGTGGCTTCAGGCCACATTGAATGAATTGCTAAATGAATTAATTCGTCAAAATCACAAGTTACTTTTAGTGGCTTAATAACAAGTCCACGTTTGTTACAAGTTCATATGTATATAATTTCGAAACATTTTAGATACGAGTTTTGAGACTTAGAAGGTAACAAACAAAATATTAAAGGGACGTAGTGCTCCTTTTGATTTCCATGAATTGAAATCATTTGCATAAAATTTTTTGTACAATATTCAAATATGCAGTCCACATAAATTGTTTTACAATTGCGTTAAAAATTTAAATTAGTCGGGCACAAAAAGATTATAATATTCGCTTCCTTATTGTTTGATAAATAATAAATTCCACTATATGCTTCTGTAATATTTTTTGGTAGGGGCGTAGGCAAAATCTTTCTTCGAGCAGCGTACATGGCTTTGCGAACTTTTTGCAAATCCAACGTAATTCACGTTCTCAAACCATAAGTTTGCATGGCATTTCAGAGATATCTTCAACAGCTTTTCTTTTAAAAGAATTTGAAAAAGTCATGTTGAGTGTTGATGAAGCTTGGTGGTTATGGAATATAGGCTTTTTTAAATGATAACAAATTAAGATATCAATAACTTACTGAGTTGTTAGTCAGTTCAGTAACATGAACTCCATGATCACTTCACTAGTTACTAAATGCATAAACAGTAACACATCGTAAGTTTGAAAAAATACTTTAAATAGTCCCTCGAGGAGGGAAGGTAAGGATAAAACCCATATCCATCGATAGTTCATATTTGCTTCCGTCATTACTATTGGCGATACTCGAAAGTTGATAATGCTAAGTATTCTGTGTGTTATTTAATTACCAGAGTCATTAAAAATTATTTCCTAAAATCTTGAGTGGGTTAGCAACCCTTAATTTTATTGCACCCGAAATGAATGTCGCCGACGCAACTCGTTCCTGGAATTAAATAACAATTTGAATGACAAGGATTAGTGTAAGCAAAATTGCCGGGATCGGTTCATATCCATGCTTGTTATAGGTGTAATCATCATCATAAGTTTAAATTTCGATATCTTTGGAATTCTACAATTACGCAAGTATGTTGCGGGACTCGATTACTAGTTGTCTAATCTTCTATAAAATTATTATGGTGGCCTATAAATAAGGGTTGTAACTACAATGCAAATAAACTTATTACAATTAGATGTGACTATATTAGCTCAAGGTCACCTAAACGTATTTTTTCGACCAAGAATCGCTTGGCCTAAAATTTTGCCTTATTTACGTATCCTTTTGCTGATACGATTGGGTAAATCAAAACAAGTTTATTGAATATTGCACAAAAGTATGGAAGTCTTATCATGTTTAATTTACATCTGCTTATTAAACGATTTCTACTCCACAGAATAGGAAGGAATGGGAGAAGTTTGTAAACAGTTAACTGTTAACGGCATAAGCTCGACACTAGAAATGGTATATATATATATATATATATATATATATATATACATATCTATATTCTAACAAGATCCCATAGATTTCCCTTAGGAAATCTTTTAATTGTACACAGCTGAAGTCATGAATTTCAACATAAGATAAGATAATTTGAAAATTAATACCTAGATGTAGATTTTATTGGAATTTGACTTTTCTTTCAAAATATGTGTGAACTATTAACAGATTACAAACACACACATTATTATAGAATGAATGAGGAAGGAAAGAATTATTCTGTTTGACTTTTAGAACCCTCTTTCCCTACTGTAAGCTGTCCTAAATATTTGTTTAACTTTCTAATTTGTTCTGTTCTCTTTGGTGTGTGTTTCTAGATCTATTTTCATTACCGTAACGACGCTATCAACAACTAAAAATAGTATGTTACTAACGCGCAAATTCAGACCATGAGCTTGTTTCACACAAAAATAGACAATTTTTTGTAATATCTGAGACAAGTCGAGTAATAAATAAAACTAGAAATACAAGAAATAAATATGTCATCACTCTTAAACCACTAGTAAAGAAGTTACATACAACTTGTTACATGATAATTGTACAATTTGAATGTAACCTATTCTTAGTTTTCAATCTTGTACTTTATTTTTGAATTATAGCAAGGTCAAATTGTTATTGACATAATTTGGCAACTAATTAATTGCAGATTCATTGATAAACGGGTTTAAATAAATTTTTAGTCAAATCTATATAGCAGGTACCAATAACTGTAGTTCAGGAAATAATTATCGGTCGATAGTGTAGTTTGGCATCGGTTGACGAAGGGGAAGCACAAGCAAGCAGTTATAGCAGCAGTCATATTTTACTTTGGAAAAGTGCATAGTGAGTGCACAAAGGTTATATGCATGCTACACGTATGGCGACGAAACTTTAAAAGACCGGTAGTGTTGACATTAGTTCCGCTCCAAGACTAATTAATTCATTAATTTTAACAACCACAAATTAAAAACAATTATTGGTTCAGATTATTACACTAGAGACAAGCCATTTTAGGCAGACGCCCTCTCCTCCCCCACCAATTACTCGTAGTTGCGATATATAAGTGCGCATCTTATGCGAATAACACAATTCCTCGATGTCTAATTGTAAGTAGGGAGGCTATAGTCGCCCCTAAAACCACAGCCCTTGTCATAATGTAACATACGAAAATGTAGAGAAGCTGGATATATTACAGAAATATTGAAACACATTTAAAATAACTTGGCTATGTAAAGAAACTGAATGGATAGATTCCTCTTGAGTGCCCTTGACGGCAAAGAAATGAAATTGATACAACCCTGTAATACCTATGATTTGCTTATGAAGCGTAATGAAAATCGTAAAGGTATTCTAGTCCACCATGACAATCCAACCCAAAGACATCACAAAGTGCATTTGATTCGGCTTTTTGCTAAATATATTATACAATATTTGATGCCCTTGTATTGATAAGAAACGAAACTTTGATCAATGAAAAAATTGTCTTTGTCTATTTTGCGTTCATAATGAAGTCATTATGAAACGCAATTGGGTTTCATAGAGTACTTTGTAATTGTATTGTAATGAGATGGGGCCTGGCCCAAAGTGGCCCTTTGCACTGCGACCACATTGATCTATTGTGTTTCCCCTTGTTTTTTTTTATTATTATTTATTTAATACGTCTAGGTACAGGATCAGCTCCTTCAATGGGAGTGTAAATAGGTCCTCTTCACTCAGCGTATATGCATCTAGTAATATGTATCTCCTGTGGCCTAGTGCCCCACAGTTAGTGATCAAGTGTTCCATTGACTCCTCTTCTTCACCGCAGAATCTGCAAGTGTCGGTGTTGGATAAGCCCACTTTATGCAGGTGCTTGTTGCAGGTATAGTGACCTGTGAGTGTCCCTGTCAGTGTTTTTAAGCTTCTCCTGTCCAGTTTTAGGGCGAGTTCCGCCCTCCTAGCGTCGAAGCTCAGAAACTTTGGAATGTTCCAGCCCGCTGGTGTCATTCCAGTGTTTTATTGTGATGGATGCTGTCCACTTCTTTATCTCCCCTTTAAGGAGACCTTTATTAAACCCAAAAGGTGGGGTAGGTCCAGTAAGGTTTCTCTCAGCCCCGTTTTAGAGTACTTAGTTCATTACAGTACGGAACACAAAATTTTAACTCCTTAAACACGCAAGATAGAAAAAATAGTAAAAACGACTTGTTTCTTAGGGCGTTTTAATGCCACTTGTCCCAAACATAGACGGGTGGGATAAACGCACCTTATGAAATTTGGTGTTTAATGTACTATTTCCATGTGTTCCATAGTTGTAAAACTATTAAATATTAGTGACCTATATAAATAAAAATTACGCAGATTTGAAATACACTCAGCGACAAAACTAACACATAAATGTTTAGTGATGAATACTTTTTAACAAATGTAAATACTAATCGTCAATTTTTTAATTATGTAAAGGAAGGCACCAAAACATTTAAATAACTTAACTTTTATTGTTTTAATTCTGTATTTTGTTCCAAAGCATTTGCTTACTTAATCCTTGACCCATGTACCTTGCAGTGTCGGCTGAGTGTGAGTTATTTTAAAACACTTTTTTTTTTTTAATTTGAGGAATATGCACAACATTTTGTATTGAACCAAATGGTGTTTAATATCTTGTGCAGCCATCTTGTGCTTGCATAACTGCCTGAATGCGAAGTGGCGTGCTTTCAATTGGATTGTGCACTAAATTTGGGTCAATATTTCCCATTCTTCTTGCAACGAATCCTGTAGCTCATTTATGGTATTTGCAAATGGTCTTTTACTCTGCAGACTATGTTCCATATTATCCCTAAGATGTTCAATGGGATTTCAGTGTGCATTGCGCGTTGGCGAGTACAGACAGCGGATACTAACATCATTAAAAAAGTTACTAACGATGAGGGCTACTGCATTCAAAGAAAATTTTTATTGGATCCTGCAGTCAATGGTACTATGTGGTCTACAAGAATTTCCTCTGTGAACCTTCCACCATTTAAAGCACACCTGCCAAGATTCACTAGTGCTGTGAAGCTAAGAGGAAGTGCCTCCCCACACCATTACATAACCGCTCTGTACAATCGTGCATTCTGCGAAACGTACGCCACGTCCAGACTCTCTGTTGGCCATCTGCACCTTGTATACTAAACTAGTTAAAACCGGTCTCCGCTAATCATCAATTTCTCAGTTTGCATAACGATAGCAAAAAGCTAACCGAACAGTTTGATGGAGCCGAATAGAATTGGACACCTAGCAGGACGTCGGGCTTGAAGATTGACTCCTGCTAACCTTGTTTGTACTGGTCTCCGGGCAACTTGTACACTTTGAATTATATCAAGCCGGTTCCAAAGTTTTATTGCAGTTAAAGTGTGATCACGCGACACATTTGATTAGATAATCGGTGATGTCTTACCAAAGTTATTCGTTTTCTTCCTTGTCTTTGTCTTCTAACATTATCAGTGGCTCGAAGACGACTAGACAATTGGGACGTAGTCGATTGGTTAACTGCAAAAAGATTTCATACATATTGTTGACTTCTTCCATTATGAAGCAATGTCGCGGCTCCTACAACAGAAAAATCAAATAGAACGAAAAACAAATTATGTGAACAATTAAACTTAATTTATAAGAATATACTTGCTCATCAGCAATATTAAACTGACACAATAAACATTGATATACGCTTATCGAGATTTTATTTTAAATTTCATATGCTGTGATTTAATTTTATGTGCAAACAAACTAAATTAATTTCCTTGTTCATAAAAAAATTAAAATTTTATAAATTACGCATTAATCTTTCCACTGAGTGTATATACATATTTGCTTATCGAAAATGGTGGTTTAATAGTTTAACAATAATAATTGCCCAAAATATATTTGAACTCTCATCTGATAATCTTTATGACGTCAATTGATAGATTTCCAGCAATAATATTTATTACTTATGTGATGTTTATTTCCATAAATGAGGAAATAGTGAGATAAATTAGTAATACTATGCGGTATTTAAATTGTATGATGTAACATGATTGCTAATCCACAGACTACTTTTATATACTTGACCATTTTCATTTGACAGTTACGTCATTGTTTTTCGATATCAATTAATGATAGTCTGGCTATCAAGCCAATCTTATGTTTTAAAGAAAGATAAGATAGTAGGATACTTGTCTTCCAAGGCACCGTCATATGCTGATGTATGGTTTAGTGTATAAGATAGCTGGTATTTATCTAAAATAATATCAAAAACTTCGGTAAAACATGTCAAATTACCTCCCACTTTAACCAATAAAATTCAGAATATGTTGTACTTTCATATTCTCCAATATCTCGCGCGCCAAACTCCTTCATTGATTGGATGCTCAAATGGCTGTTTTAAACTACTGAAATCTAAGCGTTTCAAGTACAATCTTTGTTTGATAATAATCATGAGTAAAGTTTGATAAAGGAGTGGATAACGTGTTATCATTAAGTAGTGTAAACCGGATGCCGCCCTTATTTCTCTGAATTTTAATGTCGCGCCTTGCACGTAAGTGGAGACAAAGACCGGTTTAGAGTACTTAATGATAAGACGTCATCTACTCTTTTATCAAACCGTAATCATGAGTATAACCAATAAAATGATTTTCACAGATTATTTTGAATGGTAAAAGAAGCATATTAAGTTTTGGACGAAATAAAGATTGTTCTTAAAACAAAATCAATCAAATATGAAAATTGAGATGTCTAAAATAATTTGCTTGAAATGGGGCTTTTGAAACTTTATTACTGTTGCTTAGTTAATAGCAATTCAAATTCTTGCCTATCATAAAATAACATGACGTTCGATGTTTATTTATTATTATGTTATACCGACTGATCCAAAATAATTGAAGACTGTTTAAAAGTGGCACGCTTTTTCTAAGACGGAAGGTTGGCTTGGCCGTAGAAATAGTAGTAATGGAACTCGATGTTGCCATTGGCATCTGTTTATTGCTGTTTTCGGAAATTCGTTTGCTTTTTAGTTTCAAGATCCGATTAATTTCCTAATAGTCCTTTCTAGAGCTTTGTAGTGAGCAAATATTTTAGAATATCAAAATAGTGTAATGAATGTAATACCTTCTTTGTAGGTTTTTTTCTACTTCCATATTCTGTTCAGTTTCTAATGCCTTTTACTTCGGAACAGGGGTGCTTATCATGAAGGCGCACTATCGAAGTGCCGCGCGTAATGAAAATTGAACATATATCGTTCAAAATACAGCAGACGCTCGATTACGTGAACTAATCCAGACCAGGGGTGTTTCACATTATGGAAATGTTTACATTAGCGAAGGTGATTATTAACAAGCAAATTATTAAAAGAAACCTTTAATAGGCCAAAATAAAAAAAAATATTCGAACAACCTTTTGTAAACACTAAGGATAACAATAAATCAAAATAGCGTTTTATAATCGTGTATTAAAGAACGAACCCCAGCCAACAAAGTTCTCATTAAGACTACTTTTGGAAAATCAAAACTACATATGTATGTATACGCAACTAAAGGCGTCTGTGTTTGCTATAGCAATGAGTTATCCCGGGAATGTACACAATTAAGTTCTAATATGGACATATGCTACATAAACCGGGGACTCTCGTACATAATTGGATAACTCGGGGATAGATCAAACTAGGCTTTCCATAGGTAACTTGTAACGCATTTGTAACGCTCGAAGTTATTCGTAGACGATCGGAAAGTGCGTGCTGTTACGTGCTGTTACGTTAAAGAGCTATTGAACTTAAAATACTTTTACGTTATCGAGCGTTCCGTATAATCCTATATTATGAATTTTGTGTCCACATTAGCGCAATATTTCCAATATCGGGTATTTATGTTATTGAGCGTTAGCTGTATTAACTCGGCACAAGCAAAGAATAATTCAGCGTTTCTTAGGAAAGAAAGCTGCACATGCAAGGGAAAATCATCTTGAAAGAATATGTTATTGTCAATGTTTAAAATTCTAGAGTTACCGAACTGAAATAGAAGTCGTATCAAGGCGTATTAACCTTCCTATACTCACGCATACGGTCTGTGAGACCGATTTATATAGTATAGTATACGTCTTTCATTTTGACGTGAGTATAGGAAGGTTAAGAAGAACCGTCCATGAAGATCATAATGCTACTGTAGATAGTGTAGATTATAAGGTGCCAATATTGAAGCTATTAGCAAAGAAAAATGCAAAACAAAGTAAATTACACAAGAGGACGAGACACTATCCGCAGATATTTATTACAACTTAATTTTTAATGTAAGAAGTGTCATAATAAGAAGAAAATGTTAATGAGAAGAAACGATATTGTGTGATTTAACTATCAGAAAATAGAAATTTAGGAAATAATAAGAGACCAGTGATATATTTAGATTATACTTCACCCCACGTATGAGGTTAATAAATCTTGGCAATCTAAAGAAAACTTGGAGTTTATAAAGGTGAGCAAGTTGATTAGAGGAATATTCTAGTACATACAGGTGGTTATGACGGCTTTGTTGAAAATGTACAATAAATTTTTAAATCTAGTAATAATTAGCGTGATGGTATGAATCATTTCAATTTTATGTAGTGTTTGGATAAACAGTTTATTCCAAACTTGCCTCCACATAACATTGTTATGATGGACATACACCGTGTCACAGTATTGAAGTAAACAACCCACCTACGTAAAATAATCAAAAAGATAATATTTAGCCATGAATAGAAGCAAATGGTATTACAACACGTGACATGCGAAAGGTAAAATTTATGATGTTAGTAAAACAAACCCCCATCACTAAAACTTATTATCTAGAAGAGCTTTTAAAACAACATGGCCAACACTGGCCATGTTTGCTCTTTATCATTGTATTCATATCGAATTAATTTGGAGCCTAATGAAGCGAAAGGTTGTCTCGCTTTTATAGCAAATTATCTGTACGTTCTACTAGGTCAAAATAAAATACTGACACATTATTCTTAAATATTTGCTGAAATAAAATTTCTAACGCTAATATACGCTGTGTATAGCGTAATTTATGGACAAATATTTGGTTTCTTATTCAGTGCCAAGTTATTTATTTATTTTTTATGTTTAAAAATAGAAGTAATTTTTAAATCTTGCGAAGCATTTCTTGTCCTGAAGCATTTAGGGATAAATACTTTCACTTTCAACTCAATTCATTGTTAGTTCCACACTTCATTAGGGAGGGAACTATTCACAGCTGCATTCCTGTTATATTGGATTGAGTTGAATTTTTTACAATTGTATTTCAGTAAAATTTTAAGAAATTATACCTAAATGCGCATATACGTTTTAGAGTTAATTGCATCTTCTTTGTTACAGGCCAATTTCGTTATAAGTCAATTTGTAGCCCTAGCTCTAGCTTCCTTATTCAGAACTGTTCTACATCCATCCAAAACGAAATCTGAAACCAGGCATGGCTTTGGACTTGTCTTCGGACTTATTATCGGTTACTTCTGTTTCGGAATGTAAGTATTTACTATGAAGGAAGTAATAATCTATTCAAATTAAATTTGTTTAGTTCTCTTTCAACTAACCGCTGCACACATAGGTTTTACATCTTGATATCAGTGTACCTAATTCTTAAATGACTATTAGACGACACCAGGCCCCCTGTCAGGTTCGGAATGTTTTCGAAATTTACACACTTCCTTGAATATCAAACACAATATAAGTATACATTTGAAAACTTTCTACTTTGAAAGGTAGAATTATCACAAATCGTTGAAACACGTCCATTTTGTTTTGGAGGGGGACATTTATTAACCTACTACCCTATGCGTGATATATGATTTTAAAAGGTATAGATTGCTTAATCTTTTTCATAAAAAAATTAAATCGGTCGAGCCATTAGTGAAATAGAAGCAAAAATGTATTAAACCGGACAAAACCCTATCGATATTGATATAAATCATCATTTTATGAACACGATAGTTGCAAATAATTTACTACAATAATATCAAATGCAAAATAAATTTTTACTATGAATAAATCAATAATAGGCAACCAGCAATCCGCCTACATCCTTCGTTAGTTCATAAATACTTTCGGTCCGGAGATCTTGCCAGCTATTAATGGGGTGGTCTTTGATCACACTGATTTCTATTCGTCAAAAATCATTTTCCCTTTTGCGTCAACTTGATCGTCCAATGACTGGGTAATAAGCTAATCAATGGTATTTTCCAAAAATCAACGTATATTGGTTCACTTGACCTATTAATGCCTGCCGATAGATCCGCTGGTACCATTTTGACGAAATTTTTAAATATGTACCTGGGGATCCATAGAAGTTGTTTGGAACGAAAAAAAAAACTTTACCTCTTCACACACCTGGACATGAATGGATATTTAAATACCGAACAGGCTTTGGTATGATATTTTTTAATTATTTTGAAATAATTGTTTACATTGCTGAGGGGAGGCCTAAAACTATCAAGAATAGGCGGGTGTTTTTCGTTTCTCGTATTGCCCTTTATTTGGCAACACTTTTTTCATTTTACCTAGATGGAAACTAAAGGCAAAGAAGCAAAAAAATTACTGTTTTTATTTTTTCCAGGCTAGTCAATCCCTACTACTAAATAAAAATGTAAGTTGCAAAAATAATCTCATCTGGCCCGCGGTAGAATTTTTACTATCTTCACTTTTTTGGTATTTAAATACCCATTAGGCAGGAATAGGTTAAGCTACCTTCACTAACAATCGATCCAATGATATCATTTCCTAGAATACCTGCCCCAATATTAATTTTATATGATAATTTTGAATTTTCTAAGAAAAGAATTTGTTCGATTTCAGTACTTTATGCACGGACCCAATGGAAATATTAGTTTGCTTGGAAACTATAGCAATCAAGGATCTTGCATTCATCGTAAAATGCTCTATGACATCGGTGTGCAGCTTCATTTAAAACTCTCGGTTGATTGCTTTTCTTATTATTTACCGAACGAGTTTCTACAAATTTCTGCACCAAGTTGATAACGTATCGATGAGAAATATTTTTGTCGAAATATCTCTCATAAAAAACAACCGCGTTCTACGAGCGCAACGATTTCCTTGGGTATAAATAAGTCTGGTCTTTCAGCTAAAGTGGAAACCACTTTTTAAAATATACCTTCTCGACTTCAAGTCGGAAACAATTAATGACAGATTAAAATACTATGACATATAAGGCAAATTAAATTAAATAGCTCTACTAATATTAATTCGTTTGTTTCCATTTGGCACTGGTTTGTTATAATTTGAAATTTTGAATGGCCAGACAGATAAGGATAGACAAGAAAACAGATAAAATAATACCGGGATACAGTTCGAGAATTTGGTAAGTTGAATTACCTAATGAAGAAATGAAATACATACATTTTTGTTTCTAAATCACGAACGGGTTGCCTGATTTTATTTTCCTTTCATGTAAAAGATTTTGAGGTGGGGATGCTTGGGGCGAGGGCGACAGTTTCCCAACTAATTCAAATAGATTATTAAATGTTATCCTCCAAAATAAAATCGACTTATTTCGGCGATTTGTGATAATTTTACTAATTTAAGAGCAGTACAAGGCGAGAAGTTTTCAAATGAAAGCCTTGTATAATACAAATAATAAATTACAATACACCGCAGAACCGCAGTCATTATCAAAACTATGTACACAATTATTTAATATTAATATTATTTTACAAAATATTGTCACTTTATCGTATTTACTGGCTTCGTTATTTCATAGATTTGTATGATAGAATTAACTTTTCCGGTGTCTTGGCAGCAGACTTGGTGTTACCAATTACTTTTCAATTACCAATTACATTAGTTGTAATGGGTAATTGAAAAATACCAATTGCCAATACAATGACCAATTAAATGACATTTTGTAATTGGCAATTCTCAATTACCAATTACAATTACAAGTAATTGGAAATTGGGTTTTACCAATTACCAATTACTGTAATTAGTATTTGGCAATTATCAATTACCAATTACATGCAATTGGTAATTGGCAAAGTAATTGGAAGTAATTGGCAAAAAGTAAATCTAATTAGACAATAGTAATTACATTTTAATTCTTTTCCTTCACATAGGAGGAATTTTTAAAAGTGGCTCATTCACAGAAATATTCATTATGTGATGGTGAAATAGAGAGGGTATAGAAAAGAGGGGTGAGCTTGAAATCAGGGAACCTTGAAATGAATTGAAACGTTATGTTATTTTGTGAAAATAAGATATTTAGTTTCAGTTGGCATTTCTTCTATTTTTTTGTATATTGTGTAATGGAAGATTTTTGTAATCATAGTATTTCTTTTAATAAATACTTTAAAAGTAATCATTACATTATTTTCATTAATTACTCTAAATTTCAATTCCATTTTATCCATTACCTGTAATTAGTAATTGGCAATCGCCAAATACAAATTACATGTAATTGGTAATTGTAGTTCATCAATTACAAATTACACATAATTGGTAATTGGCAGTCACCAATTACAAATTACATGTAATTAGTAATTGATGATGGGCAATTACTAATTATACGTAATTGGTAATTGGGCGTGTGATAATTACAAAATGTAATTGATAACGGCTAAGTCTGCTTGGCAGGAAGGCCTAAGTCTGCCGTCTTGATTGATCTTCTGCACGATTGTATTAGATTGGGTTGGATATTATTTACATTATTGAGTTGGTTATTAAAAGTGTTAGATCTAATTTACTAATAAAAAGCGCCAAGTGACTAATATTTTAATTATGAAAAAAATCATTTATTTTATTTTAACCGATGCAAAAATCCTTGACTGTATAGGGCAATATACAGTCAAGGATTTTTGCATCGGTGGATACTATCCCCCAAAATATTTTTTCCAATCTTCCAGCGCTATGTTATTCATTTCATTAGTAAGTGAGTCCATTGCTTCTTCGATCAATGTAAAATATAAACCACGTAGCTTATCCTGTACACGCCGACGCGAAAATAAATGATTGGTTGTCAGGTCTGGACTATAAGGGGAATTGGCATTCAAATAATCGCCCGGGCAGCAGTGTGAACCCAGGCGTTATTAAAATGCAGGATGATCTTATCTTGTTGGCGCTTTTCCGAACATTTTTAAGAACTTTTTAAGAACAATTAACAGTACTATATTCCTCGAGTGCTTCTGTACAAACGTGTCCAGCAAATCGAAAGAATGGCGACCAATTTTTTTGTTCCAGCTTTCTACGAATAACCTTGGTTAGAGCCGACTCATTCTTAAAGACCTAAACTGCTAGTTGTTACTTTTTTCCAGGACGATAGCAGTATGTTCAATCACCGGTAATGATGTTGTTCATCACCAGATGAAACGGGCCAAAGCGATGTGATGTAGATCTGCACCATTTCACGCGGTCTTTGTGAACTGGGGTTAAATTGTGAAGAATCCAACGGGCGCAAGGCTTATATACCATCAAGTTCTTCTATAAAATGGTGTTAATTACTTCCACATCAATCTTTGATTGCTTGAATACTCGTTATATTCCTGTAGCAACATGGCGACTCTCTTCGATCATTGTTTCAATATGACCAATATTTTTTGGTAGTGACGGTTTTTGTCATTTAAGGAAAATCATTCATCCTTCCACCGTTTTATGGGAGTTAGTTAACACGATTTGTCACCAAACACCGGATTGATTTCGTCAAAATATTACTTATGCTTTAACCCACGTTCGCAATTAAAATATTTAACTGCCACAGTCATTAAACGTGTAAACAAATAGCTTAAAATGCCAATTGAAAAATACCGTGATCTATTACAGAGTCTGATCGGAAAGTCGGACAACATCCTTTATACATATGTACATTTTGTTATATAGACTTGAAATGGTTTTGCATTTGAATACAGTACGTCCTCGCTTACCGCTGTGGTTAGGTTCTTAAAATTCCCGGCGTTAACTGAAATGACGTTAACTAAAACGACTTTAAATGAAAAGAAATATATTTTTCTTTTAGAGTGAATTTTATGAAGTGGAACGTAGACCACCTGAAATGGAAACCACAGTAACTTATAACGGGGAGTGGTAGATATATACCGACGACATAATAACGAAACAACGCTAAGCAAGGCGACATTAAGCGAGAAGTCACTGTATTTCCTTGAAGCGTATCAGTAACAAATAAACAAGTGAAAATTGCGATTTCTACAATTTCCTGGCATATTTGATAAAAAAGAAGTAATCTGATATTTTGAGGCAGATATGTAACAATTGGTAAGATATGTGAGTTATGTAATTGCAACGGGACTACAATATGTATTTTGCGGTAACAAAAAATATAAAAAGATTTTGGAGGAGATAAATCAACTTCTGTTCATTATGAGCGAAAAATTATTGTTTTATTTTAGACTCACCTATCATAAAAACTCTAATGGTTATTTCTCTGTTTAATGCAGTGGTCGTAAAAATATACGTAACGGCGTCTATAAATTATACCATTACTTTTATTATTCGTTACCCAAAATTTTTGTCTTGTCTAATGTGTATTATACGGCAATAATAACGTGATATTTGAGATTTTTAGAAGTATGAAAGATTAAACAGAAAATGAAAAGAATAAGTGTAATAAGGCATATAGATGTTCGTAATTGAAAATTAAAGGGACGGAAAACATTCTTACGTGTAATAAGGATAACGAGAATGTAGAAACTCTAGCTTAACCCTTAACCACCTAACGCCGGTCACAGTGACTCTACCGTTTTTTATTTGTCAAATAATTCAGTTATTACGCGAGCTGTGCAGTTTCTTTTCTTCTTTTTCTTTTCTCTCATGTGCGCTCAGTGCGCTTCGTTCAATTAGGCAGTCAATACGTACGTGTAGCAATACGAAAATTTGAGGTAAAACTATTTTGCTTGCGGTCCCTGTGACCGACGTTAGGTGTTTAATGAATTTTAGTGCCGTTTATATGTTAATACAAAAATGCAAAGAAGTTTGCTCAATTGGTAGTTATGCTTGCATAGACGAATTGTTAATGGCTTTTCGTAAAAACTACAGGTTGAAAATGTTTATGCCAAAGAAACCTTACAAATATGGTCTTAACATTATGTGTATTACTGACGCCAGAACAGGGTACCTTTTGGATGCCTACCTATACTTGGGAAAAGACTTTGACGGCCGAGGCTTACCTGTTGATTATCATAAACTACGCAGACTGTTTTGGGATTGATAGCTGAGATTGCAGGCACCAATAGAAGTATAACAACCGATAATTGGTTCACTTCAATTGAGCTTATGAACGTTTTGAAGTAAAGACAGCTAACACTTATGGGTACCATTAAGAAGAATAAACTAGAAATTCCTCTTAACTTTCTTCGTAACCGTAATCGAAAAGTTGGTTCGTCCATTTTTGGATTCACGTTGGGTGCAACGTTGGCATCTTTCGTGCCAAAGTCTAACAAATCCGTCCTTGTTCTGTCCAGCATGCATCACACTTCAAACATTGATCCTAATACTAAAAGAAAACAGAAGTAGTGATGTTTCATAATAATACAAAAGGTGGAGTAGACATGTTGGATCACAAATGTGCCATTTACTCCACTTCTCGGCGAACGCAGAAATGGCCAATGGCGATCTTCTATAGAATGCTAGATGTTTCTGCTGTAAATTCATATATCATAGGTAAGATGAATGAAACACAGGAAAAGGTGTCTCGATTAAATTTTATGAGGAAATTAGCTGAAGGCCTCATAAAACTACGCTTAGAGCGGCGTGCAAACCAGATTGGATTGCACAGAGAGCGTCAGGGCGCAATTCGGCGTGTGTTGAAAATGGATGAAGTACCCAGTACATCGTCCTCCCAAAAGCGTAGAAAAACTTGAAAAACGTAAAACCTGTCCACTGTGTGATCCAAATAAGAAACGCAAAACATTCCACATGTGTTTTGAGTGCAAAAATCCAATTTGTATTGAGTGTTCACAAAAAATTGCCAAGTTGCAATTTTGTTTTAAATGCGATTTAATCGTGCCATAAATAATTTAATATTGAAGTCTATGTTTTTAAGTTATAAAAAAAAATGAAAAATAACAGGTTAAATAATTTATTCCTATTCAGATCTGACTTTGAAAAAGTATCTACGTTTTCTTACAAAGTTCGTATACTAATAGTTAAAATATTTTATAAAATATAAAACTAGTGATAAGCTATTTTTTTCTTATCATAAGTAAGGGGTCACTATGACCGACGTTAGGTAGTAGTGTGACTGAAAAATACGTTATGTATATGTAGAACCAAAAGAAATGTGTTAATATTTCTTAGTTTTTAAATAAAAATTTTCGTTTGTAGTTTGTTAAATTGGCAAATAGTGAGCAATGAGGGAGCCTGTAATGAATCTTATCTCTTTCTTATGTAACCCAAGAAATTGTTGAAACGTAGCGTCCGCAAACAAGGTAATGTATTTTTTACGTGTTTTAATTCTGAGGCGTTTTTAGCATCCGTTATGCACTCTTTGTATCTATTTCAGACTCATAGAATATGGGCTTAGATCCTACACTATCACTAATTTCGTTCTTTTGATCTCATCTTCTTGTTGTTGACCAGTTGCTTGAATGTTTACGACATCCCATATAGTCTATTATCGCATAGGTGTCTAATAGAAATATCGCACAATGTACTTCAGAAATTAATGGTTGCCGTATATGGGCGTGTAATAACCAATATCGTGTGAAATAAGAAATCATTTGTATAAATTACAGAGTCTGGCGCTTTAATGTATTGTGTTAATTCACTGATTTCTTTGTTTACACCTATGTCAATTTGAAAACCTTCATATCTCTAAATAGGAAGTTTGAATAAAGACTCAATTTGTGTCGCCAAATTAAAATTGTTTCAGTCTCCCTTTTCGTATGTAAATTATTGAATGGAATACATGCCTTACTTAAAAAAATATCTAAATTTGGTTCAGACAGTTTCGATATTCTAATATCGTATAACTAATATTGGGCAACGATGATCTTTCGATTGTTGAATGTCACACAATCTTATGTACATATATAAAAATCAATTGCTGTTCGTTTGTCTCGCTAAAACTTGAGAATGGCTGGACCGATTTGGCTAATTTTGATCTTGAAATATTTGTGGAAGTTCAGGGAAGGTTTAAACGGTGAGAAGCATAAATAATAAGTAACGGAAAATACTAAAAACGGCAATTTAATTTTCTATATATATAAAAATGGATCGTGGTTTGTTCGGATGCTTAAAACTTGAAAACGACTGGACCAAATTGGGTACTTCCTTCTGCGAGTTTGTTCGTAATTGCTACGCAAAGGTTTAGAAAAAAGAAAACTAGTAAAACATTTAAAAATTAAGAAAAAAATTAGAGATCAAGCAAATTGATGACGTTTGGTGTGTTAGGTAATGACAGCTGTCATGGTGCGCACAAAAATAACAAAGGTTATGACATTTGTGATTGTGCCCGCATGAATAATTGTTATGTCATGATAGAGTAAAAATCAGCAATATCCATCACAGTGTTATTTACAATGCCGCGAGCGAGAAGATCGAATCTTTCACAACGAATAATACAAATAGACTGCGGAATATTGCGAATGAATCCACTGCAGATGAAGAAGAAATCGCACGAGAGAAGGACGCCGTGTTAGTACGGCCCGACTTCGTGCTTCACAAACACAAGAATAAAGAGAGGCCATACGTGAAACGGCTCGGTTGGCAATGAGAAATCGTCGAGCGAAACACAGAGATCAACAACGTCGAGCCGCAAGAAGAAAGGTTTCAAGTGTTAATTTGAATCGAGGAGCGTTTCAATACGATTTCACAATTGACTACAGCTCGCACCCTTTCGTTAGTATTGGCCCAATGCAGGTTATGTGCGTCCATTGCGGTGCATTGAAGTTCGCTGGAGAAACGCCTGGATTGTTTTGTCTCAGTGGAAAGATTAGATTGCCATTGTTGCCTCCCCCACCTGAGCCATTACATTCATTGCTTCGTGGCGAAACTCAAGAATCACGACATTTTCTTTCGAACGCTTAAAGGTACAACGCATGTTTCCAAATGATTTCATTTGGAGCAAATATTATTGGAGAACGCGGATTCAGTCCTACATTCAAGGTAATGTTTGTTAATAAGAGAGTAACCTTTATTTTTGGTAATCATAAATCACTAATTATCACTTCCCTTTCGACTATACAGATACAAGAACAAATTCACTATAGAATTGGATCATTACAACCGGTTGAAGACGCACAGCATAAAATTGTTACAAATTTATTTCATGGCCAATATGGAGGACCAACTTGATCGGCGCCAAACGATCAATAACGCAACGAAAAGAGAAATTCTTCAAGATTTGCAGCAAATACTTTATGAACATCATGCATTGATTCGGTTGTTCAAAATTGGGTTGGATTGCATGCCAAGTGATGACTATACAGTAGTGATCAGAACAAATAAACGCTCCGCTGGAACACACGAACGACAATTCAACGCTCCGACAATAGATAAAGTCGCAAAATACAGTACATCACAAGGTGCTTCAATGAAGATAATCGACAAGAGTGCAACCCATTCAGCAAATACTTTAACAGAAAGTTGTGCTACAACGATACGCGAATCATTTGGTTTACATTCAATAAAGCAAATGCTTTGCTCCCGTGTGAATTTGCTCCTTTCTGAACTTTTATTCAACTTAATTAATTTTATGTTAATATAAACAAGTTAATAAAACTCAGGTAATAACTTAGGACAACATTTATTAATTCTAAGGCGGTAGGACGTTCGCCGGATCAGGTAGTAATGATATCAAGTTATATCATTCAAATGACGTTTGGTTTCTTAGACAGCGGTCATAGGAAAACGATAGAGATTGAATGTAAATGTTGTTTGTGTAAAAGCAGCAAAATATTTAAATTACTTATTGTATTGATATGCAAAGATTGTTCTTTAGGATTACCGCATATATATAAGAAGATTGGCGTTCTAGTTCACTATTAAGCTTTCTTAATAGTTAACACTATGCGATATTAGCAAACCCATTTTATGACAATTTTGCACAATCGATAATTTTTCATGTTAACAAAAATATCTTCAAACTAAGAAGTATCCCCTTTGGTAGTATGGAAGGATAGATATTTCAGAAGGACATTACGAACAATAGATGTTACGGGAAGAAAGTTAGAATGTTCATAGGGCAAAATAGAAGTCCCCGATAATAGCCAACTTTCTCCTACGTAGCTCTAATAATAATAATAATAATAATAATAATAATAATAATAATAATAATAATTTATTTGGCCCCATCGGCTAAAATTTAGCATGGGTTACGTCATTAAAAAAGAACAATAAATCACAATACAAATTAACAAGATAGTAAAAAAGAATCTCAATTTAAAAATCTTTCGTCTAGATACTCTTCGAACGAATAGTAACACTTGGCCGGTAGGAATTTTTTAAATTCAACTTTAATTTTTTCATATTTTCTATTTTTTAAATTTCATTTGACAAATTATTGAATATCTTACAGCAGGAATAAATTGGTGGTTTTTCGTATTAGGCTCTATTATACTTAGCAAAATATAATAAATTTGTATGACGAGTGTGATATTCATGTGACGGTGTTTCAAAATTTTTAATAATATTGTTTTTGACATATAAGGCAGCCTTATACATATAAGTCGATGGAAAAGTCAATATGCCGTTATCAATAAAATAGTGGTCTGCACAACTCACGAGGTCCACAGTTATATTTCAAATGGAATAACTTCTTTTGGGCTGCCAATATACGATTGTAGTCCAATGCAGGACCCCAAATCAGGACATTGTAGGCAATCGTAGAATACGCCATAGCGTGGTACACATTCAGCAGACCCGCACTGTCTAGATACGTTTTCAGCCGCAAAACAGCAAAATGAACTTTATTAACTTTTTTACATACGCTATCGATGTGCTCCTCAAAGGTGATTTTTGCGTCCACTACTAAACTATATTATTAGTCGTCATAACTGGCGTTCGCGGGGTAAACTGAACCACCACCGTCTTATCGAGGTTTACGATTAGCCTATTCATCCGACACCACTCTACGAATTGGGCTTGAATGCTATTTATATTTGTATCCAAGTCATGCTTATTATCTGTGGAGACCGCAATGGATGTATCATCGGCATACATGGTCAGATGACCAGCATGAATAAAGAGGGGTAGATCATTTACAAATAAAGAAAAACCAAAGGCCCTACGATTGAACCTTGTGGTACTCCAATGTCTACTTCTTGAGGCCTCGATGAGGTACCAGACACTAATAACTTATATTTGCTTAAATACATTACAATTCTTCTATCGACTCGAAAATTTTAGAAAAAACACCCAATACCGATATGGGTCTATAATTATGTACTTCTAGAGCGCTGTTTTTGTTTTTATAAATTGGAGTAACCCGCCCAGTCTTCAGCGTGGAAGGAAATCTTCCGGGCAACACTGAATTATTAAATAAAACAGACAATGGCTCCGACAGTTCATCAACCACATTATAGTTTTCACGTGGGTGCCGTCGAGACACGCGCTGTACGTGTTTTTTAACAGTCTTATCGACTTTAAAATTTTTGCGCAAGTGGCTGGATGAAAAACAAAACTGTTTGAAAGACGTGGTGATAATGTACAGTCCTCATTTATTGACAAGCCATATTTGGAACATATAGCACTCGCAGCGCTGGTTGTGAAATAATTACAGAAAGAATTGCTTATCTCGGAACCATCAAATTATGCCATTTTCAAGTATGTTGCCTCTTTTTCCTACCTCACTGATCATTGACGCAAGTCCATCCTCCTTTTGACTTCTTCACTGCTCCATCAACTTTACGCGCAAAATACTATTTTTTAGTTGTTTTCATTATACGTTTTTCTTTTAACCTTGTATAACTCTACTAACTCGGGATAATCTTTCAATAGAAGGCATAAATACCTCAGTTCAGTAGTTACTTTTACCAGATTGGCATATACCCATGTCTTTGTTCCACTGGTGCAGTTACTATTCTATACTATACAAAGCCATAAAGTTCATTAAAAACATCAATAAAACTCGAAAACATCGTCCACATTACATCCAACAGAAAATATTTCCGGCTAGACCACATGGCCAAGCGGGATCCAAAATTGTACCAGCCTTTCATCGTTTAAACTACCCGTCGTCACATATAATGGCGGTTCAGCGGTCGAAGAAATAGGCACTATAATATACATGGTTGCCTCCCGTGCTAGATGGTTAGCAATACTTACGTCTAGTAGGTTACATTTAATTTCCTCCCTAGGTATGTTCGTCATCATACAGTCAATTACCGAACTTGTGGTCTTCCCATCCGAATTTGTCAGTACACGTGTCCCCAGTTAAACAGCATGAGTCAAATATGTCCAGCAAAATATTAGTTCTGGTGTACTTCTCACTGGCATCGATATTTAGATCGCCACATAGAATCACGAAATCGTATTGACTCACAGCCCGATCCAACACATTTGAGACCTGATGAATAAAAGTGCCAAAGTTGCCATCAGGAGATCGATATACCGACAAAATCACGTAAAATTTCCCGCCGTTTATAAAGACAGTACCGCAGCACTCAGTCTTCAAATTTTTTTCTGCTCATTGTTCATTTCTACATTAGTTGCTCTATGAATTATGAGTGCCCGGAGCCTTACATTTCTTGCTAATATTTCTTTTATTTTTATCTTCAGATGTGCTTGTTGTATTTGGAGGGTGACCCGATAGTTGAACATAAGTATATTGAACATTCTTTATTTATGCAACTGTTTAATTTTCTTACCTTTGGGGATTACCTATTAGCATCGATATGTGTTTCCTCTACTTCTGTTTTCCTTTACTATTCATATACGATCCACACGCAGTGAAACCCCCAACACCCAGTATTTGAGTTGTGTCCCAAAATAATATCTCATTGTTACCTTTAACATACTAGTATGCAAACAATCTTTTTCAGTGATGATAACGTAGTATTTCCTATCTTTCATGAACAAAGAGCATTATTTGCCCCACCCAACACAACCAAGAAGTCACGCTTTATTAGTGATTGTATAATTTCATCACTTCCTCTAATGATGTCAAGAGTAGCATTGGGCTTACAGGTACCAGTAACCTGAAATTTTTTCAAGGTTGACGCATCCCCTAAAATAGTGGCACAATTGCGAATATTGTTATCCCCTTAAGAGAAGGATCTTCGGCTTCGATTTGACTTTTGAGGTGCTTCCGTTATTTTACATAGCAGGCACCATATTAGCTTCTTAATGATGAGGAAATTTTTATATTATATTATAAGAACATAAAAGTGGATAAAAATCTAAGATAATTTTGCTCATAATCGGTAATTTTGTATACATGTATCATGTCCATGAATTTAGTAAATTTCGTTCTATGTAGACATTTTACGTTATATTTATATATGTATTCACCATTTAATCTAGGGTTTTTGTAAATGTTTAATATACTTGTGAAAGTAAATTACAGAATGTTTTCATTGCGGTTTCGTGTTAGAATGTGATTATTGCTTAAAATACTCAAAGTAAATTTGCTAAATTTTGTAATTGCACCGTTGCTAGGATTTAACTCTATATAATACTTTATAATATAAATTTCGTTAATGCAAATGAAAATTGTTTAGGTTTTCGTGCTTTTGCGTATTAAACAAGAAAATAAGCTAAATTTGGCTTACATTATATGTATCTATGTAGACTCACTCTTACAACTTATAATTAGATGTCCGTTTTGATTATAGTTATTATACTCACAATAAGTCAGCTAATTACAGAAGATGAAAGTAACTTCTACTAAAATGTTCTGTTATTTATATTTACTAAATGAATAAAGCCGACACCGACTGTATTTGCTTGAATTTTAATTTCAAATGACTTGTTCGTTGATATTGACGTATACTGCTTTTCATAAAAATCTGAATATCCAAGATTTATGAATTAATTTTACTGAAATATTCATGATAATTGTAACACAGGGTTTGGCCAAAAGTTGTTATCACTTACATATATGGAATTGACATTTATCTGTAATAAGAAGCTAATACACTAAGTGCATAAGTCCAAATGAAGCTAATACAGACAATTCTGCAACATATCTAAGTAAGAAGCGCTCGTTAGAGTTAAATAATTAAAAATATATGGATCAATTATTACAAAACTTAGGAGAGTTTCATGTGAGCTCTCTTACTTCATGGGGACTTTCTGTATTCCAAATTGTGGTTATTGACTTTGCCGCTTACATAAAATGTGGCTTCATAAGGAACACAACAGAAAGTTCTAATTCTGTCATTTTTATTAAAATTTGTGTAGTTTGTACAGACGCAATTTTATTAGCACCAGAAGGTGCCTATATCTGATAACATTTGATTGTAAAATCCCATTTTCCAATGATAATCTCGTAATTGGCTTTTTGGGCTCTTGATTATTGCTTCTTGGACGCATATCTTCCCGTTCTAACACTTCTAGGTCATCCACTGTTTTATCTACAGTCATTTGTCACACACCCTGTGCCCACAACTTTTTCATGAATTCGGCGGATAGTTAAACGGCTTGGAGGATTCGCGTTAGACAATTTCTGCAATGTCTTCCTTACTACTGACAGTGACTTAAAGATTTCCTTCTTTCTTCCAAAGTAAGTCGGGTGGCCATATTTAGTCTACAACAAACGAAAATTTAAAAAATTATGTAGTACTTACTTCGCCCTGAGCCTTTCTACCTTTAAGTGTAGTATTCATGTAGTATTACAAGATGTTACTATATAAGCGGTGGACTTGTTAACGCTCCAGTATCCAATTGACACATCCTCGGCATTGCACATGGTTTGTTGGTTTTAGATGTTGTGTAAGCTGAATCTTACAAATGTGTATATCCAGATCTTTAGTCAATACTCCATGCAAACAGCTTTTGGAGATGTGCACTTGTTGAGAACGGTGATAAATCATAATTGCTGCAATGTTTTCAAGCAAGCACGGCCACTTGCTTTAACATCCTTAACTGAACTAAAAGTGTTAAATTTATTGATTTAATTCTTCACAGCAAGCCGAGATGATGCGTGTTGACGACCGAAAAATGTGCGGCATTTTCGAATCGTCTTGACAAAATTTTCGTCATTTCGGTAGTAAATTTTACAGGGACGTAACGATTATAAGATAAACGACAAAAAAGTCATGTTTAACCATTTATATTGATGAATTTATAAAATTTATAAGTAACCATTTTTATAAGATATATATTATTTTGGTTATCGTAACCAATTAAAGTGTGAATTTTTTTTTTTTTTTTGGTTGTAAGTAACAATTATATCAACCAAAAAATTTTTTTGGTTTCAAATAACCATTATATCAACCAAAAAGATTTTCTGTTTAGAAATAACCATTACAAAAAATTCTTTTTTTTTGTTATCAGGGATGAAATTGATAATAAAAAATTAATTCATAAAGTTTCAGTCGAAATATTTCTCTCATTTAAAATGTTGAATAGGGATTTATAAATCCATTAAAATCGTTATTAAAATTGCAATTGACTGTATGTAACCTTTATTAGGTTTTATGTAATAATTTTAAAATATAAAGAAACATACACCGCCTTCAGCTGTGCTTAATTTTGCTACTACCGTCACAGATTTGTTGTGTTATCTTGTTCATGTGTTGTTGTTGCATTAAATTTATTGCTCATTTGTTGTTCTGTTTGTTAAAATTTTTGTCTTTTTATTTTGTGAGGATTTTTGATATTGTTTGATATATTTTGTTTTTTCATAGCTTTTTTTTTTGTTTTTTCATCCCTGATAACCAAAAAAACAATTTTTTTGTAATGGTTATTTCTAACCAAAAATCTTGTTGGTTGATATAATGGTTATCTGAAATCAAAAAATTATTTTGGTTGATATAATTGTTACTTATAACCAAAAAATATATTTCTCACTTTAATTGGTTACGATAACCAAAATAATATATTTGCAATGATAATGGTAAAAAATTCCCAATATTAAATAAAATGAATCTTCTTGTAACCTTTTTATCTGAAATAAAAAAATAACAATTATATTTGGTCCCTGAAATTTTCACTATTTTCATGCGCTGTTCGACTCTAAAACCCTCCGTGACATAGCCTCAAACCATGTTTGATATAATGAACAATGATTGGAAATTCAAAGTATAAGTAGGTTTTGAAACACTTTTTAGAAATAGGAATGATTAACATTTTATAAGCAAAGAAACAAAAATAAACAAGAAAACTGAAAGAATAATGTGTAGGGCATTGCGATTTCTTAACTCTTCTGGGCATACTTGAAATAGGATGGGCAATGTGTGCCCAAGGTATCTCATCTTCATACTTGCTGTACCCCGTAACGGATGTCATGAATGTTGTTTGGAGAGTAACCTAAGTACATATGTTGCATAGGGGATAACTCAATAGAGCCAGAACGCCACGGGAATAAATTAACGTTTTCTTCTTGTAGATATCTTTTAGTATCTGCTGCAGTATGTGGGTGCTAATTTTCTTGTCGTAAAATTTGGTTATTTAACTCTAGTACGTACGGTATTAATTCAATGCTTCAGGAATTAATACAAAAGGTAACCTACTACCATATACAGTGACATCCCAAACGATTACGCTCTGCGTGAGAGTAATGTGGAGCTCAACAAAAAATTTTAAATAGCAAAACCTGGCGTTAGGAATCCAGTATCTTTGATTTTTACAACACGCTTGCCACATGCTAATCCATTCTGAAATAATACGTTCTGTTACTACATTACATCATTACTCCTTCTTCACAATAGTCATAGAAACTCCAGTTTTATGCCGGCCGCCGTATCCGGGCCCCAGTTTTGAGTCACTTGACCACGCTAGCTCGGTGTTAATAATATAAGATATAATAATGGACGGAAATTGTGGCTTTTATATACTATCTTTATACAAAATTATAACTTCATTTCCATATGATTACGAACCAAATATCTACACCTGCCATTTTATCACGTCGTAATCACTTTTTATATTTCCATTCGTATTTTTATCAGAATCCTATTTCTGATGGTCGAAATTTAATATCTGCGGAATTCTCCCCAGTTATACATACATTAGATGCACATTAGAATGTGAACAGAATAAGCTTGGCATATTCTGATACTGGTGAGAAATATAAGGATTAAGTTGTTAAGGATCATCTGTTTGATTAAATATGGAGAAACCTTTAACAGTAGAAAAGTAAGAAATAATTAAAATTTGGTAACCTTGTGTCAAGTATAGCCATAGTCTAAGTGATGTTGGACCTAGTAATTTTTTGAAGTGGTACTCGAGTTTCTCGAGGGTAATTTGAAGAAAGACAAGAACATCACTGACTATGTATTGAAGAGCAAAGGACAATGGGACATCAGGACTGCTGACTGATAAGGTTAAAGGTCGCGAATGATTTCAAAGTGAAGGGCGCCCAGTATCTTTTCGTACTGTTTATCGCCGAATCCGATCTTTTGGTTTGCGTTCCGACCAATCACATTTAGCGCTTCCCTCCTTTGCTTTACACTGGCAACAACGTTAAGTCCGGTGTCATGTCTTTAGTATGTTTAGTGATGAATCAAAATTCTGTTTTGGAGCACACCACGGCCGTGTAAAAGGCACAACACTAAATTTTCAATTGAAAGCCATGTGCCCGCACTGTGGAGGTTATAGTATGAAGTTTTATTACCCCGCATCCATACGTTCAGGCAGTATTGTTGCCATGTTTTTCTTTTTTTCAAGTGGAGTATTTTCTGTTTCAACAAACTCCTCTCTTTGCATAAACTACGTTAAACTGTTTTGAAGACAACCACGTCTACCTTTTGCCGTCGCTACCAAGATCACTGGATCTTTGTCCCATAGAGCACGTATGGGATATTATGGGGTATGAGAGTAGAAAATTTAGTGGAAATGACTTAACAGATTATTAGTGAGAAATAAAACATTATTTCATATATTTCTTTAAAATTTGTGCCAAATTTAATCAAGACGCCCGAATGTAGTCCAAGTAACGAGAACGTCCAGTCTAAAATTTAAAATCTTTGTTTTACAAGTAAACAATGTTCCTTGTTATGTTACGAAAGTTAGTCTAGATTCCCGATATCAACTTAGTTGAAAATGTTTTGAACCATGAACGCGAATTTAGAAAAATGCGCTTTGACAGTCAAACTAAACACTGTTACAATAAATTTTGGAACTAGCTTCCTATTGTACCAGCATAATCAATTGGGAACATGTTAGAACCCGTATCGGTATGCATATATGTTATAACATTCTGATTTATCTATTTTATTAAATGTTTTTTTCTAAATTTGTTTTCTTCATTATAAATTTTTACTGAAATATTCGAATTTTTATGTTTATGCACTTATGTTCGTATTCTATGCGTGCATACATATATTTTTCATTTTGAATTTTAGAACTTTAATTCAGAACTTTCAGTCAAAAAGTTCTTAATCCTAGAACCATAATATGACGTACGACGCCACGTTGTGATTTGACCAATCAGTTATTCACGTTATGGTGCTAGGGTTAAATCTTTGCCTTGCATTTTTTAATGTATCCATAAAATCTTTCGAATTGGTTGTTGTGTTGTTACGCTGCTGTATTTTTGGCTCCTTTTTTATCCTTTTTTCTGGGGAACTGCAGTCTTCTAAAATTTACACTCTTCATTAGCTAACAATGATATGTGAAATGTTTGAGGATTTGTGTATTTATAAATTTAATTAACAATCTACAACGATTAAAATAATTCTTTTGTTTCGTCTTTCTTTCAGACAGGCGCTTCATTTAGCAGGATTACCATCACTTTGCTATATTGTGATCCGCACAACTAGCCCACAGATAATGCAAAGGTACAGAGGGTGTGCTTGCAGCATTTGAACGTAATGCTTTGTCTTCTTCCTTTTTAGAATGGTCCTCGCAGTTGCGATCATTTATTTATCATGTATACACTTGCACAGGCAAATGTACGATTACGCTTCGTATACATTGGACATATCTGGTAAATATTTTTAAGTAAGCAGCATTTCATGGACTCTCATTACTGTACTCATTTCAGGTCCGTTAATGATAATAACGCAAAAAGTGACCAGTTTAGCGTTTTGTATTCATGATGGAATAGCCAGAGCTGAATCAGAATTGAGCAAATCGCAACAATTGTACGCGGTGAAAAAGATTCCTTCCGCATTGGAATACTTCAGTTATGCCTTACAGTTTCCATCTTTAATGGCTGGTCCAGCCTTGTTCTATAAGGATTATATAGACTTTATTGATGGGACGAATTTACTGCCAACTACACAAACTGTAAGTATTTACATATCATTTAAATTAGTATCTGTAAATTAGGGGTTGTAGTGTAACACACTATTTTGATATGTTAGATACGTTACATTACTATGGAAATATATAATGAATAAGCGTATATTAAAAGCAAAAGTTTTAAGAAATTCATCATCACATCCGGGATCGAAAACCTGCGCGTGCAAAAACTACCAGTGGAGCAGCTGGAAAGTGTATTTGGGGGTTGTCATATGTTGAACACTAAATTAGAATGAAGCATTAATTTCAGTATGTTAAATGTTGTCTCTTTAATGTAGTAGGCAAGTGAAAGAAATACCGGGTTCAGGAAACAGTGTTACTCTTTAACTGGTATCGTCGCAAATTGTAACATATTAGTACCTAGCGGTATGAGATACCAACATATAAAAAGTAATACTTTTACTTACAATAAGACAACATTAAAATTATCTGATGTAGATGTATTGTATACTTAAAGCATCTTCGGCTGCGATAAATATACATTATGTTAAGCAACAGGGCAACATATTGGCTTTTTGAATTATGGACGTACATAAAAAGTTAATTTGATAAGAACATTGTTATTGTGATTTTTTATCGCTCAGCGTTTATGGGATATGTTGGATATTTGTAGTAATATCTGTAACACATGTTTAAATTTCATTTAGTATTTTCTTACTGTAAATCTGAGACCAATTTTTAAAAAGCCCTTTATATCCACCTTTGTTTTGTCAGGTTCTCCCATTTTTCCCATCACAATCATAATAAATCGGAAATCGAATTCCAAAAATCAGATATAACTTTTATACAATGTAGAGATACTTTTTAAAAGAAAATTAATTTCAAAATTGTAGATATGCACGGACTAATACCAAAATGTACCTCTTACAGTAAAGAAAAATATCAGACTACGACAAATAAAAATAAATTTATGGGAAATAACTTTATCTTGTTTAAGGTTGAAACTACCTTTTTTCTGTGTTGATCTGTGTTAACATGCTTCCTGTAATATAAAACTGCATCAAGCCACGTTTTTCCCATCTCGTTATAACTGGTTGTAGTGGTTTCGAAATTCCTGGACATAACTTAAATAAAATAATAATAAAATTTCTCAATTCGCTTAGGAGATTTCAGATTTGTTTGTTTTATTGATTAATGTGTCAACTGCAGGGTGACGTTGTTTAACAGTTTTGGCTACAAGACCCACAGCATGCAGTAAACATGCTATATGGAGGAGATTAGGAAAAGATATTATCAGTGCCCTACCGGCGTTTAGAATATTTGTTGGGTTCCACTGCAAATTTCTGCAGGGTAGTTATGAACTTGGACGCTATTGTTTGTGTAGCACCTTTGGTAATTCTAGTGCTGCATCAGAGGTACGGCACAGAAGGTCCATTTGTTTTCAATAACAATAATATTGATTGACTTCAAAGAATCATGATACATATAATTTCTTATACTTGTTCATTACATACATACATATTCATTGTGACAATCCAGATCCATTAAGAGAAAAATAAAAAAGAATGTACAGTTTAAGTATACATACAATGTGTCCCAGGATTGATGCTATAGGAGGTGCGATGGACTAACAATTTTTGAAATTTTTATTAAAATTGTGGGATTAAATTCTACTTGGTGTGAATACAAAATTAATTTCTTTTCAATAAAGTACCCTGTCTGCTCATGATACGACAAAATGTTACTAAGAAAAGTTGTTCTGAGTGAGAAATTATTGTCCCATACTTACAATAAGTAAATTGTTTATTCAAAATAACTGTCGCCATTTTCTGCACACCTTTCTATGCTTTGTCTGAATTCTCTGAAATTTTTTCGAATTTTTTCGGTTTGTATTTGGTGTACGCCGTTTCTTATCTTTTCTTTTTGTGTTTGTCTACTGTTGGGTAATGGCTGAGAGTACAGCAGTTGCTTGAGGCAACCCTATAAAATTTCAAGTATTGTGAGGTTTTCCGACCTTGGAGGCCACTCAATCGGACCATTTCTATTTATCCACGACAACAAATTTATCCATTCAGCTACACTTATTTTTGTGTCAGTGGCAAGTTTGGTAAGTATTCTTCTCCGAATCTTTCAAGTAGCTGTACATAAACATTCTGATTTAACCGCCCCTCTATGAGGAAAGATCCAATAATAATAATATGATATAAACGGACATACCACACCTTTACTTTTTGGTAATACCATCGCCTACAGTTGATCCGAAAATTTGAATTTTCTGCAGACCAGTAGCGATAATTTTGAAAAGGAAATAACGTAATTTGTAGTAAAAGTTGATTCGTCTGAAAATACATACAATAATTTTATAAAAATTGCGTTCTTCAATACATTTCTCCCCGATGGTCAGACAAAATAATAAGTGACGGCCTTCATCACCTTACGTCTTCTATACTGTGCACAAATTTTGGTTTGAATGCATTTTCCTTCCTTGTAATAAGAAAAGTAAGCAAACAAACTTGATTGTAGAAGTAAATTAACACGTTGTATTCAAACATCTATTTGACCTTCCTTAAAATATTGACCTAATTTTACTAGTGTTTACTGTATGTGCAAGTGAATATAATTTCTTTTGACAACTTTAAAAATTTGTTTCAGCTTTTCTGTGATAGTAGAAAAAAATTTTCTCTGAAATTTGGTTTTATTTGCTCTGAGGTTTTTCAATTCGATGCATAAGTTAGAAGGCCTTTTGTCAAGAAATGCATCAAATTCATTAATGCCTTTATATGCGGTAGAAGTTCGTCAATATGTTAAGTGTAAAAGAAAAATATTCATCGCCTATTCTACTTAACCTTTAACATTGTACCTGGCGTGTTGGAAATCGATGCAAGACGTAATGTTTGGAGAAAACACATTCGATGCGTGGTTATCGCTAGTGGGAACGATTGGAGTCCCTCAACGCCCTTGACCCTGCAGAGCATGTGACCCAGTTCCTATATTTACATTTCTTTGTCGAAACTGTAAACATTGAGAGTTATTTATCGTCACATGATACACATAATAATGACAGAAAAGACTGAAAGAATTAACTCTGTGCGTTGGATGCGTGTATCGTAATATCCCACTGGAAGATATTGCTGGAGTGTTTATGTTTCTACAAGTAAATTACATCCTGCTTAAAGGCAGGGGTACTAAACACCTTCCACGCGAAACTTTTATATTAAAAAAAATAATTACGGGTTTCCTACGATAGTAAGCAAATACTTTCTCTTACAAATTTTGTTTATTTTTATTTAAAGTTTCTTCTATTTTAATTAGATGCATAAGTCCTATATATATGCATACACACACACATACACTCAGGCATATTCAGTTCTATTCAGTTCTATTCAATGCTATAAGTATTTTGTATGCCTATGATTTTATGTATGTATCTCCAATCGGGGTGTATTCTTAACCAATGTTTTATGCGGTTTTTGTGTATATTCTCGAAATTAATGCATTTGGTACCTAATTGCAATAAAATATATATATTTGATCCTAAGTAAGACCAACTTCTTTGAGTGAGTGTTTTTTCTACGCTCGGTAACGGTTTGGCTCGCTGTCCGTATTGAGTTAGATGACTATATTTAACATTCCCTACATTTGATTTATCTTTGTGCTGTCTGATTAATAATGATTGGCCAAATAGTTGTCTGACGTCAAATATTTTCGTCTCCTCGTACTAAAATATGAAGAGCGCAATGTTTTTGCATCGTTCTTTTATCTATTGTGAACCACAGTGTTTTATTTTTTAGTTCAGACGCTTCGAATTGGTAACTTCCAAGCACGTTTGACAAAAATATGAAATCTTAAACTTTGGATACGATAAATTGCATTTTTGTGATGTTTTGCACTGTTTGAATGAGTACGACGTTTACACTCGAACAATAGTTTAACCTAGTTATATTATATTCTACTTTCACCTCTTCTGGACAATGTACCTTGTTACATCTTCGACATGTCCTGTGCTCCTTCCAGCGTTTCTGTAATATTCTCGGAATAATACATCTCCGTTTCTTCAACATATTTTATGCTATTTCCACTTCCACAATGGTATCTTCTGCAAGCATATGTATTATACAAAGTCTCCATTTTCGTCAGTATTTTTTTAAACCTTGCGTTCACTTAGATTTTCAATACATATCTGATTTAAATGTCGATTAATGGTAAATAAAATAGTTTAACAGGAACAAAAGGTGCAGAACAATCACACGCCGACAATTTATGGCCTCCCCAAATATGCTAACAGACTCATACAGAAACGATTTTGCAATTATAGTATACCGGATGCGATCTTTGTATTTTGTTTCTACTTATAATTAGAAGCAAGTGCTTTCTCTCAAAGATTACGAAACAATCGCTTGTTTATTTATATTTTTATCATAACAGGCTAGTTAATTTTTTAGACTTACTAATTAATTGCCCCAATTAATTTAATTACTATTTAATATTATTAATTGATTTACCACATTATTATGTTCAAATTGATAAATGTGAAAATTTCATATTATTTCAATTTCAATTTATTCATATTTCATATTTTAGTTTAACTTATATGATAGAGATCTACCACTAATAGGTCAATAAAACAAGGCTGGTTTGAACGATAGTTATATTTTCAGAACGTTTACAAACGTTTTCCGGAACACCTTCGTCAGTGAAAATATAACTAGATAAATATATAAACAAACATTTGTTTTTATTTGGGACTATCAACAAAATAACCAGTGACTAGGATTTCATGATATAGAGGATGTGTAACCAACTTTTATATATATATAAATTATAAAAACTAAATTAATGTGTAAACATACATGCAAATTAAGTAAAACCTTATATCAAAAAATCTTTGTCGAAACCTTAACAATTCTGTTCAAGGACTAGGGAAAACCAAATTCAAAAACCTAGCCAAAGGTTTCCTTCTTAAGAAATGCAAATGTCATTTTAACAAATTGCTATATACATTACTTAAATTTTGAATATCGGTCCTGAAATTAATAGTTTTAGTGTCTTTCTGTATATTTATCATTTCATATATTAGTCTTTTTTTTATAATTATTCTCTGTTTTTAATATAATTGTGTTTTCAAAATCAAAGTAATGCCCAAGATCTTTGTAATGTTTTGTTACAGCGGTCATTGCACCAAAATCATTATTTAAAGAATACTTATGGCTATACAACCTTTTCTTTAAATATTGTTTCGTCTGACCGATGTAACAACCATCACAGTCTTTACAGTTTATTTTATAAACTACATTACTCTGATTTTGTTTAATTATTTTTGGATTTAGTATTAGTAAAAAGAGATCTGTTACTATAATTTGGAATGAAAGTAATGTTTATGTTTTTTTATTTTTCGCTTAAACCTTTTTTATAAGGAATAGCGCTATAACATTTATTGTTATTAATTTTAATTCCTCTATTATATAATTTGTTAATTCTATTTTTATTATTTTTCATAAAAACTATTTGGATAATTATTTTTATCTAAGATTTCTTTAACTTTGTTTAAATTCTTTTCCCTAAATTCAGGATTAGCTAATCTAACCGCTTGATCAACTAAACCGGTAACTACATTAATTTTATGTAATTTTTGATGTTTCTGAAAAATAATTTAAATGTCTTCCTGTATTGGTAGACTTTATATGCCAATTTGTTTTTACAATGCCGTTATTATGCATGACTGTCACGTTCAGGAAATTCAATGAGTTATTAGATTCTCTCTCATATGTAAATTTTAATCTATTATGATAACTATTAAATGAATCTAATATCTCATCAATATTATCCTTTCTTACGGAACAAAAACAGTCATCCACATAACGTCTGTAAAAACTTACACTAGAATTTAGTTTTTGCCAAACAAGTTTGCTCTAGGTCCTCCATTACCAGGTTTGCGATAACTGCTGATAATGGAGAACCCATTGCAGTACCGAAAATTTGTTTATAAATTTTATTTTGATATGTAAAATAAGTAGAATTTAAACAAAGTTTCGAAGCTGCAATGAATTCCTCCTTTGGAAGATCTGTAAAATCTTTTATGGAATTCCATTTTTATCTAAAATTTTTAGTGCTAAATCCACAGGAATATTAGTAAATAAAGAAACAACATCTAAACTGATTAATTCGTAATTATTAGGAATTGTTTGATTTCTAACCGAATCTACAAATTCCCATGAATTTTTCACATTATATGTAGTTTTACCTACAATATTGCTTAAAATTTTAGATAAAAATTTGGAAAGATTGTAAGTGGGGGAATTAATGCAATTAATTAATGAAAATGATTCAATAAAACGTAAGTTCAACAAAATTAAATCCGAATTCTGTAAAAGACACTAGCTTTATCAATAAATGAATGTTATATTAAAATTAAAATGTTAGAGAATGACATTTCTAATGTTAGAAATGTCATTCAAATGTCGTTACAGGATTCGGATGAATTTTTAATGTAGCTAATATAAACTATGAAAGAACTTTTAATAAAATAAAACAAAACAATATTAATAAATTTAACCACTTAATAAAAAATGCGGGGTTGATTATCCAATTTTACAAGAAGATTGGATAATCAACCTAACTGATAAAGAGATTTGTCAAAATGTTAAATTAATTTTAAGTCTAGGTCCTAAGTTTTCTATAGATTTTAATGTCATACCGATAGATGATTTTATTTGTAATATAGAAAATATCGTTCAAAATTATGAGGAAAACTTAGAACCTAACTTACGACATAGGTTGGTTAACATTTTGACAAATTACAAAAATAAAGAGAACAATAAAAATAATAATAGTAACAATAATATCTTACAAAAAGCTTTTAATGAAACAAAAAATTTTTTGAAATCTAATAAAGATATTATAATAACTAAATCAGATAAAGGAGAAAAAAACCATAATTATGAATAAGATTGATTACGAAGCCAAAATGAATTCCTTATTGGAAGATAATCAAACTTATTCGGTATTATTATCAGACCCAACAAATAAATTACAAAATCAAATAAATAAACTAATAAATAGTTGGTTTTTAAAAAATATATTTCTAAAGATTTAAATAACCATTTAAAAATTCTAAATTCTATATCTCCAAGAATATACGGTATTCCTAAAATACATAAAGATAATATTCCTTTACGTCCAATCGTAAATTGCATTAATTCCCCACTTACAATCTTTCCAAATTTTTATCTAAAATTTTAAGCAATATTGTAGGTAAAACTACATATAATGTGAAAAATTCATGGGAATTTGTAGATTCGGTTAGAAATCAAACAATTCCTAATAATTACGAATTAATCAGTTTAGATGTTGTTTCTTTATTTACTAATATTACTGTGGATTTAGCACTAAAAATTTTAGATAAAAAATGGAATTCCATAAAAGATTTTACAGATCTTCCAAAGGAGGAATTCATTGCAGCTTCGAAACTTTGTTTAAATTCTACTTATTTTACATATCAAAATAAAATTTATAAACAAATTTTCGGTACTGCAATGGGTTCTCCATTATCAGCAGTTATCGCAAACCTGGTAATGGAGGACCTAGAGCAAACTTGTTTGGCAAAACTAAATTCTAGTGTAAGTTTTTACAGACGTTATGTGGATGACTGTTTTTGTTCCGTAAGAAAGGATAATATTGATGAGATATTAGATTCATTTAATAGTTATCATAATAGATTAAAATTTACATATGAGAGAGAATCTAATAACTCATTGCATTTCCTGAACGTGACAGTCATGCATAATAACGGCATTGTAAAAACAAATTGGCATATAAAGTCTACCAATACAGGAAGACATTTAAATTATTTTTCAGAAACATCAAAATTACATAAAATTAATGTAGTTACCGGTTTAGTTGATCAAGCGGTTAGATTAGCTAATCCTGAATTTAGGGAAAAGAATTTAAACAAAGTTAAAGAAATCTTAGATAAAAATAATTATCCAAATAGTTTTTATGAAAAAATAATAAAAAATAGAATTAACAAATTATATAATAGAGGAATTAAAATTAATAACAATAAATGTTATAGCGCTATTCCTTATAAAAAAGGTTTAAGCGAAAAAATAAAAAAGAATTTAATAAAAACAACATAAACATTACTTTCATTCCAAATTATAGTAACAGATCTCTTTTTACTAATACTAAATCCAAAATAATTAAACAAAATCAGATTAATGTAGTTTATAAAATAAACTGTAAAGACTGTGATGGTTGTTACATCGGTCAGACGAAACAATATTTAAAGAAAAGGTTGTATAGCCATAAGTATTCTTTAAATAATGATTTTGGTGCAATGACCGCTGTAACAAAACATTACAAAGATCTTGGGCATTACTTTGATTTTGAAAACACAATTATATTAAAAACAGAGAATAATTATAAAAAAAAGGACTAATATATGAAATGATAAATATACAGAAAGACACTAAAACTATTAATTTCAGGACCGATATTCAAAATTTAAGTAATGTATATAGCAATTTGTTAAAATGACATTTGCATTTCTTAAGAAGGAAACCTTTGGCTAGGTTTTTGAATTTGGTTTTCCCTAGTCCTTGAACAGAATTGTTAAGGTTTCGACAAAGATTTTTTGATATAAGGTTTTACTTAATTTGCATGTATGTTTACACATTAATTTAGTTTTTATAATTTATATATATATAAAAGTTGGTTACACATCCTCTATATCATGAAATCCTAGTCACTAGTTATTTTGTTGATAGTCCCAAATAAAAAACAAATGTTTGTTTATATATTTATCTAGTTATATTTTCACTGACGAAGTTGTTCCGAAAACGTTTGTAAACGTTCTGAAAATATAACTATCGTTCAAACCAGCCTTGTTTTATTGACCTATTAGTGGTAGATCTCTATCATATAAGATAAGTATAAAAGGTCACGAAATATATATATATATATATACATTTTATTTTAGTTTAATGCTACTCTTATTGTTAGTTTATTATAAAGCGAATTGTTTCAGATTAATTGATCTATAATGTGTTATATTTGTTATAACGTAAAAATCAGCATGAAATGATCACCCAATAAAAAGTGTTACGAGCTATTTCGAATGATTAACTTTTGTTGATTCTATAAATAAAAATAGATTCAAAGGTTAATAAATGCTAGCCACTTCGCTTACTTGCTTAAGTTAAAAGTTCAAAGAGACATTAATTTTCTATGCATTTCAAGAATGCACTCACAGTCGTATTCGTATATTCTACCAACAAATGAAAAAAAATTATGAACTTTATTATACACTATTGATAGAGTTTATTTCCAATCGTATTTGTACACTACCAACAAATAAAAAATATATTAACTTTATTACACACCAATGATAGGTTATTTCTGCGAATATTTCAAAGAATAACACAAGAATAAACTCAATAAATCAGAAAAATATCAGCCTAAAATTTGCCTCATACTCGTATTCGTGCAGATAATTTTACGTAGACATATTTGTGTAATGTTTTATTTATTATATTCGTTTACTATGAAATTCAATTTCATAAACACATTTTAGTATTGAAGGAGATACACCAAATATTTGTTATAGAAAATATTATATATATATTACAGTGATCATACATAATTAATATATCTTTATATAATAGAGTGAAAATATAACTTTAGTTCAATATCTTGATTCGAGTCCTTTTAAAAAGAAGAGAACAAGAATTTGCGATGACGATTTACAACTTTTACATTTAAAACAATACATCTGATAAGATTAACTAACTACGCCACCTGATGAAAAATCTAATATATCGTCTAATGTATCTCTATTTAAATTTATAATAAATTCTTTATAATATTCGCCCATGATATATGGTACATACATATTATGTTCTTCTGTAATATATTTATTTGTTACACTTTCCAGGTGTTTGCATTCGTCTGATTAATTTTCTGCTATAATTTTGGAGAATTGTTCGAATTGCTTTATAAAAGAACATTGTGATAACTTGCGTTATTTAAAACGATAATCGAATTGGCTGGTAAGTTTGGAATTGGTTGATTTGTCATCCATTTTCGAGAAATTTACAAATTTCATGTTGTCGTGATAATCACCAGGTGGAAATGCTATGCATTATATGTAAAACATTTTGCACCGCCTTGAACATTAAATATTTGAATAAAACTATTTTATTACAAAGTTTGCCACATACCAGCAAATAATTCGGCTTTTCCTTTTAGTATAGGGCACTTAAGACCCTGATTAGACGTATCGGCTCATTGATATGTTGTTGTATGACAACCTTGGATGTAAGTTTAATCTATAAATCACCTAAGGGGATCACTGTTAACAAGTGAGTTCGGGAATTTAGCGCTCCCGAGCTAAAACCTAAACTAAGGTGTAAGGTAACGTGCCGAGAATTGCGTGGCCGCAGGGGTGTGCGGTATTTAACGTTCTCCTGGCGGCACCAGGCGAAACCCCCTTGTAATTAGCCTTGCCCGATCAAGCGGGGCTTTGATCGGGCGAACAGATACTTCCTAGCTACTCTTAGTACAGCTACGCTATCTAGAATTTCCAAGGCTAAAGTGTAAAAGCTTGTGAAACAGGGCCAATGTTACGTACAGGTTAAAAGAGCCATAATCAAGGCCAACTTCACTAGGCATGCACAAGAGGACCACGTTTAGTCTAGACAAGAAAGTTAGGCCTCAGCAGACGGCGGAAGCTACTAAACGCAAAGAAAGGACGGAAGTCCAAAAAGGCGAGGTCGGAGGGCAGTTCTCGCGCGGGTCTTCCAAAGAGCAAGGGGCCGGAAGGTTTAACCTTCAAGGAGGCTGTTTTTGGGAGGATCGAGGGAGTATGCAACGACTATCTAGCCACCCAGATGGAGCCGGCAAAGCTTAAGGCAGCCCAGGACTCTATTATGGAGGCATATAACAGCATTACGGAGCAAGGGCTTCAAGTCCGCTTTAGAAATACATGTATATGCGGAAGAACCGCTCTCAAAACTGTTGAGTCTAATTAAAGGAATAAAGCTGGAGAACGTACTCTAAGGAGGCATCAGGATCACAGTAGATCTGGAAAGGTGGCAGTGGAACAGGCACCAGTGCCACCTCAAGTAATCTACTCTAATCTAATCTAATTTTCATCTATAAATAATATATTCAACATATTTGTAAACAAAATTGAATTTGTATAAATAATAGGATGGTTTTAGTGATGATAATTTTTCAATTTTTAATATAAGAGGACTTTAGCTCACGTATATCCATTAGGTTCCATCAAAATTTTCCTGTTGTCAGTTATTCTTTTCCATCTATTAAATAAAACCAAAAGGTTAATTTATGAGAAAAACATAAGTGTGAAGCTATGGTGGTATTAACTTGATGGCCAGCTTTAATAATTATGAAAGATGTGCGTTTACGAGTGAAACTGATCCCGTCTTCAGCTTTGATATTATTGAAGACACATTAGTTTATCTGTCATATGGAAATTATAAATACTGCGTCGGATAATTTCTCCTCCACAATTATCATCAGATTTTGGGGAACCTCTCGGAATATTTACTTTTGTCGACAAGAAAGTACTGATTTCTCCATTTTCTAGCGCATTTCCTTCACCGATAATATGATCTACGGTTGCTGTACAAATACCAGTTGCACCCGCAACAATACTCAAAGTATTGCTTAGAAACAGCAATAAGTTTATAAATAAACTTATAATAATATTAATAAAGTTAAATTTTCTGTGGAACGAAGATAATTTACCTTTTATATTTTGCCTTTTAAAATATTGGTACACATTAATCATCTGGAGTGATTGTTCTGAAATAATTTTCCGTATTTTCTCTGGAAAGTCTAAATCTATCGGGACAGGACTTCCTGGTGAAGTGACTATATTTAGCTATAAATAAAAGATGCATGACTACATATAAAACCTAAACATCTTTAGACACTTTACCGAAAATGCAAAATGTTAGTACATATTGCAATATATTGAAGTGAATACTTTTTAACCTTCCTATACTCACGTCAAAATGAAAGACGTATACTATACTATACAAGTCGGTCTCACAGACCGTATGCGTGAGTATAGGAAGGTTAAGGGACACCGAACCAGTTCGAGCGTAAGCGTAAGAACGTAAGCATTAGATTTCGCGAGAGACTATGATGTGCGATTGTGCGAGCGAGAGGTGATAAGCCAGAGAAAGGACACGTGCGTGCTTGCCTCGTCTGAAACAGTAGGGGAGACAGAGAATATGATGTGCGAGCGAGCGGCGACAAGTCGGGCGGTCAGAGCAGAGGAAATTCCTGGCGTGCTTGAGAAGGAAAGACAGACAGAGTATGATGAGCGAGCGAGAGGCAACGAGCTAGGCGGTTACAGTTAAACCACAATAGGTGCTGCGCTCAGAAACACAAACATAAAAAAGAGTAAGATGAAACATTATACATGAAACCTCCGAAAAGATTTTATACAGCTTAATCATAATGACTTCCGAATCACCCTAATTTAACGTATGAGAACGAATAAAATAAAACATTTTACATGAAACATCCGAAAAGATTTTCTACAACCTAATACTACTGATTTCCAAATCATCAAAAAACACGTGGAACGAAAACGCGATGACCTCCAAGTAAGAAATACGACACTCAATGGGTATTCACTTCAGACGTGCATAAACCACACACACCAATTTTTTCACACATGTTTATATTAAAGATTAATATTATTTATATATATTTTTAACGAAATATATAAAATAATATAAAGACAATGTTCTTCATTTATTCATAGACAAAACGAATTTACAATACAATTGTGATTAAGAAAATTTAACATTTATTTGCAATATAAGGAAGACTAACGTATTTATATTAGATGATAAATATTATTGTGAATTGATTTATTCCGTATTGATTGTCTTAAAGGATAGACTGATATTATTATTACAATTAAATATTTAATAAAAATCGCGAGTGTACAATACGTAAACACTAAATAAAGTAATACTGAAAATGAAAATCTTGTATTCCAAACAGCTTTGCAAAAAACTGATTTTGTAATGTGATACTAAGGAATACCTTAAAAAATTCATATATACGAGGGTGGATAAAATATAAGCGGGTTCATTGGCGGCGTGAGAGGTCTGCAATGTGTTGGACAATGGAGGAGGGTCATGTGGAAGGCAGTTGCTGTTGAAGCGCCATGTGCTTTTTACTCTCAGTAGCAATCACGATAAGCGAGAAAGAGGTATACTCCGCAATTACACAATATAGTATTATTAATTTTCTCGTCAACGAAAATGTAAATGTTGCTGAAATTCGCCACGTGCGATAAGACTTCGGTCCATCATTACACCCCTGAATTGAAGAGGGCCAATATGGAGTAGCGGAAAACTGCGAGGGTGCACCAGTGAGACCGAAGACGCGGTTGGCTGCAGTTGAGGTCTTGGCAACGGTGTTCTGGGACTGTAAAGGCATTCTGCTGGTCGATTTTCTTCACGAACTTCGAACCATTAATGCTTAGCCAAGTTCGAGCTGCCTATTGGTCAAAAGGGCGCCAGCTTCCGATCTGAAGTGTGTTGGTTCTCCATGACAACGCCAGACTCTACACTGCAGTAGTAACACAACAAAAATTGGCCGACATGCACTGGGCTGTCTTAGAATATCCATCCTACAGCCACTCAAGAAAGCCCTTAATGAACAGCATTTCATAATGAATGAAGAGGTGCAACAGTTCGTGTGCAATTGGTTTGAAACACGTCCGCGAACTTTTTACGATACCGGGATTAAAAAACTACCAAACCGTTGGAGGAAGTGTATAAATATGGTGCGGGCACTATGTAGAAAAATAAGAAGAATGTAAGTTAGCACTTTTACCCAAAACCTATATCTATTTCTCTCCTTTCGGACCCACTTCTCTCTCTATGTAAGAAAATTTGTCTCGCCCAAGTATCACCTCGAAACTCAACTACATAAAGGCACTCTTAATAAAATGGATAAGAAAAGAATGGTGATTTCAATTCATGTGTAACTTAAAAATTTCACAATATCAGAACTAAAAGTTTACCACAAATTAGTAGTATTATAAATGAAAGCCTATTTACAATAATGTAGTATCACGTAATTTAAATAAAAAACATTTTTAGAGTTTTAACAACGTAGAATAACTAAACAAATCAAACTGAATCCGAAGACTTCAGTTTCAAAGTGAACAGAAATGATAAGAGCTGTAATAGGAAAGAATGCTAGCATAGGAAAAGTACAACCACTGATAAGAAATCATAGCTGTAATGGCAGTGTAAACAAATTGCAAAACTTTTATGAATGAGGTGAACAGGCATATTATTAAAGATTTTTAGTCTTTGGTACAGATTCACTCATTTAAGACAATTGTTTTTTCAGGAAATTCGCATAGTGGCGAAATTATCCATATTAAAGTTGCCTTAACAATTTTAGCTGATATTAAAATGATCAATTTACTACAAATATACTATTTTAATTGTCTGTATGCACTTTTCACAGGAATTTTTTGATGGAAATAACATTTACGTTTATTATTTTTTCAGATCGGATCCAGTAACGATCCAACAACTAGGTTAGTTGTACATGAACCTTCGCCTATTAGGGCAGTCTGCAAAAAGTTATAATGTCCATGATCTGTGTTGTTATATTTGTCAAATTTTTACCGATGTATACGATCGATAGGGTGAAAGATTCTGACTTCGTAGAAAATACCAGCCTCTTGTATAAATTTTGGTACCTGAACGGAGCTACCATGCTCATTAGATTTAAGTATTACTTCGCCTGGCTCTTCGCAGATGCCGTTTGTAATAATTCTGGTATTGGATTCAACGGTTACGATTCCGGTGGATTGCCAAAATGGGATAAATTTACGAATGTATATGTGTTCAAATTCGAGGTAAGTTTAAGAACTATTAGCGTTACTTTATTTAGTTTAAGATCGGAGAATATATTTTAAATTTTCGATGTAATATTTATTTTACATATATGTATATTTATTATAAAATCGGGCTATTTATTATTGATTTCTATATCATGCACAACTTGAATTATTTAGATTGTAATCAAAGATATTGAATATTAGCATAATCAGAACATTGATGTATCTATTGTTATATATTGGTAGTTATTTGTTGTAAGTGGTAAATGTATCTGCTGTTATCGCATTATAGCCTTTATCTGTTTCAATTTTGTTTGAGTAGTAGATATTCTGCCTGTTGCATTATGAAAATTGATAGGTACATACTTTTGCCGTAATTTAACTGTTCTGCAGCCACAGTTAGCTATTGAATTTTAATACAATGGATGAATGGAACTACACTTTTAGGAATTGAAAAAATTTAAACTGTCGGTTTGAGAACTAACAATAATGTAAAGTAGTCGCAAATGGCACTGGTAAATAGCTCTGGTTTATAAGCTAGTTATACGTATTACAAATGTCAAACCCATATTGTTTGGTAGTGGATATTAACAACCAAAAATTACAACGAAATCATGACGATCAAATGAACTCAATCACCAGAAAAACATGGGTTTCACAGTAGCCCCAGTAATTACCTAATTTCGTAATTAGCTAGTGAGTAGTTCTCGCCTGAGAAATAACCCTTATCGACTATGTAGGAAGTACGGTCGCATGTGTTAATTAGAAGCGGGAAATTTATTGAATTAAGCTGGAGTGGCAACCTCGAATCGGATTTGCTTTGGCTGGACCTCACCAGCGAAGCGTATTTACACCTAGCCGACTATCGAATTACGAAATTACATAGGTAATTACTGGAGATACTGCGGAAAGCATTTCATGTACGGTGTTCTAGGCTGTGCTTTCCGGCGGTAAAGAAATCATTAATGTTCGACAAAGGCGCATCTTGTTCGCTGAAAGAACAGCCTATATACAGCGAATAAGATACGCGTTTTCTCGAAAGAAGGCGATATACGTATACGAGTTTGATATACATACATATATCTGCTCCGTCACCTATGTATATCAAACTTCTGTAGATCTATCGCCCTCTGTCGACAAATGCATGTCTTGGTCGCTGTATATAGACTGTTGCTTCAGCGAATAAGACACGCGTTTTTAGAACCTTAGCGATCATTGATTGAAGAACGTTTAAAACAACGTTGTTGCATAAAGAAACTCGGTTTATTTATAAACTGACATAAATTCACTTAACTCAATATTTTAATATCTACGACTTATTTACAAAACGAAACGAAAATGATGCATTTATAAAACGATTGATATGCTGCATGTTACAACTTTTGGAAGGTTTTTGTACACTTTTTCTGTTTTAACTGAAATCGCATTGTTTTGAACAGGGAAAATGATTTTATTTCCAATCAAAAATAAATTGGGTGTTTTGTAAGTCTGTATGAAATTACAACGCACTGCATTAGAGTGGACAATGGTATTTATTCACTTAAAAATGCTAAGTACTTATTACGAAAACAGAAGACAAAGGTGTATGATAATTTTATTTCCATTCTTCGCTGATTTCGAAATTTACGTTTAAATGAATAATGAGCTGATTTGATTTGCAGAAAACTGTACGGATACAAAAGAACTAAAAATAGATCTGAAATCAGCGCAAAACTATTGTTTAAAAATATAAAAATTACATGATCATCAAAACTCATGTTGCATAGTGATAATCGGCGGTGAAAGTTGGGTTGTATGTAATATCAATCGTATAAAACCGTGGAACTAACACTATAAATCCTTCAAAACCATATTCAGAGTCGATATTTATGCACAGAAAGTTATATCATCAATTTGGTGAGAAAGTAGAATGGTCTACCTTGAAACGTCTAGAATTGGTCAATCGGAAAGGTATTGTGTTCGGCCGCGACGATTAAAATTGCACACGTTTCATCACTCTACCAATACGATTGGGGATTGGTCGAGATGTATTGCCATATTCACTAGGTATTTTCGACTATGCACCACCAAAGTATCATTTATTTCGTTCTTTGCAAAATTTATTAAATGATAAAAAGTTCTACAGTGATGATGTTAAACAAAACAAAGTTTTATGAATGTTGAATTATGCTCCTACCTGAAATATAGCAAAATAACATATATAATATATAATAATATACAAACTAACATAAAAGAAGTAAAAATATTTAAAATAATGCGAGTCATTAAAAATAAATAAACAAATAAATAAGAAATTGCACGAAGAGTATAAATACGTCGATCAAATCGTGGTAGATTTGAAGGTTCATAACTCACCCAGGACGTATATCGAATATTGCAATGAATACTTCTTTAAAGATGTTCGGAACCAAACAAATTGCACTGGTTTGCATGTTATTAAATTGAATAAATGAGAGGAGGGTGCCACATGTTGATTCCCTAAACTATACATATTTCGTTCTATAAAATGAGTTCTTTTCTCACGATATTTGCATGCTTTTTGTCGCGGTAATGTTCGGAACTCCAGTGTCGCATAACATGCAGCCAATGGAATTTAAATTATTTTATCTTTTCTACTTGAAAAGGGAACTTTATCTTTGATTAATATGAGTTCCATAAGTTTACTAAATACTATTCAATTTCGTTTTAAATATTTTGTCATAAAGTAAATGTAAAACCAACAAGAAAAAGTCGTTGATGTTAAATTAGCCTTAAATTTGTTTAAATCCGTTAGTAAGACTATTTAGGAAATATTTTGGTCCTGCATATTTTTTTGTTAAGATATAAATGTGAAATTATCAACTTCTAAAAAATATCAAATAACTATAATGGCTCTACAAAAAAATTGTTTTGAATAATTTTCGGCACTTTTAAGGAGTCTTCGGTGGACCATAAATAAATATGTTTTTTAAGACTATTCCACACATTTTGTATTGCGTTAACATCCGGTTAAGTTCTCCAAGCAAGGGCTACCGATAATTTGCGTTCCCTAAACACAGTTTTGATCAATTTTGCAGCATAGCAAGGCGCATTATCTTGCATTAAAGTGTATGAACTACCCTCTTCATTTAGAGAATCAATAAATTGCATCAGAATATTTTCCATTACATTTCTGTATAGAGCCTGACTCATTGAACTTTCCACAAAAGCAAGAAGTTCTGTTCCTTTCTATGTAATGAACGACCAAACCGTAACCAGAAGGAGCAACAGAATGTACACTCTGTCTCAGAGCCACTAAACGTGGTTCAACACTAAAGATCTTCAAACAAAAACAAACACTTTCTCTAAACGTAAGAATTAAGGAAAGTAAAGATAACATACTTTCTCCAATCCTCAATAGTAAAATGTTTATGCATTTTTGCCCACAAAAGACATGTTTCCTTCATTTTCTTGGCGAGTCCCTGCGTCGTATAATCGAGATCGCAATGTTTTCTCCGATATCCTTATGTTTATTTCTACTAACATTTACTCAAACTCAGAGTGGACGCCTGTCTTTTGTGTAATTGTAACCGCTAAATTTTTCTTTATCGTGGTTTTACGCACCCCCTGAGACAAAGAGCTCTATCGCTTGGTATGGAAAATCGATTAGTGAACCGGTTCACAATTTTGAAGATACAACTCCAATGATGCGATATTGCGCTTGCAACTCTAATCCGTGTATGTCTGAATAATAGATACCGTGAAAAACCGCAAATTTTTAATATTTTGGACACTCGCACCTCAAAGCGACAAAAACGCAACAGTGAACAGAACCAAAATATTCGTAATTACAGTGAATTCTTTCAAGTAAAAATTTAGGTAAGTTTTATTGATAAACCAGTTTTACAATACCTTTTTTCTTGTACATCATTGAGTCATTGACCGTTTTGTATTATATATCATTTACGATAGTCATAATACCGTATATGGTGGTCAATGACCCATGGACCTGGAAGGAACACCAAATCTGAATCTGTCTCTTAAATCTTAAATAAAGAAGGCTTCTTCCTTCTTTATTTTTAGGCTTCGCCAAAACGGATTCATTTAGATTTTAGTGTAAAATGATTATGTTGCCTTAATGAAGCTTAACATTTATATGCGAAAACTCAGTTGATCGGTAAATATCTAAACTTAATCAATCATTTGTCTAATCTATTGAGGACTTTTTTGTATACCTATACATCACAGTTTAAAGAAAATTATACTTGTAATATAAATTATATAGATATAATTTTATTTTAAAGATCAAGTTAGAAATCCATTTGTCGATATATGTGACTAGCGCATAGATGGCATAATAAAATTCCAAATACAAAAGCAAATTCTACCACATATAAAATTATATGAATTTAACCTTACGGCTAAATAACTGGATGTTTATGAAAAAGAAACTTCTTAATAATGATAGCGATTTTATTTTAACCTTCCTATACTCACGTCAAAATGAAAGACGTATACTATACTATATAAATCGGTCTCACAGACCGTATGCGTGAGTATAGGAAGGTTAAAGACCACAACTAGAAACAGAAAATGTTTTTTAAAATTTCAGAAGACTTCAAAGTAAAAAAGACGTGATGATATAATGGAGTGATTTACATGCGATATACGAAACGTTACTACATAAGTAAATGGGGTCAGCATGATTACACTCAAACTCGTTTCAGTTGGGTTTATAACGCCGCGTTGTTTCTATTATACCTTTGTTTTCTAAACAATCGTTCAAATTGTTTACGAAATATTTCGGTCGTATCTTTCCGTAACAGTCTACGTTTTTAATATCAATAAATCGATGTTAGCTATCGTCATGGTGACCATGTTCCTTATAGTTCGTATAGTCTCTTGTCTTGATAAATTGCCGTAGCTGTCATATTCACAATTGGTTGCGGCAGTATAAAGTCTACACACCTTACTTAGAGCTTAGTTTACATCAACATGGATTCAACTAGCGGGTCAGAGAGTCCTGTTACGGAGTGCTTCAATACTGTTATGTCATCTGAAGATCGTACAGTTACGGTGAAGTTTATAACGGAAGATGAAAAAGTTTTCACGCAATCTTATTATGAGAAACTTACAATTGGTGAAATAAAAACTATTCTGGTAGATGTTTTTGGCGTACCCGCTTCCGCAATGGTATTAAAAATGAACGAAGGAATATTGGAAAATGAGAAATCATTAGGCGAGTTTGATTTAGGTGTTTATGGAATCTTAGAATTCAAATTGTCTTCTAATGATATAAAGTACATTATTGCTGCTGAAAATGCCTATCAGGATTTCTCTACTCCCGACGTAATTACCGTACAAATTCAGCAGGATGATGGTACAATAAGGGAAGTTGTTGTAGAAATTGAAGACCGCACAATAATAAAACCATTTCTTGGTGGATATCTCTGCAGGAAAACCGGTATAGAGTACCATCATGGTTATTCTCAAACTGGTCCGCCAAAACCGAAGATACCGCCTGAAATGAAAAGTCATCGAGATACTCAAACATATTGGTTGCGCAATAGAAAGTTAGATACAAGATATTCGCGGGCGACGCAAATGCCTAACGAAGAAATATGGATACCCACCGTTAACGATAAACTTTTTACGTCTGGTCCTTATGAAACGGCCGATGAAAGAGAGAGGAGATTAGATGTTCATGGTAAAGTACGTACAATTCAACGATATTTTCGTGCTTGGAAAATGCGTAAAGCGCTTAAAGAATTAAGCGCAGAATATTGGAAACGAATTAGAAAAGAACAGGAAGAGGAGGAATACAAAAAACGTGTAGACGATGAACGGAAAAAGCGAGAGCTAATTGGGAAAATTTTTCCACGCACGAAAGGTGATTTTGCGATGTTGTATTATATGTTAGAAAAATGGAAAAATAATGAATTGCAAAGGATAAACAGTTTAGCTTGCGGACCATCAAAAATAGCGGAAATGTATCTACTGTTAGAAAAAGAGATCGATATGTTGCAGTCAATAGAAGCCCACAAAAAGCAAGTTCGGGATGATATGAAAATACAAAGGATTGAGGATTTTTTCAAGATGATAGGGGACCCTATTGAATGGACAAGTGAATATAAAAATTTACCGGTTGCTATGGACACTTTAGAAACACAAAAAGGTAGAGAATATCAGGAACTTTATACAGCCATAGCAAATAGAGATTTAAATAAAGAAGATCAAATGCAAACTTTACTAAACGTGAAATTAATGCTTCGCGATCATAATTGCCAAGTAGCAAATGAACTAATCGATTTGATTGACAGAGCTTGTTTATTAATAACACGTGGTTTCGCGCAGAAGCATTTAGAAGCATTGCACATGCGAATCGAAGCTTTGTTATTGAAACATATACAAATGCCTGAGTGCAGTTACGGCGTAACTAATCGAATGACTCGTGTAAAGGAGAAACTAATGGAAGAAAATCTATTCTATTGTCACAGATGCCAGAAGCTTAAAGTTCATCAGGAATTTCCTCTTCATTCAAGAACAGAGAGACTGAAGGTATGTTTGGCATGTTCTTGGGATGATCGTGTTATGGAACCTTGGATGGATGCCGCTCCGTATAAGTTTATCTTGCGCTGGATTCGAAGAGAAGAACGTTTGAAATCATCTCCTTCATCAATTGCTTTTATTCTCCAAGATAAGGATATCGAGCATATCGTATCAGGAATATGGCATTCACACTCAGCTATCAATGAGTGCAATGATATTTACCAATTAAGACTTTGTCGTTGGTTTAAAGACGAAGACTGGGCACCATGGAATTGCATTTTGTTGACGAATGAGGAAGTTAAAGCCCATCTTGACGTTAAGAAATTAGAAGAAGTATACGATGGAGAATTTCTCTGTCATGTATATAACAAACATTGTTTAGCTAAAAAACATTTTGTTGCAACCATGCAACTGAAAAATTACTTTCAAGAAATTGGGAGAATTGAGACAAAATGGAATGAAATTATGGAACTAAAGAAATTTGTTGCTGTAAATAGTAAATCCAAAATATTTTTGAGCTGTCATTAATAAAGAAATAAACGTATTATTGTTGTATAATGAATCAATTTTTCATAATGTTTCAAATATTTTATTGATACTGTAAGGAGTGTAAATATTGTTAACACTGTAAGAGATTATTGCTTTAGAAGATACGTTACAGGTAGCCAATAAATTACATATTGAACCCGGGGTGTTGATTTACTTTTTAGTGTTTTAGTTACCGTAAGAAATACTCTTTCTAAGAATATATCTTTCTGTTTTAATAGACATTGTTAAGGTAAGTCTGAAACAGATTTATGCTGCTTCCAGTGGATCACATCGATATAGAAAAGTTTGTGGCTGAAAGAAAATGTATTCACTTTTAGGATTCCCATATAAAGAATAGGAAACTGGCTTACTTCAGACGTAGAAATAGAAATAAAGTCAAAAATGCTAACAAGTGCTACAATATGAAATTTATTATTGGTAGATGTGAATTTTATTGCGAACAGGTCAAATTTTATGCGGAATGGATCCAAAATCACTTATGGAACAAGAATGTTCAATCATTTGGTCCATGGTTATATGGTTATATTTAATATACAGTATAGTCCCGATAATATGAACACATAAAAAAATTAGCTGTTCATGTTATTGCATATGTTCGTACTAATAAAGTCAATTTTGAAGACATTTTAAGAGGAATGTGCATTTTTGAAACGTATGGGAAATAAAATACAAATAAGTGAATGTTTATTTCCTAGAAGTTTATTATTAGCGCATTGATCACCTGAACGCCTGTTCAAATCGTGACTGTAAGGTGATCGACGTATATATGTATACATGATCTTTAAGTAAGACATTGTCTGTTAATCTATGTAAAAGTTATCCATAAATCCATAAATTAAAATTTATAATTTCTTCATTTTGAATAATACCAAAATGTATTAGTGAATCTCTGCATTTATTCGAATCTTTTTCCCTTTTTTGTTTTGTGATTTTGAATTTTTATGATCATTAATCAAGTTCTTTAACGTGTTTGTACTGAAATTTGTCTAAAATCAGTAATTGAATAGGGGAGAGGTCCATGTTTACGTCGAAATATGCTATTAATACCCTACATACGTACATTCGTATTTAGCCTTTCCATAATCACATATTGAATGACGTCTATTTATACATTTTATGTTCACTACATACACACGCAGATTATGTATTGATTTAGGATACCACTCCAGATTTTTCCGCATGTTATTGTTTGAGACAACTTGGAAATTATTCATTATCGCAAAAATAGGTAATGTTTAATGTAACATAAAGATACCTTACTCCTCAAAAACGTGAAGTAGAAATTAGTTCTGTGTTCTGGAATACAGCTCCTGTAATGTGTGCAGATGATATTAATAGTAGGGGAGAGTGTTGTACCTTGGACCATTTTTTATTATATACCCAATATCTCATAATTGATAGCCTTAACGGATTCAATTAAATGTAGAGATATTTTCTCAATAAACTGACTTTTGCAATTTACATTTGAAATATAGAAGTTCAATTATTTAATTACCAAAAAATTAATTAAGGAGAACGACTGTACAATGGTTCAAGGTACAATACATGCATGTACGTTGGACCAAGCGTTATTTTACCTTAGTCCAATAAGTCAAATAATACACAAATGTAACTTGCATGTTTATTATTTACTAGTGAGTTTTGTAAAACAAAACTCTAATTCAACATAAGTTCGAATAAATACTAACTAAAAGGTAACATTAACTATTAAACATTATATTGACTAAAATCTACCGAAAAGATAAGTTGAGTTTCTTGCCTTTTTGTCCAACCAACTGTTTTTGGAAGGGGAAGACGCATTATCACATCGTTTCTATCGACATAAGAAGGATTTTCACTACTTGGAACAAAGTTTCTAGATGCAGTTCTCCCATCTATTCTCTTATAAAATTTGATCTCATAATCCGTGTCCAATATCTTAATTATCTTCGCTAGAAAATATCGTTTTGTCGTTTTGGTTGCTAACTCTACTAAAACATAATCTTCTTCTTTTATTACGGCGTCATCTATTTCTATATCTATACGATGAATCCCTTAATTTTAAACTTTCATCGTCACTGCTGTCTTCTATTTTTTCCTAATAATTTTTTTACGGACTTTTTGTTTTTAACTTGTCTAAATATGTTTCTCTTTATTTGCTTTACCTTCTTTTTAGTTTCAGTTAACCTATATCCTTCGATTTCATCTTTTACTGGTGTGTCCGTTAAAATTCTCGTTTTTCCTTTCCGTCGACCTTTAGTAACTTCTTTCCTAGGTCCTGGTTTTGGGAAAGGCCTTATTACATGTGGCGATATCAATGTAGATGATAATTTCTGAGATGATGTTGTAGCCACTTCCTCAGGCTCACTCCTGTCATTTATGATAACCTGGTGGTCGACATCCTCAACTGAAGGGTTGCATTTTTCTTGAGGACGGTCGGTAACATACGAGGATAGATATTCATCCTCGTCAAATATGTTTTCATTGTAAGGCCGTACTGTCACTAAAAATCCTTTTACGATATTACTGATCGAGAAAGCTCTCGAATACGCAGTTCCTATTACATCGGAAATGTCGTAGATAGTGATAGGTTTCCGTGGATTATTTGTGAGCCATTGATTTACCGCCTGGTTATAAAATGTTTTATACGGCCCAAAGACCGTACGGTCAAGCGGCTGCAGCTTATGAGACGTATGAGGTGGCATGGTTAGCAACACAATTACATTTTCTTTTGCCAGTTTTATAGCTGGAAGGGAAATATGTGAGTCATGGTTATCATAAATCAATAGTACTTTCTTATCTACAGTTGGCCTAACGTGAGTTATAAAATGTTTGAGATAAGTAACAAATAAATGTTGATTCATCCAACCAAATGGATTTGCACCACCTATTGCTCCAGCGGGGGCTCCTTTTAACATGTGTTTTTTGAAGTGCACTCTAGGAAATATTAGCATAGGAGGAACCTGATTGCCAAGTGCATTTATTGTTGCCACCATAGTTATATTTATACCTCTTTCGCCTGATGTTACACTTCCTACTTGTTTTTGTCCTTTTGGGGCTAAAATCTTAGGGGAGTGTGAACTGTTACGTTCCCAGTTTCATCAAGGTTATAAATTTTGCTGGCATCAAATTTGTAGCGATCATAACAATTTTTCAAATTACTAAAAAAATCGGACACATTTTTCACATTAAAGGCAGTAGCCCGCGCCAAACTAGTGGCCTCTGGTTTTCGCAAAGACACAATTGGATGTCTGGAAAGAAAATCGCGAATCCATTCCTTGCCAGCTTTCTTTTCTTTGATCCAAGAAATCGGTATCTTTTTGTTGTTTTCATTGGCAAATTCAAAAGATAGTTGTTGAAGTTCATTTTTTGTAAGACCCTAATGTAGTTTGGCGGCGGTTTTTATATAATCAACGAGAATATCTTCTTCCTCGTCAGAAAATATTCGGCTACAGGTAATGTTAGACTTGTAGGTAAACGTGTAATCATTGGAGGTTTTATAAATTTTCAAATGCCTATATTGACCCAAAAGAACATCTTCTACGGAAACTTTTAAATTGTACTTCGCGGCATTTTCTATAAAATAAATAAACCTCATCAATCAACTTTGTGTTAACAATACTGTATTTAAGAATTGCGAGTGCGTGTACCTTGGACCAGTCCATGGTATAACAATTCTACTGGTCCAAGGTACATTACACATAATGTTTACGAAGAAGTCAATTTATTTAAATGTTTGGCTATGTTTATAACATTACAAATAATACTGATAGAAAGAGGCATAAATGGTAAACTCACCAAACTAAGCGGTGTCAATTTATCTCGCAATATAAACTTATTGTTTTACAGTGAAAAACAAAAGAATATTTACATTTGCTGAACATATAGTTGAAATCGTCAAAAACGAAAAACGGTTACAACTATCCGAAAATAAAGCGAATGTAGTGACATCTATTTAAATTCTTGTAACTATATGTAATACCAAATTATGAAAACTTCTCTGTAAATAGGCTGTAATGCATTTGGTACGAGGTATATTTGGTCCAAGGTACAACACTCTCCCCTAGTAAACGTAGTATCTCTTACCAGGAGGCGGATGTCCCACGACTAGTGATGTAAAATTCACTTGATCTATAATTTTGGTAAATTACCGCAGTCAATTAATCTACTTATATTTTACCAAGATTTATTTCCGCGTAATTACTGTTTCTTAAGTAAATTACCGTGGTAATTTACAGCCCTCTTTTAAAACAAGAAAACAATACAAACCCAACAATAAAAACAACAGACTCAAAAATAATAGAACTCTAAAGGTAAAACAAAAGAACGACTCCTGACTCATAATCAGTAACATTTATTATTTATTCTATATCACTATTATATATTACTAGCAGGGCTTTAATCTTCTAACTTTTTCGAAATATAATTTGGATGCTCTTTTAGTTTTAAATTTCAACTGGCATGTAATAGCTTAGCGGACCTTTCATTAGTTAATCTGTTTTTCTTTATTTTGTATATTATGAAATATCGAGAAGCTTCTTTCTGTTCTACACGTTATTGGTGAGCAATTTAGTATTTTTGGTGTTACGTTGCTTAAAACTAGTACAACAAAGTCATTTCCACCATATCACATAGCTCAATTTACCTGCTTTTAAAGCATTCCATACGAAATCTTTAAAAAATATTTATTCTTTTGATTTGTGATAAGCAACTTCGACCAACCTAGACCCACTAACTAGGAGAGTTGATATATGTCGGTATTACGATGTAATCTTTTCATTTTGAAAGTGCTAATATAAGTTTTTTTATCATATGTTTCCGTCCCACTGCATTGGAAACACTAAACATTCAAATTATAAACGAACGAGGAACGCAAATGATCATAACACTACGATCACGAATGATTACTATCTGTTATTTGCATTTTTACAATATCTGTTATAAAAGGGCTTCCCTATAATTTATTTTCTTGGAATCTATGATATTAGCCAACCGGTAATTTATGAAAACTTTATTGGGTAATTCACGGTAATTAATTAGGTAATTTACTGACCTACATCGAACATGCATGCGAGTAGCAAAATTCCTCACTCTCGCTGTGCAGATAAGAAAATGGTGGAGGCTGTTTGTCGTGTTCGTGTCTAGAAACGCTTGTCTCTAGTTATTAAGGATAACGCTTTAGCGAAGATAATGTAAGTTTTTCGCGATTCTCTAATTGTGATTGCAATCAACTAGAATGAATGAATCAACTTCCCTTCCCTTTTAGTGATAATGTACCTTTATGGCCACAATTTATAACTGGTTTTCAGATTCAAACACAGCTGTGCAAACGTCATTGATGAACTTTGACAAGGGCGCCCTCGTAGTGGTATTGTTGTTTAGATACTTCATCCAAAACCAGTCATAGTCACTCACTCTAGAAAATGATTGTTTTTTTCGGGAAGTCGAGTTATATTCTTGCTTTAGTTTTAGGATATCGACGAGTTCGTTAACGGTTGTTCATGCTGATTAGTGTACAACGATTTCTTTGTCGAAAGTCATTCGTGGATTAAAGAAATCAATAAAATCGCCGAATCATTAAATTGTTAATAACTATAATTAATTAAAATTATTCCTTCGGGACCTGGAGTAGTAGAGGTATGATTAATCAAACGCAATAGTACATAATAGTGACGTTTCGTCATTTATTAAATAACATCATCAGACTGAAATTAAACAATCAAAGAATCATCCCAATAATAGTTCTAACAGTTCATACACGATGTTGAACATACATCAAGTTAAATTTTACGGTACATGTACCAGTAATAACGCTCTATACGCATTCCCGCTTTAACAAATTTTTAATTTCACAACAATTAATTTACATGGACTGTTATTAGTGGTACACGTATCCTAAAATTTAACTTTAGGTACATCAGGTACGAATTGTTAGAACTATTATTGGGACGATTCTTTGATTGTTTAATTTCAGTCCGACGATGCTATTTAATAAATAGCGAAACATCACTATATACTAATATGTAAACTGGGTAAATATGCGGTATGATCAGTCATCTCTCCTTTGTCCTCTGTAATACAATATTGCATTGTGAAAAGGACAGATGACTCATCATACCGCATATTCGCCCAGCTTACTAATATATACTAATTGATTCTTCTGATTTTTCACCTACCGATTTTCTTTTGTTTCCAATGATCTAAAATAAAATGTGTGGTCAACGTTCTTCAACGTTTATGGTTATGTCAAAGAGGTATATTTTATAGGTACCGATTTCAGTTGGGAATAAATGTTCTGCAAATCGGTTTCATCAAACAGAAAAGTATATGATTGTCAATGGAGACAATTTTGGAAAAAAAAACTTGTTTACACTTATCAATCTTTCTTATTTTTCTTTTTCCAAAAACATTAATTAAATGTATATATATATATATTTCGTGACCTTTTTATACTTATCTTATATGATAGATCTCTACCACTAATGGGTCAATAAAACAAGGCTGGTTTGAACGATAGTTATATTTTCAGAACGTTTACAAACGTTTTCGGAATACCTATTATATTGACCTATTAGTGGTAGAGATCTATCATATAAGAAAAACATTAATGACAGTTTACGTATGTAGGTACATACACTACCGTCCATAAGTTTGGAAGCAAGGTGAAATTCCTTTAAAATTATGCAACTGTTACGCATATCGTGAAATCGTTAATCCCTATTGTAAATTATTCTATGCAATTATAAAATCGTTACTCATAATCCGTAAAATCCAAACATTTAGGTACAAATTTCACCCGAATACGTTTTATTGCTCTTTTCCAAGAGTACAGCTATTATTTGGCGATGATGAGTAGGACACCTGCAGTAATTGCTTTCGGTCAAACGGTTTAGAATTAGTTCAGTAATCGTTGAGTGCGTGTGGTAGAAGTATTAAAACTTTTGTGTCGTATAGGTTTCCTTTGCGGAATTAGTGTTTTGAATTCAGTGCGGAATTAAAACAATTTGGTGAAGTACTGAGCGTAAAAATGCCAAAACGCAAGCAGTTGACTGCAGAACAACGTTGTACGATTTGTACTCTCCGCGGCGAAGGATATATCGAAAGAGAAATTTCACAACGGTTGGGAATTTCACCGAAGGGTGTGCATTATACCTTGGCCCGGAGAAGAGAGACCGGGCAAAATCTTGATAGGAGACGAAGTGGGCGGCCACGGGTGACTTCTGCAGCTGATGACAGATTCATTGTAACAACTTCTAAACGAGATCGACGTCTAACAGCACCGGACATCGCATCGCGCGTCAATACGCAACGAGAAACAAATGTGTCTGTTACCACCGTCAAGAGACGGTTATTGGCAGCTGGTTTAAGGGGGTGCGTCGGTCGCAAAAAACCGTTTTTGAAACATGTGCATAAGCAGAAAAGGCTAACTTGGGCAAGAGAACATGCAAACTGGTCACTGGAGGATTGGAAGACAGTGTTATGGACCGACGAATCTAAATTTGAACTATTCGGTACGAAACGGAGAGTTTTTGTTCGTCGGCGACCCGGGGAAAGAGTCAGTGAGGCCTGTTTAGTGCCGTCTGTTAAACACGGAGGTGGTAGTGTTATGGTTTGGGGTTGTTTTGCTGGAAGAACGACGGGTGATTTAGTAAAAATTAGTGGTACAATGCGGAAAGAAGAGTATTTGAATATTCTGCAGAATCATGGTTTTCCGTCTGGAAGCCGTCTTGTTGGCGAGCCGTTTGTGTCTCAGCAAGATAATGACCCCAAACATACGGCTCGAATCTGCAAGAACTTTTAGAGGAGAAAGCAGCATTAAATCAACTAAAGTTAATGGTTTGGCCTCCTCAAAGTCCGGATTTGTCCCCTATTGAGCTCTTGTGGGATGAACTTGATCGAAGGGCTAGACAGCAACAGCCTCAAAACACCCAACAGCTATGGGAATATTTACGGACCGCATGGCAACAAATTGACGAGAACTGCCTTGAAAAATTGCTTCGAAGAATGCCAAAAATTTGTGGAGCAGTTATTAAAGCTAAAGGTGGTCATATAGACGAAAATAGACTTACTACCTAATATATTATTATATTTTTGAATAAATTTACTGTTTATGGATGATAGTGACGTATGTTACATACATTCATTAATAATCACAATAAAAATTTACTTTATCTGTTTTTTTTTTGTAAAATCCGTTGTTGGCGTCGCTGCTTCCAAACTTTTGGACGGTAGTGTACATTTACATTACCTCATGTAGGTATACTACAAATTTGAAAGATCTTAACATCAAGATCACGTTGAAATGTTTGAAATAGAGAAAGTTAGCCATTTGTATTCGACCAGTCGATCTCATTTCTCTCATCACCTACTCTTAAATAATGATTATTGTTTCTTGCAGTTTGGAACTAGCTTAAGAGAATGCATAGAAGCATGGAATATCGGTACTAATGTTTGGTTACGACGTGTTGTTTACGAAAGAGTTGACAAGTATTCTACAGTATTGACTTACGGACTATCGGCTCTGTGGCATGGTTTTTATCCTGGTTACTACATCACATTTGCCAACGGGGCTTTATTCACATTTGCGGCTAGAGCTGTGAGTACTGATTATTTCTTCTGTAGCGATGTATTTACACGTTTATTTTGCAGGTAAGGCGCACAATTCGCGATTACTTCACTGGTAACAGCGAAATGAAGTTGATGTATGATGTTGCCACTTTTATCACGACTAAATTTGTAATGGCGTATATTACGTATACGTTTGTCCTTTTGGAATTCTGGGCTGGTATTCGATTATACCTGTAAGTTTATGACAGCAAAATATTTATACAAAATTTTTGTTAGACTACAAATTAATGCTCCACGTTGCCAATTCTAGCATTAATACCTAAGTATGCTATAGCATTAAGTTAATGGATGGTGTTTTCATTTGTTATAATCTTTACAATAGTGTATGATGTATGGCATTTCGTTTTATTATTTTTAGTTCTATTAATATAACTTATATTACATAGAGAGGGTATAAATCTCGCTGTTCGCTGACATAATGAAAGAAAATATTAATGTATTGTCTCATTTCAGACATATGTACCTGTGCCTTCACGTATTAGCTCTGGTAGCTTTATTAATAGTGCCACGCGTTATACCTAAGGCGAAACCTGGAACCACGACCCAATTGACTGCCAATGGGAGCATTGCCAACGTTCTGCGCAGTGCAAGTCGTCCTATAACGAATAGTGTTTCCAACCATCATGACTGAAAATTGTAGCTTTTACAGACGCAGGCCCTCCTCATTTTAGTTTTAGCTTTTCTTTTCATTATGTTGCATCAATGAATTAGTAAAATAGCCTATTATTATACTCATACGCTTGGTAGCAACATTCTTTTTACATATACATATATATATATATTTATATATTTTAGACACATATAAGCGTTTCATTTTATCAATCATAATTAATTCTCACTTTGTTGTCAGAATACATTAGCTGTTTTACAAAATTGTATGTTATGATTTAAGCAAAAAAAATTGTATTTGCTTTTTAAGGTTATGTAAGCTAAATAATCATCACCATTAGAACGTTATGTTTTATTAAAAAAGCTAATCTATCATTTTTTTAACAATATTGTAAACATCTTCCGAATATAGCCAACATTATATACGAGGTTTCTTTTCCTACAAATAATTTAAATTGTGGAAATCATTTTTGCGCACACTTGTTGGCTGTTTTAATAATTATTTGTATAAATATATGACGTTCCAATTTAAGTAAACATGGTTGTCTTCGTTGTCTGATTGTCAATTTGTGTAATATCTTTTGATATTCAATTATATGGCTGTTAAACCCGGAGCACTGAGAATATGTGCATAAAAACCATTCTCGTACGACTTTGCGGGTGTAATATCAAAAAGCTATTTATACAATAATTGTCTTCCTGTATTTATTATATGTTACATACATAACATATTACAGAAAAAGTGAGAAAACAAAACTGAGTGGAATAAAGAAATATATTGTAATTAAACCAGTGTTTTATTAGTACAATCTAAATACGGATTCAAGTTATATTTTATTTTTTAATCTAATAAATATGTCAACCAACAGCTTAAACCTCTCCATGCTGGTCCGCAAGCTTTAAGGGAACGTTAACGGTAGACGGGTTGTCTGAAGTGTTTTGTCTAAATGCATTACTTGTGTTAGATCTAAACCTGTAAATTTAGGTCAAAGACTTGGTGATTTACCATACAATCAAATAACACCTAATCGACCTTTTCTTATAACTGGTGCTGACTGCCGATCCTTTCAATATCAAAGATGGTAGAAATCGAAATCACGTCATTATAAATTAAATAATTTTATAAATCAAAATATCTTGGTATTTTATACCACCAAAATCTCCCCACCATGGAGGTTTATGGGAATCCGCAATAAAGTCCGCGAAATATCATGCCACTCGAATTATAAAAAACCAACTTTGGATCTTTGAAAAATTAAGCACTCTATTTTCGTAAATTGCAGCAGTGTTGAGTTTCCGACCTCTGACTTAGTTATCCTCTAATCCTAATGACATGCTCCCTCTAACACCTGGTCACTTCCTTATCAGCTCTCTGTTTACACCTCTACCAGACAACAGACTCAAAACGTATGACCTTCTTAAGAAGTTGGCTCAACATGAGTATTTAGTTACCCTGCAGCGGTGTATCAAATGGTATCAGGGACAGCATAATATCAAGATCCACTCTCTTGTCCTACTTTTGGAGGAAAATGTACCACCATTGCAATGGAGATTGGGGCGAGTGATAGAGCTTCATTCCAAAAGTAATAATATTATAACGGTAGTAACCGTCTGAACTAATAAAGGTGCGGTCAAACTTTCGGTTCAGAAAGTGTGCGTCTTGCGATCTTCCAAAGCCGGCGGTATGTTTGGTATAGATATAATTTTGAAATAGCCATGCGGCAGCCACACTCACCAGCGGTTAAACAAAATCTAAATAAATGTAAGATAGCGTGGGATCGATTTGAATAAATAGTTACAGTCTACATGTCAATCATTTGTCAATATCGTTAAGAGAAATTCGTGTGTGAGTCACAAAAGCAAAAGAATATCTTTGAACACAGAGACAGTCTTCATTTGGGTTATTCATACAAAAATAGTTCTTATCTCTTAACAGTTCTACTAGTAGTGAATATTTTTTATTTAAATTTTCTAATGGAAAGGATTTCGAACAATTCTTATAACCCAAATGAAGACTATGTTCAATGGTATTCTGATTTTGTATGAATAGTAGGTATTTAATTAAAGAAGGAATCCATACCGCTTCAGATATTCGGAAATTTACGAAGGCTGATTTTTTAATATTAAAGTGAGTAGATTAGAAACGAAAGCTTGAACATTTCGTTTTCAAATTTTTTTGGAACAAATAATTCTAATCACACGCTAAAAAATATTCTTCATAGTTTTACGGATTTGGGATGCCGAATAAGTTTAAAAGTGTAATGCTTGAGTTTGCATTTGGATTACTTCCCAGAAAATCATGGAGCTGGAAGCGAAGAATAGAGGAAGGACTCCATTACGATATTGAAGAGATGGGTTGGAAAATAGTACTTATCAAAGCAATGTGCAAATGTTACATACTTGGTATTCAAAATTGAAATGCATATTTGCAATCAACTCATTAAATATGTCTATAAGTAGTTAATAGCATATTAAAGAACGAGTTTCATAGGGTGCAGTTTTATTGCACGCGTTTATATTTTGTAAATGGACAAGTGCGATAAAAATGCCTTGTAAAACAAGTTGTTTATGACAAATTGTTTTAAATGGTTGTTCGGATACTACATTACTTCCCAGGGACCTCACATCAATATTTACTACCATTTTTCTATCTGGAGTTTTTAGTAACTTTCAATGATCTCTGATCTCCTTCAGAGTAACTGGATATTTCAGGAACCTCTTCTGGATTCTAATTCTAATTTCTAATTAATTATTTTGGGTTACATTTTTATACTAGGGTGCTATCAGTCTTCTCTTCTTCATTATTATTATTATTATTACTTATTTTGTTGATAATTATATATATATATATATATATATATATATATATATATATATATATATATATATTCTGTTTCTCTGTTTGCTTTGGTTTTATAGTGAGATTGTGGGCATGGTTTTAAACCATATTAAATTTGCGCATTTCAATGTAAGTTCATTGGCTTTGTCTGAGACATGGTTGGCGTAGGGTATTCCCGATGATTTCCTTCATATCGATGGTTATTATCTTTTGCATGCCGATCGCCCGTCAAGGGGTGGAGGAGTGGCTTTTTACATTATCAATAAATTTCGCTCTGAAATTGTGACTGATATTATTTATTATAAAATTCAAATCTTCGGAACTCGATATGATTGATCTTGGCATGATTCAATATTGTTGACCTTTTATACTGCCTTTCATTGCGCATATTGTTAACTTCTGTATTTCGGATAGTGTATTTCCACAATGTTGGAAAAATGATCGAGTTACACCAGTGCCCAAGGTTGCTAGGTCTAATGACTTCAATCAGTTACGACCAATATCAGTCTTGCCTGTCCTATCAAAAATATTGGAAAGAATAATTGATAGGCAACTGGAATCATTTGATTAAGTATAATGTCTTGCCGAAATGGTGAATATCGCTGATGATGTGCTTCGTTCTCTGGAGGACGGCAAAATGATTGCTTTAGTTTCGCTTGATTTCTCCAAAGCGTTTGATATGATTGATCACGATTTGCTTATCTCAATACTTGGTTATATTGGATTAGTTAAGTCTGCAGTTTTGCTTTTAAAAAATTATTTAATTAATACAACTCAACAAGTTCAGGTCGATATAAATATTTCATCACAGCTTACAATCAAGGAAGGGGTTCCGCAGGGAAATATCTGTGGGCCACTTTTTTACATCATTTACACAGCATTTTTAAGCAAGTCTCTGCGTCGCTGCAGTTATCACCATTATGCTGAAGACACACAAATCTATTATTCTTTCAAGCCAAATAGTTTAGAAGTGCGGAGCAAGTTATTAATGATGATATCGCGGTTGTTATTGGGGCCGCGTAGCCTCATGGCTTAGTAGTAAATGGCTCCAAGTCGTCAATGATGTTTTTCGGGGGCCGTTTTATGCGGGAGAGAGTTCTGACTGGTATGGATAGTGATGTGAACAGCATTAAACTTCCGTATTATACCGAGTGCAAGATTCTTGGCGTAACGCTCGACAGCAGCCTTCATTTTAAAACGCATGTTTCGTTGCTTATTCGCAGTTCATTTTATATTCTTAAGCTACTCTTCCCAAGTAGACATATATTGAACACTGATACAAAATTGCTCTTATGTGATCTTTTAATATTATCTAAATTTAATTATTGCGATTTTCTATACGGCCCATGTCCCGACAACGTTGACTCTGGGAGGATTCAGAGAGTGCAGAATGCTTGCCTGCCTTTTACCTATAGTATTCGTAAATTCTGCCTTATATCTTATAAACCGAAAGAAGCGAAGTGGTTGAATATGGAGGGGAGAAGACATTTACATATAGCGGTATTTTATAAGAAGATACTAATTTATCGAACGCCCGCCTATTTAGGAAGGAGGATTAGGTATAGGACTGATGTTCATAGCATTAACATTCGGAGACGTGACTTACTCACTCCCGCTATTCACAAGGCGGCAATTTTTGAGCGATCCTTCTCGTTCAATATTACAAAAATAATTAATTTCTTGCCTCTGCGTCTCAGAAATATGTCATTACTGGGGTTTAAGCGGGAATTGCGCAGATTTCTACTACAGTCTCAGTTGGATAAGTAGCTGATAAGTACTAATTTGTGAACATGTTAGTTATAGTTGATTCGTAGTGTGTAATGTAGCCTCATTACATACCGCGTGTCCGCGGATGGGGGTACCCATTAGGAAAAAATCTTTATTATTCACTTTACGACCAAAAGTCACTCTTTATAAAAAGTTCTGCTTGTTAAGAAAATGAATTGACGATAAGAAAATTTTAGATCACATGTACAGGCTGTTAATAAATTCGGAAAGTATGAAAATGCTTCAAGGGATAAGTACCATTATTTATTATTTTTTACAAAAATGTTATAAAACAAAGTTGTTTATAAACTAACGTGAAGTCTAAATACACATTTTGAAATAAAAATTCGAATTTTTAAAAATTATTCTACATAGCTACCTCCCAACTCGACACACTTTTCCACTAACTTAAAACTTAAAATCTACCGTGCACTTTGCGAATGGTTTTGCACAAACGGGCATGTATCTTCACCAAAATAATCGTCACTGGGCTTACGAGAATCCTAATTACATAATAAACAAACGAAGTCAACATTACCAAAAAGTTAATGCATGGTGTGGAATTTTTATGACCGGATAATTGGCCCATATTTTATAGAGGGAAATTTAAACCAACACGTGTATTTGAACATTTTGGAACATTTTGTCTTACCATTTCTTAATGCGTTAGAGCCAGAAGTACGTAATAATTTGTTTTGGCAACAAGACGGATGCCCTGCTCATTGCACAGCCTTGGTCAGACAATGGGTACATGTTCATTTTGGCGCAAGATGGATAGGGAGATTTGGCCCAAACCATTGGCCAGCTATGTCGCCTGACTTTTCATTATTAGATTTCTTTTTGTTGGATGCCTTAAAACAAAAGGTTTATTCAGATGATCTTCCACATGATAGGGAAATATTAAAACAACGCATAGAAGAAGCAATCCATGATCTGAATGTGCCGCGAACCATTCGCAAAGTGTACGGTAGATTTATTAAGTTAGTGGAAAAGTGTGTCGAGTTGGGAGGTAGCTATGTAGAATAATTTTTAAAAATTCGAGTTTTTATTTCAAAATGTGTATTTAGACTTTACGTTAGTTTATAAACAACTTTATTTTATAACATTTTTGTAAAAAATAATAAATAATGGTACTTATCCCTTGAAGCATTTTCATACTTTCCTAATTTATTAACACCCTGTACATGTGATCTAAAATTTTCTTATCGTCAATTCATTTTCTCAACAAGCAGAACTTTTAATAAAGAATGACTTTTGGTCATAAAATGAATAATAAAGGTTTTTTCCTAATGGCTACCCTCATCCGCGGACAACTGTATATATTACCTTCTGGTTGTTTTCCTTTTCTTTATTTTTCTCTTATTGTCTCTTTTTCTCTTTTGCTTCATTTTGTGTGTGTGTGTGTATATATGTGTATCCTATGTGTATATGTACATATACATATGTCAGATATTATTTTATGGTCTAGGAAGAATAGCAGACCTTGTCTGAATCCTATACCTATTGATCAGATATGGTTATGATTGAAATTGTAGAGAAACAAAAATGTTTATTGTACAAAAAAATTATGGTAACATTTGTTGTAAAAGTCATCTAAATTTATCATTCTGATCAATAAAACTCATTATTATATATTTCATGACCTATTTCAATACATATTTATCTTTCGAGTTTTCTCTACCACCTTTAGGTCAAAATGTCTAAACCAGCTAAATTCAAATGTTATCTTCTATTTTACTCTAAAAGTGGCAGAGACAATCCGAAAGATTATCCGATATACTATTAACAATATACAACATATGCCCGTAGATTTATCAACTAAAAATGGCAACTTATTTATCGAAATATGTATCTGATTGTTTCCATATTAGATATTATTATACTAAACTAGAATTATTTCTTTCTCTTGGAAAATATTCTACGATATTTTTTTATAGAAATACCTAATTACACCGTCAAAAATAATTAGTTGATTTCGATGTAAACGCAAATTCCTTCAATATCAAGAGCCATTTTTGACGACAAGTGATTGATTTTGAAAGAAATTGGAGTTTTGTAAGAAGTAAAAGGAAGATCAAATGAGGAATCAGCCATATCCCATATCCGATACCCCATAAAATATCGCAAAATGACAAGAACAATTTTTGCAAAAGGATGGTCGCCTAAATATAGAAATAACTTTGGGAGGTGCCACTTTTCGTTAGAACACTGTGTATAGATCATTTTGTATTCTGAGTTAACTGTGTAAACATACTAAATAAAGTGAAAATATTCGAAAATTAACGGCAACCTCAATTTGTAAAAGGAATACTCCATATTTAAGCATAGAACACGTTTAATTTTCGTAATACTAAAGGTATTGAGGTCTATGAGTCGGCTAATCAAGGTGGTCATCTGTTTTTTGCATACAACTGCATACATTTATAGTATTGGCCCAATATTTACAACATTACCAAATGTACTGTTTAGGTTTTAGATGAATGACTAGAGATATTCTTATCTATAGTTTTTATTCTCCTATTAACCAGTTTAGTTTCAACTAACGTTAAAATACCGTATAAGACTGTGGTGAAAATTGTGCTCGTGGTTGCAATTATTGAAGAGAGGATACACGTGAGTTATTAATTTATACAGATGAATTTCACACAATCGTTTATTACTAAGTGTCTTTTATCTGAGAGACAAACAAAGGATTTCCTTTTTAATTACCATCTAAAACAAGCGATTTTCTTCCGATTATATTGCATTTCGCTCATCTGGGTGGATTTTAAGGTGACATATGTGTATTCTATAAATTGTATAATCTTAAAGCATATCGTTTCTTAGTATATTCAGAATTTCATCGAGTCGCTGCAAAAAGTAAATTTATATTTGTGAGTTAATGAATATTATCGAAAGTTCACGATAATTATGATACGTATGAAATTCTTCCTATAAAAAAATCGTATTTCCATTTCAAAACAATTGAAATGTTACTATCTGCTTTTTGACGTAAACCAATGGTAGCCATTCTAACTACCTACACATTTATTTCATGATGGCTTAGTGATAGAGTCTAATTTTCATATTTACAAGGGAATGTGTGGTTCAATGTCATCTCGTTATATCAATATATTTGAATAAGTTGAGCAGGTGTCGAAGATTAATTTTATAATTAACTGAAAATGGGCGACATAGTTTTACAGTTTCAACAGAAATTGATGATTATTCATTAGTTGAATGATTGGTGGAAAATAAAATGTTTTCAAGGTTAGACAATTGAAATGTATGTTATATAACTTAAGAGCAAAGTTGAAAAAAGTAAATTTCATCGGGTGTAAATATTCATGTAGTGAAACTTTAAGCTACTTTCTGTTCTATCTTTATAAATAAATTATTGAGATATGGAAAACGCATTGTTCAGAACAACAATAGATACCGATATACAACTGTTGTATATAACCATAAAAACAAGGAATAGGGCAACTGGAAGTGCTTTATTAGTTTCCTAACTATAGTCCACAAAGGCTGATACACTTATACATTTGTTCAAGTCCAACGTTAAAGTAGTTATTCCAATCTTCTATATGGAAGGTCGAAATTGCCATATTGAAGGCAACACCACGCAGTCTATTGTTGATTCTTGGTAACGTAAAGAAATCGCTGAAACTTAGATCAGAAATATATATAAAAAACTGATCATCATTTGATGGTTGGCTGCTCCAAAATTTCAATTATCTTATAAGCTACATATATGTGGAAACGCAGTATCTTAGTAAAAGGATGTTTCGGAGCACGGCGATTATTTTGGACAATGGATGGTGGTATACCGGAGGTATTCGTTCTTTGATCAAGTAAAGGAATGGTAGCTACATGGCCTGCTTTTAAGACAAATGTTGGGGCTATCTTCTTCGATGATAACGATAATTTTTGTTAGACCCTCATCGCTTTGAAATATCTAAACAGTGGCTTGGCATTTATTTCCAGCAATAAATTCATGATTCGTTACCACTCACGATCCTGTAAATGTTTCCAACGGAAAACTAACTGCTGTTCTTGGTGGGATCGTTGCTGAAATTCGCAGTATCAGCGGGAAATTGTCAATTAATCTGCACCAAAAACGGAAACCACATATGACTCCATTTTATTTTTTCTGGCGATGTGTGACTTTCAAAATTCACTGCTGCTAAATCACTTGCCCCAGCTTGACAAAATTGTGTGTTAATTTGATGGTCTCGGACGGTTCCAAAATGATTTATTGGTGGCGCGTGTTGTTGATTTTGACTTCAAAGGACGGCTCACTTCTTGTTTATTTACACCAGGTATGGGCAATCTCCGGCCCGCGGGCCACATGCGGCCCTCGAGTAAGATTTGTCCGGCCCGCTACTGAATTCTTTCGTTGCATATTAGCACGGCCCGTCTAAACTTAATTCATAATGACTCATAAGGATACTACAAAAATGTATATTTTTCAAGATTATTCGCAGCATAAAACTTCTACAAAAAAGGTTGCCCATGCCTGATTTACACTATATACACGGTGGTACATCTATTGTACAACTGTTGGGATCGTGAATTATAAATCTATACAAATGCTACCGAACACTTAGTATTGAATCTGCATTGAGATTGCAATATATGTGGTTTGACTGTGGTTGCGGGAATGTTGTATCACTGTTATTTTCCTTTTCCTTTCGTAAACTCTTGCTCCTCCCCTATTAGTCCTGTAAAAAAGTCAAGGAAAAAAAAGTTTGACGCTTGATATTTTATTCCAGGCGCCCTGTATGCAGATAACCGCAACACTAAAGAAACATATCTCGTATTAAAAATTTGTCATCTTTTGAATAGTACTACAAATATTTTCTTTCAACTGAGCTTCTCGATCGCGCTATGATATTTTTTAATAAATTTTGTTTTACATTTGAAGTTAATTGATTTCATGTTCACTGACTGTGATAGTTGACAAATATACATACCAGGTCTAGTAGTATGAAACCGGAATTTTTGTAAAAATAAAACGATTGTTATTCAAAAGTGATAAAAAATATTTTATTCAAAATAACTTCCAGTGGATTGTATACATTTTTCCCACCTCTCCGGCAATTTATGGATGCCTTGCCAAAAAAACTTTTCTTCTCTCGAAGCGAACCAATTATCAAGCAATGTTTGTACATTTTCGAACGAATTGAAGCGTTGGTTAGCGAGAGCGTGACCCATCGATGCGAATAAGTGATAGTCGGATGGAGCCAAATCTCGGGAATAAGCCGCATGCGGTAGCAATTCCCAATTGAATGATTCGATTGTTTCCCTGACTGGTTTTGCTGTATGAGATGGCGCGTTATCATGCAGCAAAATCACTGTTTGCTGCCTTTTTGCATATTCCGATCGTTTTTCAGTTATTGCTCGGCTTCAATTTATCATTTGCTGTTGGTAGCGTTGAGTGTTGACGGTTTGACCAGATTTCAGCAGCTCCTAATAAATAACACCCTTTTGGTCCCACCAAATACAGAGCATCGTCTTCTTTCCAAAGCGATTCGGTCTTGCAGTTGATGTCGATGGTTCGGTTGGATTCAGCCATGATCTACGACGCTTAGGATTTTCAAAATAAATCCATTTTTCATCACCTGTCACGATTCGATGGAGAAATGATTTTCTATTGAACCGGTTAAGCAGCATTTCACAGGTGGTTCTTCGGTTTTCTTGCTTCGTCTTTCGTTCAATTCATGCGGAACCCATTTTCTCACTTTTTGAATTTATCCCATAGCTTTTAAACGATTGCAGATAGCTTTCTGCGATACATTTAATTGATCCGCGAGTTCTTGTTGAGTTTGAGCATCGTCTTCATCCAATAAGGCTTGTAACTCTTTGTCTTCAAACTTTTTTGGTGGTTTTCCACGTTCCCTGTTACTAACCTCAAAATCACCACTTTCGAATCTTTTGAACCACTCGAAGCACTGTGTTTTACCGAGAGCATGTTCACCGTATGCTTCGACAAGCATTCTATGCGACTCTGCAGCAGTTTTCTTTAAATGGTAACAAGAAATTAATGCCGTCCGCAAATCGTAGTTATTAGGCTCGAAACTTGACATGTTTGAGGTTATAAAAAGATATATTAGTGTACGGAACGTGGGTTAATGTTTGTTGACACTCTTCGTCAGCTTAGTTAGAAGAAGACGATGGCTATGTAACAGCGGTCTTATGGTGATTAAACTGAACGCTGGCACCATCTATAGGGAAATTCCGGTTTCATATTACTAGACCTGGTAGGTAGGTACGTGAATATTTTCAAAATACTTACATAATCTAAAGTGATTCTTTGCAAAGCAAGGTTTTGAGAAAATCAGTCTAGTGCTTGGCGGCAAGTCACGTTCCTTAGTTACCATAATGGTCTTATTCGACACATAATTGAAGAAGACCGATATGTTACTGTACACAGCACAAGCAGCTCTAAAGTTTAGTGTACCATAAAAGCGATTAATACCATTTTACATTTGAAGGTGAGTAAGGTTTGGGATTGCCTACGATTAGCTCCTGGTCAGAATAAAAACAAAAAGTATGAAATGGCGCAAATCTACAGTAGATTGATTCGACTATGAGTCATCTCGTCAGGTGTAGGGGAAGGCGGGGTAAGATGACGAGGTAAAGCTTCTACGATTTTTGCTGCCCACTGTAAATGGATTTAAGAACTGACATTTTATGAGAACTTTTTCATGTCTTGCTAATACCAAGCATTTTTCTCAATTGCCTCTTTCATTTTAAAAGGGACGAAACACGCTTTTTCCGAAAAAGTGTAATTTTCGTCCAAACCTGGGATTTGAAAACATAGAAAACACTATTATTAATAAGTAATTTCGATAAAAAAGAAAAGGAACTTCTATAAAACTTTGACACTTGTGAAATGTAAGGTAAAAGGTATTTAAGTGCAGAAGTCGCATTTATGGCGCTTCTCTCTGATCCCATCCGGAAGACTCAGAATGAGCCCACTTGAAGCACTGGTACCACAGTTCATTCTTGCCCTCTTCCGGGTATATGATGCACAATTTGCCTTCTTCGAAATCTGGCGGGTCTGTACCATCATCAGTACATCAGGTATAAGATATGGGATGAGATGGTTCGTCGTCAGAAGATGAACGGAAGTCCAATTGACGTCGTTGTTTTTTTTTTGTCTTCTCAATCAATATTTTCTCCCTTTTCTCTTGTTCCAACGCTTCTTTTACAGGAGTTCGTGATAAAAGAAACGACAGCATATTCTTATTTGGTTTTCTGGCAGTTTTTTTATTTGTCACTAGAAGTGAGGGAAGAGCGGAATAAGTAGATAGAGATTGATTTATAGATTGAGAGATAGTTTGGGAGAGGAGCTACGTTTGATGATGCGGGTTTGGAGGACAATCATTTGCAGTAGGTAGTATCGCAGAATCATAATTCTGAAATGGTGATTAAAATTCGTAATTTTTCCCCCTCACGCCATTTTTATCAAAACAACGTTTACAATTAACCAAAACCATTGGAAAAGAAATGGCTTTCCAATGAATTAGTAGGTATTGAGTTGTACTTCTAGAATATTATAGTAAAGAAGTTGAAGAACTTGCCGTAGAATGCTGATCCGCTGCGGTTTGGCCCTCAAAAATTACAATGAAATACGCTGTACATGAAATTTTAATCAAACTTTACTTCAACGTACACGCACGCTTTATCTTAGTGAGTAACATTTTCCATCATTAGGGGACTATTATTCACGTTTGGACGTTCTGCTTTTGATGATAAAATGTGAGAAACACTGAATTCGTCATCTTTCCTCATTCGTCCTCATATCCCGCCTTCCCATACAACATCATTATAAGTGATGAAACGGGTATGATCCCAATGAAGAGCAACCACTGGCAGTTTGATTCTTTGATAATGAGTCGACTCCACCACAGGTTACTTCTGAGAAAAGCCAAAATAAAAGCATAGTCTCCTTTTTTGGAATTACTGGACATGTTTTCACTATGGAACTGGAGGATCACTGCAATATGCAATGCAATGCCGAGTGGTTAACAACAGTTTGTCAGAGGGAAATATTTGTAAAATGTGCCCAAGAGGTGGGATCACCTTGCATTTTGATTACGCTTGTGCTTACACTGCTTCTCGAACGATTGAGTATTTTGATGCCCAAAACATTGATAAGATGAAATAATGAGTCATTCGCTATGTAGTTCAGACTTGACACCTAATGATTTATTTTTATTTGCACATGCAAAGATTAAGTTACGGGGTTAACGCTTTATATTGGCCGAAGAAGAGGTAAGCGCATTGAAAAATGATATCTAACACAGGAGGATTGTAAAAATATTTTGGGCATTAGTTTTCACAGTTACATTGACTGAAAAGAGGAATACGTTTAAATATAATACGTACTAAATATATTTGTATTAAGTAATCTTAAGAAAATTATATACTGATGATACATAAACTAGAAAAATTGCGACAATCAGGAGATAGTTACAAAAATAACAGAAAATATGGGTTATAGTTCAAGATCAAAATATGACCCGGACAAAAAGGAATATCAAAGTCCGGCATTGCACCGTTGCTTTAAGCCGATGGTACGATTGCCCGACATGATCCAAGTGATACCAATTGCGCCACATCCCTAAGTAAATAAATAATTGTTCTGTAATATTTATGAAATATCTTAGAATATTTGAAAAATAATAACTAATACCTAATAATTAAAAAGATTTTCAACAAATGGTTTATTTAATTAGATAAAAATGGCCGCTACAATATGTATATATAATTCATACATTCCCGTATATCCTATACAAAACTGTACTTAACACGTTATAATTGATTTTCTACGACAATTTGTTATAGTGAAACGAAGCCGCTTTTACAAAATGGAATCGGCTAATGTTCTGGTTTTGGTACTTTATTAATAAATCTCGCAAAAAATTAAACGGTTCTTATATTTTTTATTTGTTATCATTTTTCGTAAATTTACGCTATTTAGTTTAATATAAATATTTGTCTGGTTTTGGTTTAAAGTATAAATATATTGCAAAATATTAGGGTGCGAATAATAAAAGCGTTTATTAAATTGCGAATCGAAGGATTCGCAGCAGTTTGTAGTTCTTTCTGAAGTAACTGAGGCACTAGCCCAAATCTTGGGTGGAAAACGAGCATTCTCTTATATATAATTTTTTGTTAGGTAATCTAGGAATTCTGTCAGTCGGCTATCATTAACATTTTCCGATAAAAATCAAATACGAAGCAGTCTGCCGCACTTTCTGGCTCGAAAAAGTTAGACCCAAAATCGAATTCAAAAAGCCGGTCTATTTCTGAGTTCCGATCCATATATTCAGAAAGTCCCAATGTTTTTATTTTTCGAATCTAGGATCTATAAATGGAATCTGTAGCCAATTAGTTTCGCATTCGGCCACACTTCCCTTACAGTTCCGTGATTTAATTCCTCAAAATCAATAATTATTTCATATGCTTCAAAATTCACTGAAATATACATTTTTTCAAATTATGTTAAATGTTATCGAATACGACGTTTTACCTTTGCCAACAAACATAAAACTAAAGGCATATAATAACGGTCCTTTTCTGACATGTATGGCGAACATTTGCACAAAGTATTTAAGAGCATAATCAAAAGCGCCGTCCATGTACAGTGTCGAACATGAACTCAAAAGTTTCAAGTTGGTAACACACGAAAATGTGACAATATTATTTTCATGGGAATTTGCCAACAAAACATTTTCTTGCTTACATATATGTGGATTGAGTGTGTCTAGTGTCCATTGCGTCTCAAAAGTGTCTGCTGGTAATTGTGGAAACTTTACGGTATAAACCCTTCCGAAGGTTAGAAACGTCTTTGGTGTTAATCGAGTTCAACACCACAGGCGACACTAGTGATGGGAAAACCCGTTCTTTTAAAAGAACAGTTCCAACCGTTCTCGTTATTTTGAGAAAACGTTTCCAATATAACAGGTCATCGTTGTTTCGTACTCAACAGTTCTATTTGATAACGCATCATAAAATCAATAAAATATGTCATGCGTACATCGCCTTTGGCGACCTTTGCTTGATTTGATATATAGTTTGTTTTTCCCCAACGTTATGCTTTCCCATCACTAGTTTTAACATCTTGGTGATTCCCCGAGTTATATGATTGTGTATTGATGATGTAACTGTATCCTACGTACATTAAGTTTTTCGTTAGCAGTTCCTATACAGTTTTCTTTTCTCACGATTCAACGCTAGTTTACACACATGCTGTAAAATAAATATAACAAAAACATTTAAGTCCGTTTTCATTATGGACACATCCGTTTGCTACAATCCGTAGCTGATCCATCGAACAAGAGCTTTATAGTTAGGAAATAGGAACAATCATCAAGTAATCACGATTCATTCATGCGAAAGTTTCCTAGGCAAAATAATCATCATGGAGAAATATTTAATAGGAAAGAAGTCGATGATGTGGAATTTCTTCTTCAACCGCGTACGCTGGAAACCGTCCGAAAGGAACCGTTCGTTGCCCAGCGAGATAACAGTTGCAACCGTTCTGGATCGAGAACGGTTCTAAAATAACAGATAGTTCAATAACGACCCATCACTAGGCGACACACTTAGTCCTTGATTCATAATTTTAGCTGGTTTTTCATAAATGTCACCAGTTATGGCTTTCCTCTTCGCATTATTTTAAAACGCTTGACTTTACATTGATCCGCCTGATTGTGATTGTGATTAATTTGTTGGTCAGTAAAAAGATGTTATTAGTTTACATTTATACAAAATTTATGCCCTTTATAATAAAATACGTATCTAAAATTAGGGTCACAGCTTCATCCGTATACAATTTGGATGGTCACTTTTTATTAATACACTTCTACTTAACACTTTTTTCCGTGTTTCCACAATTTCGGAATTTAAACTTTTCAAAAATTTGAAGAATATTGCCACGTTTACTAAACTTTTTCTCCATTGTAGCGCTTCTTTTAGTGATCACTTTGACATTGTTGGACAAAATTAATAAATTTAGTTAAAATGCCCAACTACCCTTGCCTTAATTTGCAAACAGGTACTTACCTAAATGTCTGTCCCGTTAAGGAGATTACATTTACTACTGGCGCAATCACACCCATGGATTACCAGGCAGTTTGGAGACTCCGGTTAGCAGGTATTATCGGTGCAATCGTCCGCTGCCATCAAATTCACCCCTAGGAGTGTAACCTGAATGAGGACCATTAACAAGAAATAACACGTATCTAATCTGAAAACATCAGGAATTGAACGAATCACAAATGAGGAGGCTCTCACTAAAACGGATTAAGTTAAGGAAACTTTAACACTATGACCATATGATGAAGAAGGAGAACAATCATCTATTACTTATTATTTAGAGAATATTATCCAATGTAAAATTTATGGGAAAAGATGGCTGGCAGGAAAATTAAATTGCAACACAGAAAAAGTTCGTATTGCTCTGTAAACAGCCAATATTCGGGAGGAATAAAACATTGTGAGATGAAGAAGAATTAATTAGAAATTATATTTTTAGTAAATTGGTTACGTTTCTATTATAAAAAGAAAGAATACATGTAGATATTGTATCAATAATTTGTCTCTACTTTTGCTCTCTATTGAGTTTTACATTTCTATTACATATTACAAGCTACAATCTTATTTAAAATTACTGAATAGGTGTTTTATGCAAACCTTTGATGTGTGTCCATAATTTTTCGTTTGAGTGATTCGGAGGATGTAATAGTGAAAGTGCGATACTAATAAACATGATGGATTAGTCGTTGCTAGGTAATTTGTCTTCATGGCGCTTTATGTACTGCGTGTTTTCCCGATGTATTGTTGTTTGTTTGCATATTATGGTAGGAATTTTCTTAGAAGATACTGTTACATCCGACGACTTTTTAATTAGATACATTAGTTATGGTTCTTGGGGTTTCCATAATTTTCTGTTTTTCTTTATTTAGCACTTCAATTTTAAATAGTACTAATACATAAACATCACTTTAAACAAAATGTGAAGTTCTAGATTGATGTAATCTCGCGTGAGCCAAGATTTCATGGACAGATGATTACAGAATTATTATTAAATATACTTGCAAAAAATTTTGTTAACAAAAGTTATATACAATGGGATGGGAGCTTTACATAAAATTAGTTTTGATTATACCTCTTTTGGCACTATTATATAAATAGTATAAGATAAATTACAAAGGTGCGAGATTTTACATTTTTACAATAAACAATTGCACACGTTATAACACTGTGCTTTGACTAAATTATGTAATGAAATGAAACTTATGCCACTGTAATTCTAGTTCGGTTGTTATATTACGAAATTGAAAATTATGTGCGAAAGCTGTACAGGGCGATAAACTTTTGCGTATCACAAATTTTCCCGAATTTTTCAAATAGAGCACCTGTACAGTAACCGATGGTGTGGAAACTTATACACAAATGTACACAAGCAATGGGTCTTTCAATACCGTGTATATTCTTTGATCTGTTGGAATCGCTGTTTCATTTACGATCAATGATAACGTTGAACGAACCTGTAGCTTCTGCCTTCCTTCGTCAAATTGTCGTATTCTTAAAATTATTTTTTCACGCGAAGAAGCAAAAAGCGTTATCCAATGTTTTGCGTGATCCATTATTGTCCATACCTGAAAGAATAACTTTTGTCATTACTACTACATACTTACCTTAACTGCTCAACAAAATCTCAGTATTTTGATAATTACAACGAATTCTACTGATGAACATATATGTATGTATTGTGTAGTATATTAAAAGTAACTAAAAATAAAGTTGTTAAATATTCTTAAAAAGAATATATTAATGGATATATTTAAAAACATTGTTAACATTTAAACACATTTCATACAACATTTATACATTACAAGAATTCATATAAATTGAGTGGAAATAACCTAGGATACATCGACGTACAGTACATGTTTCTATAACACCGATATCCCTCGATGAACTGAAGTCAAGGTGAATTAAAGTTTTCGTTTCGTGGACAACGGAGAAAGACAGCAGTGTAGTCCTGGTTTGAAGAAGAAATAAAAGTTTGTTTGGTTAACGACGGATTAATTGACAAGACAGATAAGTCAATAAATAAGTCTATAAATATATTCGAATAAAAGGGTTTCAAGAAGAAGTATTAGTGAATAAAAGAACTTCACCATACAGAAGAAGTAAGAATTTATAAAAGGGAAGAATCCATAAAGCTGCATCGAGAAAAGAAGTGAAGAGAGGAGATATAGGAAGAAGCGTCAACGGAAAAGAAATTACACTTACACACACACACACACTAGGTAAATATTTTCATTTTATGTTCAATATTTCCCAAAATTTATAAATATAATTTGTTATAATTTATGCTTTTTATATCATTATTTACAAGCTAGACCGGAGCAATTTACTTTAAGAAATTTTAACTAAATTCTCAGTACAATTGACATATATGCATTTGGATTAGGCATACCCTTTCTAAAAAATATGAGAATTTATGCCACAGTAGTTTATGTTTCACAAACAGTTTTCTAGCATAAAATTCTTTACTCCAGCTGACACATTATTTTTACGTGTGACTTCGTTTTAGAAGAGATAAGTTTTACCTACTAGAACTTTATTCTCAATTACTCTAATGTTTAGTTGATAAATAATGTAATTTCAATACTGTAGTACTAATAACAAGTTATACCCTCCTTTTGTATGAAAGACCGCAAATATAAAAGTTACAATAAATTATAACGAGCTAACTAGTGACATTTAAAACCGTCGCAGATCTATTTAATGTATTATTCAGTTAATCTGCGGTTTATTACCAGGAATATCTAATGTAATATATTATAAAGTGAGACACATTTGCCATTCAAAAAAGTGTCTATTACTAACAGAACTCAATTGAATGTCAAAGTTTTGGGAAACACTGACTTTGTGAATAATATGTAAATAATATATTATGTTGAACTCAATGTCATATCGATTATTTTAAATTAACTTCATATATAGATACAGTGTCTTCGTAAAGTAGTGAATAAATTCGATAAGAATTCAGGGACAATCTTTTGGGAAAAAGGCTCGGAGTCGTCAATTTTATCCGGATTTGTGAATTGTTTTTTAAATAGAATAAATACATGTATAGTGATTTATGTAGGAGACACGACGCCATCGATATTTTTTAATAGGAACCCCATTTTTTAATACGGATCGTTCCAACATAAAATAGAAAAGTTATTTCTTGTAGAAATGGAAGGTTTAGTTAAGAAAAGAAGCCGTAATAAGGCAGTTATACCTTGTATGCTATCGGCGATAGAAAATTGCAGTCGAACAGTTTAATTCTTTAAAGAACACATGTAGCGTCTTTTCTTTTTGTCAAAAACGGTGTATTTGGAGTCTTTATTGGGTAGTTACTTTATCATTTTACGAAGAATAGTAACCTAATCCACCGTGAGAGAGTTGAAGTGTTTTGGAAATAGGATGCGTACTCAAAGTGAAGTAGTTTAGTTGTTCAATGCAATTCATTCGAACCGGAAACTCATTAACCAAACTGTGTTTCTTTATTTATCTCTATTTCTTTGACGGGATGCTAACCAGTACAAGTTATTTGGATTTTCTTCAAAGTGACCTCATTCCTATACTGCTAACTTTGTATTTATATCCAGAAGAACCTTATCTTCCAAGAAATTACTTTTTTTTCAATAAGCAACATGTGACCTCGCTTATTTGGATGAGGCTTTCCCGCACCATTCGATGTCGTCTGTGAGTTGTTACCCAGCTCGCCAGATTTGACACCCCTAAATTACATCTTGTGGGGATACTTGAAAAGTAAAATGTATAGTGATTTAAAAGTAATGATTCGCCAAGAAATACAACGCATATCTTCTGAAGTTATTGGCAATGTTCAAAGAGAATTTATTCCTACTGTCAGGTTTCCAACGGACATTTTTCCCAAAAGTTTGACCCTGAATTTCTTTACGAAAGCAGTGTATATGCTACAATACCTCATTTATACAAACAATCCTTCGACTTTTATAGAAAAGGTGCCATAAAAATTATTCCACAACCTTTTAAAACTTTGATTTATTACGAATGAGGATAAACGTGCTTACGCTTTCCCTTTTTGTAGACCTTTTAGTACTTTGTATTCAAACCTAATAAACAAGAGGGACTATCAGAATAATAAGGAAATTATATGCAATGGATTACCACTAGAAAGAGTAACAATATTTGAAGGTGTGGATGCAATAGTGACACAAGAAAATCACAATGTAGTAACAATACCGATTATAATATATCCAAGCGAAGCATGCAGAAACATGTAACCAAAATAAACAGAATAGAAATAAACTATCCTTAAAAGAATGGTGAGAAAAAAGTAGGACAGAATAAAGAAATGAAGAAACCAGAAAAGTAATGGTCATCATCAAACAGATGCAACTAGACTGGTACGAATATCTGCCCAGAAGTGACCCCGAAAGAGCCGCAAAGGGAATATCAGAAACAGGAACCTGGTTGAAGAAGAAAAGAGGAAGGCCCAAAAAGGAATAAGAAAAGGGATACATGAAATAGAAAGGGAAAAGGAAGACGGAAGGAAAGGAGAAGGAGAAGATGCTTGTTAAACCTTCCACATTCTGCACGTTACTTTCTCTTCTCTTCTTTCTTCTGAAGAGTTATCTTCTTCACAGCTTCCTATCCACATAAGTAACGTAACCTGTGCTGTCACCATCTGTATTATATAGAGGTCATTATTATCGTAGATAGGGCGTCACATACTTTTCTTTTACATGCTAACCCCATTTTTTGATAGCGCTATTTGGAGGAGAACGTTGAAAAACATACACAACGCTAATTTCTAAGAAAGGTTTCGTACTAAGATTTTTGAGAAAAAATTCTTTGAATATACTTAACATTTACAATTTGAAAAAGAGAAGTTTATTTTGAATATAGTCTAAGAAATCTTTCTAAAAATTGATTACTTTTTTGTCACAATCCGATCGTATTTGTCGTATTGAAATATTCTTTTTAAAACAAAAAGGTAATGAATTTCAACGTAAAATATTTTGTTGATTCTGGGCCGTCTGTTCAATTAAAAATGGCACGTTCAAGTAAAACCCAAAGAATAGAAATTTTAAAGATGATTGGTTTAAAGACAAGTCCCGGACACAAGAAGAAGTTTGGGAATTGCTCAATAATAAGTACCCTGACGGGCTTATTTCGCGATCAACAGTAAGTAAAACAGAACGCAAATTTAGGGACTTGGGTCACGCAAAAGATAACTTTGGTATAAGATTGTTCGGCAATTTCAGAAGAAAAACAATTGGATGTTCTACTAATGTTTCAAAAATCTTCATAAATCAAGAGGGGAAGTCTTATTGTACCAGTTAATTAGTGACTTTACTGTTTTAGAATGTCAAAAAAAAACAATGGCATCCGTACAAAATAAAATTGGTTCAAGAACTTCACGAGCATGATATTGACAGAAGACTTGAATTTTGACATAATGATGGAGCGATGTAATAACAATCTGGAATTTTCAAGACGCATAATTATCTCGGGCAAAGATGCCTTCATCCTAAACAGGTCTGTCAATAGGAGAAACTGTAAATACTGCACACTTGAAAAGCCACACTGGATGATAGAAGGATACACAAAATTTCAATAAAAAGTCAACGTATGGGCAGGGATTGTCAGTAATTCAGTAATAACTTCGTCTTTTTATTGAAGGTGCATTAAATGGAGAAAATTATTTGCTATTACTGCTGCGAAACGTAATCGCCTTATGGTTCTAGCAGGATGGCGCACCGAAACATTGTTTTCTAACTGTTCATAATTTTCTTAGTAGCATTTTCCTAAAGAAATGGAATATTGAAGATTTGAAGAAGGAAATCAGGTTAACAACTTCCCAAGTATTAAATAATGTCATAAACGGATTTGAGCATGGCCTTGTTAATTTTCAACACGCAAGTGACATGCAGTTTAAACATTTAATTTGAACAATTTTAAATTTGTTTGTAATTTTTGATTTTTTAGTTAAACTTTGATTGTTAAATTGAACAATGCACAAAATATTTTTTTTTCTCAAAAATCTTATGTAACCTATCAACACATATCACATCTGGGATAATGATGACGTTACAAAATACGTCTTTTGTAAAAATTTGCGCATTTAAAAATTATGGTTGACGTATTCGATGGTTTTTTCCTTTTCCCTATTTACAGATTTTATTGATTTTGCTCCAACCTGTACGTCCACATCGTATGTACAATTAGCTTATTCGACCCGTGTTTACCTTTGAAGTGTGGAGGGTTTTAATTGAGTTTCATTATATATTGACTAAAATATTCCAGAAAGTATTTCTGTATGCTAATTATGTTTTTAATATTTATATACGTTCTTGTATGACATGATCTCTTATAGGATTATCCGTGCATATACAGTTATTCAACGTACATAAAACGATTTACATAATTGCAATTATGCAAACTCGTAAAGTTGTTACATTTGTGAATTGATATTGATGTCATATTGGATTTGCCGGATATTGTGATATTACTCATTAGTGTCATTAAATTTAAATATAAGGTGATCATAGATCCTGTATAGAGACGGAGTACAAAAAATGAAACGAAATCATGTATTGTTATACATTACATATGTATATTGTAGTATAACAAATGTTACCAGAGTTAAATATTTTATAAAAGCATGATTTAATGTATAAAAAGAATTTTGTTAGCATTCTTTACACATTTCGACAACAATTATGCATTACAAAAATTGGATATATGGATTCATGGACAACGGAGAAATAAAACAGTGTCATCCTGGTTTCGAGAAAAAGTTTGAGGTTGAACGACGAAAAATTTACTTTTTCGAAAAGTCAATAAAGAAGTCTAAAATATATTTCCAAAAGAAAAGGTTTTAAGTAGAAGTATTAGTAAGAAAAAGAAGTATTACCATACAAAAGAAGAAAGAATTGATAAAAGGGAGAAATCCATAAGCTGCGTCGAGAAAAGAAGTGAGGAAAGGAAATACAGGAAGAACCGTCAACGGAAAATTCACACACATACATTCACACACAAAAATAGGTAAATATTTTTTGATTTTATGTTCAATATTTCGAAAAACTTATAAATATAAATTGTTATAATTTATGCTTTTATATTTTATCTACGAGCTAGACCGGTGCAAATTACTTTAAAAACAAATTAACTAAATTCTCAGTACAATACACTGAGCCTGAATGGTCTATTCTTGTCTTTCAGTATCTCTCTATAGGATGTATGTTGCTTACATGGGAATACGTAGGTATTTGAAAAATGTTACTTCTTTACTTGAAAATTGTTAGGAGAACTTTGAATTGTCTTCTTCATTCTCCAAATGCATTTTCTGCTGTTACAGTATGTGGAATCCCTACACAACATTACCGTATTCAATTTTGGATTGTGATGTGTGATCTTTTATTTTTAAATATGTATGTTGTCATAAAGCTTTCTGGTCTTCATGATCAAATCGTAATCGATTTGCATCAACTCCAGCATCTTCCACAATCTACTAGGATGTATTGAGTCATAATCATTTTCTAAGACAGTAAAGACCGTGTTAACTAATCCATATTAACTAACATATAAAATTTCAGAATTACTGCTGCTTGTCATAGTTCATGGTTTTTAAGAAACTCTTAATAGTTAACCCAATATTAAATTAATTCCCAATGGTTACAGAAATTCTATTTTTCTACTTCCGAGCTGGTATGATCTGAGGAAAAGAGAGAAATAAATGACAAGCCCAAAACTAGTACCTTGGGAGTATCTATGTTCTTCAGTATAGATCTTCGTATAATTCTTGCAATGAAAAAGTAAAATAAGCGATGCAAGGTGATTATATAATTGAATAAACTTATATATAGAGATGTTACGTAGATGGGGAATTTCTATTACCCACACCCATTCGTCAAGGTACATGCAGAGAGGAAACGTTTGTAGTGTAAAATGGAATTTAATTACAAAATGCACTTCTATATAGTATCTACTAATATAATATGACTTGGAACAGAATTAATCATGTTCAATTCAATTTCTGTGGTTACTTGCCTTCTAAATGGAAAATTGGTTCAGTTGCATCATGGAAACTGCGAATTACTTACCAACTTAATGAATTTTTCTTGGTTTGGAAAAAACAGAATGGACGTAAATGTGCTGGATTTATAAATAAGTAGTTATTCGAATTCATAGCATGTTTATGAGATGACCATGACATTGACGAATGCTGTAATTACAGTTCGATGGAGTAGGGAATCCCGCCAAATGCAGGCAATCACATGAGGCGGTCGATGCTCTTGGAACCTTGCTTTCTCTACTCACGTAAAAACAACCTTCTTTCCCAATATTGTTAGCGCACGTAAACATAATTATACCGGGCTCTACTGAAAAGAATTAACATTGTTGTTGCAGTACTGCACGGAATGATCTAACAATTGAAGATCTTTTGAATTAATTTTAACATTATAACTCGGGTCCACCAAATTGACTTAGCGCTATTATATACCGATGTTGAACACACTCAATTTCAGAGTGTTGCTCAGGAGATCAACTTACTTATCATTACAAGCCACAAAATGTCTCTAAGGTTGACCTTAAAATCAAATTCGACATTTAGGTTCTATTAGGGCCATGACCAGAACGAAAATAAAACCTACTCTTTTACCGGTTATGATCTTAAGGGATAAATCAAATTAGGAACCAAGCACAGTAATGGTTACGGTGGAAAGAGTACTTTACCCGGATAAGACCCAATTTGATTCTAAATGAGTCTTAAGTAACAAACTGATTAAAATTCGAATAACGAATATGTTTGATAATATAGATTTTGAATAAATTTCTGAAATGCACGAGGATTGACAAAATTAGGCAATCAATTTCTTCTTGATGTAAATACTTTTGAATAACTTTAATTTTATGTTGTGGACGAGTCAAAATTTAAAGAGAATAGAAAATTTATAGAAAATATATTATGCTGTTGATGTAGTATCAAAAGGATTTAGTAGTGGCAGTACCGACGTAACCAGTTATTGTTATACTGTATTAAATAGAATCAATAATAACTAAATATCCAATAATAATATGATGGACAATCATAAGTAATAGTCTTTACAACAATTATTTCTATAATGGACAGAATATCCTGGTTGAACAAACACTTCATTTTATTCTGTAATACAGTTCCAGAGCTTTTTTGCCGTAATTTTCATTCAATATTTTTGGTCTTTCCTCACATAAATGCGTCCAAATCCATTTTTCCTTGCTTTTTTCATGTTTCCCTTTTTTATACATGTTTACCCGTTTTCTAGTTTCTAATTCACTGTTGTCGCCTGTAGATTACCTTCGAACTTACCCAGCCTTTTAACTTCACTCTCTTTATTATTGCTGTATAAACACTACATTTAATATTTATTTACAACCATGCTGCCATTTTGCTTCAATATTTCATCCAGTATTGGCACATGAATATTGAATACTGATGAATAGGTCCACCATCCTTGCTTCAAACTCTTCTGTTCTGCACTTTTAATACATCCTCGTGTACCTACTCTAGGAATGCGCGTTTACGATTGTATGATAAATAACATATATGTACACTACCGTCCATACATATGGGGACGACTTTAAAATTGACGTTTTCGTTGCATTGAATAGAAATATAGAGTAGATTTGTACTAATATTTATTAATATATTATTGAAATTGCGGACACAATGTTAATTAACAAAAAGAAGCACACAATATTACAAAATAAATTTAACTGATTTTTCGTCAATATGCCAACCTAGAGATTTAATAATTACGGCACATATTCTTGGCATTCTTCTAATCAGAGACTCCAGATAGTCGCGTGTAATTTCGGTTCATGCTACCTGGAGCTTCTCCCAAGATCTCGTACGCTGCTAACTCCTGTTTTTCGAATACTGCCGTCTAATTCATCCCACACTAGCTCTATTGGCGACAGATCTGGAGAATAAGGTGGCCATATAATTCGTATCAACTTGCCTTCTTCCTCAAGTGACATCAAATAAGTTCTACATAAACAAGATGAATGTTTGGGGTTGTTTTCTTCTTGGAAAACGAAACCTTGGCCACATAATCTTTCCCAACTTAGCACAGCGTTTTCCTGTAAGATATTCAGATAACCCTCCTTACGCAGGACCCCGTCTATTTTTTTCAAATAGCTTACAGCTGTACTACCAAAACAACCTAAACCATCACACTACTTCCACCGTGTTTCACTGTAGGAACTAGACATTGTTCACTTGCTCTTTCCCCGTCTGCCGCCTCACAAACGATCGACGTTTTGAACCAAACATTTGGAATTTGGATTCGTCGGTCCAAAGCACTCTATGCCATTGCTCAAGTGTGTCCAATCCTTATGTTGAATGGCTCATTCCAGTCTCTTTTTCTTGTTTTGTGGTTCCAGCAATGGCTTTTCGTAGTTATTCTTCCGCTTAGCCCTGCTGCAAGAAGTGTCCGTTTAACTGTGTAACAGATATTGGTGAATTTCTCAAAATATTCAGATACTGTGTGATTTCCGGGGCGGTGAGAAACCTATTTCGTTTCGAGGTTACTATTATAAACTGATCTTCAGCGGCTGTCGTTGTTTTTTCGCCCTGACCGTTTTCTATTTCGAAGTGAACCTGTTTCCCGCATTCTCTTAAGAGTACTGATAACTCCGTATTTTGGTAGCTTCACTTCTTTAGCAATTTTTGGCATTGAATACCATTCGGCACGGGATTTTATAATAGCCGCACGTTTTTCAATTGATATTTCTTGTGGTTTTGTCATTTTTAACGACGATCTGACATGGAAGATAACAAATTTTAAACTGACGCTTTATTTGAAATACTTGCATACATTTTCCGGTATTTTTATAATTTTTGTTGGAACCTATTCGTCTTACAGTGCGAACAATGTTTTCCTAAAATTTATTTTAATCTTATCACTGTAGAGATTAATAGAGTTCCAGGTATCGTAAAATGTAAAATAAAGCAATGGCCGTAAAATGCAAATTACTTATGAAGTGTACCATATTAGGGGATTGTTTGATTAAACTGCGCTATAAATTTACCAATTACAATAATTGTAATGTATAATATAAACTTTGAATATATTAGTATTATTATTTCTATGATTTTCTCTACTTTCTATTGTTGTCCCAATATATATGGACGGTAGTGTACATACATGTGACTGCTGTGGTCGCACGTGATTCTCTGTCTTATGTAATCGATGAAATCATGGTAAATATTAAAATAAAACTTCCAAACCAGACAAAGAATTATGTCACGCTTACCTTTCAAATGTTTAGAAGCTACTACTGGTATTTGATTGTGAAATGCATACAAATAACATGCTTGTGGTCAGTTTCCTAAGTTACTAGGAAACGTGTAACAAATACTTGTTTACATCCAAACGATGCTTCCGTTTTCATGGAATCAAAGAATGCAGGCAAATTGTAATGACGATTTTATGATGAAGTTTCCATATATCAGTTTGTATCGCATAAATTATATGAACGATTTAGTTTCTAGAAATAAATTGAATAAAATAAAGCTTTGCAGAAATATAAGAAAGGTTCCTTTTTCTTGAAAGTATTATAAATATATCGAGGTTGTATACGTGCGTATCTGCACGGACGTGTTTACTAAACATAGTAGCTGTTCTTATTCGTACTTTCCGTGGTGAATTTGGGGATTTTCCAAAAGTCCACTTATCTAATTTTACGCCTTGCCTGTAATATAGACATTTGAATACAATACCATGTTAAGTACACCAGTACGTTTCCTCAGTTATCTCTTTGATAGTATTTTACTTGCTGCACAGTGTAAACTGATACAGTAATTAAATTAATTAGCTCCCTTACAAAATCATTGATATAAAGCACACATGCTCACTGAGTGCTGTACCCAAGTACTGAAATTTTGGCAAAATTTCTGTTATTGATTACTTTTAAAATCCGGTTACTTCTATTCACCAGCTAACTCCGACCTCCCTGAATTTGATATAGAAGGATATCTTGCATACATAGAATACCTATGATGTGGTAGTCGACATTATTAAAAATTTTATTTAGTATATGTGCCAGTGGGCTGGCTGAAAGTGAAAGTGTATTAATGCTTGAATCAGGGTGAGACTTAGACGTCCAGACGAAATCTTTTAAGCCGATTAGTCTCTCATTACTCTTGAAGGGTCTGGAGAAATTGGCCGACAGACCTATCAGGATCATTGTATTAGAATCAGTCGGATGAATTAGCAATTTGGGAGCTAACTCGAAGGGCGAAACGGCAATCAGCAGGAAGGAAATATGATTACATACTTTTTTAGACGCTGAAGGTATCGTGTTTAACTCGATAAAACGAACTTCCAAATTGGGAAGGCGGTACGTGCAGGGCTTGCTGTGAGGAAGAGGAGACTTCGCAATATGTTCTCCGTGAATGCTAGGGGTGTCCTAGTGTGTATATTGGGCCTGAATTCTTGCAGCCAGAAGAGGTAAAAAGATTACCATTAGCAAGACGATAGGTTTGATTGTGCCCACCAACCAAATAAAATAGATTATTTAAGAGACAGGCGCTACAGAAAAAAAAAAGAAGTAAACTACTACGCTATCTGGAAAGTGATTATCATTTTGAGTTGTGTATTATTTTGTTGGGGACAGAATCGTGTGCAAGGTGACGACAGAGTTGTCATACACCAATGTTCAGAACTGCACAGGCACACAAGTTGGGATCAAAGAAAAGAGCAGCTTTGACTAATACCGCCTCGTTTTGACTTTTGTTCGCGGTCTATATTTTATATCCCAGCAAAATGCCGTCCTACATGCGAAATTATCTCTTTATAGTTGTCACCTAATTGTTGTAAGAAAGAAATTGGTTTTGTTTAGTATATGCACGTAACATACGTCACTCAAACATGATATCCTTTAAAAGAAAATGCTTTGAGTGCGAAAATGTTCGCCAAACAGTTTGGAACAAAGCAAATACAAATTACTTAACACTAAAGTTACCAGTACCGGTCAAATTGACCGTTTTCAAACTTTTATAAGAATTACACGCTTGAAACGTTATAGTACCGTTATCGAAGTATATGACAATTCTTAGAATATGCATATAATATTTTTTCACTCTGTACTTCTAGTTATTTTTTCTCTTTTCCAAGAAAAATTTATCATGTGTCCTACCTACCGTGTCGGTCAATATGAGACAATACTTCACAGTTACACTGCCCGCTTGAAGAGTGAAACTTCGAAGAGTGAAACCGCACATAACGGTGCTGATAGTCGAGCCATGGTTAGCAAAAACGAGTGTTCACGCAGTCCTACAAAAACATTCGAGCGATACACCACACCAGAACAATTTCACCCTTCGAGCGAGCAATGTACCTCAGAGTCCGGTGCGATTGAATAGAGCAGACAACAATAGTATTGAGTAGTCTCAAGTAGGGCACTTGCGTTTCTTATGCAACTTTTACAATTGCTTATTTGAAGGAGATAAGGTAAAGTATCAAAACTTGAATGTAAATATTATATCCTTACAATAGATTCTCCTAAGATTCTGTTGTAGATATTTACCCTAAAAATGTCAAAGCGTTTCAAAATTACAAAGTACCTAAGAAATGTAACGGACATAGAAGAAGAGTATTCAGAACAAGAAATTTCTGGAACTGAATAAAACATGGAAACCGATGAAGCGCTACTTACAACAAGTGAATTGGAGTCAGAGAGCGATAGTGAAGAGCAGAATATTATAAATAAGCGTCGAGGACAGAAAAGAAAGAGAGTATTATTTACATTCAAAAGTGAGACAGATTCGTGCTCGTGGCGCATATGAGGCAAAAGATTTGGATGTCTCATATTTGTGGAATAAAAATTGGGGACCCGCCTTTTTTCGAAAACAATGTGCAGAAACGACTTTACCGAAATTATGAAGTTTATACGATTTGATAAGAAGGGCGAAAGAAGCCAACGTTTACAAACCAATAAGTTTGCTATGATATCTACAATATGGGACCAATTTATTGAGAATTCACAAAATTGTTATAAACCTGGTGCATATATTGCTGTTGATGATCAGTTGTTTCCGTCGAAGACTAGGTGTAGATTTACACAGTATATGCCAAACAAACCAGACAAATTTGGAATAAAGTTCTGGTTGGCGTGTGACGTCAATAGCAAGTATATAATAAATGGGTGCCTCAATTTGGGAAAGGATGAAAGGAGAGAATGTTCAACTCCACTTGGGGAGTTCGTTGTTCTAAAACTGATAGATCCTTTCACAGGATGCGGAAGGAACATAACAACAGTTAATTTTTTCACGAGTCTATCATTAGCCAAGACTTTACTTGCAAAAACTACTATTGGAACAATTCGTGGGAACAAAAGAGAGGTGCCAAAGTTAGCCAAAGAAAAGAAAGATAAAATGGCTAGATTTTCTAGCAAATTGTACAAATCAAATTACATTATTCTTACAGGGTATAAAAGTAAGCCAAAAAAGTGCTTCCAAGTTCCAATCATGAATCAATAGAAATAGAAAAAACTGGAACTACCGGAAACTATTAGATTTTATAATAGTACAAAATTTGGTGTAGATGTAGCAGATCAGATGGCAAGCAAATACAGTGTAAAGTCGAAAAGTTGTAGGTGGCCACTTCCGGTATTTTACAACATTTTGGACCCAGCTGGAATAAATGCCTGGGTTTTGTACAAAGAAATGACAGGTGAAAATATTTCGAGGCAGGAATTTCTATTCCAGCTAGCTTCAGAGCTCGGCGAAACGTATGAAAAATCTCGAGAAAAAATACTTTCACCGACAGCGCCCATAAGTTCAGATTTGAAAAACTTCTCAAATAAGATTTTGTAAAGATTATAAAACAACAAAAATCTGTTCGAAGTGCAAAAATATGTTTGCGGCAAATGTACATTTCAGACTAAAATAATTTGTAAACATTGTAAGGAAGCCGAATAAAGTATGTACATACATGTGGTACTATAGTATATAAGTATGTATGTATGCATAACATTGCGTATAAAAGCTTTATTTTATTTGTTTTTTATGAATAATTTGAGATATACAAAATATTTAGTTCGGTTTCTCATGTGGGAAATATGCAATTTTTGTTTTTTAGGTTTATAATTGAACTTATATAAAAATAAATTTGGACGAAATTTTATGAAAATTCTTCATTTTATATACATTCATACATACATACATTATATACACAGCAATAAATCAACCATTTTATCTGCATTGGATACTAAAATCGATAACTTTTTTAATCACCGGTCAATTTGACCGAGCGCGGTAGGAATAGGTATACAAGAACTGTCGGTAGGTTTAGTGTTAAATAATACTAAACGTGAATTGAAAATTCGTAGTAAGAAGGCGGTAATGTGCAACAGAAAGAAAAATTTCCGAAAGCGGATGTATTTCCTGTGAATTAAATTATGTCTAACTGAGTTTTTGTTCCCGAGTTTTCTGATACACTGAATTTCAATAAAAGTTTGCTGACAATCGGTGTCATTGGAAAAGAAAGGAATTGCTACATACATATGTCGATTTTAAAGTGTTAAATTAGCAATTGAACACATTTTGACGGCGAAATAATAATAAAATAATAATAATGCCTTTATTGCAATCAGAAACATAAATGTACATCCCAAAAAAAAAAAAACGAAAATACAATCGCAATCACAAGACGTAGTTCAGCTGAGGCTGCTTAACCCTCGACAATTAAATATGTCTAAACAAAACGAAAAAGATGCTTGAAACTAAAATATTCCGAAGATGCGCAAAATAAAAAATTAACATACAAAGAGCAAAAGAAGATATATTAAACTAAAACATTAATTAATCAATCATCGCCGCAATGACAGAATAAATAATTGGAAAGCTAAACAGTGAACAATAATTACTAGACAACATCAATCATTCAATCACTTATAGTCAGTAGTTACGCGCATGAACATCCACTTCAGAAAATAAGAATTCTTTTAGCTTATTACGAAAAGATCTACCAGCTGCACCGGAAATAACATCCACCGGTAAAACTGTTGTATTTGATGTACATATATTTGGTATGAGTAAGATCTCTGAAACAAGGCTGTTCTGTGTGGCGGTGGAGAAATCCTATCTCGAAACCTTGTGGTGAGGTGATGAACATCTATTCTAATAGTGATTTTCTGATAGAGGTAAGGCAGATACCTCAACGATATTATTTTGTGGTACAAACTCAGGCAACGAAGTTTGATATATATTCAACCAACGCGCGGATACCAATTTATGGAAAATGTGTTCGAACTTACCAATACCATAAATGTACCGGAAACAAGAGTTCTGAACTTTCTGTATACGACTCTGCGTAGACTCATCCAAACAGGAGTGATAAATAGGAAGACAATAGGAAAACTGTGAAAGAACAAACGCTTCACATAAGTCGTTCTTAACAATTACATTAAACGTATGTCGGTATGGATACAATTTTCTCAAATTAAAATATGTATTACGAATGCACCCGGAAATCTGCTGACGATACCTGTGTGTGTTATCCAAAAGAAGGACAAAACTTCGCTCATCGTTCGCCAGCAGAACTTTGGCATTATTAATTTTAACATTAAAAACGCTGGACAAGTTAGAGCATGTTTTTAGAGTCAAAAAGAATAACTTTAGATTTATCAGGATTAATTAAGAGGCAATGATCCACGGACATCCGGTAGAGACAGCTCAAACCTGAATTAATATTGTTAATTGCCAATGCCCAATCGCTAGGATGGAAAGAGCAATACAACTGAGTATCATTAGCATGCGGATGAGCATTACAATGATTAAGCCCAGAAAAAGTTGGATGTGCATATTGTGAATAAAATGGGGCTCAGAACATATCCTTGTGGCACTCAATGGGCTACGAAGAAGTGAAGATGTTCTGTTACCAATCCTAACGACTTGCTTGCGATCAACTAGATAATTTTCAAATGGTGACAGAGAAGTATTATTAAAGGCCATACTCTGGAGGATAGATAGCAAAATGCAACGATTAACTCTATCAAACGGTTTACTATAGTCTAACAGAGCTAAACAGGAGATGAGGCCCTTATCAGCTCCAACAATATCATCTGTCACTTTCAGTTGTGCAGGTGGTAATATATTTTTAGAAGAAAGATAACTGGTGAGTTCCGGAGCCATAACTTTTCCAAGACGTTTGAAGCTACAGGCAAGAGACTAATTAATCTTAAATCTCGATATTCTTCAGGATTTCCCACCTTCGGCAAAGGACGATCAACAGCATACTTCCAGCATTTAGGAAATACACCTTCAGATATGCGAAAATGAGATAATAGGATAACAATGTTGAATCATAGAGGCGGAGAGACCGTCAAAGCCAGGAGCAGAAGATCCGAGATCCATCACAATACCTGCAATGGTTGCCTCATCCACCAAACCAAATAAAAACTGCGGAGGTTGCCTAGGGTTATTGAAATAGCAATCAAGCAATTCAGTACAATCATCCATTGATAACGAAGTCGCTTCAACAAAGTAGCTATCCTACCCGGATCATTCAAATATACTGCAATGTTAGTCAGCCGATTGCCAGATATTCCTAGAATTCCCAGATTATTCCAAAGGGATTTGTAATCTCTAGAGCGAGCTATACAGTCAAAATATGCTTTTTGTTCTAATTTGAGTGTTTTGGTGGTTAAATTTCTTAAAGTTTTATAGTATTACCAAGCCCGCGAATTTCTGGACCTCCTAAACTTGGACTTACTTTTATCCCTTAAGGACATTAGCAGTTTTAAGTTATCCGTAATCCCAGGTGCCAGCCGCCCCGAAAACATACTAGAAATTATAGGAGTATGCTTATCAAATAAAGAAAGCAACATTGTCGTAAAGAAATTAACTTTATCGTATATCACTTTCAAACGAATCTCTGGTGACTCCCCTGATGTTTGCGTAACAAACATGGACGTCTAAAAAGCAACGTTGTTGCTAATTTTAAACAACTATCCTCCAAAAAACGTTGGAGCAGGTTTGTATGACCGCATAACATCAACAAACATTAATTAAAAATAACAAATGTGCTAATAAAGATCTGAGAATGGACGACTCTCGCTTTTTGCTTTGTACATGTATACAAGGTGAAAAGGTGATCCACTGACCATCAGCAAGAACGAAATAAACTTGGATGCTCATCAACACATAACGAATTGTTGTTTATTTCTACATTACGTATCTTCTTACGGCAATATTCCATTATAAAATGTCGAACTAATTTTGGTTTTACTGTACACATTAATTGATTAATACATACTCCGTTTCACATTGAGTTACAGTCAGTATTAGGAATATAGGGAAGTGGCTGTTATGATCTAAATTTTGTAAGGGGTGGTAACTTAGTTTAAGGTACAAGAAGATACTTTTATGTAATTTGTACGGACTCAAATAATAGGCCAATACCCTACACCAAAACCATATACTGTCAACTCGATCTCGAACAGGCTATAGATACTGACTGCTGATTTACAAAATTAAAAAGTCCGCTTTAATTTATACTTCGAAAGTATAGAAGTAATTGTGCCCAGATATTCAAAAGTTATTTTCAGAGCAGGATTTATGGAATATATTAAGAAATTGGAAAAAAGACACATAGACAGTTTGCTTTAATGCATGATAATATATGAATTTGATGAATAAATACCAGAAAATTTTGTAGATAACACTGATTCAAAAAGTGAAAATAAATCTGGAAACAAACCTACCATTACCGATTTTGAATATATCCATTACCGTTGGCCCTCAACGAGGTAATGCACTTTTCGTGAGATAATTTGTTCTAAACAACCTGAATTTCTTGTTGGAGTCGCACCAAAGTTTATAAAAAATCATTTAAAAAGTTGAGATTTAATTCATAAATTATTTAAATTTCTTCAGGAAACCTCAGTGTTCTCCGGGGTATGTGTGAACGGGCTTTATCTTAGAGGAAGGGTTTGAAGTATGTCATCATCAAACTTATTTGCTTGGTGAAATTGTCTTGCTCTTCTTGTCCGTATGTTATAGCCAACATTTTCATCGAAGTTTTTTGAAGAAGCTATTGAATTCATGCATAAGAAACCAATATGCTTTCCAATTTGGTCTCATGGAATAGAAGAACTACACAAATTCCTTGACTACGTTAACCATACACTACACACTTCACTATGAAAGTGGAGGCTGTTTAGCATTTTCTGGTGTACTAGTCCAGCGGTTGGCAATGGATATGTGTGCCTTATTGTATATATAATTACAATGCAACCCATTAGGAATAAATTAGAAATAAAATAAAATACAATATTATAATGTGATATAATGAAAATTATTTTTAATAAGATGATGATCGATTCTAAACATATAGGCTTTGTAGTATTAGCTCTTAGATTGTCCCCTTTTCAGGTAAATTTCAATTATCGAGTGCGTCTTTGGGTCCAGGTTGCAACAGACATTGCCAGTGGACCAAATGTTTTCTTTATTTAAATAAAAAATTATCATATTTAGCTCGATGATGACGAATGATTACGCCAAAATACCTTGGCACAAATTTTCCACTTTTAATAATAATCACCCACGATTTCAACTGAACAAATATACAAGGTTTCTCACAAACTAATGCGTAAACGTTTTATTAGATTATATGAAGTAAAAGTAAATTAATAAGTGTAAAAGAAAAAATGAACAAAAATAAAATGAACAATAACTTTAATTTTGATACTGCTGACGTATGCAAGAGATGATGCAAATGCAACTCCGTCTTGTACGCCTTGATCGTAGAAATAAATAAACAACATGTCGTATTCAAACTTCTGCTTGACCATCCTTCCCATATTGACTCAATTTTACTAGTGTTTTTGCGTGTCTTTGCCTGAACAGTAAACATACGTCTTTATTTTACTCTATGTGCATTTCCGGAATTTAAAAAATTAATTCTGGCTTTTCTGCGACAGTAGAAGAATATTTTCTCTTAGACTTTTTTATTTGATACTAACTCTTCTGTTTTAATTTGTAAGTCAATAAACGTAAAAGAAAGAAAATGGAACATTGCCTATTCTACTTACACGTTAGCATTCTACCTGGCGAGTTCCATGCAATCGATGCGATTACTCCGTTCTCAAGCATACGATCGGTCCGTAGTACGGTCAGATACGTTGGAACGATTAAGACGCGGTAATCATTGAAACCTAAATCCTCCTGAACCTGCTAAACATATAACTCGATATTTACTAGCGTTTATACTTCTTTGTTTACCATTGGGAGTTAGTTAATCTGACATTCGACTTGATAATGACTTAAAATATTCGAAATTGAATGTACAATCCGTTTGATGGATGTTATCGTAATATCTTACCTGATATCTTCTACGTCTAAGTAAAAACATCCTACTTGAAAGTTTAGGAGTTCAGAGGTACTCAAAATCTTAAATGTGAAACTTTAATATTAGAATAATTACTTATGGCTTTCTTGTGATAGTACGAAAATATATTCTCTTACAAATTTTGTTTAATTTTGCCTGAATATAAATATGGACCCATAATACATAGTTGTTAGAGCCGTAGGGAATATCGTTTCAGTTATCTTGAGAGAACAAAAGTAAGAAATGTTCTATGTCCATGAAGGTTCTATCAATAAGAAGAGCATAAAACATTTGAAAGATTAATATTATCTTCGTTTTCTTGATGTGCCATTGTAACACCAATAAACTTTTCTCATAAATGTCATAGGTTGTACTAGTAAAACACAAGAGTAACAGAAACATATTGAGCCATCGATGATATAGTAAGAAAACACATACCGACCAATGTTTATTCGCCTCGTGTTATCACTAAGGTTTGATAAAAGAGTGGATGACGTGTTATCATTAACTAATGTAAACCGGACTGACGCCCTTACCCAACTTATTTTAATGTCGCGCCTTGCACGTAAGTCGAGACAAACACCGGCTTACACTACTTAATGATAACATGTCATCCACTCTTTTATCAAACCTTAGTTATCACGTAGAGCGGAAGCGATCAGTTATTACTACTGTTTAATGCAAAACCAAGAAGATCTAACGCGCTAAGAAAGTACTACAGCGAAACGGCAATAACAAAATTTAGAAAATGACGGGCGATGACTTCAATCTTGAGAATGTATCCAACTTCCATACGTCGCTGGAATTACAGATTGATCAAGGAAAACTGGGAAAAAGAGCATCTAAGTCCGCTGTAGTAAAATTACAAAAAGGATCTTTTACGAAAACTCTTTTACCTGCAGTGACAGTGTGAGAAATCATATACTGGTAAAACGACAAAGTAGAGTGTAGAGTAAGGGTACATCAAAGAGACGTCGAGAAATCTGGAGTAGCTGAGCATCTACATACGACCTTTGCCGTCGATTATGACTAGAGTTTGTTAAAAAGGTGAATGACGTGTTATCATTAGGTAGTGTAAATTGGACTGACACTATCACTCCTCTGAATTGTATTATTCAATGATAACTTATCAATGACAACTTATCATCACTACTAACACGTCATTCCCTTTGTAAGGAGAGGGGGCCAACAACTTTAAATGCGAAGATAGTGACTGAACAACGTGGAAGTTAGCCCTAAGGAAAGCTTTTGGTTCACAAAACGAAGTTGTTTTAAATGCTTTTCTCATCGATACACAAGCTTCTTTGTAGCTAGACGATCTCAAAATTACCAGAACAAAAGTTTGCGAAACAATTTTAACACTTACGCTCTTTTGTCGTTTCGTCACCATCCATAGCATATAACTTTTCGAGAGAATGTAATATGTACCATCTTTTGCGCAAGTAATTACTAAGGTTTGATACAAGAGTGGGTGACGTGTTATTATTAAGTAGTGTAAACCGGTTTCTGTCTCCATTTACGTGCACGGCGCACAGTGGTCGGGATCGCCGAAAAAGTCGGCAAAAGTACACAGAAGGCTATGATTTTAATGAAATTTTGGAACTTAATCTTTTCGAAGTCGCTGATCACGAATCTGAAGTAAAATTTGTCATATTCAAAATGGCTGATCCAACATGGCCGATCGATTGCCTAGAATTTTATCGAATTTGAGTCAAACTCTGTTCGCCTATGTTTCCGACGTCGCTGATCATGAATCTGAAGTCAAATTTATCAAATTCAAAATGGCGGATCCAACATGGCCCATCGATAGTCTAAAATTTTATCGAATTTGAGTCAAACTCTGTACATCTATGTTCTCGAGGCCTCTGATCATGAATTTGATATCAAATTTGTCAAATTCAAAATGGCGGATCCAACATGGCCGACCGATAATCTAAAATTTTATCGAATTTAAGTCAAACTCTGTGCATCCATGTTTTCGAGGTCGCTGATCATGAATCTGAAGTCAAATTGGTAAAACTTGTGAATTTGTAAAATTTAAATACTACAACATATTTTAGTCAAATTTGTTTGACCTATTCGCCATCATCGTCATCTTCTTTTATGTCCACGTAACCATCAGTACACAGAAGCATTGCCAAGGCTTCAGACGAAAAGCTGTTTTTAATTTTTTAACTGTTTTCCCATGCTCGAAATATATGGATCAGATGTGATCATCATTCGTTGAACAATATCTTCCATTGTTTTTTCTTTCGCGAGAAATGTTCTCTATATCTCTTAATATTCTTGTTTCGTGCTTCTTGAGCTTCTTCCGATAATTGCCCGATCGGAAGTGGGGCCCATTCGACAATTTTTGCTCCGTGAATTAAAATCTTATGAACTGAGGTTGGCATACAATACCAGGGATACAAGTTCGAGAACATTTCCGCGGTTTCGAAGCAGAAATTTTGAAATACTTCGATATTAACATCGAATCCACACGCTTACCCTGTGATGGGAAAAATGGCATTGAGCCTGCGTCTGTGGGATTCCGGTACATTTTCTTTAAAATTATGAAACTAGACAGTATTCTCTATGTACCTAAATTTCGAATAGCGCAGGATCTCTTGGGATCACGACTATTTCGATCATTTTCGATCAAGTTTTTCAAAAATCGATACCACTTTCAAGGGGTTTTTCGTCTCTACTTAAGAAACATACAGTTATCGACAAAATAGGTAGTTAGTGTATAGATATATTCTATATACCTCACCGAACACCCTTCATATCGCACACAACAATCCGCACTAGTATGAAAATTTTCACACTTTATGTGACGCGCTTATTTTTGAGCAATCGCAGAGCGCTTAGGGTACTGTCGCGACGATTCACTTTGGACAATTGTTATAGCCAAAATACGTGACTTAGCGATCTGCCCTTCTGGAAACTTACGTAGTGATTCTCTCTCTTCAATGTACCTCAGAACCAACTCTGACCGCCAACTTTGAAATTTGGGCTTTTGCCGACTTTTTCTGGCATTTCGACCACTGTGCGGCGTGATATTAAAATTCGGAGAAGTAAGGGCGTCAGTCCGGTTTACACTACTTAATGATAACATACCATCCACTCTTTTATTAATCCTTAGTAATAATATTAATAACGTAAACTATGATGCTCGATGTTGATTTTAATTTCTTGTTCTTTTTTAACTGACGCCAAACATTACAGAATCGATCGATAAATTCTATCTTTTTGCAAATTACGGGTACACTTTGAATACGTAAACATACTCAATTATTCAACCAAAATCGTCCATACGTAAAATCTGAAATTCCTTATCGTTAGTGTCAAATCAGGTTTTGTCTAAACACCGTAGCTCATTTCGTTTCATTCTGAAAAGGATATTTCTACCCGCTTAATAACCATTTCCTCCAATTATCTATTTATTGCTGTCACGCGTGCACGCGTTATTGCTTTTGTTTACTTCTTTAATCTATTCTAACTGCAATTAGATACAATATCATTCCTAAAAACTGAACTCGGTTCCAAGATCTTGCAAAATTTGACAACCGAATCTGAGATGCGTAGATTTAAATCCAGAAAGCATTAAGAATATTAGTTATTATCAAACATAAAGTTTCTTAATTGTTTGTGAATCCAAATCTAAGAAATATATTTTTTTATATATTAGCAATGTAACATCAATACGACGTCGAAGTAGTCATTTTTAAACAATTACAAGAAAAGCTGCGTATTAATGTAGGAGGACAAAATTGGTAGCTCAAAATGCATGCAGAAATACACAGAATACAATATGCTAAACAAAATCATTTCACAAATGCGGGGCAGCCCGTATATTAGTCGAGGCAATTACGTAAAGATATAAAATTGCACATACACTGTATTGCAGGTGACATTTAGAGGTAACTTTCTATACCCTGGTATAAATTTTAAAAAATAGGGGAAAGCATTTTCACATTCCAAAGTTGTTTTCATACATTGCTAATTATAAAATGTACTTCATTTGTTACGTCATAAATTGCCAGGTATCGTTTATTAGTTGCTATAGTTAATTATCTTATATGGAAACTGATTAATTTCGTTCAAATCTTGCTTTTTTAGAGTTCTCTAAATATGTGTATGTCAGTGTATGTATTAGTTCCTGCTTCCCATTGCTTATATGATTTATTATTAATAACTCAACTAACTGCCAACTGAAGTCAATAAAATTGAATCCCGTCTTGCGATAGTTAAGTACATACGTTAGACCTTTCTTCTACCACCAATTCCGGCCCATCCTCATACCTTAACCTGGTGCCTGAAACCTTCCCAGGAAGCCTAACACTTTAAAAAATATATATATCATACGTTTTTCACTTTATAAAACCTCAAAAGATTATCCTAGAGCAATGAGTGCTTTTGAAAAATTTTCAGGTAAAGGATTCGTTATTTAAAAATCACATCAAATTTCACTCACAATCAGCGTCATACATAAACGAACAACAAGCTCTAAAAATAAACAATCGCTGTCGTACGGAAACGTACGACGTGGCACTCAATAGGTCCGTTCCAACACACCACAAAACCAATTTTTGAATCGTCGAGTACATGCGCAAAGCAAATTTGGAACGCCAAATTTGCTCTGCGCATGTACACGACGATCCACAAACTGGTTTTGTGCCGTGTTGGAACGAACCTAATGTGTTAAGGTTGTTTAGTATTTATATTTTTGCTTTTCTTTTTAGTTTCTCTACATTGCGACATATTTACAAAACAAAGGGTTTACGCTTATTTATATGTTGCTATCTCATTTAGATTTTTAGTAAAAGTAAATAATAACACCAAATTTTTGTTTTGAAAACTGGAAGACGTATCCGAGAACTGGAGCCTACGAATCTCGATTAATTAGGAAAATCTTCATTTCTACGATCAGCATCCCCTAGGTATTACAAAGTACAGAACAACCTTGTCAAATTTTGTCATGTATGAATTAGTTTTGCACATTGATCTCTTACATATATCACATCTATTGTACACTTACACGCACTTTCAGTATAGGAAGAATACACTTTCAAGAACAAAATTTATAAAAATCGTTTAAGCCTGCAAAGTGGGATATTGTCCAGTGGCGTGAGTAATATGCCATACTAATCCGGGTAATATGCAATACGGAACAAAACATGGAGGTAAACTTAAATGAACAATTTATTCGTGAACATTATAACAAAAGTAGCTGACCTATAGTTCCTAAATTCATATCTTAGTAAAAATAATGTTAACCAGATTCACTTAAGTACAACATAAAGGTTTTCGTGCACAGTTCTCGGGTATCCACTTACTACAACATTCAGAAATTATCCAATCACATTTTGGACCGTTTTCGGCATAATAGTATCTATTGCGGGCAGCACAGTAGTCATTATCATGTTAGCTCATATCGCTCTCACTGTCCTGATATGTAATATCTTATGACATTTTATCCTGACGTTAAACTGGCATTTTATCCCAATAAATCCCCTTAAAATAAAGCGGTGAAGCATACAGTAGTCCTATCCTGACTTATACAGTTATAATAACATTCCGCTAGAGCCCTTGCTTTCATAAATTTTACAAAATTGCTTACTATATCCATTGAGAAAGTTGTAAATAGTCTGCTTCAGTCTTTGCTGACCGTATTAACAAAATAAAATCTAAAATATAAGCTACGAGCAGCACTGCCAATGAATACATACCCAGTGCTGAAGTGCATTAACTACTTACATGTGCAATCCTAGCGCCAGTTTCGCTAAATCGTAGAACTGGCGTTTTGTCCTAGCTGGCATATTCCGCCAGGTCATCCTATCTTAGCGGGCAGGCGACGATCGCGCCGATAGTACCTACTATAATCTCGGCTCTCCAGATTGCAATCGCAATTAATGCGGGGATAAAAATCAGCTAAAATTATTAATCAAGGACTAAGTGAGCCGCCTATGGTGTTGAACTCGATTAACATCAAAGATGTTTCCAACCTTCGCAAGTGTTTCTACCGTAAACGTAGATCTAAGTTTCCAAAATTACCAGCAGACATTGCTCAGACGTAAAGAACACTAGAGACACACTCAATCCCCTTACACGTAAGCAAGAAAATTTTTAGTGGGCAAATTGCTGTAAAACTAATATTGTCATATTTTAGTGTGTGCAATTTGCAATTTTTGAGTTCATATTCCGCACTGTACATTGATGACACTTTGATTATGCTCTTTAACACTTTGTGCAAATGTTCACCATACATGACATAAAGAAACGGTCATTATGTACTTTAGTTTTGTTGGTTTCCAAACAAAGGCAGAGTCCTATTCGAAAACATTTAACATAATTAACGCAAAATGTATAATGCTTCATCTGAATTTTGAAGCGCATGAAGTAGTCGTTGATTTTGAGGAATCAATTCACGAAGCTAGCTGTAAAGGCAATGTGGACAAATGTGAATCTAGTTGGCTGCAGGTTCCATTTAGCTCAATCTGGGATTAGAAAAATAAACAATTGGGACTTATTTCTGAATATATGGATCGGAACTCAGAAATAGGGCCAGTTTTTGTATTCCATTTTCGGTCTAATATTTTTAGAGCCAGAAAGTGCGGGTGACTGCTTCGTATTTGAGTTCTTATCAGAAAATGTTAATGATAGCCGACTGACAGCATTTCCAGATTACCTAACAGAAAATTATGTACTGGAGAATGCTCGTTTTCCATCCAAGGCTTGGGCTAGTGGTTCAGTTACTTCAGAAAGAATTACAAGCTGCTTCCAATCGCAATTTAATAAAAGCTTTTATTGTTTGCGCCCTACTATTTTGTAGTTTATTTTTTTATTTTAAACCAAAACCAGACAAATGTTTACCTCAAACTAAATAGCGTAAATTTACTAAAAATGATACAACATAAAAAATATAAGGACCCTTTAATTTCCTTGCAGGATTTATTAATAAAGTACCAAACCGTTGTTAGTATATTTTGCTATTAGTAAAATAATCATTTTTACGGTCGTAAGAATGCTTGCTTCGCGCTAGCGAACCACGAACACTGAATTTATTATTTAAAAAATTGTGTGGTGAGGAATTTAGCGATGCGATACAGTGTCGGACCACAGTCTTTGCAATCACTTTCATTAATTATATTTTTATTCAGATCAATTACTTCCAACTTTACCAGTAATAATTCATGATTTACTACTAATCTACGGGAATAGATATATGATCTGTATTTATCGATATATGTGCGCATGTATGTCCATATTAATAAACAAATGTAAGTTCTTATGCAACGTGTAATAGTTACTATTCGTGCATAAATATTTCCGCTACTTACGAAAGCTGGGCAATTTCGATTTTCAGAAATTCTTAAAAATAACAGTGTAATTAACCTCATAACTTATTTCTCGTTTGTTTAAATACTCAGCTCAAGCGTAGTAATATGGCCCACCGGTTCATAAACCCTTTTTAGTTTGATTTGTAATAAATATAAAGTAGGTACTAGTACTGCTGTATCACCACAATTTCTTCCATAAATAATTATGAAATCCGATCACTAATTAGAGTTGCCAATTAGAGTGTATTTATGCGATTTTCGAAAATTAAATACTCATTTCTGCAGGTCTGCATCTGGTTTAAGTATGCCGCTGGAGAAGAAATTAAACGCACATTCTATGCACATAATGTGTGTACCGAATGACAACCCACAAATAATGATTAAATTGGTTGATCTGTTTCACTACCGAGAATCGAAGAACATAAAAAGATCAGCCGTTAGATTCTATTTCTTACAGTCTATATTCTAATCTCGTCGCATCCTTCCTTATCAGATCTTGTTCATTCTGTGTCATTTGGTTTCTGTTGAAGGCGTGTGTGAGTCTGCGGATAATTTTTGAAGCGTGTATCCAACAGGTTTTCTCCAGGTCTGTTGATATCTTCTTGTACGAGTTCGCGCTTCTGGGTCCATCGAACATGTTCCCTATGCGTATAGATTTAATTTCTGCTGCAGAAAGAAGGTGTTCAGATCAGGTCGTTGGGTGAAATGAAGTCTGCAACTGCATTCGGAGCTTTTCCTGACGATAAAACCTCTGTCAAAGTGTGGGATCGTTTTCACTGTACGCTTGCTCACTTTATCCTTAAAGATTCCGTAAACTAGTGACTGAAAAGTTCGTTTATCTGTGACCGTTGCTTCTTTAACCGCTATCATCCAAACTTAATGTTGGGATACGGTGTCAGTGAAGTGTTTCAACTTTTCGACTACCACTGTTCATGTTAAATGTTGCGAGAAAATTCCGACAGTAGTATCTGACTTCGTTATGATTATTGCCGTGATTACTGCATCATTGTTACCACTATTATCGCTAACAGTATTACCATTCCCATCATCACTAGCAGTAACAGTATGGATGTTGTGAATGCTTATGTTAAAGCATGTTCGTTTGTGTTGGTTAAAATCTGATGACCGACATGTATCGCCTACGGCAATTTGGTTACCACGTAGGATAGTTACATTTGCTGAAATTATTTTTATACTATTAAAAATCACAGTCAAGCAATTGCATAGTGGTTATTATTATTATTTACTCCATCTTGACATACCTAATTTGGAGTATTTCTAAGCGCTAACGCGAATCTATGGTAAACTAGGCCCTGTTAATGTTATTACGTACAAATTATTAAATTATGTGGAAGATGTCTAAAAGAATTACTTTTACATTTGTGTTATAATTGACTTTTCTCACTTTTATTAAATTCAAGCTTTCTGAGTCTACTTGGCGAAATTATTAGTGGAACTCTTTTTATTCTCCGCATATCTGGTCTATTACTTGTTTGTGTTTGATGGGTGCGAAGTGTGTGATACAAACATACATACATACGCGGCTGGAAATTTGGCGTGGAAAGTATAGAGACAAGTATGGCCCAAGCTAGATTTTCCCTACTATTGGTTTCCCTAGGTTGGCCCAAGATTGGCACTAGCATGGCAGATCTTCAATAGATTATGCAATCTAGGGCCTAGGTACATATTCCCCAGAATAGGAATTTCCAGATAAAACCGAGACAGGGCCTAGTTAGGTTTTCCACGTATGGACCTAGATATCAATTTGATATATACTAACCTGGCTAGAAATTGCGTCTAGGGCCTAATATGACCCTCCCTAGATTTTCTCCACTGAAGCCATGGGCCTGGCCTGGAAAATCTCGCTAGGCCCCGAGTCGTTTGATAATGATTTTCCAAAACATGGCCATGTTAGTGATTCCAGTCTAGGCCCAAGGCATGCATGCCGAGGCAGGACCAAGGCATACATGCCAGGACAGGCGCCGTCGAGTTTTTTATTTTTACTAGGTCAAGTCAAGGTTGCTATCGAATGCAAAAAATCGCGAAAACGTATCCAATCCAATCTTTTATTGTAATTAAAATACAAGTGAATATCAATAATCTTGTGATTTACTGTCTGTTTTTTCTTTGTCCATCCCAATCCTTTGAGTTTGTGAAACACGCACCCAACAGTGGCATGAATTCAGCCTCGGAAAGTTTATCATTCCTCCGTCTATTAATGTAATTTGTGGAAACAATTCAACGAGATACTATATAAATCGGTCTCACAAACCGTATGCGTGAGTATAGGAAGGTTAATTTTATCTTTAACTTACTCAAAACGATATTATATAACTTCTCGTACGCAGTCTTGAAAACCTGCTTGTTACCTGTTGTTTTTGTAGCGATATAATTCATCGCTAAGGAACGAATCATGATGCTTCTGAAAATGTTGGCCAAGTTTGAGGGAACCGATTTTCTCTGACTGTACACATTGGATAAAGTAAGTTCCTGAAAACATTGAATGTATTCATAATCATCTCTTTATCGAATTTCTTTTTCTGTATCTTTAGTTACAAAATCTTGGCTGAACCGATTGTCTATTTTTAATCTATCGTTGAAGACCGCAAAACTCTCTTCTGAGGCAAATGGCATTTCCACGTCATATTTTTAGTGAAGGTGTTAATATTCGAAGACCGATTATTATCGGCTTCTCGCACGTTACCATCACGATCAGCGTGTATTTCTGCAATTGCTTCTCCCTGGCCGCTTGAACATCTTTTCTTAAAGATTTCAAAGATGTATCCGCATTGGTTATCTTTCCCAAAATTTGCAGTAAAACTAAGAAATAACATTCACTTTATGAATACATTATAATATTGACATGCTGAAAACCAAAATTGTATACCTGCTTTATTGTCCAAGATTTCATCATCTTCAATACCATATGAATTATCTATCTATCTATGAATTATCTATCTATACTACTATCCAGAAGAAAAAGGCAAAATCGCTATTTCCGTCAATTATTCAATAACTTCTACAGTAAAACCCAATTTATCGTAAGGTAAACACCTTAAGATAAACAATACTTTTCATAAGTCGTGACTTTTTTAGGTAATGTCACAAGTAGTGAGTTGCGAAAGGCATCTCACTACAAGCAAATTGCATTAGTATGAAACATGAATGAAAGAATGTTGCAATTATTCGTTTTTCTTGCGGTAGATGATTTGAAACTTATCTCAGCGTGAGTGGATTTCAATTTCTGATATAAAATTTCCGTAAAGTTGATGCTGTTTGAGCCGCTACAAAACACGAAAAACACATGTGCACGAGAACAAAGACGGAACCGAAATTAGGCGTGTCCAATCTTCATCAATTATCGGCGCACGATCAATGTCGATCGTATATGCCGACAATTGATGTGAGTTGTCACAATAAAGTAGTTCCTTATATTTTTCATTCCATTAAACAGAAATCATTTCAAAGACTGATTCATTTATAAAAAGTAAACATAAATATTATAAAAAATCAAGCAAGAACACTATGTAAAATGCACGAAAGTTTCTTTTATTTTTCCCTGGTTCCTAACATAAATTTATTTTTTGTGTAAAAAATTAAAGATATCCTGCTTATATAAACTTTTTATACACACCCATTCCATGATTTGCGTTAAACTGTCGTGAGTACAAATTACAAGCAGTTTTACCCTTTCTTCTCCCTCTACATTTAGTTACACGCAAGACGTTCAATTTTCTCTCCTCCATTATATGTTAGGTTTTTTATTTTTTATAAAATAAGCACTTGGCCAACGAATTTGGGATAAACGTCATTTTAACCTGAAGAAGCGACAGAGCGTCGACCTTTGGTTGTTCTTTGGCAGCAGAGACTAGCTCAAATATCTGAAACGCCCGGCCGAGGCGGTTATCCCTCCCTCGCGCCGCTGGCCAAAAGCACGTATGATGGAGACGATTAGTATATATCAAATTAATATCTAGGTCCATACGTGGAAAGCCTAACTAGGCCCTGTCCCGGTTTTACCTGGAAATTCCTATTCTGGGGAATATGTATCTAGGCCCTAGATTGCATAATCTATTGAAGATCTGCCATGCTAGTGCCAACCTAGGGAAACCAAGAGTAGGGAAAATCTAGCTTGGGCCATACTTGTCTCTATACTTTCCACGCCAAATTTCCAGCCGGGAGTCGTCCCCTTCATACGTGCTTTTGGCCCGCGGCGCGAGGGAGGGATAACCACCTCGATCGGGCGGCGTTTCAGATATTTGAGCTAGTCTCTGCTGCCAAAGAACAACCAAAGATTGACGCTCTGTCGCTTCTTACTAATGCAATTTGCTTGTAGTGAGATGCCTTTCGCAACTCACTACTTGTGACATTACCTAAAAAAGTCGCGCCTTATGAAAAGTATTGTTTATCTTAAAGTGTTTACCTTACGATAAATCGGGTTTTATTGTAGAAGTTATTGAAAAATTGACGGAAATAGCAATTTTGCCTTTTTCTTCTGGATAGTAGTATAGATAGAGATATATAATTCATATTGTTTTGAAGATGATGAAATCTTGGACAATAAAGCAGGTATACAATTTTGGTTTTCAGCATGTCAATATTATAATGTATTCATAAAGTGAATGTTATTTCCTAGTTTTACTGCAAATTTTGGGAAAGATAACCAATGTGGATACATCTTTGAAATCTTTAAGAAAAGATGTTCAAGCGGCCAGAGAAGCAATTCCAGAAATACAGGCTGATCGTGATGGTAACGTGCGAGAAGCCGATAATAATTGGTCTTCGAATATTTACACCTTCACTGAAAAATATGACGTGGAAATACCATTTACCTCAGAAGAGAGTTTTGCGGCCTTCAACGATAGATTAAAAATAGACAATCGGTTCAGCCAAGATTTTGTAAGTACAGATAAAGAAAAAGAAATTCGATAAAGAGATGATTATGAATACATTCAATGTTTTCAGGAACTTGCTTTATCCAGTTTGTACAGTCAGAGAAAATCGGTTCCCTCAAACTTGGCCAACATTTTCAGAAGTATCATGATTCGTTCCTTAGCGATGAATTATACCGCTACAAAAACAACAGGTAACAAGCAGGTTTTCAAGACTGCGCACGAGAAGTTATATAATATCGTTTTGAGTAAGTTAAATATAAAATTAAATCGATTATGTTATTCAAATTTATAGTAAAATTTCTTAACTCGTTGAATTGTTTCCACCGATTACGTTAATAGACGGAGGAATGATAAACTTTCCGACGCTGAATTCATGCCACTGTTGGGTGCGTGTTTCACAAACTCAAAGGATTGCGATGGACAAAGAAAAAGCAGACAGTAAATCACAAGATTATTGATGTTCACTTGTATTTTAATTACAATAAAAGATTGGATTTGATACTTTTTCGCGATTTTTTGCATTCGATAGCAACCTTGACTTGACCTAGTAAAAATAAAAAACTCGACGGCGCCTGTCCTGGCATGTATGCCTTGGGCCTGCCTCGGCATGCATGCCTTGGGCCTAGACTGGAATCACTAACATGGCCTTGTTTTGGAAAACCAGTAACAAACGACTCGGGGCATAGCTAGATTTTCCAGGCCAGGCCCATGGTTTCAGTGGGGAAAATCTAGGGAGGGCCATATTAGGCCCTAGACGCAATTTGTAGCAGGGTACTGTTGGTTTATGGATGGTAGAGTAGATACATTCATAATGTGGGATTTTCTGGGTGTTTATTTGGTATTAGTTTCAAAGGTTTAATTATTATTATTGTTGTTATTATTATAACCCTTTTTGGGAATATAATAGATAATATTTTAATCGGATATCCTTTATATAATAGCCTTAAGTCGATATTACCTACCAAAGCGAAGCAACTTTAAAAATTACATATGTATGTACCTATATAGAATGTTTTAATTTGAGTAAATTATATGATGATTTATCCCGATTAAATGAGTAAATGTTCAAAACTGAGAGCTTGATGTTTGGAATTTCGTCGAATATGTAACGAAATAACGATTATGTTTGATTACTCAGCAATTTATTTATTAATATTATATTTCGTTTTACTTGTTATTGATGCTATTGCTTCAGTTATCGGAAACAATAAAATAGTAGGTAATGCTTAAATAATGTAAATGTATTTACATTTAATTTATGTTACCAAAATACAATACATAATATGGAATCGGAACTGCGAGATTGCACATGCTAAAATTATTTTGAACGATCTATATCGTTTATATCTGGTTGGATAATTAGAGTTAACATAACAAATCGTGAATTTATAGATACAATAAAACCATAAATTTTTCTTAAAATTTCAATACTTCATCACTCTTATGTTAGTTGCTTTGCAATTTCCACGTATTTTTTATAACAATTAAATTACACGAGGTGTAGATACAATAGAATATCTGCTATTGCTTACCACTACAAAATTGTCAATTTTGAATTTGTATATTGGAGAAAGTTTCTTTAACTAATGTCCATTTCTTGATTCTTTTCATAGGTACCGATATTGATATTTTACAAAATAATTATAATAAAAACTTAAAGGCAAACATTATCTGCCGTTATCTCTACAATTTTCTTAATAAAAAAAAACCCGGTTAGCTGATTTTAGTGGTAGAGTCGAATTAAAAGGGAAAATATACGTTATAAGACGAATATTCTGAGTTGAAATAATGACGGAAATATCGTACCTGGACTGAGCACGTATAAAAAGATAATTCATTCAAAACAGTTTGCGGAGAATTGTGTAGAAAAATAGTACGTTTCAATGTAATAAAAGTAGATTATTATAGATGCTTCACACAAATTCTATTTATTTTACAGTTAATTGTACTTTATTCTAAAAGCAAGCATTGTTATACTAAATACATTAATAAAATGACGTAGATGTAGCTAATTAGCTTCTCCTCTATCTGTTGTTAGTTGGTTGATTGTCAAGATAGGTAGTTGCAGTGCGTCAAATATTTACTTAGAAATTATGATTATCAAATCAAGTAATAGATATTTGTTCTTTACCTTATTCGCGTAAAAAAGATGAGTAACACGTTTCTCTGTAATGTCTGTGGTAATGTCTATATTTTATACAGAGTTCTTCGTAACTAAACATGCATCAAATTTATTTATAAGATTGTATGAGATAAAAGTAAGTTAATAAGTGTAACAGAAAAAACACAAAGCATGGAAAAATGTGTTTAGGTTTGGGACCGCTGGCGTATTTATAGCTACAGATATCGCGACATTCGGCGTATTGTTTGTACATCGTTGATACCCGTCGGATCCTAACATGTACTTGTCCTTCCTTAACATATTGACCTAATGCTACTAACGTTTATTCTACTCTATGTGAAACTTGCAAAATTCTTTTCTGCTCTCCTATGATAGTACGCAAATATTTTCTCTCACAAATTTTATTTTATTTGGTATGAACTTCCTTTTAAGATTAATATATTTTTGCATGCGTCCAAACTAATTCTCGAAATATTTTTTCCATTCTGAAGTTGGTATCTCAAAAATATGATTTTTGAATGCTTCGACAGCTTCTCGAGATGTCAAGTAGTTGTCGTTTTAAACACAATAGATACTTTGCTTTCCTTAGACATAAATATAAAGAAGAAATTCTTAAACAATAATGCCGTCTAATCAAATCTTTCTGTAATTTAAATTTTCCCCTTACATATCATTACAATACTTTTATTTATTACTCGGTGGTTTTTGAGGGTACGTGCCTATGTAGTTATAATACCACAGGTCTGGCCCTCCTAAGATCGTGGATCCTGGCATTTTGCTAATATCGCTACTCAAAATACCTCACTGCTGCCTACTTACATGTTCTCCGCATTTCGTACATTTTTTAAACTTTCATTTATACATCACCTCATCAAAATTTATCAATGGCGCAGCAATGTCTCTAATGTTGTAATCAGTAACACAGCTTTCAGTGCTCTTCCCGATATATCACACCCAACAAATAATTCCTGATATGGTAAACTCAATATTATACATTCAATATTTGTTAAATGACAAACAGTCGACTGACACACACAATTTGTAATCCCGCTAGCATTAAATCTACATATAAATTATTGGTCCTTCTCCGACTCTATTGACACCACAGACCATACTAACTAATTGTAAGTTAGAGATAGGGGATGGTGCTTTGTTCAGGGACGATATTTTGTCATTTTTTGGGTTTCTATTTGGTTTCGACGTTACATACATATATGATTGACACACATGTTTATACACGTTTTATTAATACATAATAGCAACTTCTTTCATTTACATCAAATTATGTGTGAGTAAGGAACCAATTGATTCGTATCCATTACACTCTAGGTAATTACTGAAAGATGCATACAATTGTTAACTAGAAAATTGTCTTCAACACTGTCTAGGTTCACCTTTAATTCTAACGACATTAAAGATGGGGACAAAATTCAGTGTTGTGGAATACCCTCATGAGAATGTGTGTAAAATATCCCGTGCACAGCTCGTATTCTTTGGTAGTGGTAAGTGCGTGAGTGCGGTAGTGTGGTGGTGGCTCGTCCTGTTTGCAAATTTTACGAAATGATAGAACGACTGGAACAGCGCTACTGCATCAAACCCTGTCAGCAGCTTGGTGATACTCAAATGGACACCATTCGGAAGATTCAGCAAGCTTTCGGCGACGATGCCATGCTTATTACACAAATCAAGTACTAGCACAAACGGTTGAAAGGTGGCCACACGACGGTTGTAAGTGACGCACGTTCTGGCAGATGCTCAACAAGTCGAAACGACGAAACCATTCAGAAGGTTAACACCTTGGTCCTGCAGGGCCATCATGTCACTATTACACAATTGTCAGAGGAGGTTGGGATAAGCATTGGTTCCGCGCAAACTATTGAGAATGATGATTTGGACTCCGGAGGGTGTCCGCAAAATTCGTGCCGAAGTTGCTAACGGTGGAGCAAAAGGAACTGCATGCAAAAATTGCGCAGGACTTCCATATCTGTAACTGAACAGTTCGATTTTTACTGGCCAAAAGTCTAAAGCAGTTTGAATAGCTCTCATACATACGTGTGGAATAAGTCAGTAACAATAATATTAACAATATAAAATGTATATAAAATAAGATAAGTAACAAACCAGTTCACACGTCTTCATTAATAAAACACAATATAAATATGAGTGATATATACTAAAACTTTCTTGTGTAATACTCATCTAATAAATAAAAGGCCTGTTCAATTAAAACACTTTTCAGTATTCCTTTCAGCCTGTCAATAGATGCAGATGTGTGTGTTCTTGTCTTTGAAAGAATGCATTATAAAGTTGTTTTATAAATACAGCAGATATAAGCGTAAATATGCCTTGACCTTTGAAAATTGGCTTACAAGAGTCTCTAGGACCCTAACTGGAATATACTTCTTACAGAAGCTTTTTGTATAATGAAGACACAATCACCCCAAAAGATAATCCCATACTGGAGACGCGACTGAGTACAAGCTTGATAAATTGTAAGCGCAGTCGATACACTAACACTGCGCGAGATGGTATTTAGTGAATAGCAATAAGCAAAAAGCACAGAAACAACAATATCAACGTGGCTCTTTCAGTTAAGCTGCGAGTCGATCGTCCAAGTAGAAAACTTTCCCCAACTGCAGTGATTACTTCTCCATTATGTTGCACAGTGAAGTTGTCGTCCCTGTAGAACACCAAAAACAACAGATCTCAGCCGAGAACCTGATATGTCATTGGCCATAACACAGTTTCCTATTACACATATATGACTCTATCCAGTCATAACTTAGTCCTCGGAAACTCATTCCTTCCACCTTTTTCAGTAACATTTCATGATGTACACTATCCACAGCCTTGAATAAGTCCATAGGCGCATATGTTGTTGTCTCTTTTTCATTAATAACTCGCATTATCTCTTTCATAAGTTGAAATACTGCTCGTGTAGTAGATCTGCTCTGTATAAATCCATTATGATTATTATTTAAAATCTTATGTTGTAGGTAATAAATTTTATCATTCTTGTGTACATTATTTTTTTATTAGTTTAGATATGTGTGAGATCAGAACTATTGTCCTGTAATTGCTAAATTGTGATTTTTCTGCTATCTTATATACAAGTTTTAAAATTGTGTACTTTAACTTGTCTGGGAATTTACCAATTTGGATATTTATAATGTGTGAACGGAAGGGTCAAGGCTTATTTAATGTTTCCCAATTCTGATCCCTGATTCAGAAAAACCATAAGAAAATATTACCGTCATTCATTTGTTTCTTTATTATAAACTTTAAAATAACGTTTGACAAGAAGTAAAAATATAAATGGCATTTGGCGTTAATGTATTAAGGTATCTAAATGCAAAATTTGCAGTACCTTAGTGCGATTACTAAAAAAATGGTCAATTTCTAATAAGGTTGTACAGATTATCGATATCGTTAAACTCATTAGTGTTATTACTAATTAATACTAACTATTAATATTACTCACGAGTGTGAAGGAAACTAAATAATGTTTTTACATATCCGTTCCCCAAATATTTAGTAAACTTGTCTGCATTTTCAATTAATCTAGATTTCCGGACATAGAATTCTTATTGCACGAAATTTCATAATGACTTTATTCAATATATATTCAAGATTGCAGTATTTTATTGATTTTGAAATTTATGCAAAAATAAAACTATTAAATTGTTACCTGACGTGTTTTCTTATGCTGGTAAACAATTTGCAAAAATATATAAAACTATAAACAGATTATAAACTTCTTTCTTATCTGCAAACTGTTTATTTAACATAATTAATAGCGTCAATAATTCTATCCAAATTAGTAATCATCATGTAACGCACGTGTTTATGTTTTCATAATTTTGCATACATGGTATATAATTTTAACTGCAATTTATACCTGGGATTATTATCATATTAATATGGTATTGTTTTACTTTTACTAACTGATAAAACATAGACAATACATACCGGTATCACAAACTAAATAGAATCGCACATAAAACTGATACATGGTAGATAAAAGTAACAATAATCATAGGTTTACTTAGCACGAATTGTGTAGTTTTGTTATGTATCTTATGAACCTTAAATCCTTTGCATTTAGGACAAAGGTTCTCCGGGATTGTCAAAATGAATGGCCACTTAAGCAATTTGCCAATAATAGCTAGGAATAATGTAGCTGTTAGGGTACTTGGAGATAGAAGATAAGATAGAAGCAAATAAATTGATGACTTTGCACGGGAGAGGCATGTGACTCCTTTCTTTTGACCTGAATATTTTTGGAAACTAGCCAATAGTCATGGTGTCGGCAGATATGAAACACATCACGAACATGGTTTAGTGGAAAACACCCCTAAATGAAGACACGTAGCACAAAGAAATGCTAGCTTTCCTGCGAATGCGCTTGGGCATATTTAAGGGTTGCATAAACATATTAACACCTTAGCTGATGATAATACTGGTATGATCTTTCATTATTAATAACGGTTCTTACATTTATTTTTGTTTTTTATACATATACATATATGGTTGCCCCGATTTGTTGTAATTATGTATACTAATAAATCGCTCCAATGTTCTGTCGGACAACCTAACGATTTCAAAGCGCGTGTGTGCTTTAAAATGCCGTCTTGAATTGACCGAAGAGTAAAGTGATCTTCCTTTGTCATTGTAGGTAATTCCAAAATCGATTTAATGTGATTTTGAATGATGAGTCTTTTATGGTCGTATCTGCCCTTTAACATATTCCATGCGATTGAATAATTATCGTTAGAGACAGATAAAGAATTTAAAACTTCTCTTGCATCTACTTTTAAGGCGGACTTTAGATAGTGAAATTTCTGTACGTTCGGTAGTGAGGCATTGGAATCAATCAAAGAGGAAAAAGTATCATGAAAACTGGTCCACTCTTCGTATAGCCCGGAAAATTCTGGCAGAGTTATGCGCGGTAGACGTATGCTTGTTTGATTATCAAAACTCTGTGGAGCGGAATCTTGTTTGGTTTCGGGGTTGATTTCGGAATGACCTAAGATGAGCCGACGAATTTTACCCATTAAATTAAAATAATGATCCTCGAACAATGACCGTTCTTCCGTATCGCATTCTACGTCAGTTGATTCTTCAATTTGCGACTGCAGGGCTTGAAATTGATCGAAGATAGGTTTTAGTCTGTCTTGACGTTCTTTCAATTCTTCGACGTTGATATTCCCTTGTACATTTTCAAGATATTCGCCAGTTCTTGATAAAGAAGATTTTAGTCTCGTTCTTTGGCATTTTAGAGTTTTAATTGCAGGAGTAGTTGATATATCGACGTTCGCAATCGAAATTGAAATAAAGATAAGAAAAATAATTGGAGACCCACCTCTTAAATCTTGTGTGCGCTGGCGCTGATGGAGCTGTCGATGATATCCGGCTCGAAGGACCAGTAATATGATAACGTCCAATTCCCAACTTGTAGCCTTTTGAAACGGTTCCAATTCAGTCTTCCTATTTGGACGCACCAATCTATGCGTGTCCCACCGTTCACGGGTCGTAACTTCCGTATAAACTTGTTTTTTCTTTTATTTGGTGGCAGTTCTTGTGACGTACAGGTGTGAAAAAACACTTAAACCTTTTTGAAATTATGAAATAATACGCCGGCACACAAAAAGATATATTGAATCAATGTAAAATTTTGATGACATGACATAAAACAAAACTATCAACAACGGAATAGCAACCAACAAATCGGACATGGTAATGGGGGATGTTTTTTATACATATACATATATGGTTGATATGTATATGTATAAAAAACAAAAATAAATGTAAGAACCGCTATTAATAATGAAAGATCATACCAAATACTGTTGATATAAGGAAAATATGATCCCTCCGGGCACAGTATGATATTTTAGCAATCTAGCGGGATTTAATTTCTGGTTTAAGGAAATCACAGTTTTCATCAATTTTAAAATGCGTTTGTAATATAATACATAAAGCTTAGTTTAATTTAGTTTGTTATTATTAATTGAGTGTACAGTTTCTGACATGTTTCTGTTTCTGTGTACATGTAGTGGAGAATGTAGTGCAAGTTTCCACGTACAATGTATCGACATGTCAGCGGAAATGCTTGTGCGTCTTAAAGAAACTGGTGAAATGAAAACGTGGAAGTGTAATATCTGTAATGACAAGGATGTGAGCAATAAGGTAAATATACCGGAAAAAGTTATTGCAAGTTTAATCGAAACCTTAATGAGAGAAATGGAGAAGAGAATAATAAATCAAATCAGTGAAAGAGTTGTGATACCCTTAAATCGTCAATTGCAACAACTAACCGAAAGAAATTCTCTTCTCTTGAAAGAAGTAGAAACCTTGAAATCTGTCATCCATCGATACTCGTGCAAAGAAGTTCATGTAGATGGAGCAATCGACAAAAATACCGAAATTCCAAAAATATCTACGAGAGAGCAAAAGCACGAGCTCAATCGCAAAAAGCAGAGTGATCAAAAAATCGAGGTCGTTCAACTTGAAGAGGCCGGCAATACTTGGATAAATGGATAAAAAATTATCTGATGTTGTTAAAAATACAAATAACAGATCAAATAAAAATCAAGAAACAGGTAATGCCAATGATAATTTAGAAAGTAATTTCACTTTGGTTACAAGAAAACGTCAATCGAGCAAAATGAGCACTATTCTTGGAACCGCTAGTAATATATCTCTAATAGGTAATGTTTCTTTTAAGTATTTCCATGTTTATAGTCTTGATCCGCAAACATGCGATGGCGAACTACGTGATTATCTAAATACGAATAGTTTTGATAATATCAAGTGCGAAAAAATTAATGCGAAGCGTCCTGATGAATATTGCTCCTTCAAAATTGGTATTCCTCATGAAAAACAAGATGACTTTAAGAAACCCCATATATGGCCCTCAGGGATCAGAGTTAATAAGTATTTTTTCCACAATTTTCGAAAGAAGGGGAATCCAGAATAACGTCAACTTCAAACAATTCCTTTTTCCTTCAACGGACAGTTTCAACATTCTTGCAGCCGCACTTCGCCAGTGATAAGAAGCAATGTAATGCCCCTTAATAACAAGATATTTACAATTTTCTACCATAATGTTCAATGTCTTACAACTGCAGTTGAGGCCTTAGAGGCTGAAATCAGCCTGATACATGGTTGTGGGATTGTATTCGTTACGGAGCATTGGTTGAGTGTTGAAGATCTGAAGAGAATAAGTCTACGGGGTTTCAAACTCACATCTGCTCATTGCAGGACAACTGCTAAACAGGGCGGACCTGCGATCTACTCCGCAAATAACTTAGATGCCACATCAAACCTTTTCATTAATCATATGGCCTTTGACTTGTCGTTCGAGTGCTGTGGAATTGATTTCAGTTACAATAAAAGCAAATATTTGCTTATATGCATCTATAGATCTACGTCTTGTAGTTTTTGTGAATTTTACCTTCATTTTGCAAACCTACTTGACGTTCTATATGAAAAAAATATTACGACTATCATCGCAGGAGATTTTAATGTTGACATTCTAGATGATAGTCAACATTCCAAAGAATTCCTGAATATCCTGAAAGAATATGGTGCAAAAATTTTATTTAAAGAACCTACCAGGATCTCCAAAACTACAAAAAGCTGTCTTGATAATAATCTTATTATAGATCCGAATAAAATGAGCAAGCTGAATCTTGTGAGTGCTAAGTCAGTGTTTGCTGCTTACTCTAACCATAACTTTTTAACTGTGTCATTTTCAAACGATTCCCAGGCTAACATTCGTCAGTATAAACAGGTGCGTGTTTTTCAAAACAATCTATGGCTGACTTTTTAAGTGACATATCTTGTGAAAATTGGAACGAAGTTTATATCAACCATAATATTAATGATAAGTTTAATTAATTTTTAAATACATTTATTAGATACTTTAATGCACATTTTCCTGTCAAAAATGTTCTTATCCAACATGAGCGAAATTTCATGTTTCCACAGCATATTTTAGACTTAAAGAATAAAATTGCAACTCTACGACTTGCTTCTATGTACGATAATAAATACAGAGACACTTATATTTTATTACAAAAAAATGTATGACAATCACATACTGCAATATAAGCGACATTTCTATAATAGTCAATTATTACTGTCCTCCGATAAGAGCAGAGCTATGTGGCGAATAATTAATGCTCTTACTGGTAAAACTGCTCATAATAACTTACCTCTAACTGGTGATGTACAAAAGCTTGCAAATGATTTTAACATTGGCTTCACTACCAATGTTTCTCATTCAAACAGCAATACTTTAATCTTAAATATCACTCCTAACCAAAACACCTTGTATTTCTTTCCTGTAACAGATATTGAGCTTTCTACTCGTACTAAATCCCTTAATATTACAAACTCCTCTGGCGTAGACGATATTCCAGTAAGTTTCTTGAAGAATACCTCTCAGAGTTATATAAAACCGTTAACACATATTATCAATTGTTCTTTAACGACTGGTACTTTCTCTGATCATTTAAAATGGGCTATTGTTAAGCCTCTATATAAAAAAGGTGATAGTAATGGTCTAACAAATTACAGACCGATAAGCTTGTTAAGTAGCTTTGCTCAACTATTTGAGAAAGCAGTTTGCAATCGTTTATATAATTTTTTAAATAAATGTAATTTGATTTCTAAATCCCAACACGGTTTCCTAAAACATAAAGATATGCAAACAGCTTTATTTGATTTTATAGAAGCAGCCTTGGCTGCTTTGGAGGATAAACAAATAGCATGTGGTATTCTTTTAGATCTATCAAGAGCTTTTGATAATATTAACCATGATATACTACTTCAAAAACTTGAGAAATATGGAATAAGGGGGAGTGCCTTGTCGCGGTTTAGTTCTTACTTGTCGGGCAGGAAGCAGATGGTTTGCATAAATGATAACGGAAACAGAGTGTACTCTGATCAAATTATTTTGTCTAAAGGTGTCCCAGAAGGGAGCATCTTAGACCCTCTTTTATTTGTTATTTACTTTAATGATATACACAACTTAGATGATAATTACCTAACTATAAATTATGCTGCTGATACCACATTACTAGTTATGGCTAATAATCTGAATGTTGTTTTGAAAAGATGTAGCGAGTACATTACAACCATTGAATCTTTGCTGAATAGCAATGAATTGTGTATTAATCATAATAAAACTAATGTTATATTATTTAAAACAGTTAATCCGCAACACCATCCAAATACTATTCATTTCAATGATCGTATTTATAAGTTAGATAGTAGTGTTCAATTGTTGGGTCTTACTGTTGATGATTCTTTGAAATGGAGAGAACACATTGATAAACTGTGTAAGAAATTAAGTAGCCTCTGTTTTGGTCTTCGTCGGCTGCGGAAAGTGGTCGACTTTTATGTCCTTAGATCCGTTTATTTCGGCTGTTGCTATTCGCACATTAAATACGGGATTACTGCCTGAGGTGGCAGTGCTGATCTGTACCGTGTATTTCTCATGCAGAAGAAAATTATTCGGGTTATCTATAGACTTAATCGTGTCGACTCGTGTAGGTCGTATTTTAGGCATTGCAGAGTTTTAACAGTGTTCGCTATTTATATTTTTGAAACTCTAATATTTTTCTAATATTTTTCATCTATATGAGCATAATGCCAATCATTACCGGTATGCCACGAACCAATTACTGCTACCCCAGGCACCGTCTGACTTTGAGTAAGTCTGGAGCCGCTTATGTTGGCCTGAAATTTTATAATAATCTTCCAACAAGAATCAAATCGATAAAAAATTTTATGACTTAAAAGAGAGGTTTACGAATATCTTTGTGTATTGGAGCCATACTGTTTGTCAGATTATTACAGTTAGTGATCGCTTTCTGGTTAATTTTCAGTTATTGTCCCTTTATTATATATATATATATATATATATATATATATATATCCATTTTTTGACTTTTGCATTTCTTATTGTATATTTTGTCATATATATAATTCCTCTGCAATAAAGATTTACTTTACTTTTACTGACATAAACAGCAAATAGCAAAACAAAAAGAAGTAACTAACATAACAAACAATTAATGCTGAAAAAACAGAGATACAAAGGAGAGACTTGAGTAACAAAAAGCTTTAGCTCTTAAATTGAAAATGGAAAAAGGGCAAAGCAAAAGTATACAATATCGAAAAAAGAGAAATTAACAATAAACGATTAATGATATCTTCTGCTTATGTGTAACTAGGTGACCCGGCAAACTTCGTTTTGCCCAAATTTTTTCGATTTTTCTTTTTTCCTAAACCTTCGCATAGCAATTACGAACAATGTCAAAAAAGGAAGTATCCAGTTTGGTCCAGTCGTTTTTAAGTTTTAAGCATCCGAACAAACCACGATACATTTTTATATATGCAGATAAAACTTAGGAATATATACAAAACAATAACACTCATTTACATATAGGTCTAACCTGGGACTTTTTCTTTCCCGTCTGAGAGCCCGTGGTCACTTATACAATATCTCGAAAGCGTTGCTGGTTCGGCATCTAATTGACTTGATCAAATTGGTTCGACACAAACTAATTTTATGACAATTTATGAAGGTCGAAAGTAATCATACAATCTAATGGAGTAATAAAGTAAATTTATTTTTATTATGTACTAAAGAACGTAAAATATGTATAAGCAAATATAAGAATAAAGCGAGAAATAATCGAAACCTAACAAAACAAAAACTGGATATGACTTGGAAAGAAATGCATGTATACAAATGGTTCATTTGAATACAGGTCAGGTAGTCCCCGAGACATTTAGCCGCAGATACATTTAGTACCCTAAACAAGAAATTCAAGTCTGTATCTAAATGTTGTTAGAGAAACAAAGCTGCATAGCTCTCCCAAATCGGAAAAACCAAGTGAATGAAAAATGTTGAGTCCAATTTTCCATCCAAGTGACCTTTAGTATCCCATTGCATCTCTTCAACTCCACTAGCAAATTAGATTTCAAAAAGAAAAGTGCAAGTTTTCGTTCTTACTAGGTTAGCTACTGCAAACTGGTGGTTAGTGAAAAAAGCTTGTAATTGGAGAATTTTAAATCATCAACATAAACAATATAATAAAATATTAAATGTAGATAAATATATTGACAGTAGTAAGTTTATGCTGCGAGTAATCTTGAAAAATATACATTTTTGTAGTATCCTTATGATTCATTATGAATTAAGTTTAGACGGGCCGTGCTAATATGTAACGAAAGAATTCAGTAGCGGGCCGGGCAAATCTTACTCGAGGGCCGCATGTGGCCCGCGGGCCGGAGGTTGCCCATACCTGCACTACGTCGTAGGCGATGCGAGTACATTTTGTATGTTTTGAGGAAGAAACTCATTTGGACAAACATTTTTGCGTCTAATCGTGTTCAAAACGTGCCTATCCGATAGATTTAGGCCCGCAAAATCCAAATTTTCCATCTCGGATGCTGTATCTCTTACCGTTCTCGAAATAGAAAAAGTTCGCCCAGTCGGTTTCGAAACATGCCTATCGGATAGATCTCCACGAGTAGATTCCAAATATCGCATTATAAACGTTGTAGCTTCAACCGTTACGGAGATATAGACGTTTACTTCGTCTGATCGCGTTCAATCATATATCCATCGACGCGCCAACAGTATATAATTTATGAGGTTCAATCCTACAGCAAACGTCTGGACGAGACGAATTCAATGACGTAGAATCTTTTTACTTTACTCCAACGGTTAGCCAGAAAATCCCGCTCTTTCGATTCGGAAACTACCAATTCAGCGCTGGAAAGAACAAGAATAATGTCTGCGGATATAAAAACGCCGCGATCACACAAGGAACAGTAGAAGTAAAGAATAAAGAAAATCAACGAAAATATAGAATAGACTCATTGATTCATTCATAGAGAAGAACAAACTGTCTGTTACAGTTTTTTGTATCATTACTTTTGCTGTCTCGCTCCAACTTTTAAACTAACCGTTCACGCTGCTTTTCTCTCAACTGGAGGTGACTCCTTTTTTGTTAATTACAATGTCGTAATGGTATCTTTCACGTTGTTGTAGGGAATTGGTATAGGCTGATATAACGAGTGCAGGCTAGCATAACTGGTACATCGTAAGATTTATTTTCGAGAACATCTGAGAACTATAGTAAGAGCTAGAAGCCGACTAGTCTTCGGGTTGCTAATTTCCCGACATCTTTTCATCAAGTGCGAGTAAAACCGCCATCTTGGGCAGCTTCCGGCCCGATACCGAATACCACGCCGTACGGACGTCGACAACGGGAAATAACGTTCCGCTAAGTCCTGCTTTTATTTGGTTTTATATATATATTTTTGACACGTTGAGTTGTAAGAAAAATTCCCTAGAATCTTGTCGTTCATTTAGAGTTAGGAAATTGGGGTTTTGTGTGCGAGTAAACAGAGGTTTTCTTACTGCTATAAACATTCAATTATTTTAGTATTGTTGTTATTTTGTTTATGTTATTTTTGAATAGTTATTGAATACCTTTGCTGGTCTCTTCACGACAGGATAAAGATCCAAAACATAGACGGTTCGGATAATCACGTACCACCTATTACGGAAGCTGGAGGGTCTCTCTGTCTTCAGACACTTATAGGTTATCTAGTTATAATTGGAGAGTGGCGCCTTCTTACTAAATTTTCGACTTTTAACCTACGCCGTTTTCATTGTCGTTTCCATGTCGTTTATTCCAGGCGCTTTGTGGGGACTTTGGAAGCCGCCACGTTGCTTTACTACTTCATATCGAAGTCACATTGCTTATTCGTTGCAAAGCTTTGAGGTGCTTCCTTGAATTAAAGTTTGAATATCAAGCATTTTGTATTGGCCATCCATTTTATTTGTCTTCTTGTATGTTCGATATTTTATGACTATTTCATATTTAGTTGATATGTTTTCTAAATTAAATGATTAAAATCTGTCTTTACAAGGGGCAAGTGTCACCATTTTCCGTGTGCATGGCAAAATAGAAGAAAAAGTGCTAAGGAAGTTGAACTTTTGCATTCAAGGTCTGGAGATGAGTATCACTGAGATGAATGACTATGGATGTTTTGGTTCTCTCAGCTGCATTTTATCCGAAAATGAAATAAATATATTAAAATGGATATACATCTCAAACAGTTTCATTTAACTTTCGATAACTATTTTTCTAATAAATCTAATACATCTGGATCAAACAACTAGATACGTAGTGCTCTTCAAAGAAATATAACTTCATATAGGTACTTCTATAACTATACTTGAAAAAAGAAAAGCTCATTGATTTATCCCCTCGCTCTTATTTCCGAAAAGCTGTTTTTAAAAATCACTTTGATTGATTTTTGGGTCTATTTAAGAAATTAATATCCAGTTCATCACATACTCACCTCAAAATAAATATAGAATCTGATTTAAGATACAAACTTTTAGATATCGTACCAAATTTTAAATTTCTTTGTGCCATCAAACAGGTACAAATATCTCATTGAGTGAAAAATAAATTTTATTGTTTTATTTGCTATATCAGTATATCGTAATGACTACGCAGGGGGTTCGCTAATTTATTCTGGGATTTAGAAGGTGTCCGCAAGAGAAAAAGGTTGGAAATCCCTATATAGGGGAACTGAACACGAAACAACTTTTAGACACCCACAGACTTTAATTTCGTGTATAGGAGACTGACAATACCTGGGAACTAAATATCTCGCGAAATAACTGACCTGATACAGTTTTATTTAGGCACGTTGCACAAAACTATGCTTACTTTAATTTCTATTGATCACTATGTTGCTTAATCGCCGGCTATTTAGACAAGAGTGTTAGTTCAAGTCAGATTAAGTAACAATGTATCTAAATTTGTTTTTTCAGGCTTTCACAGCCACAAAAAATAGCATTTTGTACGATATTTTTGGTTACAAATTCATAGTTTTAATCGTATTTCAGACAATTGTTAAATTGTCGACTTGCTGATATGCGGTAGCTACTGTGTTAATGCTAATTACATGCCTCTTTACATTCTTGTCATTTCAGATATATTACTTCATAAGATGAAATAAATTGCTATTGATATTGTAGATTCTTTGATAACGCAAAGGAAATTACGATATACATACAGCAATGTTATCAGGGGTGGCTAGGATAATCCAAATTTACTAAACAATGAAAGGGAAGTTATAAAATAATCAAATACCTTTTTGCAAAAAAATCTTACTTTAATTATAGTACATAGTGGAAAAAATTGACGGCACAAAAACATATAAGTTGTACACCTAAGATGAATTTGGCACAAAAAAGCCGTAATACTAGTCTGCTTCAATTCCTCTTTATGGCAGCTAGGTCTCTAATTCTTTTGACCTGCAATAGTAGCACAAGTAGCCATTTATCTACGATCTCTTCATCACAATCAGTGAAAACACCAACGTTGCTCAACGCCTTCAACATTTTGGCTGGTTCATTATCAGGTTCGTCAATTTTTAGATTGTTTCGATAGCTTATTCCACGATTTATGCAAGGTGCTGTGTTTTCTATGATTTGATTTTCTCCACGAAGCCAGTTCGGATAACTGATGTTCTGGTAATCGACGCTGTACTGAATATTCTTTTGATCAAGGATATCCAGAAGCTCGCTGAAGTGGGCCATTTTTCTTAGAGAATTTATAAGTTCTGTTAAAATTTTAATTGGCCTAGACATGTGAATTAATATATCACAAAAAGTTCATATAATAGTAATTAGCGTTTAGCGATCCGTTTTAATCTACAGTTGGAACACGAACTTCCTTATATCTGGCAATAACAAATGTATGCATAGATATTTCAGTCGCTGAAGTAACTCCATTTTATCAATAGGTTATCAAAGTGTTCTGTTTTAAACAAAATCATATTTCTAAAGTTCTTGTTTGTTATGGACTTATTTACTTCGTCTAAAACTATAATGGTGTTGCCAGAAATTGTAAAAACCACTTGCTGAAATATTTGGGGAACACCGTGGTTGTGGTAAAACTTCCCGTGTCAATTCACAAGCGCTGAAATAGGTTGTCTTTGCAGTATGACGTCTGAAGTAGGTGAGGTTTTGCGAGAATATGCCGCAAGCACGTTGCAACTGCGTGCAGGACATACGGTCGTAATGATTTTACTTACTTAGAGAAATCCGCAATTAGTAATTCCTATCGTTTAGAGTTAGTATACATAAATTATAAAGAGAGACAGATTTATGTCTAATTTGCTAGGATTGTAAAATGTTTATTAGTAGATAACATACAAGCATTGGAATTCAATAACGCTGAAAATGTTTAAACAAAAGTAGATCTACCACATCTAAATTTGTGTGTTGTCTAAAATACTGTAAAAATAAAAATAAAAGGCAATACAAAAAAATTAAACCACCAATCAGTACATTATTCTTTAAAAGACTAACATTTCCTGTAGATATACTATAACCAGAAATTTGAAATCTGCAGCTTCAGGACAAAGATTAACTTATTTTCGATATCCCATCAGCCTTAAAAACATTAAAAACATACAATACTCATACAATATTTTAGTGAAGCATCAACAAATACACGACGGGCTTGGTCCCGAGGATAAAATCAAGAAAATATACTTAAGAATACTTAAATTTTGGGTTTGCAGTAAATGAAGAAAGAAGGCATCTGTGTGTCATTTGTTCAAAGATTTTAGCAGCAGACAGTATGAACTCGAATAAAGTTAAACGATATATTGAAACGCTTTATAGTAAGTACGATACCAAACCCCGAGATTTCTTCGAATTAAAATTTAAATCATATAAAAAGCGAAGATCATTAAAAAAACTGTATATGGGTGAAACGCTTTACTTGCTTCTTACAAAGTAGATATAAAATAGCCAGATGTATATTTTAGGGTTTTGTATTGAATAAATCAATATAGTACCAGTATAATTTACTATTCCGTTTTAATATGTGAAACATATAAATATGTACAGCAGGTAAGCGGTAAATCTTGACATACATATAATTGACATTTAACAACTACTGTCAAAATACATTTTGTTTTAACGTGTTATGGAAAGGTGCAGACTAGATAAAGTCAATCCTTAACACCGCCCAGATATTCTGGACCTTCCCATAATATGTCATTCCTAAGCGGTCTCTTAAATCTTCAAATTTACTTAAGGGTAACGGCTTTGTTAAAACGTCAGCAATTGGATCAGAACTTGATACAAATTTTAAGTCAATATCATTGTTTTCATATTTTTCTCTAACAAAGTTGTAGCGCACATCGATATGCTTTGTGCGCTTGTGATATACAGGATTTTTAATGAGTTTTATTGCGCTTTGATTATCACAGCACACATATAAATTGTCACAGTTTTCGTTTAGTTCACTCAAAAGTTGCTTCAACCACATGGCTTCTTTAGTTGCTTCTGATGCAGCTACAAATTCGGCTTCAGTCGTTGACAACGCCACAGATTGTTGACGTCGACAGTTCCACGTAATGACACCGTTGCACATTTTAAACATATATCCAGTTGTTGATCTTCTAGTGTCGGGATCATTTGCGTAGTCTGAGTCAGAGTAGCCAATTAAAGTATCCCCGTTGTAACAGTATCGTATTTCGAGTCTTGAAGTTGATTTCAGATACTTCATTATGCGTTTCACGGCATTCCAATGACACATGTTCGGGCCGTTTTAAAATCTGCTCACAAAGTTTGTCGCGTATGCTATGTCAGGACGCGCTGTGATTGTTGCGAAGATTAACGAACCTACAGCTTCTCTATATGGAACATTATCGTTGCATTTTTGTGAATCGGCAAAAGATATTGTCATTTGACAATCCGCTGGGGTACTGGACGGATTAGCATCTTCAAGTTTGAAGCGTTGAATAATTCTGTTTATAAAGCTATTTACATGAACGAATATGGATTTGTCTTTTTCATTTCTTTCAATTTCAAGCCCTACAAACTGGTTAGGTTCAGTGACAGTCACTTCAAACGTTTGTTTCATTTTGTCAACAATTTTTCTTAAAACGTCGTTGTTCTTGGTCATGATAAGACCGTCATCTACGTATAATACAAGTATAACTGGATCACCGTTAATATTTCCTGTAAAAACGCACTTGTCAGCTTGGCATTGTTTGAGACCAAGGGTATATAGAAAACCAGTGAATTTACTATTCCAACATCTAGGTGCTTGCTTCAATCCATACAGAGCTTTTCTTAGCTTGCATACCATATTTGGTGGTATTACAGCACCAAGTGGTGGATCCATGTAGATAGTTTCATTTAATTCTCCATGTAAGAAAGCGGTTTTCACGTCGAATTGAAGAATTTGGTAGTCATTTTTCACTGCAATTGCGAGAAGGATTCTGATAGTGTCATATCTAGTAGTGGGAGCAAAAGTTTCAGTATAGTCCACTCCTTTGGTTTGTGCAAATCCCTTGGCACATAATCTTGCTTTGTACCTATTGATTTCACCATTGGGAGATCGTTTTACCTTAAATACCCATTTTGAACCTATTGCTCTTCTATCTGCAGGTAATGGTTTTAATTCCCATGTCTTATTCTTTTCTAATGCTTCTAGCTCTTCTTTAATCGCTTCTTTCCACTTAATAACGTCTGCGCTGTTCATTGCTTCTTCAAATGTAGTTGGTACATCCGTCTCGACTAAATTTAATTCGTAACGTATAGGAGTTTTGTTTTCTCGTGGACGTAAGTTGTAGCTTCCTTTAGTGCTTTTATCTTGATTATGTCGTATTTCTTCTATTTCGTGTTCCATAATTTCTTCCGATTGATCCTCGCTATCGTCTATTCCTGTACTTTCAAATTCTATTGGTGCATAGTTGTTTCGAACATGATTGTCGTTAAAACTATTTTCGTTGAAGATTACATTCCTTGATATTGTAGTTTTCTTTGTTCTTGTGTTGTATAACCTATAGTTTGTGGAGTTTCCATCGTAACCAGTGAGTAGTAGTTTCTCGCTTTTTGGTTCCCATTTGGATCGTTTTTGTTTAGGTATATGCATGTATGCTTCGCATCCAAAAATTCTAATATGGTCTAGTTGGGGTTTCTTTCCGGTCCAAACTTCATATGGGGTTTTCCCATCAATTTGAGTGTTTGCGGTTCGGTTAAGAATATAAACAGCACAATTTACTGCTTCAGCCCATAAGTCTTGAGTTATATCTTTGTGATACATCATTAAACGAGCACTTTCAACAATAGTCCGAATTTCTCTCTCAGAACGTACGTTTTGCTCAGGAGTATATGGAGCAGTCTTTTCAAAGACAATACCATTCCTCTCCAAGAAGCTTTGAAGATGTTCATTGCAATATTCTGTCCCTCCATCAGTATGCAAGGTTTTTATTGAATAACCAAATTTGTTCTTTAATAAGTAATGAAATTTCTGAAAACATTCGTAAACATCACTTTTGTGTTTGAGAAAATATACTGTACGATAACTTGTGTGATCATCTTTGAATAAAACAAAGTATCGTGCACCACCTATAGATTCTGTTTGCATTGGTCCACAAACATCACTGTAAATTAGTTCTCCAGGACCTTGTTTTACATGTTTGCCTATGTTTTTGAAGGGTAGTTTGTGTAGCTTGCCATAGGTGCATGCTTCACAAAAGAAATTGTCTGCATTACTAATATTTATACCTGTTACGAGTCCTTTTGTTACCATGTCAGAAAGGGTTTTTATGTTCAAATGTCCTAAACGTTCGTGCCAGGTTTTTAGGTTGTCACTGGCAACGACACTGTTTGCTGCTGCACGTACAGTTTTAAAGAGCATTTTATACAAATTGTTTGATGCAAGAACACCACAAGCTACTAATTTGTTATTGTGATAAACTTTTGCATATCTATTTTCTTTTATGATTTTCATTCCTATTTTTGTGATAGCTCCTTCGGAGAACAGGTTTCTTCTTAACTCAGGAACATACAGAACATTATTTATTGTTCCATCTTCCCATGCATTATTAACTAATTTCTTAATATTAACAGTTCCCTTACCTTGTACCAATAAATTCCTATTATTTCCCAAAGTGACATAATTCTCACCATTTGTACTTTCTAATGTAGAGAAGTATTCTTTAACATAGCACATATGTATGTGTGGAGGCTCCGCTATCCATAATCCAGACTGTTTCATCTATAGCCAGGGAATCATCTGTAATGAACGCTGTGTAATTATTTTTACCTGAATTGTTGTATTTATTTCCTAAACGGTTTGGTTGATTTTTGCGTGGTGCCCAACAATCCTTGGAAATATGTCCTTTCTTTTGACAGTTGAAACAAGTAACACGTAGCTTTCCATTCTTTTCATGTTTCTGATATCTAGAATTACTGCCTTGGATGTTATTTAATGTTGATGTTGTAGCTAATGCATTTTCTAATAGTTCAGTCGAGGTCAAATTTGACTCTTCATCTATTAGACGGACAGTCAGATTTGGAAGCGTTTGCTTGGTTTCATCGAGTGATAACCATGCTTGCCTGAAATTTGCGAATTTCCTTGGCAATGTGCCTATAATTTTCGTCATGATTGCTGTGTCACTTATAGTGTCTCCAGCTTCCTTGATTTCTCTTGCTAGATTTTCTATCTTGGCAATATGTTGTACCACAGAATCATTCGAACCCATTTTGTATTGGTGGAATTTTTCATGTACAATCATTTTATTGGTTTCTGTTTTGATAGAATATATACTTTGTAATTTGTCCATGATTGCTTTCGAGCTTTCACAGTTTTCTATTAACGTGATCTGTGATAATTCCATTGCTGAGGTGATGATACACATTGCTAGAGCATCCTTTTTGTTGTATTCGTCTAGCTCCGTCTTTTTATCTATTGATGGTTTGTTTGTTGCACCCGTGGTAATTTCGTAGATATCTTTGGCTCTTAAGGCGCATTTAACTTGAAATTTCCATTGTTGGAAGTTCTTCCCATCGAATTTATTTATGAATGTTACGTTTGAATCGCTCATTTTTCTTCTGTTTTTCGTTTTCTTAACTTCTTCGTATCTTACTCACTTCCTGCTTTGCAACACTTAACCTTACTTTTACTTTTCTTCTTATACTCCTGTTATGCTCGAACTACGACGTGTTCTGGGCCCGTAACCTTTTAGGGTATTGTATTGAATAAATCAATATAGTACCAGTATAATTTACTATTCCGTTTTAATATGTGAAACATATAAATATGTACAGCAGGTAAGCGGTAAATCTTGACATACATATAATTGACATTTAACAACTACTGTCAAAATACATTTTGTTTTAACGTGTTATGGAAAGGTGCAGACTAGATAAAGTCAATCCTTAACAGTATAAAAGTCTCATGCCTTTGCTGAATTGTGCCAGCTGCAATTGAGATTGTAGCAAGTATGTTTGGAGATAATTTATAATATAAACTATCAAATGATACTGTTGCCCGTCGATTTGGTGATATAGCTAAAGATGTACAGCATCAGCTATTCGGGAAATTTCATGACAAATTTTTCAATTCAGCTTGATGAGGCAATAGATAGTAATAGAAATGCTATTTAATTGCCTATGTTCAATTTTGGGATGACATATCAGCAGTAGAAGAACTACTTTTCTGCAAACCAACAGAAGCAACTATATAGCAACAGCACTTGCATTATTTGCTATCTTAAATGATGAACTATTTATTATATTGAATATATCTTAAGTTAATTTTACAATAGTTATCTAGAGAAGATGATTTAAGTCAGTAATTGTAATTTAAGCTGGGACTGGCGCCCATTATACAAATGTATATTTACAGTTGATTTGAACTTTCTAATATTTATTTCAAGGAAACTTTCGCGTCCAATATTAATGTCAAATTATATGGAATTTCACCACACTGCCCTAATGAGTGAAATCCCCTTGTACAGTTATAGAGTCCCCTTCTTTGGCAATCAAAATCAGTTCTGTTACATCAATTCAACAATTCAGTTCTCACTCTCGTGAAATTTCTTTAAGCTATCGCCGTTATTTTAATTCATTTCTCGTTAGGCACGCGTATCCCATAGTTTTAAGTTTTGCAACAAAGTGTTCTAAACTTGATACTTCACGCGTTTCTTTTCATCACCACCAATCACCACCGAACAAGTTAACAATTTTGATCTATACGGCCTTACAACACCTTGATGGTGAAAACAGGAGAGCGATGTTTGACCTAAAGAGTGCACGAATTTTGGACGTCCATTCCTCAATACATGGAATAGAAAAATTACGTCAGAATATGCACCGATGGCCTTGTACAATGTCTGGAAGATTGAAAAGTATACAAGCACTTGTGAAACAAAACACTCCGCAGTGTGTCTGGACACATTGCGTATCTACAGACAAGCTGTGGCTTCCAAAGAAATAAGTCCTGGTCTGAGTATTGTGCTAACGACGGTTGTAACCGTAGTAGATTATTACTACTTTATTGCGAGGCAATATGGTTCTAAAGTTTGTGGCAAATCTCTTTTTGTTAATCCACTTATCTGTTCACTTGCATTTGGAGACAATTAAATTTCAGTACCTTAACGTATACCGTATATACCAAGAGTGCCCAACAAGTTGATCGCAAAGCGATTTTTGGTCGATCACAGCCAGTAGGGATTCTAACACGCAAACGCAATGTGGTCATGATTGTTTCTACCAATACCAGTGAATGTGTTAAATATCAAGATTTTAGTAGGTAGATTACGACAAGTTTTTAAGAAAAAGTGAAATATATATACATATATAGAAGTTGGCCAGCGCTGATATATACTAACTATAAAGAGATCTTTTTATGTTTTTTTTTTTGAAAAATCTTTATTTCAACATACTTTGTTACAAATGTGTAGTGTTTTCGGCAGTAACTACATATGCAAGAAAACTTTTTTAATAGCAAATTCGAATAGATCAATGCAATGTTGTACACTAGCTATGTAAATTACAAAACTTTGTTCTATACGATACAACATCTTATATTTCTTTTAAAGATTGACTTCCCTCTTATAATCAATTCTCGCGGTTTTCTTCTGAAGACACCAACACAAGTCCGCAAGCATGGTTGGATCATATCTGGCCTGATAACGCTTCTCAAATGCTGCTATTTCTTGATGAAACCATTCGCCATGTTCATCACTCACCGACCCCATGATTTCTGGACAGTAACTTGAGAGTGTAGGAAATGTGTTTTCAGCGACATATTGCCTCCAAGTTTATAAGAGCGAAGATCGGGGCACGTTGTCACTCATTTGGTTCGATGATTTTTGTATTTCTTGTATTCAATGGTTGACAGGTTTGCTATATAGTAACATATCAAGTAGACCCTAGACTACAATTAGGCAAATTCATAGTCCGTTGAATTATGAAATTATTGTTGATAATAAACAATTCCCAGAGCAGGTCAACTGTGATAACTTACCCTGACCACGGGGCAAGTTGTCACATTGGTCGGGGCAAGTTGTCACCGGAATCTCAGTTTCGTGCAAAGTTCTATTTGTATGTTATAGAATACAAATAGCTGTGATGTGCTCGGGAATATAATAAGATACTAACGAGTGCTAAAAATCTTCATTTGTTAATTGGGTTACAAAATAATCTATTTGTCTTTGAAAATTTAAAATAAAACTGTTTAGGAGAAATTTATGTCTAACTAATCTGAAATACTTTGGAACAATATAATAAGCAATAAAAAAGTATAATACGCTTTTTAGACTAACTAACAATCGTCATCTGTGGATTCACAGTAGGTTTGCTTAGCCGCCATACTTCTTTTGGGGCGATTGATTCGTACATTTTTCGAGAGAATTTTTCGTTTTTTGCCGGTTTGAGAGGTTTATTGTCGGTCACTATCAATTTTCTCTTTTTCGATTTATCTTTCGCTTCACGCAACATCTCTATTACCGGTGAATCTGTCAAAAACGCGGATTTTCTTTTTTCCGTCTGCTCGACATTTCTTTTCTTGGTGCTGCTTTATCAAATGGCCGTAAATCTTCAGGAAAAAGACACGAATTTTCAACCTCTGAATTATGAGCGGCAGACATGGACGGTTGAGGATCAGTGCTGCTATTAGTATTAGCCTCAATTTGAGACTCAATGAGAGGGATAACAGGGGCTGGTCGGTCAGTTACGTAAGATGGGGTATAATCTGTGTCTGTGAATTTAACGGGTTTCAGAGGGAAAATAGCAGTGGTTTCGAAACCGGACATAATATTTTCTGGAGAGACTGCTTTAGGAAGACTTGTTGCCAGTATGCTTAGAATATTATAGATAATCATGGGTTGTTTGTCTGTTAACCCATATTTTCAAGGGTTTATATTTATACATCGTTTGGAAATTTTGAATGGTTATAATATATCACTTAATAATTATTCAAGTATTCTCGTGTGGCTAAACTGTGCGACTGTCACAACTTGCCCCGTTGAATTTGTGACAACCTTCCCCCGGATCGCATTTTTTTATTCGCAATATGTTTAATGTCGCCATGTTTGAAATATTTTCGATATTGAACTGTCCACGTATATGGGGAAGTATGCCTTTTACGTCAATGTAACAGTCAATTGCATGGAATGGAGCATATAGCTGCTATTGCTAACACAATGAGAGAGGAAAATTTTACTCACCGTCTGGAGAAATCTTTCACAAGATCCCAAGTTATGACAAATTATTCAATCACCATGCTCTTAACTAACACAGAGTTATTACTCGTAGACACATCTTGTGTGTGCACGATGTCGCGCTCTGCTAGATACTTTTTTAAGCCATTTTGACAACGTGCGCCGGTCTCCCCTAGGCATTCAGCATTAATTTTATATTTTTCTGGAAATCGAGTGACTTGTGGTTACTATGGAATTTTTTTGTGATATCCGTAAAAGCCAACGTCTCTGTTTCTACGGAATTCAAGGTGGATAAAAAGAGCTATCATCGATTCATTTTCTTATATCGGGTCCTACAAAAGTTCATTCTTTAATTTTAGCGTTGGAAATTTTGTTTTGAGAAACTAAAATCCTGGCCTGTCGGTACGTAGTGCTTTAACCCTTGATAAATTTTCAACTTTTATGTTAAAAATCGAATTATTTCAATAAGATATATGAACTTCAATGGTGCATCCTTTTTATTTAATCAAAGGTTATCCAAAGGTTAATTGGTACACCATTAAACGAGGTAAGTACCTACAAGTAAAAAAAAATACATATGTATTTTTAATTCCTAACACTGCCAATACCGTTTTAAGTGCGCAGTATATATTGATTAGAGATGGGACGAATCCAAATTTTCTCGAATCCGAATCCGAATCCGAATCCTAAAGGATTCTCGAATCTCTCGAATCCTTCGAATCTCGAATCTCTCGAATCCATCATATAATTACAATAATAAGAAAGGACAGAGAGGAAAAACAATTTTACAGGAAAATTTTAAAGCTACTTTAATTAAAAACGATACAGTTTTTAAAAATATTTATTAAAAAGATTTTTTTGAACATATTTATATTACAAATGAAATTAAAAAAACAAATTACACAATATTAAAAGATAAATTATGTTAAAATCTTGATGATTATGCAACAAGTTTTTATTTATATTTAATTTCCTTAGCATATGGAAATTAATATATCAATAACAGTACCGATATCTTTTCAGAAACTTTTGTGAATGAGAATAAGGGAGAGCTAACATAGATAAACAGCAAATATTGCACATGAAAATCTAAACACATATTTTAGTATATAAAAGAAAGCACTCAACCTAAAAGAAATAAGTGAGAATTTTAATTCAGATTTTTATTTAAGAAAACCAGCTTTCGAACTCGCTCTGGATCCAACCGACTACGTTTTTATCCACTATGATGCCTGATGTGCTGAATAGTCTTTCTGAAATCACTGTTGATGGTGGTGTAATTAAGAATTTTGTTGCTAGTTTCATCAAATTTTGGTATTTTGTGTTGCCCTTCCAGTATTTAAAGATGTCTGCAGTTGGTGGGAGCAGTGGTTCTGCTAAATAGGCATTTATTTCTTCTTCAGGAGATGAACTGTAATCCACATCACTGCAGGTAGCTGGGGTCATCAACTAAGAATAGTAACTCCACATACTATGACCTTGTTCAGTTAAAGATATATCTGTGGCATTTGCTTGAGTTTTCTCTGATGACTGCAGATCACCATTTGTTTGCATATAGATGGATGAAATTTCATTAGCCAGTGTCAATTTAGCTTGCTCAACGTTTTCTTTATTCAAAAATACATTCCCTTTGAATCGGGGATCCAGTAAAGTACCAATAGTATACAATTTCTCTGTCTCAACAGAATGGTAGCGCCTTTTAGTGACGCAAGCAAATCATTTCGGAAACCCTGTACTGAACCTAATTTTGGTTTGAAATTTTCTAGAGCACGAATGGTGCTATTCACTAAAGGAATTATTTCTGAAATTGTCACTTTACTTGAGCTGGCCACAAATGTAGCAAGACGAGATAGTTGCTAGAATTTACGAGAGAGCGCAGGATGTTAATTAGAATCACATAAAGAGCGATAGATGGTATTAGTGTAGCATATATGGTGTTTAAAATATAAAACTTGACTGAACTGACTTAACATGATATAGTCTTAGCTAGTTATTAGAACTAAATGTACATAAGTTAATAAGTTTTCATAATTTTTGTAATTAGATTAGTTATATTATTTGCTGTCTGTATTTGACATGTTCCATACCTTTTCTGGTCTCAGGAATAAAGATATTTAGTTATTAAAATACCACAAACATTAGGAAAGCATGCCAGCTTATAAATACTTTGTGGCTGAAAGAACGAGAACCGAAGAGAATCGTCGAGATCTTTCTAGTCAATGATTCATATGTGTCGTGATTACATGAGTCATCATTATTATTATTTTTTTTTGGATTCGAAAGATTCGAATTACGAAAATCGTGCGAAGATTCGAGTTTTCGAATCTCGAATCTTTTCAGGATTCGATGGATTCGAGGATTCGCGGATTCGAATGTCCCATCTCTAATATTGATACATGGGAGATTCTACTGTTTTGAAAAATAGTTATTTTTCTTAGAAGTTCAAAGTTTTCGTTTAGTTATGTTGTTATTGTAATAGAGATAATTTTATTGTCCAACAGATAAAATCCATTTAAAGGACAACAACTTCCTTAGCAGTTCAAATTTAATTGAGGATTTAGGTTGGTATTTAATGGGGTGAGTCACGTTCGCCCGCTTTAGAGTATATACTGTATCTCCGTGCTACTGTCATGTTGAGGTTAGCTCAAGCCGAATAGGGTTCTAAATGTCGGTGGATCATAATTCCCGAGGAATCATTTAGCCTCCCTCATTTCCCGGAGAGGGGGTGATAGATAATTTTTCCTATTCACCTCGGCTTCCCCTTATTAGCATCTTACGAAGGAAATGCTCACCTAGCCAACAAAAGAAAATAATATAAAATATAAATTTTGAAGAGGCCCTCGCCTTGTTAATTTTTCAGCGTCTTCATCGCCTTGTAACCCGGTGTGTCCTTTCTTCTTCATTGAGGATAGTACGACAGCTTGAAATCAGCTCAAATTCCATTCGATATAAATTGTGTTGGAATTGGAATAATCTGGATTTTTCTATAGTATATTATTATCATTATGATTATTATTATGATTGTTTTAATAAGATTCTTCAATACTAAGAAATGTCTACCAGGTGAAATATTTATTATAAACAACCGACTTGCGGGAGTACTCCACAACAACGTTCCTGCCTACGTATACATATTAATACAATAATTATTCTTAATTTTCGCAATGTCCCTTTAAAAGAAATATATATATATATATATATGAAACTAACGGCATTGAAAGTAAAATGGCATTCGCATTTTTTGAAGAAAGTTTGGAACTAATTATAACTAGGACTTACAAGGAAAGGTTCGCAACCCGCACACACCGAAATTTGGTAATTATGTAGAGCTGATTGAACTATGTAAAAGGCCGGTTTTTGTTTTTGCCAGTAACGTCTATGAAGGGGTGAAATGCTCCGCCAACAATGGTACCGTTTTTTGCCAATTACTCTGCAACTGTTGTAGGAAGCAAATATTCAAACATATGAGCAAATAACACTTGAAGAGGACTATTGAAACATGTTTGAACTGGTAACCCTTATTCCTAAAAATATTACCCCTACCAGCCTTAATTATTTGAAACAGAAACACCGATTTCGAAAAAGCTTGGTAATTATGTAGGACTGATTGAGATATGTAAAAGGCCGATTTCTGTTTCTGCCAGTAACGCTTATGAAGGGTGAAAAGCTCCCCAAAAGATGGGACTGTTTTTTGTCGATTATTCTGCAATTCTTGCACAAAGAAAATATTCAAAATATGGGCATACATGTATAGCGCACCAAACGCATAACTAACATAAGTATAACGGATTCATATAGGATATGTTTCGAGAGCTCTCTTGAAGCTCACACATCCATACGACTAAATATTTCTTTAGCTAGTTTTAACCACTTCAAAAGGCTTTTGGAGCAGTAACAGATAAAGGCTTTTACATGGTATAGTTCCAAATAACTGCCAAGTTTCATCAGAATCGGTGTCTCCGCAAATCAATGGGGACTAGAGATGGTAATTTTTTAAGAATAACGGTTACTAATTTAAACATGTTTTAATGGCCTCCTTGATGCGCTATATGTTCATATTTTAAATACTTTCTTCGTGCAGGAATTGCAGAGTAATTGACAAAAAACGGTCCCATCCTTGGGGGAGCCCTTACCTCTTCATAGGCGTTACTGGCAGAAACAGAAACCGGTCTTTTACATAGTTCAATCAGCTCTATATAATTAGCAAATTTCATCGAAATCGGTCTTTCTGCAAATCGTTGGGGGAGAAAGGGGTAATATTTTTAAGAATAAGGGTTACCGATTTAGACATACTTTAATAGCCCTCTTGAAACGTTATATGCTCATATGTTTGGGTATTTTGTTCTTGAAACAATTCCAGATTAATTGGCAAAAAACCAAAAGCAACCCAATTTTCAGAGGCGCTTTTCACCCCTTCGATGGCTTTAATCGCAGAAACAGAAAGCGACTCAACATAATTACCAAATCAGTGTGTGCAGGTTGGGAACCTTTCCTTGTTAGTTGAATTTGTTGTCAGGCTACAATTAGAGTTTTTGCTTCGACCAGAACGACATAATCCCTGAATCACTTTTAGTAGCATTGTTAATTGACATGAATTGACATAAATCATTGCTGGATTAAAGATACACCAGCATGTCAGATATTTTCGCCAACTTTGAATCACTGAAACTTATTCTATATTAGCTATTTATAGCAGTTGTTTTAGTAGCACATCCCCGATTTTGACACAGAATTTCCTATCAATATTTGTTTTCAATTTCTGTCACCTATTTCTATGCCAAAGTGTAGATACACATAGATATTTATTGTCTTCTTAACAACTAACTAGTTTTATCGGGTTGAAATTTACACACAAGTTGGCGTAAGATGTTAGAACACGAATACGATTCTGATACAGTATTCACGACCATTTCAAGGTTAAATTACTACACCTTATATATTCTTCAATTTGGCATAAAATATCATATCTTAAGATCTGTTGTGGTCCAGTAATGGACAATAGTATTTATGATCCGTAATAAACAATTGGAAACCTTCATTACATGCAATACATGTTTCACCAGTACACAACTAATTTGAAAAATTGATATATAGAAAAACTAGTACTTTGTTTTATATCACTTGTTTATTGAGACACAGACGTGACTATAGTTTCATCATATATCATGTCTTCTAGTGATATAACATAAAGTACTAGTTTTTCTGTATATCAATATGATTAACTATCACGAAGTAGTGGTTTCCACAATCATTGTTTAATTTGAACAAGTCCATCAATCTAATTTTAATCACATCAAACCAAAAATCTGGTTTCATAGAATACATATTTCATTTCCGTTGCCTCTAAACCCAGAAATTTTAAATCATAAAATATATTTTGTTAAAATGGATTGGTTTTCTTGTTAACTTAAAGTAGACAATAAATTCTTCCTCATAGTTTCTCCTTCAAATATAAAATATTAGAATATTTTAATACTCATTCATATGTGATAAAGTCCAAAATAATTCAGTCTGATAAAGTGAAAAGAACGACAAACAAATTCAGAGAAGTAATTGTCAATTCATATGAAACCCATAATTGCTCTAATTTTTTAAACAGAAATTCAGAATCTTCGTTAGTTGAAGATTGTAAATTTCAATTATTCTAATATAATAATTGTGTTTTATAATAGAATGTAATACAGCCGTACGCACTACGTTTCTTCAATAAATAGAACCCAATTGTTTTGTTTTGTTTTGCTTTTTTCTGAGCACAGCGACATTACATAATTACTCGCATGTCATTATTATTACGCACGCATGTTTCTTACGTTAGTGAAATGGTAATGAGTAGGAAGGCGTAAGTAGTACTAAAAACCGGATCTCTACGGTATTTCCGTGCAAGGGTCATAGTTGTCTGTTTATGACTCTCTCTGTAGACATTCAATAGGAATTCCTATCGTGGTTTGGGGTATCCCTGACGTCCATTCATCGATCCCCTACCATCTTCGCTCCCTAATATTTTAGTTTTCGAAACAACACTGGGCTTCAGTATATTTTAAATTATCTTAGATGATAGTACTGTGAAAGTAAGAGACTATAGTGAAATAAGCAGTTTACGTTTGGAGCAAGATGTAAGTTTTTGCTTGAATAAGTAAATACCAATATCGCAAATGGTTTGAGTAGTTGTAACGAAAGAACTAAATAAGTGTCTAAAAAATTTGGGAAAATGAAATAGTATTTTATTAATGGAAGATATATATTTAACTGTGTGAAATAGTAAATTGATTAATGTTCAAAAAATGATTGTGAGAATAACTGGTAAATATAGAATTAGTATTAAAACTGCATTTTTTGCGTTTTTTATGTTGTAAATTCTTTGTTCTAGTCGCTTAATTTTTACTGGTTTAAAGGCAGAATATTGATGTGGGTATAATATGTTAAATAAAGTAAAAGAAAACCAACATAATTATAAGAGAAACAATTCAAACTAATTCAGCTTAAATTAGTACTTGGCTATCCAATGTAGTTTTATATAATTGGTAAAACTAATTATTTTCGCGCTTATCTAGTTTAAATTCAATTTGTCCCACGGATTTGAATTAAAACTGCGTAATATTACAAAATAGTTAGGTAACATTTCTTTTACTGAAGCATTTTAGTTCAGTGTCACAATTTACATGTATTTATGATTTTAATTAAAGGTGGTATTTAACTGTTCGTTTTGTTAACGCAATGCGTTGACATACTTAAAGTAGTTCATCCTTCAACTTCGCCAATATTTTTATCTTAAAATTATTTTGTTTTGAATTTGAAAGGATAATGAAAACTTGTCTTGAATAGAAATTCCTTTAAACAAGATCAAACAAGCAAACTATTTTCTAGTTTACTTGAGTGTACGTCTAATGCAAGCCATCAAGAGCAGATATAAGTTTGTATGAGGTATGTTGATTTAGGAAATACAGAAGTGAATATTGACCAAAGGTTTTTAGTATTTTGTCCTGCAACAGATAAGATTGGTGACTAAAGTATTTGGTATTAAAGATTATGGAGGAAAATGAGTAAGGTAATTTGCGCGGCCATACGACAATAGTTTAAAGATGATCGGGGTGTGCAAAAATAATTTTGGATAGTAACCCTAAAGCATTTTGTGCTCTGTTTTAATCACAGTTTAAACCTTGCTCTAAACGACGCTGCAAACACCAATTTAGCCAGTACAAATTTTTCGTTATTCAAGAGCTTTATTTTTTCCGCTTCCACTAATCATTGGTGTGTTTCAAATTTAGCATTGAAACCTTTGTTAGCTACGAGGTGGTTGATCCGGATAGATGCAATAATCCTATTAAAGTTTCTATTAAGAGAAGTTATATGTGCCCTCTATGAAATAATCGAAAAAAATTAAAAACACTTATTTAAGAAAAAGAATGGAAAAAAGTTCTATAAGTATGGCAGTTTTATAAGACAGTGAGTAAAATATAAGAAGCCATTTCGTGATTTTACTATATATATGATATGAAATAAAGTTGATGTCAAGCAATATTCTTCAAGCTAAATTTTCAAATCATTTCTCAGGTGATTGAAAGTCAAAACGAACCAAACTGGTTTTTGAAAGAATATAGATCTGATAAAGGTTTATTTTATATCAAAAAACGAAGGAAGCATTAACTAGTGAAAATCTTTGCGATATAAATACATATCATTTATATCGCAAAGATTTTCACTAGTCAATACTTCCTCCTAGAATTTATCCATGAATTGCAATGTTGTTTCATCGGTTGAAACTCACTCCTTTCCTAACATTTTATATTGCTTTGCCCATTAAAATAATTTTAAGTCAATTTCAGTAGCTACAGCAGAGAAATCATTTTCAACCGAAAGTAATTAAAAGTTATTTGAGATCTTCTATTAGTCAAGAAATATTAGTAAACCTTGGAATTATTTCTATTGGGAGTGCTGTTTAAAAAATTGGATATTGATTTACTTATACATCAATTTGCTAAAACTAAAACTCAAAAATAAAATTTTCATAATTTTAACTGTTACCAAATGTTGAAATTATTTTGAATAGAATTGTTTTAGCTTGTTTGTTGGTTTATTATAACATATGTTAATGTAAATTAATGTTAATACATAATTAAAACAAAATATTATTTATGTACATTTATACATGACACGCACACCTCTCTTAAATTATAGGTATATTTTAAAAATAGCATAAATTGTTAAATAATGAAAAAGAGATGATAGTGTAGCATTCTATTGGATAATTTTCCCTAATATTGCCATTGCATCAAATACTGAAACTTAAAAGATTTATCCATATCAATCGATGATTGGTAGGAATAAAATAATTATAACATAGATGAAAGAAGTAAATGGAAATAATTTTTCTGTGAATCTTTTCGTTATTAAAATAATCATATGAAACCAAAGCGACATATTCTGTTTGGAAAACACTCTTACTAGGAAATAATATGTAAAATTAATACAACATTTTCTAGATAAAATACTTTTCACCAATTTTATTTTAATGTTTCAATGCCCAAAGTCGTCTTTCAATTCATTGGTTTTCAATTGTATATTTCGTTTGCATTCTGCAGGATTTATTCCGCGCGCAATTTTGCTAAAATCCCGTTTTGTTTTATAGCCGATTCGTCTTTGGATTTCCCAATAAGTATTTTAAGGTATCCTTTGATGCAAAACACTTTTTATGTTATGTTGCAGAAATGTAGTTGAAACATTGGAATCTTCCAATGTATATGTTTGATTTGGGTAATTTACGTGGGAGTAAGTGCTGTCGAATTTCTTATATCGGTTTTTTCCTTTTGAAGTGCTTTAGAATTACATTTATCAGGGAATTGCTATGTATGTAGAATTGTATTTTGGTACCCTTCAATTGCTCTTTTGCTCTCAAATTTGTCTTTGGTTGGCAGGGACTTAACTAATTTGTTATGGAAATAAAAGGAGACCTTTCTATGGTTATGAATAGATTCACATGGATTACTTTCATATAGACATCAATTTCTAATTTATCTCTATTTCTTGGAACTAAATTATTATCATTGTCATTAGTCGATCTTTACGTCAATAACAGAAGTGATGATGCGCGAACAATGGGTTTCCCAGTACCGTGTCTTCTCCTTTTATTTACAATTTGTTAGCTCGTTATAATTGTAAATAAAGTAAGTTGATGTAAAGAGTTAGAGATTGTAAATAAGGTTAACAGTAGGTAAGTAACTTGTTTGCTTTTCGCAATACAATTCGCGAAATTGCAGAGTATCTATAAAATTTCCTGTATTTGAACAGCGGAAGTAAAGTATAATGTACAGCGCACACGAAAATAACTTATGAACAACAAAAGATTGTTTTTAATTTAGCAACCAGTTATATTGGACACTGCAATGGGAAACCCATGATCTCTTCATCATTGATTTATTTATTAGCAATTTTGTTTTTCAGTAAGTTTGAACGGTCATTTTCGCAGAATAGGCATAAGTATTTATTGAGCTTATATAAAACAGCACAACAGGTCTTAAAGGCCCAGTGCTTAGGAGTCACCGAGCCGTATATATAGGTATACCGTACCGCCCATGACCCGCCAACTAGTATTTCCTTACTTTTCTCAGCGTATTAGAGGTAAAAGACTCAACTATTTGTAGACAAATTACAGTAAAAACTCTATTCACTAATAAGCACGTATGCCTCCAAAATGATTCGATACTTTATTATTTATTCATTCATAATATTATTTAGTTCATTTATTATAAACTTCAAGCTTCTGGAAGAATCAGGTATATACTTCCTAAACTATAGAGCAACCTGCATCAGCAAATTTTAAATGATGTCCAGCATTCCATGTACCCAATATCGGAGGAATCTTCAATCATCGTATGAGGCATTTTGAAAACCTGTCGCGTATATATGTGTATATTTAAAGCATCTAATAATACTTTGATCAAGTGACTGATGCAATAAGGTTGTATTGGGTTGTAACAAAACCACTTGAACATCTCCATTTTCTGTGACTAGTGATACAGCATGCCCAAGATCGTTTTCAATTATCAAAAAATTAAAATCTTTGAATAGTAATGTCTCCTTTCCAAAAATATTTTCTCTTACGAAATAAAATACCAATGAAACTATTCCGTATTAAAACAGGCTTGACCCAGTCCTTCCGATTGGATTGCAAAAAAAACAGGTAGACAATTTTTATATTTGTGCTTTGCTTTGAACACGGGGTTCCGTGTTCGGTAACCAATTCAGGTTTAATCATATGACGAGCTGCATTTGCACAAAGTACCATCAGTCTGTCCTTCATTGTTTTAACGACTGGTGCTTTTTTCGCAGTCTTATAAATGTAAACCCAATGGGGAATCTTTTTGCATATAAGTCCGGTTTCATCACAATTAAAAATTTGCTTAGGATAATAATCTTTTTCAGCAATAAGTTGTTTAAATTTTCCTAGAAACGAGGCAGTAGTTATATGATTAGCTGACGCACATTCCCTCGTGTTTTTTATGTTTTCTAGATTAGGCCGAGCCCTACTTGCTGTGGATAACTTTCCTTCCTCTTCTACTTCGTCTGGAAGTTGTCTTTATATAGAATAAACGCCTTTTGTTGTAACATCTTACCATCAATGGAAATATTTTCTCTCGTCATGTCTTCCACCCACTAGTTTAAAGTTCTTTCTACTTTAACCAATATCTGATTACGTATTGTAATTGTAACTTTCGCAGCTTGGGCCTCAGAGGAAAAGCTAGCTCAAAGATTTTCTTTCTTTTTCAAAATTTCACGTAAATTTTGTAGATCTTGGCTACAGCTGCAATAAACTTTCTTCTGTTTCAATCATAGCAATAATATTTGATTTTCCACTAATACTGAGCACTTCACGTGTTCTTTTCGATTTAGAAGTCATTTTAAAATATTTTACAATTTAGTTGCTTGTATTTAAACGAATTTATTAAATATGATAACAAACAAGCACTATCTTTTCGGTAGTTGTAATAAAACGAAACAAAATTAACAAAGATACATTTATTCAAGTACATAAATGCGTGTGACAGCTTAAGCACGTTTCAACATGTTTAACTCGTACGTCAGCGTGCGTTTGATAGTTTCCCAGTCAGCAGATACGGGAATATTACTGTATATCATATTTTCGACCAACATATACAAGTTGGTGAATAGATTGAAGAGCAGGAATACACATTTCACATGACTAGCGCTATCGAAGTGACTTAAAAATATATATTACTAGAATGTATTCCTATAGTGTAGCTGTAGCTACCGATAGAACCCTCGAAAGCAATAAATGTTTAGGATTGAGATTATGCTGTGGTGTAAATCATCATTCCTATATTAACACCAATGTGTACCAATGCGTTGCATATACGTACTTTATTGCATAAAAGTAGTGAAATGAGGTTAGCGGGAAAAGGAACTTGACCCGAACTTTATGTACTGTTTGTTCACAGTCTCAAAAAAGCACCTTACTTCCCTAGTACTCCAACAGTACCTTTTTTGCTTACTTGTCCCATATACGCTACCGTTCATAAGTATTTTGGCACCTCAAATTTCAGGGTAAATCACTAAATATTTAAATAGAACTATTAAAATATGTATTAGGTATTTAAATATACACAAAAATAGAACTTTAACAATTAAAATTATTTACTTGACCTAAATTTCAGATTCGTCTGTGAGACCTTTACTTTTAATCATTGCGTCGCATAATCTGGAGAATCTTTGCAATTAATTTTAATAATGTTTCCGGAGTTATTTGAGTCTATGCTACCTATAGTTTATTACACATGTCATGTGCTGTAGTTGGAGCAACATCCCGATCGAGTTCTCCCTATAATAACTCGATGGAATCCAAGTCCGAGCTTCAGGGTGCCCATTTGATGATTTCAGGTTCCTCTTCCTCTTCCCACTGTTCTAAATATTGCTTGTATAATTTCGAGGTGTGTTTTGGGTCATTGTCGTATTAGAATATAATATTCTGACCAACGGGTATTCACTCAAAGATGCGTTTGCATTGCTCTTCCCTCATTATGCCTTAAATTTTGACAAGATCACCTGCGGACGTACCAGCAAAACAACTCCAAATCACTAACGCACCACAGCCGTGTTTGACGGTGTGATAGACTAGACATGGGCAAGCCCCGGCCCTCGAGTAAGATTTGTTCAGCCTGCCATTGAATTGAACCGTTATATCTTAGCACAACCGGTCAAGCTTTCTTCAATTGTTTTTGTTTTGGCCCGTGGCCCATCCTAATTTTGGTTTGCCCCCTACAGAAAAAAGTTGCCCATTCCTAGTATAGACTGTGCATTGCTGTAGTGCTTGTTCACTTTCAGATCTTTTTACAAACACTCGAACCGAAAATTTCGCGTTTCGAATTTGGATTCGTCGGTTCACAATATATGGTCCAATCTTCTATTGTCCAATTTCGATGTTCACGTGCCCATTGTAACTTCTTTTTCTTATTGATTTGGCGAAGCAAGGGCTTTTGCATCGCAATTCGTCCGTGAAGCTGGCTTTTGCAGACGGTGTTTAACCGTGGACACACTAATCGGCTTCGGAAGTGCAGTATTGATTTCTACCGCGATTTCTGGAGCTGTTTTTCTTCTATTACGCTAGCTGGATACCATGATTGCAATATCTTGAGGTGTTGTTGCCAACCTTGCTCTATCACTCCTTACTTTACTTAGAAAACTGCCACTTCCATGGTACTTTTTGATGTTATAATTACAGGATTTAAATATAATTTTCTAGCAATTTGACGGTTACTTAGGTTAAGTTAGGTTGTGCTACTATCAGAGCACGCGTTTCAACACTAATTTCGTTCCTTCTCGGCATGTTTTAAAGTTTTAAACGAAATTATAAATAACATCCGTTAAGAGATGTTGTCGCTACTAACATGGAACGATAACTGATCGTAAAAATATTACTTCAAATGGCTTTATTATAGCTTCATGATTCATAGTAAAATTACCAACTGTTAAATTTTTCTGGAATTTCAAGGAATACGCTCTTTGTCGTCGCTACTACCTACGTTTTTATGACGGTATTATCTCTCATATGGATAAAAGAAGTAAATAGACCGAGATTATTTAATGAATTTCAGTGAATCGTACTGATACTTTTCAATAATACTGGAATGTATTTTGTAAATGCATTCTTTGTATACAAAAATCTAAAATCCAAGGGTGCCTAAATACTTATTATTATCATATTATTTAATGATCAACAATAATGGCATAAGGAGTTCATATAAAATCGTATACCACTAAAGCCTTACAAATGTTAAACACGGTTGAAATCATAATTATTACCCATGAAAACACACTCAGAAAGAGGGCAAGGAACGAGGACTTAAGATAACAGAGTAATATTCTAAATATACAGAAATTGGTAAGAAAAGACGAAAATACCGAAACAAGTTAACGGCAAGACTGGCAAAAAAGGCAAAAACTAAACCAAACCAAACGAACGAAGACAACCAGGAGGACTCCCGAAGAGACGGAAAGAATCCTTGACGTTTACATTCGATGAGATGTGAGAGGCAAAAACAGGTATGTTGGTATAAACCATGTATTATGTAGGAATGAAGAAGGAGAAGAATTGAATAACATAACATACTTAATCGTTTATTTTTCGTTTGTGGTCATTTATTTGCCAGCGTTATTGAAATTAAGGAAAGCTATGAAAGCAAAAATGGTTTTAAATTGCAACTAATTATCTAGGTGTACTTCCTGAAATAAATATATTCATGTTCATGTAGTTAAATATTAGAAAATGTTTTGCACTTGTTAAAGCAAACAATTTTATGACGATATGTTCTGAGATCATTTGTTACTTTGTAAACCGATCGTTATTATTTATTTTTTATTTATGTACAAGTAAGTATTCCATATTTCTATTGTTTTGTAGAATCTGCGTCATTAACGTAATTAAATGAGCAATAAAGCATCTGCGGCTGCAATTCACGGACCGCAAATTGAAAACATGTAATTAGTCGAATTCTTATTTATGATTACAATGTGATTTGTTTCAATTTAAAAATAAAACTAAGACTAAGTGGGGGTTATGGTGCGGTTTATTATTGAGCAGTTTCATTATCCTACGCGCAGAATATAAATTTAAAAAATGGAAAGAAAACGCAGTAATGCTTCGTTAAGTCTTTACCAATTTGGAACGAATAATTAGTTGGCTGCACAGATAGTACACTAGGCAGACTATTGGACCATTCTACAAAATCAAATATCAGTTACTTGGGTCAGCATTTGGACAGGTAACAATTGCCAATACATAAAAGAGTAAGAAAGAAAAAAATTAATGACCTAATTTTACCACATGCGTTGAGTTCAAAACTCAGAAATATTTTCGTTTTGATAACTGTGCTCAACTTGGACAGCAAATATCCTCTTTCAATAAGATCAACAGTTACGACTGTAAGTTCTTGGAGATCAATTTATTATTCACCAATAAACTGAAGACTAAAGATTTACTGAAAAAGATAAATCAATTTCTTTACACTATTTTGCTATGACAGAATGGCATATACAATAGCACACTATAGCGTAACCGTAAATGTTGATTTTGTCTAAGCATAAAATAACATTTAGATCAGACTGTAGGAATAATGGTTTGGAATCAACATGAACTCTTATTTGAAACAGAATGATAAGAGTTTGTTACATTGAGAGGGTTCGTTAACCATTGCTCCTGTTCGCTTGCAATCAAATGAGAAGGATAATTTTGAGAGGATAAAAGTCAAACCGATGCAAAACGAACACCGTTTTTCGTAATTCTTTAATGGTAATGGTATTACACTGGTGATTCCAAAAGTAATAGAAATAGCTACATGTTGTGTTCTGTTACAAAAATTATAAATAAATAAATAAATGGTATATTTGGTTAATTTGGTAAACATAGGTTACATAACTGATATAAGATATTGCTATGCCACAGAATTAATGGTCTTCTCAGAACAGTCGCATTCTCAATTAGGATTTCCTAGTATAATTTTTGGCAAAAACATTAATATTTACTTAATTATATACACTGAGTTATGGATTACAGTTTTTAAATGGTCGTGTAGTTTGTTTTTTTTTCTCGTCATTTTTTTGTATGAGGATTACAAGTTCTTTTTTCGTTAATTGCTGTCTAACTATAAAGAGTTATTAAGTGCTAAATTACAAACCAGTTATATTAATTTATTGTGTAATCGGTTAATTTTCGGTTTGGTATCTATAGTTAATAATAGTGATTTGTTTTTTTTTGTGCCAAATCTCTTACAATGACAATGGGCAATAGATCAATGTAATTTACACCGTTAAATTCGATACTTTTTGCAAATGAAAACTGTTCGCAAACGTATTGTTCTGTTTTTTATATATACATACGTATATACATATAAATCATATAATTTAAAGCAGAAGAATACTAACAAAAACGGTATATTACTTGCACATGCATATATTCACTTCTATAATTATTTAAATACTTATATCTCAGAATGTCATTTCGATGTAACACATACTTTTATATTCACTTTAACCTTCAGGATTATTTAAAGAAGCATCTGTTAATTTTCGATATCTTAAGCGGAAACAATTAGCCCATCCTATTTTCATTGACGTTCACATTAGTACCATAACAATGTAGTACGTAAGTTTTTACGTGTCAATCAACCTTGGGGTTTTAGAACAGAAACCAAGACAGGTGCACGTAAGTTCAAACATGGCGGGTAATGTGTCTTACGTTCTTTTTTTTTTAGATGTTAATATTTAAAGATAATATGTTAATATTGTAAATATCTGAGGGGTTTCCCATATTCACTGTACACGCTAACTAATTTTCAAAAATCCATAAATGTATTTAAGTTAAGTAAATAAATAGATATTTAATATTTGGGAGAACTGCCAGTAAGTTATTGGCTGTTACAACAAAAGGACGCGTGCAACAAATGATAGCAACGATAATTGGATATCCGACAATTTGAGTATGGACGTATAGGTTGGAACAAAATCAATAAAATGTGTAAATAATGAAACAAAAAAAACAGTCGGACACATCAAACTTAATTTTTAAATGTGCAAATTTTTACAAAAAATTTGTGACGTTATTATTATCGTAGTTATGACGTCACCTACTTTTGTTTTAAATGGTAACCACAATTTTTAATAGCTCCATTTGGAGGAGAACGTTTTTCAATACACAGAACGATGATTCCTGAGATAGGTTACATAACAAGATTATTCAGAAAAAGATATGTTGAATATTCTTAACATTTTCATTTACGTTCAGTTGTAATTTTTTGTTTAAGATTGAAAAATGAAGAAGAGAAGTTCAAGAAATGTTCCTAAAGAATTCAGTTTTTTCGCGGTTTCTTTTTCGTCACAATCCGATCGTATTTACCATATTTATTTTTTTTAACATTTCAATGTAAAATGTATTGTTAATTCTGTGCTGTCAGGTTTGACAAACGTTATTTGCCTTTTAATTCATTGACATAAAACCAGAAATGGCACGTTTAAGCGAAGCCCAAAAATTGAAATTTTAATCATGATTGGTTTTGGAGGCAATTTCCGGACATAAAAAGAAGCTGGCGAATTGTTCAATAATAAGTACCCTGATCGGCTTATTACGTGATAAACATAGTAAGATAACATAAGTAAGATATAACGCAAATTTTTAAGACCTGGGTCACGTAAAAGATAACTTAACAAAGGCGCCCAGCAATTCCAGAAGAAAAGCAATTGGATGTTGTACTAACGTTTCAAAGAAATCCTCACAAATTATGCCGTGAGGTCTCATTGCAGGAAGCAATTAGTAACTCTACCGTTTTGAAATCTCTAAGAAAGACAAAATTGCATTAGTACAAAATAAAATTAGTTCAAAGGATTTCACCAGGATGAAGAAGAGTTGAATTTTGTGGCTAATGATAGACCGATGTAATAACGATCTGGAACTTTCAAGACGTATAATTTTCATCGACGAAGCTACCTTCCGCCTAAAGGTGTCTGTTAATAGGCAAAGCTGTAGATACTGGGCATCTGAAAATCCAGACTGAATGATGGAAGGACGCACAATTCCGACAAAAAATTAACGTATGGGCAAGGATTGTCGGTAATTCAGTCATAGGCCCGTTTTCTTCTTATTGAAGGTGCATTAAATGGAGAAAATTATTAGCTGAACATTTCCTCTTGCTGGATAGCACCTTATGGTTCCAGCAGGATGGTGCAGCGCCACATTATTTTCTAGCTGTTCATAACTATCTGAGTACTCTTTTCTCAAATAAATGGATTGGTAGGCGAGGAACAATTGAATGGGTAGCAAGATCTCCCGAACTGACTCCACTCGATTTCTTCCTATGGGGTTATCTCAAATCTAAAATGTATCTAAACCGACCTAATAATATTGAAAATTTGAAGATTAGAATAAGCGAGGAAATCAAATTAATAGTTCCCCAAATATTAAATGTGTCATAAGCGAATTTGAACATTGCCTTGCCTATTGTTAACACGTAAATGGTATTAGTTTGAACTATAATAATCAAATTTGAATAATTTTAAATTTGTTTGTAACTTTTGACTTTTTAGTTAAACTTTGATTGCTAAATTAAATAATACACCAAATATCTTTTCTCAGAGATCTTGTCATGTAACCTATCTGGAAATCATCGTTTGGTATGCAGAAAAACATTCTCAAAATGGCGCTATCGAAAATTGGGGTTACCATTTTAAAGAAAAGGCGACGTCATACTTGCGACAATAATGACGTCACAAAATACGCTCTTGTAGAAATTTTCCCATTTATAAATTATATATACATATATTGTAGTATCTACTACTATTAATTTGGAGATTAAAAGTCTCTTACAGAAGCCACTTACAGAAATCTTAAACACCGTGTATACGGCATAACAGTTTTGTTAACGATATACATTAATGAAGCAATAATAATGTAATTGTATTGGATTGTATTAGTTTCACATCTCAAATTAGTATCAAGATCAAAACTGTGAAAACTAAGAAACTATCCACTTGGAAGTGCCATAATACCCTGTTAAATCATTGTGAATATAAAAATGTTCTAGTAGGTATAAATTAGAGTAAAATCCCTAATATTTTCTAGACAAGCTCATCATAGTAAGAAATTACCAATATTTTCTAAATGGAGAAAAATTATAAAAATAGTAGGAATGCCATGTGTGTGTCAGAAATAAGATGTTGGATGTCTATAAATTATGGCATACAAAAATACATGCAAAATAGAAATTTTGAGGAAATTTTTGGTAACTACAGGAATTTGTCTTCTTCTTCGTTGATTTGCTTAAATTGGTGTTCGAGTTATCTTAAATTTTTTCATTTACCATATTTCGTTAAAGCATCCGCTCCTTCGTTATATTTGATGCTAATTTGACTCATTATCCAGTACCTCTCACATTTACGTTGTGAGAACAATAGACGTAGATCTTAACGTATCTATTCTTCTATGAGACGAAATAAACAGTCGCTCAATTCATTAATAAAATCTGTAAGCACAGAAACTGTTACACGGCCGAAATTTGCTAGATTTACTGGCGACATGGTACATACATACATATATAGTACACGGTATAATAATTGTGTAACACTTTCAAATTTCTATTTCTGTGTCAAATTGCCAGACTCATAAAAAAATCCGAAAGTGAGATTTTCGTAATCTACGCTACAATCTAAGATGAGTTATTTATCGGGGGCATCCAACTTTTGCGCGATTAAATGTCCGCATCCTGTTCTCGTGAATCTATGTTTATGTAATTTAATAACTTGATTAATTATTTAATTCTTAGCAAAGTGCTTCCAACAAAAAAGATCCCGACAAACACCTGCATAGGTTTACAATTCACAACTGTCATTTTTTTATTGTTAAACGCGTTTATTTTGGGGCAAAATATTTAACAAAATTTATCCTATTTTTGTTTCTTACAATAACGTGCTATGTATGGCAGTAGTATGAAATAGATATACAGGTGATCATTTGAAAACTTCCCACCTTGAAGAACTCTTTAATTAATAAAATTATCAAAAATCACTAAAACAGGTCAATGTTATTTTGAAGGGGGACATTTAATAACCTATTCCAATCAGTTGGGAAACGTTCACCCTCCCCTTCAGCTACCCCCATCCCAAAATTTTAAATGGCACTACCCCATATGTGATACATCATTTTAAAGGGTATAAAATTCTCAATATTTTAAAGCAAAGAAAATTAAAATCGGCCGAGCCGTTCATGAATTAGAGACAAAAATGTATTAAACCGGAAAATTAACTGACAAACGTTGACGATATCGATAACAATCACCTATTTATGAACACAACAGTTGCAAATAATTAACTACAACAATGCAAAATAAACTTTCATTAATTAACAAGAGTTTACAAATTACCTAAAACTAAAACTCAAAAACGTAAACAATTAAATTTATCGTAATAGATTCTCGAATTGCGCTCCATTGGTTGCTAGGCAATCATAAAGCCTATGTTCAAACTCTCTTCTAACATTTTCGAAAACTCGCCGCGGAATCAATTGGCATTCGGATGTTATTCGTTGTTTCAGTTCGTCGATGTTGGCTGGGGAGTTTTATAGACGACGGATTTAAGGTGGCCCCAAAGGAAAAAGTCGAGGGGGAAAGGTCAGGAGATCTTGCTGGCCACTCTACTGCTCCTCTTCTTCCAATCCACCTCTCTGGAAACTTGTTATTCAACCAGTTTCGAACTGGTACCACAAAATGTGGTGGGGCACCATCTTGCTGAAAATAAACTTGATTTTCATCCAAAATTAAGTTTCCTTCGTCGTCTACTTGATTTTCTATTGCTTCCGTAATCAAGGGATCTATGACATCTTCCAACATATTGAGATAAATAGTACCATTTAAATTTTCATTAATAAATAACGGACCAATGACCGAGTCCCCCAGTATACCAGCCCACACATTAATTTTTTGTGGCCACTGAGTATGCGTTTCTCTAAATAGATTCGGGTTTTCATCATTCCAATAACGACAATTATGACGATTAACATAGCCATTCAAAAAAAAAAGTACATTCGTCACTGAAGCAAATATTTTGAATTAGATTTGGAGTGGTATTTATCATCACAGTCATTTGTTCACAAAATTGAAGTCGTCTATCGAAATCATCTTCATTTAGAGCTTGGTGATTTTGAAGTTTGTATGGATGCCATTTATGAAGTTTTAAAACTTTCTGAACAGACCCATACGAAAAACCAGTTATGTTGCACACTTGCCGAATTGAGCTCGTATGATTTGCAGCAAATTGTCCTAATATTTCTATTTGAGAGTCCTCATTCACAATTCGAGGTTGTGTCCTTTTTTTATTTGCTACTGATCCAGTTTCTTTAAATTTTCCTACCAAATCTAAAACGTATCGATGGGATACATGGTTATTTGGATGTCTTGCATTAAATTCCTTGGCTGTTCGTCGAGCACACTGACTTTCAGCTCCATAAATGAAAATTATTTCAATTCTCTCTTCTAAAGTGTATGTCATTTTAGTGACACAATTAGCACAAACGCTACCCCAAATCAAAGGAGTCTAAAGTTATCTGAAGCGGCGATATTTAATTCCTGAATTCTACAACAATTGACACTTTGAACTTGTACGACGCACGTTCTTTTGTTTCAAAGCAAAACGTAGGTAGATGGCTTGATCAACCACTCAAAATGGGCATTATCAAGACACGTAATCTGACACGTAATTAGATAGATTAAATAATCAGGTAGATTAAATAAGTGTTGTGTTCATAAATAGGTGATTGTTATCGATATCGTCAACGTTTGTCAGTTAATTTTCCGGTTTAATACATTTTTGTCTCTAATTCATGAACGGCTCGGCCGATTTTAATTTTCTTTGCTTTAAAATATTGAGAATTTTATACCCTTTAAAATGATGTATCACATATGGGATAGTGCCATTTAAAATTTTGGGATGGGGGTAGCTGAAAGGGAGGGTGAACGTTTTCCAACTGATTGGAATAGGTTATTAAATGTCCCCCTTCAAAATAACATTGACCTGTTTTAGTGATTTTTGATAATTTTATTAATTAAAGAGTTCTTCAAGGTGGGAAGTTTTCAAATGATCACCTGTATATCTTTCCATAACGATAAGTTAGTTAAAACAATTATTTTATATAGACTGGAAAGTAATATGTCGGTTGCCGTAAATAAATCATATATGGAATGAGTTTTGCATCCCATAATTTTTCGTTAGTATGTTGAGATTCAGTGATCTGAGATAGGCTCAAAACTGTTTGTGAAAATAAATTCTCAAAGATTCCTTTTTTCAGTTATAGCTGTTATTCATTCCATGTAACCCTACATAAGGGAATATTTGAAATACTAGTTTTTTAATATGGGAACCTGAACTCATCGCACTTAAATAGTATAATCCGATTACAACAATCGATAATTACGGACAGTTAATACTAATGTTCCAAACGTTGAAATAGCACAGGACATAAGTAAAACAAAAATGCATACAGTGATCGTAGATAGTTTAAGCATTACCATAACCAAATACCACAGCTAAAGTATAAATTTTACAATTTATGGACGAGTTTGGTCATATTTATCCTTCCAAATGTTGTTTAAAGAACACCATATTCACTCTTCCTAGCAAAGTAGGGTTAATTTTTTTCAATAATATTTGTACATAGATACCCAAAGCCCTTTACTACTGTTATTGTCAAAGTTCTAGGCCGCACACGGCATAACCAAAATACACCTAACAACCAGTGTTTAGAGCTCGCAAATTTGTTCACTGAAGATGGTATTTTAGTTATTAGACTTTGCGGTTAAGGAATATAATACATAAATTAGCAACAACAAATACTAAAGAAACTCATCTTTAGAAAATTATTAACTGAAATATTTTTCCATTTTCCTCTTGATATTGTGGATCAGTGCTTATCTTATTGCCAAATTAAAGATGGCAGGCTCTTTCATAATGCATGATTTCCTTTATTTGATTCCAATGAATAAAAACTTTTCTCGGTATCCATCTAACTTATTGATCTTTGCTTTTCGCACTGTAATTAAATATGTAATCGGTGATACCACGTGCTACTAATATTACATAAACTCAATGTAGCACAAGAACAATTTGGTTGTATTATGATTATGCATCTTGTTGTTATGTAAAATAGACCTGCAGATGTGCTTTTGAGCAGAAACGGTACTTTAGGAGATTATTCTATACTTAGATAAACTCTTGTAACACATATTGTTTCCTCTAATTATATTAAATTAATTGGCGGTAGACTTCAATCTATTGGATCGTAAATGCAGCGCACGCGTGTTAAAATTTAAAATGCATATGAATGTTAAACACGTTTAGAAATAATAGATGTATTGAAGCATTATATTTATAGCTAATATAACGAAAAAGACACTCAAACGTAAAACTAATATACGGATAATTACCGAATTATAAAAAAGAAGCATTTTTGGTCATTTTATGTAATCCATCTACAAAAGATTTAATTCGAATATCAATTGATCCGGATAATTGAGATTCTACTGTGTTACCAAACAAACGAGCACTATAAAGTTCGCCAGAATAATTGTTATTCTTTAAGATTCCCGAGAAAATGCACACGCTCATATACCAGTATAAAAATATGTAAGCAAAACTAAACTGAAGGTATACAGAAACAAAATACTAAAATCAAGTAAATAATTAAAACACATTTAGATGTACACTACCGACCATAAGTCTTGACCCACCTGCATAATTGGAAAGTATTCAAATAAACGATACTTTATCGCTAAGAAAAATTAAACTGTAAATACGAGATAGATTACAAATCCCTCTCTAATGAGCGTGTACGTAATGGGCTAACTGAAATTAAGATATCGGTATGACTCTTTTCCGGTCTATATACGTTCAGGTAGACAGATTAGATAATGACTGGTTCCTCGGAAATGTTTATTACGACCGTCATAAAATGATAATAGACAACACACGCATTTGAATATAATGAAAAATATAGTTTGCATTCAGCTTTCGTATTGCAAGCAGTAAATAGTGAAGAGTTTATGCAATTTTTAAAAGAGAGAGTAACGTGAAAGTAATGTCGGTAAGAAAGGAATTGTCGATAGAAACGCCTGCTCAAATAGTGGTATACCACAATATCGGTAAAAGTAACCGACCAATTGCTGAATTACTGAAAGTAAATCGTAGAACTCTGGATTATAATGTTAAAAGGTATCAAACAAGTGCTAGTGTATCCAATAAACAGCGACCCAGACGACCAAAAATAACAACACTGGTAAAATATCGCGCAATGATAGTCACAAGCAAACAAAATCAACGAAAAACAGCGCCAGAAATTCCTGTCGAAATGAATATTTCGCGCCCAAAACCGGTTAGCGCCGTCACAGTAAAGAGGCGAACTGATTTGAACAAAAGAGTTGCTATGCGGAAACCGTTATTACGCAAAGAAAGCAAAGCAACACGGTTAGCATGAGCGAGAGGGCGCATAGACTGCACGTTAGAAGATTGGAAAAAATTGCTCTGGACCGACTAGTGTAAATTTCTCACCTTTGGTTCAAACAGAGCAACTTTTGTCCGTAGATCGAAAGGGCAACGAGCACTTGCATTATGTATTACACCAACAATAAAACATGAGGGAGGATCAGTGATGATTTGGGGTTGTTTTAGCGATACGTCTGTGGGCGATTTTATCAAAATAGATGGTATGCTTAGAAAATAAGGCTATAGCGAGACTTTGGAGACGAATCCCATTTCATCTGGAACACGAATAATCGGTGAAAACTTTGTATACCAACACGATAATGATCCAAAGTACAGTACCAAGATGCCGTGAGTATTTAGAATACTGAAGCACAGAAGGAAAATTGTTATTATGAAATGGCTGCCCAAAGTTCAGATCTCAATCTGGTTGAGCTTTTGTGGTAGGAACTCGACTGATAGGTTCGAAAATCTGCTCCAACATCGCCAACAGCACTTTGAGCGGAACTATAGCATGTGTGGTGGAAAATAAAGCCTGTAACACTGCGCACATACAACTGTTAAAGTTATTTGTATAAGTACAGAAAAAGTTTTATTTTATAATTAGTTTGACTTGTTTTTGTAATATTTTGAGCGCGGGTAAACACTTATGGCTGGTAGTGTATGCACATACATAGCTTAGTGGAAAGTGGATGGCTGATGTAACCCCCCAATAGTCAGTGGAAGGATTTGGCATGATAGCAGTTCTGAAACAAGCACAATTATACCTGTGGCTGCTTTTACTATCCGTGGTATTCCGAAATAGGAATGATACAGTTTTTGATGAAGGGAACACCTACCGTAAATTGAATTTTATGTAGTAAATATACTGGCTTTGGTAAAATTCTATGAATCAGCATAAATAAAGCCAAAATATTTTTGTATAACTTGTATTTAATGCCATATCGCAAAAGTTGATTTTAGATTCAAATGCTTGTGGAGTGTCTACTGGAAATAAAATTGCAACGTACATGGTTGTGTATCTTCGAGCTTGTGGTCAACGTCTAAAACCAATTTCTGGACACTATTCTTGGAAAATAAACGAACATTAATCACAAGAGCTGCGCTATACATATACAAGGACTATTTCTTTGTTAGCTTCCAGTAGACCGTGAAACGAAAAACAAGTAAATATAAGAGATATTAGATTAACAAGTAGAGAATTGCATCACCAAAGGACGGATAAAAGCATTTTAGTCAAGATCAATGTTAAAAGGAAGAAAGAATCTCAGCGCCAATAAACAATAAATGAAAGGAATGATTGAGACTATTTCAACAAAGAGAAAGGGAAGAAATGTTAAATAAATAATTTAAATATATTACGCTTTAAATACGAAATAGTTGAAAGAGGATATAACATGAAATAGATAAGCATGGTTTGTACGGTTTTTTGTCATTGAATTAGAATGTAGTTTACATTTCACCGATTCATTTAATTATTCAATTAAATAATTACTATTTAATAAAAGCTTCAATTTAACTACATCTACTATCTACTTTTCAACTAAATGTTTACATATATTTATTGAAAGATCACGAAAGTTATTCGGAATTATTATCAGACCCAACAAATAAATTACAAAATGAAATAAATAAACTAATAAATAGTTGGGTTAAAAAATATATATTTCCAAAGTTTTAAGTAACCATTTAAAAATTCTAAATTCTATTTCTCCTAGTATTTACGGTATTACTAAAATACATAAAGATAAGATTCCTTTATGTCCAATTGTAAATTGTATTAATTCTCCCACATATAATGTGAAAAATTCCTGGGAATTTGTAGGTTCAGATAGAAATCAAACCATACCTAATAATTTCGAATTAATCAGTTTAGATGTTGTTTCTTGAATTACTAATATTCCTGTGGATTTAGCTCTAAAAATGTTAGATAAAAAATGGAATTCCATAAAAGATTTTACAGGTCTTCCAAAAGAGGAATTTATCTCAGCTTCAAAACTTTGTTTAAATTCTACATATTTTAAATATCAAAATAAAATTTATAAACAAATTTTCGGTACTACAATGGGTTCTCCATTATCAGCAGTTGTCACAAACAAGGTAATGGAGGACCTAGAGCCAAATTGTTTGGCAAACCTAAATTCTAGTGTAAGTTTTACAGGCGTTATGTGGATGACTGTTTTTGTTCCGTAAGAAAGGATAGTGTTGATGAGATATTGGATTCATTTAATAGTTATCATAACAGATTAAAATTTACATATGAAAGGGAATCTAATAGTTCATTAAATTTCCTGAACATGACAGTCATGCACAATAGCGGCGTTGTAAAAACGAATTGGCATATAAAGCCTACCAATACAGGAAGACATCTAAATTATTTTTCAGAAACATCAAAATTACATAAAATTAATGTAGTTACCGGATTAGTTGATCAAGCGGTTAGATTAGTTAATCCTGAATTTAAGGAAAAGAATTTAAACGAAGTTAAAGAAATCCTAGATAAAAATAATTATCCAAATAGTTTTTACGAAAAATTGTTAAAAATAGAATTAGTAAATTATATAGTACACGTATTAAAAGTAATGACAATAAAAGTTATAATGCTACTCCTTATAAAAAAGGTTTAGGCGAATTATTTATGGCGATGATAAGTCTACAATACCTCTAGAAACAAAATAGTAACTAGATGCTAAAGGCGGCGTGTGGTAATTTTAAGGGCCACAGGACACTTGCGCGCCGCGGTCAGTGTTACGAAGGGTTTCACTTAATGGTATGGGACAGTAGCGCGCCAAATCTTCACAACGGCCATAGGGTCACAGGACATTTGCGCGACGCGGTCAACTTAATTTTAAGATGCACATGCCAGTAAGAATGAATTAAAAAACAACAATGTTTGTAGCATATTACCGGGTCGCAGGTCTATTTAAATTTCAACACCACATGCATAGGAATGAATAAAAAACAACATTTATAGAATATACTTACTTACTTACTTAATCCTTGAGCCTTTTCTACCCCTGTCCTGGGGTGTAAGGCGTGTGTGAAGCTGAGCCCCCGGCATTAATGTTGCATATTTCCCTCCATCGCTTCCTATCCGCTACGGCTTGCTGAGCTTCTCCCCACGATACTGCCCTTCCGTCCAGTGCATCCATCACGTTCTCTATCCACGTCCGCTTGGGCCTTCCTCTCGATCTCTTCGTCCTCGTCCTGGCTTCAAATACATGCTTAACCACTCTCTGTTCCGGCATCCTCCTCACATGTCCATACCATCTCAGCTGTGCTTTTTCAATATTCTCCTCCATTGGTCTGAGTTTCAGGTTATCTCTGAGTGTTACGTTTCTAATTCTGTCTCTTCTTGTTTTATTTACTATTTTTCTCACAAATCTTATTTCTGCAGTTGTTATCTTTCTTTTCTGTTTCTCAGTCATGGTCCATGTTCCCGCACCATATAAAAGTATTGGCATAGTCACTTTTTTGAATACTTGTACTCTAACCTCCTTCGGTATCTCTTCTTTTCCCAGAAATGTATTTTTTATACAATTAAACAGTCTTCCTCCTGCTGTTGTTCTTTCTTTAATTTCGTCCTCTATCTTTCCGTCCTCTGATAATATTGAGCCTAGGTATTTAAATTTCTTTACTTGGTCTAGTATTTCTTCTCCTACTTTTATTGTGTGTTTTTGCGGATTCTTTCCCACTATCATTGTCTTAGTCTTCTCGATATTGATATTCATGTTTATTTCCTCCAATGTTTCCTTGTAAGTCTGTATATTCATATTAAGTGTTTCTTCGTCCTTTGCAATTATAAGTTGCCACTGTTTTCACAACAAGTGTGAAATTTTATGAAAATACTATGGACACGTCACAATAGCGCCAATTACTGATCCTTTGTAAAAACATACAAGGCGCCCCTCGTACATATTTGCTTATATAGGCCTATAAAAGTTTGTCATTGATAAACTAAGACGCCCATATATCGTATTTCTAGGAAATATTTATTTACGTAATTAATTCTTTTCTAAATATTCTGTGACGGCATGCTCAATTTACATAACTCCATAAATAAAAATGTTTTACAAAATTAATCACGTAAGTATAAAAATATTGTCGTCAAAGCATGCACTTATAAATAGAGGTATGTGCATTTATGCACATATCATAATCATGTAGCTAAGCTACACCACCAATAATGGAAATTTAAATTACTCTAAAAGTTTCGAAACACTTTATCTCATACATACATACATTCACGGCATGTGAATAGTTTCTTCTGAAATAGTTACATCACGTAAACGTTACACAACAACCAACCTTATACAGCCAATTCTTTACAGGTCTTCTGGTATGGTAGAAATCGGCATTATTCTAGTTGTAATTTGCCTAGGCGGATATTATAGTAATGCAGCAGCTACAAATGGTAAGTGAAGATTTTCGATATTTAAAACAAATTGTTTTTATTACAAATTATAAGTATCTACAAGTATGAGTCTAACATTCGTTTCAAATTAAAAAGTTTAACTATTGGAAATTATTGATGTAGATAGGTAGTGTGTCAACGTATTTTTGTGATAATATTGAAAAATAATAGTTCTTACTTTTATACATATCTATTTTGTGATTATCCGGTGTAGTGCGATGTTTACAGATAACGTCTTCAAATCTTTAATTATAATTGTATAAATTATATTATTAAAATATATTATTAGATCTGCATGTTGTTTCTACAAATATTACAAACAATTTAGAACAGCAATAATCTGATTATACAGATGACACCTCAGCCGAACAGTGGACCACACCGCGTCTATTATATACTTGAGTGGTATATGTTTTCTTGCCTTCCAAATTCGCAAATTTTTTAATCGTTTTACAGTTTTAGATTTCTTTTTGAATTATTCTCTAATGTATGTAACTACGAAAGACAAGAAATTGTAATGTAATGAGCAATCGACTTAAAACTACATAGGTGGCATAAACGAAGGAAAAATATAAGAAATATACAAAACCGACATTATTTTTCTTTGTTGTGTCGATTCGAAAATGAACACAAAGTTCGTTCAAGACTATTTGTGCCCTAAGATTTTCTTAGTGGTGCTTCTTTGGGTGACTAGTGCCCTAGATCACGCAGTCTATACTTGAACCTTGGTATCGCAAAAGGAAACTGAAACCTAGGACCGAACGGCATGGAGCAGGATTTAATAATTTTATGTTTTGTTATTTCTCAAGCTCAATTGTCTTTCGAGTTATATATAAACTGCCATTGGCCTGATGGAGGATCATTTGTCGTACTAGATTAGTTTTCCGGAGTATGGCGATTACACCTACAAGGGTAGATTGAAAACAAAATAATACGGATAACAGTTATATTTTATTTTTCAATATAATCCCCTCGAAGTTCAACACACTTGGTCCAACGTTTCTTTAGCTTCCCGATTTTTGACTTTCTTCGAGGTCACAGCTTTTATCAGTTCTTCATTCGACCAAAATATCTTTCTACCAAGAAATGTTTTGAGTTTTGGAAACAGGTGGAAGTTTGACGGAGTCAAATCAGGCGAATACGATGCACTTGAAAGAGCAGGCGCATTGACGAAACTACACTTTTTATTTAACCATTCCCGGGTGTTTCCCCTGAATTGCTGCTTTCAATTTGTCCAAAAGTGTTGTGTAATATTGGCCAGTAGCAGTTTTGTCTTTCACAAGTAACAAATTATCAAAATTTCTTTTGGTAAAAAAAAAAACAATACTATCACTTTTTCAGTCGAGTGAATGGTTTTTTATCTTCTTTAGAACTGATTCACCGCGTACAATCCACAGTTTTGATTACATTTTTGTTTCTGGTCTGTAGTGATGAATCTAAGTCTCATCCATGGTCATGAATCGTCTCATGAAATGATGACGTTTTCTGGGTGACTCTTATAATTGATGAACATGTCATGGAGATCATTGTTAAGATTGATGCATTCATGTCGGAATTGGAAGTACCAATGAGAAATTGTTTATTGATGTCGTGGTTCATAACTAATTAAATTGGTAACAAAATTGTTTTCGAGATGGGACCGCGTCATAAGAATAATCTAACAACAATAAAATGAAAGAAAACCAAATGTACATAACATAAGTAATAAAATTGAGACAAAATAATGATAAACAAAATAATAAACCAAATAAAATAAAATAATTGTACAAAAGCAGAAATAAAAAAATTATAACAATAAATAATGTTTCATTGAAACCCCTAAATAAGCTACTTATAAAAGTGGAGAACCGTTGAATATTTGTGTTCTTTCATTTGTTTTATTTTATTATTTTATATGTCTTGTTTATTTCTGTTTTTGTGCAATTATTTCATGTCATTTGTGTCATTATAACTATTATTATTCCGTCGCAATGTTATTATTTCTGTTTTATACATTTGATCTTATTTAATTTTATTGTTGTTATATTTTTACTATGACTCAGTCCAATTTCATAAACAGGTTTGTTACTGATTCTGGCCAGCCCAACGCTATTGTATTACTTACGTTAAGATTCCTTTTAACAATTGTTTCGTAGTTCATAAGACATTTTTTTCAGTTTCTTATTGATTGCAATTTTTAAAACAGTGACACTTTATACCATAAGTCTATTAGGGGCCAAATCTATTCAAAAATAAACAATTACATCAACTGGGAGACTTTGATATTAAATTGGATTATGTAAAAATGGGTCTTTGTGGAAGATAGAAAAAACAAGGCAATCAGGATTCACTATAGTTCACAAATCGATAGATTAGAAATCAGTGATTAGCTGAGACCATTACATCATGTCATTTAGATTTATCTAACAACAAAATTTAGCACGAAAGACTAGAATTATGTAAACAACAGGAACAATGGATAGCAGAATGGAGCAATGCGATGATCAGTGATGAATCGCTATTTTACTTGGAAAAGCACAGTTGGCGTAGAGAAGAAGTGCTGGAAAAGCGGCTTGTAGGAACATCCTGTAAAGACAATTAGTAGCCAATTGCCGTAATTACTTCAAAATTAATTCAAAACAATGTAACATCAATCTTTTTATCACAATATTGGCAAACTTTTTGCATTTTTCCAAGATAATGGTTGTCTTCACATAACCTGAAAACCAATGAACTCGTTTGGAGAAACTAGTATTTCGCTATAAATCAACCGTAAGTGTGAAATGTAATTGGCTCATCCCTTTAAATAAGTCTCCACAAGTTCTGATCCATCGCTTATGGCGAATGTGTTTAGAAGAAATTGAGCATCCCATTCTCTCATTCTCTGTTTTTTTTTAATTGCATTTGGAAATTTGAATTAGTTTGTTATTGGCTTAAGAATAAGATAGCTAGATAACACAAGTTGTTCTAAATATTAAATATATCTGGCTGTTGCATCGAATACATAATATTTATTCTTATACAATTGGAGCTAAACTAAAATAAAAAATAATTCTGAAGGCAAATGTTTGAACGGTGTAGATGTTTAGGTATGTATCTTAGCCTTACTACATATTCAGTGCACTTAACTACGATAAATGTGTGTGTTCTATTTCATTAATACGTTCTTTACGAATCAAAGAAAACTGTTAAATTATACTACATTCATTAGGATTGTAAATAACTGTGCATATTTGAATATTAAAAGTGATAAATTACAATTTATTGCAAATATGTATGTCTTTCAATTTCTGCTACTCACGTTTCCCGGTCGTTATATTATTAAGACTGGTGTGGTAATGCGGATATTTCGACAATCCACATTGCCTGGTTTTAAATAGCTTGTAATATCGAAATTATTATTTCCTTTCACTGAAATAGATATCCACCTATATGAAAGGTTAAAGTTCGTCTCCCGTAATTACATGCCTGCAAAAGCCTAACGACAGTAATTTGAGCATTACAAAATGTTTCTTCAGTTCTAACAGGCGAATGCGTCTTATTATTGAAAAAATCTAATACGTATTGTTATTTAACACAATGTGTTAAATTTTGAATAAGAAATCATTTTAAAACCCACCAATTATATAAATTTCGTAAACACCATTGGTTCACTTTAATCTCATCATAGAGTGAAAATCAAAGCCGATGCTAAAGGCACAAACTGTAAGTTAGAAGAAACCTTTAATCACTCAAAAGAGAAAGAAATTATTAGTTACACTAACTTCAATTCAGGAAGCAATTTCATTTATTTTCCAAAATGCTGTGCATATTACTACCTATACAGTTAAGACATTCTTAAAGGAAATAATTTTCCAATGGAATTTAAAACTAATAAGAACAATCAACTGCATAGTAAATATACCAAACAAAGTTTTCTTTTTAGATCTAAACGGAACAATTCCCACTTACATAGAATACGTCCTTTTACAAAAACACCATCCCTGTTTAAGAACATGTGTCGAAGGAAACCCACCAATGATATGCCGTTACAATTTTACTATTGAATGGTATCAAACTATGAGCAAAGCATGTTACTCTTGTCCTTTCAATGTAGAGGATTGTAAGAGATCCGACTGTATAGCCGGCGATGGAAGAAAACGCTCAATTGTTGTTATTAATAGACAGATGCCAGGACCAAGCATAGAGGTAAGTTATACATAAATCCATTCTTATTAATTTACATGATTTTGCGTAAAAAGGTAGTCATGAGAATAATAAGATTATATCAACGAGTTTTGGTTTAATTTTATCCTATTTAATTAACCTTCCTATACTCACCTCAAAATGAAAGACGTATACTATACTATATAAATCGGTCTCACAGACCGTATGCGTGAGTATAGGAAGGTTAAGGGTACAATGGTTATTCGGAAAACCCACGTTATACTAAAATACTAAAGGAATAAAAAAGTATCAGAGATATTACCTGTCATTGTAATAATCGCAACGACAGAAATAACTGCGACCTTACAGTACTGTTTTGTTTGAAGAAATAATTACTTTCATGGCTAAACCATAGATCACAGATTATTCCAACTGTAAATGCGTGTCAAACTAAATTATCTCGTCAATGTCATAAACGTAGATTTAGTTTTTGTGAATCAACGGTGCATATATTGCATTACATAACGCTTACATATCGTTCCAAGGGTTAAATTAATATAATTTGCAAGGTTTTGCAAAGTAACATCAATTGTAGGTATAAGTCACATAAGTGTTTTTACCACCTCTTCTTTTTCTCTCTTTCATTCACTTTCTTCAAAGTAAACTTAAATGAAGTATTATTTTATTTGTGTGTTTTAATAGTTGTTCTCATTCCCAGTGGAAAAGCATGAAGGAGTTAAAGGATTCAACTTCGGTTTAGTGTTTGAGTATTAAGCTTGGCACATTAATATTTATTTTATTGGTCGTGAATGTGATTGCGAGTAGATAATACATCGGGTTTAAAATTATGAGGATTGACTAGAAGCAATGCGTACATGTCTCCATTATTTGGAAAAGTATTATAGCATTAACATCATTGTTTTAAAATTTTAGAACATTATAACAAAGCAACTATCTCTGCTGTTTGCATACTTCTGCCAATTGAATTGGTTATAGTGTCGTATTTTAAGAAGTTCATGTATTTGAAATGTACTGTGTGCACAATTTGCTAGTCAGTGCCAGTGATCGGCAATGCATCGTTTTTCGCTATTCATACTGACTTATGAAATTTTAAATATAAGTGAGTAGGCATCATTTAAACTCAACTACTCTGATTTACTCAGACTCGCGATAACGTTGACTTATATAGGTTGCAATAAATATGAATGCGACGTCGGCATCATACTCGTACAATACGCACACTCATAAATCACCTCAGTTTGATCTCTAATTTTAGGAAAATACTTATAATACTTCCATTGATTCGACTCACTCAACTCATCCATGTATATTTAAAAGTGTAGTCATTAAACAGTTTGCAACTAGTATAAAGTGTAAAAATATACAAAAGCATAAAATTGTAAGTTTATACAGAAACATTCCGAGAAAATTAATTTCTTTTTATTATTTATCATTTTTATGAGCGGGTTGTGAAAAATGGATATCAATAGTGAGATTGAGGAAAAAATAAATAGCGGAGTTTTTCAATTAGTGCAAAAACGTAAGGGTAAAAGCGCAATATGGACAATTTTTGTTGAAATTTTAAAGGATGACGAAACAATTCTAGACGAATTTGTCTGCTGCCGCACCTGTAAACATATATTTAAGTATAATGGACGGCAGTCATCCAATCTGAACCGTCAGAAGTGCTTCAATTTAATCTCACCAAGTGGATCTATTAAGAGGGTAACTGAGGAGGATAAAGAAGAAGCTATTGATGCTTGTACAACATGGATAATTGAGGACTGTCGTCCCTTTACTGCTATTCAAGGAACAGGATTTCGCAAAAAGGTTAATTTTTTAAAAATTGGTGCACGTTATGGCACAAATATTGACATCAAAGATTTGCTTCCTGACCCATCCACACTTTCACGCCGAATAACGAATACAGCCCAAGAAAATAAGAACAAAGTGAAATCAAAAATTGCAAATATAGTAAGTAAAGGTGAAGCATCTGTAACCATTGATCTCTGGGAAGATAACTATGTAAAGAGAAATTTTTTGTGCGTTACTTTACATTTCCAAAAGAACTTTGAGTTGATTGATATTGTCCTGGGGATGAAATCCATGGATTTTATGCGTAGTAGTGGGGAAAATATTCGCTGTAAATTGCAAAATTTACTTAGTGAATTTAGTGCAGATAACTTACAAAATGTTGTTTTCGTAACGGACAAAGGAAGCAATGTAAACAAAGCTCTGGAAAGCTACACAAGGCTGAATTGTTCAAGTCATTTATTTTCCAATGTTCTGGACTCTGCGTTTGAATGTACAGGCGAGCTAACAGAACTCAGTAGTTCTTGCAAAAAAATTGTAAAATATTTTAAAAAGGCAAGTCTCCAACATCTGCTGCAAACTTCATTGAAAAGCCATTGCCCTACACGTTGGAATTCACATTATATATTAAATCAATCTCAGACAACTGGATAAAAGTAAATGAAATTCTAACCGATAACTCAGAAACGCACAGATTATCAAGTACTAATATTTCAATTTTACAATGCTTGGTTGATATGTGTGCCTGTTTTGATGTCATTTTCAAAAAGCTTCAAGGATGTAGTTTCCCTTCGATATGTTTTATTATTCCATCAATTAACCGTCTCAAGGAAATTTGTGAAGTTAAGGAAAATGATGTTCAAGCAATTTCAGCCTTGAAGACAAACATTTTGAAAAAGTTAGATGAGATCTGGATTTCAAATTTGAGTATATGGCAGAAAACTGCTTTTTTTTTTGTATCCACCAGCAATTAATGAGCAACGAAGTGATTTGGATGAAATAAAAGAGTTCTGCGTGAATGAAATTGCATATTATGAACAAAATGAGTCTCACTCAATTCCTGCATTACCAACTACAACATCGGATTTGCCATACAACTTATCACCTTTATCAATTGCATCGCCAGCGAATTTATCATCTCCAATTTCACCGTTGCCAATATTACCATCATCCTATTTACAAATATCCCACAATATCTCAAGTGAAAATCCTACAAATATTTCACCTAGTTCAAATACTTCATTAAACAAAGAAGTGCGTTCTTTTTCCAAATTTATTGAGACGCTCTATGATGTCAGCCCCAGAAAGTGGAAGGGAAGAGGTATCACGCTACTGTATGGAAAACATATTAATAGATGAACATTTTGATGTGATGGAATGGTGGACAGCCAACTCTGCAAAATATCCAAGATTGTCAAAGGTAGCGTTGCGCATTCTATCCATTCCAGCCAGCAGTGCTGCGTCAGAGTGAGTTTTTCTTTGGCTGGAAATATTATAACAGAAAAGCGAAACAGATTAGCCCCCAAAACGGTTGACAACATATTATTCCTTAATTCTTTTTATAAGACTGTTTCCTTTTAATTATAAAATTATTTGTAATAAACTATCTGCTTTGGAATTATTTCTTTAATATGTATGTATGTATACGTGAAATATAAAAATAAATATACATTTTTTTCATTATCTTTATATATAGCCTTAACGAATGTAATAATAAATATAAAAGTGAAGAAAAAATAAATCGAATATGAAATAAGCAACACAAATTTACACATATTTCTTTGTTTAACTTTAGTAAAAAAGGCAACAGAGCAAACACACAACCTCATAATGAGTATCTTAATGTTCGTATGCGAACCATACTTATTTTGCATCGTCTATACACATTGAGTCACAGGAGAGTCGAAATCAACAACGTCATAAATGTCGTTAAGTACGAGTTCGATAAGCACTTCAAACTTTCGAGTGGATATGAAGTTGGACAACATTGCAATAAGTATGAGTGCGTATAAGTACTAGAAATTATAAGTCATGATTCAACTCTACTCACTTTTTCACTACTCATTGCTGATCACTGGTCAGTGCGCTATTTAATCGAAATTTATAGACGACACGTAATTTCCTTGTCGAAAATATGGATTGGGGGTCCCCTCAAATTTACTATGAGAAGATTTATTTTACCTTTTCTTGAAAATACATCCTCAATTAGTCACTTTTGTGCCTCTAGAATGCGAAGCGTAAAGTTTGAATATTCGGCACCATGCGCAAATGTGTCTTTGTTGTGCTCATTGACCATCTGAATATCTTGATCTTGAATGGCTGATCTATTTAATCTAATTTATTCACTACTTACTAAAGATTTTGATAAGTAACAAGAGAATTGTTGTTTGAATTTGTTCTAAACATTACAATACAACAAGTGAACTCAGAGGAACAGTTACAATGAGCAGTGTCCTTCTTATATCTAGGCTTTGCTAAATATCTGGGAAATCTAGGATGATGTGCCTTAATATTGTTAAGCATCGAGATCGAATGTAGAGGCCTCGAGTGTATCTCTAAGCGAAGATAAGAGCTAAGGATAAGGGCTAAGCAGCCAAGCTAAAAAGAGGTAGAAGCTCCAGAAACTGCAACATCTTAGCAACGTCCTTCCCCAATATAACCTTTGGGTTTAAGAATTTGAAGCTGATCATAAATTAAGGTAACATTACAAAAGATCAGTGTCTAGTCGAAGTAACAGACCGATGCATTTCAAATCTAAAATCTAAGTTGCCATCCTCAACGGGGAAACAACGAAACTCGCAGAATTGAGCACATCTATATAGATTTCTCTAAAAATAATAAATAAAATTGTTCAAATTATCATATAATTAAGATAAAATGAAATGATAACGCACAAGGATCATTTTTTATTTGAAAATAATTTATTCGATAGTATTCTTCTCTATCAGCTAACTAAATAAGGTCGTGCGGTTTTTGTATAAAATGCCATGAATATTTTTTAAATTGTTGATCTATAGCACTTGTTTGTTATCTGTCATTTTTAGTATGAATCCTTCTTCTATCGAATACACACACACATTTTGTGTTTTTTGATTTTGTTTAATTCCTAGTGTATAATAATTGAAAATGGTAATGAATAAAATGCGAGGTTTACTCTCTGAGTACAAATTTGGTACCAAAGCTATAGTGGCGGCGCGAAAAATTTGTACCGCATTCGGAGATGATGCCGTGAGATGATCGAACGGGACACAGCACAGAACTAGTTAAAAAAATTTTCGGGAGATCTCAGCTTCACCGATGAAGCACGCTCTGGGAGACCGAAGATAATAACATCGATGATATTTAGTAGATCCTGTAGGAAAATTTCAGTACAATGTGGGAGAGCTTGCAAAAATGTGCAACGCGAGTAATTAAACTATTCGTTTGTACCTTCATCAGCTAGGGAAGAGGTGGAAGTGAAGCAAATGGGTCCCACATAAATTGTCGAATGATAACAAATTAAGTCGACTTACCATTTGTCCGGCAAACATTTCACGCAACGATAATGAACCAACTCTTGATCGGTTGTTAACTTGCGACGAAAAGTGGATATTCTACTCAAATTCTAGACGTTCGTGCCATTGCTTTTCGCCTACTGATTCGGTACCATATACTCCCAAAGCTTTCTTGTACCTAAAAGAGATTTTATTATGTGTTTGGTGGACAACAAAAAGAACTGTCCATTCCGAATTTTTGGAATAGGGTAAAACCATCACGATTAATTTGTATTGTGAACAGCTTCAACGAGTACAAGCAGCACTCATCCAAGAACAGCCTTCTTTGGTCATCGAAAGAAAGTGGTATTCTTACAAGTTAATTGCCTGGCCGCATACCGCAAAAGTGATCCGGGAAAAAATTTCTGAACTTGGCTGAGAAACTTCACCCTCTATATTCTCCTGATATTTCACCAAGTGATTACCATCTTTTCTTGTCTCTTGATAACTGTATGAAGCATAGACAGTTCAAAACTAGAGTTGATGTAATAAATGCAGTCCGTCAATTCAAAATCCATAGAGTTCTACAATACTGGCATATAAAAATTTGTGTTTCGTTGGCAAAATGTCATTGAGTGTGATGGTAATAGTAGTTAGATACTTCGATGAATACTAGTGTATTATTGTTTCCTAATAAATATTTTATATTTTTCCATAAAAAACCGCAGGAACTTATTTGGTTGCCTGGTAATATAGAAAAGTTATACTAATCTCTGAAAGAAAATGCTTGCATGTATTAAGAAAGCTAAAAGAAGTTAGTGTGTATACATATAGGATTTCAGGCAGTAAATTGTGTTGCCTATATTATGTTTTATAGAAATCGGTTATTACAAAGTACGATAGGTGCGATATAAAAGTAAAACCCAAAACTTTAAGCATACTCTAAATTGACTGGTATTCTAAAGTATAATGGCTAAATGCCAATTTCGCTCAAAACTGTCAGCGCATATTTGAAAGAATAATAATATTTTCTGTGGCATCCAATCAATAGTTTATTGGAATCATGTTTCTAACATTTGGAAATGAAATTAGGATTGAATGGCGCATAGTGTGATTGAAAGAAGTAAATAAAAAGCAAGAGATTTATTACTTGCTTTAAACTAGTTATCAATTATCATTTACCTGGAGAACACGATAAGATCCTGTGATTGCAATTTAGAATATCAAGCACCTTCTCTGGAATTAATTTATTTATAGCCGAAACCCTAAGCATGCATTTTTCTATCGAGCGGTTTTTTATGAAAATATGGCTGATCAATATCTAAACATATTATTAATTACCATAAAAATTTGTGAATAGCAGTTTTCGAAATCGTAGATTACAAGTCAATGGTCATATTTTCAAAATTTAAAACACCAGATCCATACGGCGGACCAATCTTCGGAAATATTGTGAACTGCCATGAAAATTTATTAATAGTGGTTTACAATGTCGCTAATTATAAATCCATAGTTCTAATTTCAAAATGGCGGATCCTTAAGTATTTATACTAACCGATTGCCCATTATAAGTAGAGTTTGTTAAAAAGATGGCACCAGGCAAGGGCGCATGTCGGTGAACGACTGAAGTCAGTTGATTGGAGAATAGGTAGGAGTGCGATTATGTCGGTTAACAAATTTGCGTTCATCGACATACAACCTTGCCCGGTACCATCTTTTTAACAAACTGTAATTATAAGCACTTCTATTATATGTGATTTTTGATGTATCTGAATTTTAGTCAATACTTTCTTTTTTCCACCATATTGGATCTGCCATTTTGCTTTTTGAAAATCTGGTCATTGGTTCATAATCAACGGCCTCGAAAACCCCCATATATAAATTTTCATATAGATATGCATTTTAACTTTGCTGATAATCGTACTCTTTTTGACTATTTATTTCTTAATATAAACAATTAAAGAAAACTTAATATTTTTCTATATGTAGAAACATGCTATCAAGATAATATAACAAAAATCGAGCGATGATAATTGTTTAAGAAAGCTCGGCTTTCTATTAAATATCGTATGTTTCCAATTAAAGGTTAAGCATACATTAATTACGTATTTGGCTTATCAAATACCTAAAAAGATATGAATAACTGCATTAACTTCTACATTACACTGCCATTGCAAACGAGATAAATTATTTGTCTCAACAAAATATTCTTTGTAACAGATAGAAAGGATATACAGTGTATTCCGCTTAATGAAACATCATCGGGACATAACCAAGTCCGGTCTATTAAGCGGCTTCTCAAATATCCGAAATTACAAATACATAGATATGGTAGATACATAGCAGTAAAGAATATTAACAACAATATTCATATGTAATGTAATTTAATAACGGAAAACAATATCATAAACCATTATTACAAAATATGTGCAAATGTATGATGTATGTACACACACTGTAAATTATACTCTCTTACTCAATACTCATCTATTGTCTTTTGACGTACATTATTCTTCATTTGCTTATAAACAAAATCTGCGCAAGTATCCAAAGCTGTTAGTGGGTTTTGGCTATTACCTTTTGGATAAAATAAAGTCTCAGTTTAGATATGCTACTGTGAGCTTCTTTTAGTACGGACTGGGTTAAGTTCTGTATCATGACCTACATCTCCTTCTTGTTCTAGTGTATTTCTTTCTACTATAGCTGCAACTATTTTGTCTTCTTCTCCATGTGAATCTGTTTTCCAAACATTGTGAAATGTCTACATTTTGTTCTTCATTTCTTAATACTATTCGAATTACTGAGTTACCTTGCTCAGTTTGCAAGGTATCATTTTCTAAATGCTTAAAACCACAATGTGCAAAGCAATTACGTATTGTTTTGTAATCTAAGCACGCCAACTATCAGCAACCAATTGAATTGCTTTCAAAATGTTAACTTTTGAACTTATTTCGACAGCAGTCGAAGTTGGTCTAATTATATTTTCCTCAATCAATAAAAGAATATGGTGCACCAGTCGTTTACGATACTCGGCTTTTAAGTTTTTAATAACACCCTTGTCCATTGGTTGTATGACTGAGGTGGTATTAGTCGATAGATATTCCAACTGAATGTTTTGTAAACAAATAAAGTGACGATGTGCTGCACAATTATCTACGATAAGAACAATTTTTCTAGATTCTTGCTGTAAGTTTCTATCCCACTCTTTTAACCAGTTCTCAAAGATTTGGGATGTCATCCATGCATTGGCATTAGCTAAATATTGTGCAGGTAATCTTTCTACCGCAATTCCTTTGAAGTATTTCAAGCGCTTTTTTGAACCTGCTAATGTCTCGTATTTGTAAACTAACGATCCATTTGGCATTGCCCGACAAAATAAGCTGGTTTCGTCCGCATTATAGATGTTGTCTGGAGAGTAGGTTTGCAGAAGTTCTGGCAATTTTGTGAATTTCTATTCGTCCGCGGTTTCCACGTTTGCACTAGCTTTTTCCCCATGAGCTTTTTTAAATTTAATACTATTTCGAATTTTCCAACGTGAAAACCAGCCGTCGGTAGCTTTAAATTGTTTGTGATTCAATTTTTGAGCTAATTCTTCTGCTTTAGCTTTCAACATTGTTCCACTTATCGTAACACCTCGATGAGTTACAATAGAGAACCAACGGTTGAGGGCATCTTCTACCAATGGATTTTTTCCTTCTCGCCGTCGTTTTCGTGATGTTCCTTGATCCTTTAAATCTGCCCATTCTTTTTGAAAATTCTTTCTGATTAGAAATTAAATGAGAAATTATGGATCTAGACACGCCTATTAAACGCGATAACTCACTATGTGAAGGGTTCCCAGACTGTTTTTAATTTTTTCTATAATTTCTATTGTACTACCCAAAGATAGGTCTTTTCGCGGCATTTTAATTCACAAAGTTGTATTGCAGTATGTGTTTTCGGTCAATACATAAAGCTTACTACACGAACGAATGAAAACTATAAAGTAATAAAATCTGTATCGCCTATTGCACTGTTAGAAAATAAACAAGCTATTGATAAGTTTGTTCGCATTGTTCTATTAAGCGGAACAGTGTTCTAGTAAGCGACGTGCAATATTAACAATATGTATCTGTTTCTGTTCTTCAAGCGGCGATATCTATTAAGCGGCTGTACTTTTAAGCGGAATGTACTGTATTGTTATTATTATATTTTTAATTTTTTAAACAATTTTTAAATTATTTTTATAATACAATTAAATTAGAAAACATAATGCATGTACAAGTTAATTATAGTACCACCCAAGCACAATAATTTTTAATTAATTTCAATTAAATGATCCTCTAGGTTTTTTAAAATTTTAATATACCATGCTTTTATGTTTAAATGCTACATAAGTGATCGTTGGGCTAATTTTCTGGTCGCTTTGTATACTATTAAGCTTCCTTTCTTGAAAAACTACCATTTTGATTTAGTTCTTTCGTGTAATAATAAATAACCGATCCTATTTATTATTTTCAAACAGTTACAAAACAATTTACAATAGCATTAAGTCATTGTTCTAAAGCATTAACATTACGGCTGTACAATATTTTTCAATTTCAAAATAAGCAGTAAATTTGACTTCCATTTTTAAAGTTTTATTTACTGTTTAGAATAATCTTGGCCACGGTTGTAGAGTTAATAGGTAAATAGCGTCTTAGGTTTAATAAATTTTGTGCTTTACATACATTATTTGAAAATTAGGATGAAAAAAAAAAATTATTATTATTATATATTTATTATTTTTGCCTTTTTAGTTACTTAACTACTGTATCAACTCACAACGACAGGTCTTGCTGATTAGAATTGAAATGCACTTTCTTTGTTAGCCGGACTATTAACCTTCCTATACTCACGTCAAAATGAAAGACGTATACTATACTATATAAATCGGTCTCACGGACCGTATGCGTGAGTATAGGAAGGTTAAACAAAATTCCTAACTGCGAATTATCAATCGTCGTATTTCATTAATAATAAGTAGAGACCGGATAATATGTTCGAGATTTGATTAAAATATGTACAGATATATATCTTAAAAATGAGCAAAATATGTTGAAAATATTCATAAAATGTCTAGGATATGTAAAATATGTTTCAAAAATATTTTCAGGATGTCGAACATATTTTGAGGTAACAAGGAAAAGAAACAAACACAAAGAAAAATTAAACGGGTTTTATTAAACAGATACCTATCACTTACATTTCTACATTAAACATTACATTCCTTACTATAAAAACAATTCACAATCAAATGTTTTTCAATATTTTCAATAGCTAAATTACGTCTCCTATCCGCTAGTAGCGATTTCTGCGTTGAAAAACTTCATTCGACGTCAACTGATGTGATTGGTGCATATTTTAAAACATTATCACCTTCCGGATTTAAATCGGTTTCAAGGTGAAAATCGCCACGGAAAATTTGATTAGCTTGTTGCAACAAATTTAAATCGCTACTTCTTTTTAAAATATCAATAAATTTGTTGTTTTGTCTTATTTTTCCAGGAACTTTCTCAAGTGATTCAGTTTCATGAATAAAAATAGCTTTATGAACAAAATCATAATTTGTCACATGTTGCAGTGAATTACATATTTTCTAAAATTGATTTGCACTTTGAAATTGCACCAATATTTTCCTCTTCAAAATTTAAAATAAGTTCTTTAATAGGGACAAAATTTTCTGCATAAAAACTGGCAACCTTGAAGCTCAGTCGAGAGATGTGGAGTAATTTGGGATTTTTCCCACATGAAATCTAAAAAAGAAGAAAATGATAATATGAAATATATACACCCTTTTAGATATAAGATGAGGAAATGATTTTTGATATTAAAATTTTTTTTGTTATTAATGAAAATAATTTTATTCAGCAATTCAAAGCAAGTTTTTGAACCAATTGTATGGCAGACTAGAATTTGCAAAATGAAACATGTAATTTGAATGAAATAAATAAAATAAAATTGTTTTGTAAAATTATCAACCTACCATTTTACCGCACGCTTTGCGGAATACCTTTTCTTTGTTCAAAAGTAATTCTGGGACGGACTTGATCCAGGAGGTTACTAAATCGCTTTTCACTTTTGGCATTTTTGGATAACACTCGGTAACACTTCACTTTATTCGGAGTTTGTAAATGATGAAAATTTTTAAATGATAAATGCTGAAACATATACACCACCTACCTAATTATTTGTAACCAATCAGAACTCACCCTTATTCGTTTAATTTCCGATTTTTATTCTTAGAAACTGCAACAAAATAATCTTTGCTCTTCGCTATTGAACATGATATTTCGTTTGGAAATTTAAAAGCAATTAACAATTTCTTAGAACAATGTAGAAACATAAATTTCTTTGAAAAAGCATTAATCCCTATTCAAGTAATATTTGTTTTATTGTATTTAACGAAGCATCGGTGATTGTATGATGTAAATTTTCCAGAAAATCGTCTACTACCTATATTTTTTATAAAAATAACGCGATTTTCAAACGGAGAAATATGTCTTATGATTTCAAATATGTTAAAATATTCGAAATACGTGGCAAAAAACATTCTAAATATGTAAAATTAAATTTGTGCAAAACGCTTTTATTTATCCTAATTCGTGTAGATCTTAAAGCGTTTAATTGTACCGTTGATAGTTAGCGATACGCAAAAACATATAATCCGTTCTTTGATAATAAGTAACTAATACCCCACATTATATCTTCCAGGTTTGTTTAGGAGATGAAGTTATCGTTCATGTCGATAACCATTTAATGACTGATACAACATCTATTCACTGGCATGGTCATCATCAAAGGGGTACACCGTATATGGATGGAGTTCCATTTGTCACACAGTGTCCAATTCAACCTGGAACATCATTTACCTACAGATTTATTGCTGCTAATGTTGGATCACATTTCTGGCATTCACATTCAGGTAATGAGGCAATCATTCGGCATCATTTATAACTGTACTCTTCACAATAATTAAAATTATTGCAAAATGTGATAATTTGAATGAACTTATTATTTCGTTGGAACCAGGCTTTTACCAACTGTTTTTCATTAAGTTCGGACTTACTACAACGTTTTGCATTTTATTCTTCTTCTTTTAGAAAAAAAAAAAGAACCGTTAAGTTATTTACTCATCGAAAGAAATTAAAGTCTTATAGACTTTGTTCTTACTATTACTATTAATTTTTAGTGGTATTTTTTCACTATACGTCTATTTGATGGCTGACTGTATCCCTAAATGCCCTACTTTAATCAAGTCAATGTCCTCAAAAATATTTACTATAAGCCCAAGAGCCCAAGAAAAAGTTTCAACTGCAAACACCGAAAGTCGAAGCTATTAACTTAAATAAAATGAATTTTATGCTCACCATACCAATTTGAATTTGAATACTTTCAAATATTACCAGAGTAACTTATGTCTTAAGATGTCCAAATCTGGCAGAGCGAAACCTAAATCTGGAATCATGGGAGGGCGAGCGAGAGCGAATAAAGAGCATTATTGTTACAATAAGATCGAATAAGACATAGCATGAGGCGTGTTTTTATTCGCTCTCGCTCGCACTGCCGTGATTTCTGATCCAAATTTTGTGCTGACCGAATGGACATAAATAAATCGATAACTAACTTTCATGCAATAGAAATGTGGGAAAATCTGTTTTAGAATAAATCTGGTAAAATGAATTCTTATACATGTACAGAAATGATTCAAGTTAGTGATACATTTTATCAAGAATTTTATCTTTTCTTCCTTGTGATAATAAGTCTGAGTATATATATATATATATATTGCAGCGCTATAGGCCTTGCAGGCCCTTGGCTTCTATGTTCTTAACTAGTTGTTTCCATTTCTTCCGGTCTCTTGTGTTTTCTTTCCAGTTGCTCCCTGCCAATTCCTCTACATCTTCTTTAACAGATGCAAACCATTTCTTCCTTGGTCGTCCTCTCCTCCTTTTTCCGCCTACCTCCATCCCTTTTTACCCATCTCTGTTCTGGCAATCGCATTACATGGCCTAGCCATCTGGCTCTCTGCGCCCGTATATTTTGCGTTATTTTAGGTCTATCATACATGTCCATCACTTCTTGGTTTGTTCGTCTGCGCCATAGTTCTTCTGTTATTTTAATGCCTCCAAAAATTTTTCGTAACGTTTTTCTCTCCCACATCTCCAATTTAACTTCATCCTGTTTTGTCATGGTCCAGGTCTGGCACGCATACAGGACTGTTGGTCTTATAACGGTTTCGTATATTCTTATTTTTGCTGTTCTTGATACGTTTTTTGGTTTCAGCACTGCTGTAAGTGCATCCGCCGCTCTGCTCCCTTTTAAAATTCTTTTTCTATTTCTTCGCTTTCTTATCTTTTATTTGTTATGGTTACTCCCAGATATTCGAAATGGTTTATTTTTTCTATTCTGTATTCTTTTCCTTCCGTTTGAAATTTTATGAATTCATTTTCTTTAGATACATCTGTTCCCATTTCCATGTATTTTGTTTTCGCCTCGTTTATTAGTAAGTCGTACTTCTGTGCCTCCTTCTCAAATTTTTTGAATACTCTTTGTAATTCCTTCTTTGACCTTGCTAGTGAAACTACATCATCAGCATATGCTATGCTTTGGTATTTATGGTGTAAAATCAATCCTGTCCTCTGGATTTCGCTTTTTCTCATTATTATTTCGAGAACCAGGTTGAATAGGTTCGTAGACAGTGGGTCTCCCTGTCCTAACCCTCTCCTGATATTAAATTGTTTTGAGTAGCTTCCTTCTAACACAATTCTACCATTCGTGTTGGTCAATGTCATTTTTATCAGCTTTATTAATTTCTGTGGTATTTTCAGTGTTTCCATCGCCTCATACAACCTTCTACACACTATGGACTCATATGCTTGTTTAAAATCTATGAAGAGCATATGTAAGCTCAAACTTTGTTCATAGCTTCTATTTTGTAACATTTTCAAGGTGAACACTTGATTTATTGTAGATCTTCTGAAACCTTCCTGATACTCTCCAATAATTTCTTTCTCATATGTGAGTATATAATTTAAATATAATTTTTTAATAACAACAAATATTTCATTGTTCCTGTAATAATTCATTCAATCCTTCTTTCTATTGATTCAAATCTGTACGACAAGCCTGTTATAACGATTTAAAGTATTTTAACATATTTGTATTCTATTTTGCCTTCGTAACATCCGGTTCAAAAATATGTATTATTTAGGAATGCAAAGAGCGGACGGAGCGTTTGGTCCCTTCATAGTAAGACAACCAAAAGTACAAAATCCGCATTGTGATCTTTACGATTACGATTTGTCTTCACATGTAATGACCATTCTCGATTGGACCGAAGAAACTGGAATGCAAAAGTTTGTCGCCCATCACCACAGTAATGGAGATAACAAACCTACAAATATTTTGGTAAATGGAAAAGGTCGTTTTCTAGAATTCAGCGTTAACAATGATTCCCATATCTATACGCCTGTTGAGAGATTTTATGTAAAGCAGGTATGTGTGTCTAAAAATGATAAATGTTAAGAGTTATCATTTTTAAATTTATTTCAGGGCTACAGATACAGATTTAGAGTAATAAATGCCGGATTTTTGAACTGCCCGATAGAAGTGTCAGTTGATAATCACACTTTTACAATCATTAGCAGCGATGGAAATGATATTCAACCTATTGGAGGTAAGTGTACTTTTTTCTGTTCTAAACAATATTCGGTATTTATGATGCTGTCCTGTGAAGAAAACAAAAACACTTTGAACTTTAGAATCCTTTTGTCTTGTTTTTACTGATTTATATTAGAGGCACCATTTAACTGATGTTTAACAAGCGCCAAACTGTTATTTTTATTGTCAGCGGTTTTTAGCTATACAAGGACATATTTACTGTATTATTCGAACTTAAAAATATTTCTTGGTAACAGTGGCCGTTGCATTAATAAGTAAATAATAAGTAATATGCTTCAAAACGTTTAGTTCCGTTTTTTTCTCTTCATTCAATAGCCACTACTGCAAAGTACATTCTTATTTTCGAATTACTTATTTGGCCAAGAAAAGTAATAAATATTTATTGTTACTATATTATATACTAGCGAAAGTACCTATAAAAAGTCACGAACTTTTACCTTGTCGCAATCTCAACGATACACTTTTTCCATATTTAAGATATTGTGATGAAATATTTGGTTATAGTCATCTCCAGCTGTACAATAAAGTGATTGTGAAGATGAAAATTACATAATAAGTAACCATGCTCTACTTTTTGAACATCATTCCAGTTTCGATTTCTATATCTTACTAATCACCCTTTTTGCCCTTTCATTGCTTGTTCAAGAAGAAGTGATTAGTCTTCTAAGATGTTCCCAGCAATTTATGCTTTCATAAGTGTTTTATTCCTGACGTTTATGAATGATTTTTACGGACATTTATTAGTGCTGGACAAATTTTGAAATTACTAGATTATGAACACTAAAATATTGATTTTTAAGAACCATTGACGTAAATCTTTAATCACTATGTCATTATTGTTCTGTCTATTTTATGGTATCCATAAATGGATAAGTTTGGGTTCTTTTGACACTTTTTAATCCAATTGCATATGTGAAAAAGAAATTCATAGCATTTGGAATGAAGAGGCATGAAGATACTTTCTACCCTTTTCTATTGCCATTGATTAGAAAGAATTGAACAAACAATATTTATTATTATTAAAGAATAGGTTATAAATCATCAATCACTTAACAGATAAGATTTGACGTGTTTGATAGGTACTTAAACTTTTTGAAAAAGACAGGTATTGCAAATTATTTTATATCAAGGTATTTATAAAAAGTTAGCATTTTTCAGTAGTTTTAATGATAAACCTTTTCACGTGTCACTTCACTATTTTTGTAAGATTCCTATTGTCTAGTTCAAAATATTTCTATTTGGAAAAACTTAGACATCGTGAGAGACGAGATGTATTACGCATTCTGAAATTGCTCTTATTACTGTCGGTGGTGTAACTAAAAGCAACAAAAACGAAGTTTATTTCAAAACGTTAGGCTTCAAATGCCATTAACGTGAGACACCTTTCGAATTCACGAGGCTATAATATCGTCATTCAATCCATTGTACAAAGTGTGGAGTACGTCACAAAATAAAAGTAAAAAGAAATATATAAAAAATGGAAAATATTAAACTCTTAACAACATAAAAGCAAACAATTACAATACAGAAACACAATTGTCAACATTTCCTGCAAACTCATTCACTGAGTAAAGAGATTTAAACGTTTTTATTTCTAAAATTTTTAGATTGAAAGGAAGGTGACTAAAAATCTTTACACTTTGATATACTACGTAATAACTAAATATTACGCACAAAAAGCGAAAATATAACACATCAAACCAGGAATACTAAAAGGGTTGGAACGCTAACCCAAAATAAGGTATCAGTAAATTTGTAAGGAAGCTTCGAAAGGCGTGATTAGTTTGAAAGATTGTGAAAATAGTTTAATAGACTAATAATAATAATAATAACCTTTATTAGTCCAACAGCAATTGCCATTTACAGGACGGTAACTAAATATACATGGTGTAATACAAAATCATATATATACATATATGTATGTATATATATATATCTATACGTAATTAAAGGACAACAATATTAAAAAATAAATACAAGAAAAAAAGATTAAATGAAGTATTATATAAGACTCATTACATAGAGACATTACAAAAGAATCCAATCCACTAAACACAATATGGGGATCGTGTGAAATGTAAAACCTCAATAAATCTTTACAGTTAAGATTAAGAACAAACTTCGGAACGAAACCAGCACGAAACAAGCAGTTTCTATGATTAGCAAAGAAATAAACGATAATATAAACATAACTAGAAATGTAACCGAGAAAATTCTTTCTGAACAATGAATGAAGAGATCGTAATAAAATGTCCAAGACAAAAATTTTGTGCATGTACGATGGCAATATTTTATTATCTGTTCGAAAACAGGATAGATAAAAAATCATAAACTCAAATACATGAGTGGCATAGAAGATTATGAGGGCGGGAATGATAATTTTTGAAAATATACGACATTCAAAAACTGACTGAAAAAGTAATAACGTAAATTCTTATGAAAGAAAGATATCTGTTTCAAAATTCTGGAAAAGGAATTAATTGCTACTTGAAAATATGAAAATTTTCTTGTTAGTTTGTAAACCTCTTATATTTTATATAATTATTCTCTCACAGCGAATGAAGTATTAAAATAACGGTTATGTCATCATAATTAGACCAAGCAAGACATAACCAATACAATGTAAAAAGTTTTTAGAATAACATCAGCCGAGAAAGATGATGATCCGAGTGTGATGAACTTGCTTTATAAGTATCTACTCCTGATCAAAGAAGATTCTATTATCAGTTTACTGGACCAAATGATCAATTTGAATGTCCACTGCCTACTGTAGCCAGGGTCCAAAATTAGCAAATCATATAGCCCGGATATAACACCAACATGGGGGCGTAGCTAGTGAGGGACAATTAGGAAATTTGTTGCCCTACCTAGAAAAATTCTCTGACGTATATATATGTAATCATCTGGTCAGCTGCCCCTCAGAAAAAATTCCTAGCTACGCCAATGAACGCCAACAGGTTACCATTTAATTCGAACTTCAGGAAACTCCTTAGATGGCAAAACTTTACAGCGCGGATGTGAAATCTTATCTGAAATTATTAAAAGGAAGGCAGAAGGTTCTCGATGAAAATGGAATTCATTAAAGAGTGCTAATTATATGAAAGAGTGCATTCTATTTATATTAAAAAATTGGCAATTACTTTTGCGATAGCCCTGCATTATAAAAATCAAGATTTCATATTCAATTGTATATACTTATTGGTGGCCAAAAACAAATGAAGAATTCTTTGTTGTATTATTTTTGAGTTATAACGCTATTTACAAAAGATTAAAAATACGTGTATCATCAGAGACCCTAAATGAGGTAAAACTTGCTATGAATAAGTGAATTGCAGACACTCCGAGATACTTCTTTGAGGACAATTTAAGAATTTGTTTTACGCTGAGATAAATGTATCCAAATAAATCGAAATTATATTGAAAATCTACATTGTAATTTTAATGAACATGAATGAAATAAAAGAAAAGCCAAATTTCTAGAACCTTGAGAACATTCTCACATGATAAGTGTTGAGTATGTTGTCCGTTACTAAATTAAATTTATCCACCGCTTTTTAATACTTATATGATAGTTCTAGTTATATTTTCACCGAAGAAGGTGTTCCGAAAACGTTTGTAAACGTTCTGGAAATATAAGTATCATTTGAACCAGTCTTGTTTGATTGACCTAATTGTGGTAGAGAACTATCATATAACAAAAACATTTTGTAAAACGCAAAGGATGTAAAGCCGTTAGGGTGTAGGGTGTTGTTATTATTATTTTGGATTTATGTACATTCTCTTTGAAAAATACTGGACCAATTATTCGTCTTCTAGACACAGCCAAAGATTATACCTAACATACCTAACCAAACGCCAATTTTAACAGGATGGAAAGGAGGTTTTGACAATAATGAGAATTATCAACGCCTCATATGAGCATGCTCTCAGAATAACCCCTTAAGTAAAACCAAGCTTTATCTGAATAAAATGTCAAATCCAATAAATTTTCGTTTAAATGTTAATTAAACCAATATTGATGTCTTTTGTTGTGATTAGGAGGTAACATGATACATTTGTAGTATATGGGGATTCATTTAGAAATCATTTCGCAGGATGTTGTGTACACTGGAACGACCAATATCCAACTACTCATGGGTGACCGTAAACTATTTACATCAGGAGTCAACAGCAGTGGCGACTCCTAAATTTCAAGGTGGGTGGTCTGCATGAACCACAACCAGTTTAAAGTAATAAATAATAATAATAATAATAATAATGATACAAATACATATACTTATAACCAAAAACAAAAAATATCAGTAACAAAATTTACAATAATACGGAAAATTTCAAAGTCAATTGAACTTAACCTATTTCATTTTCTTAAACTGGAATTCAATACGGCGGTCTTTTTTGGAGGCAAACCTTTTAATTACTTTCTCGTTGAAATTCGGTACTGAGGCGACAATTTTTTCTATTAAAAGCATCGATAAAGCAGATAGACGATCTTCAGACATTGAATTTCTAAGAAAAGTTTTTATGTGCTCCAAGGTGCAGAAATTGCGTTCGGCTTCAGTAGTGGTCATGGGAGTAGTCGTTAGAATTTCCAACAACTTTTTAGTTTCTGTCATTGTTTCTTCCAAATTGTTAGAAATTATACATTTTAACAAAGGTACTACACCTTTCAATGTCCTGCACTGAAAATTTTAATATAAAACTGACAGCTCTGTTCGCAGATGTTGTTTTTCCAAAACATTATAAGCAGCACATGTTAAGTCCAGGTTATATTCAGGAAATGAATGGTTATAATTTTCAAAATTGTCTTTTGCATGAATTATAATAACATCACAAACTTTTATACATGCAACACGGTGGTCTTCTTTGCTATTATTTAAACGTTTCCTTTTAGCATCACAGAGAGCATCACTGTACTAATATTTGAAGCTTGCTGTAGGATAGAATCTATTTTATTTCGAACGCTATTAATGCTTTTCTCAAAATTATGTACAACATTTCGTGCATTTATTGGATATCCTTTTTTGCAGTTGGTTATATAAAACTTCAGCATGTGGCATCACATAATGAAAAGCAGTCAGCCAACAAGTAAAATTTTAATCTTCCAGCATACGTCGAATACTTCTTGTTTTTTGGACGTCACTACACTTCAATCTTCTTCCAGATGTTGCATACATTCTATAATAGCATCTCTGTGTTCGTAAATCACATTGACCGTGCGAATATTGAAATTCCAACGCGTAAGAACAGAGTGAGCTACATTTTTCTATGAATTGCTTCAGAACCGCGAGTTTGCAGCGGATGACTAAAAAATCGAGGTATGTCGTGTAAATCTCCAAAAACACCCCTGAGAATTAATTAAATATGCTCGTAACATCACCAAATTTAATTGATGAGCAAAACAGTGTAAGAAGACACGACTTTCCCGGAAATTATCAGTGCGTTGCGCTTGCGATTGTAGGATTGCACAGCTGTATTTTTCGTAAGAGCAAATAATGATTAAAATGTCAGTTACACACGGTGAAATTATGGAAATTTAATATTTTTAATGAAATACTCAGTAAATGCTAAATGTTAATATTTAATGCTTAATGCATAAATTGGGGATTTATTCTGGTGGTTCCGCAGCTCTGCAGAGCTAATGGTGAGCCCCTGGTCGACTTAGGGATGGACTTAGTTGGTTAACCTTGTATAGTATTCATTACATTTTGTGTTCGTATACGGGGTCTTCCAGTTTTTCTTTATTCACTGCTGAGCCATTTTGTCGAAACTAAACTAACTAAATACATACTTTCGAAATTGATTGTGATTGAAAACAACTAAAGGAAATCTTTGCCTAAACTCACCTATACAGGTAGCAATATTATATTGATACTCTCCATTTTCTACGCGCTATCTATTACAAAAGTATGCTTCGATGAAGAAAGTCTTGGTTCTGTAGTAAACATAGATAATGGTTATTAATTAAACTCTCAAGGTGTACGTCTACGTATAACAAACATAAGTTTAACGTTCAAAGGATGACTAGATTACGGTACCGTCTTGGACACACGATATATGTTGTTTGCGCAAAAGTGGAATTGCAATATAAATTTCGTGAGAGCTATTGGCTCATCAGCTTAATTCGAAGTCCGTCTACATATTAAGTAGTTCCTTTTATTGCAATTTGTTGTATATTTGGAGGGTATTTGGAGCTGTAACTAGTAAGTATATGAGAATGGATGCAATTATAAATAGAACTGTCGATTTTGAGAATTTTGTAAACAATGAAAGTTTCAAAATATGTGACCATATTAATGTGAATATATAAGTATTATTAGCTTCAAATTACGTAAGCCTATTAATTTCAAGTGGTCTATACAAAAGCAGAAAAAGTAATTAGATAAATTTCGAAATACACACAATTAGTTTCCTAAAGAATACAAACACTGGGTTTTTACTTAATTCCAGCGAATAATCAGTGACTTAATCATAATGATGATCCTATTGATATTTGACAGAATTTGGTATAAGAGCAAATACTTTAGGTGCTAGTTAAATGTTTCTGATCTTTAACGCAATCATTTCAAAATTTGAATCTACAAATCCCTAAACCAAGCCTCGTAGAGAACTCCCTGATTTTCAGCATTCCTATATCAATCATATATTAATTGATGTTAGTCATCTATTCCCCATTACACAATACAAAAATTCGTCATCAGATTTGAACAAATTTTCTAAACTGCACAAAATGTCTTTCTTTCTAGCCGAATCAGTTGTGACGTACGCGGGAGAGCGTTTCGACTTTATTATAAATGCTAATCAAGCTAGAGGTCTATATTGGATGAGGTTTAGAGGACTTATGGACTGCGATGAGAGATTTAAGAGTGCTCATCAAGTGGCTATATTGCAATACTCAAGTACCTCAGATTATGATTATCCGGAAAGTTCACCAACTTACAACGATGCTCATAAAGAAGGTCTGGTAGGTAAACATTTTATTATACAAGTTACTGCTTAGAAATGTTGTTTGAAACAAATAAAACGAATTAGAGCAACATTAATAAGTAATTAAAATGTGAATATTTCATCAGTAATCATAAATAGTAATTCGTAATTTGCAGCAAATAAATGCCTTAAACGTGGGTATGGAAGAGCAGAATGCCAGTATCAGTATGCCACATCTAAAGTCGTTGGATGAATGGGATAAGAGTTTAATCGAAACACCGGATTATAAATATTTTGTTTCCTATGATTTTTACAAGAAAGATAATCCACATTTCCACAAACCAAACACATATGGCTTCTATAATGGTAAGTTATTTATTGTGGCAAAACTCAGCTGTTTGGAAGCAGTATCAATTTTTATCATCCCTAACTAAGACTAACTAAATCAAATAGAAAATATCCTGTCACATTTGATTTAAAACACTCGTATTTCAGCAAACTAACTTATGATTATTATATAAATAAACATTTGATACCATTTACCTCGCCATACTGTAATTACAGGTACTTTGCCAACATGCAATTTGTACCGGTCTTTTCAATTTTATATACTTGGCTCCTTGTTTATTACTTGAAATTGTGTTGCAAACAATAAACAACGAAGAAAGTTAATACAAGTGATTCATTTCCAATAAACTTTAAATAAATATGACATTTATTCAGTTACTTCTATTACAATATACAAGAGCGATTCGTAGTTATAGTGTGTATATATAAACCTAAAGCTACTACTTTCTTCATACAACTTTGCCGCCTGTGAATTAAGCGATGCTGTAATACTGTCCTACAGCTCCTCATCGCCCTCAAACCGTTGTGTGTTCTGTGATTGTGAATCGCCGATTTTCACGAATTCTCTCTTCGACATTGCTCTTCCACTACGTTCTTCATCATGAACATTAGTTCGTCTTTCTCGAAACATACATCTTCTAACCACACTGTTATTCATGACACTAGTCATTAGTGGCCTGTTAGTAGACCCACTATCGCCCTGACAGACTTTCTGTCCCTGGGCTATAGGTTCGTTGTAAACTTCGGCTTTTGTTCCTAAGGAACTGTTTCGCCAATCTCTCGTTTGATTTATCCTCGATTCATTTTCTTATAGCAGTTTTGATTTTTGTCTTTGCAATGCCAAAGGAGGGCTCCGGTCCTATGAATGCCGTCGACGAAACATCTCTCTTCATTCCCCTGGTTGCCTTCGTGCCCCGGAACCCAAGCTATTGTCACGTTTACGCGACTGCCAAGTGCATTCAGAGCACACACAGAATCTCATACAAACTTTGAGCCTACCTGCACCAAATCTAGTGCCTTCAGCATTGCTTTGCTGTCGGATAAAATGGCCACCATGCGATTTGATCCGTTTTGCTTATTAATTTCTTCGACATAATAATGTACCGCCATCCGTGTACTACATAGACTGCGCCAGTATAGTTGGACCTGCACCAGTTGTGTACTATATTAATAGCGGTTTGTGTTTTCTTCTGGGATGACACTTGTGAATCGTCCTCGCACGACGGTCGCTAGGTCATCTGCATATCCTAGGCAATAAAAGCCCTAGTGGGACAATTTATTAAGGACATCGTCCACTGAGATGGTGCCCAGAAGGGGAGATAGAACTTTCCCTTGTGGACAACCGCTGTAGGTAGCACCTAATAAGATATTACACAATACTGTGACGTCATAAGATGTCGGTAAGCACTTACTTAGCTTAGCTTTAAGTAGCGTCTAGTAAGATATTACGCGTCATGATTTTGACTTCATATGGACCGCATGTTTTTCGAAATTGCTCCGTACTGATTTTAAATCTCTTTTAAACCTTTTTCCCGCCATCCAAAAAAAGACGACATTCCTTCAAAAGGTCAACCGGTATCGTCCTCCTATCCGCGGTGAGAAACACCGTAAGTGACGGCAGTGTATGTTAGAAGTGTGAGGATGACAAAGAACAGGTCAAAACCTTTTAGTTTCTCCGGTGTCGGTGGCATGCGTGGTTAGCGAGATTTGGAGCTTCTACCACCATCTTCCGATCAGGCTTTATGCGCTCCCAGATCCCTACCACTGCCAGAGCAGAGGAGGTTTTGCCGTCCGACTACTCGGACATCTTACTCTTCCACATAGGAACATGGCATCTCCGTCTATCACGGAGACTGTCACGCTTTTCGACACCAGCGGTAAATATTCCCCTCGCTCTTAGAATTCGGTCGTAGTTACATTAGGTTAGGTAGTTAGATTTATTTATTTCGACTATTCCCATCAACGGGGTTATGTTCTTGACTTTTTTCATATCACTGCATTACGTCCAGAGCCTACTTATAGCTATCTGTTTACCGACATCTTCCAACCAACAGCGACACCTTATGGTGTATATGTAATAAGCGCGATATGCAATTGTCTGTTCTACCGACACCTTCAGATCAAAAGCGAAGGGTAGGTGGGCATTTTGAGTTTTTGAAGAGTTTGGCACGAATTTTATATTTTCGAGGGAGTTGCCCATCTTCCAAGATTACCTTCCGCCATACATTCACGACGGGTTGACTACCTTCCAGCATATATGCGCGGTGTTAACTACCTAGTGAGCAGTGGATGGGTGGGAAACCCGCCTTCTTCTTCTACTCATGTATAATTGTGTGGTATTTAACATTTGATTTTTAATTTAGTTCTATATTATAATAACTAACTAATCATAAAATTATAGTTTCAGACATTAAGCAACGACTTCTAACACCTCAACTGAATCATATATCCATGAAACTGTTATCTTTCCCATTACTGTCACAAAGGTCCCAAGTAAAAGCAGACATGTTTTGCAACGAGAGCACCGTATCGAACTGTGATAATACATTTTGCGAATGTACTCACGTTGTACAGGTAAATTTTTTTATTTTAAACTTTAAGGAAGAGTTTGTTAATTATCCAATTGATATTGTTCTATCTATACTTAGGTACCGTTAGGCGCCGTTGTTGAAATGATTTTGGTTGACAAGGGCTTCGCTTATGATGCAAATCATCCATTCCACATTCACGGACATTCCTTTAGAGTAGTTGGGATGGAGAAACTAGGAAAAAATGTTACGATTACAGAAGTTGAAGAATTGGACAGATATAATTTATTAAAGAGAAATTTGGAGGATCCTCCTATTAAAGATACAGTTACCGTACCAGATGGTGGTTATACAATCATCAGATTTATTGCATCAAATCCAGGTATGCACCTTTTCATATGCAGATAAGGTATTGAGATAGTACAGATAAGGTATTGAGATAGTACAGATAAGGTATTATAAATTAATTTAATTGTTTCTTTAAAAAATATTGAGAAGTACATACATATATCGTTCGATTAATATCTTTCAGTGTTTACTATCGTTATCATATAATCAAATCGCGTATTTTTTAGATGAAAATTGATTTATATTTTTGGCGGTTGAGTTTATTAACAGTATTGTCGCCAAATTTGGCACTGCGGCGGCCAACACATGTGGCAAATGTATTAATTTCTATTAAAAATCTTTCCAGTATTTTAAATTGCTTATTTGCATATTATGACGTACGAGTATTTTCTTTAGGAAATAATCTGAATTTATTTCTTTGAATTCATAAAAGTGGTACGTCATAGAAAGGTTGTGAACCATACTTTGACGTTAATGTGTATGTGATAAATACTAAGTTTACCCCTATATTTTTCTAGGATACTGGTTTTTCCACTGCCACATCGAATTTCACGTCGAAATCGGTATGGCGTTGGTATTCAAGTTTGGTGAGCACGAAGATATGCCTCCTGTTCCTAAAGATTTTCAGCAGTGCGGAAATTACGATGTTGTACATCATGTCCCTATTTATGAATCGTTGTGGTCATCTTTATTTGGAAGCAGTTCGTCAATAGTAAAAGTTCAATTAGGCACTCTATGTTTAGCACTAATTGTCGGAAAAGTATTACGATAGTTAAAGCAACTACTGTAAAGTGTGATTTTCCATAAGTTCAACACTTTGTATTGTTAAAAAATGTGATATTAGATAGTAAGAAAATAAATTGTCCTAAAATACTTGTCGTTTTAACTCAATCTCATAGTTTAACAAATGTTAATTCTCATCGCATTGACAATTATTTTTAAAATCATAACTAATTAAATTTGTAAGTACAGTAGACCGTCGATTACCCGAACGACAGTTATTCGGACGTTTAATTAACCGAACCAGCTCCATGGAATAGAATCATATCATAGGAAATGTTGATCCTGGCCGAGCATAGTTAGCACTCAATGCTTTTACAGAGTATTTCTTGAGAGCGGTATTGGGGGAAGGAGTTTTCGGAATTTTATTTATGGAAATCATTAAAAACAAAAAACTATATATAATGAAGTGCTGAGATGATCCATGTATAAAATTATATTATTAGTTCTTAGAAAGCGGGATGTTAGCTGTGTCAATATTTCTTTACTAAGAATTATATCTACAATTTGTTCATTAGATTTTTCACTGAATCACTTTCCATCCATATATTCATTGTGAGGTGTATCTACATTGAATTTGTGGTTATATATTTTAAATATAACTTGCAAAATCAACTATAACGGGAATAAAAATAATTCTGATTCAATCACGAGGTATGCACTTAATCTGAACAGTGAGGAGGGCAGTTTTTATATCATAATGGAAAAACCCACGTTGTTTTAAGGATGTGAAAGTTACATTGACATACACGTGCCAAAAAAAAACGCGTGGATGACCAGGTTTGAACAAAACTTCATTCCTGAAGTAAAAAGAATTCAGCAGCATTGCGACAAAGGCAAGGTGATACTCCTATTGGATAATGCTATGTCAGATTCATCAACTGAATCTTTGAATAAGGTCAATGATATGTAAAGTTTTTGCCCCTGCATAGTGAACCAGAACATTCGAAAAGCGACCAAAAATCGATATTTATAGAAGTAATAGCATCGTTAACAGAATTTTCAGGTAGGTACTTACAAAAATGGATAATGCATGTTATAAAGCGTTTGAATCAAAAGTTTAATTCTAAAGAAAACTTCCTCATTTCGTGTTATATATATGTACGAAACAAAATTAAATGAGTATACACTACAGATAAAACAAGAATGTACTTAATTTTATTAAAGATTTCATGTTACAATTTAAATTTACGTTGAGTTATAAAAATTTCCAGGCCAGATCCGGTTTGAACTAAATAACTAACAGATAGCTTGAACATTCCCTAATTAGATACTAAAATTTGATAGCCGCGTTCAAGTGCCTTTTTAAAATATTTAGATTTCGCTTTAATAATGAACGCATGCGTTCTGAAACCGCAACTACACATTTTATTTTATAATTTAAGATGTAAAATCTATTCATTGTTACCATTTCTCTTTAGAATGGAAATGGTAACCAGAAGACAACTTTTTACGTCTTGTACGAAAAGGATGGTTTGGGTCGCTCAAATCGTGTGGGGTATTTATTAAATTATTTGATGAGACACTATGTAATCGAGAGTGATGAAAACGGGATGTTAAAATTGAAGAAAATAAATTCAAAGTTTTGCAGCGCCGTTTATTCTAAGCTTGATCAATGCGCAAGGAAAACGGATAGATTTTTGGTGAACAATAAGGAGTGGGGTTAAGTGTTCAATTTTCATTTGAATAAGCTCAAGAAGAAATTGAACCGGATTCCGAGCCGCAGCCAGGGCCTTTATCTCGAGATGAAAGGAGCCGTGGTTGTCCAGCTTTAGAATTTTCTGTGGGCAGTCAAAGAACAAAACGTCGAAAGTGTGCAAAACTGTTATGAACGTTCGAAACCGAGGAGCTAAGTGCGGCTGTAAGCAAAAACTCAAGAACGAAGGAAAAGAGGCTACTGCAAAACTAGTCTCAGAAGCAATTTTGAGCACTCCGAGCCAGTAAAATCAGGGAAGTTTGACAAAATAGTCAGAAGTCAACAGTAATAATTCTGCTTACCCCCAAACGAAGCTCTGTCAGTAATGATTGAAGCGAAAGATAGCAAACACTCCTATCTTGTGCACAAGTAAGTTTATAAAGTTTGTTTATTGCCTCGTCCACTTCAGGATTGAGTCTCCGGATCTGCTGTCAAAATTTAAGTTCTTTGTCCCACGCTTATCAACAAGACAAGATATTACCTTTTATATCCCGTTTGCACGTCTGAATTCCTCACTGAATTCTCCGATCGTTGCAATGTCTCGGAGCTTCAATATGATATCGTCACATTGCGATATAAACTACACGTCACTCAGTGATGTCCTTGAAATTGCAAAAGGTCTACTTAGTTAGTGGGATTGATGTTTATTTATCTATTTGTTTTTTATTTTTTCAATTAATACTTATCTATTTGTTTTTTATTTTTTTCCATTAATACTTATGGGTGTGTTGTAGAATATTTTTTTCTTTTGCATATATGTATGTTGCACTGTATTGATAAATACTTAATAAGTTTTATATTTTGTTCTTCATATGGATGTTTAATTCTGTTGGACAATAAAGATGTTTATGTTTATATTTATGTTTATGTTTATAGACGGACAGCAAAAGAACATCTTGCCGTTGTCTAAAAAGAAAGGCGAATTGTAACCGATTCGTTTGCAGAAATTTTATTACAAGACCTCTTGGATCATAAAACGGATACTAGAATTGTAGAAACCGGTTCTTCTTTCATTATCAACTGATCTTCTGGTGAATTTAAAATTGTTGATAAAATGGGAAAGTGATGGAAGCATAGGTCACTCACAATACAAACAAATGTTCGCCGAGGTTGGTAGTCGTCATGGCAATTGGTTTCTAACGTCCATAGTACCATTACAACTGAATGCGGAGCAACCTGGTAAAGATAAAATTATTGTCTGACAGAATCCCCCGTCCATCGTCAACTCGATTTTTTAGACCTGTACGCTTCTAATTCAAAAAAAAAAACGAAAGAATTGACAGTACAGGAAACATCATACATAGAGAATCAAATTTCGAAACTTCAACCGACTACTGCTATGTTAAGTAATGAAGGAATTGCAGTTTCTCATGTTTGTGCGATGACGATGATAGACGGTAATGTGTGCAATGCAATTACGGAAACAGCTTCTTCACAAACATGCTATATCTGTAAAGCAAATTATTATAAATATTAAATTATTTTTCCATCTCAAGCCTAGAATTCCAAAGCCCGTTAGCCCATCTTCAGATTTTTGGCCGCTTTTCGAATTTGCTGGTCCACTGTGCCCTGATGTAACTGATTTAAATCCACCTATGGACCAAAGCGTCATCTAAACATTGAAAAAACTATACCGGAAATATTTCATGCGTCGTCTGCTTTTAATGGATAAAAATAACGAAAAAGAATTATTTCCATGTACAAAAAACGATTTAAAACAGTGCTGTTATATGTTGATCGAAGCATGGAATGGAGTAAAAAACAGCATCTTACATAAATCGTGGAATAAGCTACTTAAACCATATAAAGATGAAATACAAATCAACGAACCTGACAATGAAACTGCCAGAATGTTGGAGGCGTTACGCAACGTTGTTGTTTTTACTGGTTGTGATGAAGAGAACGTGAATGGCTATTTGTGGATAGTGGTGATCCCGGGTATCAGATGCTGACAGAAGACGAAATTGCTCACGAATTATTACATAACAAATGGTGATCCAGATTAAGATGATCCGGGACCATCTCATGCTGAGGCCTTTCAAGTACTGGATTTGTTATTCCGGTGGTTCGAACGGCAAGAAGAATCGGATCACACGCAGTTATTGCTGTTCAAAAGAATTAGAAACTTACCCAGTAAACATTTTTTACATTTCGCGGAAAGTTTAAGTTGGTAGTTCCGGCAATAGTGAACATATTCGCATGCATTGTCGCAACTACCAACTTAAACTGTCCGCGAAATTTAAAAATGTTTACTGGGTAGCTGCCATAAAGAGAAAGCCATCATTGAAGCCAGTATTACGACCTTTTTGTACCAAATTCACCTTGGTAGTCAACTTTTATGTTATTTGTATCTTTTATTTTTTTCACTTCTATAGTTAAAGATGTTTCTTTGCTGTATTTGGACTACGTTTTTTTGGTGTTTACTAACTTTGCCTGATAAGGCAAAACATTTTGTTAATAAAAAATAATGTATTAACTTTTATCAATTGAATACGGAAAATTGACTTTTCAAAAATGATATTTCTTTAAAGTACGTATTAAGAAAATTATACATCGATCCAAGAAATCCACAAATACTTACAGGTCGTGTAACCTAGGCAGATAAAAAGCTAATTGGGACAACAAGTTAGCATCTGATACAGTACCTTGAATTAATTTATAAATAAATAAAATTTGTGCTCGTACACGACGAATTTCAAGTGAATCATAATTATTTTCATGAAGTAAGATCTCATAACTATAGTCGTGAGGTAAGAATGTTTTATACCTACGGAAGTGCAAAATTTTTAAAAATTTACGTTGGACTTTTTCAATCATGTTCTTATATGTACAGAGGCATACTCAAGTTTGCGCACAATGAAAGCATTGTAAAAAAAAATTAACGCATCATTACCACTAAATTGCTTAGTGTTGCGTGTAAGAAAACCAAGCAACTTTAAGGCATCAGCACAAATGTTCACAACATGAGGGTTAAAGGTGAGTTTTTGATCAAACAATACCCCAAGATCCCTAATACATTCACAACGTTCCAAGGAAGCATTGTTGATAGTATAATTAAAGCTTATATAACGGAGTTTACGACAATAGGTTACAATTTTACATTTATCAATGTTTAATTTTAAAGAATTTCTTTGACTCCACGAAACAATTGCATCAAGGTCCTTTTGTAAGAGAACACAATCATTATGAGTTTCAATAGACCTAACCAATTTTAAGTCGTCTGCATAAATAAGTGATTTCGAGTCAATAACTGAGGAAACATCATTGATGAATATATTAAATAAAAGTGGTCCAAGGACAGAGCCTTGAGGCACACCGCTACCAGAAGTATATGTAAATGAACGAAATCCATTATATTCGACAAAGTTCCTTCTCTCTGTCAGATATGAATGGAGTAAAGAAATCAAATCGTTAGACAATCCAAAGCCATGCATTTTACGAAGAATAAGTGAATGCGGCACTTGATCAAAGGTCTTTGAAAAGTCAGTATATATGGTATCAAGTTGCCCACGACCATCCAAAATATCTGAACTATAATTAACAAATGTGCATAAATTCGTAACTGTCGATTTTCCCCTAATGAAACCATGCTGAGTGATGGACAACTTGTTAGAGACATGATTAGAGATGTATTTAAATAACATTGTTTCAAATATTTTAGAGAAATTTGATATTATCGATATGGGTCGGTAATTTAATGTTATTTTTACCACCAGATTTATAAACAGGTGTAATTCGAGAAAGTTTCCAGAGATTAGGAAAAGTTTTAGATTTTAGTGCTAAGTTGTAAATATGCAGCAAAGGTGTAATCAAAACATTTCGGCAATCCTTAATTAAAAAAGCTAGTATCGAGTCTGCACCCATTGTGAAAGAATTTTTTAAAGAGTTAATAGCACACAGCACATCCGCTTCATCAAAAGCCCTGAGTACCAAGTGTGGATAATCAATCGACGAGGACACGCCAGGAGAGCTCTGTATGTTGGAGTCTGAGAAAACAGATCGAAAATGAGAAGCAAAAGCATTAGTAATATCAGCAGGAGAATCAACAATATTGTTCTCAGCACTCAACATGGATCCCGGGATACGAGTCTGGTTTTTCAAAGAGTTTATGAAATCAAACAATTTCTTTGGGTCACTTTTTATGTTTGCCTCAATAATATTCAAGCTAGTTGACGATCCGTGCCAATGCTTGTTCTAACCAATTTTCTAAACTCCCTGAACCTGTCTCTATAATACTGTAAACCTGTTTTCTTAAACATATTTAGATAATGTCTTTTAGTTTTTATATGGATTTTAGTAGTAGTCGAAAACCAACTTGGAAATGATGTCTTGTGCTTCGCATGAAGCGGTACACAAAAATTAAAACAATTATACAGTATTTCATAAAGCCTACTGCCCCCTAAAGCCCCTGCTAAATTAACATCATTATATTGCACGACAGTCATCAAATCACTATCTAAAATCAAGCTATACAATTCAACAAAATTAGCAGCCTTAAAATTGTAAGAAGGGGCATCTGAGGTTTGAAATAGATTATTAGTTGGTGCGTCCCAAGTAATAGTAAATGAAAGCGGAGGATGGTCAGGATCCTCTTCTACAAGTGGCAGCTCAGCACGTTCAACATTGGTCCGACAACCATCAGAACAGAAAACCAAATCGAGGAAGCGATTATTGCGATTCAAAATAGTATTTATCTGTAAACTTTTCGTACTAGTAAGAAAGTTACTAACGCTGATAGATCTCGCACGGCCGGCATGTTCCAACTCAGGGATATTGAAATCCCCAGCAAAAACAAACAGGGTATCCAACAAACCCAGCATCTCAAGCTTATTAAATAGTTCATCATACACACAAGCAAGAACATCGGGAGGTATATAAACTAAAATAAAGTTAATCACCAAATGGATATAACGTGTTTGTACACAAAGCAATTCAATTCTGTAATCACCGAAATCCCTGACAGAGTCAGTATCCAGTTCACGACATGGAATACCACATTTAAATGCCATAAGTACACCACCGCCGCGCGTTTGCCTATCAGTTCTAAACACAAGATACTCGTCCGGAAAAAGTTTGGAGCTAAGTAGACCTTCATTAGCCCAAGTCTCACTAATCATAATAATATCATAATCCATAGACTCAAGCATGTTCTTATAAAAATTTGAGTTTTCGTATTTAAGCCGCGAACGTTTTGATAAAAAAATTGAAAGTAGTTATTGGTTGTTGGATATTACATCGTTTTTCTGCATAACTATTTTAGCCATTCCAAATGTATATCTCAAAAAATATTTTCATCGTTGTCCCTACGCGTTCGATAGTCCAACATAATTTTATTTTTAGCATCCATCTCCCTAACAGTCAAGTCCCTGGAGATAAATAACTTAGCTCGGCCAGAAAATGTTTTCAACTTTTTAGCGTTGGTTAACACTAGTTTACGTTCTTCAACAGAATTTAAAACGATCTTCAGTGGTCTACATTTATTAGGAATTGGAGCCCTACCCAACCGAAAATACTTGAAAGACTCCGACTTCACTCGATTCTCCGAGACAAAGCTTAAAACTTCCGCAGCAGCCACAGCATCACTCTCAACAGATCCATCATCAGTAAGATTGAACAATACGACATTATTTCCTATGGATTTACGGTCATTAATTTCTTGAATGATCTCATCAAACGTAAAAGAGGGTGAACTTGCAGAAGCTACAGGTACCTGAACAGTTTTCTTTATTTCTAAAATCTCTTTCTGAAGTGATGTTACAAGTGCCATAAGACTCTGAATCTGCCCCGCAATATCTGATATACAACAGCTGGAGCAGGTCCAGTTATAATTCTTTCTAGATCTAAGAAAACGAGTATCTTTATCTGTTAAGCCAGCGCATGTAAGACAAAAGGCATTTCCGCAAACATAGCATTTAAAAATAAAGCCATCAGGAAAGTCCTTAACGCAACTTTTACACGTAAATTGAGACATATTATATTTATAAAAGGAAAACAGTTGATAGTTGAGAAATAGGAAAACGCAGGGATATTCTTCTCGCGCTAGCGGTGCCCGTCGCAGCGACTTTGCAATAAACAAGACAAAATGTAAAAAAAAAAGGCAACGCAAAGGTACAGCAACTGACTACAAAGGTAAGAAAAGGAAGCAAAAACACTAGTATACGTATAAAAATACGCTTGGCAAAATATCGAAACAACTTATGGAGACAAGGCAAACTTACCACCTAAATATCAAGGAAAGTAATTGCCGGATTGTTTCATAAATAACAATATCATGAAGCTCACTAAATAAGCTTTCTAGTGAGTACAATCAGTAAATAACAAATTTTGATTTTACTTAGAAAACGTGAAAAACACTTATCACGATATCAGCAATACAACTGTACACCTCTCGAGACGAGACTAGACTGCAAGCAAAGAAAAGCAGAATATTAAAAAAATATGTGAGAGGGAAAATAGCAATGAAAACTATTACCGTTGTGTGCAAAATCAGCCCAAAATTATGCCAAGTGGTAGCACTATTGTCCCAGTATTTGCTTATATTAGCTCCCTGTATTTTCATTGCTTGTTAATCATTCTGAATGCGATGGTATCAGCTTAGGTGAAAACTAGCATTGCTATGTCCTACAAGTAGAAATAACTAAATAAATAAATAAATAAATAAATACTGTTGAGACTCTGGATGCATTTTTCCAAATTACATTTTTAAAAACGGTGGGCAACATATCTCAAAAATTGATGAATCGATCTTTCTAAAAAAACTTTACTTATGTACATACTTTACTATAATCAATACTTTTCAAAACTGAACGATTAAGCAGTAGCGGACTCTCTTTGGACTTCTGATGTGAATCGAGTCCCTGGTGAGTTATCTTCCTCACCGAAAAAAATTTAAACACCGTCTCTGTAGACGAGCAATAAATTCACAATTACTAAATATTTTTATACGAGCAAATTGATATATAAAATACAAAAAACGTTTCTATGTCCGTTATAGACTTCGAAACTATCCAACCGATGTGCCCCAAACCGGTTTCATTAGAAAGGTAATAACGCGAGGATGACTTTAGACCACTAAAAATGCATTCGGTCCATTCATGAAGTGGATTTTCGACTTTTCCCATACAATAATTTTTCCGAATACAGACTGTCAACACAAAAACATTGATCTGTCACTGTCATCAGAAAGTTTTATCATTTGTGGTTATCGCGTCGACCATGTCAAATAATCGAATTAGACAATATTAAAAATCTCATAGACAGTAAAAAGGAGTAATTTTGGCTTCGCAGAATGATGACGTCAACAAAATAAATCATCAAATTTAATTCAAGCTACCCGGTGAAGTTGTCACGTACAAATCAATTGACACAGTTATAGATGAGGAACAAGCTGTTAACTTTCTAATAGTTTCTTAACTCTTTGGAACCATTTGGAATGCCACCACATATCTTAACTTTAGAAGTTGGTTCACCGTTGATGGTCATTCGCAACTTATTGTTAGACCCACCGATATTGTGCAACGGAACAAGATGGTAAGATACAAGATGGATATATATATATATATATATATATATATACATACAATGGAAGCATTTCATAGCCTTATACGAGATATGTATAAACTTAAACATATTGTTGAGTTACGGTATATTTGAATTACACGCCTACAGTTAGTGTTTAGTTTACGCATTCATAGCAGCTACTTCTTGTTATATTAAAATGTTTCCGGAATGACAATTAAAACAAAATCATACGAATTCAAGTTTTATTTTTCAATATAATCGCCTCGAAGTTCAACACATTTGGTCGAACGTTTCTTTAGCTTTTCAATTCCCTCCCGGAAGTAACTTTCTTCGGGGTTCTCAAAATAATCGGTTAACAGTTACAGTTCTTCGTTTGACCAAACTCTCTTTCCAACCAGAAATGTTTTGAGTTTTAGGAACAGGTGGAAGTCTGACGGAGCCAAATCAACGGATGCGTAAGATTTCGAACTTCAATTTTGTCAATTTTTGCTAAACGATTGCGCTTGAATGAACTGGCGCATTGTAGCGGTGAAACAACACTTTTTCTTAACCATTCCCGGGCGTTTTTGGTAAGTATTGTGTAATATTGGCCAGTAATAGTTTGCCTTTTTCAGGATAACCAATTAGCAAAATTCCTTTTAGGTCCCAAGAAACCGATGCCATCATCTTTTCAGCCGAGTGCATAATCTTTGGCTTCTTCTGAACCGATTCACGACGTGCAATCCACTGTTTTGATTGCATTTTTATTTCTGGTGTGTAGTGGCGGATTGCCTCTTGAAATCCCTTGGATTCCTCTTAAACACTTCCAAAGAATCGGCTGAGAATCGAGCTGGAATACGTTTTTGCTCCGAATTGAGCAAATACGGTACCCATCTTGCAGAAAGCCTTTTTTAAACTCTATTCATTATGTAAAAGAGATGGCTTCCTCAATTTCACGCTCTTTTTGCCATAATTTCTGGCGTGGTAGCCCAAAAACTCACAGTGGAAACTGAAGGCTCCTCGAAAACGGCACCTAACTTTAATTTGATTTCCGTTGCGGTTTTCCCTTCCAAATCGAAAAATTGGATTACCGCTCGAACTTCGTTTTTATCCATAATTGAAGCCACAAAAAGGTACTTGACTTACATGCTTGTCAAAACCAGACTATTTGACAGATCGGTTTAACATTTGCAGTCAATTGATATGAAAGTGTTGCCAACACAACGACATAAAGTATTTGGAGAAATAGCAACCCCCTAGCAGTAATTACGGAAATTTGTCAATATATCGTCGTATATAGTTTTCTTTTGTTAAAATAGAATCCTTAAAATATTGCTGTCTTCAGTTTTCAAACATATGTATATAACCCCCAACAATTACAATTGCTTCGTTACTCAACCCATCGTGAAGGTTTGCGTTACTACCACAGAGTTTTATTGCATATATCAAAAGCAACCGCATAAATCAATTTGCACAGAGCATCTAATCATCGATTGATAAACTTAGGGTACGAAATTATGCTGGCCAAATACTATTGTGTTGGAACTCTTTCCAATGTCTGTTCATTTATTGTAATGTCCCTAATCAGATTCTCCTCCCATCTTTAGCTTTTTAATTTTCTCTGCCCAGATTTTTACTACACCCTTCTTTATTTTTTGCTAAATTTGCATTCGCTTAGTAAGTTATCGTCATACATTAGACTATTTCCTTGTTCGACCCCTTTCCCCATTTCGAAATTTGCTGATTTACATCCATTTATTTGTATACTCTTAACTTTATCATATACATTTTGACATCACCCGTAGTAATGTTTTCGTTACATCTAGCTGTTCTAGACTAAGCAGTGTGTCTTGCTACGGTGCTAAATACGGCTCTTAAGTCTATGAAGGTCCCCGTTTGCCGTTGCTTCTGTCCGTCTTCCATTTTTCGTTCATGTTTCTTATCACATATGTATGTACAACTACTGTACATTATGTGGCTCTTCTTCTCGTATCTTGTTCTTAAGGCACCGTCTCGATCTTCTTTTCTACAATTCTAGTATATAATTTGAACGTTACTGAAAAAACTTAAATAATCCTTGAACTGTAATATACGTACCTACCATTATTACAAACCAGTACAAATGTAACTTAATACTTTTCTGAACGCCCTCTTGTCTTGCATATTTTCATTCATTTGACATAAAAAAAAACTAGCATGAGATTGAATTAAATTTATATGCATGCTTATTCCTTTAGAATTGATGTGAACATCAAGTATCACAGTAAGTACATTATTAAATGTCTCATACTAATACTTCACGATCTCATAGTGGACTAAACTTTCTTTAAGGAGAGCAGCCTCCTCTTGAGACAATACTCACCAAGAATATAGATTATCAAAATATCTTTATTCTTATTTCGGAATAAAATTACAATTAATGATAACGTAAGTGTGAGGTTGTTGTAGGTGGAAATTTAATAATAGCCAGATTATATGCTAAAGCATAGTAACCCATATTTAATATTAGTTACAAGGTCAAGTTTATTTACACTTAACCTTCCTATACTCACGCATACGGTCTGTGAGACCGACTTATATAGTATAGTATACGTGTTTCATATTTTGACGTGAGTATAGGAAGGTTAAAAGATACACATTTTCTTATTTTATTTTAAATGACAGATAATTTTTACAAGGGAAGTAGTTTATAAAAATGTCTATCTTATCTTCTTAAATTTAGTTATATTCGATGGTAAGATGATTGCAATTATGATAAATATTACAAGTGTTAGATTTTACAACAAACCCAGCAACAGATATTAAGTATATACAATTTAGTGATTGAGATCGCGCATACCACTATTAACTGCATTCAATACAATTAATGAGTGATGCAAAAATCGTAAAGGACTCGATAATTTTAAAGTATATCTTATTGAAATGAGGAAACATTAATTCGTCAAAATTCGAATATCATGCAATCAAAAGCTTTACTTTCGACGATTTTGATTATAGAAAATCTGTGAAACTGTGGTAATGCAAAGCGACAGAAAAACATGACCGTAAGTTGACGTTACTGCAATAAATCTGGCATCAACAACCCGGAGTTCTAAAAATCAATTAAAATTTGTGTGTTTGTAGTGGTGTCGAAGGTAAGGACATTGTACATATTCTTACGCATGAACGCTCTAAAGAAATTTAACCCCTTTATATTTATCCAAATATCTCTAAAAATATTGGAGATTGGACAAAAAAAGTTAAGACAAGTTCTTAATTGTTTGAGAAGCACTAAAAGACAGCGTACTCCCGGTTAAAAATCATTAGGTAGAGTTAATTTTTCTATTAAAATGAATAATTGTATAAATAGCAATTTAGATACATTTACACTAAGTTGTCATCTTTAGTGCACATATTAAATGGAACGAAAGCGTTGGGTGTTTCCTTGAATCTCTTGGAAAGAGTTTCAGATGTATCGACCATTTGGTTGGTATTTTTGGGACAATTTCTTACGTTTATATCGTAAACGAATGGGTCTGACATTGAGTACCAGATAAGCCCTAACGAGTATGTTTGGGTTTGCTTTCCAATGTATTACATGAAATGGAAATTGCAACACCAAGTAGGGGGCGAATTTGTTGGAAAACTTGGCAAAAACATTTACCTATTCAAAGGTGATAATTGATAAAAATTTTGTTGCGATGGACCAAGTGGTCACGGCATATGTGACACTTCATTCTTTTTTCTAGCATTATTGTCACTTGTATTTCTTTCGATTTTTTATTATATTTTCACTGTTTTTTTCTAGTTTTAATTTTGTTTTCTTGTTTTACCGGTTTGATTATGCTCAGAGTGGGGAATCGTGAAAATTACCGATAGTTGAGCAAATTCATTCTGTGAAATTGCAAATCGCCTCAACTAGAATCAATCCTCCATCATGCACTGCGATTAGCTGTAGAATAGGAAGTACCAGCAACGTTGCCTAAGATGAATCGAGGGCCGAAGAATAACTAATAAGGCGCAGGACCGCCACATTGGCCTAATGACACTAAGAGACCGATTCTTAAGTACCAGGTTAATTGCGAATGGTTAGGTAATGAAGGATGTTGCGTGACCCTTCAAACCGTTTATCGCCGTATCAGGGCTTTCGGCTTGTAATCCTATCGACCACATCTTGTGCTACTTTTTACGGCTGCGACAGCAATGTTTGGAGTGGGGTAGGTTTCGAATACAGTGGAACGTGGAGTGGCAAAGGGTGGTATTCCGATTTTGTGTAGGGATGCATGATGGTTGTGCGAGGGTTAGACAAAGACGTGGGGATAGTCATAATATTAAATTTTCCGTTGAAAGGCACGTGCACCGAACAATGGGAGTATGACGTGCTATAGGATATGGGAGTAGGCCTCAGTTCGGTTTATCCGAAGCAATATGAATGCCCAGCGCTACGTTGACGAGATAATGGAGCCCCATATTCTTACATATCCTCAGCAGCTTCTTTTTAAAACAATAAACTGGGAAAATATACATATCCTTAATACACACCTTTCGGAAATAAATTCAGATACGTATTTCGGCAACTAAGTAACCATCCTCAGTGGAAAATCGGAGGAATTCAGTATCACTAACACTAATACCCAAGATGAACACCACACAACGAGCTTGTACAACTCACACACTAACCACAACACCGTATATCGCTAGTGATAGTGAATTCCTCCAGTTTTTCACCGAAGATGGCCGTAAAAATAAAATTTTGGCCTGTCTCCAGTAATAATCCAATTTTGTAATTAGATTGTGGGCAGCTCTCACTGCAACTACTATCCGGACAATAATTCCGACTATCATTGCTCTATATTTCGGTCGAGAATTGTGCACCGACTTGCAACATAGCAATCACACCACCCATTAATTAAGTACGGAAATTACATTGAATTAAACAGGACCGAAAGCATTATACTGTTTTTGCCGTTTTTACGGCTCCTCAGAGAGGGACATTTGTTCCTTTCCAATTCAATGCATCTTGTTTCTATATTCCCAAAGTATGATTCCTGGACACAGGAAAATTAATCCGGCGCCACTTATCGTCGTCAACCATACCCCTCTTACACACACAGCCTTGAGTTTAATAGCCAAAAGCCACGCTCCAGATAGAATTTCGGCATGTCTTCAGTAATAATTTAATTTTGTAATCAGATGGTGGGTAGCTTTTGTTTATAGCTACTACCCGTACAAAAGTCCCGACAGTCGTTGAATTATATGTAGGTCGAGAACTGTGCTGACTTCCAACGTTGGATGTATAGAGATTTGTGTCAGTTAATTTGTTTTTTTTTAGCGAGAGATGCTCATCATCTAATTATAAAATTGGATTATTACTGGAGACACGTTGAAATTCTATGTTTACACGAATAGTGCTCCAGGTCGGGAATTTCGGCAATTAATGCTTTCCTTTTGTATAGTTGTTGAAATACGTATTTGGTGTTATCTAAATCGGTATAGTAACGGCAAGAACTAGTTTATTGACATGCAAATTTTGATTTTTACTTCCTTGTATGTTCAATCCTACTAAGGTGTATATCTTATTTTCTAAGATGATCTGGAAAATTTGTTAAATTAAAAGTTACGCAAATATTGTCTACGTACATTTTACTTATCTTTCAGTTTCAAATAAAACAAGTTCATATTCTCTATTAAATAGTTAGCAAAAAATAAGACATCACCGATCTCGAAAATCAATACTGTTTGTTCCAAAATAATAAAACAAAAGTAGATTTTGTAACTGACATCGATTCTATGAATATGAGGTATTCAGTAATCACTGAGCTCCAAATAACTGTAATCTTGACACAGAAAAGTTCATAGTTTTACAATGCTCTTATTAAAAAGAAATTTTAATTGTATTATTGCGTCAAACAGCTCAAATAACTGCAATCTTGACACACAAAAACTAGAATTAAAATGATAATTATCCCAGAAACTAGTTCAAATATTCACTCCAATCATTGTCATGTTATTATATTATCAACTATTTTATACACGCAGGAAAATAATGAGGAAATATAGAATCCAGCAAAAGAATAAAATTTGAGTTTTCGCCAAGTTTTATAATTTTATAGTATTCGTTGCAGATTTGTAAGATCAGCTCCCTATCTTCTTGCTGTTATGAATTTTGATGTGAATTTGTATTACGTGGTAGTGATGCTAGTAATGTTCTAAAAGAAAAACAAAATAAATTGCAGGATATGGAGACAGATATCGATCGTTTAAAAAAGCGGTGAACATATTTTCTTTTTGTTAATTTTTTTTTTTTTTTTTTGAAATGGGGATCCTGTTCCCAAATCGACAATTTGAAAGGGGGAGGGAGAGGGGGCAGCGCTAAATATTAATATCCAAAATTTTGTAGAAACCATGCTGCACGAGTATATTGCTTGTATTCTAAAGGTTCCAATCCATGACTTACATTAAAAATTAAAGAAATAAAAGATTAGTTAGGAGAATTTTGAAGAAAAGTAAAATGAATTTGTACCTACAAAGTTAATTGGATGCAATTTTACTAAAACATGTTGGATCGTACTAGATTTTATATACACGGAGGAGGCTGTATCCTTCCTTACGTAATTAGTGAATAGTCGTCACAAATATGATTATTGGTCGGACAAAAATTAACATTGGATAGAAAATTGGCATATGTGTACAATATCTATAAAAGTTAAGTACAGTGGCGTCTTTGTTAATCGACGCTCCTGTAACTCGATTTTTTCCCAAAGTCCAACTATTCAGTTGGCGGTAGCGTCAGTTTGCAATTTTCTTTTAAAACGCAACTCTATTAGTTGAGTCTTTTTAAGTCGATCTCTCCTCAATTAGAATAATGTTTGTAGTACTTGCATTCATGTAAATTACTCTTTTTAAGTCTTACATCCATCGCGGTTTTAACACTGACATAAACAGTTTCCCAAATCAAGAACATTTCTTATGGAAATAATACCACCTAATTTTGTTACAATACACTCAATTCATAAATGAAATTATGTTTCTTTCTGTCGTCTTGTGGATGTTCAACATTGTGTTCTCGGTTTAGCCTTTCTAACACATTTTTTTCAAATAAAATCAAGAAATATACGCCTATTAACGATTTATATCAGCTTTTACCCTAATGATGTATCACTTGTCAATAGATTACTTTCTCACATCATATAAATTGTATATTCACTCATATTTTTACAAAATGCCTTATTTTTTGCTTAAATCTAGTTCAGGAAAACCAGTTCTGCAATTATTGATGTTATTTGTGATGTGGTAATGCACACTGATTATATGTATATCCATATCTTACTTACTTTCTATAACTGGAACTCCACCTAGGTAGAACAGTTTGGAGTAGCAGATGGGGATTTAGTATTTGATTTGCATACATGGAAGACGTGCATTCGGCATGAAAACTTGATCGCAAATTTTTCACTAACTGTACTTGATGGTAATCTAGCAGGAAATGAAGGAAAAGAAATAATTGAAATGGTCTTCAGTTCAGCTACGCATTTGCATCGCCTAATGCAAAACACGGTGATGCTGGATTGGATGGAGTAATAAACTAGCTAGAACGCGTTCAATAACGTCCTGAAGATCATGCATCATCCAGAAGAGAAAAGAAAAACCATTTTAGAATACTCATCCAAACTTAATGCTATTGGTAAAAATGGTAAACAAGGTGTAAAGCTTTTTTTTTTAGTGAGGCATCAGTTTGCATACAGAATATTGTTCCATTGTCACAAGTCTGCTTTACAATGTTTGAAATAAATTGATTCTTACCTTCACCACAACGATTTTGAAAAACCTTGAAATACGTATTTCGACCATTCTAAAATAATGTGAACCAAAGTTCACGGCTAACGCTTTCCTTCCTCCTCATTGAGAAACAAGCTGGTGGTCAGTATATGCATTTGCAAAATAGGTGTGGTAAGAGTCAAAACTCAGAGCCAATTTACTCCAGTTCTGAGCTATAAGTAGACGTACATTTGTCTTCTTCCCATAAAAGACTACTTTTTCTTGAACATACTTATTAACTACTGACTATTAGCTTTCACTTAATAGGTTGATACAATAAAATCAGGATTTCAACAAAAAGTTAATTTTGTAGACCACCATTGATGATGATTGTACGGAACCACAACATTGTTTGTAATTCTTTTTATAAACTGGTTTACTAATGTAAACCATAATGTACAATAGTTCTTTTTCAAAAGAAGAATTGCTGCTGCTGATCACTTCAAAAGTGCATTGACCCAGACCATGTCAATAGTTTATTTAAATAATTGGGTTGATAGAGTAATGCATATTTAGATTTCTTCTAATTTGTAGCGATACACATACATATGTATAAATAGGTATCTATGTACATATTGCTAATTATTGCAATAAATGTTATATTTATCTTATCAAAAACTTGAGAAAACGCTGTACGTTTTTGGATTGTTCTTTGAAAAATAGTATTGATTAAAAGTTTTCTTTGTTATTTGTAATTGATTTTTGCCACTTATTACCGATATAGTATATAAGATAGGTTTCAGTCGAGATCGGCACATTGTGTTTCAAGAACTATTTCGGAATTTGGTTGTGGTGTAGTTTAATTGTAACTGTTCCGATTGTACACCAAAATACCTGTAATACCACAATGTAAGTAGTCACATCAGCCCTAATGTTCAATATTCTGATACAAATCGTATGGCATTTGGCATCTAGTAATCTCGCGCATAAAGAACTTTCAGAAAAATCGAAGCTATTATCATTAAGATCCAATTTGAACATTTTAAATGAAACTGTTTACTATTTCAGTACAAATGAGCATATTTATAGGTTTTCTAAAGAAAATAGTTGAATACGTTGGTCCCACAAAACCAGTACAGATATCACCTCTGTTTGCTTTATGGGTCTGTAGGGCCAACGTAACGTTCGGCGTTATGCAAAATTTCTTGTGAACTAAGCAAATGTAGCGCACTACAAATGTATTGACACTGTAGTAGATTAAAGACAGTTTCGTTGATGAGCATTTATAAACACTTTGTTGCGTTTGTTTGGTTCTTAAGTAACAAAAGTTTGGATAAATCTCAATCACCAGTAACTTATATTTTTAAATAATGCGGTATTTTCAAACACCTCACAGCACTTAATATATTTAAATTATTTTCTAACAGGTATTCAATATTAATTTAGTGAAGAAAGTACCAGAAATATGTAAAATAATTTATTTCCTTTCAGAGGAATAGGACCCATAATATTGTTGATAGTTACAAGTATTTCTAATTTGTTTGCTGTACTTCAATTATAATTATGATACATTTTTCAAATTGAAAACTGGACGAAATGTAAATTAAGAGCTATTTACTGAAAATTTGAATTTGCTTCTCTTATTATTAAAATTATAGCTGCTACTTAAATACACCATACATCTATATCTCATTTTATATTATTGGCCCACAAATAACATTAAGGAGAGGCACTATTTACATTTCAATTTTTAGTCTCTGACACATAAAACATCGACATGAAATATCATCTGCAGATATTAATTTCATTTCATTACTGACACATATTGCCGGATTATTCAATAAAATTATCTTGTTCCAATTCATTACTAAATTACAAAACGGTATGCAATTCTGGAAAGGTGTTTCCAAGCTTTCAAGGAGATGCATCCTCAACTTTTCAAAAGAGTGCCTTTAAAATTTACCCAACATATATTAATTAGGTGTCAAGGATTAATATCTTAATTTTTTGTTAACAATCTCTATAAAGATGTACACATTTTCTAATTTATGAACGCCATAAATAAATCAAACAAGGACTTGATGTACCTACACTTACAGTACATCCAAAGTAGTGCTCTCATATTAAATAAGTAAAATATCTTCAATATATATTCTGAAAAGCTTCAAGAAAAGGTATTTTAAACATTTTTTGAAAATATGTTGTGTATCATACAACGAGCAAAGACAAGTAGCAACAGTTCGCAACGTAGTTGGAATAACTCGCTATGAAGTCATTCATTTTCTTTGGGTACAGCACAATTTAATTGTAATCAATATTGTTACTGCCGTCTCATTGAAATATAATTACAGGTTAATCCCTGCACATAAGGTCATCCCTTTTTTAACGGCGTTTTTGTGCGTATGGTATGGAGTTGCTAATGCTCAAGGTAAGGTGTATTTTAATGTAAGAAACTGCATTTAGAACATGCGTGGAGTTACTGTTCAATGAATTATCATTCCTTTTTTCCAAAATTACATTTTTCTTATATTTCTAATAAAACTGTTTTATCAAATATTAAAGAATATTAGGGTAATAGATTATTGTAGATTGCATTTGTGAAAAAAAAAATTAAAAATTATGATGATTATGAAACAAAATTGATTATTCAAAGGACAGCTATCTATACTTATTGTATATGTACGAATATTAATTTTAAAAAATATACCTAATAAGATTTCCTTGATTTTCGTTTATGTATCTGCGTATACCGTGTGGAAACAATGGGCAAGGTAGGGCGTACGCTGAGGTATCGGGCATAAAGTACCTATACGCAAGTTTCGATAAATTCAAATCGGCTTAACTCCATACTCAATAGTGTTTTTATCTTACCCACTGTTTCCAATCGGTATATGTGTGCAATACATAACAATTTTATTGTTATAAATATTTAGAAAAGTCTTCTGATTTAAAATGAACTCAAAATTAATTGGTTCTTACTCTTACTACGCCAAAGTATATGCTTGCAAGAATTATTCCATCAACTTAGTTGTCATTTTCAATAGAAATATCACGAAGGAGTAAAGCACCACGAGCAAGCTTGGGTACTTTGGTTAGTACTATAACTCTTCTGAATAGACTTCATCATTTTGTGAATTAATGATTGATTTTACCGTGTCTTACAAAATTCAAATAAGTTGTTATTACAGGCGGATTAATTTGCTTATTACAGTAACTCATTTGAATAAGGGCTTATCTAAAAACTTCTCTGTAGAAAATATATTTTCAATTCTCGCATATTCGAAATTATGTGTCAAAGGAAAACTACAAAGAGTGAACGACTTTTTGGAACACTATTTGCAATGAATGAGCTGCATAAATATGTCCAGAACCCTCCCAGTATTTGAAAACAAACCATCACCAACTATTATTTTACTTACATTCCTGCTATTTACTATAGCTTATTGAGTTCTAGCTTACCTTGTGATGTTCTTTTACATTCGCCCACTCTTGATACCATCCTCAGTCTCCAGTTTTGATCTATTCTTAATGCAGTTGATTTCTTTTAATACTGTCCATTTGTCTTGGTCATTTTGGTGACATTCATCCCACAGGCTGTAAAAAGTGAATTTGCTTGCTTTTTTTTTTTTTTGGCTGACGCCTAAGCACATGTCAAATACATGATACTTCCGCGTTCTTACTTCATTTGTTATTAAGTCTTGTTAGGCTATGTGACTTGCTTTCTTATCTTTTCCTACTTTATTATTTTATTATTAAGTATATATATTTCCTTACAATCCCATTTAGTACTGCGAGTACTCGATTTTCATATACTTTGCTCTACCCGAATTAATTAGTATAGTCGGATTAAATCTCTTTGCTTTTCATATAACCCCCTACAACGATAAAGTTAAAAAGTATGGCTGACGTTGCGTCGCCTTGTGATTCTGATTGAGCAAGAAATTCGCAAAGATTCATGCTGTTTTAATTCAGGTTTTTGAACTCGTAACATATATTTGATTTATAGTATCCAAACTTAATTACCTTGAGAAAGAACGAAATTAGCGTATTATCCACAATTATATCTTCCCCAATTCAATCCAACACATATATAATATTTATCATTTTTAAAAATTTTAATTTGGTTGAATATAAGCCATGTGTAAATTTTTGTAATTAATAAATATTGAAAATCTTACAACATTACGGTAGAAAGGTTTCTGATAATATATATTAAATCAGAAGAATGAATTAATATGTACCTACGTATTCTTCTAGATCATCCTTGCTACCGAACATGTGTCGAAGGAGAATCAATGGAGTGTGTATACAATTTCACACTAGAATACTACCAAAGTATGAGCAAAGCCTGCTACTCATGTCCTCTTACTATTGACGATTGTTCAAGAGAGGATTGTGTACCTGCTGGTGGTACAAAGCGTACAATAATTACGGTGAACAGACAAATACCTGGTCCAAGCATAGATGTAAGTAAAATAGAATAGTAAAATATAGTTACTAAATCGTCTTAAAATTTTAAAATTATATATTTTTGAAAATAATTTTAAAGTAACAATCCAAAAAATCGAATTGAAGATACCAAAATTTAGGTGATACTATGTATTTATAAACGTTTATACATATGTAAATCTCCTAAAATCGTTGAAATCTGCAACATAAAAAGGTCGTTAAAATAAGGGCATTTGAAGCTAGTTTATTATGAGCAAAATTCTATCGTATTTCGTTGCTGAAAACAGTTTATTAGTTTTTGGATCTATACATAATAGGGTTTTAATTTTTCACATGTGCTTCTCTTTTCATTTTTAAATGAGAATCATACTGATATCTCTCTGGTGATACAATACCTTACAATATTGTACCGACAAATGTCCAAGATAATTTTTCTTTTATTGTGAAGCACATGGCCATAAAATTACTAAAACTTGTTCGAAGAAATTGTAAAAATGATTGAAAAGAGATGTACAGCATATTCGATTTTAATGGCGAAAACATAGGTCTGAATTGGAAAGAAATTAAAAAATAGCACACTACCAAAAGATTGGATTTGATTCCAAAAAACGCAAAAAGGAAGCTTTGGAAGCAAGGTCGAAAGAATCTTACAAATAATGAGATCGATATTATCCTAGAATTCCCTCAATCCCCGTGCAATGGAAAATCAAAATAGGCAATTCGGCAGTATCATTATCCCTCGATCATTCACATCTACTGCTACACTTAGACCTTATCCACATTTTACATTAGAGGTTATTTTGGCTAAATAAAACGTCGCTTGTGCCATGTGTGTGGACGAGTAAGTCATACACATACAGGAAAGAGGAAATGAGTGTCTTATAGGAAGTTTTGGATTGCAACACTGATCGTAGTTCTGAAGTAGTAGTTTTCTACCACAGTATATTGATGAGTAAATAATAAAACTCATTTAACATTGATTAAGAAATAATTTTGTACCAAATGTGGGAAACTAATAAAAATAAATTTTAATTTTAATGACACTGAATAATAATAAGTTATCTGAAGCATTTAAGCCAATTAAATATTTAAACAATATATCGTCTCACTGTTATATCACTGAACTGAATTACATTTAAACTCAATACATAACGGAGTGATTGTAATGGATTTTGAATGGAGCCGATAGCATGAGAGCCATATCAATATGGAAACACATTACGATTTTCAACTATATTATTAATATAGTTTTATTCATTAAAAAAATATATATTAATAATAGTAATAATAATAACTCATACTGGAAAGAAGTATAGCTAAATTCACTTCAGAAGCAACAAAAAACAAAACCGATAAATTAGAATTTTCCAGTCTCTACAAAGGGAGAGCTTTGAAGATATGAATATCGAAAACATTTGAATATCGTTACTGGGACTACAAACTGATAAAGCATTTTCGATTCAACCAACAAATGTAGCGATTAAATTAAGGCCTTGGTCAATGTATTGGAATTCTCTTTTCCAAATATCCTTTCTATTGAAATGGATACAAATATTGGGGAAAAGGTTTGCTTAACTCCATGAAGTAGAACTTATAACTTAATACAACAATAATCGAAAATAATAGATTCATCACGAAAAGGAGAGCGTATGTAAAGTTTCAGACGTTGCCGCAAAAGATTCAGGAGACGATGACAATTATAAATTAGTACATAGTTTTGTATTTTGCAACTTCGGCTATTATTGTTTCACACTGCAATAAATTATGAATTACTATTACCCCAAACTTCGTTACCACTATCTCGCCGAGATAGCAACAACTACGGGTACAATTGGCTAGGGTGCACAGCACGATAAGAACAACAATACGCAACTTACGCTTGTCGCAACAGGCTAGCCAATGCCGTGCTCGGCTCAGTGGGAGGTCGTGTAGGTTCCTTTTATGGATGTAATAACGGCCGTTGAATACAGAAGGTCTTGTCAGGAGAAAAGATAATATGGGCGCCAACCATGAAGTTTGGGTCAAAGGTAACATGAGCTTACCAGATATATCCTCATGGTTAAATATATTCGGTACCTTTTATTGAATGAAATACTAGTTGATGTCAGGAGTAACCAAGATCACCTGGGAGGGTGCGTGGATTTAAGCGTTGGTTCTATATGGTTTTACTTTTCACGAAAACAACTACTACAACTACTTCAAAAACTACATACGGCTATTCAAGAATTTGTGTATAAAATTCAGAAACTACATAATATTTGAGATTAAATTAGCTAAATAAGATCCAAAAATAATCCGACGCTGAAAGGCATAAGGATTAACGAGAAGAAAAAGAAGAATTAGCTAAATAATGCGAACAATGCGGTAACGGTAAGTCAGTATAAAACGTTTCATCGTAGACCTTTACAAGATAAAATACAAAATATGTGATATTCAGTTGTGTTGTGAGTTATGCAAATGCGATACAAGTCTTGTCTACATATGTATACCAATGAATTTAATAAGAAAATACGGCAACTTAGTCAATGATTACCTAACAAGTTTATGAATATTAATGGTGATAATTTAGTTGAAATTACTAATGCAAAATACGAAATATTCGAAACAAAAGAAAAGGTCTAAAACATATCGAATAATGAATGCTTAGCTGTAAGTGTCATGACGGTCCGGTTGATGTCATCGCGTGAATTTCTATGTTTCGTCTGGCTCGTTTCTTGGAAAAGATGGACTTCCAGAATTGTCCGATAAATTAGACTATAGGATCTGCTTCTATTGATACCTTGTTGGGGAGGCATAACGGCAAGGTATTCAGTTCGGTACTACGAGGTGTATTGAGGGCTCGATGACGGATCTTTTCCTGCGCGAACGGGAGTGGTACTTATTAAAATACACTTGAGGGTCTGCTGAAGAATACCGCACTTCAGGGTAAACAATATCTTGACGATATATCGATAAATCAATACACAAAACCTAATTTCACTCAGCAAAACCCACCCGATATCGTAACGGTCTTTTTCCACCCGGCTACCTAATGCCTTTTTTACTCATCGCTACTGCGCCGCGAAGATTGTCTTCCAGCCCTCGTGATTGGTAGAATTCAGAAAGTTTCAAGGGTACTGTTCAACGTGGTGATAGAGATCGGTTCAGAAATACTACGGAAAGAAAATTTGACTACTGGGACTAAAGTTTGAGCGCAAATTTGAAACATGTTAAACGAAATATTGAAACTGAACTAATGAAATTTGTGCACGTAACATTACATTGTATTTTTATACAGGTATGTACTGGAGACACAATCGTGGTAAACGTTCTAAACATGTTGATAAGCGAAGCAAGTACAATACATTGGCACGGACAGCATCAGCAAGATACACCTTACATGGATGGAGTTCCTTATGTTACACAATGTCCAATTGAACCTGGATCTACGTTTACTTACAGATTTCCTGCAGTTCAAACTGGAACACAATTTTACCATTCTCATTCAGGTACTGCATTGCGCTTAAACCTACTTTTATGCGCATATTACATATATATATGCATTTCGTGCATCATTTGAAATCATACTAATTTGAATTATTGGCGAAATATTAGGACTACAACGCGGTGATGGCCTTTATGGGCCATTGGTGGTCAGACAACCGGCAGAAACTGATCCACACAGCGGCATTTATGACTATGATTTATCGGAACATACGATGATCATTAATGAATGGACTGACGAGGGAGGATTAGAAAAGTTTCTTGCTCACTACCATTCCGATGGAAATAACGTGCCCGATGGTATTTTAGTAAATGGAAAAGGGCGATACGAGGAATTTACTGCAGATGACGGCACAATTGTATACACACCTGTAGCAAGATTTAATGTCGATCAGGTACATTTATCAACGTGCAAGATTAATATTACCTTGATTAATTCTCCCTATATATTGTAGGGCTACAGATACAGATTTAGGATTATAAATAATGCTGCCTTAAATTGTCCTATAGAAGTTTCCGTTGATAGTCATACGTTAACTGTAATCAGTTCTGATGGAAATGATATAGAACCGATAGAAGGTAAGTGGCAAAAATGTAAAAAGTTAAATTGACAACTTTGTTTAAACTAGCGGAAATTTACAACATGATAAAAATAGAAAAGAAAACATTAATCGGGCAGAATTATGAAATTAATAATTCTATCGCTCTAAAGCTGAAGAGACATTTTTTCGTAGTAAAAATATGGTAAAATGTACATAAACGCTCACGAAAATATAGTATTTATCGATATCCTGTACATCTAAATTGCTTCATACTTCGAAGCTGTCGTAGATCTTTTATAGTCTCTAATCTATAGTCATATCCTAATATCAGGACCCACGGTGGGCAACAGCCGGCCCGCGAGACATTTTGAAAAGCCTAATTTAAAAAAATTAAAATTACACTACTTACTCAAACTCTCGGAATCAAGTAAGCGAGCAAGCCGAGTGTCGGCGATCATCAAAGAGTGAGGCGGCAAACATCAAAGCCTTCGATGTTTGCCGCCTCACTGGCGGCGCAACAAAAGATTATTTTTTCTCAACTGTTCTACACTAGACGATTCTAGATCATTCCTTCATTTTTCCTACATGAGCGGGTGGATGGACTGGATGGACTGGATGGCCCGAACTTTAGTTCAGTTCTACTTGAGCTACCGAGATGATAACTTCGACGGGCGATATCCTAGCGGCTAGTGCCGTCAATTAGCTTTGTGACTTTGTGTGCATCTTGGGTGCTTTCTAATTATATTTTGTATATGAAAATGATGTCTGGTGGAAAGAAACGAAAAGTAGATGCAGAGGGTCGCCAGTTTCAAGAAAAATGGACTGACGAATTCTTTTATCTTGCACAATGGTAAGCCTATTTGTTTGCTGTGTAATGAATCCATTTCAGTGATGAAAGAATTCAATATAAAGAGGCATTACTCAACTAAGCATCCTACGCTGCACTCACTGACAGGACAAATAAGAAAAGACAAAATCCAGAAGCTTACTGCAAATTTGGAAAAGCAGCAGCAGATGTTTCATAAACAAAGAACACTACTTGATAATGTTGTGAAAGCTAGTTTTATAGTTAGTTCAAAATTGGCAAAGTCATTAAAACCATTGTCCGAGGGCGAACTTATCAAGGAGTGTATGTTAGAAGTTTGCAGTGTTTTGTGTCCTGAAAAGAAAAATGAATTTGAAAAAATTAGTTTGTCAAGACGAACTGTTGTCCGACGTATAGAAATGATGGCTAATGATATAAAAACAACATTGTCTGACCGTGTGGCTGGTTTTGAATCATTTTCCATAGCATTAGACGAGAGCACCGATTTGTCGGACACAGCTCAAGTGGCTATATTTATTCGAGGTGTTGATAAAGAGTTCACTGTTACTGAGGAATTGCTTGCTTTACAGCCGCTAAAAGGAACCACTACAGGAGAGGACATTTTTAATGAAGTTCAAAAGGTATTTACAAGTTTTGCCTTGCCATGGTCAAAATTAGTTGGAGTATGCACAGATGGTGCACCTTCTATGGTCGGCTTACGTAAAGGTTTCATCGGAATTTTGAACGAAAAAGCAACTGAATTAAATGTGCAAAAAGATGATCTGATAGTCCTTCACTGCATTATCCACCAACAGAACTTGTGTTCTAAGTCCATTCGATTCCAGAATGTTATGAATGTGGTAGTAAAAACCATCAATTTTATTCGATCCCGAGGGCTTAACCATCGTCAATTCAAGGCGTTTTTGGATGAAATATCAGCCGAATATGACGACGTAACATATTATTCTGAAGTCAGATGGCTAAGCAAAGGGAAAATGCTGAAACGGTTTAAGAGCTTATAAATGAGATAAAAGACTATGCAAATAAAAGATAAACCACTATCTGAATTGAGTGACCCAAAATGGATATGTGACTTAGCATTTCTGGTCGACCTTACTGGCTATTTGAATGATTTAAATTTGAAACTTCAAAAACAAGGACAGTTAGTTAATGATTTGTACAGCCATTTGAAAGCGTTTCAGAATAAAATCCGCTTGTGGGAGGCACAGATGCTGTCTGGAAACGGTTACCATTTCACCACGCTCTCTGCGTATGAGAATATTGCTTATGCTCAATATGCTGAAGAACTCAAGGTACTGTCGGAGCAATTTTCGAACAGATTTAGCGATTTCAGAAACATGGAAGACTGTTTCAATTTATTTGCTACTCCAACAAAAAGTAATGTACAAAATGCTCCAATATACTTGCAAATGGAGTTGATCGAGATTCAAGAAAATTCACTCCTAAAATCTAAATTTGAAGACGTGGAGTTGTGTGATTTCTACAAAAAATACCTCGAAGAAGACCATTTTCCGCAGCGTAGAAAATTCGCAAGAAGATTGATTTGTGCGTTTGGCAGTACTTATAAATGCGAACAGTTCTTTTCACTGAGGAAAGTTAATAAATCGAAATATCGTACAAGGCTGACTGACGATAATTTGGAAAATTCTTTACGTCTTTGTATCAGTGGAATTAATCCAAACATCGATGGATTAGTTTCCCAAGTTCAAGCTCAAGTGTCTCATTGATTTCGGTATGGCTATTTAACTTTCGTAGTTTGTAACAATTCCAAATTTAACGATTTAATTATAATGTTATTATTTCATTTTGTTATTTTCATAAATTGATATTATAATAACATTGTCGTATTATTTCATGTCTGATATCTATCGCAAAAAATTATGAACACTACAACACTATTTTAAAATGTACTACTTTTAAATGCGGCCCGCGAACGTATTTGCACACTAAAGTTTGGCCCACAACATGTCAAAGGTTGCCCATACCTAATCTAGACCTTTAGCAAAGGCTTATAAGTCTTGGGAAGCGACACAGCAGTTATCTTCGAGGGCTTACGTATATACACGAGACTTACGCTCAATATCCCTGCTTAGCACAGTCAGAGCACATGTTTTCTTAAAACGGTTCCTGTTCCATGATTAACGAAGCATATTCAGATCATCTAAAACAGGTCTCTAAATGTGTGGACTGTGGCTATAGGGAGATCGTGTCAAGCTGCTTTACCTGTTTGTTCCGTAGCTTTTCTATTTACAAGTTATTGATAAGTTTGTCAAATCAATTAATTAAAAGAAAAACAACAAATTTGTTAGTTTTTCTTACAGTATGAATCCCGCACATTTGCACAATGCTATACGTTTCTCACTAACTAAGTGAAATTATTTTTTTATTACAATCTAATATGAAATAGATATGTATATAATAACACGATACTAATTTCGCATAGTAATAACTTAAAGAACGTAACATTCATGCGTTTCGATTGTTATAAATAATCTTCAATTTCTAGCCGAATCTGTTGTTACATACGCTGGTGAACGTTATGATATCATAATTAATGCTGATCAAGAAGAGGGTTTATACTGGATAAGATTTAGAGGATTAATGGATTGCGACGATACCCATAACAGCTGCTATCAGGAAGCAGTTCTACAATATGCAGGATTTTCCGATTACGATTACCCTGAAGAATCAACCAGCTACGATGAGGCACATAAGGAAGGTTTGGTAAGTTTTTTCAAATCAGAAGAAAAACAGCCACAATTATTTTTAACTTCCATAGCAAATAAATTCCTTGGACGTTGGTATGGAGACAGTGAACGAATCGACACTTAGTATAGCCTATCTTCGTTCAGTAGAAGAGATGGAAGATAGGTTAATGGGCACCCCTGATTTTCAATACATTGTTGCATTATTTATAAGTGCTATAGATAACCCTACGTTCCATAAACAGGATGTATATGGGTTTAATGACGGTAAGTAAGTCTTACTAATGTTTTTCAAAATTTACAAATGCATCATCAAAATTAAATTCGTCAAAACCCGCTCTTCATCTGATACCAACATCTAAGCAATCAACATATTATTGTAAAAAGTAATCGAGATTGTTATTAGACGAGTTTTTATAAGTATTACCAAAGCTAAAGATTTGTTTATCTCAAAAGGCTTCATCCGGAGTGTGAAATATTTTCAAGTATTCTTTTCAAAGTAATTGGTTTATGCAAATGTTGGTACAAATTTTGCAAACGATGTTTTTATTTTAGAAAATCAAAGGAGCTTTTCAGGTCAAACAATGACTTTTTCAATAAATTTTGTTAATTTGTTCACCTCGTATGATGCTCTTGAAGTGAACAAATAGTAAATCACGTTACTTTGCAGTTAGTAACGCCTTTCGTAGTCCAACACCTCAAATAAACCATATATCTACGAAATTCTTGTCATTCCCTTTGCTGCCAGGAAGAGATTATCTACAAGATGACTCCCTTTGTAATGAAACAACATTAGCGAACAGTAATTGTGTAGAAGAATACTGTGGGTGCGCGTTTGTTCAGCAGGTAAGGTTTATAACACCTCCATACGTACATGACATTAATTTGAATAAAATCTGAAATCTTACTATAATTGCATTGATCAGCAGTATTTTGTAAATTAAATACATCATTTCTCTGTAAGAATAAGTTTACAGCATAGTAAATAAACTTAGAATGCACCACATTTGCTACACTCAATTTTATATGTGGGATAGTCAAAACCCGCAATAGCTAAATGATTAAAGAATCATGCGGCATACAATCCTTATGATAAAATAGAATCATCGAGTGTTGCGAACGACATAGAGGACGATATTAAAATCGAGAATTTGATGAATTTATAATGACTTTAAACCTTACACTAAAACTATAATTATAGTTGTGGTACTGTACCTTAGTATTATTGTTGGACTTCCTAAATACTTTCAAACAAAGTACTGTGATGCACTGATCCAAAATTTATTGTTATCCACAATCTCCCATTTCATAAAATATTTTGAGTTACACATCACTGTGTAAAATCCTATCATTTTAGGTCCCTTTAGATTCTGTCGTCGAACTGATCTTCCTAGATACAGGTTCACCCACAAATCATCCTATGCATCTTCATGGACATACCTATAGGGTAGTAGGAATGGAACACTTTGATGAAGAAATTGACGCAGATGGATTTAGAGAATTAGATGAGGCTGGCTTGATAATGAGGAATTTCGACAATCCACCTCTGAAGGACACCGTCAACGTCCCATCTCCTGGTTATACAGCTGTGAGATTTATAGCTCACAATCCAGGTATTTGTTTTTGTAAATGAATAGTTTGTATCACTTAATTTATAGGATTTCTAAACCAATTGATAGAATTGGCGAAAATTTGATAACTTTAGCGTACTTTGTGTTATAGGCTACTGGTTTTTACATTGTCATCTCGAATACCACACTACCCATGGTATGGGTTTTGTATTGAAGGTTGGAGACAATGACGAAATGCTACCTGTACCACAGAACTTCCCACAATGTGGAGATTACAACGAAGTAACGCTTCGAAAATTAGCTTAATTTTAAGTTCTTTGCTTAGTCATTTATTTAATAAAATACACGAAGAAATATATGTATTTAGTGTTTCTTTTGACCTTCTGTATCATGAGATATTTTACATAGAACTTAAATTATTTTTTTCTCACAGAACGTTAATGATCTAATTGGAAAACCAAGTTGGGCGCCAATTGGAATTTTGTGGTATATATATATCGCTGCGTTGCAATTATTAGGAACAAGCGACGATAGCCGACGGGTTAGCGTCCAGGCTTCATAAACGCTGGAGTCCCCCGCTGGTCCCTTTTATTTTTTTCAACACTCGGCATATTTTTTCATATTTATTACAATTCAGGGGTAATATAACGAGAAAAATACGTGTATTCGCAAGAACTTATTGAATTTCCAATGTTATTCGGCTGTCTACTAATTTTCATCATTACACAGACGCTCGACCAAACGCATAAAGTTATCCTGAAAATGTATACCTGTCCGTAATTTGGTATAATTTAGTATAAGGGATTTATTGTTCGTAAATTACTCAATCCACCGATCCAGCGTTTATGAAGGCTGAACGCTAACCCATCGGTTATCGTCGCTTCTTCCTAATAATTACAACGCACCGATATATGTATATACCACAATAAAACTTCTCTTATCAATTTCTTGATAACGCTTGAATAGTACGCCTTAGTATTTGCTCACGATGTTGTTCTAGTGGACTACTAAAAGTGTACAAAGTTTGAAGAGAATCCGTGTTCCAAACGTTGTGGCCTCCCCGTGTGAAACGAATTTTAAGCACGTGTTTACTTTTTAGAAATCAAGGCGATCATGACAATTGAGAAAAACATTTTCTATTAAAGTAAGTGCCATTTTGGTCAATAATATGGCAAAATGTTATAGAAAGAATATGAAATCTGTATTTGTTTTATATTCGTAAACTGTAACAGAAACAACAGCTTTATGATGTTTTGCAGATCATTTACTGAGCAATGGTGTTTCTTCATATGCTCCCCGAGCATAAAATAACTCATAAAAAAACATTAAAGTAAACAACTTAGTGGATCAAGTTGACCGCTCACTTTTCAAAATTCGTCAGACTTCAGCACCAGAACATTTGAAATGTTCTTACATGTTTTCACTAAATATGAAGTGGAAGATATACTTAACATTATCCATCATCATATTTCTTTTGCGTAGCCAGCAGAACTAGCTATAGATTTCCATGTTGCGTACATGGATGGTCTACCACATCTGCCTACCTCAATTTCAACCAAATTATTCAACTATAGTCTCAGTATCATCGAAAATACCTACATTCTGGGAGGCGCTAGCAATTTCTTCAATTTTTTAAAGAGGTTTTATTAAACGGATACCTATCATCATTTCTACATTAAAAATTACATTCGTTAGTATAAAAACAATTCAGAATCAAATGTTATTCACTATTTTCAATAGTTAAATTATGTCTTCTATCCATTCGTAGCGATTTGTACGTCGACAAAGTTTGACGTTCGACGTCAAGTGATGTAATTGGTGCATATTTTGAAACATTAACAACTATCGGATTTACATCGGTTTTAACATCAAAATCGTCAGAGAGAATTTGGTTTGCTTGTTGCAACAAATTTCACTCGCAATTTCTTTTCAAAAAATTAAATTTTTTATTTATTAATTTTTCCAGGAACTTTCTGAGGTTTTCTTTAAATTCATCAATCAAATGTGATGACTTTTGTAATGGGAGTGATTCAGTTTCAAGAATAACAATAGTTTTATAAATAACTTTATAATTTGATTTAACAAAGCAAAGTTCATGGTGCAAAGAATTATTTTTTAAAATTGATTTGCACTTTGAAATTGCACCAATACTGTTATTTTCAAAACTTAAAATAACTTCTTTAATAGTGACAACATTTTCTGCATAAAAACTGGCAGTTTCAACCATGTTCTCCATCTTGTGATTATTGGTTCCGGTGGCAAAGGAGTATTAGGTAACTTTTCTCTGTAACACTGAATCCTCAGAGTAGATTGAATTAAATTACACTATTAACTATAGGAATTAAATTTCTAATATTTTCCGCCACTCTGCTTAGCGTCCACAAGTCAAGTATCTATGGTTATATCTAACTATAAAATATATAAAACTGTTATTTACAGTTTCCTTGATGTCATGAATTATGTTCTTATATACATTTTAACATAATTTTTCCTTAAAGTACTTTCGTCAGGTACAGTATTTTTGCAATGCTTTTGAAAGAACATTTTAAAATTTAGGTTTTGTAACTTATAAAGTGGTATATTAGCGGAAAGGAAAGCTTTGGTTAATTTCGAATTAATTACTTGTTGTTCACTCTGAAGTTTTGGAGATGAAGACGAACCTACTGACCACACACATTTGCAATAATTTTGATTGTCTCATTTTTTCTAATATGCGTTTATGAAGGTCAGTCGAGAGATATTGAGTAATTTGGAATTTTTCTCACATGGAATCTATAAAATAAGAAAACTATAGTAGAAAATGCATACACCCTTTTAGATATAAGATAAAAGAATGATTTTGAAATTAAAGAAAAATATTTTTATGAATGAAAATAATTTTATTCAGCAATTCAAAGCTAGTTTTTGAACCAATTGTATGGCAGAGTAGAATTTTGCAAAATGAACATGTAATTTGAATTAAATAAATAAAATAAAATTGTTTTGTAAAATTATCAATTTGTCATTCTACTGTACGCTTTGAAGAATACTCTTTCTTCGTTCAAAAGTAATTCTGGAACGGTCTGATTCACGAGGCTACTAAATCGCTTTTCACTTTTGGCATTTTTGGATAACACTGGGTAACACTTTACTTTTTCGGTGTTTGCAAATGATGAAAATTTTTAAATGATAAATGCTGAAACGTATACGCCCCTAACCTAATATTTTTAACCAATCAGAACTCACGTTTATTCGTTCAATTTCCGATTTTTATTCTCAGAAACCGCAACAAAATAATCTTTGTTCTTCGGTATTGAACACGGTATTTCGTTTGAAAGCTTAAAAGCAATTAAAAATTTCTTAGAACAATGTAGAAACATACATTTAAAAAAAAGCATTAATCCTTATTTAAGTACGATTTATTTTATTATATTTAATGAAACTTCGATAATCGTACAATGTAAATTTCCCAGAAAATCGTTTACTATATTTTTTATAAAAAAAGCAATTTGTAAACGGAAAAATATGTCGAATAATTTCAAATATGTTAAAATATTCGAAATATGTGGAAAAAGCCAAAATATTCTAAATGCGTTAAACTAAATTAGTTGCCCTAATTCGTATAGATCTTAAAGGATTCAATTGTACCGTTGATAGTTATCGATATGCAAAAAACATATAATCCGGTCTCTGATCATTACGTCGTCTAGACATATTCTAGTGAAGAAGGAGGAGTTGGGTAGTATCTATTATTTATATGCTCAAACTAAAATTAACTGAAACATCAAACAATAAGATGTGTTTACACTATGAATGAAACTGAAATATAGAGTTTCATTCATTTTTCCTGACGCTTATGCCTATTCGGTATTAGATTTTGTCAATGTAAATACGTAAAATAAAAAACAATAACGTCTTGAAAATCACTGCAGATTTGAGATTTCGATGTATCTACACTGCATTACGATTGCGTCAAACGGACGCGTATCAGTAGCGATATATCACAAAGAAAACTTTAATAACAGAAGACATAGATGAAAAGGAATTCTAACAAATATTCAGCTCGTTAAACAAACAATTAACAGTATAAGTTATAGGAGAGTAATCTATTAGCTATATTGATTCTACGTATCCCTAATAAGTTTGTTCCGTATTTCAAGCATTTTGACTTACGCCAATATGGCCTGGTCAACAGCGACTGAGACGAATGTCAAAAGGCTGGTAGCACTCCAGAATCGAACCGTTGGCTTCATCGTTGATGCCCCCTTCTTCGTAAGGAACGTTCAGATTCACGAGGAATTGAACCTTCCGTGTCCGCACCAGCAAAAACTACTGCGTTCAAATGGTCATCGATTTCCAAGATCGACCCCTCCCCACAGATATCATCAATCTGGACTGAGGCACCTCCGCAGGTCCCTCGACAATCATCAATTCCCATAAAAGGGTCGTCAAATATTTATTTTGATCTTTTTAATTTTTGTATTTGTTACAGGTGAAACAGTCTTCTTTTCCCGTTTGCCCTTCGCTAACCCACTTCATCTTTCCGAAAGTTTCGTAAACAAAGCAACCTTCATCAGAGGACCAAAGGTCGCAAAGAAATCCACACCAGCCCTAACACGGACACGAAGTTGCAAGAGACTTCTAGGGATAGTCGCACTATAGGTTGGAAAACGCTGATTTAGAACTATTTTTACCCGACAAACCCGAAAGGTTGAGAACGGCGCATGGCGCCTCTGATAGTTCCATAGGGCCGGTCATTTTTAAGAATGGAAATTTAACCGATTAATCTAGTTCTCAGAATTCTCTGTCAAATTTCGAATTTTATGTATCTAGAGGTGGGGGGCGGGGGTCCGGTCCTGGAGTGTCTGACGGTATGTGTGTTGTCGATCTGCTCCGTGTTTATACCCAAGGTTCTTGGAGGATTATGATCTTTTAATTGGTAACACAGTGATAAATATAAAAACAAAGTGAAAGTTATTATATGGGAATCAAAATAAGAGGTAAAATTAAACAATTTATTCCAATATCATTGATAAAAGCCAGACATCCGACGGGTCGACCGGGGCTCGGCTTTTTGCGCGGTGATAAGAAAAGAAACCAGAAAATACATATCCGTAGAAAACAGGGGCGGAGTAGGAAATTGTATATATCATGGATACGGAGGAATACAGCTCGGAAGATAGGAAGAGAAAAGGAAGAAGAGAACAGGATGAAGAGAACAGCGAAAATATTTTCAAGAAAAATAAAAAAATAATAAGATCGCCTATGAAGTCCCAGAAAAAGCTGGAAGAAAACATTGGAGTAATGATGAAGATGATTGAGGAAATGGGAGCGAAGATGAACAATTTATTAATAGAAATAAAAGAGATGCGGGAGGAACAGAGACAATATAGAAAAGAAATGTCAGAGTTAAGAAAAGACAATGCGGAACTTAAAAGGCAAAATAAATTCATTAAGGGGGTAGTAATGGATATGGAAGACAGATTGGAACGAGTAGAGAATGAGAAAAGACGGAATAATGTAGTGATTCAGGGTCGAAAAATAGATACAGAAGATAGGGAAAAACTAAAAATCGCAATGGAAAATCTCATAGATAAAGAGTTACAGATAAGAGTACATATAAAACAGGCCATAAAATTAGGTGAAAAAACCTGTCTAGTTCAATTAGACAGGACAGTGGATAAGGTGGAGATAATGAAAAACAAAAAGAAATTAAGAACAAAAATAGGAGGAAGGATTTTTATTAACGATGATCTATCTAAGCGGGACAGGAAGATACAAGAACAAATTAAATTTAGAGCTAAAACTGAGAGGGAAAACGGAAAACAAACAAAAATTGGGTTCAGGAAGTTGTATATCGGGAATGAGGAATGGAGATGGAATACAGAGAAGGATAAGTTGACACAGATACAGAGATCAAAAACTAGAAGGCGTGAACGAGCAGGGAATAGAGAAGACGTACCTGGCAATGAGAGCGGATACAGACTCAGAAACTCGAACACAAAAATACATGGATGTGAGGATGGGAAATAGGAAGGAACAACAAGGTAGAGACAGAGAGGAATGCTAACACGATGACGACCACAGCTATGAACAGGGAAAATGGAAAGATACGCGTTGGAACGTGGAACATAACTTCCCTAACGGGAAAAGAATACGAGCTAGCAGAAGAAATGAACAAATACCAAATTCAAATACTGGGAATAAGTGAAACAAAGAAAGCCGGAGCAGGAAGAATAGGGGTAGGAAGTCAATATTTTCTGTACTAGGAGTAAGGCCGGATCAAAGGAAAAAAGAGGGAGTAGGGATATTGTTAACAAAGGAGCTGGATAGAAGAGTAACTATACATCAATCACTCTCATCAAGGTTGATGCGCTTGAGAATAGAATTGGCGAAGGAATCGGTTGACATCACACAGATGTATGCCAGTAGAAAGAATAGATGGAAGTACAATGGAGGAGTTCTATGAAAAACTGCAAGAACTGCTGGATGAAATAAGAGAGACAAACTCAAAAGTAATATTAATGGGGGACTGGAATGGTAGAGTGGGTAATGATACAAATAAGGGACTGGGCTGCTTGGGAGCATATGGAGAAGAAACGTTAAACGGAAATGGTTGGGAAATGATTGATTTTTGTATACGTAATGACCTACTAATCGGGAACGGTTTCTGGGATGAACCACTGGAAGAGAGACACACCTTTGTCGCGGAAGAGAGAAACGCGAAGAGTATAATAGACTACATAGTCTATACTCAAAGTATAAAAACTAATATACGAAACATAAAGACCCAAAAAGAGGCTGCAATGGGAACTCAACACAGATTGCTAACGGCAGAACGCCATGAACAAATTAACACAGAACAACAAATAGTTGCAAATAGTTGAGTATCATAAAATAGCAATCAGCAAATTAAGAAACGAGCAGAAAAGAGCAGAATACCAACAGAAAACGAATGATTTACTAAAGAGACATGACCAGGAAGAAATGACACTAGAAGAGACGTAGAGAATTTTCAAGGAAATTATTTATAATTCTGCACTAGAAGTATGTGGTCAAATCAGATACAGGAAAAAACAGAAAAGAACAAAATGGTGGACTAAGGAAATACAAAAGGAAGTCAAAAAGAAAAAAGATGCGTGGAGAAAATACGTTTTTACAAAGGAACAGCAATACAAAGAACAATATGCTAAAATAAGAAACGAAGTTAAGAAGAGAATCAAAGAAGCGAAAAAGAAAAAGCTGGGAAGATTTTGGAAATGATATAAATGAGGAATATAAAACAAATAACAGGAAATTTTGGAACCTAATAAGATCAATGAATGGAAAGAAAAAGAAAGAAATAAAACCAATTAGGAATACCGCGAATGAACTAGAAACAAGAACAGAAGATATACTCGAAATATGGAAAGAATTCTTCACGAAAAAATTTACAGATGCAGGAGATCATACAGATTTATTGCCAGAATCAGGAACACGAAATGAATATAGTGAAGAACTTGAAGAGATAGATATGGAAGAGGTAGGGAAAGCCCTGAAAAGAATAAAAAGAGGAAAAGCCTGCGGTGCGGATAATATAGAACCGGAAATGGTAAAATGGCTCGGACAGGTGGGAAAGGAGTGGATCCTTGACATCTTTTGTAAGGCATGGCAAACGAACACAATTCCCGCGGATTGGGAAAATAACCTCATCACTCCCACATATAAGAAAGGCGATCAAAGTCAGTGCGAAAACTATAGGGCAATATGCCTATCGACAGTATGTTTTAAGGTCTATACCAAAATAATAGCGGAACGACTTACACATTTAATAGGAGACAAACTGGGAGAAGAACAAGCAGCCTGTAGAAAAGGGAAACAAACGAACGATAATATTCACATAATTAAAAACATCATAGAACGTAAAATTGAGACAGGGGAGGAAATCTACTTCAATTTCATAGACTTGCGAGCAGCATTCGATACAGTAGATAGAGGGAGTATAGATATCTGTGTGGAGAAACTAGAGGTTCCAAGAAAAATGCGCCAAATAATCAATAGTCTATATTGTCAGGTTACGGGGATAGTACAAGTGAATGGAAAAAGATCAACAGATTTTGAAATGCAAGTGGGAATAAAACAAGGAGACAGCTTAAGTCCATTAATATTTATTATAGTAATGGACAGAATCCTGCAAAATACGAGGAAACGCACCGAAACTGTGAAGACACTGTTAGGATATAACAGACTGGAACCTGTAGCTGTGGATGCATTACTGTACACCGATGATCTGGCACTAATAGCTGACAGTTATGTGAAAATTGAAAAATTAACAAAAATATGGACAGAAGAAATAGAAAAGATGAAGATGGAAATAAACGTAGAAAAAAGCAAACTAATGGTGATAAATAATAAAGAGCCAGCCAGTAATCTAATAATTAAAATAAACGATAAACAAGAAGAAATTGTTGACGCATACGAATATTTAGGTACTTTTATATCGAAGGATGGAAAAATTGATCTAGACATAGCAAAAAGAGGACGGAAAGCCACAAACATATACTACGCTCTGAATCAAACCATCTTTGGAAAAAAGAAATAGAACCCAAGATCAAACAGATAGTATACAATGCAGTAGTAGCCCTCACAATAATGTACGCAAGTGAGTCCTGGACAATACAGCAAAAACACGAAAGCAAAATAACAGCTATGGAAATGAAATTTTTGAGAAAGATCGTGGGGAAAACAAAAATGGACAGAATAGAAAACGAACAGTAAGGAATATGATAAATCAAGAAGATATACTAAAAAGAATTGAAAAATGTCAACTGAATTGGTACGGCCACATAATTAGAATGGAACAAAAGAGTTTAACAAAGAAAATTGTAGAAGCCAAAAATAACGGGAGAAGAAAAAAGGGAAGACCAATGAAAAAATGGATTGACAGAGTAAACGAATTGGGACGAAAGCGAGGGAAGACCATAGCTGAAATGAGAAGAATGAGTACAGACCGGACACGATGGAAAGAATGAATTAAATCGTCGTAAGATCCAAAAATAATCCGACGCTGAAAGGCATAAGCATCGACGAGGAGAAGAAGAAGAAGAAGATGTATCTAGAGGTAACGAACACATACTAAAATAAAAATCGACGTATCCGAGCGGTTTTGACAAAAGTCCACGGAAAAAACTTGAATTTTATTCCTCTCTTTACGAACGTACTGCATATAATTTCAATGTTGTCTGGTTGTTCTTTAGAATTGATAGGACACAAGCCTTATGTCTACAATAAATGAAATACAAATGTAACACAATATTATTTTTCCTCATGTTTGGAATTGAATTTTGTCGCTTCTAGTGGTGGTCTGGTTTGTATCAATTTTCGGTGTTTATACAGGATGGGGCACAATGGAAGGGCGTTTTTGAAATTAGAAGAAAGTCAATGTATTTTTACTTAAAAAGTTTTAATTACGAAAAATGAAAGCTTAGTTACCATTTAACAATGAAAAAATAAAATTATGTTCTGAAAATGATATCAGGCAGATGACGTCCGTTTTCTGCAATATACTGGTTGTAGTCGTTCGTCAAAGTTCCGCATCACCCTACTACACAAGTCGATGTCAATTGCCCTAAGTTCTATCATGATTAATCTGGGCAAACAGCGGTAATTACGAAATAAGTTAAGGTAGCCTACATACACACAGAACTACTTGCATACAACATCGATTTAGTATTGACTAGAGTGGGGAGTGGGCGATGCTATCGTAACTTATTCCGTAATTGTACGCTGTTATCGCTATTTCTCTAGACTAGTTATAATGGCTTCTTTCAACTCTTGCAGATCTCGAGGTTTATCGCCCTTAGGTGTCCCCATAAAATATAATCACATGCTGTGAGGTCAGAGGAACAAGGGGGCACGGTACATCACCGAAACGGGAGATTACGTGTCCAGCGAAAATGTAATGCATAACTTCTCGATGGCACCATCTTACTGAAATCTAACATTTATTGTGTTAATTCTTCGTCGCGCAATTCTGGGATTCAAACGATTTCCAATAAGAAAACATATCGCTCGGAGGTTACAGATACAGTCGCCCCTCTTGTATCTTCAAACGAATAAAATCCTATCACTCCAAGACGGTTCACAGCGCACCAAACGGTGACTTTCTCATTGTGAAGTGGGCATTGATGCAGTTCACGGGGATTGTCTGCTGCCCAATATCGGCAGTTCTGTTTGTTAACAGAACCACTTAAATAAAAAGAAGCCTCATCGCTCATCATTGGTTCATTTCCATCAGCAAAAATCATTTTCATTCTTTTGGCGAGCTGCTAGCGTTGTGCAAAGTCTACTTCATTCAGGTGCTAGACACCCATAAGCTTATAAGCCACAACAATAATAGACTCGCCCGATTTTACATACTACTCAACTGTGAACGAACGATAGTCTCTTGTCCAGATAACCATTGTGACTAACGAATGGTAGGTTGGTAGGATGGTAGGCCCTTCTGAATCGAACAACGTCAGCGACAACCCTCTACCCTCTCCCCTTCGCGTGTACTACCCGTTTCAAAAGTCCCTTCCTTTCCTCCCCAGTTTGTATTACATACTTTCCTCATTTCCCTTTTATATTACATTGATATTACATCATACCGAACGCGTCTAACGGATTTTAGAACCGCCCCTTGCTACAAAAAAAGTATAATTTATTATTTATTTATTATATATTTATTTGGAACTATTCATTAGTGAACTATTTCTATAAGTATATAGTAAAGTTAGTGCGTCATTTCTGTAACAGGTCACAAGCGAGAAAATATTAAATGAAATAAAATTTTTCTTAACGAACACCTCTGAGCACAAATTTCCTTTCAAGAGGCACAGGTTTGCCAATTTTATCCCATATTTTATTTCTATTTGCATTATAAGTATTATAGCTGAAGAACTTCAAGCTGTGGGAACTGTCGTTATTGGAATTTAAATAAACCGCGAAAAAGATGTACCATATTTGGAGTGATGCATGTGATTGTATATATATGTACAACGTAACGTTATTACTTGCCTATGCGTCATACAATAGTACATACGAGCTTCTTCCACAATTCATAGATAATGAACACGTAATATCTGCATAAAATTATTTTGCGTCTATCATATGACGTTAAGCATGTAATCGTGTTATCAATTGTCGTTCCTCTAACTCCATATACTTTATAGAGTTGATATTTGTAATGGTATCTATGTGGTGGGGCTAGATATTTGCACATTATTCACTGCTTATGCGTCACATCATAGTATTTGTAAATTTGTTTCAATGTCATGTCATCATATGTTCGCAATTCATTGATGATGCACACCTAACTGTTACGTAGACGTCCATAAATTTATTTCCCAGATTTTCGCATGACGTCGAAATACTAAAAGTTTTTTCTATTTTACCAATCTTTTGCAAAATTGTCTTTTACCAATTTAATTGAAATTGCATGATTAATTCCTCTATGGAATTAATGTCAAACATACATACATATGTATATACTGAGTGACATAGAAATTGCAACACCAAGAAGGAGTAGGATATTTTTGTTGAAACTTGGTAGATTTGCTGGGGTACCATTAAATAATAATTGATTAACTTTTTGAGATCAAGCGGTAATGTAATAATGTCACATTTGACTGTTGTTTTTTTCTAGCCTTTTCGATCTGCATTTATCGTTTGATTTGTTGTTTTTTTATTGTTAATTAACATTATTTCGATTGTTAGTCAGTTGTTTACGTGTTCTGTTTGTTTGATCATGCCTAGAGTACGGCAACGAGTCAATTACCATCAATTAAGCGAATTCGATAGAGGTCGAATTATTGGTTTGCGCCAAGCTGGTTTTTCATTTGGGGAGATTACTAACCGTGTAAATCAAAACCGGTCTACTGTAATACGAGTGTGTTGTGCATGGTTTAAAGATGGCCAGGAACGTCGTAACAGGGGAACCAGTGCTTCAAGAAAAGGAATGGGTGTCAAGATCCTCACTTAAGACAACTGTCATTTAGAGATCAAGAAGGGCGCCATGTAACCCTTAGAATAATTTATCGCCGAATCTGAAGTTTTGGGTTAAGATCGTATCGTCCTCAACTTGTATTTCCTTTGACTGCGGAACATTGTCAGCAACGGTTACAATGGTGCAATGAAAGATCTCATTGGAATATTGAATGGCGTGGTGTTGTCCTTAGTGACGAATCTAGATTTTGTTTAGGCATGCATGAGGGTCGTAAGAGAATCAGAAGAAGACAGAGTGAACCACGCTATCTTCAATTTACAGTTGAGAGACACGTACACCGTGGCGTGGGTGTTATGGTTTGGAATGCGATTACTTACGGTAGCAGGTCTCCCTTGGTGTTCATTCGAGGCATATGACATATGACAGCACAACGATATATTGCGGAGGTGGTTGAAGCACATCTTCTGCCATACTTACAAGAGCTTGAAGATCCATTATTCCAGCAGGATAATGCACGTCCTCATGTGGCAAGGATTTCCTTGAACTTCTTTGAACAGGCCCAGATTAATCTTTTGCCCTGGCCTCCAAGATCTCCAGATCTTTCACCCATTGAACATGTTTGGGAAATAATGGGCAGAGGGTTGCAAAATTTGCAGCACTCTCCTTTGACTTTGGAGGCTTTGAGACATGAGATGCAACTTGCATGGGACGTAATACCCGAAGACGAAATAAACAACCTAATTCAATCAATGCCACGACGTGTAAATGAATGTATAAGTCAGAGAGGCCGCTCCACACATTATTAACAATAATTATTAAATTTTGTTTAACTAATAAAGACTTCCCTCCCAAACTTTGATCATTTATTACTATAATATAGGTGAATATTCCAACCAAATTTCATTCAGAAATTCCAACCCCTTCTCTGGGTTTGCAATTTCTATGTCACTCAGTATACAATGTACCTATGTTTTGCAATAAGAATATTACAATGATTCCTTTGGCAGCTCTGTTAGTGTGCCATCACATTTTAGTTTAATGCCTTTGCTTTTATAAAACATATTGTGCACTACCTGTTCATCAAATTAATAGGAAGTTATTTTCCCGTACGGGCAATTCAAACTTATTTTCTTTAACCTTATAATTGTCTACACCTTATACTTACAAGAACCTCTAAATATGGTTGATAGCTATTCTAACCAATATAGAATTTACTATTTAGGTAGATACACTATTTGTACGTTTTCAGATAAATGAATTGTAATTTTCTAATATATTCTACAATTGAGTAATTCCCTGCATAGCATCCACCCTGATTTCAGTAGCATCTACTAATTTACAGAACACGCATTAATTTTCAATACTGATAAAACAGTTTTGGCGGTGAATACGGGTACTAATTTTGCAATATCAGTTTATGATGTTCTCATTTCCTTCAAGTAATAAATCTGGGGGTTTTGATTGATAACGCTTAGCAATTTAGGGAGCCTATACGCAACTTATTGTTTGAACTGCTTACAATGCAAAAATGTTATATCCATTCAAAATTGATTGCAGTGTGTAATTAATTTGCTAAGCTATAACAGTCTTATCTGTTTAATTATATTGCGCCTGTTTACCATGCATGTTTAGACACTGAAGATTCGCTACGTATTCAGAAAGTTCAGAATTCATATTATATTCGATATACTGTGTGTCTAGCTAAGTTCGCGACAAACGGAAAACTTTTTTATTCTTGGGTTTATGAAAAAAAGTTATTCTTTATAAAAAGTCCTGCTTCATCCAAAACTTAAATTCAAATTGTCAGATTTTAATATTTGTTAGTCATATACGAGATATGACAAAAAATATGAAATTAGTATAACAGTAAAGTACCTTTATTTTCAATAATACTTAAAATGTTATAAGGAATAGTCGTTCAGCAATATCAGCAATAGAACAACCGAGGTGTTCGTTGCGGAAAAGAGCATTGTTGATGTCAAACACTATAAGCAAAGATTCGGTAGCTAAAATTCTAAAAAAAAACAAATTTCATCCCTACAAGCCTACATTTGTACACACTCTAAGACCAGGTGATAATGACAGACGATTGGAGTTTTGTGCCGACATTCAGGCAATATTAGCAGATAATCCTTTTGTGTCGAGACAAATTTTATTTTCCGATGAAACAACATTTACATCGAACGGAACTGTATCGAGTCAAAACTGCCGTTGGTGGACAGATGCCAACCCACATTTTACAATAAAAACTCGAAGTCAATATGCGTTCAAGACAAATGTATGGTGCGGAATCTACAAAAGTTATGTAATTGCACCTTTCTTTTTCACCAATCTTTGAATGCCGACCGGTATCTAAATTTTTTGCAAAGTGAAATTAGTAATTTTATCGACAATCTTCCATTGCTGGAACGCCAACATATTTGGTTTCAACAGGATGGTGCACCTTGTCATAGCAGGTTGGACGTAAGGCAATATGTTGAAGATTGTTCTAACGAAAGGGTTATACACCGCTTTTCCACAATACGTTGGCCACCTCGGTCTCCAGGTCTGACCCCACTTGATTTTTTCTTGTGGGGTTATTTAAAAGAACATGTTTATATTCAAGCGCCGTTTACGGACGTAGGCCATCTAAAACGTGTTATTAGAGAAGAAATCCGTAAAATAACTCCACAAACAATTAGAAGGGTTTTAAGGCATTTTTGTGATAGAACCGTTACATATATGGAACGAGAAGGCGGATATCTTGAAGCATTTGTGTAACATTTTCAATGCTTTCTTTTGTGTAAATGCTGTATTTAAATTGTATAATTTCCGATTCTGAACGACTATTCCTTTTAACATTTTAAGTATTATTGAAAATAAAGGTACTTTACTCTTATACTAATTTCATATTTTTGTCATATCTCGTATATGACTAACAAATATTAAAATCTGACAATTTGAGTTTTGGATGAAGCAGGACTTTTTATAAAGAATAACTTTTTCATAAACCCAAGAATAAAAAAGTTTTCCATTTGTCGCGAACTTAGCTAGACACACAGTATATCTGGTCCGAGATGATACGACTATGTCTCCTACTAATTAAATTAACTTAGCAGTTTGAATATGGGGAAGTCCCGACTTCACAGCTTTAAAGTAGAGCACCGCTTCACTTCACCACTTTCAAGCAAATACTTTCAGACGCACTGCCATTTTGACAATCAGTAATTATGTACAACGCTTTATTTTTTTAGCATTGATTGATTACATAATTAATATGCCACTATAAGTACCTTTTGGCTTTTCTTCTTTATTACAGAATTAAGTCATCGTTGTTCATATACAATATTATTTTATTATAAAGAAAGCAAGTAAAAATGGAATTTAAAATGGAAAAACTTTTACCTTAAGGGGTAGGTGGTAGAACAGAATCTACGCGCTTGAATTTCGTTTTTGCCGGAGTATTCTTTAGTACAGCGGTTCTCAAACTGTAAACATGGAATAAATACAATAACAACACATTAAAATTAATTCTTTACATTTTTATTTCATATTTAACATAGAGACACAACGAAAGCATTATGTAAGTAAAATTAACATAAAAGATTTCTAAGGCGTAGATGTAATAACTAATATGTAATTGCTTTAAGGTGCACAACCAGTCCAGGTTTGGTTTGATATATGAGGTAGGCACTCTGAGGCTATTTTCAATTTGAAGATACAGAATAGGGAAAGGTAATAATACCCGCAACACTTTTGCTTTAATAGAATAGTTACAAGACCGTTTACTTCAGAAATTTGTTAATGATAACAAAGTTTGATTCTTCTGCAGTACTTGAAGAAGGATCTATCCGTTGTTCTTCTTCTTGCAGAGACAGACTGGTAGGTGTACCTTCAAATGGATTTATTACCTATTTCCAGTGACCTAAATTAATGTCATCTGCGGATAGTATTTGCTGAGAGTAATGCTTATGTTTTCTAAATTACTCTTCACTGTCTTTAGCAACACCTTTTTATGGTCCTCTTCCGACGGGTAACGCTGGATAAATTTACACATTATGGAAAACACCAATAAATTTCTTTTTCTTTTAACATGTTGTTTCATAACAGTATTAAAAAAGCGTCGACCCTTTCACTTCAATCAAATACGATTCAAATATGATTTCCTTACTTCGGTTTTATAGGGTTTCGATAATGCTTGGCTTGTTAGCAAAACGCAAATTTTATTATTAAACAATTGTGGCGAGGCGTTTATCGAATGTCAGTATTCGAAACAAACAAATAAAAAGAAATTGAAGCAAATAACTCATTAAGTATTCTAATTCTAGTAGTAATTTTTTGTAGATACATAACACTCACTACATGGCTTTTGGTAATAATTTGTATTCTGAGATAAATAAACATGATCTGTATCTTATTTATGTAATGCCGATTAATTAAAAGCGGAAAAAGTATATCCATGTGGGATTTCAACAGATAAAAATGCCTTGCCGGAATTTTCGAATTGCCTCATATTAATTTTTCGCCATATCTTAGAAGAGTCGATGGGACTAATATTAACATATGACAATCAAGTTATATCAATATACATATACTATCAGTACTTTCGAGTTATATCCCAATCTTGATGTAAGTATATCTTAGAGATCTATCGAAAGATAATGGTGAAGATTTAATAAACTGCATAATTTGTGTTGCTGTTATTTTATCATCATCATATCATACACACGTTACAGCCGCGGACAGAATTATCGATGTCTTTATTCTTATATGTAGTTATTTCTTCATAACCATAATAGAGGTGTCTCAAAAATAAGACATATACTCTAGTTGAATTTTGCATATAGCTCTTTGAACTTCCGTTTTGACTTCCTGAATTGTTTGTAGATTGTTTGTTACACTTTTCGAGATAACACATCCAGAAAACCTCGTCTGAAATAACTGCATGGTTTCGGTTGCAGTGTGACAGGTTGAACCATCTTGTTAAAACCAAATATCATGATCAACATCCATTTTATCCAATGCAGGCCCTAGAAAGATTATTAACATGTTGGGATAATGAAGAGTATTGACTGTAACTGCATTACCGGCTGCAAAATCCACACCACGCAGTCACGCCTGGTGGGTGCATAGGTTGCTATTGGATCCCCCAAATTCGATAGTTCTGTTTGTTGACGTATCCATCAAGTTGAAAGTGTGCCTCCTCGCTAAAAATGAGTTCATTGAAAAAATCACCATCGACTTGTTGAAGCTCCAGTATCCAATAGACAAATGATCGGCACTGCGCATGGTCTGTCGACTTTAGATGTGTGCAAGATCGTATAAGTGCAGTCTTTAGTCAAAATTTGATGCAAAGAGCTTTTGGAGAGGTTCAATTGTTCAGAACGATGACGAATCGAGGTGGATAAGCGTTCGTGTACACTGTTCCTAACTGTCCGAACGTTTTCAAGCGAGCGATGCGTGCGAGGACGGCCACCTGCCTTAACATCCTTAACAGAGACAACAAACACAAATTTCTTGATTAAATTCTCCACAGTCGCCCGAGATGTGATGTGAGATGAGAGAATGTGATGATGACAGAAAAAAGTGTGGTGTTTTTGCGAACAGTCTCTGCAAAATTCTCACCATTTTGGTGGTGATCCTCAAATAACCGTGTTCCATGTTTGACACAACAAAAATGATTCCAAATTCACAATTAAAGTAGGTTTTGAGACATCTTATACATATAAGTAAAATTATATGTTATTATTATTATTATTATTCTCAAATTAGATTCATGATCAGTTAGAATCCAAAATTGTGCCTCCTGCGGGCTTTACTACCAGCACTTCAACTAGCTTTTTGGCCATAGCTGTTCTGGGAAGTGTATCTTCTCCCGTGCTTGTGCCAATATGTCCTGGTGCTTCCCCTCATTTAACATCTTCAACGCTGCATATTTCGGATTGTCGTGCCTTTCACTCGATTTCCCAGCGTCTTGTCAGCTATTGCTCTTCCTAATGTGAGTCAGTAATTTACCAAATTAATTACCATAAATTACCCAATAACATTTCCGTAACTACCGGTTGGCTAATACATTCTAAGAAAAAGATTAGATATGTGTTTAAGGAAGCCTTTGCTGTAAAAGTGCAAATGACACACACAAATATACCATATTAGTCATTTATGATCATTTTGTTGTAATCGTTTGCGTTCCTCGTCCGTTTAGAATTTGTCTATCTATTAATTCCAAGGAAATGGGACAGATATTCATTGAAAAAATCGTGCTGTCAATATTTCTAAAATGAAAATATTATACCGTAGCACTGACATACATATATCAACGCTGCTGAGTCTGACATAGCAGAAATGGTTACTGAGGTTGCTTATTATAAACCAAAGAAACAAATATTTTCTAAAGATTTCGTATGGTAAGCTTTGAAAACGGGTAGACTGAGTTCTGTGATATGGTGGAAATTACTTTATTGTACTACACTTTTAAGAAACGTAGTAACATGAATACTAAATTGCCGACCAACAGTGTGTGCGACAGAAGGAAGTTGTTGAACATATTTAATAATACAGCTCTGTTCACAACTTATGCATTAAATTAAAACAGAAGAAAGTTTAAACAAAATTTGCAAGACAAAATATTATCTTGCTAGCACAAGGTAAGCCATAATTAAATGTTTTTAAACCTCAAGTGGAATAAACATCGAACGCAAAGTTCTTTCTAATTCGATTAATTAAAGTCGCTATCAAGTTATTTGTCACGCAAAAGAACTCGTACCGTTTATCTCCGGCCGTAACAAAGCGATAACATCATACCCAAAGTCTATTTTCGAAACATTGCATTCATATCGATAGCAAGAAATATGCCAGGTAGAATGTTTACGTTAAAGTAGAATAGGCGATAAGAAGTTTTATTTTCTTTTGCATTTAAAGATTTAGTTTGACCTCATCTAATGTAATCTAAATGAATTTGACCCACATCTTGAGACAATTCCGGCCTTGTTCAGCAGAACAAAGTTCATAACAAATAAAACAAAATTTGTCAGAGAAAATATTTTTCTATCACGCTAAAGCCGCAATTAGATTTTGAAGTTTCGCAAAATTTTATAAGCAAGATTTGAGAGTAACCGACTCCCTAGATGGTCAGAAGGATAATGTGAAAGAAGAAGAAGAAGAAGATTTGATAGTTACCCGTAATATGCGCTATGAGTGAGATGTTTGTTTTCTAGACATAGAAGCGTAAATAAACATAAATAAATAAATAAATAAAATAAAGGCGAATGTTTACAATTTAGAGACAGAAATATACACGCTTGGGAAACATGAGCCATATGTCAATTACGATGAAGTGCTTCTTTCCATAAAAAGTTTTCTGTTGGCTTTCATGGTCGAATTGTACGTGGAGAGTACGATGACCCCGCGCTTTTTAAATACCATTATATAATACATACATCATACAAAAATGTAAATAAACTTGACGCATTAATTATGATAAACCTGTATACAAGATAAAAACGGAAACAGATTAACCAATCACTGTCAGTTTAAATTCAAACAACTTCCGATTTATTTTTCTGAAGAGTCGGAAGATCCAACTGCTGCTGATAGTGATATAAAATAAATAATACTGACAAGGGAAGATCCCGAACCCGGAAATTCAAAAAATTTGAAACTTTGGGAATATATACAACATATATAGGTGTGCTATACGCAATTTTTTTTTTGTGCCGACATTCACTTTGAAGGGATGAAACACCCCATCGAAAATTGACGGATTTTCAATTTTCTCCACACAACTCCAGTAAAAAGAAAGATAGAAGATAGGTGTAAATGCAATAGTTGCAGCATACATCAAGATCTTTCAAAATATGTGACTCATATATACAGAGTGTTCCGTTAAGCCTTGCGCTTATACTGCAGATGTTTTTGTAACAATACAAAGAAAAGTTTGAGATATAATTTGTGTGATTTTTAATTCTGCTTAAAACTATGTAGGGTGTTCTAATGTACAGAGTGTTCCAGAAGTAAATATCACCCTATCCTTGGTTATATCTAACAGAACTTCATATATTATATTATAATATATATGTATATATATTATTAAATACTTATTGCAAGGAATGATCTCAATCCCGCAAATTTAAAATATGAAATTTGAGAATATGTAAACCACATATAGAGGTGCGATACGAATTTTTGCTGCAAAGAAATTTACTGTATATCTTTGCAGTACTATATTTATTAGATAAGACATTGTTTTGTTTGATAATAACATCCAAAGTATTGGTTTTGGAAATATGTAGAAGACATATGTAATGCGCAATTTATTAATTTGATTTAATCACTCGCTGTTGTAAGAGGAAAAGGTTAGTTTTTTAGACCAAAGTTATATCTTACAATTAATCGATTTTATCAATATAATTTATATGTGATTAGCTGATTAGTCATAAAGTATAAGATATATAGGAAATTTTTGTAGATAACACTTTGCATCTTTTGGTCATATTTATTATGCAGTGAAATACTGGCAAATGAATAATTATTCTGTATGGTGATGAAATTCTTCAAAGAAATGTTTAAAACATAGGAATTCGTTGCACCACGCACATCGTAAGATGGCCTGGGCACCGCATATGGAACAGCTAGCAGGATGTATAAAATCCTGTTGTCTAAAAGCAAAAGCTACCGGATTTTCAAACTTATTTGGTTTTTGATCAATGTATCCACTTTTATACCAAGCATAAGCAAATACTTCGTGATACTTTGGTGCCGAAAGTTGGTTGTGAATAAGGGACTGTAATTTGATAACATTATTGCGTTCATGCAATACAATATCATAACCAAACAGTAGCACAAGATCGGAAAATTTTCTTACAAAATTTTTCCATATGCGGAAACCATATACATCTAGTGGTTGTATCATTGCCGTAGTTTTTTTCGGTATCGTCAATATTTCAACATGCTTGTTTGATGGTATACTCTTTTGCAATGTAGTAGGACAATGACCAGTCCAAGAGTCCAAGAATAACACGCTCTGAGCTCCCACATTTGGCACATACACACGGGTGAGCCATTCATTAAACAGTTCTTTTGTTAATTTTCCCGACGTTGAAGCCCTTACATAAACATTCCACGGTTCAAACCAAGACTGTGTTACACGCGGACCGAAACTACCACTTTGTTCTTTCATGACAATAAATAGAGGGGAAAGAAGTTTTCCAGAAGCTGATATTGTGGGAAGTATGGTATAACTATGTGTTGTTGCGGATATTGACTGCACAACTGCTGTAACCCTTTTTGAACCTTGCACAGCTAACGTGCGACCAGAATGAAGCTCTAGATTAAAGCCACTTTCATCGGCATTGAATGTATTATCTTCTCCGACTTGTTTTATGTGATCTTTTACATGGCTAACAAATGTTGAAGCGATTTCATTCAGCTTTTCGGAATCTGTACCATATGATCGCGTAATAAATTTATTTATTTTTCTTGAAACTATTCTATACGCTTTCTTAAAATTCCAGACCCAATGCCGGGATGCTTTAAAGTTTTCTAAATCTATTCCTTGATTAGCTTGCAAAGCACATCTTTGAATGTCCAAATCATGAATAATATCACCCGAATCAATACTCTCTACAAACTTATTATAAACGGATTCCGAAATTTGTAGCAATTTTTCCCGTCGTGTGCCTCCCCGGTTTACTGTTTCTTCCCATCTAGAACAAATAAAAGAAAATAAAGACAAATCGTTGTTATATTAAATGGAGTTCACTGTTTATCTGTACAATTGTTGGAGAGTTGAAACTTTTCGAAATTTCTTTTGGACGGTTGCTAACGTAAGTCGCTTCGTTTTCCCACTTTTCCAGTATTCAACAGCTTTGGTTTTATATTCCAAAGTGACAATACTGCCTTCTTCTGGAACACACTGTTCGTCTTCAGCTTCCATCGCTTCTAAAATTTCTTCGCGTGTAGGTGCGTATACATCATCTACGAAGTCTACGGAATGTGGTCTAACTGGATTCAAAATTCTAGTGTTGTGTCAATTTCCAGCGAAAATGAAGTATCTTCTTAAACGTCAAGAAGCATATCCTTTATTATGTCGTGTAATTCCACTTCGTGGTTATTCACAGGTGTTGAATTATTGTTATTGGCAACGTCAAATGTTACCATGAGCAACCGAATTACATTTAAAGTATTTACGACAACCATTTTCAGCACTACAGGTTTGTTACACAGTCAAACAACAAATACTATTAATGTCAGGTGGGGAATTTATATAAGCAACGTTATCATTTATCATTGCATTTGGTTGATTATTGCGTTTTTATAAAAACATGTTTACACCATTAGATAAAAACTTCGAATATTATTATCACACAAAACAATCTCTTATCTAATAACTATAGTACCGCAAAGATATACAGTAAATTTCATTAACTTTGCAGCAAAAATTCGTATCGCACTCTATATGTGGTTTACATATTCTCAAATATTTTAAATTTGCGGGATTGAGATCATTCCTTGCAATAAGTATTTAATAATATATATACATATATATTATATTATAATATATGAAGTTCTGTTAGATATAACCAAGGATAGGGTGATATTTACTTCTGGAACACTCTGTACATTAGAACACCCTACATAGTTTTAAGCAGAATTAAAAGTCACACAAATTATATCTCAAACTTTTCTTTGTATTGTTACAAAAACATCTGCAGTATAAGCGCAAGGCTTAACGGAACACTCTGTATATATGATAGTCACATATTTTGAAAGATCTTGATGTATGCTGCAACTATTGCATTTACACCTATCTTCTATCTTTCTTTTACTGGAGTTGTGTGGAGAAAATTGAAAATCCGTCAATTTTCGATGGGGTGTTTCACCCTTCAAAGTGAATGTCGGCACAAAAAAAAATTCCGTATAGCACACCTATATATGTTGTATATATTCCCAAAGTTTCAAATTTTTTTGAATTTCCGAGTTCGGGATCTTCCCTTGTGAGTTGGGAATTGTTATTTTGTTTTATCTTTGGAGTTCCATTATTGCTTTTCAATATTATGCTTTTATTGTTGCCTGTTTACTGTTTACTGTAACTTTATAAGTAACTGTAATCTTTAATTATGTAACTTTCTGTTATAGTGACCTTATTAGACCTAGAAATTGGAACGGTAAATTACCATGGTCATTTACTTAAAAACCAGTAAATTACGGGAAAATATATGTACCTTGGTAAAGTAAATTACGTGGAAATATATCTTGGTAAAGTATACGTGTAATTTTCCGCGGTGATTTACCAAAATTATAGATTAGAATAATTTTATATCACTGATTGCGTTTTCGTTTCAGTTGTTCGCTATCTCTGTGTAGTTTTATGTGCATCAAGCCTTGTCTCTACTCCATATGCCATGGCAACGCAAATTCGGATATTGTTGCTGTATCTTTTACTTGCTTTGACACTTCTCTAGTTGGATTAGATCAACTAGCTCTTGTAGGGTTAGTCGCTATTTTTAATGATTCGGTTTTCGGAATGAAGATGTACATTCTATAAACTACTGTACTCTGATATAACTAGTGTAGCAGACGCTACAGGTTGTCCTCGGATTCTACAAGTATGATGGTGATAGCGTAAGATATCACACCCATCCTATGGTTCGCCAGACGATATCCAGGATTTAAAGATTTTACTCTGTTTATTATTTTGTCCCAGATTGAATAAGAAGGGCCTCAGGCTCAGGCTCCGGCTCAGAACTCCCTGGTGGAAATCAGTTGTTGTTGGTATTTTCCCTGTTACTTCATGATTTGCCCTTATAGTCGTAGTGTTATTGTAGTTAACTTTGATAGTGTCAGATGGTATTTGTTTTTCATCTATCAACTCTATAACATCGTTTAGCTTTATTCTGTCGAATGCTTTAGTAAGATCTAAAACGCACATGAACGCAACTGCGTTATATTCTAAAACTTTTGTTTAGTTTGTCTTACAGTAAACACCTCGTCTAAACCCATATTGTTTCTCTCTGTAGTTTCAGAGTTCAGTTTAACATAGCCGTCTAGTTATCGGGGTTTTCCTTAACGCCCTCTTTAAAGATAGGTATCGTAATGCTTCTGTGCCAGTTTGAGGGGACCTTACCTGTGCTTAAAATTATTTTGGAAGGTATTTTCAATTTCTTTTATAATTATTACTAATTAGGATTGGGAGCTTGTGAATGTAAGAATCTATATAGCTTCACAGCGGGTTCATATTTCAAACTCTAATGAGGAAAAAATGTTTTAAAGAAACAATTATGGGACTACTTAAACTACAAAATGTTGTAAACATGAAAATATCTTCACATCCATTGCAATTTCATCTGGGTTGTGGTATTCACGACGCCCGTGATTAATAAGAGAGGCAACATTTTTTCATCCATCGTTCTCCATGAAAATTAAACTAAAAATCGTTTCGTAGATTTACAAAGACCAGTTCTGATTTCTAATATAATGTTTCACTAACTCAATTTCTATGGTAAAAATGCTCAATAATTTTGTCCACGAATGTAATTAAACCAGTAATTTTATAAACAATAATCACTATTTAGTACGTACAAACGTAAAAAGTTTATTTTTAAAACGGATATTTACTTTTTACCGTAGAGGTTTACTACAGACAATTACGTGATTGAAAACAGCAGGAATTCTGAGTAACGAGTGACGTCAAATTCTAGACAGTCTCGGACCTGGGGCATCCCGTCTGATTATCTCCCCGCTCCGCATTGTGCGTTCAATGGGGAATTCCCTCTACGACCTCAGAGGACTTTTGCGAACGCATGTATGACCACTATTTTGACGGAGTGAAAGTCCGGAACACGGAAAAAAGATTTACTCACGTTTTAGTTGATTTTCCGATTATTTCTTCTTGCAATCGGAGCTTGAACAGCACATATCATCAGTGAACATGGTCCTGAACGATTTATATCAATGCGGTGTTTGCGCCAATTCGTGTTTGAGTGTTGTTCCTCTGTTACAATTTCACCAAATTCTGATTGAAAAATTGTACAACGTGCTTAAAGTCTATGTAAGTACTTTTTTATTATCACTTATGTACCCCTGTTTAATTTAGTTTATTGAAGTTATTGTTTTTTAAAAATAATTACATAACTAAAAAAGTTTATTGTAGCTTTAGTACATTTTTTTAAACAGTTTCATTTTCTTTTGTTCTTTACATTTCCTTTCAAATCGTTATAGCTGTCGTACAGATACAAAATGACTGATATGCATTTAGTGTGTTTGATATCAATATAATTATTATTTGTTTTGATCTGATAATTGGTCATCAAATTATAGAATGTGATTAAAAAAACCATTACTCTGAATTAATTAAAGCTGAAACAAATGCACATATAAATGTTAATAACAATCTACAGCTGTCATTTTTTAAACAGCTCTATAGTATTATTTAAAGCTTGAACCCATAATGGTTCAATGTAAAAATGTTTGCTTAACTTGAGAAGGATACAAAACAACAAAACATTATACTAAATTGAACTCCATCATAATCAAATCTAATACTTGATAGAAAACATTATGTGCACCATCGTTTATAAATTTAATCACACCACAGGCAAAATAAAATCGAATTTTTCTTGCTTTTGCAGTTTTATTCTGTATGTAAAAATAACATAACTAATTAATTTTAGATTTTCACAATATTATATTTCCCTTAAGCATGTTCTTCATCCAACTGTCCTCCTTTCCCTACAATTGTCGATTTACAATTTTGAGCAGTGTCTTTTCGTTGTTCTGCCTAAATATTCAGGACATATGCATGGTATTCTATTCATCTGCTTGTGGGTGCTAGTGTTTGAATCTTTCGACTTCAAAACGCCCATTTTCCACCGCTTTCTGGAGGATTTCCGTCGCAGATAGGACTTTTTCTGTCTTGTTTATGAATAATTTTTGCCAGCATTAACGTTTGATTGGGATGGTTGTCATCTATGTTGTGTTGCATGTTTCCCTGGATTTTATAATTTTATCTTACTATCCTTTTTCTCATTTCCAATTTTATATTGATTTGCCTATTTACCTACAGGAAAAATTGCTACTGTTCCAGACCATTATAGGCTTCCAAATTTCATTTTTTTGCAAGACGCAACAACAACATTTGGTACCAGTACGAATTTGATTAGCTTAATGCTATGCTGTTTCACTGTTCCATGGCTACTTCAATTTTGATTATGTTTCGTCCGGTTTTATATTTTTTGTGAATGTATACGCCTTAAATTTACTGTTTCGATCAGTGTTGAAGTTTGTAATTAGCTGTGATTTACGATATCACTTACCGACGAGTTGACAGGGGGTCAAGTGATATATATATATATATTAAAAAATCTTTTCAACTTCTATTTAACGACAGAAAGAAATAAAATATTGTTGATTTTACTTACGTTTCTTACTGATATTCTAAAAACGTAAAATTGCTTATTTTGGTTTTTCCGTGCATTTGATATAAAAAAATGTAAAAATAATTTTCGGATTATCCTTCTTATTTACAAGAGAAATTTTCGAGGTATTTTCGTTGTAGATAGTGGTTCGACTTTTCTGCCACTGTATCTATACCTACATAATTGATACATTTTAAAGACATCTGTTCGTAGCACTTGGTGTTATTATCTCGAGAAAATTTAAATGACCATTCCAAATTTTAAATATTATTTGAAGGTCTCGAGGTGCAAATTTTGGTTTAAATCCCTCTCCCCTTGTACCTTACATTTGAATATGTACAAAGTTGTTTATAATAAAATATCTAGAAAATTTCAATTCTTGTCTAGTAGACTTAAAAAATGATTGTTCGACTTTATTTCTTACTTATATTTACTCAAAATTTGCTTTTAGGTAAATCCGCATGGTTTTCCAAGATTTGCATGCAAAGGCTGCTTGAGTAAGATAGAGGTTTTTAATAGCCTAATAGCTGAACTTCTTAAAGGACAAGAATACTTCTACGCTATAAAGGAGAATATGTTACACGATTTTGGTAACAGTAGTAAAAAAATATTGATGAAACACACAGCATCAATTGTCAATGTGAAGCTTGCGCTGATAAATGCGGTCTTCAATTGTTAGCAGACGCAATAGAGCAGAAAGAATCAGAACAAATAAAAGAGATTACGAATCCTTTGCGAAATGTTCCCGTAGGTGATACATCAGAGCCCGGCACCAGTACTTCACCAGTGTCATCATCCTCTAAGACAAAACAATTACAGTGTACTTATTGTTCCAAAATGTTTTCTCATAGGGGTGATATGAACAAACACTTACGAACACATACTGGTGAACAGCCATTTTCTTGTCATATTTGTCACAGACGATTCAAACATACCTCGAACTTAAAGAGACATTTAACTGTACATAGTGGAGATAAGCCATTCAGTTGTGATTTGTGCGGGAAAAAATTTAATCGTAAAGATAAAATGGAGTCTCACCGTCGAACTAGATTATGTAGAAAACACAGTGCGGTGCAAGCGACTGATCTCACCACAACGCCGTAGTATTTTATGTAATAAACGCTACTTCGTTATTAAAGTTAGCGATCAAATTATACAGTTAATTGACAACTTTACTTAACCATAATTACTGGTTCCATACATCTTACAAATTCTTTGTATTTTAAAAATTTTGTAAAAGAAATTGTGACATTGGCATATTTCTATTTTAGAGTACGACTTGTATTATTATCTTATTTATTATTTTATTATTTTGCACACTTTATACATAAAATATGTTGTTCAAAAATAATTGGAGGATAACTTTATTGAATAAATAATATGTACAATTCAGGTTTTAAGGCTGCTTTACACGATGATAGTTAGGAGAAGCGCAGACCAACGAGGAGTGTATTCTACCGTCAATATTACGGTTTAGTGATAATAGAGGATTACGCTGGTAGGGAAAGCGGGTACTGATCTCATTTGTTTATTACATTGATATATTGTGTAACTTTTGGGTGTCTTTTTGTTTGTATATTTGTATTTTTGTGTGTATTATATTATGAATGACAATGCACTTGTTTCTTTTGGAACTTTATGGCATACAAATGTATTATTGTTATTATTATTATTATTATAAGGTATTTCATTCCAAAACAAATCCTTGAAAGCAAAAGCAGATAAGACAAAATAACTCTATATATCGCGTGTTACGTTTAGGGAAGCGATGGTGGGGATAAGTAGAGTAGTGCAATTTTACTATTGCTAGTGACTTTACTCTACCAGCCGCTATCCACTCTACTCACTACTCTACTGTATTAAACGTTTTGCAGGTTTATACCATGGGTTTCTACATGTATAGTTGTTCTACTCTACTAGCCACTAGTCCCATTGCTGTACCCGTGTAAATCAGCCTTTAACACATTGACTGCCCAACAAATTTTGCTAATGTTCATCGCAATACGTAGTATCCACATTAAATTTGAGTAAAAGAGGTCTTTTATCTGGCTAAAACTGAACTATGGCCTGAAATGTGAATACATTGTGACATCATATTTGGGAGCCAAAGCCTCAAGGGAAACGTCGCTGGCTATCAAATATGATAGCGATGGCAGTCAATGTGTTAAAGATATTAATAAGTGAAATAAATATTTTCATAAAAAACGAATCGTTTGAGATAGGTATTAGTCATGATCTACTGAATATTTTAAAAGTCTTAATTTCATTGAAAATGTTTTTAAGATACTGACCTAATACGTATCTTAATTCTTTCATTATCAATAGTCATATGATTTTGATTAGTAATTGTTAAGGTTTAATAAAAGAGTGTATGACGTGTTATCATTAACTAATGTAAACCGGTCTTTGTCTCCACTTACGTACATTGCTTAATGATAACACGTCATCCACCGTTTTATCAAGCCTTAGTAATTGTATACGAATTAAATTGTATTTCTCCAATGTAATGTACGGTTATTTCTTTGTAGACTGTAATTGTGATTGCTTAAAATAAGGGGTTATTACATGTTGTTTATTAATTATTATTATCATATTATCTGTGATGTGCTCAATTCAGAATTATAGAGAAATGTCAGCTCCATACGCTTTAAAATACATGTAAAAATTGTTGATAATATTCTGTTAAACATATTTGAATAAATTATTCCATGAATCATTGTAAAGCAGTTAAATACTTATCTTCCATATTACATATACGCATATGTTTATGTATACACACATATTAATACATATAAGAATGAATAAGAAAGATATTATTGAAAAAATGTGTTTATACCTTAACTTCTATAATTCTACATAAAACAAGAAAACAAATGAACATCTAGTGTTTCTAATTTAAGATATAAGTTTAAAATTTTAAATGGAACGTACATCTTTCGGGGAAATTATCGCTGGAATTGAAACAGCAATCAGATATTTTTGCGAACCTTCGAAGTGCTCTATGAGAGAGGCATGCAAAATCAACATCAAAAATGCCAATTGGTTAAAACAAAACCAAGTCGACACATTTAGCAATTTCAAAACCATAAAAAGTCTCGAAGCAAAAAATTGCTTCTATCTTAAGGCAGATAAAGGTAATAAATTGGTAATGGGACAAGCAAGAGTATATCAGAGTTCATGAAATAATTTCAAAAGGACCATTTACTGAGTTAAAGAAATATCCTCTACCAAGGATGAGTAGAGGATATTGGGTAGTTCATCAGTAAAATACAAACTTATGGTATCGAATCCTACAATGCCGAAAATGTATTGCTGGTCCAAAATACACAAACCGGGTAAGTCGGTTAGAACCATCGTATCAGGAATTAACTCACCGACATATTTGATATCAAAGTGGCTTGTAGAAAGGTTTACAAATTTGCCCGTAAAAACTGAAACTTTGGCAGTAAATAATTCCTCAGAATTCATAGAAAAATAAAAAATTATAAGTTAAAAGAAGGCAAGATTTTAGTATCTTTTGATGTCAGTTCATTATTTCCATCAGTACCTATTCCCGGCAGTGTAAAATATTTGGAAAACTTACTCTATAGAAATGATATGAGCACAGCAGAAATAAACGAAAAGATCAAACTAACAGCACTGCATGTTCCGCAACTGTTTCCAAAATGAGGGCAAATATTTTGAGCAAAAGCACGGGATTGTTATGGACAATAGTGTATCACCTTTATGGCCGATTTGTTTATCAGCAATTTTGATACTCAATTTAAAAGAGATGCTAAGTATTTTCCGAGTGTTTGGGATTAGATATGTGCACGATATATTTGCAATTTTTTACATTAAAAGGTATAAATTACAGGACTTTTTGGAGGAATAAAATTTTAAATTCAACATCGTAAAGTTTACGATGGAAACCAAGAGAAATAAAGAACTTCCATTCCTTGATACCCTAGTAATCAAGAATGATACCGGGTTCAAGATAGACATATGTATCAGTGATCGGCAATGCATCGCTTTTTCGCTATTCATACTGACTCATGAAATTTTAAATATAAGTGAGTAGGCATCATTTAAACTCAACTACTCTGATTTACTCATACTCCCGATAACGTTGATTCATAAGTACAGGTTGCAATAAATATGAATGCGACGGCGACATCATACACATACAATACGCACACTCATAAATCACCTCAGTTTGATTTCTAATGTCAGGAAAATACTTCCACTACTTACATTGATTCAGCTCACTCAACTCATCCATGTATATTTAAAAGTTTAGTTATTAAACAGTTTGCAACCAGTATAAAGTGTACAAAAATATACAAAAGCATAAAATTGTAAGTTTATATAGAAACATTTCGAGAAAATTATTTTTTTATTATTTATCATTTTTATGAGCAGGTAGTGAAAAATGGATAGCAGTAGTGAGATTGAGGAAAAATAAATAGCGGAGTTTTTCAATTAGTGCAAAAACGTAAGGGTAAAAGCGCAATATAATATGAAATAAGCAACACAAATCTACACATATTTCTTTGTTTAACTTTAGTAAAAAAACAACAGTAAAAAACGCAACAGAGCAAACACACAACCTCATAATGAATATATTAATGTTCGTATGCGAACCATACTTATTTTGCATCGTCTATACACATTGAGTTAAGGAGGGTCGAAATCAACAACGTCATAAATGTTGTTAAGTATGAGTTCGATGAGTACTTCAAACTTTCGAGTGGATATGAAGTTGGACAATATTGCAATAAGTATGAGTGCGTATAAGTACAAGAAATTATAAGTCATGATTCAACTCTACTCACTTTTTCACTACTCATTGCTGATCACTGATATGTATATCATAAAGAAACCAATGTCAACAGGTTTATAACTCAGGATTCTAACCACAGTCTTCAACAAGAAATTGCATTTTTAATTGTCTAGTATATCGACTATTCAATTTTTCCCTCACAACAGAAAGATATCAAAAGGAACTTAAATACATAAGAAACATTGATTGATAACTTAATTAGGAGACAAAATTTCAAAACCTTGATTAGGGAATCCATGAGTCTAACTTTGGATAAACAAGCCAAAAAATTCATTAAATTATCATTCCATCATTGCACTAAAGCCCTTCCCAAAGTTTTCAAACAATTCAATTTACAGGTCGTATATAAATCCGTTAATTCATTACGTAATCTTTTGGGAAATTCCAATGATAAGGGTGAAATAAATCAAAAATTCAGGTATATACGAAATCGATTGTTAGGAATGTGGCATAAAATACATTAGGCAAGTGGTGTTAGGATTGATCGCTTTCAATCCTAACACGATACAAGGAGCACATTGCTCATTTTCGTTTCAAGAGTCCTGAAAGGTCAAGTGTGGCTCGACATATTTTGGACAAAAAACGGGATATGCCAACAGAAAGTTTTGACAGAGGCATATATATATATACACTCCCAGTCACGGTAGTTGGGACACCTCGTTAAATTTAGGATATTGTGCAATAAAAATTCAAAATCTTACACAATACTGAGAATTCTACTGTGTAGTAATTATTAGTGGTTAGTGGATCATACAGCATTATTAGGAATGCTGCACTAATGGAATTTACAATAGAACTTAATCTTAATTACAATAATCCCTAATAATCGCAATATAATGATTTCATAGTATTACGGAAAGAAATATTCAAGTAGTATTACAATGCTTTATGTGCCATAAACATTTACAAGGATATTTCCAAGAACGATTTTATGGTCATCAAGGTATTATCCTATCCCTCTAGTACCTCTGGCCATTCAGTTTACTTCTAAACGTCTCCGTGTACGCACGAAGTGCAAGTGGGCGAATTTTGAAAGTATTAACAGTGAAAATGCAGCGTGGAAAACCGATCAGTGTTGAAAAGCGATCGTCCGTGATCACACTCGATAAAGAAGGGTATTCTGTTCGAAAAATTGGCGAAAAAGTGCATCTGGCAAAATCTAGTGTAGCCAATATTATAAAACTGTACCGTACAACGGAAAGTTTAAATGATCGTGATCGACCAGGTCCGTCTCGTATTACGACCAACGTTGATGATCAGCGAATCGTTTTAATTAGTAAACGAAATAGAAGAATAGACAGCACCACAAATAGCAGCAGAATTCAATCGCGATCGTCAAAACGCGGTGTCAGTGAGCACTATTCAACGTCGCTTGGGAGTGGCAAACCTATTTGGACGAATTGCTGTACGGAAACCGCTACTAAGGCGAACCAATCGTTTAAAACGATTATAGTGGGCCCAACGACACCGAGATTGGACGGTGGAGGAGTGGAAAAATGTGCTTTGGACCGATGAATCCAAGTTTGAAGTGTTTGGACAAAATAGAAGAGTTTATGTTCGGAGATCAAAGACAGAAAAAATGCTTCGCGAATGTCTAGCACCCACTGTAAAACATGCTGGTGGCTCAGTTATGGTGTGGAGTTGTTTTTCGTACGCAGGAGTAGGAGATCTCGTTCGGATAGATGGTATTATGAGAAAAGAACAGTACAGAAATATTCTAGAGCATAATGCTGTACCTTCTGGCCAGCGATTGATAGGGGAGAATTTCACCTTCATGCAAGATAATGATCCTAAACATACGGCGTTAGTATGTAGAGATTATTTGAATACACAACAAACACAAAATACCTTGCAAATAATGTCATGGCCTCCACAGAGTGTCGATCTTAACCCGATCGAACTCTTATGGGATGAGCTGGATAGACAGGTACGAAAAGTGGCTCCAACTTCGAAACAACACCTTTGGTAAGTTTTACAAGAACAATGGAACAGTTTACCACCCAATACGCTTACAAAGTTATCGAAAGAATGCCCAGAGTTGTTCGAGCCGAGTTGAATGCAAAAGGAGGATTCTTCGACGAGAAGAAAGTTTAATGATTGTATTTGATAAATATTATTATTTGCTATCATTTTGTCATAATAAACCAATATTTTGTTATATATAACTGATTTTGTGTTTTATTTTTATTTTTGTGTAAGTTAAATACTTATATTGAAAAAATATTAACTGTCCCAACTTCCGTGATTGGGAGTGTATATATATATATATAGTGTATATATATATGTATATATATAGTGTATATATATATATATATATATATATATATATATATAAAGGAGGCGATTTTGGGCTTACGTATGTCGCCGCATCACGCTCAAACGCGTGTACCGATTTAAACCAAACTTATACACAAGGTAGCTATTGGGACCTATATGATTTATGTTATGTTTGGTTGAAATCAGAAATCGCATGTGTGCCATAAATAAATTTCAAGATACCATAAATAGCCGCCACGTTATTAGATGATGGTCGCACAGTTCACTCTGCACTGAAGTTACCCCTCAATATGAATGTCAATGAAAATTCCACGTGTAATATTTCCAAAAATTCTGGAATGGGAAAAGTTTTACAACAATGCCAATTAATTGTCTGGGATAAATGTACAATTGCACATAAGAAATCAGTAGAAACATTGGACAGGACTGTGCCAGATTTACGCAATAGTCAAGCAATATTTGGTGGCACTTTGATATTATTGGCTGGTGATTTCTGTCAAACATTGCCTGTGATTCTTCGTTCAACACCAGCAGATGAATTAAAGGCATGTTTAAAATCAACTCACTTGTGGAGACACGTGCAAACACTCACTTTGACTACAAATGTGCGAGTTCAAATACAAAATGATCCATCGGCCGATGCATTTTCTACGCAACTACTGGCGATAGGAAATTGACAAATTGCTAGTGATCGTGGTACTGGCTTAACTTTCCTATACTCACGCATACGGTCTGTGAGACCGTTTTATATAGTATAGTATACGTCTTTCATTTTGACATGAGTATAGGAAGGTTAATCACTTTGTCCAATAACTTTTGCAATTTCGCACCAACAAAAGAAGAATTGGTCTCAAGTATTTTTCCAAACATTAGGCAAAATTATACATTGGTAAGCTGAAAGAGCGGTACTGGCTACGAAAAATAAGGACGTTGGTGCATTGAATGCAGATATTTTAGCCCATGTTCCTGGTGAGGTGGTAACATATCAATCATTTGACACGGTTATAAATCAAGATGTTACTGTTAATTATCCCACAGAATTTTTGAATTCATTGGATTTACCAGATTTTCCATCTCATCGTTTACAATTAAAAGTTGGTGCTCCCATTATTATGCTCCGAATTTAAATCAGCCTCGGGTGTGTAATGCGACCACATTAGCAGTCAAAAGGGTTATGCATAATCTCATTGTAGCAACCATTTTAAAAGGGAAGATTTATTCATTCGGCGTATTCCAATGATTCCACATGATCTACCATTTAATTTCAAAAGACTCAAATTTCCGATACGTCTTGCGTTTGCTATGACAATAAATAAAGCGCAAGGGCATCATTGGCATTGTGTGGAATTAATTATATGTATCGTGTTCACGTGTAGGCAAGTCATCAGTTCTCTTTATTTACACCACAACTTAGGGCAAAACAAAAAATGTTGTTTACGAAAGAGCTCTGCCAAGTTAAAACATAGGATTTATATTGTAAACAAATAAAAATAAAAGTAGATGAATATAAGCCAAAAAATCAACTTTGTTAAAAAACAGTGTTTCATTTCTTATTTTGAAAATTTCTTATTTTGTGTTGCCTGGCAAAGCAGGCACAGGGTCCGCTAGTATATTTATAAAAATAGGGAATTATGAATGGAGAAGGATGACCCATTCCAAATTGCAAATTGTACAATCTATTGAGTTAAATTCAGATTTAGTGCAGGATCATCCAACTATTGAGCGTGAATTTTAGGTTTAGAATTAGTATAAATACACGGTCTTGTTGAAAGCAGTCGGCCTGCAATATGCCAAACGGTAGCTTCTCCAAAGACCCTCCCATACTAACAATAAGGTAAAGAAAGTTTAAATAGCGTTCAGAGCTTGGGTAATTGCAGTAGATAAAAGAATGATCCTTCTACCAAAAATTCTGACCCACATATTAAAACTAAAACGATATCGATGTTGGAACTCTTTCTGCCGTTGTTGGTAACCATAGTTTCATCCGCCAGATTATTTTGAAAGAAAAGACGCGGTTTCTTAACAGGGCTACGGCTCATTAGATGGCTTTCGTATGGTCGACGTCTAATAGTTCTAGTCGAACCTTGTATGCCTTTTATTCATTCATCTATTCATTATTTTAGGATTGGTCACCAATCGACCAGGCATGGGCACTTGAACTTTATGGTTTTTGTACCGTTCCCTAATAACAATCTCACTTCCGTTCGAGTAACCCAGTGTCCTTCATAAAGGCAACTATCTTGCTCAAGAGAAATCTGAGTATTGTTGTGGGCTCCAATAGATCCTTATTGGAATGCTTCCGCCCGCAGTATCTCACAGGTACAGATAATATGCATGCTAGTTTCCTCTTGTAGTTCACATCTTCTACACTACAGCTTTTTAATAGGTCTACGGTCTATTACGTCCTTTTCAGTATGGGAATTATGACGTTTTGGTTGATTAAATGAAATACCGTGGTCATATAAAATATATCCTCAATTTCACTATTTAATACCATTTAATTCTCCTATTGTGCCTTTGTATATTATTGGTAAAATCATGTACCCAACTTGCACTTGCACTTTTCGTTCAAAGTTATTAATGCAAATGCATGTTTAGTTGTTAATAAAAATTTTTGTAGTTAAAAGAAACTTCAAAGAATTTTTTAGCCAATAGCTTAAGCTTATTACCATTATTGATTTAAAAATATGGATATCTCATCCTCCGCTCGATCAAGACATATAACAATCTTCTCAGGAACATTATATGGTGGTAACATACGTCCTGGAATTTGAATTACATTTTGTTCCTTGATACCATTGTCTATATTGTCCGATAGTTCCAGTTTACCGACAGAAGAACATACAGTACCATCTTTACTAATCAGTTACTTTTTCTGATTTCGAATCATCTTCAATTTTTATAAATATTATTCCTTCATTATTTTTCTTTTGGCGTTGCTTTTTACTAGATACTGACATGGCATAAAAACTTTGCTTTCCAAGTATATATTGCATTGATTGAGTCGGTGTTTGGTTTGGATTTTTTCCTGGTTTGGGTATCATTTTAACAGGCGTTATAAGTGTACTTTCATTTTTTAGTTAATATTTCTGTAAAAATCTTAATTTCGCGTTGTAACAAATTTATTTCCAAACATATAATGTGAACTTCTCTTCTTATTTCTTGCCAGGAAACTGTTATGGACATACTACGAAGCATTCTGTGTAGTCTTGATATATGTATGTATAGCAATAACATTTTTAGTATGAAGGGCGGCATGCCAGTTCTATCGAAACCCTGTGTAGCTTAATAACAGCAATAATGATGATTGTTGGCACGCTGTAAATTTTGTCCTACTACACTGGTAAACAAAAATCAACTTATTTTGTGACATGGATGTTATGTAATGCTACAGAGAGCGGTCGTTTATATCTGAGGGCAAGGCATTAGGCCTCAATGGCCCAGTCGTCCACATATTGGCGGCGACGGGTTCACCGCTGGAATTTGGGATTTGATCCTGGTTGGATCCGGTTATGAATGTGTCGTTCGATTGATCGTGATATCGGCAGAGGATTGACACAGTTTAGACCATGGTTGCACAGACTTATGAAGACTAGGGGCCACTCGGGCAAATCATGAACTGATGGCGGGCCGGCCGCCAGAAGTATAGGTAATTAAAGACAATAAAGAATTGATAATAATTTATTAAAATTCAAAAAGAATTTATTAATTTGAAGCGTGGCACTACATAGTGCTTACAATCTTTTATATTTGGCTCAAATTTACTTGTAGCAACACGTAAAACTGCTTCCAAACTTTCATTTGCAAGGCGGTTTCGATTTTTTGTTTTATTATTATTTAGTATTGAAAAAGTTTGTTCACATATATAGGTAGAACCAAATAAGCTGGCACATTTCAGAGCGTTTATGCGCAACTTTTCGTACATATTTTTATCAATGCAGCGGTAAAAGTTCAGCAAGTCTCCTTCGTTGAATTTGTTGCGTAAATCTTGATCGTTTTGAATGTCGATAATTTCTAACTGCATTGACTCTGGCGCATTTTCAACTGAAATCGTGAAAGGATTGCTGAATATGTCCAACAGAGGTTTCACTTTTTTAAACTCCGAAAATCTGTCTTGAAAAGATTGAATCAAAATATCTAGCTTTTCTACATAACTGAAATTAATCGCAGTTTTGTTGAATTTTTCAGCCATTTTCTTATAATTCGGAAAATGATTGTAATTTCCAGAATTCAATTGTGATCTGAAAAGTGTCAGCTTGCATTGAAAGGATGATACATGAGCGTAGAGCTGGGATATCAGTTGATTTTTGCCTTGAAGCCGTGTGTTCAAGACATTCAAATGATTTGTAATGTCAACTAAAAAGCCAAATCACACAACCAATCAGGATTTTTAAGTTCCGGGACATCCCTTTGCTTTTCCGCCAGAAATATTCCAATTTCTTCTATTAAATTTAGAAATCGTTCCAGTGTCAATCCACGGCTTAGCCACCTTACTTCTGTATAATACAGTAAATCTCCGTATTCGCTTTCGATGTCATCAAGGAATTGTTTGAATTGTCTGTGATTGAGTCCTCGTGATTTTATGAAATTTACAGTCGAAACTACCACTTTCATGACATTTTGAAATTCAATTTTTTTAGAACAGAGGGTTTCTTGGTGTATAATGCAGTGAAGCTGCATGAGATCTTCAGCGTTTATGTTTTTTTCCTTGCAGATGCTTTTTCAGTAAAGTAACTAGCCCGGAATTGACACCAATCATCGAAGGAGCACCGTCAGTCGCAACTCCCGATAATTTTGATAAGTCCAAATCAGTTTTTGAACACTCATCCAAAAGTACATTGAGTATATCAACTCCTTTGGTTTGACCTTTCAATGAACACATTCCGAATAACTCTTCTAAGACTTCAAAATCTTGAGTAACACCTCGTATGAATATGAGAAGTTGAGCTGTGGAACTAATATCAGTGGATTCGTCGAGTGCTAATGAAAAAATTCAATGATCTTAGTTTTTTCAATTAATTGTTCTGCAATATTACCTGACAAAGACATAATTCGTCTTCGGATAGTCATACGATTCAGTTGAATTTTCTCAAACTTTTTTGCTGCTTCTGGACACATTTTCTTAGCGGCAATTTCTATGCATTCTTTTACAAAATCGCCATCATTGAAGGGGCGACTTCGCTTTGCTATCATTCGAGAAATTTCATAACTAACTTCTGTAGCTGTTTCTGAATCTTGAATGGGTTTTGTAAACATAGCTTGCTGACCAATAAGCTCCCGTTTTAAAGACAACATTTTTTGCTTTCTTAATTCGACTGTAAACTTGGTAAAAGAAGGATGCTGCGTTTCATAGTGCCTTTTTATATTATATTCCTTTGCAATCGCAACAGAATTCTTGCAAATTAAACAAACGACTTTGTTATGCGACCATACAAAAAAGTATTTCTCGGTCCAAATTTCTTGAAACTGCCGATTTTCACCTTTAACCTTACGTTTTTTACTAGGTCCTGGCTTCTCCATGTTGCGTTCTAATCCTGGCTAGGATTAACACAGCACCTAAAAACAATTACAGTACCTACTTAAATTACCCATTCTTTTTAAATTATCAAAAATAATTGATTAAATTCCTCAGAAATTTTAAGATTTTTATACAGATTTTATATCTGAAATAATGACGTAATTATTACAGTTAGAGAAATTCTGATATAAATAGTAATTTCTTTGTTTTATGTTAATATTTGGCCAACATTAAAGCTAAATTTGATTAAAATTGATTAAATAGGTAGGGAAACACTTATTAATAACTGAGTTTTACTTACGATTTCACAACACAATTATACACGGCACTTGACGGGTTAACAGGAAATCTACGTTGAATGTGGATCAAAATATATGACACCGGCTAGTCGAGTTAAAATCTACACTAGAACTATTGCCTCCCAAAACACTATTAAACTGCACTTATTCTCAATCACTTATTACTTCGCTTTGTATTTTCGCGCTTATTTCTTCCTGTTGACATTTCACTCAAATTAAAACCGAACTGTCGGTCGCTGCGGTTAGCGTGGTTTTTATACCGCGCATACGACTCTGGAAGCTTCGTGTATCTGCTCGTACCTACGCGAGCAATCGGGAATTCGGGACTATTGCTATCTCGCTTGCTCACACCGCGCTAGAAAATTCTTGATTTCTCTACTATTTTGAACTTTATATAAAGGCAGCAAGCGATGTTACTTGACTTAGCATTTTTGGGCGCTAGATTCAAATAGCGCGCGCGAGATTCAAATTACTTTTCGAACATATTTTTTTGGTTTTATTCTGGAATAGAATTAAATATTCTTCGAATGTACGAGAGTATTATTTTTGCTGTCGGCGGGCCACCAGTATTCGACAGGCGGGCCGCATGCGGCCCGCGGCCCGCGGTCTGTGCATCCATGGTTTAGACCAATCCTAGAGAAGATCCTGCACCCGCCGCACTTTGATCTTCGGCGGGGGTCTGTCCTGGACGATGTGTTGGAGCACCGGGTTGTCCGAATTTTGAATCCTATCTAATGTTCCTCGCACCAGCTGCACAATGTACTCATTGATTGTAAGAGTATCGAGATCGGCGTGCAGCTGGGGGTTTAGAACGAACCACGGTGCATTGGCGAGTATCCTTCATATCTTGTTCTGGGCAACAGCAAGCCGCTGGAGATGTGACTTGGCTGCACTGACCCAGGACAGCGCTCCATACGTAAAAATTGGTCGTAAATATACCTTGTACACCAATAGTTTTGTACGAAGATTAAGGGTGGAATTTATCTGTAGGAGCGGCAGTAGTGATCTGCTAGCATTGTAGAATTTTTGAATGACCGAATCGAACTGGGCTCCGAATGTCATGCGGCGGTCAAGCTTTACCCCTAAATAAGTCGCTTTGTTGCTCCAAGGCAATCGCAAATTTTCCACGAAGACATTATTATATTATTTTCTTCATGGTAAACCTGATCGCCACGCATTTGTCGTTGTTGATTTTTATCTTCGATCGGTTTGCCCACTCCAAGATTCCATCCGTGGCCGCCTGTAGTCTCCGGTAGATCAAGTTCTCACCTCTTGAGGCCGTCCAAACAGTTATATCATCGACATAGACTGCGGTGGTCATCGCCATGGTCTTGGGAATATCCGACGAATAGATTAAGAAGAGCTCCGAGCCTAGAAGAGGGAGCCCTGAGGGACTGCGCTCACGCTGGGTACCTGCGTAGATCTGTGACCCAATTTTAACCGAGAAGGTTCTTCTCTCTAAATATGATCTTATGACACTGGCCAACTGGCAATTGATTTCGGCTTTAATCATTCTAGCGATTAGGCCGTTATGGCACACAGAATCTAAAGCGTTGCCTAGGTCGAAGATCACCGCCCCAACCGCCTCTCACGTCTCTCCATGGCCGCACAGACTGCCTCCCTAAGGCGGAATAAATAAAAATCGGCAGACAACCCGGGCCGGAAGTCAAATTGTTCATCGGAGACGGTTCAATATCAAGGCTTCTGATGTTTTAGATAAGCTGGACCGCAGGCTTATGGGACGGTAGCTCTGAGGGAACTTCTGCTCTTTTCTCGGTTTGAGGATCACTCTCACGTCAGCGATTTTCTATATCGCACAGCGTGAATATGGCACTGATGATAGTTACCAATTTCGTAATAAATATCGGTGGCATCATCCTCAGGGCGGAGTTGGTAATAATATCACGACTCAGAACCTTCCTCAGCGTAGTCTTAGAGATGTATGATCTGACCTCTCCTTTTATGTAAAGTTACACTAGAAAACAGAAAATGACCTTGGATTTATGCGTAATCACTAAGCAAACTACGACTACGTTAGCCTTAGCATGCTTTTCAATGATTACAACATTCTGGTGGAGCCGTTCCCCATGTTCGTTGCTTACGGCACCTAAATTATCGGGAAAGAAATCGAGATGAGAATCCAGAAAGTGAATTTTTAATATTATATTACATCTCATTACTCTGTAGGCACTAAGTAATTCAGTTACAAAATATTCATAATTCTCAGCTTTGACATTTCCAAGAAAATTGGTCATGACTGTTTTAAAAGCTCTCCATAAACTTGGTTAAACTTCAGTTAGCATGTTGTAAAATTGTAACTTCTCGAATTTGTGGTCTCACAAACATGCTCTCCAAAATTTCTGCCTCCTAAGTCTCGGAAAATTCAGTTTCAGATACAGGAAGCCTCTACCGTTCCAATTTAGTGCTTTAACGAAATTTTTCATTAAGCTAATTTAATATGTAGTGGTGGTAGAAATACGTTTTTAGAATCAACCAATCGGTTGGCAATATTTTTTAGACCCAGAATTAGTGCTTGACGTAGTGGCCATTATTTCTGTATATAGTGATGATCTGATGCATGGCTGTCTCATTCACACAGGGACCAGCAGTATTAGGAGAAGCCCTATCACTTCTAAGTCTCCAAGATTGACCACTCATAGTCTGTATACCAGATGTGTTCTAGGAGATATCGCATATTCTTGTATGATTCTTTCATATGAATGGCATAAGATATAGGTACAGATAGGTATTTATTGCCCTTGTGCTTCTAAGCAAAGTTTAGAACATTTAATGAATAGACGCCTGTTGTTTCGTTCATATTTCTGTCCTAATGCACCGAATAAGTTGTCAACATCCATGCAGTATACCAGATTCCTGAGCGAAACAATTTATGTCCTTTGTGACGTTTTCGAAAGTTAGTTATATGTACTTACGTCACCTTCAAGGAGACTCTATCCTCTTAATCTAGATGCTAGCAGTTCTGATTGATTTTGCTAGTTTTAAATCTCGAACTAAATTATTCAGTTCAGTCTGTGAAATCAAATGTGGTTCTATTGAATATTCTGGTGCTTCAAAGTGTGGATCATTGTCGATTTCCTGTGCCAATTGCATATCATCAGTTCCAGGGTTTTGGTGGTTTTGTAATAGGAAGTTCTTCACTATGTTCGCCAAGGCGTAAAGCTGATTGTCAATTGTGATACTGCACAGCATGTTTGGACTTCGATCCGACATCCTGTATGTTAGTGAAAAAAAGTAATCTGTGGCATGATCGTTCGGTTCTCTCTACACCATAGGTAGCGCATTTTACGTTTTGTACCTTTCAACCAACTTGTTCACAATGTTACACATATACAACATATGTGAGGGGCCCATGAATTATCTTGATCTCTAGTCTGGTTAAACAGAGATAACAGCGTACTAAGTTACGACATCCCCTTATCTAGTCAGTACTAAATCGATGCGGTATGCGAGTAGTCTGTATATATGTAGGCTGTCGTAATTTATTTCGTAATTGTGCGCTGTTACCCCTGCGCTTCCAAACTATGATCTCCTATTTTAATTCCAAAATAAAGTTTGTAAGCTTTTCGTAGAAGTTGGGTGAAAGTACGTTTCTGAGATTTAAAAGTTATCTCCCCACACACATAATAAGAACTGTTCACATTATTTATACACTGCCTACGAATTATACTTACTTGTTAATTCACAGTTAATCACAGTACTGTAATAAACACAAATCAAGTATGTAGAAAACAAACACGTTAGAAAGTACAGTAACTTCATACGCCGGTAAATGTCTAGTAATGTACAATATCTGATTTGGGTGCGTATTTCTTGCAAATAATAGACATAAATGAACTTGTCTTAACACGATATATTCGTCAGTGCTGCTACATTATATAAAGTTGTGTAATATTTATTTATTTAGATAAATCTATTCAACATATAATGCATACTTATATACATTACAAATTTTTGTTACTAAAAATTAATGGTTGATAGACACTTTCTATGTTATAATCTACTATTGCGGCAATAAAAATTCAGACAATTCTCACAGGCTACTTTGACTATTTTTTAGCAGCGTAAACCAACCGTTTGTCATATGGATGTTAATTTTGATGTAGCTATTTCAACAAATCAAACAGTTAAAATAATGTAGTTTAAATCCGGCTTTTGCCGTGTCAAATGTTATTTCATTTTTAAATCATTATTGACATGTCATTATACCGCATTTAAGTGCTTCTAAAAACAAGTAATATTACTTGGGGAAGAATGATCGATAAAGAGTCTATTTTGTATTTAGAGTCTCCAAAGGCACTATTCACGACATTAAAAAGAAATGACTACATCAAAATTGACATGATCATGACAAGCGGATGGTTCATACTGCTAAAAATTGTCAAAATAGCCTATAGGACTTGTTCAGATTTTTATTGCCGCCTATGTTCATTCAGGTCATAATTCCCGCCGTAAACACTTAGGAAGTTAATAATATATAAGTTGTATGATGTTAAGTTGCCGTGAGTGATTATCGATAGTTCTTTTTGTAAACAATTACGTTATTATTAGTGCAATAAAACATTACCAAGTAACACAAGCAGCATTTTACTTGGTAAGATAAGCAAAATAGTACACATATCACAAAATGCGTGTTTGAGAGTGTTATTAGTAATTGTCAACAAAGTATTTTATTTTCTAATTCTAAACACGCACTAAAAGAAATCAATATTCTCTGTTTAGTAGTACGCCACTGGATAATGAATTCCCATGATGAACAGGGAAATTCAGTAATTCTTAAGCGCGAAATTCAAATGTTCTCTAAATTTTAAATCATTTGTGGTGATTTTCTGTCTCAAAGATATATAAGGACATGCACTATATAGTCAAAAAGGCAACCATTAGGGGTACGAATTGAGGGTTTCAAACGCACACACATTGGTGTAATAAACCATTGTTTACATAGAGACGCAGTTATAAGTTGTCATAAAATATCTTAGGTTAAGTTGGTTAAGTCTTAAATGTAAAGGTCTCAAACTCTTATTTAAATTCCAAAAACTATTTTGTTTATAATATATACATATTTATAGGAAACGATCATTTTTATGCGATGTCAGCATCTGGTAGAAAGCAACGCCAAAAGAAGAATAATGAACGAATACTACCTATACAAATTGAAAATGATTCGAAATCAGAGAAAGTAACTGATCCAATAGATAATGATGTGAAAATTGCAAATGTAGTTACAGCTGATGGTAAGGAACGGAGGAGTGTAAGTCCCTCAACTGATATTAGTGAAGACGGTAGTGTCTGTTCTTCTGTTGGTAAACTGGAACTATCGGACAATCTAGACAATGGCATGAAGGAACAAAGTGTAATTAAAATTCCAGAACGTATGTTACCACCATATAATGTTCCTGAGAAGATCATTATAGTTCTCGATCGAGCAGAGGATGAGGTATCCACATTTTTTGAACTCAATAATGGTAATAAGCTTAAGCCACTGGACATGCTAAAAGATTCTTTAAAGTTTTTTTTGAATACAAAAAATTTTATTGACAACAAACATGAATTTGCATTGATAACTTTGAATGAAAATAGTGCAAGTTGGGTACATGATTTTACCAATAATATACAAAGCATAATAGGCGAATTAAATGGTATTGAAGAGTGTGAAACTGAGGATATATTTGATATGACTACCGTATTTGATTTAATCAACAAAAACGTTACAATTCCAATACGGAAAAGTGACTTAATCATACCACCTCCCTTTGTTGTAAGGGCAATCTTTTTGTACAATCGCTCGATAACCATGCCTCAAGTTAATTTAACAGAAGAAATAAGTAATCTACTAAAATCTCCTTATTTTACTTTTGATGTTGCAATGACGCATGAAATTCCAGATAGTAGTAATAAATGTGACTTAATTTTCAAGGAACTTCAGCAGCTAGATACAAAAGGATTTGCATTCTTTTTCCTGTGTCAAGAAATGCTTCCTTACTATATGTAGCAATGGCTAAGTTGTTGTCGCATCCTCTGCAAAGGTGTGCTCAAAAGGATGCTAATTATAAATTGAATTGTGGTTGAGTTTTTGTCATTTTCTATTTTTACAGAATATAACTGTTATTATTACTTTACAAAATATATAATCATGCTTTATTATTACCATTGTCTTTGTTTTTGCATATTTTACATTAGGCACATGAATTACATTGTCATTTAATCCATTTGGGCACTTCAATATTATCTTTTAGGATTATCCTACTACCCGTTGGTCAATAATAATAAAAAAGACAATTACAAATAATTCAGAATGTACGTGTTTCAAAACGTTTTCGCAAAATACAAATTCATAGGTGAACTATCATTCTGTCCAAACAAAACCATTGTTTATATTTTGATGACTAGGAACAAAAATTTATTGATATATATGAGCTACAGTATTTTGTTTTTATGTTCACATCCATATGGATAGCACAAAACTATTAAGCCATAATGATCAAAAAATGTTTTCCTACATCAAAAACATCTTTAAGTTCAAGGAGTAGAGAGGGCCATCAAAAACTCAATGAAGTGCTTACTTCTTTTTATATGTTCACTTCAATTTAGCAAATTACTATAATCATAATTTGAACAGACACGCATAGGATACTGTGGTTAAAATAATATATAAAAGAAATAAAATTACCCTTACATCTTTCAGAAATAATTCTAGATACGTAGTCCGACAATTAAGTTGCCATCCACAATGGAAAACGGGAAATTAAGTATTACCAGCGATATTCGGCTAACGCCCAAGACGAACTCCATGCAATGAACACTGTACAACTCTAAAGCATTGAGTAATGAACATCACAAACTAAATGCCCTCGCGAAACACTGTGCTTTCAGTGTGTGATGTTCATTACCTAATGCTTTAGAGTTGTACAGTGTTCATTGCATGGAGTTCGTCTTGGGCGTTAGCCGAATATCGCTGGTGATACTTAATTCCCCCAGTTTTCCACTGAGGATGGCAACTTCGTTGCCGTAATACGTATCTGGAGTTATTTCCGAAAGATGTGGTAAGGGTAATTTAAATTTTTGTTCTTTATATATATAATTTCGACAATGAAATTGTCCATTGTTTGCAAAGTCTTTGGTAAAGATTTTTTTTTTGTTTTATAGAGCTGCCTAGACATTTATATACGTCAGCTTTTTCTGCCATTTGGCTCATGACTTTAACTCTTTTTTTTCTCCCAAATTTTGTTGCTTGTCTCAACTTTTTCGTTGTGTAGTTATGCGCCTAAGATCTCTACGACCAATAGCCATTTTGCTAATTATCTCATTATTGGTTCTTGTTCTCCATTATGCCACCATAAATCTTCTTGTCCAGTATATTTGGTTTATTTAAGACCCATGGTTCGCACCCACAGCAGGCCATATAATAGTTGTATACAAGCTTATCTTTGCAGGTTTTGTCAGATTTTCCGTCCTTGATAATGTCAGGGCACCGGCACTCCCACTTCCGTTCATAATCCTGTTCAGAATTTAATGATGTTCTCCATCGGTTTTTACATACATATAAAAAGCTACAAACTACATACTTACTAGATATAAAAAACTACAGTATTTCGCCAAATTACCTCATTAATCTCACTGTTACCTGGAAGTTGCAGCCCATTATAAAGATATTTAAAGCTTTAAATGTAACCGATCGTTAAAGAATTACATGATTATACCAAGAAAATAAATTGCGCCCAAAATGGTATTTATAAGGATATAAATCTTTCATTTTTTTGTTTGTGAAACATTTAGTAAGTTTACAGTTTAGAGAATGGATTGATATTTTCTTAAGAACATTCTCATCGTTCTATAAAAACTAAGTTGTGCAGTATTTCTCTTGTTTTGTACTAGTACTGCGTTCTTGTGAAGGTAAAATTACTATTCTGTTTCGCTTTTGATGTAATTATTTAGTATTACCAAAACTTGAAGTATTTTGGTTGAAAAATGTCTGGTAAATATTCAAGCCAAGAATAAAACCTGCTGCACTGGTTATTTTGGAAACATTCACAACGGGAAATTGTAAAATTACAGAAAGTAGCCCTTAGTCCTGTATCCCATTTAGCGAAAATATTAAACGAAGGAGCTAGGACGTCTACATAAAAATGGTAAAATGTGGTAAAGGAAGAGTAAGTAATAGATACCCTCCAATAAAGACACTAAAAGAAAACGGGATACACGGTTTGACTAGCCACCTGATGGGTCGTATCCCTGCTAAATAGCTGCGGTGTAGAAGACGCGAACTACAAGAGTAAAAACTAGCATGCGTATTCTCTGTCCTTTTGAGGAACTGAAGGAACTCAGGCAGTAGCATTTCGATAAGGCATCATATTTTCTTAATCTTTGGTTTACATTTATTGGTGTGGACACGGGATTACAAGTCTTGTATAGATGTTCTTTGATATATCAACAATTTATTTCCTCTTTTGTTTCTCATTATATGCACTAATGAAAGCTTCTTTAATTCTCCTAGATCCCTCCTTCCTGAATTCTTCTTTTTATTTCCACTTTCCTTTTATTGTTACTACAAAAGATTCACATAAATTTCTACTATTATTGTTTCGTCGTTCTTTTGATAGTAAATACATTGATCCATCTTTAGTTGATATAGCTCAATTTTCCAAGTTCCTCTACTTCGTTTTAATCAACATATTGCCCTCTCTAGATTACCCATCATATTTTCTTGGGTTTCAGAGGGTTTTGGAACCTTTATATAAACATCTTCATCCAATTCTTCTTGTAGAAATGTGGTAACGAAGTCCTTGTGACATATATCTAAACGATGCCTAACCGCTAGTGTAAGTAGTAAAAACATAGAAATCCATCGCGCATGACGGGTGAAAATGCCTCATCATAAACTTTTCCTTTGCATTGTGAATACTCGTTTATAACCAAGTGAGCTTTGCATCTTTCCAATTTTCCTTCGTGGTCTGTTTTCTTCTTCAAAATTAATTTTACATCCAAAGATTTCTTTCCTTCCGGCAATTTTCTTAGTTCCCAAGTCTCATTTTCACAAAGTAACTTGTATTCTTCATTTACAGGAGCTGGCCATTCTTTTTCTGGAGAATTTGGAGCTTTTTTAAATGCTTCTCCCTCATATCTTGTGTTGGCCATATATGTATATTATATAAGTATAATAATAGTTTCACTCAACTCTGAATCATTTACTTCACTATTTGTTTCAATATTTTCATTGTTTTTGTCTTCACCATTTTATACTTTGTTTTCTGAGATTGCTGTAAACATTTTTCTTTCATACTGCCTATCTTCAGGTTTTATAACCCTCCTGCTCTGCCGAAAATATGACATCGCGACTTGTAAACATTTTCTTTTAAATTTGAATCGTATAGTTTGCAATCTTATGAATTAGCGCAGTAGCCTACAAATATTGACTCAACAGATTTCATTTCTAATTTACACCTTTTATCTTTCGGTATGTGTGCTAGAGATTGACCACCAAAAACTTTTTAGTAAAATGAATTCGATTTCTTGGCTGTCCAAGGTTTATTTGACATCTTGTGTTGTAAGGATTTTGTTCAGAGATTTCAGAGATTTGCCTAAATTTGCAGTATACATCGTGTACCGAGCTTTTTCAGTTAAGATTCGATTCACCACTTTGCTGAGGTGAGTAAGGTATCGTATTTTCATGTTTTATTCCATAATTTAAGGATGAACCATATGTTGATGAACTATGCTGTATCTTATTTCTTACGGAAAGATGTACATTCAATTACGTATGTCAACCAATATACTTACTTTGCAGCTTCAGATATCTACGTATTTTAACTGGTTTTCGAAAAATTTTAAGGGCTGGGCTCGCAACCTAATGGTTTTTGATAATTTTGGAAGTACCGGTATGTGAAGATACAACTCGGACGAATTAACTGTTGTTCCATTTAATATTTTTCAAATACAATGTCAATCGATCAATATATGTATCGTTGTTCTAATTATACGATACATACGGGGGCAAATTGAAAAGTTTCCAAAATATTCTAATTTTCAACCTAATCCCATCGACGCTCAACACACTTGGTCCAACATTTCTCTAGCTTCTCGATTCCCTCCGGGAAGTGATTTTCTTCCAGGCTTCCAAAATAATCGTTTACAGTCTCTATCAGTTCTTCATTCGACCGAAATCTCTCCACTTAGATATTTTGAGTTTCGGGAACAGGTGGAAGTCTAACGGAACCAAATCACGCCAATACGGAAGGATTTTAAACTTCAATTTTGTAAAATTAGTAATTGCACTTGATTGAGGGGCGTATTGTTGTGGTAAAACAACACCTTTTCTTTATTAACCATTCCCGGGTGTCTTTCCTGAATTGCTGCTTTCAATGTCTCCAAAAGTGTTGTGTAGTATTCGCCAGTAACAATTTTGTCTTTCCAACAAAGATTGAATACCGCTCTCAAGAAATACTCTGTAAAAGGATTGAGTGCTAACGATGCTCGACCAGAACCAATATTTCCTGATTTGATTTTTTTCCATGAGCCCAGTTCGAATAATCGATGCTCTACTGTATATTTCAGAACGTTTGTTAACATTTTCGTACGCCTTCGTCAGTGAAATATGACTGCATGTATAAATAAACAGTCGTTTTCTATTTGAGTGGTAGTAGCATTTAACGACTAGGATTTCTTGGTAAGTAGGATCTGTAATGAATATAAATAGTAAATTTATTTTTATATGCGTCTGCACACATATCCACAACATCTAAAGAAATAAATTCCGATATCAAAAAATCTTTGTCGAAATTTTCAGAATTCGGTTCAAGGTCTAGGGAAAACGTTCAGAAAACCTAGCCAAAGGTTTCCTTCTGTTGAAATGTAGTCATTTTAATAAATTACTATATACATTACTCAAATTTTGAATATCGGTTCTAAAATTAAGTTCTTATATGTTTTGTATGTTTATCATTTCTTGTAGTTAGTTTATTTATGATTATTTTCTTTTTTTGTTACAATAATTGTGTTTTCAAAATCAGGCCCAAACCTCTGTTGTTTTGTTACCGCAATAATTGCACCAAAATCAGTATTTAAAGAATACTTAAGATCCGTCAGTCTTTAGTTTATTTTATAAACTACATTGCTTGGATTGTTTATTTTACTTTCAGTGTTAGCAAAAACTTATCACATACATTTATAGCCGGTGTGAAGTCTTGAAAAAGGCTGTTTGTGAGGCAACTAGTGATATAAGGTAAACATTTTTGTTTTATTGGACAGTAGTTTTGATATAACCTCAATGCTTTAAACATTTAACTGTGGATCATTCTGTATCATTAGGTTTGGTCTATTGGCAGAAATTAGAAATTAATCAGTACTAATCTAGTTTGATTTGATTTCTGCTAGAACAAGTCTACTACATACCTAAACCAGTCTCGAAAAGTTATTCAAGCGCCGAATACGAAATAACTTCATACATTTTATTAAGCTTTATTTCAATCTCAGAAAAAATATACAAATAACAAGTGGATAATTGAAGTTTATACATATACATATTGACATGCTTATCGATATTTATCACATGATATAACTGTTACTACTATAGGAATGAACCAATCTATTGAAATTAAATTTAAGTATGGCCGTTCAGGCATTTAACAATTTCTTATCGAACAAGAACTCAGCGAGGCCGCCATGTTTATCAATCATCTTATCAAGAGTTGATATCTTTCCAGCAAGATCACGCTGTCCTCTGTACTGCTCCTCAAGGAAATCTCCCGTAAGATAATCAACTAGGTGATAGTCGTTGAAATCTTTGTTGCCATCCTCGCATAGTTCGATAACAGTCCTAATTTTCTTTGTAACGTCAGATTCCAATCTCAGAGCGTCCCTTAAAGCTTCCAAGCCCGATTCCCAGTCGACAGTTTTGGGTTCGACCTAATAAAAGAATAGTTTCTTTTTAAATTCAGAAATGTAACATGCAAATTGGAATGAAACTAGTGAATATTGAAATTCATGATTATTTCATATGGCTCAGGCGTAAAAGTCCACAAGATACATATAACTGTTTTCAATATTGATGATTTAAAAACAATAAATATATACATACGTCCAAATCCAATACAGAGTTTCTCAAAATATGATAATCAGTATCTCTGCTATTTAAACACTTTCATTAAGATCATTTATTGTTACTTTTGATTACGTTATTGTATGCTACCACCACATTAAAGTCTCAAGAAAGTTATTCTATAATTAAAAGATGTCCTCCCTAACCTGAGTAACGTTGAAGTTTAATTTGTTCACGTTATTGGGAGTTAACTGAGGCAGGAAGAAGTTCTTAATACAACTTAGGCTTCTTTTTATCCTATCTTGGTTGTCATGTTTGTTTTATATCACTAACTATTTGCGATTAGGCAAGCTTTATGTGGTAAATTTCCCGTGATAGTGTATAAAAGATTCAAATATAGACAAACGATAGTAATAAGACTTCTGCATTTTATTTGTTACATATACAATGCTCTCAAGTTTTACGAAATATACTTCTTTTACTTATCACATATGATTCAAATCAGTCAGTCAGTCATATGCTGGCAATAATTTTAAATGATGGACATAAAGCGCCTCAAATCCAGAAGATAAACAAGCATCTTGCACTGTTGCGCATTAGCCTTATTCGTGTAAGACACCAGAGTATTTACAGGAAAACACTAAATTATTTACTCAAAGATACGAAAACACTAGTTCAAATATTGTATAACAGATAGATAAGGAATAAAACACGTAATACTATCTAATAATTGAATCAAAGTAACAAACTTATTAAAAGTTGTTAAACGAAACAGATATTGACATTTTGAGACTCTCTGACTTACGTCATGCACTGCAAGCACGCAATACCGCTATCGTATTGAAAAGAAATTAAAGGTCAATGTTAGACAAGTCTCCCTCCCCCGTCCCTCCTTGTTAGACAAGGAGGGGAACGGAAAAGGGACGAGGAGGATTGCAGTGGTGCTGGAAAGTATACAATTGGAATGTAGAATGTAGCCTAGTGTTTGTTTACGCATCGTTTTCGATGGAGGAAAGAAGAAGCTGACTCGAGCTTTGGCCTTTTTATCACCAACTTATTTATGAATAAATTCAAAATGAAAATGAAGAAATATAGTAAATATGCATATCCTGAGAGCATAGATTAAGTTTGAAACGATATTTTTGCTGGTTTCTACCAAGCTATGCTCGATTCAGAAATTCTATGAAAACTACCATCTCGATACAATTAAATTTAGAGTTGAAGAAGTGAACAATGGCTTTCCGGTTTTGGATAGTTGGACCATTTAAGCAATACCGCGATCATTTGGCAGCCTGGCAGCCTAATAACAGGAGCTAACCAAAAGGTAGGTTTGTGATTAATGTGTGCAGCATTAATATTTACTATTCTATTATAATTAGGAATTGATGACAGAAAGTAATTAGTTTGTACGATTTTAGGCAAAAATTGGTCAATCAACTTGTTACCACTAAAAAGGTAACAAATATGTTTACTGCAATTAAACCTAAGAACATTAAAGCTTTCAAGACTTTCAATTTTCTATAACATTTTTAGAATGCGCTTTAACATTTTTCATGTGAAAACATTGTGTTACTCACTCCAATTTAATTAATTTTAAATTATTATGGCAGCAGTGTGAGTTTGGTTATCTAACTACTGATATTAAATAGCTGTGTAATGGTCTCCAAAATTACGTTAATTGGCTTTCGAAAAATGTAGCACCGCAGAAGAAATTTTAATATTTTTTTAGCACTAAATAATACTTCAATAAGTCCTTCATATATAATCAATCACAAAGTAAATGCATCAGTTTTAAAGTATCAGATCAAATCATCACTTCAGAACTGATATACGTATATTATACATTCTATTTTTGCACATCTTATTTTGAAACTTCCCTTCATCTTTACTACCCTTTTTCCTTACAAAAAATCTGAATGGAAATATTCTTAACCTTCCTATACTCATGTCAAAATAAAAGACATATACTATACTATATAAGTCGGTCTCACAGGTCGTGTGCGTGAGTATAGGAAGGTTAATGAAATAATTAATAAGAGTCTATGAATTTAGATGACAGATATTTTTATAAATACAATACATGTCAGTTTGGGGGATATCAATTACAGTTGCTTCCAATGCTTTCCAGTGATAATCACATAAATTCGACAATAATGCGGTTAAAATGGTAATCAATCACACTTACCATTGTTTTGATAAGACTGCTAACTTCAGAGGTTAATTCGCCTCTCATTAAGAGATAGGAAATGAGCTTGATAGCATGCTGACGTTCTTCAGATGCTGCTTCAAAGAATAACTTTGCAAAACCTGGCCTATTTACGATGTCCTTTGAGAAGTGAGCTCCCATTGCCATGTATTGCATGGCTGCCTTGAGTTCTTCTTGTACTTGCTTTCTCATGCCATCCGTGCATGGATCAACCATCGTCACCCATTCTTTAGGAATTTCCGGACGCTTGTGGTGGCCTAAGATATACAAGTTTAACTAACCTTTCTAGGCTCTGTTTCTATCCCAATAGACAATACTAGGTTAGAATGTTTCGTCCAAAGCCGAATTTCTGGCTTTCAGCCGTCAAATTTATGATTTCTCATCGAGTCGGTTAAGCAATAGGGACGCCAAAAACTAATGTGTCTTGGGGCACCAGACTTAAATCCGGCTTTGGTTTAGTTACTAAGTATTGTCAATTAATCAGATATTTAATATAATTAAAATATTAAACTGAAGTCTTAATGTCTATTAGAATGGGCACAATTATTACCAAATAAATACAATACTTTATCATGTTAGTCTCAAATGCGTTTATTTTCAGAATTAGTTAGACCTAAAGTTCTTGTTACGAATCATTGTAATGAAATAACAATAAGATGATTTTTAAATTTTATTTTCGTTTGCGTCAAAGGAAATTTTACTAAATCGAAACAAATACATATATAACAAATTTGAGTTTCAAACTGTAAAAAAATAAAGACAAAAGAAAAATCTAGATTTCCGAATGGTACAGGCAACTTAAAATGCAAATATGTACAGAAATTTTACGTCAGCAACAAATTTTTAATAAATATATTTAATGAATTTAATACTAAAACTACTACAAATTACTACACTTACACTGCAAGTTTGCAGAGGAGAAGTCCACGGCGAAAATGGCAACAACAAATGCGAAAACAATAGCCTTCATTTTGATGAGGTGAGGATTTAGAACACGATCTAACACGACCTAACAACGATTATAAGCAAATGAATACAATTTATTTGTCTGCCTTTACACACACTGGTGCAGAAGGAGACTTTGACTGATATACCACGATATACTAACTAAACGAAAGCAATTGCGTACTGGGGTTTTTGAATCGGTGTTTATCTGAACCCAGTGTCATCTCCCCCTGACCCCGGAACGCGTGATAGGTGCTTTCTTTGTTCCCAAATGCGCAGTTTAAAATCTTGCGCATGTGCCAGGCTTATCTGTTTTTGTCCATACTGGCCTTTATTTAAAAGATACGACGTTTTTCCCATTTATTCGTGATTACGCTGGCGAGATACCAGGTTAGTGTCAGTAACAGACGAATAATTTGGCATTAGTCGGCTGTTTTGTACGCTGTTCTTGTTTTACTACAACATTGTTTTTCTTCTGTAGGGATCATGAAGGCGTTCGTAGTTTTCGTTGCACTTTTCGTCGCAGTTCAAGCAGCCAATGAATTCTGTTATCGCGATGTGGATCGCGCCTGTAAAAGAACAGGGAACAAACAAGGTTAGTAATAATATAATTTTTTGTACATTGTTTTTTCAGACAAAAGATAATCGCTTTCTTTATTTTCTCTCAAAGTAGTCATTTGTCAAAATAATAATTACATGCATTTTAGGCATGATAACATCATAAATCATTTCCGTAAACTATGATTAATAAATAGAAATCATATTTAAGAATGATATAGAAACGTCGAGGTTATGTTTTGTTCAGGTTGAGTTGTAGTAAACATGCAAAAATAAATCCAGTTTCGGTGTAGCAAGCTTTTAAAATCGTATTGATTTATTTTGTATTTATTATTATTTATATGGGATATTATAAAAGACTATTTCAATAATGAACTTCAGTTGTCATAAACAGTATTAGTTATATGAATTGAATTCATCAACTTTAATTTTTCCAATTGATTCCCTACTCAAATTCCGGATTCCCTACTCAAAGGAAGTGATCAATTAACTTTTAGGACAATATAAGTTAGTTTGCTTCAACAAATATATTTTTTAATTCAGTTAATTCGTAATTCACAAATTAATAACTAAATTTTATTGTATAACTAGTTTTATTAACACACGAACTGCAGGAAGAAATTCAGTGAAAATCTTAGAAAGTATTTTTTTTATTCCGGGAAATTCAAACGATAGTTCAAAACATACGTCTTTACAACATTTCTTCTGTGAAATATGACCTATTTCTAAAAAAAAATAAATTATATTGTTTCCACATACACACATATTAAGCGATCAAGAAAGGTGGCTTGAAATTGGTCAAATTTTCTCCAAGTAACAATAATCGTAACTAAATTTCATTTCGATGTAAGGGTGTGTGTTTATTATTTGAATTTTCTATAATTTGTAACTGAAAGAATTATATTTTTATACATTCACATACATTTTTAATGTTAATGTCAATCCTTTTTTAATTCCACGCAATTCATTTTCATTTAGTATCATCTGATATATATATATTTCAAAACATACATAGATCTTCTTCAGATTCCTTCTATGGAATATGACCTGTTTGTAAGCAGAAACATCCGTTTTTATAAACAGATTACGTTTTGTTGAATCCCATTTCTCTTTTACACCCGATCATTATATAAATACTGTTTCAATGTAATTGAACTTCACAATCACTTTATTTGATTAGATACAGTTGAAAGTTATAAATAGAATGTCTAGTCGATTACTTCGAATTCGCAACCGCCAATTAAATAATAATAAACAAAAAAATAAATATGTTTTCCTAATTCTTTTCTAGATCAACCCAGAATTATAAACTGCAACTCTAAATATGGTGCCATCGAAGCAGTTTTACCCGACCTCCAGTCGTATGTTAACACACACATTACAAGATCGTTCGAGTATCTACTTATGTCAACCCATTACGCCAATTATGAGAAGAATCGCGAAGGTTTTGAAAAATTATTCCGCGACCTATCTGACGATAAATGGGACTCCGCTATCGAACTAATTAAATACATCGGAAAGCGCGGTGGCGAGATGAATTTCCAAACTAGAAAAGCGGATCCGAATGCCACCAAACAATACGATTACGAGCTTTATGAACTGGAAAGCATGGCGAAAGCGTTGGATATGGAAAAGGAATTAGCTGAAGATGCCCATAATATCCATGGGGAAGCAACACGCAGACGTAAGGAGTTCCACGACCCAGAAATTTCAAGCTACATTGAAGAAAAATTCGTTCACAAGCACGCCGATACAGTCCGCAAATTGTCCGGCTATGCCCATGATTTGCTTAAGATATTAGACTCACCGGAACGTACACTGGGATTGTATCTTTTTGACGACTATCTTCAAAAAGAGTAACATATAATAATATATAGGGCTTATTATATATTTTAAGGGCTATTATACATGTAGAAAGGCGGACATATTGCATGCGGGTAGGCTATACATTTTCGGGGTTGTATTTTACATGTCTGTATGATATATGTAAAGATAGAGTTAATAAGTTACTTTTACGTTACATTTTTTTCTTTAAATAAGAACATCGCTGCAGTTAGTAAGTCGTGATTATTATACAGTTTCTTTAAAAATATTGTGGTTATCTATAGATATTACATTGTTTCCCTAATCTTTTTGTTTTATTTTTAATGAATCCATCCTACTACACAAATAAAAAGTGAAGACACACAATGCAATAGTTAACTATCCTATAGTTTGCATCGTAATGTTTTGTTTGGTAAATTTGCAAATTAGAAAATCAAATAATTTCCAATCAATTTTGATTTTAATATTCCTTAAAATATACAAAGTATATCTGTGTCCGCTGTCGCAATTAAACTATAGCCTCGTAAATTATCGACAATAACACGTGGTTTTTTAAAATTCGAGGAAATAAACGCTACCATAATAGGATCCTTTCCAGCAATGACGAACCTCGGATACGTGGTGAAATACATGCACATACGTGTGATAGCTGTATGCATAAAGGACTGATTATGTTTGTGAGGGAATTTCCAGATAAATACGTGCTCAGTTGCAATGATGTTCTCAGAGAACGAACAAATTCGTTGCTAAATACATAGATGTTTCATGCTAATATTAAGCATTCGTTGAATTCTCGCTAAAATTATTACAATATTTACGGGAGAGGCGCGTGCACTAGGAGAGAGGGTACAGTCGGATAAACGAATTTCAAAAATTCTGAATATTCTGTGATTAACAATCACATTTCACAAAGGCCTATCCGAAATTTTCAGTATACCATACAATTTTTCACTTATAAAAAAGGAAGTGTGTTTCTACGCATCAAAATGAACTTTTTTGTGTTTGGAATTTTTGTATATGACGTCTTATATAAGCTTCAATTGTATTTTCCAAAAATATGATACGTTGAACATTTACAAACAGTGTAACGCGTTTGTTTTCAATTTGTTTTGCAAACTTTTTTTATTATTTTGATTTGGATTCAAAAAGACGGGAGCGGGTGCACTGGGACCCGATGGGAGTGGATGCATTGGGACATTTGATGTGCAGATAACTGCTAAAAAATTATCGAGTGTTGCACCCAATGCCCAAAATTCTTTCGATCACAAATCGTTTTTAAAGTGATCTAAAATCCGGTTTCGAATATTAAATTGTGCATTAAAAAGTCATCGTCACAACTATAAGCTGTACAATAATCGCGGTGGCATTAACACCGTTACATAAATCGAAGGTCACGATTTAAACGAGTTATCAAAAGCATTACCAAAGATTTTTTATCTTCAGCTGTCATTGATCGTCTGATGCCCCCAAAAATACATCGGCCTTCGATAAATACAAAATTTTTACTGCCCAGTACTGAAACACCGAGCTCTGACACATACCCAAAAGATCAAGGTACAAGTCTTGTGAAACAGCGCACGAACCTGATTTTATCTCTCCCTTTCAATTGAGGCCCCATCCAAAAGCACCACCTCGCAGACCAGCTAACAGGAGGAAGAGAACAAGGGTTATTTTGACTGATTATGATACAGACACAATAACAATTGATATCAGAGAGTGACGTGAAAAAATAAGCTTGAAGAAAAGAAGAAGGAGAGACAGAGAGGAGAAGAGGAAGTACAAAGAGAAAGAAAAGACCAAGCTGCTACAAAAGGGCAAATCCATGAAGAAAAATGTTAAAAATATAAGTTATTCTCATGTTATGCTTCTAAATTTTCCAGATAAAAATATTTTTCAATAGTTTAATGCAATGTTTAAAAATGTAATTGATATTCAAAATGTATCTCATTGTCATCCAATATTATTAAATTTCAAATAATAGTTTGTTTCCGTGTCCCATTGTATCCACCTAGTCGGGTGCAGTGGGACAATTGACATTTTTTTGTTTTGTAATAAATGGATAGGCATTTCCAGATTTTTAACCAATAAAAAAGAAGAAGTGTCGTGAGACTCTGGGCAAGAGCGAAGCCCATAAGTAATTGATGTCCATCTCGTCAAATGCAATATCATGACATCCAGTAATTTGCTTTACACGTGAACTAAGTTTCGATTAGAGTTGTGCACTAATCAGTTGTAGCAACTATATTCCCAATTATATTTACATGAATCTTAAGCTAGAAAATCGTGAAGCGTCTAGTAACGATTTCACATCGAGGCGTCTTCCAAACTTTTTCTCAGTTAACTCTTGCCGCAGAAGCTCAGTGAAAGAGTTTCGCTCTAAAAATTAGCTTAACACAGGTAAATGTTTATACTACATGATATGCGTATTGAATTTAAAATACATATTTTTGATTTGACAAAACAAAAAAATTTAAAAATTGTCCCAGTGCACGCGCCTCTCCCCTATTGCGTGGGTTCAGACATTTAAGACGTGTTCCATGGATCCGTTTGAAATCTTGAAATAAAAGTGTATTAGACTACCGCAAAATTAAACAGATAGGTATTTTCTTCAGTGAAAAATAAAACATTTGAATAAATGTGTATCCCACACCCAAGACGGCCAGAAGGATCATGTGAAAGAAGAAGAAAAAAAGTTATAAAAGGATAATAAATACTTCACAAAATAAGGAAACATAATAAACTTTATTTAGATACAAATGGTAGAAACGTAATGCATTTATGCCAAGACAGATTATCTTTTCAAAATTCAATTGCGCTTTTGTCCAAGAAAACTTTAGTGTTTGCGTGGTTCTTGGCATTCTATCAACTAATTTTTGTAGTCTAATTTCTGTAATATTCCATTCCTGTCGGAGGATGGTCCACATTTGTTCCCTCGGAGTTGAACCTCCCTGTCTTACTCTTCTATTAAGTTTATTCTACAGCAATTCAACGGGGTTAGAATAACGACTTTACAGTCGCCTGATCATTCGTTGTAAAAAGTTTTCGGGCGTCTGAGCACCCACATACATTATGTAATTTCTGTACATCCTAACAGTGCGTTACCTTTATGGATATACAAAAATTTGACCAATAAAACACCCAACTGTCGCCGTATACGAAAACCATCCCCAAATGAAAACAAAAACACTACCATCTACATGCAGTAATAGTGGATACCGCTTATTATCACTATGGCACCTGTAACTTTTATTAACAATAACCGGCTGATAACATTGTCCGTGATTATAACATCCGGCTTCAACTGTATCTAAGAAGAGTAGTGGGACTTAAAAGAACGAGTAAAGCAATAAACATAAAAGAAAACCTGAGGGGAAATATGTTCAAAGACAATTGCCGCACGTCCCTGAAGATCCACAGCGACGTTTTATTAATTCTGTTAACCGGCAAGGTCGCGATTAAAATCTGCAACGTTTTTCGGTGTTGCCGCTCTCGAATTCCATTTGTTTATTAATTTTATGCGTTCATCATCCGTTTGTGTTGTGGTTTTTGGAAGTCCAGAGTTGTTTAATATCGCCGGATAATGTTGCTCAGACTAAATTTTATAACGTTTATTCTGGATCTAGGCAAATTGTTCACATGAATTAAAATTGTTCGAAAAGACAGTTATTCGATGTAGTCAATTGTTCGGAAATAATTCTTCGAAAGAGAATAAGATGAATTACTTTTGTTATATTCTTAATGTATTTGTTCCAAATGTCAGCTGCATGAGGAACAATTCGAAATGTTCGAAAAACTAACCATGTAGCACCAGCTCTGTCCCAGTTCAAGGAAGATTTGATTATTCCTGGCAAATATCGACAAACGACCAGCGGAGACGAATTTCTGCAGTTTGACTCTGGACACACCAATTTCAGAATCCTAATTTTTGCAACACAACGTTCATTCTCGGAAACTCGGAATATTGGTTCATAGACGGTACATTTAAAACAGTACCTCAATTGTTTGCGCAACCGTACACGATTCACGGATTAAAGGAAAATACCGCCGTCTTGCTAGTATATATGCTTTTACCCAGCAAAACTGAAAACGTTTACTCGAAGATGCAACGAGAAATTAAGAACCTTTTCCCCACTGGAAAAGCCATGCTTAACGCAATTGCAACGGAATTTCCAGGCGCTGCAACGAGAGAGTATCTTTTTTATTTTGGCCAATGCCTGTACAAAAGAATCCAGTCTGGGTTTAAAACACTGTTATGATAATGACACAGATTTGTCATTGAAAATAAAAATGTTGAACGTTTAGGCCTTTGTGTCACCTGATCACATAGCAGTGGCATTCAAGGAACTGCGTGATAACGTTTTACCCGCAGAAGTTCAAGAAATTATAAATTATTTTGAAGACACGTGGATTGGTTGACTAGACCCAAGCTAGGGAAGAGCGCCCACATTTCCACATAATATGTGGAACTGTGTTGGAACTGAAGCTGTTACTACAGGTTTGGCACAAACAAACAATGCTGTAGAAGGTTAGTATCGCGGGTTTTAGAGCCAAATTTCAGCCACAGATCCAATCATTTGGCAGTTCTTGGACTCCATCCAAAGAGAGCATGCTCTAAACCAATTAAAAATTGAGCAATATTTCGCAGGAGTCCCACCGCCTGTACAAAAAAAATAATACAAAGATTGTGCTAAAAGGATTCAACGAATCGTAGAAACATTGAATACAATAAGCACTGTAGAGTATTTAATTGAAATAGCACATAGCATGCGTTATTAGAGAACAATGTACATATATACATATGTATGTATGTGTATATATAATTAATAATAATAATATAATTTGCTATTTCCCAATAAATGCATCATTATGACCGCGTGTCACAAAACCAATTACTTACCTTCGAATTTTCCAGTTAGTACTACTTTCAAACAAATGGTACTTTCGAATATTTGTTCTTCGAAATAATGATGGTTTGGAATAATTGTTTTTTGAACAATTACGTTCAAACAATTGTTCTTTCGAATGAATGATGGCTTCGAATAATTGTTTTCGAACAATTGTTTGGAATAAATGTTTTCGAGGAATTTACCGGCATCGGTTTATTCTACCGTTTTCTTGATGTAATACGTATATTAACATCCGAACGTTTTCCAAGTTCTATGTTCTTCTGAAAGTATCTGTAATTGATTTGTAAAAATCTTTGACCCGAATGAGCACTACATGACTTTAACTTGAATAATGATAAAATGTGGTAATATACCCCAAGCAAAGGTAAGGGGTATATAGTTGTATGCTTTACAACCCTTAAGGAATTATTGTAGTGTTTATGTTAGAACAAACTATATAAACGGAGAATGTATGGCTAATACTGCAGAAGAATTAGCAGCCGTTGACACGTGTTTCGAACTCATTGATTCTCATCACAAAGATTTAGTTTCGGGTAATGGGTGGATCAAAGAGATACAGCAAGAAAAGCTTTCGAAAGGTCAAAAGTTGGTTGTGTACCAAATAAAAGTTATAGGGAGCAGCTGTAGATGAAGCCTATGAAAGATGATGGTTCGGACGTGTGTGTCGGATATCAGCCAATAGGAAAAAAAGGGAAAACTCTGGAAAATGCACTCCTAAAGTGAAAGAAAAACTGGTAGAAATTGGAAACAGTTCGGAATAAGTTTGACTTTAGAGTCCAAAAAGATTGTGGCTAGAATTGTAGCTCAATGGTATGGAGACAGCTTCGGATAGAATGAAATCAAAAGCACGTAGCGTAAAATCTAAAAGGGCATTATGGAAAGAAGAGATCTTGTAATTCTCAAATAGAAGACCAAAAAGTTAGCAATGAAGCTTAATGGTGTGTATGTATATTTTCATTATGATAATGTTTCTAACGTACTTCACGTGTGATAAGAAATACATATGTTTAAGTTATATGGTTCCTTATGCACTGAAGTAAAATTGCAAACAAACAAGGTATAACTCACCAATTAACGAAATTTAAGGGATAAATAATGAAAGTTTTGCGAAATATCCAGAACAGTAACATGAAAGCGTGTCGAACCAATGCCACAATGCCTACAAGCCATTATAGACGCCAAAGATTACAACACTTACAATTACTATAAAGTTGAGAAATGTGTAATGCGGTGGTATAAACTATTTAAATATAATAAATACTTTGCCATTATATAGAATATATAGGTACATATTATTTTACTCCACTCGCCTTATTAAAATTGTCAAGCTCAACCGTTTTTTCTTATTACGTTATACTATATTTTACTTATACGTCAACTATATATGTTTAATTTTGCGAGTGACCGCATAAACATATTCCTTTTTGTAAGCGAGCTTTCAAGAAATTGGACACCACCTGATCGTTCGGAAAGAAATAGAGTCCAGTCAATGGTGTATAGAGCAATCATCGGCCACGGAAACGAAAACCAAGCCAATGCCTCTCGAACCCTACAAGAGAACTAATCAGCTCCAAAGATTTCGGACATCAAAGAAACTGTCGATATAAAAATCTCACCAAAATTCCACCAATTCAGGGCAGAGTTCACTCTGACACAGGTAAATTTTGCAACGCCATGGAACGACAATGCAGACCGAGTTTTATGAACTACGAACCGAATCTCGCACAATACACCACCAGGTGGGTCGCTGAAGGACCCAATACAGAAATTGAGAACAATTTCAGGGACATTACCGCCAATGAAATTAAGACGCGTATCATAAGTTTACGTAAAAATGTTGGTCCAGGATTGGGTGTCATAAAACATATTCAAAACGGTAAGTACCACAGGCATATTACAAGACCCTTCAGCATGTTTCTCAAGCTGCACTTAACCTAAATTACTTTCCAGAATTCTGAAAACGGTCCGTCGTAAGTATGGCTTTGAAACCGAGACACAAAATCTGAAGTAGTCGAGTTACAGGCCAATGATTTACTATTTACCTTGGCTTTTAAATATCCTCTCCCCTACCACTCTCAAGTCAATCAAACAACTAATCCGGACTTAATAGCTATACTTTCAGAAATTTATTCAAACATAATAATATTTATGCATTATTCAGCTCGTAAGTTTATTTTCATCAATAGGACCTCCTTTAACTTTAATAACCGCTGCACAAATTTTAAGCATTCTTCGAAGCAATTTTTCAAGGCCGCGTCAAATTCTTGCCATGCGTTCTGTAAATATTTCCAAAGCTGTTGTCGCTGTCTAGCCCTTTGATCAAGTTCATCCCATAAGAACTCAATGGGGGATAAAACCGGACTTTGATGATGCCAAACCATTAATGTTATGTATTTCTTGTTGCTTTCTCCTCTGAAACGTTGTTACAGATTCGAGCCGAATATTTGCGGTCATTGTCTTGCTGGAACACAAACGGCTCACCAACAAAATGGCTTCCACACGGAATAGCATGATTTTGCAAAATATCAAAATACTCTTCTTTTCGCATTGTACCACTAATTTTCACTAAATCATCCGTAGTAGCAAAACAACTCTAAACCATAACACTACCATCCCCGTGTCTGACGGACGGCACTAGACAGGCCTCACTAGCTCTTTCCCCTGGTCGTCGACGAACAAAAGCTCTCCGTGTCGTACCAAATAACTCAAATTTGGCTTCATCGGTGCATAACACTGCGTTTCATTCATCCAGTGAACAGTTTTCATGCTCTCTTGCCCAAGTTAATCGTTTCTGTCTTCGTCGTTGTGTATTAACGCGCCATGCGATATCTGGTGCCGCTGGACGTGGATCTTGTTTCGAAGTTGTTACTATAAATCTATCTTCAGCTCCAGAAGTCAGCGCCGAAGTAGCCGCCCACTTCGTCCTCTATCAAGATTTTGCTGTGTTTCTCTTCTCCGGACCAATGTGTAATGCACACCTTTTGGTGAAATCCATAACCGTAGAGAAATGTCTCTCTCGCAAAGAGTACAACGTTAGTCTACAGTCAACTGTCTGCGTTTTGATATTTTTACGCCCCGTACTTTACAAAATTGTTATAATTGCGCACTGAATTAAAACAACTAATTCCGCACTGGAAAGCGATTAGACGCTAAGGATTAATGTCTTTAGCGCATGCACTAAATGATTGCCGAAGTAGTACTAAACCGTTTGACCGAAAGTAATTACTGCAGGTGTCCTACCCCCAGCCCCGTCAAACAATAGTCGTATTCTTGGAAGAGAGCAATAAAATGTATTCGGATGAAATTTGTACCTAAATGTTTGGAATTTACGGATTATGTGTAACAATTTTATATTTGGATAGAATAATTTATAATAGGGATTAACGATTTCACGATATGCCTAACAGTTTCACATACCTTTCAAACTTATGGACGGTAGCGTATATTTTAAACACCTTCTTAGAGTTATATATAACTATTCTACCGTGATAACACGTTCAAAAGAACATTGTACACCAGGCTTTATCCTTTACAGTTTCGCGTTATTAACTTTATCCATAGCAATGTTTGAGTTTTTAGTAGTAGAACTGTATATGTCGTTTGTATTTATTCATTACAACTTTAGCTATCTTAACATCACACGTTTCCAAAAAATACTAGAAAAAGCTAGATATAAACATATACATACATTTCTTACAGTAACTTTGTAAAACAGAATTAGGCAAACGATTATTAACAGATAGAATTATATTTTAATTTCCTTATATGGTAATTAACATTTATTACTACATTCTTGTAATAATTTTTTATTGTACTTCATGCATTCTTATATTTTATACATAGTTCTAAACTTGACTCGACTACAGTGTGACAATTCCTAGATTTAAAACTTCTCTTATCACTTTGATAGACATAAATAGCCTTTATCACTTTTTCATTGTGCGGAATTGTGTTATAGAAGAACGAATAGTTCTGCAATAAATTGGTAACAATTTACTAGAGCATTTTACTTATTTCTATCATTATTTACATGAATAATCGTTCAAGAAACCTCAAATGGTTATTTCCCATTGCTTAACCGTATGTACAACACAATCTTCTAACAGTTATTCTTCAGGTGGACATCTTTCCATGTTAATAACTGAAACTTTTCCTTATTGTAATACAATACAGGTTTCTACCCTTATATGCTTTGATTTTGTATTGAAGCCAATTGACTCCTTTTCTTTTATTTATGCATATAACTACAGGTATGACAAGTATATAAAAGAATATATCATCCTTTTCACAACTTATGTATTAAATTAAAAATAGAAAGTTAAAACAAAATTTGTAAGAGAAAATTAATTTGGTCGGAACTTTCGCAAGGAACATTTTGAGAATCAAACATGCGGTCTATTAGGTCTACAAGGTCAAGTGGGTCGCCTTGGTTTTGTATCATTCGTCTACTTTGAATACGATCATACGGCTGTAAATCACCCTGCGGCTACTGCCTGAAAGAAATTCATTCACCAACATGTCATTGAAAAATAAAGGCAAATGTTTACAATTTAGACAAAGAAATGTAAACAGTAGTAAAATTCGGTCTATATGTTAAGCAAGGTTAAATAGAATTTGGATAGGATGTGCACATTTTCCCTTTTACACTCATTGACTTTGTTTTACCTGATATAATCTTATAGATAAATTTGGTGCATTAGTTGGGACAAACTGTAACAAACGGAAATCACGCTTTAAAAAAGAAAGGATACCTTTTGACAACTACTTTGTCTCTGTAGCGAAATTATGTTGGTTGGAGGTCATTGGTTGTAAAAAGAAATGCAAAAACCGCAAACATGTTTATAGGCAGTTTATGGTTAACTACTTATACATATACCTATACAGCAATAAGCCAGCGGTCTCCAAACTTTTCAGCCTTGGGGACATACTGATTACTTCAGTAAGTTTTCTGCGTGTTAAGTTATTAAGCTTTACCTAGCAAGTAAATAAATGCGAGTTATTATTCTGTGTTTTTTATCCAACTTATCACAACAACAATAAGCTATTAGCTGTCGCGGGCCGGATTGATGACAGTGGCAGGCCGGATTTGGGCCCGCGGGCCGTAGTTTGGAGACCCCTGCAATAAGCTAACAATAAGTGCATAATACGAATGTTAGTGTGGGGATAAATCCGGGCAATTGTGACCCCTTGGGATAAGGGCAGGCACAGCTTTTCACATTACTGGATAACACTTTTGGTGCTCTTTCTTTCTTATAATCTATCGATGAGTAGTAAATATAAACACACGTTGGCTTTGATCCAACATGGTTTGCTTCAATCCTAAAAAAGAAACCCAGTGTCTCAATTATCCAAAGTATCTATATTTTATGATTAAGATAGTTTAACATCTCTTCTTCTATTGTGTTTAAATATTTTTATACAAAATATGCGTCTTTGGGGTAGTAGAAGTGTGCATTCAATAATGGGTGCAGCAAATATCTTGGGGATTGCTCACTGAAAATTGGTTAAACAAAGTTTATATAAAGGTAAAGCTACTCCAGAAAAAGCCAAAAGAAAGTTTCAGGTAACAGAGATTACCCAGTATAATCACCTCTTCTCTGAAGAAGAATATATAAAATAAAATGAACACAATAAAAAAAGGTGTGTGTTGTTTACGCACGTCTGAAGTGAATACCCATTAATTGTCGTATTCTTACTTGGAGGTAATCGCGTTTTCGTTCCACGTGTTTTTTGATGATTTGGAAATCAGTAGGAGTAGGTTCTAGAAAATCATTTTCGGATGTTTTATGTATAATGTTTTATTTTATTCTTTTCTTTTACGTTTATGTATTTCTGAGCGCCGTACCTATTGTGGTTTAATGTTAACCGCCTGGCTCGTCGTCTCTCGCTCGCACATAATAGTCTCTCTGTCTCTTCTTCTTTTCAGACGAAGCAGGCACGAACGTATTCTTTCTCTGGCTCATTGCCTCCCGCTCGCATATCATACTCTCTCTCGAAATCAAACGTTTACGTTCTTACGCTCGAGCTGGTCCGGTGTCCCTTAAGAAGTATTCACTTCAATAAAATGTAAAATAATATGCCTAATAATAATATAAACGGATATCACAGCTGAGAACCAACGAAATTCAGAATTCGATAATATTGTATATTTGCCAAAATCTTTTAAAACACAACAGCGAGTATGTCAACAACAAGAAAAGTGTAAGGCACATATGGTTGGTGTATGGTAAGTTCAGGAAAGATCGCAAACTATAGCTTCGCCGTGTTTCGTGTGGAAGGTGGGCATAGAAACCATGTACGAGTACAAAAAGAAGAACCTTCACATGTGATCAATGCTGGTACATGGAATAATCAGAACCTTAGGTATATCAATTTTACTTTTATAACAAAGTTATTTTTATGTATTTTTTGTTTCTTTTATTTTATAAAACTGTTACATAAGAAATGCATCTGCCTACATCTAGAATTTGTTTAGCGGAAAATAAACTAAATTCTATATCCAGGTTTCCCCTAGATATCTTTATATTTTTCGTTTGACACTTGTCGCATTTTTGACATAATACATGTATACATGCCCATGATTAATTTGTACCTTTAGTTAAAGTTATATAGCAAAATTATGAATGCATCTTGTCATAATATTTCAGGAAATTTTTCCGAATATGTTTACCACACATCAAATGATGAAAAATTTGAATCTATGTTGCAACCGCTTTTGGAAATGATTCAGCATAAATTGAGAGGAAATTACTTGTACGCAGAAGGTATGTACGCAAATACTTACATACGTAATGAAGTAAGATATGTGCATGTATTTCTAGACCAATACGTATTTGCGTTTGTAAGCCTGCCAATTTAATTCCACATCTACAACACGGTTTTAATACAAGTACATACAGTGCGTTTATTGGAAAAGTTCCCAGACCGTGTTTATCCAAAACTAAGAAAATTATTAAATAACTTTTGCTTGAAGAGGGAACCATTTTGATTAATATGCATATCATGATCTTAGACCTACCACTTAAACCCTCTGTCTCTCAAGCATAAAAACTTATGATGGTATAAGGTATTATCATTACGACTTCAGTTACACTTTGATATTACAGAAAAGATAGCATGTTTAGCACAAATTGTAAAATGCAAACTTTTATTAAAACAATATTCAAATTAGTTTATTAAATGTTCAAATAGTGCATCATTGTGTTGAAGACGAAATCCCTTCTGACCATTTCAAATGTTTCTGGAGATTTACGCCTCTATTTTTTATTAATTCTAAGCCTAAGTTTGCCATTATTCTGCAGTTGTGTTTAGTACAGAACTGCTTTCAGGTGATCCCACAAGAAAAAATCAAGTTGGGTCAAATTTAGAGAGCAAGCGAGCTACTCAGCTGATCCAACCAATTTCTAAGCGGCAAGACATAATGCTGATTAGAACTCAAGAACTTCTTTAAGGACACAGCATTTCGGTGCCGGGGGAAGCTTAGTTTACTATTTTTCCGAAAATCTATCCGGTTTAAGATATGATTTTGAAAAATGAAAACAGGACCGATTACCACATTTCCGAGTCTAGCCCAAACGTAATTTTTCTCAAGCTTCTGGATGTAAACTTCTTTGAAGAAATGAGAGTGAGCATTATCCCAACATCATCATTGCAACGTATATCGAATAATCTTATCTCATTATTATTAGTTTTCTCTGTTATCGTTTTACAAATCCGATTATCCTATTAAATTAAAATCATTCTCGTAGAGCAGTTAAAGAATATGCAGCGTATAAGGATGGAATTTGTGTAATTTCAGAATTTTGTGAACGGAACCTATGACGAGATGCGTATGCGAAGCTATTTTACTAACAAATGCATGAGGATTTACTCCGAACTGGCCTAGAACTTCTATTTGTCTACCTTCACCAACCGCTTTATTCCCGATGCGTTTCTTGTTAACCGTAAGACCAGTTTCTCGAAATTCTTTGACTAGGTCTAATATGTACATTTGTGATTTACGTTTATATCAGGATGTTTTTCATTAAAATCAGAAACCGCTCGCCTAATATAATTATAATTTTTCTCATATAAAGGGACTAATTCTCTTCGTATTTCAAGAGTGTAAATCATATTATCAAAAGGAAATATCGAACCGAGTTCTTTTGAATTATTTTGTGATTGATAACCAACTGACAATAAACCTATAAAATCACACTTTTCTCAAACTAGTATAAAAATAAAGTAAGTTAAATAACTCTATTATTATACAAAACACACGCTGTCACTTTTTACTTTATTGCAATGGAAAATGACACTTATTTTAACATACACTCTCTTCTTCAGATGATGAAGTATAATAAATTAATTTAGGATACAAACTTGCTTAAAATTAGGCTTAAATACAAACTATTTCATAATATTATCACCGGAATATAGAACTTATTTATTATAGTTTTATAATCTTAATTTTTAAAGTTTAATTAGGATTATTCTAGAGCCAAGAAACAGAATTTAATTTGAAATTATGTTTATTTACTATAATAACTTAAAGTAATGCTAAACTAAAAATATCAACTTAATTTGCATAAACTAGAAAAACTAAACAAAACATACAAGTCAATGTGAAATGCTATGCATATATTATCTAAATAAACACCAGTTTCCAAAATAAGAAACATACTAATTCTGGCAGATTATATGTGCGTGTTCCAAACAGAAGTATTTTGGACATTTGTGACATTGTATATGGTTTTCTGGTTCTTTCTTCTTTTGGAAAGAAGTTGTATCAACCTTTCCAGTAGTTCATAGGCCAATGTTTCTAAAAACGTCTTTCTTACCACTTTCGAACTTGCATTGTTCTCAGTAGGTGTTATAAGAGAATTTATTGGTGACACATTCGTAAGGTTACACAGTTATATGTGGCACATAATGTATCCACTGTGTCTACTCCACCTTTGTTGGAGTTGTATGTCATAATAATCTCCAGTTTATTTGTTTCGGAATCAGTTCTAGCGTCGTAATGGATGGTCGAAATAAGTAGCACATTTCCTACCATGGTCAAATTATGTTTCTGAAACGAAAGCATTGCCAATTCCATACTGATAAACCAGGCCAATCGGTTTAGTATCTAAAAGGTATGGACCATCTGGCTACTTACTGACATAAATTTCTATAGACAATGTATAAAATATTTTCCCATCTGTAAACGCGTTCATTCTCTTGAATGTTTTGATCTGCTTCGAGCTCTTCTTCAGTATCACTGCGTCCGTCCTGAATTGCTTCATCTTCTTTCTGATTCAGTATAAATTGTAAAATTCAACAATATTACTTTATTCAAATATACAGACTATGGGGCTGTTCATTATGAAAGAATTTAAAGAACGCAATATGATTCCAAAATAACTATAGTAGTGTACTAACCTTATATATTGCATGTAAACTCGCGTCGGTTCCACGGACCGAAAAATATCACCATGCACCAATGACTACTAATCCGACTACAAGAACTATTTAGGAAGGTATACGGGGAGATGGAGTGGACGGTTTCTAAGAAATGACTAAATATTGATATTGACGGTCTGTAGGACCAATACGCGACTTAATCTAGTTATCGTTATAATTAAATTTATTAGTCTAGTAATACTACAACGATTATTAACTGACCAAGTGGATAAATTAATTTGAATATTTGTTTGAATAAAAGTTTATATTTTATCGTTTTTTCTGTTATAATCCTCCAAGATTGACCAAATGTCAAAGTGTAATTTCATAATGAATATACCTTTCCAACGATTTGTCACAAATGGTATCAAGATTTTTATATTTCTAATGGAGAGGAACGGCGATATTGGAATTATGGGTATAAGTTAAAGATCATAATATATTAATCAACAGTGGTTTTCCCATTGAAACAAAGATTTACCCTCTCTGGATTTTTTAAAATTTTTAGTTTTTCAAGAAGGACCTTTATAATGAGCTCTACAGAGTTGTTCTTTGCCGTTTCCATTATTACCAATATAACTATGCCAACCTTTTATATATTATATGATAGGGTGTTATATTACATGATGTTACTAACAAGTAAATGAAACACTATTGTTATTACCCTTTTATTGTAATAAAGAGCTGGAACGAAGTAAGCAGTAATGTTTCATTTATTTGTTAATAAGGAGTACCACAAACGGAATACCTAGTATTAATCACTTTATCTAATATCACGAGGACGATTCGTAAAGTAAGTTCCGTTTCCGCCAAGTGACCAGAGGAGTGGTGATATCGGCCCGATCGCCGCGCTGCGGCGTAGCCTGGTTCAATGTAAGTCTGGCAGCGCTAGTGAGGGAATCGTTTAGATATTCTTTCGTGCTATTTTGATCGTTTGAAATAGGTGCTGCAATTGAAAATCCCGCCGCCTGAGAACTGCGTGCTGTGGCCGATTTTTGTGTGCAAAGAACTGCTGCTGAGATTCATCGTGAACCCTGTTCTGTTTTTGGTAAAAATGTCATGAGTGACAGATGATGCCGTATGTTTCGCGAAGGACGAATTAATGTTCATGATGAAGAACGGGGTGAAAGATCAACTGTTGTAACGGACGAATTTTTAATGTAATGGTAATATTGAAGAGAAAATTCATGAAAATCGGGGATTAACGAACTGAGTGCCTTTTCCCTGAAATTTCATTTACAGTTGTGTATGAGGTTGTTACTGAACATTTATGTTATCACAAATTTTGTGCACGGTGGGTGTCAAAACTTCTTACCGAAGACCATAAAACAAAGAGAATGAGATCGACACTAACTTTTCTGACAGGTTATGATGTTGAAGGTGGAGATTCCCTCAGGCATATCGTAATACGTAAGGCGACTTCGGTCGGCTATGTCAACGCTAAGGCGAAAAGAGTCAAGAAACTTCTAAAGTATCGTCAAACATTTTCTGCGAGAAAAGTCATGGTCATTGTCTTCTGAGACAACAAAGACATCCCTCTTGTAGACCTTATAGAACGAGGGGTCACAATAAAGTTCTATAAAGAGGGCATTAAAAAGCGGGTTCATCGTCATGACTAATGTCTCAACTTTAATGGCAATCATGTATAAAAGTAGCTGAAAGTAGTAGCTTTAAGTTTTATATAATAAAAACCCCTTCATGCATTGGTGTTTTTTTAAATAACCGAACGGAAGTTACTTTGCGAATCGCCCTCGTATTTAGTTCATGTAAAATTTCTACTTATGCGTATATGTTAGTTAAATTTTAGTCGAATTTCGATAAAACTCTTGAATAACAATAAGTACAGTAATAAATGGAGTAAACCTGATGTGTCACTAAATATACCGAGTTGCAAAATAGCCAACTCCGCACAGGATTTTAATCAAATTTTCACAAACAAATAAAAATATTAAAGGAAGCTATTTAATAATGAGGAAGTGCACGCTGGTTTTATATACATTAATTTACTTTACTCCGCCAGCAGCGCCATCGGGTGGATTGAGTAGCTCGATAGCGACGATGATGACCAACGCAAGAAAAAGGACAACGAATTTATGGAAAACGAAAAACATACTTGGTACTTGGAATGTAAGATCATTAAACACAAGAGAACAAGAAATCCCTAAAAATCGGATAGAGAAAAGCATAGACATACATATGTGCACTTCAAGAAACAAAAAAGGAGGGAAAAGGCCAAAGTATGCTAGACAAAACAACCTGATGATCTATAGTGGTGTGGCGAATGAGGTCAGAGCCAAAGAAGGAGTCGGCTTATTAATACACAAGAAATTTATCGGCCAAATACCAGAATGTAAATATCAGAAAGGATACTCTGCATAAAAATCAAACTAGACATCAAGTATTTAAATGTGATAGCAATTTATGCACCTGAGAACAACAGAGATGTAAACACAAGAGAAAGCTTTTACGAGCATCTTCAGACCGCTATAAACGAGATCCCAAAAAATGAATATATGATCATTATGGGCGACTTTAACGGCCGCGTCGGTAACTATATAGTACCAGGGATAAAGCAACATTACGAAAATATCAAAAATGAAACCGGAGATCTTTTGATTGACCTTTGTAGCACAAATGAAATACGTATCAATAACACTTTCTTCCCTCACAAAGAACAGTACAAATATACGTTTGAAAACACCAGAAAACAAAGATCTATGATAAACTATATTTTATCAAACAGGGAGTTACATCTTTCTCAAATCTTGAATGTAAGAGCACTGGTAACAGCAGAGATAGGAAGTGATCACAAGCTGGTATTATGCAAACTTCGAATAAAAACACGTATGTTGTACTAGAATTAAAAAAGCGCAATGCACCACAAAAATTAAAGTCGAAAGCTTGTAATACAACTTAACAAGATACTTATACCAAAAGAGAATAACAGAAAGAACCAAAAATACGCACATACTGGAAAGTGATGGAGTCGAAAAAAGCTGGACAAAAATTAAATCAAATATCCTAGACTCCGCTAAAGAAGCGCTCGGTGAAAGAAAGATAAATAAAAATAAATCGTTCCAAAGGCGAAAAACCCCATGGTTTTGTATAGAAGTGAAGGAGAAATGTAAAGAAAAGAAAAAAGCGTACCTGAAATATATGTCACGCAAGACACAGTAAGCATATGACAATTACAAACAAATAAGAAACGAAACAGATGCACTTGTAAGAAGAATTAAAAACGAACACTGGGAACGCTTCTCGAAAGAAACGGAGCACGATTTTTACGGTCTAAAGGAAATATGGCTCTTTATAAGAGGACAAAGAACCGAAGTGAAGGAGTTAATAGACCCAAACACACATAGAAAGCGATATATGGATTGACTATCTTCGGAAGCTATATGCAGAGGAACAGCAAATGACGTCGGAACTAGAGACTCAAGAAATTACTTCAAATGAAGAAGTTAATATAAGCGAGCAGGAAGTGCAAGAAACACTAAAGAGGTTGAAAAACAGAAAAGCCGCGGGCAAAGATGGGATATCAAATAAATTGTTAAAATACTGTGGAGCAGCAATAACGGAACAACTAACTGTACTAATTAACAAAATTATCAGACACAATAAAGTACCAGAAGAATGGAACATAGGTATATTGATCTTGTCATTCAAGAAACGCGATAAAAAGCAACCCCAAAACTACAGAGGTATCACCTTGTTAAATACCATTCTGAAACTCACAAACCAAAATCTTGCACTAACGGATGAATCAGAGAATAAATCTGGTAGACGAACAACAAGGTTTTCCTACAGGAAGATCGTATACAGATGCAGTATTCGTCATAAAACAAATTACTGAGAAGACGCTAGAGTATAATAGACCAGCATTTCTGTGTTTGATCGACCTAAAGAAAGCGTTTGATAGAGTGATACTCAAAGATGTAATTCATCTTTTGTACAATAGAGAAATCGCCCTGGATATTATAAAAACAATTGAGAAGACCTACCGAAACAACAAGATGGAAGTCATAATAGACGGACAACTCACGGAACCTATAGATACGGGCAACGGAAGAAGGCAGGACGATTCATTCAATCCCATGCTGTTCAATTTAATTATGGACGAAGTCATCAAGAGTGTCAACCGAGGACGAGGATACAGAATTGGCAACGAAGAAATCAAAATACTTTGCTATATGGACGACGCAATATTGATAGCCCACGATGAGGATAGTTTACAAAGACTAGCTCACAGATTCAACATCCTTGTGTCTTACTCTCTAGATTTCCGAACATTTTCTTCAACTCTTTTCTACTTCCTGCCATTAGCACTATGTCGTCAGTGGCAGCTGTGCATTGTTGCCTATTATTATATAGTAGAGCATTTCTCTGTATTCCGCTTTCCCTGATTATTATTTCTAAGATCAAGTTAGAGTCAAAGTCGTCGACAGAGGATCTCCCTGTCTCAGTCCTCTCCCCAGTTTAAATTCCTTCGACAGCCTTCCTTCTATAATTATTACTTTGTTGGTGGTTCGCTTCAACGTCATTTGGACTAACTTAATCAGTGCGCTCAGTTTTTCTAAAACTATTTGTAATTTACTTCTTCGTATGGAATCGCATGCCTTCTTGAAGTCAATAAATAATATATGAAACCCCATATTCTGTTTATATGCATTATGTAGTATTTTCAAATAGACATATGTACATGACAAAATATCATACCTTTTCATAATCATTTCTTAAGCAATCATGCACTATTTCCAATAAATGTCGTTAAAATTCATGAACGCTTCGGATTTTTTCTAAATTACTGTATAGGGACGCTGGACTGGATAAAATATTCTAGGAAAACAGTGCGAATCAATTTCTTGCCTGTTTCCCTCTTTCTCTTCCCCCAAGCAAAATCTCAATTTGTAGTGGTATTTTTGCATAGCAATTTGCTGCATTGATAATTGATAATAATAATATTGCATGAGAAAAATATAGTCTAGATCACTTACACCATACCAAAAAGAGATAAAATAATAAAAGAAACATTCTAATAATCGTAAGGCAAAATTCAAGAACAATACCTTAAATCCTTAAAATTTACATCGCCTGGAACATACATCTTCAAAAAGAAAGGCATAATAACAACAACTATAAAGTTTAAACTTGCATATGCTACAGTTATACAAAATTTTTGCAAAAATATTTAGCAAAGACAGTAAATTTAATTCCTTTTCACATACAGTATTATTCTTATTATATTATTTTAGAATACCTTATAAAGTTTCTACAACAAAACCGTACTCATATGGACACTGAAGACGTACTGGACCTATCGCGACATATGAGTGCTTGTGTAGCACATCTATACCTCATACTAATTTCTATGGTTCTGTCGGTTATATTAGGTAAGTATTTCTGATTTAACGAGAATTGCAATAATAATTCACGACTATATTTTAAGGTTACCCTTTGGTATTTTGCTCCAAAGCGTGTTATAAAAAGGCCTCAAATCCAAAACAACATAAATACCGACTTTTTACTCAGTGCGTAGTATTCTCTGGAGCTTTAACATTCTTGTTGTAAGGATTATGTTAGAACTGTAACTAAATGTATTTTACTTTTGAAGTCATACGCAACTACTCAATGTATTTGTTTGTATCGGATTACAGGGTCGGATGCGTAAGTAGTTGGACAATTGGTGTAAAAGCTCAACAGTTCATTGATCGACTACCGAAAGAATCTACGGATATTATTGACATTTTAAATCAAACAAGAACTCGATTTCAAATTAATTGTAAAAACTAAATTTGACGGTTGATACCAACATATTGCATATTTCAGAGTTACCACATACCATTCACAAACGTATTTTAGACATGATGAACGAGAAAGCCAATGTAAATTATTCTATATTCCTGGAAAAGTTTAATATCATGGCAAATAAGATGGAAGAAGTCTTCAACGCTTTGGGTAATACGATAAGATTTTTATTCATTTTAATTCGGTTATAACAAATTTGTAAGTTTTTTTTGTTCATTTTGATTTTATAGGTATGTGATATAAAATTCAGATTCCACTATCTAAACTCCGGAAAATTACCACTTTGCAAATTATTAGAAATATCTATTGTAACTTTAACATTTGATGGTGCAATCCTATTTAACAAAATCGGTAATTTCATTGGATAGATACTAAAATAAAAGAGTTTGTTTGACTTTATCAAAACAACAAAGATGTAATTTATGGATGATTCACATGGACACTTGTTTAACCTTGCATTTCTCAATACATATATGTATATGTAGATATTGAAGATATTTTGCCTCGAAGATTATCAAGTGCGACCTTCATTGTTTCTATATTTCGGTAAACAGACACTACGTTTCTTTGAATAGTAATCTTGCCTCCTAAATAGATTATTATCGAAATGGGGTTTTTAGGGATATATGTACTCGAGTCACGTATCGATGATAACGATTTTTAGATGTAAAGACGTATTTGGATACCGTTCTAATTACAATACGTATTTCTGAAGTGGTTGAGAAAATAGTGATAGCAATAAAACATCAAAAAACTTCATTTACTGACCTATGCATAGTAACTCTTGCTATTAGGAAGCAATAAGCAAGCAGGAATGAATTATTCATTCACAATACGTATACAATAGTTTTCCATCCAATCCACTCCTGTATTAAGGGCCCTGGAAATGATCAAATAAGTTTGACAAATTTGATTGTCAAACTTTACATTTTCATGTAGATTGTTTGGCACAATCGTCAAGCAAAGCCGCATACTATCAAAAAATTGACAAAGGCGTAAAGTTTGACAAAAAATTGATCGTTTCCAAGGCCCTTTACATCTTCTAATCGGGCAGTAGAGAGCAGTAACGTCTTTTAATTTGTAGTCGGCCCTATTCGCTCATGACACAGTATTTCAGTTTCGTTATCCTTCGTTAAGTACATGAAATATAGATACATACAGTAACGCGTCGATTATCCGAAATAATGTCAAGGATGGTTCGGCTAATCGAAAATTCCGATATTAAAAATTCACTACAAAATGAAATTCGACACAAATAAGTCGTAATACTGGTCTGCTCAATGATGACTTCGTCTTTATGGCAGCTAGGTCTCTAGTTCTTTTAAGCTGCAATAATTGGGTGTAATCGTTTCTTGTCGTTCGAACCACCGGAATGCTAAATCCAGTGGCTGAAAGGCCTCAGCATCGGATGGTACAGAGTCATCTCCATCTGGATGGTTATTTGTATCACCATCCTCTGTGTGATCGTTGTCATGTAATAATTCATGAACAATTTAGTCGTGTGTTAGCATCTGATATCCTGGATTACCACACTCATTCACGTTTTCTCATCACAATTAGTGCAAACACAACGTTGCTCAACGTTTCGTATTTTATCTTTAAATGGCTTTAGCAGCTTATTCTACGATTTATGCAGTGCTGTTTTTACTCCATTTCATGCTTCGACCAACAAACAGCAACACTCCTTTAAATCGATTTTTTTATATAAAAATAGTTGTTTCTTTCTCATTTTTATTCCCCAACAGCAGACTATTGAACTGTTTTGGGTATTGTTAATCAATGACCTTATTCAAAGATTCAGGTAATAGATGTGACGGAGTATTATCCAATATGAGTAGTACGTTGCCTTCTTTGCTGCAATGCCCCAATGCCGCTGATTTTTTTACTTTAGGAATGAAATTGTGTTCAAACCATTTCGTGAAAAATCGCTGGTTATACACGCGCGAATTATGGGGCATTGAAACGACGCGCTTGCCACGGTAATTATCTATAGCAGACTTAATGCTGAACACTGTACTATTTGTTGTCAGTAATTCATCACTTGACATAATTGCTAAGTAATTTTCACATTTTCTCTGTTCACTATTTTTATCTGTAGCAAATTAAGTAAAAAAAATAGCTCATTAGTGTTAATATGCTAGATTGCTATATAATAAATCCACCCATTTTGGTGATTTCAAAAATATATATGTTACTAAAAATATTACTAAACATATACGACACACGTTATGGTTCTGGTATATTTTATGATTTATTCTTTATACACTTATCTTAATACTGTTCCAACTAATCTGAAACATATTACAGATAAAAATAAAATCCTCGGAAGTTTTGCTTTAAAAATATGTATATTTACAATATCACTACCGACACTATTTTAATTAATTTAAAGTTCCTCTTGGTATCAATATACCACCACTGATACTATATCACATCATTTAAACATAAAAATATTATTAAGTTATTGTGATACTACCTTAATAACTTAATGGGTTTTACCTTTTTGCCCTGTGTCGAATACGTTGACATTTTTTAAATTATATTTGGCAAAACCTTTTAATTATTCAATAATAATAAATGGTTAAAATTTACGTTAGATGAAGTTCAATTTTATGGGTTTTTGCTTTATTAAAATGCCTAGAGTAATACCTCGCAAAAATTCTACAGTGTTTTTCACAACTAATGTGTCGAATTTATTTATCAGATCATATGAGATAAAAATGAGACAATGAGTCTACAAAGGAAATCCTGATCATAAAATACCGGGCAAACAAAATATTGTATTGGAAGTACTGAATTTTATATTGTAACAGATTTGTCAATATGTAATTGAAAATTCGGCGGTTGTTGAACTTGGCGTTAGATGCAGGCCAGCGAGCCTGTCGTTAAATTGAAGAAACATGTCCTATCCAAATATCCACTTAACGTTGCACAACATATGGCCGAAATTTTACCGTTGTTTACATTTCTTTGTTGTAAACATCTGATTTCATTTTGCATTCACATGTTTAAAGTTCTTCCCGGTAGTGTCGACACGTATGATTTACAGTTCGCATCACAACTTTTGATCGGATTTAATGCAGGCGATAGAAATGAATCCAAGATGATCCACTTGGCCTTGTTAAAGATGTGGCTTGAATTTTACCAGTATTTCTATTCTTGCGTGTAAATAATAAATATCCTAGTTGTCCGCATACTGTCAGAGGTTGCGAAACTTAAAAATTTTGTTTTTTCTTTGAACTTTCTTCTGCTTTAATTTCATGCTTAAGTTGTGAAAATTGCTCTAGTCAAATGAGGGACTTCCAAAGACATCGGTTTATTCGAAAAATCGTAAACAGCTTCAACGAAAATCATACTACAAAAATAGAGTTTATCGAGTGTGGTTTGATGAAGGACAAAAACGTTGCCGGCAGAGCACTGTAACGTAAAGAAGAACAATCGAACACCAGAATCGTCGCTTAAGACTATTGACTGTTAAGGAGACCGCTTCTCGACAATTAGGTCTATTGGTAAGAAATGGTTTCAAGATGCAGGCCATCTAGTATGTCTTGGTACTGTTTATCACCGAATTTGATCTTTTACTTTGTGCTTTTACCAATCAGATTTAGTACTTCCATTTACGCTTTTACACCGGCAGCATCGTTATATACAACCAGGAAGTATTGCAGTATTACTATGTTCTTCCATTTCTTGAAACAATGAAAAATCCTCTGTATCAATAAGACCATTCTCGTCCTTAAATTCTATGCTGAACTGTTTTGAAGACAACAAAGACGACCTTTTCTCTTGGCCACCATTATATCCAATTTTTTTTTTGTAGTACATAATATATGGGACATTATAGATAAGAAGTTAGAGAATTTACCTTCCCCACCGTTGACTTTGAAAGTTCTGCGGCGTGACGTACATTGCTTGCGATGCGATAGACCAAATTGACGTCGATAAACTTGCTACGGCGTATTATTCAATAAACAAATAACCGATGTGGCTCAACAGATTATTAATAAGAAATAAAAACTACTTCATATTATTCTTTCAAATTGTTATCATTGTGTTACTTTTCAATAACTACAAGTTGTCTGTTTTTTTCTTTCAATTTCAGAAACATTGCACTATTAATTTTTGAATAAATAAAAATGTGTACTTCCAGGTTTTATTGGTGGAGATGAGCTAGTAGTTCCATTTGTTATTTTGGACGATAAGCTGCACTATTTGAGTCGCATGGTTTCTGACATGCTTTTGAAACATGCTGACATTCTTCCCAATGTCACGAAAGTTAATGACATCATTTTCCCAAATAACTACAACGTTAGTATTAGATACACAGTTAAAACAAGTACCTACTTTTATATTCTAATTTATTTCAGTATTTAAACCGGCAACGATTGTACTATGAGATGTTTCTTTTGTTACGAGTTCTGTTTCCGGCTACGAATGCTACAATAAGGGTTGTCGATAGAATAAAGGAAAATCTTAAGCAGGTTCGTAATCAGGGCATCAAGCAGATTTCTCATCATGTTGAACAAACAAAGGTGAGTGAGGCAGTATAAGTATTTAAAGTATAAATGCGCGAATATGAATACTAAATAAAAAGAAACTCAGCTTTAGCCATTCTACGAAAAAGTGGATTATTCAAGAACTAAGAACTAAAATTAAAAATAGTTTTTGTTTAGAAAATAGGAGAAGAAAAATCTTCAAATGAATTCTTTTTTGTTTGAATTGTTATGGTTCCCATTGATAACAACTCTCTATTTTTTTGTTCTTCATTGGTGTATATTTTCTATCATTTATTGTTAGTGCAGAATAGTAATTCACCTGAACATAACTGAATACATACATTCACTTGTTCCACAACTTATATACAATTAGTAGATCGGCAAATTAACTTTCACACTTCGTCTCTTTTAGAGTATGTATTGTGTCCCCCTACTACCGCCGTGTTGAGATTAGCTCTAGCTATAGATCCTGCTCAAGCCCGTAGAAACTCCAAAATATTTAGTGGATTCAGTGATGATCACCCTTCTAGTATCTCAGATGGGGAATTTTTAGGTGGTAAAATTTGCAGTACCCTTTCACAATGTATTGAATCTCACTTGTCTTCTGGCGAAATCAATAAGTACTGCTGTTCACTACAGCTATTTTGTGTCGGTGTCCGCTCAGTCCACAATACCCGGTCAGGACATCTATTAGCATTCTTAGTTAATTTTGACTGATGCCGATAAAGATTTTAGATCTTCTCCGGTCATAATTTCCAAGAAACATTTAACCTCTCTCAACACCTAGTATCTTTTCGCTACCGCTCTTCTTCTCTATTTAGCGTCTCATAAAGGAACTTAACCTACAAAAGGGCTCGAGTCGTACAAATGATGGGATGACTTCCTCCTTGTTAATTTATAAGTGCTTTATTGCCTTCTACTTCAGCGTAACCAGGTATCCATCGCGCGGAGATGTGGTTGCACTTATTTAAAGTGTACAGCATTTAGTTTGTCGCGCCCTTCCCAAACCAACCTTGAATTGATGGCCCATCAATTCAGAGCTTGAATAGTTACTTGGCAATCAGCAAAAATAATAATTTTCTGGTTCCTATTGTTTCTACTGAAGTTAATGTCGGCACATATTCCTATAGCGTAAACTTCCACTTGGAATAGGTACAATGGAATAGGTATTTGGTCCGAACTAGCCCTTGCACTGTACTCACTTCTTTAGAAAATTATTAACATTAATGGTATATAAAGTACGTCAGGAAAACTTTCTCGAGAACTAGGGCGAATGGCTACAAAAGCTGATAGCAAGGTACTCGGGGGATGTCCCTCAATAACATATTCGAGACCCATCAAAATCCGTTATTCACAACCTTGACGTTCCCTTTGTCAGCTGTCTAGAGAAGTTATTCTCAAAATTTTAATCCCAAACTATTCGATCTCTAGGCTGTGTAAGAAGTTTAGGACCAAACGGAAGGGGTTCTATCTCCCAGACTTGGGCGTTACCAATTACATTTTGTGATTATGACACGGCCAATTACCAATTACGTGTAATTAGTAATTGGCAATCATCAATTACTAATTGTGTGTTATTTGTAGTTGATGAACTACAATTACCAATTACATGTAATTTGTATTTGGCGATTGCCAATTACTAGTTACATGTAATGGGTAAAATGTAATTGAAATTTAGAGTAATTGATAAAAATAATGTAGTGATTACTTCTAAAGTATTTATTAAAAGAAATACAATGATCAACAAAAATCTTCCATTGCACAATATTTAAAAAAAAAAGAAAAATGCCAACTGAAACTAAATATCTTATTTTCACAAAATAACGTTTCAATTCATTTCGATGTTCTCTGATTTCAAGTTTACGCCACTTTTCTATACCCTCTCTATTTTACTATCATATAATGCATGCGGCCAATGACAGGAGAGCCGAGATCATTATATATATTTTTTTGATATATTCAATGTTTCAGTGAACGAACCACTTTTAAAAATCCCTTTATGTGAAGGAAAAAAATTAAAATGTAATTACCATTTGTGTAATTAGAATTACTTTTTTGCCAATTACTTGCAATTACTTTGCCAATTGCCAATTGCATGTAATTGGTAATTGATATTTGCCAATTACTAATTACAGTAAAGCCAATTACCAGTTACTTGTAATTGTAATTGGTAATTGAGAATTGCCAATTACAAAGTGTCATTTAATTTGTAATTGGCAAAATTCAATTACAATTACCGGTAACTGGAAATTGCTATGTTTCAATTACCCATTACAACTAATGTAATTGGAAATTGAAAAGTAATTGGTAACGCCCAAGTCTGCTATCTCCTGGAGATTGTTAAATTAATAACTTGAATACTTTATTGTAAGTGTCAAGTATGTGCGAGATTTGTTTCCAAAAACTATAAACTACTAAGAATTACTTATGACCATTGGCTTTCTTATTTATAGAGTATAATTTATTTATATTTGGATGTTATTGGGTCAATTTGAGCCCTTAATTATTTATTTGTAACTTTTTTGAATTCGTGTAGATAAAATTTAATTTATCAGATAGGAATTTGATTTCAATTCTATAATCCTACAAGTGAAAAAATACTATTAAGTACATCATCAATTATGAATAAATGCAACTAAATTTATATAATCCACAATGTGTCGTTTCCAGAATAATAAAAAGGTTAGGATAAAACAAATGTTAATGCTACGTATGTTACATACGTATATAATCTACATATCAACAATTATTTTATCTCACTTCGGGTTTCAATAAATTACATATTTAACTTTAGATAGAGCATGCATTTCAATAAATGAATTACTCAATGCACTATTGCGTTGCAATAGATTAAGACGAATTTTTCTAGTTACTAACTTTTGACATTATTTATCATATTTGTAGATATCATATGGACAATGTATATGCGATATGTTGTATAGAATTCGTTAAACATACTCACGTTATATTTTCATAGAATTGTTGCTTTGTCTGTAGTCCACTTTTATCAGTTTGCTTATAATTTCATCAGCTTAACACTACGCGCGCCATCGGTGACGTTCTAGTGTTACACAGCAATTTTATTTTGCTGTAGTGTTCTTACACATATAATGTTCCATAATATTATAAAAATTATTTTATACAAAATATCAAGTACCTAAACACAAATCTTAACCCTGTAAAAGATGTATGTAAACCATTTTCTTGTTTGGATATGTCTTAATTAATATATTGTCCTAAAATCAATAATCAATAAACACTAATTACACTAAATAACAATTTTGGATTATTTTTTTAACTAACCCCGGACAATTTTATTTTATAAATCTAATAGTAATAAAAAACATCTTTTTCATCATGTTTAGGAAAATAATTAATAAAATAACTATCAATAACTTCTGTGTACTATCGCTGTAGACTATTGTGGTGTGTAATTAAAATGTTCACTTATCTTTTGATTTGAGTTTGAGAAGCTTCCAACATCAATGTCCAACAATAATTTCTAATCATTTCGCTGTTCCACTTGCCTCGATATGTAACATGGGCAAATGTATGTTGTACATATGTCTAGATACATTCAAACAAGTGGAAACTCCCATAAGCACAGGCAGCATATTTATCATATTTATTTTAATATTTTGTATTTAAATTGCTAAAATAAAATATAGGAGAATATCCAATATCCAAAGTAGAAATTTCGGAAATCCGTTTTACGCACTTACAAGGGAACACCGGCAACTGAGAAATTCTGATTTCGATAAAACTGTAGACTGAAAGAGTACCTTGCTATAAGAACAACGCATTTTTTAGCGGCCGAATTTCCCGATTACAGGCTACAGTGCCTCCCAAAAATTTGCCCGATTTTTGAATTTTTGTAAATATCTCGGAAACTATCACAGATACGTTTTCTTAGAATATAATTTGAAGTCTATTCGAGGTCTAGTTGGGCAACGAAGACGAGTTTTTATACGAAGAAAAACCGGTGCAAAAATGTTGCCGAAGTGCATAATGTCAACCGTATATTTATAAACATCTGTTACATACATATGTAGGTGGGAAATCCATAGTACCGGGAATGCATATACAGATGTAGATAAGGATAATTATGATGACGGCTATTTGTTTAAATCAAATATTACAATAAATTTCAGATATTGTGAATAAGAATGTATCTAAAACAAATACTTAAGTAGATGTTGGTGTGGAACTATGATTTTGCTGCAATTAATTCACTAGAGATACCACGAGAACATTTATGAGACTTCACAAATGTAGAGGCAAACAAAACGACCCCATCCATTTACTTGGTAAACTTGAATGTGTTATGGTCAGAGACCGGACTATATGTTCGAGTTTTGACTAAAATATGTATATGGTATATCTGTGTCAGAGGATGGGGGTACTCATTAGGGAAAAATCTTTATTATTGATTTTACGACCAAAAGTCGTTCTTTATAAAAAGTTGTGCTTGTTCAGAAAATGAAATGACGATATGAAAATTTTAGATCACATGTACATGTTAATAAAGCTGGAAAGTGTGAAAATGCTTCAAAGGATAAGTGCCATTATTTATTATTTTTTACAAATATGGTATAAAACAAAGTTGTTTATAAACTAACGTAAAGTCTAAATACAAATTTTGAAATCAAAATTCGAATTTTTAAAAATAAAATAACAGTGGTTTTTATTTATTTGCATTTTACAAAAATGTTACGTCAGAATCTTATTTACATGTGTCAGGATTCTGTTTTCGTGAAGGCATTTTCGAAAATGTTAACCAAAGACGAGCGTATTTATTTAATACAATCTTATAGTATTGGAAATGTGTCTTATCAATACGCTATTGATGTTTTTAATGAAAAATTTCCTAATACGCCGGTGTCAAAAATGTATTTCGAAGATTATTAAAAATTCAATGAAACTGGGTCGGTGAAGAATGAACAGAAATCAAAGAAAATACAATTAATTAACAATGGGGTCAGTTTTAGATAACCCGAAATTATGTTTAAGGAAGTGTGGAAAAACACTTGATTTAAGCAAAGTGTATTACACACAATTTTTAAGAAAAACAAAATTAAACCGTTTAAGCTAAAGATGCGGCATACACTTGAACCTGATGATGAAGAGAGACGTTTAGAGTTTTGTTTATGGATAGGTGAAAATTTCCTTTATTTATATTATAAATATAAAATATAATATTTATTTATTTTTTATGTACATTTTGCACAAAGGGCCACGTATCTTCACAAAATAATCGTCATTTGGCTTACGAGAATCCCAATTACATAATAAACAAAGGAAGTCAACATTACCAAAAAGTTAATGTAAGGTGTGGAATTTTTATGATCGGATCATTGGCCCATATTTTATAGAGGGAAATTTAAACCAGCACGTGTATTTGAACATTTTGGAACATTTCGTCTTACCATTTCTTAATACGTTATAGCCAGAAGTACGTAATAATTTGTTTTGGCAACAAGACGGCTGCCCTGATCATTGCACAGCCTTGGTCAGACAATGGTTACATGATCATTTTGGCGCAAGGTGGATAGGGAGGTTTGGCCAAAACCATTACGCAGCTAGGTCGCCTGACCTTTCATTATTAGATTTCGTTTTGTGCGGTACCTTAAACAAAAGGTTTATTCAGATGATCTTACACATGATAGGGAAATTTTAAAACAACACATAGGAGAAACAATCCATGACCTGAATGTGCCGCGAACCATTCGTAAAGTGTACGGTAGATTTATTAAGTTAGCGGAAAAGTGTGTCGAGTTGGTAGCTATGTAGAATAATTATTAAAAATTCGAATATTTGTTTTAAAATTTGTATTTAGACTTCACGTTAGTTTATAAACAACTTTGTTTTATAACATTCTTGTAAAAAATAATAAATAATGGTACTTATCCCTTGAAGCATTTTCATACTTTCCTAATCTATTAACAGCCTGTATATGTGTTCTAAAATTTTCTTATTGTCAATTCATTTTCTCAACAAGCAGAACTTCTTATAAAGAATGACTATTGGTCGTAAAATGAATAATAAAGACTTTTTCCTAACGGGTACCCCCATCCGCGGACACACGGTATATATATATATATATATATATATATATATATATATATATATATATATTAGGGTGGATCAAATTGCAGGGGACCGAAAATGTACAAAGGCACATTGCGATTCTTGCACTTTGCCAAAGAAACCATAGGTCAAAAATGAATTTCGAGTCCCCGGATTTTTCCAAAATATTCAAGAATAGAGGCAAAAAGTTGTATTTGCTCTAGCCTAACGTGTATGTTGCGGTTTTTTGGGTCGAGAAATCCATTTATTTTTATGTTTGATTGCCGCCAGAAGGCGCTTTCGTACATTTTTTGGATTTTATCGCCTTTTTTTCTGGAAAATTGATGAAATTTTTGTGAAAATTGACGGATATTTGACTTTCTCAAAATACAATCTCAAATTTTAAATAGCCCAAAATGTTTAGCGTTAAAATTAGGAGAAGGCCGAGGGGATACTCATGCACGACCTATATCGATTATTATACATTTTCCTTATTTTTACTTTATTATTTTTGCTTCAAAAATTCGACTTAAGAGATATAAAATGTAAATGACAAAGAAAATTCAATTGAATTCAGTAATAAAAGAAACAGAAAGACGAGTTCTAGAAAATAATCGAAAAGGAATTATTTTTGAAAGTCTTTCTTACTGTTAAGTCTAGGGAATTTTTCACGGCTTTCTAAGGTCACCGCCATAACTCCTTCTTGATTCTGTTCTAAACCTCGTTTGGACACGCTAGCCAGCAATTGAACGTGTCTTTCCGTTCCATGTATATGTAACGGAATTTTCGGATCAGGCAGCGGTGGATTATTGTCTTCTAGATATTGTTCTAGATATTCATAAGGAATGTTTAGAGTAAATGGTGGCTCGAATATGATTGAGTTATCATTTATGTCAATCATATTCGTACAATGCGTGCAATTGAAGTTTATGATAGGTTTTTTTATAAACTTTCAGTTGCATCGGAACTTCCACATGGTTACGGTAGTGCAATTTTTTTTAAAGCTAAGTCGCGTATTTTCTGCATTTATCTTCAGTGTAGTATTTGTCAAAGTATTCAATTTTCTAACAATACTTCGTTTGGGTATAATTTCAATATTGAGTTTGCTCCAAATTTCAATCAATTTGTCTGTCACCTGGGGAGTAAATGTTTTATATGAAAACATTTTACTTTGTATTTTTGCACGTTCGGCCAAGAAAAATAACTTCTTAAAATATCGTGTTAGGTGGCAGATTAAGACCACTCAAATCAGAAGGTACTTGTTGATGTTGGTGCTGCTTGCGATGTTGACGGCACTGGATCCACAGTTGAACTGATATTGTTTTTGATTGTTTTCAATATTGTTTCTAGTGATCCTTTCAAAAATAAAAATAAAAATGAATGTCAAAAATTGATTTTTCGGCCCAAAAAACCCCAACATATACCTTTGGCTAGAGCAAATACAATTTTGCTATTTTGAAAAATCCGGGGGCTCGAAATTCATTTTTGACCTATGGTTTCTTTGGCAAAGTTTCTTGGAATGACCCATAGAACAAGAATTGCGATGTGTCTTTGACACAAAAAATTTGACTCCACCCTAATATATATATACATATATATATATAAAATATGTTTCAAAAATATTTTCAGAATGTCGAATATATTTTGAAGTAACAAGGGAAAGAAACAAACACTAAGAAAATTTAAGTAGGTTTTATTAAACAGATACCTATCACTTACATTTCTACATTAAACATTACATTCCTTTGTGTAAAAACAATTCACAATCAAATGTTTTTCAATATTTTCAATAGTTAGATTATGTCTCCTATCCGTTAGTAGCGATTTGTACGCTGAAAATCTTCGTTCGACGTCAACTGATGTGATTGGTGCATGTTTTAAAACATTTACAACTGCCAGATTTAAATTGGTTTCAACATCAAAATCGCCACGGAACATTTGGTTTGCTTATTTTACTTATTACTTGTCCTGTTTTTCCACGAACTTTCTGAGGTTTTTCCTTAAATTCATCAACCAAATGAAGAGACTCTTGTAACGGGAGTGATTCAGTTTCCAGAATAACAATAGTTTTATGAAAAAAGTCCTAATGTGATTTAATCAAGCAAAGTTCATCGTGCAGTGAATTATTTTCTAAAGTTGATTTGCACTTTGAAATTACGCCAATATTTTCCTGTTCAAAACTTAAAATAAGTTCTTTAGTAGGAACAACATTTTCTGCATACAAACTGGCAGCTTTCAACCATGTTCCCCATCTTGTGATTATAGGTGGCAAAGGAGTCTTAAGTCATTTTTCTTTGTAACACTGAATCTTCAGAGGAGATTTTAAAAATATTTTCTTGACGTTACTAATCAAACTAATAACTATAGGAAATGAATTTCTAATATTTTCCGCCACTTTGTTTAAACCGTGTGCTAAACACATCACATGAATTAAATTGGAATATAATACTTTAAGTTGTTGACCAGTTTTGACTATATATGACGCAGCATCGGACAGCATGAGCACAATTTTATTAGTTGGAACAATGTCGGGAAGGAAAATATTCCTGAAAGTTTCATTAATAAACTTAACCATGGTTACATGTTTAGTTTTTCGATTTGCTTACACGAAATCAAATAGGATTTACCAGGATTTACCAGGAATGTTTGCCATATAGCGTCCACAAGTATCTGTGGTTTCATCGACTATAAAATATGTAAAACTTTTATCTATAGGTTACTGGATTTCATTAATTACGTCCTTGCATACATTTGTAACGTGATTTTTCCTTAAAGTACTTTCGTCAGGTACAGTACTTTTGCAACACTTTTGCAAAAACATTTTAAAATTTAGATTTTGTAACTTATAAAGTGGGATATTAGCAGAAAGCAAAGCTTTGGTTAATTTCGAATTAAATCCTTGTTCATTCTGATTTTTTGGAGATGAAGATGAACCTGCTAGTGACTGACCTACAGACATTTGCACTAATTTTGATTGTCTCATTTTTTTCTAACTTTCGTTTATGAAGGTCAGTCGAGAGATGTTGAATAGTTTGGGATCTTTTCTCACATGGAATCTAGAAAAGAAGAAAATTATAGTAGAAAATGTATACCCTTTTAGATATAATATAAGAAAATGATTTTGAAATTGTATGGCCGACTAGAATTTGCAAAATAAATATGTAATTTGAAGTAAATAAATAAAATAAAATTGTTTTCTAAAATTATCACTTTACCATTTTACCGCACGCTTTGCAGAATACTTTTTCTTGGTTCAAAAGTAATTCTGGAACGATATTGATCCAGAAGGCTACTAAATCGCATTGGCATTTTTGGATAACACTCGGTAACACTTCACTTTTTCAGTGTTTGTAAATTTTTTAATGATAAGGGCTGAACCAGATAAATCCCTTACCTAATTATTTTTAACCAGTCAGAACTTCCCTTTATTTGTTTAATTTCCGATTTTTTCAAACGGAAAAATATGTCAAATAATTTGAAATGTGTTAAAATATTCGAAATATGTGATGAAAATATGTACAATTAAATTAGTGCTAACCGCTTTTATTTACCCTAATTCGTGTAGATCTTAAAGCGTTAAATTGTACTGATGATAGTTATCGATCTGCAAAAACATATAATCCGGTCTCTGGTTATGGTATACATACCATACCTACAATTTATTTTCCGATATATTAAAGATGCAGATATTTATTACAGTGAATATATTTAAATCATCAGTCATTGTCTATCGATTTTCATCAGAAAGGTCCCTTTTCTATGTTAAAAGTTTGATCCTACGCTATTGCGGAAATTCGAAATATTTATTTAAACAATATCGCTAGTATTGATGTGATATGTTTTAAATATACGACAACTACTTTATATAAAATATCCGATAGTTGTTTTAAGCATTGTCTACTTAATTAGCCGAATTAGCGAGCTATTTGGTATTATTGACGAGTATTTGAATAGGAGTCACCGATTACACAAGAGCACCTACAATAAATTCTTCCTTCTTTGTGTAACTTATCCTATAAACAATCATGTTAGAAACGCCCCTTTATCCGTTTTTTGTTAAATACTTTAACATATTTTACTTTCTATAATTTTCATTTGGTTGTTCATCATTTTATTTCATGGTACAACTTATTTATATTTATTATTTGGCAACGTAAACAGCCATTTATCAGCAGCAGTGAAGACAGTGGGTTTTATATACATATATTTCTTTAATTTTGTGTGGTATCCTGTTTATAACAATTACAATTCCTGGAAACTGTTATTAAATCTTCAGTCACATTGGTCAAATTAAATTAAATTTAAACTGCGTTAGTATCTTTTAATGTTATTAATCTTAAAAAAATGTTATAAATGAAATAGACGTTATATTCATGATTAAGCTATTATGAGTATGCTGATAAATACTAACATACTTTTCTTGAAACATCAGCGTTTGTTGATCTATATCCTATAAATATAGAACGTTCTAGAATACTTATAAAAGTAGTCCAGTGCCTACTTATAATTTCACAACTCTACGGTTGCTATGCGTAATACATCGGTAGCATTACATTGCACTTTTACGTTTATTTTTGGAACTGGGAATTAATACAACGTAATTCCGTATAGCCCTACTTTTAGCAACATAGTTTATATAATTAGAAATGAAGTTGTAATTGATTTGTGTAGTTAGCTAATATATGGATACATACATACATATATACATACAAGAACGATACAAATATGTATTTAGTAGATACAGCAGGTTTCTATTGATTGAAAACTTTCAATCAGATGTATTTAAAAACGCAGTATTATAGAATGCTCCAAACGGTTTCAATAGTATGGAGAAGGAACCAAAATTACCTTACAAACATAGCGCCACCCGTAAATAGTAACCTCCCGTATGTAATACATCCTTAAAGAGTTCCTGAAAATGACTTTCCTTAATGCCATATAAGCATAATTTTGAATAAGTAATTATAGTTGACTCACAATCAGTAATAAGGTGTAGGGATGATTCTGAGCCATTTAATTCTATTATAGAACACCAGAGAATTGTTATAGATTTATTACTACATTATAAAAGACTTTATTTAATAAATTATTCAAAATGTCCACAACTCTTTTCTAAACTGCAGTAAAATTAAAAATTATTTTGAAACTCCATGCGAAGATACTCCAATGAAGCCCTCAGAATTGAACGCCCATCTCAAATGATACTGTTACGTACAGCTCCCGCAATATAAGTTGGCGAGTGGTGGGGATGTGCCGCAAACGTATTTAGGACACGTACCTCCCACCTGTCTGATTCAGATAGATTTCATAGGAATTACCATTACGTTGCAGGACGAATGATAGGCAATCTATCCCTCCTCTACCTGCGCGAACTCACTCGCACCCTTCGCCAACTTATATTGCGAGAGCTGTAGACCCTTAAATAATTTCGGTGAGGTTTTAGAAATGTATCAAGAGGAAATAATCCAGAGGGCCCACATCTGGCGATCTTATTAGCCGGTCTATAAGATTACCTTTGCCAATCCATTGATGAGGGAATATGTAGCCTAGAAACTATTGAACGGGTACTGTATTTTAATTAACTCTCCTTTCTTCTTTCTGACATGAAGCTCCCATCGCAGCTTTGCGTCTAGTGTCATGCCCAAATATTTGGCTTGGTTTGAGTAGGGTATTTGTTGACCATTGATATTTATTGGTATTAGTTCTATTTTTTTGTTTGTGAAATCTACATGGACTGATTTAATTTCATTTAATTTTATCTTCCATTTTTTTGTCCATCTTTGTACTCGATTAATAGCTGTTTGCATTTTTTCAGTTGATTCTGTGTTATTGTGTCCTACTGGTATTATGACCTTATCATCTGTAAATGTGGCTATTATATTATTTGCTAGTTGTGGAAGGTCACAAGTGTGTAACAGGTGTAAGACTGGTCCTAATATACTTCCTTGTGGAACTCCCGTTTCACTTCAGAATAAACTTCTTTCTGCTTTTTCTGAAGACTCTCTCTGAAATATATGATTGTAGTATTTCTGGATACTGTTCTGGGAGGTATGACTTGAGCTTATGGATTAATCCTCTGTGCCAAACTTTATGAAATGCTTGGGACACATCTAGAAAGGCTTTGGAACAAACTTTTTTTCTTTGAGGCTCTTCTCAATGATACTTGCTTATTCTCTAAATTTGATTAATGGTGGCGTGCTTATTTCTAAATCCAATTGATGTGTTGGTATTAACTCTTTTTTCCAATAATATGTTTTAGTCTCTTGAGCAGTTATTTTTATAATAATTTTGAAATAACAGGTAACAGTGATATGGGCCTATATGATATCGCTTCATGAGGGGTTTACCAGGCTTTAGTATCATAACTACTTCCTCGATTTTTCACAAGCTTGCGACATATCTTAATCTAAAGGAAGCATTTATTACATTTGTTTTCAATTTTACTATGACTTTCCTAGGCAGATTTCTCAGTATTTCTCCAGTTATTAAATCAAACCCTGGAGATTTCTTTTGGATTGATATTTTCCTTAATTTCTTTGATTATCTCTCTTGGAGAGGTATGCTATATACTTCCTTTATCTTGTTGTACAATAAGTGTTGAGGTTTTGGTTACGTTTTTATCTCGTCAACGTGATCTTGATCTCAATATTTTGTAACATATTGTACATATGCACATCGTTAATGCTTGATTAATGAAATTATAATTGATTGATGTTATTCTAGTTTAGACATTGGGTGAAACTACATATGGAGGTATGTAAATAACTTTGATGTTTTGATTTTGTATGTCTTATAATATATATTAATATTGTATGTCTGAAAGAGGGGAATAACGTAACGATCGCTGACAACAAAATAATCATCGATGAACGGGAATATAAGTGGTACTTCCAGGATGGAGCACTGAAATATCTGCTACATCCTCTAGCACAAAAAACTAGCAACTAAGAGGAAAGACGTAAAGAAACGAAGAGGACCCAGGCAATGAGTAAGAACATGAAAGTGTGAATACATAGGAAAAATGAAGAAAGGACGGTGACAGAAAAGAACATGGTTGAGGATATGCATGATAAGATAACCGAAAGTTATTTAAGTAAAGTAGGTCTAGGGAACGCGAATATAAAAATACTAGGTATAACTAAAACCAAACAGAACAATGAAATTAAGAGATGGACATGTAATGGGTTAGGGACGGGTTGAAGTAAAGAAAAAGAGGGCGATCTAATAGGCTTCAAATACATAAACGAAAGAATTCTAAAATTGAAAATAATGATTGAGTCAGAGAAATGGTACTTTGTGGTAGTATATGCTCCAAATGATAATGAAAGTGTAGAAAAAGACAAAATTTTATGAAGGACTGCAACAATAAATATATATCACAGAAAATGGTAATGTGATAATATGGGTGACCTAAATGGGTGAGTTGGACGAAAGAATAAGGGGCTGGAAAATTTTTACATAACACAAAAAAACAAAATAACATTCTTTTTTGTTACATAAAGTTTTTCTACTGTTGTTTACTAATTTGGGTGCACTGATTTCAAATCTAACCTCACATTTCTTGTAGCAGCTCTAGTTAGTGAGATACAGGTACCGTCTTAAATTTACATAAGTAGTCGATAGTTTCTATCAATAGCGGTGTAACTTAACTAGTTCCTTTATAAATTTCAGTATGTCTTCCTCAAGAAGGACGTGTTCAAATAATCCTGATTGTTTTTGTGTTATTTGTGGAGAATATATGTTCCAAAAATTTCGTTTAAATGTGTCGGACTTTGTGAAAAAGGCATACTTGGACTACTTTGGGTTTCCGTTGCCGTCAAACGCTAAACCTTGGATACCAAGTTTGGTATGTAAAACATGTGTTGAATCTTTGCGACTGTGGGCAAACAAAAAGACCCACTTTTAAGTACAAAGCTCCTATGATTTGGCGTGAACCATCCAACCATCATGACGACTGTTATTTCTGTGTAACGAAAATCATAGGAATGAACCATAAAAATTGCTCTAAGTGGATATATCCAAACTTAAAATCTGCCATAAGACCAGTCTTGAGTATTAGTGACACATCAATACCACAGCACCCATGTACATCTTCGCAAAATTCAGACGAGTGCAGCGGACAAACCGAAAACGACAGTGGTAGCGACAGTGATTTTGATTGCTACGGTAGTCCCCGACCACTAAATCAAGATGATCTAAATGACTGCATCAGGGACCTTGGACTTTCTAAAACGGCATCAGAAATTTTAGCTTCCCGATTGAAAGAAAGAAATTTGTTGACCAGAGGAACGAAGATATCGTACTACCGTAACAGGGAAAAGGATTTACTTCCTTTCTTTACTCAAAAAGATAATTTTGTGTTTTGTACTGATATTCCGGGCCTAATTAATGCAATGGGATTAAAAGAGTATAATCCAAATCAGTGGCGGTTGTTCATTGATTCGTCAAAACGAAGTTTGAAATGTGTACTTTTACATAATGGTAACAAACTTGGTTCCTTACCTATTGCTCATTCTACAAAGGTTAAAGAAGAATATCCTACAATATCTTTAGTTCTCGACAAAATCAAGTACAAGGAACATAACTGGGTTTTATGTGTTGATTTGAAAATGGTAAATTTTCTCCTGGGCCAGTAAAGTGGCTACACAAAATATCCCTGTTTCCTATGCTTATGGGACAGCCGAGCGAAAGCTTAGCACTGAACAAAAAGAGACTGGCCTTCTAGGGAGGCTTTGATTCCCGGTAAGCAAAATGTAATTAATGTTCCACTAGTATCCAGAGACCGAATTATATTGCCTCCTTTGCATATAAAACTGGGGTTGATAAAACAGTTCGTAAAAGCTCTTAACAAAGATGGCGAATGTTTCAAATACATTGTAAAAGTGTTTCCAAAATTGAGTAGTGAGAAAATCAAAGGTGGTATTTTCGATGGCCCACAAATCAAGAAGTTGATAGATGATAAAATTTTCATCAACCATATGACAGCTGTCGAGAAATGTGCATGGGAAGAGTTTGTTTGGGTAGTGAGGAATTTTTTGGACAATAGGAAATGTGACGGCTACATTCAGCACGTTGAACAGTTGCTGATACACTTCCAGCGGCTTGGATGTAACACGAGTATTAAGCTTCACTACCTTCACAGCCATCTAGACTATTTTCCTGAAAATCTCGGTGACCTAAGCGAGGAACAAGGAGAGCGCTTTCACCAGGATATTCGCACTATGGAGGAGAGGTATCGGGGGCACTGGAATGAACATATGATGGCTGATTATTGTTGGAGCATTCAAAATAGTACTCATATAACATCTCACTCTAGAAAATCCAAAAAAAGGAAATTTTATTCAGAATAAATATATTTAATAAATTTTTTAAACTTAAACTATGTGCATTTTCAATGAAAAATCCTGTCACTTCATAACTCCAAAATTAGAGCTGCTACATGAAAACGGCATATATTTTTGAAATCAGCGTGGAAAAACTATTCAGATTCATGTAAAAATCTCATGCAACAGACATGCTGTTTTCCAGTGTAATCTAAAAAATGAACTTCAAGCACAGGGAAATACACACAATTACAAGAGAAGAGCCAAACAAAAGAGGGAATTCGATAATAGATTATTATATAGTGAAAGATGTGAAAGTAAAGAGAGGACAAGAGACAAGCAATAATCATTATTTGGTTGGATTAGAACGTGGAAATGAAAAATAACAAAAAATCAAACGAGAGAAAAATAGTTAACAAACAGATAGAAACACAAATTGAAGAACGTAAACATAAAAGAGAAATAGCGAACTGAATTAAATAAGATTGAATAGAGTGAGTACGCTGACATAGAAACAAAATGGAATAATTTAAAAGAAGAAATAAATGAAGTAGCAGAAATAATATGTGGAACAACTAGGATAGAAAACAGGAAGCTAGAAGGCACAACATGACGAAACAAAATAATTCAGACACAGAAGTTAAAGAAAAGAAGCAAGCATGGAATAAGTAATTAACAATAAGAAAAGCTGAACATTATGAGAGACGTAAAGTATTCAAAGATCTAGTCAAAAGAGCTAAACTCAAGGCTCGTTAGGAAAAAGTTCGGTGAAAAACTGGCAAAGCCGTACCCAGAGAATCAAGAACTATTTTATGGAATGCAAAAACAAATTACAAACAAAAGAAAACAACCATGCAAAAGAATATAAAAGACAAAATTGGAGGTAACACAAAAAGAAAGAATAATGAACAGATGACAAGAACATTTCGAAGATTTATTGAAGAAACAAAAGCGTCAAGAAAATAAACATAAGCTACAAATAGATACACAAGACCGGCGAGCACTAGAACAGAAAAGTGAGGAAAATAATACATATATCAGAAGAGTAACTAGACAAAACAATACAATAAATCAAACTCGGAAAAGCTTCAGGACAGATGAGATAACTGGGGAAATAATTAAATTCCTAACAAAGAAAGCTGTAAGAATAGAGATAAAGAGAATTGTAGTAACTTTAGGGGAATGATCTTAACAAGTGCAGTAGGAAAATTATATATAACAAACAAGATTAAGAGAAAAAGTAGAACTGGAGGGAAGTCAGACGGGCGTCAGAAAAGAAAGAGGAATACAAGATCAAATCTTTATACTAAATCAACTAAGCAAGAAAGCAAACAAGTGGAAATATTTGTACGAAGCAAAAGAGAATGGAAAACGAAGAAGAGGAAGACTAAGAATGGGGAAGTGAAGAGAGCAGCGGAGCAGAAAAGATTAAAGTGGGAAGATATACCAAGATTGGCACAGAATAGAAACAACTAGAGAGAAATATGGGGAAAATCAACATAACTATACTTCCACTCAGCCGATGCCGAAAAGCACATAACTCAAGGATTAGGATAAGTTAAGATGTTTGCAATAGTGGTAGTATTTCAAATGAAGATGTGAATTACTTTTCTTTAGTATCATAGCTCGGTAATCTATTATTGTATGTTCCTAATAGTTTTAACATGATATATATATATATATATATATATATATATATATATACTAAAATTGGGATGGCCACCGAAAATAATTTTAGAATTAAATTAATTTAATACTCAAGAGAATTGTTATTATTTTAAGTATAAGACATCGCTGTACTGGAAATTAATGTAGAAATTAAAAATAGAAATGATGTTATGTGTTTATCAGCTAGCGTATGCGTCACGGGTGATAATAGTAATAACTTATAATTTCATAAGTATCAGTATACACGGTAAAGCAATTACAGTGCGTCAAATATAGGAATGCGCGTACAGTCAGGTGCAAATTGTACAATTGGCACAATTGTTAAAAAATATTGGGGTCATGGTTACATGGTTACATGGTTTTTCAGCCGTCAACGTGTCCTTGATTTCAATATTTAACATATTGTACACATGTACGTGGTTAATGCTTGATATTGACAATTTTTTTTACTACAATGTAACATTATGATTAAGTGATGTCGCTCTAGTTCAGACATTAAGTGAAATTACGTACATATGCTAAATAATTTTGACTTTTTGATTTTATTTTAATATTGTTACATTCCCTTCTATTAAGGTGTTCATGTGTTATTATTGAAATTTATCAATAGCATTAGAGCAAATTGATTAGTAACCTTGTACGTAGTCTAAATATGAAATTTTCTTATTATTTCAAGCGTAATCACGTTTCAAAACATTTCGTCATCACGAACTTAATTTCGTTATAAACCAGACGATAAAAATAGAAATGATCTGGTTCTGTTCTCACTATCAGCCAGGTTTTTTTGTTACAGCATACAAGCAGTGCGGTCTAGCAACTTATAGTTTTATAATGTGCAAGTCAGTAATTGATTCTGTATTACGATTATTACTTATTTCCAGAATTGTGACCAAGAATATGTGTGTGTTATTGAGTGCATGAAGAAGTTCGTTATTTCTGTGAATAATTTCTAACATGTATAATCTAGAATCTAGACTCTGTAATCGTCTGCGGAATCTATCTATGCAAATTTACCGCAAAATGAACTTCCATTGCTATCAAAAGAGCAAGGTAGTTTATTCCACGTTGAGTCATAAGAAGACCCCTTATCGGCTATTGACCGTCTACTTAGGTCGTCTTTTTCCTGACGCCTTATATCGTATATTTTAGACTCTATGTGAAATAAATGAATATGAAAATACTACTAAGAAAACATCCCCAAGCCGGAAATTGAAAAATCATCTAAATTTTGAACGGTGCTGTCAGCCCCTTAAATCAAATTTGGGCCGATAAGAAAATGGTTTCAAAGAGAATAAAAAGCATTTCATGTCTACATTTTATAAGGAAAATTCTCTTGTTTCAGGATTAAATAACTAAAAGTCAACTAATTACTGCGTTAAAAGGAGGAGAGGCTTTTCACTAATCAGATTGGAGTTAAAAGTATTACGATAAAACATAAAAGTTATTTTTGATTGAGTTTCCTTGGGTATTCATAGGATATCCATAATCTAAAGTTTGTCTCACGTTGGGCGCCAAAAATGTCAATCCTTCAAGGGAGTCAAGGTGGATAAAATCCGTCTGGCGAGTTAGACTAAGTTAGACTAACCTCATTTTATTGTTATTTGTCTAAATGAAGGATAAAAATAACAAAAAGAGTTTACAATATGCCTCGAACTCGTATTCGTACCACTAATTTTACGTATACATGTTTGTGGCATTTCTGTATTTATGTATTATTATTCCTATAAGAACGAAAAATTACGTATTTAACGTTCCCGTAAAGATATCCAATATCAATGTGTAACTTTACAACTTCCTTCGACCTTTGTTTACACGTCACAGCTATTTCCATACTCTGCTCTACTCGACTCTCTTATTTTTGTAAAGCATAGATATAAAGGTTATAAATTTTGTATTATAATTTATATTATCTTTCTCTTCTTTACACATAAAGAAAGGATATAACAGTTCAAGGAAGTTGCAGGTAATACGGATGTCAATCTTTAAATATATATATGGTATATATATATATATATATATATATAATGTAAACCAATTTGGAAAGATTTTTCAAGGTAAAATTCAAAGCTACGGGAAAAAGGAATGAGGGGAAGTTGACAAACTTCTGCAGTTAGACCAATAGTGTATCGAAGTAAATAAGTCGTTCGGCGTCTAAAATTAACTAACCGGCTAGACCACTTTTCGGCAAGCCCATAGAAATTGCAAAATTTAATTAGAATACATCATTTCATACAGCATCGCAACAATCGATCAAAGCGGCAAGAGGTTTAATGAACAACGTATTGTCTACATAGCAGATTTAAGTTCAAAAATTTCTTTTTGTTCCCATTCATCAAAACAAAATTAGTATCTATTTTTAACACTTATAGAGGTTGAGGGAGCATTTACAGATCACGCTTTTGGAATACCATCTTCAAAATGGAAGAATGCGCCCGGAAAATATTCACTTATATATACTCATTCAACGCCAATGAGTAAGATGAAAGACTAGAATTTTCTGTATATATCAGATTTTAAATTCATCTTCAATAATGCTATGGGCTTGGTGTCGTTGTGGAACTGATTATGTTAGAAATGCACTAGAGACCACTGTTATATAATATAAAAACACAAACAATAATTCAATTAGATGTATAAGTATATACTAATTTAATTGAATACAGAAAGCACTGTACATATATGTAAATAGTTGTTTCTATGTGTTGTAATTTGATTAAACTCGTCACTCGTACTGATAATGATAAATTATGGACAACGCAACAACGCTGAGTATACAGCTACTCGTAAAAAAGAGAGTGCTGGTAATTTTAAATTCTTTTTCTTTCTTTGTGTGTTGAACATGTAGACATTGATAACGTTTTGAGTAAAAATGGACAAGTAGTGTAACAATCTAGAGTTTGACATGTTTAAGTTTGGAGCAAGCAAACTTGGACTAGGGCAAGCTGTAGGTATATTGGTACAATTTCTTTTCAATGCGGCGGTATTTAAAACAATTGACATAGAAGTCTGCACACAAGGCTCTCATTGCTGTATTCCACACCGATAATATAAGAGTCGACCTTTGATGTTAATGGGAAGTAATTCACTTGCGGTGGAACATAATAATTCGTACTTATTTTGAAGGTTTTAGTCAACCTTCAGTGTTGCTTTGTTGGTTTTGTTTAATTAGTAACAAGGTCTGCATCTTTTCTTGCCAAATTTGCCTTAACCTACGATTTACGTTCCAACAGCCTGGGTCCAAAACGTAAACAAGATCGCGCCGCTTTCGAGCGATTCAACGATTCGGCAAATCAGTCCTAAGTTGTACCAAACGCGCACGACTTACGGAATGTAAATACATGTTTAAGATATACCAGGTCTAGTAGTATGAAACCGGAATTTTTTGTAAAAATAAAACGATTGTTATTCAAAAGTGATAAAAATATTTTATTCAAAATAACTTCCAGTGGATTGTACACATTTTTCCCACCTCTCCGGCAATTTATGGATGCCTTGCCAAAAACTTTTCTTCTTTCGAAGCGAACCAATTATCAAGCCATTTTTGTACATTTTCGTACGAATTGAAGCGTTGGTTAACGAGAGCGTGACCCATCGATGCGAATAAGTGATAGTCGGATGGAGCCAAGTGTGGGGAATAAGCCGCATGCGGTAGTAATTCCCAGTTGAACGATTCAGTTGTTTCCCTGGCCGGTTTTGCTGTATGAGATGGGGCGTTATCATGCAGCAAAACACTTCGTGCTGCCTTTTTGCATATTCCGGTCGCTTTTCAGTTATTGCTCGGCTTAAATTTATCATTTGCTGTTGGTAGCGTTGAGTGTTGACGGTTTGACCAGGTTTCAGCAGCTCATAATAAATAACACCCTTTTGGTCCCACCAAATACAGAGCATCGTCTTCTTTCCAGAGCGATTCGGTCTTCCAGTTCATGTCGATGGTTCGGTTGGATTCAGCCATGATCTACGACGCTTAGGATTTTCAAAATAAATCCATTTTTCATCACCTGTCACGATTCGATGGAGAAATGATTTTCTATTGAACCGGTTAAGCAGCATTTCACAGGTGATTCTTCGGTTTTCTTGCTGTTTTTCGTTCAATTCATGCGGAACCCATTTTCCCACTTTTTGAATTTTTCCCATAGCTTTTAAACGATTGCAGATAGCTTTCTGCGATACATTTAATTGATCCGCGAGTTCTTGTTGAGTTTGAGCATCGTCTTCATCCAATAAGGCTTGTAACTCTTTGTCTTCAAACTTTTTGGTGGTTTTCCACGTTCTTTGTTAGTAACCTCAAAATCACCACTTTCGAATCTTTTGAACCACTCGAAGCACTGTGTTTTACCGAGAGCATGTTCACCGTATGCTTCTACAAGCATTCTATGCGACTCTGCAGCAGTTTTCTTTAAATGGTAACAAAAACTTAATGCTGTCCGCAAATCGTAGTTATTAGGCTCGAAACTTGACACGTTTGAGGTTATAAAAAATATACTAGTGTACGGAACATGGGTTAATGTTTGTTGAGACTCTTCGTCAGCTGTTAGAAGAAGACGATGGCTATGTAACAGGGTCTTATGGTGATTAAACAGAACGCTGGCACCATCTATAGGGAAATTCCGGTTTCATATTACTAGACCTGGTACCTGGTTTAATTCTGTGGAATATTTGATAAGTCATTACAACCTGATGTAATAATAAAGGTTTATTATCAATCACTAATATATAACATTTATCTACAATTCCTGAATAAATTAGCAATGCACGTAATTAGCATTTATACGACGTGACCAAGAATAACATGTAACTGATTATGATACAAAGAGATAATAAGAATCTATCACAAACTTGGTCTGTGCTGTTTGCGGTGGGGCAAATTACAAACCACGACCGTCGCACCATGGGCCATGATGCTCGTGATGTTTTTATTTGGCCCGATTATTGTACCAGGGGCCATGCCCGTAACATTTATATTTGGCCCGACCGATAGTTTGGTCCGAATACAAGACCAACTGTCTCACACGTAGTTGTTGGTTAAGAGTTTAACATTGTTTAACGTTATTCCGTTGTACTCACTTGTTCTCCTTTCTATGGTGTTCCTGATATCCTTTTACGAGTAGATCTTTTAATATGCATCTTTTCCTCGTCCATTGTGCATGCATCATACTCCATCTTTCTCCACCTTTAAATATGCATCCCACTCCTTCAAATTTTTATATTGTCGATAATAAATAGGGTCGGCAAAGCAACGGCGGCCTCTGATACCGTATATTCGTAGCTGCAGCGAAGATAGCAGTCGTTCGTATATAGTCATATACCACCGGAATTTGCCAACATGCAGTTGCCGTCGATATACGAGCATATACGAACTAATGTTATTTTCACTGCAGCTACGAATATACGGTATCAGAAGCCGCCGTTGCGGCAAAGATTGTCCAATCCGTGTGCTACATATGAGAGCAATTGTCGGCTTGTCTTATATACACATTTCCAAATTACCATAACTACGAGGGCCATCCAGTAAATAAGTTTCCCTATTTTTTTCTGCGAACGAAACGTTGTAAAAATTAGTTAGTAGTGTAAGAAATGGTGACTGCGTGGATGCGTTGGAAGCGCGTGACCTTCCACATCACGTTATTCGTACGCGCAAGTCCGTAGCGCTTCAGTTGCCATGGAGCTACCACTGGTGAACGTGTCCACGTGCGAACTCCGTTCTGTAATTCGTTTTTTCACGGTTGACTACCTGCCCCCAAGCACTACGGTTAACGCTGCGAGGTACATGACAATGCTCGCCCCCACGCAGCTCGAACGACCCAAACGTTGCTGAAAAACTTCAAATGGGAAATTTTCGCACATCCACCTTATTCTCCGGATCTTGCCCCAAGCGACTTCCATCTCTTTCCAGCACTCAAGTTGCACCTTGGAGGCAAGCACTTTGCGAATAATGATGAAGTGAAGGCGGAGGCGAACCACTGGCTACGAAGACAGGACACAGCTTGGTACAACAGTGGTATCAAAAAATTGCTACAACGGTACCAAAAATGTTTGGACAGAAATGGTGATTATGTAGAGAAGTAGTCTATGAGTTGTATAATGAAAATAAAATAACTGCATAATTATAAATAATGTTGTTTATTGGTTAAAAAATAGGGAAACTTATTTACTGGATGGCCCTCGTATTACTTCGATGAATATGTAGGCTACTAATATCTCATAACCTCAATGTAGGTACATATGAATCAGACTTAACGCATTATAATAATTATTATATAATTTATATAAGAATATACGAGAGTGGACTGAAAAGTTTTGAATCTCAAGATGAAGGTAGCATTACTAGTCTTCTCTACTCCAGTTAGTACTGTAGTAGTTTTACATGTTTTCAGAGGTGCGTCTGAAAATTTAGTTGTGGGATAGTCGTTTATGTAATTCTTGCATTTAAAAGGCAATACGCCAACTCAAATTAAGACCGAGTCACGACGAGCGTCACTTGCGACTCTGAAAAGATGGTCGGCTGGATTTGGATGTGTTCGTACGGGCGTGACTGACGATGGACGTTCCGGATGACCAACAATCGCGACGACCACCAATAGCATTGAAAAAATCTATAAAATGGTACTTAATGACCAGCAAATCAAAATCCATGAAGAATTGAACATGAGGAAATTGACAACGCTCGCGAATTCTCGCATCAAAAGCGCGTTCGAATGAACATTTGCAAGGCTCTATTGGAGCGATTTATGCGAAACGAGAAGGATCTTTTACATTAAATGCTGAAAAGACTTGGATCCACCACTACACCCCGAGACAAAGAGACAGTCGAAGCAATGGATTGCAAAGGGCGAACCTGTTCCAAGGAAGGAGAAAACACTTTCACCGGCCATAGTCGCAACTATTTTTTGGTATAGTCATGGCATTGTGGTCATCGACTATTTTGGAAGACGTAACACATTAACGGGGAAGTACTGCGCATTATTACTTTACCAGCTGAAGGCAGAAGTTGCAAAAAGCCGGCTGCATTTGGACAAGAAGAAAGTGTCCATCAAAACAGCGCATCGTCTCACACATCGGCAGTGCCCATGGCCAAAATTCAGGAGTGTCGGTTTGAATTGATTCACCAGATCTAGAAGAATAGAGATTTTCTTCGAATGAGGGGGTTATACAATCCATAAATATGCAATTGCAGAGTAAGACGCCAACTACTATTTCGATGGGTTAAAGCCGTTTGAGCACCACTGGACTAGGCGTATCAATTTAAAAGGAGACTATGAAAAATGAAATTGTGTTTGACGGGAAAAGAATTGTTTCTATGTTAGGCTCAAACCTCTTCAGCCCGCCCTCGTATATATAGTACATTATTATAAACTATTAACTGCGAAAAAGTCAACGAACCTATCGGAGTTCTTGTTTTTATCGGTAATTTCTCTTGAGTGCATCTAAGTTTTAAACCAATCCTACTTACTTTTCACTAACTCCAGGACTGTCTTCGGTTTCCATTGTTTAATTTTCTTGTCCTTGTTTTTATTGCAGACCGTTCACTCTATTCGTGTAACATATGTATCCATAACAATGGAATGACTAAATAAAACTTATCACCTTCTAAGATAAGCAGGTCATGCTTTCACAAGATTTGAATATTTCCTTATATTACCTAATGTTAGAAATTGTATTTATTGTAGATAATTTAAACTCTAAAAATGGAATGATAATTTAACAAAGGAATATAGTTGTAATGGTAACCTTAAGGGTGTTTGGTACCTTTTTTCAAGATCGGTTAAACTTATTTTTTTTTATTGGTTCCAAAACTATTTTGAAAATTGTATATGTGACCTTCAAAAGTAGTGTGTGTAACGACAAAATACTAGTCTTTTACAATGTTAAGAGCTTCTGCAGCTTTAATTTTTCTACAATCACAACTGAAGAACCAGTAAGCTTACAGGCTCAAAATTTTGCATACCGTGTATTCGTTACAATAGCTACGACTTGTCATCGAGCCTTTTCTAAATTCCTTGTTTGTTGTTGAATTTAACCTCAATTAAGGAATAGAAAAATGGCCATGGGCTTACCATCATTTTTGGACTTGAAGAAAGTAACGATAATAAAGGAATTTACAAAAAAGCTCGATGACAAGTCGTAGATATCGTAACGAATACATTGTATGCAAAATTTCGAGCCCGTAAAATTGCTGGTTCTTCACTTGTGATCGCAGAAAAATTAAAGCTGTAGAAGCTCTTAACGTTGTAAAAACTAGTATTTTATCGTTACACACACTACTTTTAAAGGTCAAATACACCATTTTCAAGATAGTTTTCGAACCAATAAAAAAATTAAGTTTAACCGATCTTGAAGAAAAGTACCAAACACCCTTAAGACGGATCGCTAATTCAATTCGACGTCTCATGTAGTATCTTTAGGCGCAAGCTTGTATACAATTTTCAAATTTGTTATGAACTATGTACAAACGTATATGCAAGTATTTAACCTGCCAATCCGGCGAGACGTATTACGAGCAAAAAGAAAAGTCGTACTTGGGCGAAACGTAATGATTAGCGTTGCTCAATTTGCGCCAACAATATTACAACTATCTCATACAATTGTACTAGAATAGCAACATTGCGCTATATATTGCTACCATATTATATTTCAAAAGCCATTTTCTGTTTGTATATTTGTTCAAATACATTTTCTGGGGATTCAATACCCACTAGAAAATTTTAAACCACTATTACCTCTTCCTTGGAAGGTAATAAAAACCCAAATTGACAAATATCGTTATAGTCCAAATGTTCGTTTGAAGTGAATTTATAAGCAAACTGTTTTTACTAAACCGCTGTTGCAGTTTGATTAATATTATGTCGATTACTTCATAAAACGCAGATTTTAAATCTAAGGTAGAAGAAAAGTGTTCAGTTGATTCCATTACAATGGTTAAATTTAGAACTACATATTTTCCTCCGTTTTGGATTTTGTTGTTCTTCTGGTTCGTGCATCAAATTTAAATTGATAAAAGTTTATTCGTATTTATCGTCATTTCTGAAACATCTGATTGTGTTAATTACTGATTTCACTAATTTGGCAGGTATGTTTTTCAAGCTTGTAAGATTTGTCGGCTGACTCTAAAGTTTGCAATATTTTTCGCATAAAAGGGTACAAAACCTAAACTGGTGTGTTATAGTAACTGCATATAATCCTACATCTTCAGTCACTGTGTTACCTTCAAAACCTTTGTCAGACTTGATTTTTCCAAATAAATACGAATTGGTCATTAGTCAAAAATGAATTGCATATTCTAAGCTGGTGAAGTGATTCCAGAATACACTAAATATCATCCCGCATATAAATCATCTGTAGTATCCTTTACTAAGAAATAAATACACGTGTAGAAAAGTAGGCGACCGTAATTATTATGACAGTAGTTAGAAATAACGTCAATGTAGAGTCATGTAATCATTAATGCACTTGTAACGTTTATATTAATAAAACGAACGAAATCAATACATAAGCTGATTTAAAGTTCACAGTTTGGTGCCGAAACCCGGGAGGTTTGCAGAGAAAACGACGTAAAGTAACGTAAAAGAAACGAAAGCATAATGGATTTAGCCCTACGAAAAACGTATCGGTCGCAGCTAACGAAACTGGTAAATAGCGTGAGTGACCTGTTAAACACGAATCAACTTGAAATAAAGGAAATACCAGTGTTAATTGCCAAGATCAGTTCACTAGAATTAAAATTAACGGAATTGAATCGGAGAGTAGCAGATACTTTCGAGGAAACTCAAGTCGAAGGGGAATGCGAAACAATATTTGAATATGAACAAATTGCGGTTGAAGCTAAAGCGAGATTGGAGCAACGAGCGGTGTCTGAAGCTAGAGAATCGACAAACACAGCTGATAACGTACCAAGAGGCAGCCAGGAGCTGATGTTAGAAAGTAACGCGGGTAATCGACAAAATACACACATAGAACGAACGGTAAGGTTACCTAAAATAGAGTTAATCAAATTCAACGGTGACAAAGCATTGTGGCCAGCCTTTTGGGAACAATATAGTGTCGCAATTCATAAAAACGATAACCTAGATGAATCGACAAAATATACCTATTTAAAATCTGTGATAATCGGACGCGCCGCAACAACAATTGCCGGTTTAACACAAAGCGAAGTATCTTATAACGACGCCATTAACCTTTTAAAAAACGAATACGCGAACACTGATAGCATTATAAACAATTACATACAGCAATTAATTGCAATAAACCCCATAAAACACGAAAAAGACACTAATTTGTTAAGAAATCTCTTTACAAAGGCGTCTACAATAACACGATCTTTAATTTCGTTGGGAGTAACGGCTAATCAGTATGGTTTAATGGTAAAATCTATTATATTTAATGCGTTACCATACAATTTAAGAGTCGCGTATAATAAAGAGAAAATAAGAGGATGCAACTCATTTAACGAAAATATTTCTGTAAACGGTTCTACTCAAAATAATAATATTGATTATGATAAAGAAATACAAGATCTATTGCATTTCCTAAAAATAGAACTTGATTCCGTGGAACTAGCTCAGATCAAGGAAGAAAGCGATTACAGAGACAAACGTATTTGTGAAACTCGTAAGCAACAGACATATATGTGCACCGCGGCCGGTTTATTCACTAATGCAAGGAATTACTGTTTCTTTTGCGAAAGAAATTCCCACGAAGCTAAAGACTGTAGAAGTTCAATAACGATAAGCGAGAAGAAAGACATTTTAAGAAAAAACAATTGTTGCTTCAGATGTCTAAAGAGAAATCATAATTCGAAGTTCTGCAAAACAAAAATTTCTTGTTCTAAATGTAAAAGGAGACATGCTACAACGATGTGCGAACCACGAATAACAAAAACCGAAAATAACGTACAACGAACGGAAAAATTAAGTACAACTGAAAACAAAATTATCTCTAACGCTGGTTCATCAACACAAAAAGAAAGCGCTACGAACTTATTTACGAACGGTCGTATCGATGGCATTTACTTGCAAACCGCGTACGCGAAAATAGTAAGAAACGGGGCAAGGGACAAAATATTAGCTCGTGTAATAATTGACGGTGGTAGCCAATTAACTTTTATAAAGGAAATCTTATCGAGACGAATAGGATTACCGATAATCGGAACATACAAAATTTCGATTATGCCTTTCGGAAGTAAAAATAATACACCCGCCAAACTATGTAACCGAGTTAAACTAAATTTGAAAAGTCAATACGATAATGAAATTATAGAAGTCAGTGCCGTAGAAGTACCGGAAATTTGTTTCGAATCTTTGAAAACACCTTCGCCAGAGGATTCAATAATTCAAAACTTCGCGGCAGAACATCAATTAGCTGACAAAAATATAACTCCACTATCCACGCCTGATGGAATTGGATTACTTATTGGTGCTGATCATTATTGGAAGTTGGTAACAGGTGAAATCCAGAGAATTACCGAAGAGTTGACAGCAGTAAACACCAAACTCGGGTGGACATTACACGGTTCGGGTGCCGCGAGTGAAACTTATGACTTTTAGTGACGACTACGTTAACCGCCCAAATAACGTGCGAAGACAATCATTTACAACGGTTTTGGGACTTAGAAACAATCGGAATAGTCGCTAACGAAAAGAGTGTAGATAATTTTACGGAAAGTTTTATAGAAAATAGCATAAAGTTAAAGCAGGGACGATACGAGGTATCTTTACCATGGAAAGTGGACAAATTGGACTCGAACTATCAAAGTGCAGTTTCGCGTGTAAAAACATTAACGTCTAAATTAATCAACAAAGGAAAACTGAACGAATACGATAAAACAATACGCGAATATCTAAGGAATGATTGTGCGGAAGTAGTACCGGTCGAGAAGAATTCCGACAAAACCTATTATTTACCGCATCATCCAGTGTATCGAGACGATAAAGAGACTACAAAAGTGAGGGTAGTGTTCGATGCCTCTGCCCATGCGCCAGGGTTCCCTTCATTAAACGATGTGCTAATGAGTGGAGACAATTTAGTACCAGACTTGGTGCGTGTTTTGATGAACTTCAGAGTTGGTTCTATTGGAGTAACGGCTGATATTGAAAAGGCGTTCCTACAAATATCCCTGAGCGAAGAAGATAGAGATTCACATCGATTTCTATGGTATGAAGAGCCAATAGAAGACAACATCCTATCAACAACGAACTTGCCGCAGCTTTGTGAATACAGAATGAAGCGAGTTACATTTGGAGTGACCACCAGTCCATTCATATTAGCAGTGATCCGGAAGAAGCATTTATCGGAACAAACAGATGAGCTAAAGAACACAGCCAAAAAATTGTCCAACGCATTTTACGTTGATGACTTAGTTATTGCTGAAGATTCATTTGGGAATGCTCTGCAGCTCTACCATGAATCCAGAAAAATATTGAAATCAGCGAATATGAACATACGGAATTGGTGCACTAACGATGTTAATCTAATGAAACACTTTCGACATGATGAAAAAACAGTTTTTCCCCTAAATCGAAGGAAGGTGTTCGGAATTGTATGGCACACATATTCAGATGAAATATCTGTCGATATGAAATCAATTCTAAATGAAAGCGAGAAAATACCGACGACACGCAATGTTCTTCAAAAAATAGCAAGGATATTTGATCCCATCGGTATTTTAGCCCCATACACCATAAGCGCAAAGATACTTCTACAACGTATTTGGAAAGAGAAGTTTGAATGGGATCAAATAATATCAATGGATTTGTAAGTAGAATGGAACAAATGGTGCAAGGAACTTGCAGAAGCAGACGAAATAAGAGTGCCAAGGAGCTTAGTAGCAAGCCGAGAAGAAAAAGTCCAATTACATATCTTTGCAGACGCAAGTCCACATGCTTATGGTGCAGTCGCATTTGTTAAACATAGAGATACAAGCAGATTTTTAATAGCAAAAAATAGAGTATCTCCGATCTCACAAAACGGTAAAAGTGAGCTTACGCTTCCAAGACTAGAACTAACTGCAGCCTTATGCGCTGCCAGACTATACCATTATATAAGGCAAAACAGCTCCTTAAGTATAAAACGAACGGTACTGTGGTCAGACTCCAAAATTGCGTTAAGTTGGATAAGAGGACGATCCACTAAATGGAAGCCATATGTACAAAATCAAGTGGACGAAATTCGACATTTCAACCCAGAGAACTGGAGATACTGCCCAGGAAAGGATAATCCAGCGGATCTAGTTACGAGGGGAATTACCATAAAGAAGCTCACAGAAATAACCTTTTGGTTTGAAGGACCATCATGGCTGAAGGAACCACCAGACAGATGGCCACAAGATGAAGAAAATTTGATGACACATGAGGACAAATTAATTTCCAGAACAGTTCTCGTCACCTCAGACACAAAACAAAAACGGGAGCCATTGCTGTGCTTAGATCGTTTTTCGAGCATTGAAAGAGTGTACCGTATAACCGCCTATATAAGAAGATTTATACATAACGCACGACGACCTAACGACAAAACAACGAACGAGCTAAACGTGTACGAATTATACCAAGCAGAGATGTTTTGGATAAGGTTTATTCAAGAAACGGAATTTTCAGAAGAAATAACAGCGCTATCAGCCGATAACCCGATAAGTTCAAAATCAGCGATAATATCACTAAACCCATTTTTGGATGAGGATGGTATTCTACGACTAGGTGGAAGACTCACTGAAGCCGACTTATCGTATCAAACCAGACACCCCATAATATTGCCTAAGAAAACGACACTCACTGATAGGATAATATTCAGCGAACATAAAAAGATACTGCATGGAGGTATCAACGCAACGCTAGCGGCTATCAGAAAAAGCACTGGATTCTCCACGCCCGTCAACGAATCAAAACTGTTCTTGGAGGATGCCTGAGATGTCGAAAACTTAAGAGTAAGCCAGGAAATCAACCCTTTGCACCAGTACCAGCGAACCGACTGCAAACAGCTAATCCTTTCAAGATAACTGGTGTGGATTTTGCTGGTCCTTTGTATGTCGTCACGGGCAATGGGAAAGAAAAGGTATATATAATGCTGTTAACGTGTGCAGTAATTAGAGCAGTACATCTGGAGTTGGTTCCAGACCTAACAACGGAGAGCTGTATTCGAGCATTACGAAGGTTCATTGCACGTAGGGGAATACCTGAAGTGATTTACTCTGATAATGCCAAAACATTCCATAGAACATCTCAAGAATTGGAGACATTATTTGCCCTATTACGAAGCAGTCCAGTGCAAGAAATTTCCATAAAACAACGATTTGCATGGAAATTTATGGTTGAACGTGCCGCTTGGTGGGGTGGCTTTTGGGAACGCATGGTTAAAATTGTCAAGGATACCCTTAAAATTACTCTTGGAAAGACGAGCGTTAATTTCGATGAACTTCAAACAATCTTGACCGAAGTTGAAGCATGCGTTAATGCTCGCCCGCTTACCTACATTGATAATGATGCAGATAATCTACTCGTTTTGTCGCACTTCTTGATTGGTTCCGCACACTCAGGACTTACGATTGATATGAGAGAACCAGAATTGACTAGGCAAGAAGTTTTGAAAAAGTGGAAGACCAGAGAAAAGCTGTCGACAAAATTTTGGAATCGATGGAGTTTAGATTATTTACAACAATTACGATCGTACCATCATACAGTTGGAACAAAGGTAGGAAACTTCACAAAAGGTGACGTGGCTTTACTGCACGATCAGGCAATGCCTCGACTTCTCTGGAAGCTCGTGCGGATAATAAACGTTTTTCTTGGGCGAGATGGAAAAATAGGTGCGTGCGAAGTTCAAACGAGCAAAGGAGTACATCTAAAGAGACCAATTCAATTGCTCTACCCTCTAGAGCTTAAATCATTTCGGCCGGGGGAGGATGTAGAAAAGTAGGCGACCGTAATTATTATGACAGTAGTTAGAAATAACGTCAATGTAGAGTTATGTAATCATTAATGCACTTGTAACGTTTATATTAATAAAACGAACGAAATCAATACATAAGCTGATTTAAAGTTCACAACACGGAAGCCGTTTTCACTATGCTTTATTTCCATAACATTATGTATTACATCTGTATTCTAGGGATCAGCCATAACTGACATAAGTTCTACCGCTCAATGCGCACGCCCCGGTCCAATAGAGTTGCGCGGGTTATTTAAACTTACACTAAACACTCCAAAAACGTCTATGCGGGTTCATAAAGACCATCCATATTATAAAACCATTCTCGTAGATCAAAACTAAATAAGCCGAAATAAATCTGTATAGATACAAAAAAAAATATTTTAATACAAAATACACAGAATTAGCAAACGAGCTCGTAATAAGGAAATATTAGCCGTGGGTAAATCTATCTCTATAAAGGTTTTAGTAGTAGTTTTAAATGCTGAAAACGTCCAAATGCCAACAAACAAATCTAAAAGCATAGAAATATTTCTCTCTGGTACACATTATTCTTTGACAACGTGAATCTGGTATTTAAAACAAATATACAAATTTTAAATGCCCCCATTCGCCACCCCCTGACTACAGCCCTGTCGTCTGCTTTTATTTGGTCGACACGGAGATATTTTCTAGTCAATTCGAGCCGAAATAGGCACGAGGGCAGTTCGAATCTCTTTGTACCCACGATTAGTTCCCATGTGACTGTGTAAGGCTTGAATGTTCCTGTGTGTACAGTGATGATCAAATAACCCGGGCAAGGAAAATTAATTTCGCATAAGTGCCTAAGTTGCATTTTCGCAATAGAATTTTTCGTACCCTTTCAATTTTAAGATTATTAGATACATGCATTGCTTTAACTTGCATGCAGCAATGCAGATCATTACACACCCTTCGTAACAGTTAGAACTTCAGTAGCAGCCTCACTTTACTCCGTTGAATGTACACTCTACACTACCGCTCACGGAAGTTCGTACAAAACAAGAAGAAGAAGAAGAAACAAGAGAAACGAGCATTTATTCTTCAACTTATGTAATAATGTTAACCTTATCTTCATTAACAAATCCTCTTTTTGACTTTAGGACTTGTGCTGCAATTCTCGCTATCCTGTCAATTAATTTAAGATATTCCACAACTGTTGTTGATGTCGAACGCTTAACTATGCATCTATCAACTTCTGCCCATAACAATTCTTTCTGTTAGGGGTAGTTTGTACATAACTTTGAATTGGTTTGGGGTGGTTGTTCAAAACCAATCAATCGAACTCCTGACTGAATTGCGTTTTCTTCTAATATGTTTGTTTCTTTTTCCGTAGTAACTGTTTCCATAACAGCCATTCGTCAGTCCCAATTCTTTTAACCGACGTTTCACTGTGGTCACAAAAACTTTTTCGTTTCAGTGTCTACTAAATCCTGCTGCAATTACTGTTAGCTTTCTATTACGTTTACTATTTAATGTAATTCTTATATCTTCGGCCTTAGTCCTAGATGGTCCAGCGCGATCGCAATCTTGTACACCACGAGATGTGTCAAATTGGTGAAGAGTAGTACATGCTGTTGATTTAGATCTTCTTAACTTTTCAACAATTCTTCTTCCTGAGTACCGTACCCCATGTAATGTTATAATATGAGATCGCTTTGAAACATCTACAGACTTTCCACGAGACCTTTTACAACTTATATAAACAAAAACAGAGACAACCTTCAACTTCAACAACATCAATACACTTATTCTTACAGTGACAATGTCTTGAAAACCGATGCATCCTTTAAAATTTATGTAGGTACATATATGATCCATAAATCTAATGTATCCATGCTTCACTAACTCTTGTATCGAAAAAAAATCCATAAGCATATTTCAACTAACAACGATTTCTTATTTCTATTTAAGGTCACGGGAATCACGTTTAGCATGATCTTGCTCGAATACAGATCATCCACAATGACAACTGCACAACTGATGTGTTGAATTTTAGATTTTCTTGTATTTTAGTACTAGTTTAATTTCGGTGTGCTATATTTATTAGCTCTTTTCTATATTTTTACAGAATTTCACCAGCCAACAATGTTCTAATTTAGTACGAGTTATGGAAACTTTAATTTCGAATCGAATGGAGCAGATGATTTCCAATGTTACTGACAAAATAAAATCCGCAACAACATATCCATTATTTTCAAGGTACGAGATTTCTACCACTATTTTATTCTCTAACACTTACAACCATTTCTCAATAACGAAATTTCATAGAAACAACACATATGTTTTTTTTTGGGAGGCCTGTCAATTTTAAAAGTTCACTAAAGTTTGCTAAAGCGCTTACCACAGCTTGTTTCTTCATTTCTTGTCATTACTAAACATGCTTCGTAATCGTCTAATATGATTCCAAATTTTATGAAAAGATGATTTAAAAACTTTTACCTTATACCTATACACCTTCTAAGTCTTGTCAATTTCTTCATATATCTACATATAATTTTTTGATGATTATTGCGTTTTGGTATTTAATTTTCCTAAATTGTTGCTGTTAATGCAAGCTTTGTATCTTTTGGTATCTTTTCTTCTTTCTCAGCTGTTTTATAAATTTTCAAATGTGAGTTCTTCCGTACAAGCTTCAAAATCTCTGGTGTTATTCAATTATTTTATAGCTTTGTCGAAATTTTCTTTGTTTCGTTTATGTGGTCCTATCGTGTTGCGTCCTATGATCTTTGCTACTCTACTAATTTTAACCAATAACTGTTTTTCTCCATTTCTTTAAAACATTTTGTTTATTCTTCCACTATGTACTGTTGAAGTTTTTGTGCGCATCTTTCATTTCTCATTCTCCATTATTATACCCCCTTTCTATTTGCACATTGGTTTGTGGAATAACGGCTTAGTTTGTTTCGGTCGTCCTCTTATGTCCCTACTTTGTCTCTTCATTCTATATACTCTCTTTGTGAGTTTATCTTCTTTCATGGCCTCATACATGGGCCATCTACTTTAGCTATCCCTAGACGATTGTCTTGAATAAATTCCATGCTTAATCCTTGTCAAAATGTGTTATTCCTTATTTTATCCTTTCTGGCTTTACCATGAATTCTGTTTAGGAACATTATTTCTATCGAATTTATTTTTGCTGTGGGACATATCATTACTGGTCTAATCATCTTGTTTCTATTTTGTTTCTTCCGTTTTCCTAAAACGGTGGATTTTATAGATGTCTCCTACTGTTCTGATTTCTGCATTTATTTCGTTATCTAATTTTGAATTTTCTTCAATGACCGTTCTCAAATACTTGTAGCTTGCAACTTGTTCAATCGTCTACCCCTTTGGTTTTATATGGTATGTCCTGTTATCTCTAGCTATAATTATGGTGCTTGTTTTATTTATGTTTATTCTCGTATTGGTTTTCTTTAGTTCTTGATTTAGGGCTGAGGTTCCCTAAGTGGGCGCAATAGAGAGTAAACAAGGGCGCCGCGAAGCACTGCTGAGAACGCGAGTAGACATAACGGAATATTCTAGAATGAACATTTATAAACGGCTTTGAAGCGAATGGAACTTTCTAGATCATCCAGACTAGATCGCTTCTAAATTTCAGGGGATTTAAATTATACTTCTTCTCAGTCTATTAGCGTGGCCTTGTCATTAGCGAATATCAGCTTAGCTACATTTGTTTCATTCATTGTCTTTCTCTTTTACTGTCTTATCTTATGCTGTTGCGTGCTAATCTTGTTTTCTGTAATAAATTTTCTTCACTCACCATTGTCTAATCTGACGTAATATACATGATCTTTATACATATATTGCTTTTCTAACAGCAATTTGTTTTTATGTTTTTATGTCCTCCACATATATTTTCCCTAGTTATCCTGTCGAAAGAACCTTTCTAACAGCGCAGAAAGGGTTCATGTACGCAGAAGAGAACCATCGTTTTATCCTTTACAAGATGAGAAGAGGTCATCCCATATAACTTCCCCAAACTTGAGTGCTGGTGAAAACTCTTAAACCCTGAGAGGGTTTAAACGTCCTTGCCCTTGGTCTGGTGGTAACCCAAGTATTGGACTTGTGCATAGTAAAGATTGCCTGAGTTCTCTAGTTGATGGTGTTGAGCCTCTATAGCTTCCATAGCAAATGTACAAGTATTATTTGTTATCTCTAATTCAATTAGCTGATCATGCAGTTTGCGATGTTTCAAAAGGAAACCCAAAGATTTTCAAATCGGCTGCATTCATACCAGGTTTATTATTACCAAGCAGATATAAGAAGCACATGTCAGGGTTAATAGATTATACGTATTCACATAACTGTTCTGCGTATTTTTAGACACTTTTTTTTAACAAATTAGGGAGGATGGGTCATACACATTTAAGTTGACGTGGTTATTCGTGTTACCAAGCGTTTATGGATTTGTTGTATTTTTTTGTTTATCTGTGCTATAATTGGAACTGGTAAGGAAATGCAGAGCACAATCAACGGAAATATTTCTACTGGTATTTATACCACAAGATTTTACAAAGTAATTAACTAAAAGCAGTAAGTACTATTATAACTATTTTTTTATCATTTAGGTTGCCATATATATTTCCATCACATTTTTATGGCTTGTTTTGTTAATAACCGCAGTTTTATATTTTATATATATACCTATAGTTGTTGTATGTGGTGCGCTAAATAAAGGAAAACTTACGGATCGCTACCTGGATAAACCGGTGAGTATTTTTTAAATACTAAACATTAATTCATTAACATCTGATCTCTGTTAGTACTGGAATAATCAGACTTGGATGATGCACAATCTAAGAAAGTATGCTATTCTAAAATCACCAACGACAATTACAACGTTTTTGGAAAAGTGCAGTCAAAACGAAACGTTTATAAAAGCGCTCAACTTAGAAATAGTAAACCTGCTGTGTATTTTTATGTTACAGCTCCGTAGTCGTACTGTTTCAGAATATCAACGAAACGAAGTTAAGGGACTTGTTAGAAACATCAAAGAAGCAGTATTCGGATATATTTGCAAAGCAGACCTTCGCGAATTTTAAGAAAATTTTTAGAACTATGAATCACATTGATTATAATTATTTTGATATTAATATTATACAACAGGTGAAATGTAGCTTTCGCTGCTAAGATATCCTTTTCACCAATTGTTTTTTGCAATTAGATTGGGAACGGTATCCACAAAGCTGACAAATATATCGAAAGCTTACAAATACAATTTGCAACTCAAAATTTAACCAAAAGCATTCGAAGAGGATATAATCAATATTCAAAAGGTACTATTGGAGACAGCGTATTTTACGGGGTTTTTAATAAAGTCAGGCATTCTTTTAAAGCAATGTATGGTAAGTCTCACTTTTCTCAATCATTTTATTTATAGTTATTTCTATTTTTAAGAATAACATAATAGTCAGTGCTTACTTCAATTTGAAAAGTAGGTCGACCTTATTTGTTTACAAATTATGTGATATTCATTGTGGGTTAAAAAAAAACGTGAAGATCTTTGATAATCCCTTGATTTTTTGTTTATTTATGGGATGGTAATTTAAAATGATCATACGTACATTAACTTGGATATCCTAGTAGTTATAATCAAAGAAAGACATTTTTAATTCCTTTAAGGTACTTATTTATTTCCTATGTTTTCTGTATCTTGTCACAACGTTTCTAACTTTTTGGATACCAATAATAAATGAAATTAGGAAAATTGGAAAATTTATTAACTAAGGCTACTTCTTGCTCACAGTTACGGTGTTAGTATGTGTTTATTAACCTCCTAAGCTTTTTTGTATAATACGTACCACAATTTTTAAATTCCCGGTTGTATATTGAACTGAAGAAATTTGACTACAGACAAATAGTATGTTATATTTTTGTTCTAGGATTATCGTGTAATCTAGTCATCGTTTGAATGTTAAACTTATGTTTGTTATACGTACATGCATATTTAATAGACATATACAGTACTTCCCCGGATTGAGTTTACAATAGGTATGATTGACCAAAAATTTTCGAATTGGAATTTCATATTTTGGGATTTCGCCCTGCTTGGTGTGAAACTTACTTTTGCAGCGACGAAGGTAATAATTTAATTGAAAATTTCTTATATATATATTTTTGTTTTTGTGCTCATTAACCCATCTCAAGGTATGATTGTAGTTTCAATTGCAGATTTGTTTCTTTAAAGTCAGGCTGACACAAAGTTGACAGAAAACGAAGTTGAAAATGAAGTTGACACAAAAGGGAACTAACCAATATTGCATTTTATTAAAGTAGGCCGACCATTCTGAAAATTTGTATAACGACATAGCTTTTCATTCTGAACAACTTTTCTTAGTAATACTTTGGCGCACTGTGAACGGAGAAGGTAGTTTACCTAGAACAACAATAGGATTTGCTCAGCTGTAAAGGCCTACTTGACTTTAAAAAATCGAACGTAAACTAAAAATAAGTTTCACACCAAGCAGGGCGGAATCCCAAAATATGAAATTCCAATTCGAAAAATTTTGGTCAACCATACCTATTGTAAACTCAATCCGGGGACATACTGTATACCCTAATACTTTAATTAATTACTGTTATCTATGTCTACTGTAAAACAAAAAACTTTCTAAATCGAAGGATATTTCCGTAATAGACAGTGTTTAGGAAATGGAGAGTGTATAATACTGTTGCCTGTAAGGCCGAGTTTAGACAATGTTTTCTTTTAGTTGTTTCTTAGTTAAAGTCAATTGCGAAAATTTCTATTTAGTTCGTTTAGTTGAATGTTTGCGAGAAAATGGTTCTGTTAATAACGAAAAAACTGGAAGGCGCAGTTGTTGGTTATTGTAATATTCACAACATTCTTCGAAAGGATCTCTAAATGCATTCCTGTAGATTATAAATGTATCAAGAATTATTACCTTTTGATTACAATAAGAAACTTCAATATTGTGAATGGTTTAATCAAAATTTATATGACAACTTATTTGATTTGACATGTTACTTAGATGAAGCTTGATCTCATTTAAGAAGTTGTAAATTCTCAGAATATACGTATGTGGAGCGTTAATGATCCTCATTAATTTCAAGAAACTCCTTTGCATCATGTTAAAATTGTCGTTTGATTAATGTTTAGAAGACGAACTATTGGCCCAATATTTCTCGAACACAGTATGAATGATAATCGAAACCTCATTTTGAATGTTTTCATTGACGACGAATCCTAGTACCGTTACCTCCAACAAGATTTTGCTTGTCTTCTTGTGTATTTATATGTATGCCACCTGAGAGAATTTTTTCAAGGCAGATTAATTAGTACGGTGCGTTGTCCACCATGATCCTTTGTTTAATCCCTTTCGGCTTTTCTTATTGCCATATTAAAAATTCTGTGTTTAAAACTCCAGTGCATACTATAGATGACCTAAAAAGCAACCTTAGAAAACTTTGTGAGTGAATTAACACGAAATATAATAAGATTAATAAGTAATAATTAGAGTTTGTTAAAAAGGAGGATGACGTGCTACCATTAAGTAATGTAAATCGGACTAACGTTACCAGTCCTCCGAATTTTATTATTTAATGATAAGTTGTCATTGAATAATAAAATTCGGACGAGTGATACCATCAATCCGATTTGCACTACTTAATGATAACACGTCATCCACATTTTTAACAAACTCTAGTAATAATGTACCATACTTCAGCTCCTTGTTTTGGGCGGATATGATTTCAGAGTTATTCTGAATTTTATATATAGTGTCATATACCGTATCCATTTATTTATCTTTTTCCTTTCAATTTAGATAAAGCAAATTATGAAAAATTTGGAAGAATATTGAAAAAATCAAAACTGGAATATTGACTAATTGTAAGATGCAAATAGAGCATTCTTTTTGAATACCGTTTACAATCTTGGTGTAATTTGCGAAAATTGTAATCTCCCATATTTACCTACATTTTAATTTGTTCCACTGGGTTTCACGAAAATAGTGTTCCTACAGTCCTACTCCTTTTATTAACCTTTTAATGTCAAGTGTTGCTTATAGGCAACATTGTATATTTTCGGTCATAGTTGTTCGCGAAAGTTTTCCATAGAAATAATACTACTCCGTAATACTGTAACTAATTTTCGACTGGCGCCCAATTAGTCTGGTACGCAATTACTTTCTAGGCTTTCAAGAAATTTTCTATTGCTAATCCTACATTAATGCCATAGTCATAAGTCTGAGTGCATTGTAATAGCCGGTGACGGAATTTCACCTATTTGCTCACCTTGTCTGTTTTCTATGTAATGAGTCAAGGCCCTTAAAATTTGTAATAGCTTCACGTCACGTCAATTCATAATGTATTTTTAATTATCGCCTGATTACCCCTTCTTGTAAGGGTATAAAGCCCAGTCTATGATAATTAAAGTAAGTTTCAAGTTTCTGTTCGGAGTTTCTGTTAGAGTTCCCCGAGAATATTATTCTCAATATTCTACCCCATCCGACGCTGAAAGGCATAAGGATTGACGAGAAGAAGAAGAAGAATATTCTACCCCTTTCAATTCTGTGCAGTTAGTTGTAAAACAGTTTAGTTTAGTAAATATGTTGAAACCCCACGTTCGCGGCTTTTATTCACCATTACTCTCGCGGCCTTACAACCCGCGATTTAGCAGAAGTATCAAACTCCAGCGCGCAATTCTCTACAATAGTTCCTATAGTTTTTGTTATTTTTGCTAACGGTCTTTTTCAACAGAGCATGTGTGAGCATTTGTTAGTAAAGCTATATTTTTAACAGCTTTACAAATGTTCATTTGCGAGCTAGTTGTAGTGGTGTTCAGACGTGCGCAAAAAGTGTAAAAAGTTAAAAAATTAAAATAAAAACTAAATACGCAAGAATTTTTTTATAAAATGTGAATTTTATAATAAATAACAGGTAAGAAGATGAAATAAGGTTTGCAAAACTTAAAGAAAACTTATTTTATGTCAGGAATTTCATGAACACAATGTTGCTTATAGACAACATTTGTCCATAATAGCAATAATTTTTGTTATGTTTTTTGTTAGAAATGCGTCCAAAAGGTCTCACAGAATCAGAAATGAAACAAATAATCGATTTCGATTGGAATAATTGCGCTGAAAAAGAAAGGCATTTTAGCAGCAGCAACAATTCGAAGCAATCGAATGAAAAACTGTTGCCTCATCAATGAAAAGGAGCTCATGAGAGGTCGTGGATCATATGATTTTAAGTTTGAGGCAGCACATAATTTAGTTGCCTGCCGCTGGTTCGATAACAAAAGGGTTCAACTAGTCGCAAATTATATTCCTGAAAATCCAGTTTCAGAATCCAAACGCTGGTGTCATAAACAAAAGAATTATATGAATATATCTAGACCAGCTATTGTCGAGTGTTACAACAAGCAAATGGGAGGAGTAGACCTGGCTGATATGTTGTTAGAGTTGTATAAAATCAACCACCGTTCTAAGAAATGGTACATGCGAATTGTATACTGGTGCTTCAGCACAGCAGTAGTCAATAGCTGCTTATTGTAAGGAAGATACCTAAAAATCAAAACGGAAGAACGAAACATATGTCATTGTTGAATTTTCAATTGATGATAGCAAACGAGCTTCTACATGCGTCTGATATTATGCCAGTAAACCAACACAAAAGAGGTCGTTCATCGGCAATCCTTTGAAGCATATCAGATTCACCGTCACCAGCACCACCATCGTCTCCACCACCATCTAACATTTCATATGTTTCATCACAAAGCTCATCGTCGGCAGCAAAACGATCAGAACCCCCAAAATCCATGCGTAATGATCAAGCCGGTCATTGGGTTGAATGGGGAGGAAGAGGAAGGTGTAGATTATGCCATGCCGGTATTCCAAAATCAAAATGTTCAAAATGTAAGGTACACTTATGTTGTAACCCACAAAAATTATTTTGTTTCATATCACACATGAAATATATTAAAAATATATAATATATATAATAACAATATATAATAAAAATAACATAAAATATCAATATTCGTTTGTGTTTTAAAATGTACCACCATGGCTCAATGTTGCTTATAAGTAACATCTCATAACGATAAAACCAGAAGTGCTAGAGGCTTGAAATTGATATCAGTTCATATTTAAGGTTCAACCAATAACCTAATATATTCAAAATATTTTTAACCACTCCCACATTAATTCTGACATCAAAGGGTTAACCTGAATTGACCCTTGACTTATATTTATATGTATGTGCGAGCTATATATTTCTGTTCAAATTCTTTGGCCTTAACTATTTTTATCTCAAATATATTTGAAACAGTTAAACTAGAAGTTTCCGCGCCGTAGTTTTCTTTGTTTCAAATGATATTGTTGGTAGGCGTGTTACATGTTTGATATGTGATCTTTCGTTTCTCCTGTGCATTAGTATTCTTAAATATTTAAATTCTTTCACTTTTTCAAAGCTGTACTGTTTTATTTAATCAATTCCTCTTTCGCTTCCTCTCTGTGCTATTGTCTTAAAAGTGTTTTCTAGGTCCTGTCGGTTTCTTGTAACAATACGTATATACAATATATTTATTGTCTTCAACTTCTTTTATTATCGCATCTGATGATATGAATAAGAATGCCGACAGCGAGTCCCCTCTGTTCTAGCCTCTTGTTCACTTCTATGCAATTGCATGTATCGTGTCCTAATATGATTGTTGCTTTTCATTGTGCCATTGTAATTTCAAGGAATTTTATAAGTTCCTTCGGAGTTTCTATTAATTCGAGGTCTTGGTTTATTATTTATAATTCTCATTATGTTTATAGTAATATGTGTATATCTATGTATGTCGTGTTCGTAATATTTTTGTCTGTAGTTTGCATCCATCGTTGATTTCGCTTTTCGGAAACCAGGCTGATAATATGTAAACTTTATATATTTTGTAAAACGTTCTTCTAATAGCGTTGTCAATACTTTATATACCACATTTAATAAAGTAACGTATCCGTAGCTGGTACAACTTGACATTTCCGTGTTTAGGAGAAGGCGGTATCAAGAGAGTAAATCTCACTCAAATGAAAGGAACGAACGAAAACACATAACACTTAGTTAGTTCTACTTTATTCCTGTATTAGGTCGTGAAGTGGCAAATACTTATGGCCAAAACTATATCTACATGATTATGCTCTGTTGTCTTAATGTTATAATCATCGATGAATTTATTTTTAAATTTCAGCGGTCTAAGGAGCTCTCAAACATCACTCACAATTCGTTGAGTTACGGTGGATATGATTATGTGTTATGTCTAGATTAGTATTTTGGTAATAACTTGGACATGTAAGCCGTTGCAGAACATGATTATCTGTTAGAATACTGTATCTATGAATTTCCGAATTCCATCTGTTATCATTAATTAACGTTACCACTAACATTCTTACATTGTTGACTATTTCAATTTTGTTTTTTGGCTTCCACATGTACAATTTTATCCATTCTTTCAAAACGTCGTATGCCTCTTCAACTGCAATTTTCGTGCGACTTGCAAGGTTATCATCAGCAAAAAATTATTGTATTAAATAAATATTGCATTTTGCGTATACCTATAAAAAGAAAATTATATTGCGTTCATTTTATCTAATTTGGAAAGTTTCAATATTATATCAATAGAAATATAGAAATACTCGATAAGGAAGAAATAAGAGAAGTAATCAGAAACTTAGACAACAAAATGAGAGAATGGGGGATCAGCAGAAATTGTAAAAGAAAGTAAGTTGCAGAAGTATATTGGTGGTATAATTAAAGAAATATGGATTCCTTCATTCAACGATGTAGCGTATACGGTGTTAGCAAAGCTGCTAGAAAAGAGATTGAAGATAGTATAGGAGACTATCAGTGTGGATTTAGACCCAATAGGTGTCCGTGATTGATCAAATGTTTACGGTAAAACAAATACTGAGCAAATCACATGAATATAATATGCTGCTCCACATCTTATTTATAGCTTTTCAATAGGCATATGTTTCTGTAAAAAGGACAGAAATCTTCGAAGTTTTGAACGATCTAGAAATACCCCCAAAAATAATTAGTCTGATACAAATGACACTTCAGAGAACAAACTGTAGAGTTGTTCTGGAAGGTAGAATGTGCGGAGTATTCAACGTTAATAAAGGGCTAACACAAGGAGACCCACTGTCGACGAAACAATTTGATACTCGAGAAAGTGCTTAGAATTAGTAGAACGCACACACAGGGAACTATCTGTCACCACAGAAAGCAGTATAAGAAATGAAAGACGTGTTCCGAAGATTTGAGGGCACGGCAAGAGAATATGGACTAAGAATTAATGAAAATAAAACTAAATACTTGTTGATGATTCTAATAAGACCGAAATCAGTATTCAGAATAACTCTGGTCAAACGTATGTTTTCTAAGCGGTAAAAAAATCATCTATTTGAGAGTAGTGGTTTCAAATGATGCAAATGAACAAGAAGATATACAATACAGACTTATAAAAGGCGGTAAGAAAGCAGGATCGTTGAATAAGATACTAAGAGCAAAGAACATCACAAGAAGAACAAAATTAATGCCATACAAGACTATTATTCAACCAACAGTGTTATATGCGTGCAAAATATGGACTCTCGCCCAATCCTGGAAAAGAAAATCGGGACTTGGGAAGACGACCGAATCAGGAACAAATGGAATTGTACGGGAAACCGAAAATCACTACAAAAGATAAAGTTTAGAGATTGAGACGTTTGGGCCATTTACATAGAATAGTATAATACATAAGCACTTAATTATAATATTAAAGTTATTACGCACGTTCATCTGTGAATTTGAGCGAGAAAGGATCGAGATGTAATACAGCAGATTAAAATGAGTGTGAAGTGCTTTCGAATCAAGGGTTAATTACCTTTACCATAATCTTTTCGATTTGTAATTGACCAACTCAATAGATAAGTATCGACGTGATGCCTTATCTAAGCACGTCTACTGTTGAAATTGTTTTTTCTACATTGCTTATCGGTGGGAAATACTCAGGAATTGAAAATTAAAACGCGACTAAGCAAATGCAAATAAACAAAGCGTTGCATACGTAATAATCTATATCATCTCTACGTGATTTAATTCTTTTCTTTAAGGCAAAATCCAAATAATTGAAAAGATACTGTATCTTACATCAGATATGTCAATCTTATGGGATAATTTTATTGACAATTCAAGTATTCGATGGAAGAATCTGATGTTATTGATAAGATGCGTAATGAGAAACCGAATGAGCACTAATATTCTTGCAGTTAAATTAAACCATTTAACTTATTGTTTAACTTAAAAGTTAATTTACTTTTGACTGTTACTCCGGAATGTCTAAGACATTATGAATTACAATCGGACAAAAACAATCTACTCATACATTTCAGTCTTCACTGGAGGTAGATCAGGCTGATATGATACAATATTCATTTCAATATGCATTAGCGATTTAAGAGGTCTAAAAATATATCACGGGCTATTCACTTACTACGTTTTCAGATGCTACCCTGTTTCGATTCTTATGAAGACATGAAGAAAAAGCTACTGCACAAACTTATTTCGATAATTGTCATCGCCATAATTTCGAATGGACGTTTCAATGGCTTAGTAGTTTGCAACTGTGGGTGGCATAATGTGTTTAGCACAAGTCAGTGAAATACCATATCACTCAATAAGTTCGTAGGATGACTAATAAAACAACAAATTTTAGTCAAAATTGGACTCATTAACATAGAGTGATACATTTTTTCCAACGCTTCCCTAACATTTTGATGTCCCTTTTCTAGAACGATTTATCTTTGGCCTCAAAGTACCTTTCAGTTTCGGCAATCACTTCTTCACTGAAGCCAAATCTCTTTCCCTCGAGCATTCTTTTAGGTCTGCAAACAGGTAGTAGTCCCTGGGAGCCAGGTCCAGAGAATATGCTGGATGAGAAAGCAATTTAAAGTGCAATTCGTGCAATTTTGCCATTGTTGCGATTGACTTGTGCCACGGTGCATTATCTTGGCAAAAGAGCATTCTTTTTCTTCATTTGGGATAGTTGTTTCGCAATTTCTTCCCTCTAACGCACCAATAACGCCATATAATATTCGCAATTGATGGTTGTTACTTTCTCAAGGTAATCGATGAATAAAATACCGTCCGCATTCCAAAATACGGAGGCCATAACCATATCAGCTGATATCTGCGTTTTTGGTCGCTTTGGACGGTTTTCATCTTTTGATATGGACTCAGCTGACTGCCGATTTGACTCTGGAGTGTAGTGATGGATCCATGTTTCATTCATTTTTTATTGGGCTAAAATAATTCCTAACAGTACTTTGAATTGTCGACGGGTTGTTGTTTTAGATCGAATGTGGGCAAACGTGGTACCAATTTCGAATACAGCTTTCTCATGCTCAAATATTCATGCGAAATGATAAATACACCGCCTTCTGATATCTTTAAGGCTGAGACCTTAAATATCTCATTCAACTTCAATTTACAATTGCCCAAACTATTTTGTGGAGTTTTTTTATGTTTTCTGGAGCAAACCACTTCTCTACCACGTCTATCGATAGAGCAAAGTTCGAACACTTGTCAAACCACTGCTTTGCTTGAACCGCATTTTTCAGAAGAAGAAGAAGTTCAGATTTTCCATTCTTTTAGAAATTAAAAAGGAAGCGTCACTAAAACCAGTGTAACTTGTGAACTAAATCATATTGTCATAAAATTTGAAACCGTATTTTTTAAAGTTTCTTCCTAAAAATCATATGGATTTGTCAATAGTGGGGCCATCTATATGTTATCCTACGAACTTATAGAGTGATATGTTAGGTATCCCAAATTTACGATCATGTTCGGCGAAGAAGAGTGTGTCAATTCAGTATTCAACTAATTTATATCGAAAATTGTATTGATTGGGCAAATTGCAATGTTTGGGATCATGGAAGTAAGAAGGAAACATTTACAATTAGTATATGACTATTTAAGTACAATTGCAATTTGAACGATGAAAGCTTCAATTGTATATATTTTTCTAAGGCCACTTGCGCGCCGCGGTCAGTCTTACGAAGGGTTTCACTTAATGGTATGAGACAGTAGCGCGCCAAATCTTCGCAACGACCGTAGGGCCACAGAACATTTGCGCGCCGCGGTCAACTTAATTTTAAGATGCACATGCCAGTAAGAATGAATTAAAAACAACAATGTTTGCAGCATATTACCGGGTCGCAGGTCTATTTAAATTTAAACACCACATGCATAGGAATGAATAAAAAACAACATTTATAGAATATACTATGTTTATTTATTTATTTCTTGAAATAATTAGAACTTACACTTTTTACGAAATGGAAGCGAGAAATACTTCCACTTCTATATAATTTAATTAAATTGGAAACATATTGCATTCGCTTCGTCGATTCACAGTTAGTAGATTTTTTGAATATTTACACGGTTAATTTTTACATAACTATTCACCTGTATATCCTTTAAAGCAGAAATAAATTTGAATATATCTGGGTGAGATTTATAAAAATAGGAGTTAAAAATGGCTATGAAAAGCCTCACAACAGTTGGTAGCCTTCTCAACAGTAGCAGCTAAAGACGCCCACAAATGTGGTGGAAACGTTGCGTTCCCCTGGATATAATTATCAACTAAATAATCCGCATATTTGCTTACTCTACTATCTTGAGGAATAACTGAATATAAATCTTCTACAAAACAGTCATCAACTTCCTCGCAATTTAAAAACAGTAACCCAAATGTCCGTCGCAACCAACAACCAATTTCGGATGTCATATCTTTATATTCGCAGACTAAACCTAAATTTTGGAGCTTTCGAAACCAAGCTTGAGTTAAATGAAATCTACAGCCAATTATTTTACTTGCAGGCCATACAGATGTTATACCTACATGAATAGACTGCTCAAAGTCACAAGTAATTTCTATAGGCCTAAAAACTAGCTCTATCCCTTGACAGTACTCAATTAACAATTTAAAAGCTAAAGAATACGCCGCACTTTCTTTATTTGGTAAGAGCATGAATACCACTGGCGTGTAATGACCATTTTTAAGTGAATGAATGGTAAATAACTGATAAAAAAACTTAGCACAGTAATCAACGTATATATTCTCGCAAGTGCATAGATGTTTCAAATTGGTTTCACACGAAAAGATGATGATATTAGCTTGAACATTATTAATTAAAAGGAAGTTTTCACCCATGTTCGTGATACAATTAATTGATTGTAACGCTTCATGGACGTCCTGCATTGACCGGGGCAACGGTGGTAGAACACTCCTTCTAGTTCTGTATATAGTTTTTCTTATGTTCTCGATATCGGTGGTTGTTACCTTATCACTTCAACCACCGTATAAAGCGCGATTTATCAATTTATTAGGCCGTTCTCATAAATCTTCCATTGCCTTTCGCTTTAGTCCATTTTGAATTTTCTGCAAAGATAAATATGTACATATCAGACATTGTAAGGTAACTACATTAATTTATTGATAAGTATAAAATAAAGTCCACTTATCCAGGACGTATTATTATGATTTACAGGTAAACTAGTTTCATTCTGTTAACAGAACATCTTCTTGAGAATTAATTACAAAATTAATAGTTTAAATACTTACTCTCAAGATTTAAATACGAATAAGTAGTTAATTAAAATGGGTAACTCACCCTTACATTTAATTTTTCAGGAGGCTCATAGTTATGCTCCTTATTAGTTTGTAATAAAATTTCTTCGGATTTATCTACAAGTAAAGATGCGGGGCAACCTCTTTTGGAACACTTGTAGGACACACCCAGGGCAGTATCCTTGTCTTTTCGAAATGTATGCTGCTTAACAATAAGCAGCTTCTTTCCTTTGGTACTCAACATCGCGTCCATAATGAAATTATAGAAAACAAAGTAATGCACATAAGCAGCAACCAACTAGCAATTGAAACTTTATTTAAGGGTAGGTTTAAATACTCACCAAGAATTAAATCATTTAAAAAAATCACCAATCACATGTACTAAATAGTAATTAGAATGCTCAAATGCATTTCACTATGAAGAAAGTTTTCTTTGAATAAAATCTAGGTAATAAAAAAGTCGTTAAGATAACGACCAATACTGATAATCCTCTTCGGCGCGCAAATGTCCTATACGGATTTAGGGCCATTTAAGTACCCCTTCATTACTTAGATAAGAGAACTTGACCGCGCGCGCAAATGACGATCACCTTTTCTAAGGCCATGCTGTAATAAGAAGACACCGATCATGAGAAGTTAATTGAATATGTCGTTATGATAAGTTAATTAAATGTGTTTATTTTTGTCATAATAACTATATATATATATATATATATATATATATATATCTGTGTGTATAAACAAACATTTTTTTAAAATTTGGGAACTATCAACAAAATAATTAACGACTAAGATTTCTTGATACATAGGATCTGTACAAAATTATACAACTGTTTTAATGTGGAACTGCATATTTATTAAAACAAACAGCAACTTATAGCAAAACATGTTTGCTGAAACCTTAACAATTCCGTTCACGGACTAGGGAAGACTCAAAAGAAAAACCTAGCCAAAGGTTTCCTTCTCATGAAATGTAAATGTCATTTTAATAAATTACTACATACGTTACTTAAATTCTGAACATCGGTTCTGAAATTTATGGTTTTAACATCTTTTTGTATATTTATTATCTCGTAAGTTAGTGTTTTTTTAGAACTATCAAAATCTATATCTAAAGCAAAGTAATGCTGTAAGTCTTTGTAATGTTTTGTTACTGAGGTCATTGCATCAAAATCATTTAAATAATACTTGTGATTATACAATCTTTTCTTTAGATGTTGTTTTGTAATATTCTTTGATTGAGTTTATTTATTTTAGATTTAGTGCTAGAGCTTTGTTACTATAATTTGGAATGGAAGTTATGTTTATATTATTTTTATTAAATCCTTTTTTATTTGTCCGCTTAAACGTTTCTTTTAAGGAACAGCATTATGACTTTTACTATCATTATCTTTAATACCTCTATTACGTAATTCTATTTTTTATTTCTTTGTAAAAATTATTTGGATAATTATTTTTATTTAACATTTGCCTAACTTTGTTTAGATTCTTTAAACTCTCTAAACTCTGGATTAGCTAATTTAACCGCTTGATCAACTAATCCCGTAACTACAATACAATAATTTGATGTAATTTAGAGGTTTCTGAAAAGTAATTTAGATGTCTACCTGTATTGATAGACTTTATATGCCAATTTGTTTTTACAATTTACAATTCCGTTATTCTGCATGACTACCGCGTTCAGAAAATTTAATGAAATGTTTGTTTATACATCATATGTATATGTAGTTATATTTCTACTCACGAAGGTTGTCCGAAAATATAGCTATCAACCCCAGACATGTTTGATTGACCTGAAAGTGGCAGAGAGGATATTTAATAATGTTACTCCCTCAATCTGCATGCGTTTTATAATTACACTTATTGTTATCGTTACTTTAGTAAACAGATACGGAATAAACTACGTAAATAATAAAAATAATTATTTATTGAAATACGAAATACGAAAGTGTTTGAACAAAAGGCTTTTCCAACAAAAAAAAGGAGAAAATCACTTGTAATAGTTATGCCCCTTTTACTTTAATAACACCAATAAATTGTATTGGCAGTGAGTTAACAAGTTCTTCGCAATTTTGCACAGAAAAAGACTTTATGTTTGTGTTGAACACATTGGGAAGACAAGTCTTTTATTGAAAATTGATATTGTATTCTTTCACAATACTATATATGATTCATTTCTATGTACTTGAGAACATATTTCCTTATTTAGTTTTTAACTTAAAGGCCCTTCAACCCGTAATTACTCCAAAAAAAGTGTTCGAACATATACTTGTTAAGGGTCGTATATACACATATCCAATAGGGTCATATTATCTAGTACTAACCAAAACTAATGTAGGCATTGAAAGTATTTATCCTATGCTGGAACCACAGCCTGAGTGACGTTCTTTTCATTCTACATTCTAATACCTATGTTTTAATTATTCTCTACCATTATTAGGTGTATTAAAACACCAAATTAATTTAACAACGTGTATTTCATAACTAAAAATGTTTTCATTTTGCACTTCTTAAATGCAAAAAAACAACTTATATTAACGTTCTGAAAATATAACTATTACCTCCAGTGTTGTTGTTTGATTGACCTGTTAGTGGTAGAGAGAATATCTAAAAATTCTATCAAAGGAAAAGGATTCCAGACACGAAAAAAGTTGTGAAAATATAGGTTCTTTATATGTAAATTCATTTTATCACACAGAAGTAAGATGGCTTACGAGGGTAACGGTTCGAAAAGGAACTTTTCAGTTAAAACCAGAAGTTTTGATGTACTTACAAGATGGAAAATCAGAATATGAAAGCCTTTTTCTAATCCTCTTTTGGTTTCTTAGGCTGACTTTTGTTGCTGATACTTTCGAACACCTAAATATTCTTGAATAGTGGATTTCAAGGGCGCGATGATAATATAAAAGCAGACACGGACAAAATTAATGGATTTATGAAAAGATTGACTTATGGAAAGAGAATTTTGATTCATTCAATAGACCCCTTACCTGAATCTCGATAAAGTAATTATATTTGGCCATTATTAATGTGTATCTAATAACAATTTACTAAGAAATTCTTAAAATGTAAGCAATTATTGGGTAATTTTAAGGTATATTCGTGTTAGTTTCTCTTTAATCCTTATTGAGTGAACAGTTTCCAAAGCGGTCTCGTGTAGTAAAGTTTATTAAACAAGTTTCATCGAAAATTGTGTCGTGTATTGTGACAAAATGCCTAGAAAACGAGAGTTAGATGTAGTAGACCGAAGTAAAGGTGTTTTACTGCATTCCCAAGGACAATCGCAGACTCAAATCGCGAAAACAATGAAACGATCGCGCTATGCAATACAAACGGCAATAAAACGTTTTAAGGAGACAAGGTCATATGAAAATCGCCCGAAAAGTGAACGAAAACGAATAACAACGCAATTTTTAACGCGATTATCTCTCAAAAAACGTATGAAATCATCAAAAGATTTATGTGAAGAATTAAACGAGCGTCCAGGAACTTCTGTATCTGCCAGAACTGTAAGAAGACGACTAGTAGAGACAAATTTACATGGTCGTAAAGTTGGCCGTAAGCATTTATTGACGCAGCAACGGGAAGGACAGCGACTTTTGTGGGCGAAAAAACATAAAATTGGACAGTGGAGAATTGGTCCAAAATCATATGGTCCGACGAATCCAATATAGAGGTATCATTAACTAATGCGTTTTTGACTTCGTTATTACGGAAATACAATTTAATTGTAAATGTAAATGTCGCATTGCAATTTTTGAAAAAGCTAACAGTTTTGTATATCGTATTCAGATTTTGCCAACGCCTGGGGCACAATTTGTCCGGCGAAGAAAGGGGGAAGCATTTCAGCCAGAGTGTCTTGTGTGTACAGTAAAATACGGCGGGGGTAGCGTCATGATTTGGGGGTGCATGACCGCTAACGGTGTCGGAGAGGTATACGTATGCGACAGTAGAATGAATATGTGACCGGTATATCTCTATGCTGGAAGAGGTACTAGAACCGTCCATCGTAAAACTCTTCGATTCCGATGACGAAGAATACGCACCCTGCCACAAATCAAGGCGGACAACTACCTAGTTCTGCGAAAATAAAATACCCGTTCGGATAGCCTCCGGATTTGTCTCCTATTGAAAACTTGTGGCGCATTTTGAAGAAAAATGTCGCTAAACATGACAACAAAAATAAAACTATACTTAAAAGTAGGATCGCTGAAGAATAGCGAAAGATTTCACCCGCAATATGCAGAAAATTAGTTGCTACGATGCCAAAACGGGTGCAGTTAGTTATCAAATCTCGGGGTAGGGCAATAAAATATTAATAAATTATAAATACTGATTATTAAATTTGTATTTGAAATGTATAAATACCTGTAGTTTGATTTTTATGTTTCGTAATTTTAGTTTACCTACAAAAATCGAGGTTGCTTCAGACATATAACCAAGGCTGTATTTATCTAAGTACAATGTGATAAATTCTGAGCAAGTTTTTTGGACATACACGTTGCTTTAAGCAGTTCAAAGCAACAGCTCCAAACGAAATTCAAACGAATTAGGATAATTACAGATTGATATTGAATCTCTTTTTGGACAATTCCCTTTAGCATTCCAAAATTCCAATAAACATGAAAGAAAAACTAGAATTTATTTCCCAAAACCCGGATCATTTTTGTAACAAAAGAATTCAAGAGTACCCCGAGCTAGCAAAGGAAGCTTTTGCTTTGGAACATCGCCTGAAACTCGAAAATGATATCATCATCTGTGTATGAAATACAGAACCCGCTAGTGTCTGAGAAACAGGCACATAGGTGCCACTGGTTTACTTGATAATTAGGTAACACAAGGAAAGGTTCCCAACGGGCACACGCCGATTTCAATGAAACTTCGTAATTATTTAGAGCTGGCAGGACTACGCAAAAGGCCTGTTTCCGTTTCTATCATTAAAACCCTTGAAGGGGTGAAAAGCGGCTCTGAAAATAGGTCTGCTTTTCGTTTTTTGCCAATTACTCGCGGATTACTTCAAGAAAAAATATTCAAGCATATCACGCTTGAAAAAGGCTATCAAATGTCTAAATCGATAACCCTTCTACTTAAAAATACTGCCACCCCCACCGATTTGCGGAAATATCGATTGCGATGAAACTTGGTAATGATGTAAGGCTAACTGAACTATGTTAAAGGCCGGTTTCTGTTTCTGCCAGTAATGCCTTTGACGCGGTAAAACTCCCCCAAGAATGAGAACCTTTCTTTCCAACACTGCAATAGTTGCAAGAAGAAAATATTCAAAGAATGGGCATCAATGGGCTTCAAGAGAGCTATTAAAATAAATGATTATCGTTTTATAGTTTTTAAAAACTGTACTGCCCCTAATAGTCCAGGGAATAAAGACAAAAAAATGCCAAACCTTCGGAAAAATTAAGGGAAAGCTGAATTTTGGCACGAAGCTTCCTTTTGTGATTCTAAATAAGATTCCAAAATCCCCGTCGATCCGTGACCCGCTAAGAAAGTCACGCGAGGTCAAAAGTCAAGAAAAACGATTTCTCGTAAAAATCTCGCTAACGGTAACATTTATCGAAAAATACTTATTATAAAATGTGTAGCTTGGGAAATTTCCTACAAAAAGATTTTATTACTTTTTTTCGTAGGATAAAATTGTTACATCAAACACATATCGACTTGTTCTATTTTTGACTCTTTTGCAACCCAGAAAATAACACTTCCGCATTGATCCTATTGTTATCCCAAGATAAAAATGTCAAGATATGCTATTTAGGACTTACTCTTTGAGAATCCCAAGTTTAAAAAATCGGGGATACATTCCCCCATTTCGCCCACCTCTTGCCACGACCTTTAAATTACAGAGGTACCCCTCATTTTTTTCAAAAATTTTTTGGTTATAGTTATATATAGAAAAGAAATGGGCGCTGTAGCTACAATAGAACCGTAGATATTGAATTTTGAAGGTGCAGGAGTGTCGCGACGAGACTTTGGGGGAAATTGTTACCCTCCGTATTTTCGGCCCCTGTCGACTTAGGGGGCTAAAAATTTGTAGTTAATTTTTCAGTTAGTATAACAACTAAACCAAATTTCATCAAAATCGGCATGGAATGACCCAAGTACCGTTAACCCTAGAATACTAACGCTATTTCATACTACGTTAATACTAACGCCACGTAAATTTTACGTACTGTGGAATTTTTCCTAAAACGCTTTAATTAATGTGGTTATTTCTGTAATTTTCTTTATTTTATTACTTGTTGTTTTTAAATAACAAAACTTATTATTCATATTAAGGACTAAACAAAAACAATACTTAAAGTAAAATAAAAATTCATGTTTATTTTGCTGCAATAAAATAAATGCTTCCACGTGTACATATCCCTAGAATACTAACCCACGTAAATTTTACGTGTAGTTTTTAATATTGTTGCTACGCCCGCATCCAGCAGTCTAACGGTACCAAATTCACCAAGTGCTTTTTTCAATAGTTTTTGAACAAGCGCAAAAACATAAGCAAAGCATATTTAGTCATTAAACTGATTTAAGAACGTGAAGAACGTACACAAATTATACTCTTACCACTAACACCACGTAAATTTTACGTATAGCCTTTTAATGTTCACGTTCTTTGACCCCGCATATCTTTTAGCAGCGCACGGATCGACGGGGACTTTTGGGATCTTATTTAGAATCACAAAAGGAAGCTCCGTGCCAAAATTCAGCTTTCCCTTAATTTTTCCGAAGAGAAATGTCTTTATTTCCCGGACTACTAAATAAGGAACTTTAAACCTGCTTTGAGTAAACCAATTCTGTTCTCTGTTATATCAAACTGACATTTCTCTTCGGTAATGTTTGCGCTTTATTAAAATGGTGCTTAATTTGCTGAAATAACGTTTGCAAACAGTAAAAGTGTACTATTAAAATAATGAGTCTGTGCATGAAACTTTCGACCTCTTTATGCTCGACATAATCTTTCTTCTGAGCAGGGATGCCGGTAATATTGTTCTTGTTGATGCGAGTGTCTGCGAAAATCCAAATTTTCCAACTCCACGCCATTCTCAACAATTTAACCTACGACCTCCACATGGCATACTTTGCGAAAGCATCTTGCTTTACATCCAAGATCCAGTTTTAAGAAGTAACCTAAAATAAATAAATAACCATTTATCGCGTTAGAGATTCATTGATTTTATTTACAAACACCTTGCCACTGATGGGCATTTTCATCCCAAAATTTTATTCAGCGATGAAACCCATTTCTTGCTTAACCGTAGGATGCATACCCAACTTTTTCTACGAGAACACACACCCGGGGTACGTTTGTCCCTACTGGCATATTTTGGCTTTTTCTAATGTTTAAACTGGCCAACTTTATTATTATTATTTTTTAATGCGTATATTAACATTTAACAAGTGTTCTATTTCTTGTTTCATGCAAATATTCATTGGCATTGGATAGCCAAATATTGTTTTTGTTATTTCTGATGAATACAAAACGGAATTCTTTTGTTTTTGTTTGTGAAATATATGTGTGTGCATTTGCTGTTGTTTCAGTTGCTAGTTATTCATATTGTTACAAAAATCCTAAGCATACTTTTAGGAGCAATCATTTTAGAAAGAGCTTAATGGTGGAATGTATCTCTTAGATAAAAGCTTTAGAATTTAACGGCTTTGTGACAATGGGTGACTCAAATAAACTAGAAGATTGTAGTATGAAGTAGAAGCGGTTTCTCGAACCTTCTAATTAGTATGTAAACAATCTTATCCAGCAAATAACTACGGCCACATGATAACTCAGTGACACAGTTGTTCTTAAACCTTAGTGGCGTAAACATCGTTAAGTGAAATCAAGCAGTTGTTGATAAAGAAGTGTTTTAATCATAATTGTCTGTACTCAGTTAATCTTTGAGTAAATAAATAGTGGTAAACAGTACTGAATAAGTAAAACGCTGTTACAGTCTTATTTCATTTGCAATTAAAAAGAATCCGTACGTTGGTTGAAGTAAAAACGTAACAATATTTTTATTATTATTTTGGTGCTCAAAAGTATAAGACACTTGTTACATAAATTGAAAAATAAAACTAATAATTCAAAAATGGCTTCAAGAAGAAATACTTATCTATCATCAGCGCAATACAAAAGGTAAGAGTTATCAAATAATCAAAAACGTTACTAAATTTTGTTCTTTTCCAGACTAAATAATGAAAAGCGAGAGTCATATGTACAGTCTCTCTTTGATGAAATTTGTGATGACGATGATGTTACCTGTGCATCTGGGTCGGAAGAAGAGCAACACATCGAGTTGAATGAAGTTCAACAATCTGATCTTGAAGACGATCCTGACATTCAGCAATGTGAAGAAACAGATTTAGCTGACAATGTCGACTCTGACGATGAAGTGGATGAAGAAGAGGTAACAGATTCTCCAAGCAATGAAAAATTTGTGGCACGTGATGGTACTGAGTGGAATAAACAACCAAGCATTACTCGACAAGTTCTTCGCCATAGTATTATACGAGAACGGTGCGGCCCATCTAGGAGCACCGAAATGTTGTCAGTAGAGAAAACATTCAAATGTTTTATGAGCTTAGAAATGGCGGATATAACTATGCGCTACACAAACAAGAAAGCAATAGCAACGTATAATGATTTTAACATAAGCCACCCTGATGCAGTTCCCAAGTCATGGAAGTCACTGACGGTAGCAGAGTTGTATGCATTTTTTGGCATACTTATTATGACTGGCGCAAACCGTAGCAATTCAGAAAGTGTTCGAGATTTGTGGAATGTTAAAAGCTATCCTCTATATCGTGCCACAATGGTAGTCAACCGCTTTTGCTCAATATTGCGATATATAAGGTTTGACGATGCAAACACTCGGGCTGTACGTGCGCAAACTGATAAAGCAGCACCGATCACTGAGTTGTGGCTCCTAATGAATGCCAATTTGCATGCACACTACAAGCCTAGTGAAAACTTGACCATTGACGAACAATTATTTCCTTTCCGTGGACGCACACGGTTTACACAATATATACCATCAAAACCTGCAAAATATGGTATAAAAGTTTGCTGGATTTGCGATGCCAAAAATGCATATCCATTGCACGGTCAAATTTATACTGGCCAAGCAGCGTCCGGAAGGGAAACGAAGCAAGGGGAACGAGTTGTAAAAGATTTGGCTAGCAGATACCAAGGAAGTGGAAGAAACATTACTATGGACAATTTTTTCACGGCGTTGCCAATTGCAGAACTTCTTCTCACCTGGAAACTTACAATCGTTGGAACTTTGCGCAAAAATAAGTTGTATATTCCTGCGGAAATGAAGGCACACAAGGACAGGCCAATTGGTTCTTCTTTATTTGGCTTCAGAAAAATTTGACGATGTGTTCTTATGTTCCGCGTAAAAATAAATCAGTGACACTGCTTTCGTCAATGCACTACGACGGTGAGATAGCTGAGGGTGGGAAGCCTGAAATCATTGCATATTATAATAAAACCAAGGGTGGCGTTGATAAAATGGACCAATTGTTCAGCGAATACTCTACACAACGACAGACGAAGCGTTGGCCATTATCATTGTTTTTCAACATGTTGGACATAACGGCTCTCGCAGCGTATATCGTATATGGAATGAACAACCCATGCTGGCTGTTAGGTCAAATAAGCGTAAGCAGTTCCTGCGCACTTTAGCTGAAGAATTGTGTATGCCAATTATTGAACAGCGTGCACTAAATCGGCAAGTCACGCGAAACTTCTCAACTAAATTAGCGATTGAGTCATATCTCAACCGACCCCTAGAATTAATGGTAAGCACGGAACCATCGACATCTGCCGCAGCCCGCACGCCGCAACCAATTAGGGGTTCCTGCTATTTATGCTATGCTCAAGAAGAAAAACGGCGTAGAAAAACCAGAAAGCTGTGCGGCAAATGTAAGAAGCCCATTTGCCTTCAACATTCCATCACCAATACAGAATGCATAATGTGTAACGACGCTTCATAATTATAATATGTAGTATAATAATTTTAATTCTTTAAATAAAATAATATTATTTAAACACACGATAAAATTATTTGTCGCCTTTTATTTTGATAAAAAGTGTTGTGGTACAAACGTATCCCGGGTGTGTGCTTAGTAGTAACCGAATTTGGAAGCTCGTAGCTCCTGAACCGCTGATCCGAATTGGATCAAATAATCTTTAAAATATTAAAAACTACTTATATTTCGTAGATTTGGAATTTTTGTGCCCTAAGTTAAGCCGTTGCTGAGTTACAACACTGAAAAGTTGCAAGTGGATACATTTGTACCCGGGTGTGTGTTCTACGGTTAATAGCCATTGTATGTGAATAAGAATAATAGCCATATATGAAGTGATGAAAATCCTTAACTGGTACATCAGACCCAATTTGATCGTGACAAAGTGACTGTGTGGTGTACTTTACATGCTGTAGGCATCATAGGTCTCTTTCAAAAGCGGAACTGTGAAAGATGTTCGTTACAGATCAATAATAAATGACTTTTTGTTTCCAAGTTTGTATAATATTGAGCTGAATGATATGTGGTTTCTACAGGATTGTGCCACACAGCCATCGAAACCATCGATTTATTGAAATATAAATCAACCATTCATTGATTTCCCAAAATGGACTAATCTATTGACCACGTGTGTGCGGTCTGACAGCTCAATTACTTCCTGTGGGGATATTTTAAATCACAAGTCTACGCAAATAAACCAGCAACCATTGACTAACTTAAAGCCAATACCATTCGCTCTATTGACAAAATAACGATCGATCTACTGGAAAAAGTGGCCTAAAATCGGGTCCATTATGGAACCAGTAGTCTTAGCGGCCATTAGAACGAAATGGTGTTCCATCATTAATGATAAGCCCCCTCTCTTTTTCATTAAAATGAAATTATTTTCTACAAATTAATGGTTTCATTGACGTTCCAAGTTTTATCATTTTTATTCAAAAACTATCTACATATAAATGTTTAGAAAACACAAATCGAAAACTGTATTGTTTGTTTTACATTTAACTTTTTATGTAAAGTTAGATAATCCCTTGAGACAAATTTCTATATTGCCAATCATAAATTTTTGAATGCAACATCGGGTTTAAACAAATACAAAAATACATAAATCTTTGTGGACGATACTTCATTAAATAATAAAATTACAAAATTTTGATCTTCTATTGCCATCCGTAGACGTACGTTTCGCGGTTATACCGCTCGTCAGTACGGCTTTACAAGAGCTGTAATTTCGTATACAAATTTTATGTATATATCGTCTGAACATGTGAGAGGGATTCGATATGAATTCTCTCACAATGACAAGAGAAGGTCAAAATTTTGTAATTTGCAATTTTCCCACGGCGGGTAGCCGAAGAGCGCGACTGCAGTTACTGCAGAAGGCTGTGGCAACGCAAGTTGTCCACTTCTGTAGAAAAATAATTGTAAAAAATGCGTAATACGTGCATTGTGAGAGAATTCATATCGAATCCCTCTCACATGTACAAACACCAATTAAATAATAAAGCAATATTAACGTACCTTTGAACTTACTCAGGCTGCTCAAAAGATGAATTTGCTACTTAACCTTCCTATACTCGCGTCAAAATGAAAGACGTATACTATACTATATAAGTCGGTCTCACAGACCGTATGCGTGAGTATAGGAAGGTTAAATTGTAATATCACCAACTAAAGACGTCATATAATGTTTAGCTCAGCACCGGCTTCAAATTACATTTTTCTTAGATTTGGTTTCGAAATACAACAATAGCACGATTTCTTAATCTGTTAATTACCACGAGATCTAGGGATCAACGACGGATTTTCCTGTACATCAGTGGGTTATTGATTAACTTGTCGAGATTCATTGATTTTTAGGAAAAACCGTCACTGCTATGTATACTATATAGTTCTATTTCCTATCCGAGAATAAGGCATACCGAGATTTTTATCTGAAATTAAAGATGAATGTCGTCGGTTGGGTTTTATCCCGCGACGTTTAGGTCATTACTGGACATATGAATGGTAAATGTTACCCTCGAATGAACAGTTAACCTATTCTTACCTTGTTAAGCCCTTCTACTTAAACAAAAGATGTATTTATATGCAAATATTTACTTGCTGTTTACTTTAGTCTACTTACAGTTATCTTTAATTAAGAAACATGTAATCTAATCAATTAAAGTGTAGCTAGTATAGTTTGCGCAATACCACTAATTGCACTTGTTTGATGTGGATGTTTTCTCTGTGTCGTCCTATCGACATGAATTTCTTTGTCAACTATCTGCAGAAAGAAATAATCGAATCCTGCTTTGCAAATGAGCACTCCGAAATCACTTTGGGACAAGATCAAATTTTGTGTAAGTAGTGCGAATACCTACTCATCTTTTCGACGTAGTTTGTTTGAAATGAGAATAAAACCGTTACTCAATTTCATTTATTTTCTTTAGTAAGTTAGTAATGGTTCCAATAAATATGTATGTATGTATCTGCATTAAAATTTATATCAACGACAGACTTTTTTACCCTAGAAAGTGTAAGGTCTGGCCGTAGTTCAATAATTACAAATTATATTTATAAATGAAAAGTTTTTTACTGCAAGAAACACAAAATTTAAGAGGAAACTAAGAGGAAATGTTTAGCATTTTGAAAAGAATTTTATATGTGATTGGCTGGTTTTGTCTCGCTATTTTAAGTCTCTCATTTTTATATGTTGTTTCTTTTCCGTTCTCAAATAAGAGATTAGATTAGATTACTTGAGGTGGCACTGATGCATGTTACACTGCGACCTTTCCAGATCTACTGTGGTCCTCATGCCTCCTTAGAGTACGTTCTCCAGCTTTATTCCTTTAATTAGACTTAACAGCTTTGAGAGCGGTTCTTCGCATATACATGTATTTTTAAAGCGGACTTGAAGCCCTTGCTCCGTAATGCTGTAATATGCCTCCATAATAGAGTGTTGGCCTGCCTTAAGCTTTGCCGGCTCCATCTGGGTGGCTGGATGTTCGTTGCATAATACCGCGATCCTCGCCAAAGCAGGCTCCTTGAAGGTTACACCTTCTGGCCCCTTGCCTTTCGGAAGACCTGCGGCAATACTGTCCTGCGGCCTCGCCTTTTTGGACTTCCGTCCTTTCTTTATGTTTAGTAGCCTCCGCCGTCTGTTGAGGCCTAACTTCCTTGTCTAGACTACACCTGGCCCCTTGTGCATGCCTAGTGAAGTTGGCCTTGATTATGGCTCTTTTAGCCTGTATGTAACCTTGGCCCTGTTTCACAAGCTTTTGCATTTTAGCCTTGGAAATTTTAGATAGCGTAGCTATACGAAAAGTAGCTAGGGAAGTATCTCTCCGCCCGATCAGAGCCCCGCTGGGTCGGGTAAGACCAATTACAAGGGGATTTCGCCTGGTGCCCCAGGGGAACGTTAAATACCGCACACCCTTGCGGCCATGCAACTCTCGGCACGTTACCTTACACCTTAGTTTGGGTTTTAGCTCGGGTATCTCGGGAGCGCTAAGTTCTCGAACTCACTTATTAAACTTGTTAACAGTGAGGCCCGGAGTGGGCAACAAATGTAAGTATCATTATTTTATTCAATTTAAGCTAACTATGCGAGAATTTTGTTACTATTTTGTAACAAAAGCATCAAATATTTAAATTATGTACAAATTCGTTAAAAGGTAAAAAGAGTTGTTGTGTTTTTTCTAAGCATAATATGTGCCTACACAAATGTGTAGTATGGGTTTTTACTAGCCCACTTTATGGTCATTACGGCAAAAAAGTATAATTTGGAGAACAAATCTCATATTGAAGAAGTTCTCAAATTAATTTGTGATTTGTCGGATGTTGAAGACGACAGCTCATCAGATGAATTCGAGGATGACTTGTCTGTCCCTTTTGTTCCCCTTTGCCAGGAAACAGCAAACGGCTGGATGAAGGGGCCCATTGGCCAGTGGTCGACAAACTAAAGATAGCACGAGTGTGCCGTTTAAAAAAATGCAACAGTCGCACACGCACTCGGTGGGAGAAGTGTAACGTATATTTCTGCCTTTCTTCGGAAAAAAATTGCTTTAAAGATTTTCACACTGCGATATAATTTTATTTTTTTAACCAATTTATAAGAATCTTTTTGAGAAAACCAATGAATTGTTTTTGTTTTTATTCCCTTTGTTACTTGCATTTATATATTATTAATTATAATATGAAATAAAATGTTTGTATTTTTTTACTATTAAAAGAAAGCTGATATATTTTGACTAAGCGAAATCCCAAGATACCCATATGCGTATGTCCTGTTTCGAAGGACATGCACTTTGTATGGCCAAAAAAGTACATTTCTATGTTTCTCTATTACGATTTATAACATACCAAAAATTTCATTGAAATCCGACGATTTTGATATTTCTTGGGACGGTAAGGGATATATAGGTACACATTTCAGTCAAAACCTAACGATCGAAAATAACAGATTTCAGTGGCGTTGCAATCGCCTCTCCAACACGTCAGCATCCGCCGCTAAGGGATGTTCTTCTTCGCAAAAGAGAAAGCGCAGAACCCAAAATTCTACTGAAGAATGTCCAGAAAATGAGGCTACTTTACCAAACAGAAGATGCTTTCATTTAATGGCGTTATGGTGACATCTAAGTTTAATGTGTGGTATCCTGCCCTAGTCATAGCACTTAACGTTTGGAAACTAACCTATACTTGCATTAGTTACTTGTTTTGTCTACAGTGAATTAACATAATACTGCATTCCTTTGGCAACGTACTGTACGAATGTTATATGTATAGTAGTTCTTGTAAGAGAAATTCTATTTGAGAATACATATTATGTACTAAGGTTTTATGAAAACTTTTATAACAATCCCGCGCTGAGATAATTTCAAATAGAATATCCCAATTTTTCTCTCTCCTTTGGCTTTTTTTCCTTTTACAGGTTAGCCGTTCTTAGATATAAGATTCTCTGCCTGCCCAATCGTCCTCATTTAATACCATGTCTTCCATTGTTTTTGTTATGTATGTTTTCCATTTTACGGCCGGGCGTCCTCTTCTTCTCTTTAATCTCGGTGACCAGTTTAGGATCTTCTTTGGCCATCTCTCCTCCTCCATTCGATTTACGTCTCCGTATCATTTTAATGCTTTATCTTCCAATCTGGTAATCGATTTTTTATTTCCATTTCTCTCCAAATCTGTTCTGTTCTTATTTTATCTTTGCCAGTGAATTGTAAACATCTTCATATAGTCTAATTCTATTGTTCTGATTTTGTTTGTTAACGGCTACATTTGTCCCCCGTATGTCGATATACTTTCTACTATTATATGAAGCATCTTCGTTTTTGTGTCTTTAATGAGGTGCCTATTCCAAATCGTCCCATATAGAACTTTAATAGCTCTCTTTCCCTTTACTACTTTGCTTTATCTGTCCCAGTCTATCCTTTCTGTGTTTGATAATGTCGTCCCTAAATATTTATATTCTGTGTATCCCTTTATCGTTTACCTGTAGGTTCTATGTTTGTCCTCCGACACACACACACATTGGTTTTTGTTTAATATTAATATTTAATCCCCTGGGTTCGTATTCTTGTTGTAATTTTCTCATTATATAATTCATACCTCTCTTGTCTTGAGCAAAGACTATTTGGTCGTCGGCATACATTAGCGAATGTAAAACCCTATCTCTTATGAGTATTCCCATTGCTCCACATTTCTTGTAGCATCTTTCTAATGCTTGTCCTACAGAGATATTGAATAGCATGGGTGATAATGCGCAACCTTGTTTTAAGCCTTTTGTTATGGTAATTTCTCTAGTTAATTTGTTGCCTAATTTTATTCGTGATTCGTGTTGTATAATTTTTTTATTACCTTTATCCATTTTTCACTTATCTTCATTTTTCTTATAGCTTGCAACATTCTATCTCTTGGTACGCTGTTAAATCCCTTCTGAAGATCAACAAAAGTCATGGATTTCTATATCTTTTTGCTTTAGTTTTCTTTAGTATAATTTGTCTTTCTGCGCAAACATTGTCTAGGCGTGATCGACCTGGTCAAAAATCACTTTGTGCTTCTGGAAATGCTGGCATATTAGTCTGTATTTTGTTTTTAATTATCCTTCCAAATAATGTGACCGTCATTGGTATGATACTGATTCGCCGATAATTTTGGTAGCATTTTTATCTCCCTTCTTGTGGATTGATATTATATGGGACACATTCGATTCTTGTGGAGTGTCATCACCTGCTTCTATTTTTTGGCACATTCTGGTTATCATTTTCATTAGTTTCGCTCCTCCATTCTTCACTAGTTCTATTCCGAACCTGCGGATTTATTATTTTTACTTTCTTTTAGTGCTTTCTTTATATCTTCTTCGCTTATTTCGGTGTTTTGTGTTCTATGTTTTCGACGTTCATTTGTTTTATTATATATTCTGGTCTCGTTTCTTGCAATAATGTTTCATAATTTTTTATTATACTTAAATAACAAACCTACTATGGTTGTTTCTTTTAGGTTTTTGTTGTTCTGTACACCACTGTACCAAAACTCAGTGGCTTATTGTGCTCCAATAGCTAGTTTGCTTCATTGGGTGGCTGTTCTTAACAAAACCTACCATCTCGCTGATGAGAAGCTTCTTTATCCCCCCGCTTGTCGAAATCGAGCTACAAACTGTTTACAGCAGGCATGGGCACCCTTTTTTGTAGAAGTTTTATGCTGCGAGTAATCTTGAAAAATATACATTTTTGTAGAATCCTTATGATTCATTATGAATTAAGTTTAGACGGGCCGTGTTAATATGCAACGAAAGAATTCAGTAGCGGGCCGGGCAAATCTTACTCGAGGGCCGCATGTGGCCCGCGGGCCGGAGGTTGCCCATACATAGTTTACAGTATACCCTACAACTTGGACCTCCCACTGTTCTTATGGAGTGGAACGCATGTTCAGCGGGCACCGGCAGTGCCCTCTCATTCTGCTTTTTTATTTCTGCTTATTCGCAGCAACTGCTCGACAGACTTTAGTAAGTTCCTTCTCTCAATTTTTATTGTTTAATGTGTTTCGTAGTATCTGTGGGTAGAGTGCATAATACTGTTATTTTTTACACGTTGCCAGCCGTATGCAATGTGTAATACCCTAAGCTTCGAATGCAACATATGTATATCGTAATCCTTTGCGTGCAGCCCAATGATCCTTTTTACCTGTTGTTACTGGTAACTTAGTTTTTACGCAACATACCCCCGTTGTATTACGTTTTCTGTTCTTTCGTTTTATCTCAATGCCATGCATTTTTTATGTAACTGGAATCTATTGTTATTTTCTTTTTGGTATATTGTCTTTAATTTGCTTCAGTTGTTGGGCAATATACAGATTGGTTGAAAAGTTTTGAAAGCAAAAATGAAAGTGTTTGCTCCTCCTGGTTTGAAGGAGATGTCTTTGGTTTCAGCTGGTTACGGAAACGATCGACTGCGCTGGTGATTTGTTCTGCACTCGCTTAATTTAAAGTGTAGGTTGCGCGGGAATGATGCACTGCTTAGTTCAACAGTATATTAAAAAAGAAACAAATAATACTAGGTACACTTTACCAATAAATAACTTTAGTAAGCGGTGAACTTAAATTTAGATGTGTTCAGTTAACCGGCTCCCGACCGCGTTGAAACTGAAAATGACTTAATTTGATTGTTAACTTGCTCACGGCAAGATTGAAACAATGTTTCTATGTGACTGTTCGTCTTCGGTGACAAACTTGTAGTGATTTAGTTTCTCCTAATTTGACAAGAAGTAAACTTTTAATGGGCGTTACAAAAATGTTATTTTGGAAAACAGAATTTGTCATTGGCTAATAAAAGTGACCCTGCCTGAGAGCATTCCATGAAATCTGGAATTTCTAGAAGGAGACACCTTCCCTTTAAATGATAAAATATTTCTTGTTTGAGGAATTTTGTGGTAGGTCTAACACTAGAGGTACTCATTATCTCAAGGACAGGATGCAGCAGCGGATTTGTACATCTTGTAATACTTAAATGAATTTCGGGTTGCAATGGTATTTACGACATTCTATCCGGCTAGCTTACTAAACGTGATGTCCCAGCACGATAAAACATTTAAATTCCTACAATTTATAAAATGCAAAGCCGGTCGGAAACCCTTACGGTAATACTGTAATACTTCTAAATGCAAAACTTAACTCTAATACATTTCGTGTAAAATAAAATATATAAACTAAAAAATGATTGTACGTGCGAGGTGGTCCTTAACAGAAAGAATGTGCATTTTTAATGAAATTAGTTTTTTTATTCAAATAATCTCCCTCAACTTACACTTACACACTTATTCCAACAATCCTCCAATAATTTTATACCATCTCTGTAATGATTTTCCGGGAGCTCTGCAAAATACTGTTCCGCAGCAGCAATAGATTCTTCATTCGACGAAAAACGCTTTCCATGAAAAAATTGTTTCAAATTTCTGAAGAGGTAATAGTCGGAGGGAGCCACATCTGGTGAATACGGTGAGTGTTCAAGCACTTCGTACTTTAATTCATTCAATTTAGCCATCGTTAAAACACTTGTGTAAACACGTGCATTGTCTTGAAAAATGATTGTTTTCTTCCGTAAGCCGGGTCTTTTTTCACGGACTTTTTTATCCATCTGATCCAAAAGGTTGCAATAATATTCAGAGTTAATTATTTTACCTTTTTGAAAATAATCAATCAACAAAACCCCTTTTGCATCCCAGAAAATTGATGTCATAACCTTTTTTGCCGATCGTCCTGACTTGACTTGTTTTGGAGCTGAACAACCAGCTTCAGTTCACTGTAAATGTTCTTGTTTCAGTTTAGGATCATAATGGTAGATCCAAGTCTCATGCATAGTTATAAAACGATGCACAAATTCGGTTTTATTCTGCTTAAAACCCTCCAAATTACGCTGGGAAATTTATTTTCGATTCAGTTTTTGTTGAATTGTTAACGAATGCAGTACTAACTTTCCGAATAGCTTTTTCATATGTAATTCTTCGTGTAAAATATGGAGTATCCGTTCATCCGAGATGCCTATGGTGTCAGCAATTTCATGCTTAGTCAAACTTGCATCTTTATAAACAATATCATAAAGTTGTTCAATGATTTTTGGTGTTGTTGCACTTTTTGGACGTCCATTACGTGGTTCATCATGAACGCTTGTACGGCCACGTTTAAACTCTAAAACCCATCGATGCACCGTTTGAAATGAAGGAGCAGATTCCTTTAACACTTTCACCATTTTTGTATGAATTTTTGTTGCTGATAAACCTTCCGCACGATGTTCGGTTTTTTCCATTCTAGCAGAATACACTGACACGTCAACTTGAAATGGCTTGTAAACAAAGAATGAATTGACAGATCAAAATGAACTTTTGTGTGTGTTCAAATGGAAGATGAAATATTAAAATTGCGTATAAATTTTAATTCCTCTAATGGTTAATAGGCGTCGCTTTCAACTTTTCAACCAACCTGTACTATATTATCATTATTACTATAAATAATTCCGCAAGCAAGATCGCCCTTTCGTTTCCTTGCATGATCTGGTGTTTCGACACGAACTATAAATTTATTCTACTGTCTTTTGCCTGAGACTCTGTCAGAAGTGGTCAATCATGTTCCAAATCATGCCCGTGTCATATTTGTGGACATATGGCTCAATTGTTATAGCCGCAGTTTAGAATTGACGCATTAGCTTCCACTTTTTAATGTTGCATGTAGGCTAGGGTTTATATATAGATTGTGTGTGCATCGCATGCTGTCGTCCTGCAATGTTGATTAGTATTGCTGTAGCGTAGTCGGTGCATGATCTTAAAAGTCAAACCGTAGGGTAACTGATCATATTTTCGTATTTTTAAACACATCCTCACAAAGATTGATGCAATTTTGCACCCATCAGAGCCAAATGTTGATATAAAAACTTTAGTTGTCATAGTCAATATTGTAGCGACTGGAACCGTTAGTCATTAGTAAATCTTGGAAATGTAAAAATATCAGTGGATCTTGGATAGGGACTGTACAGAGACTGATCTAATAATGTTTCGTTATTCCTTCTTCTTCTTCTTTCACCTTATCCTCCTGCCCATCTAGGGCGTCCCATCTGGAGTCCCGCTCTCCTTTACCCATCTTTTCCATTCTTTCCTATTTTGCGTTAGTTCCTGCATACTCCTTATTTCTTTGCCTCTTTCCTCTCCTATCCTGCGGATCTGGTCCATCCATGTCTTCCTCGGTCTTCCCCTTCTTCTATTCCTTCCTAATCCCGCCTCGTTAATCTTCTTTAGCATTCTGCCCTGATCTAGTCGCGCTATGTGTCCGTACCAGCTTAGGTTTTGTTATTCCAAAATTATTAATCCTGGGAAACAAAGAGCGTCATTAATCATTGTTTCGTCGGTCGATAGGAGTTATAGATACCACGGCCTGCTTTTGACATTTCAGTTTACTAACTTTTTACACCTACCTTATGTCATCACTTTCATTTGGATTAAAGACTTTAAACGTCTCTTAATCCCGCGGTACATCAGTACGTCACATGCCTATCTTCCATAATAAACTGGTGCACAGCTTCGATGTTTTTTTTTTTGGTCACTGCCAGTTAGCAGCAGGTAATTAGCGATGGATGTGCTTCATCACCAAAAAGAGAAACTTTCCCAGACATTGTTATTGAGATAATCTTCTTCGAAAGCTGTAAGTAAATATTGCGCTATGCATTTTTCGATGTAATTCCATTTCCTCCGGCGATTTGTCAACTCACAGTTAACTGGCCAAATCACTTCCCGTAGCTTGGTAAAACTGTAGTTTTAGACTAACTAAAATTGCTGTTAATTTTAGTATTTTACATTTCATTCATGATTTCCTGTCAAGAGATCGAGTCAATCAGTATTAAACGTGTGTAAAATAACGGTTTAATAATGCTTGTGATGCTATTTTTTAGATCGAGACAATTGAACTGATGGAGTTAAACAATCGTCTAGAAGGTATCATAAAACAGGATTTATTTCGGTGCGTAAATGTGTATTTAAATAATATTACGAATGATATAAGCTGCCTTTCTACGGAAATTGAACAATTTATCCGTCGAAGTTTACTATATGATTTTGGAAATTGCACTTTTTTGCCGTATATTTACAACAAACTGAAATGGTTAATATGTGACTATGGATTGGAATTATTGGTACGTATCTATACTTCCTACATGTATCTGGGTATGTATTAAGAAAACAATCAATTTGTGAGAATATTTTGGAATAATGAAATGCTATTATTTATATTGAGCAACAGCTGGAGATGTTTATATAAATAGTATCCATTTAAAAGGAAGTGTACATACTATACTCCACAATGAAATTATTTTATTGATGGCTAACATGAAAACCGTGTTCAATTTGTACCCGACCTCACAATAATTAAGATAACATATATGCGTCTATCAATTTCACACTCCCAGTGCTGATAAAATATTATTCATTTCTAAAATAATATTATTTTCAGACATTACAATGTGTTGAGAAACAGTAGTGTACAAAATATTTATGTATGTATATAGAAAGAAACAAAACATATCTAAAGAGTGCAGTTTGAGAGAATTTTTATACATATGTACATACATATGTACCATTTAATAAAAATAGTTTTCTAAGTTTAACTACGTATTAAAGTACCACGGTTGTGTAAATAAATTAAGAAAATCTATTAATGTAAGCAAATAAGTTATATCTGATATTCAAGTTAACAGAATTATTTATGAAAGTCTCATAAATTCAGTATCTTTCCAAATTCAACTTAACAGAATTGTTTATAAAAGTTTTATAAATTCAATAAACTTCCACAATGTCTATAATCGATTCCTTGAGAGCAATTCTAGCGATTATAGATGTCAACAGTTCCTTCAATTGTTTTAGAATATGGCATAGATTTCATCTTTCATGCGGGGTATTAAGTCATCTAAATTATTAAGTCTGTTTTTATAAATGGGATCTTTTACATACGAAAAATCTGAATGCCACTTGTATAGCCATAAATTCTCGGATTCACCCGTGTTAGAATTTTTCATTCATGATGTTGATACTGAAATGTGGAGGAGTCTCATTTCATTGACATCAAACTTACTTGTGGCTTATCGAGGTTAGGGAAGACGCAACTAAATCTTGAACAATGACATCACGAATATGATTCAGCTCAGTTGTACATTTTTTTATGAAAACAGTAAGGTCTTGTAAGCTGTTTACTTATTAATTCCCAGTTCTACACGAAGTTTCTGAGGATATGGCATATGCGCTTCTTGATACTAATAGATAGCTACGACAATGATCAAATCTAGCGTGATCTGAAAATATTACGATATTTAAAAAGGTGCATTGTCATCACAATGGTATATGATTAATATTAATTCTTCGATGAGTCTATGGACTACCAAATAAGCTTAACAAGGTTACATTGTTGCTTATTGGCCATATATTTATTTAGAGACAGCTGTTTTTATTATAGGTGAATGAGGATTTGTTTACTGCTAATATGACGTTCAATTCGCTGTCGTCATTAACTGGTAATGGGCCAATTTCTGGCACATACCTAACGTAATCAACTTGTTAAACATTTGAACTATTCTGCTTATTTTACATTTCACAAGAGGCCTTTCTTAATATGGTCCTGATTTTACAGTCTGTCTAGAATAAGATAGGGCACGTGTAAATATGGAAAAAGGAAAAACATAAGATCGGAGACGCAGGAAAGAAAGTACATTTACGTGCGTGCGAAAAATTCCGGATGATATTCCACCACGTTACAGAGATTTTGTTGCACCCGGTAAAATGTGCGTTTTCTCTCAACATTTTGTTTATTTTCAATTCACGAAATATTTAGGACGAGGATAATGACAAATGGGAACTTAAAAAATGATCTTGAAAGAATTCTGGGGCTACTTTATGCTGTTGTGTTGTGTCGATTTTCTTGAGTATCGTATTATATTTTTGCATTTTCTAAATCGCCATAAAAATGCTTTTTAACAATGTAGAGCATCGCTATGTTCAATCAAAGAATTTTTAAAAATACCAAAATTACTAATAATTAGAGGCCGGATTATATGCAAAAAAGTGGAAATATGCGCATAAATATGCAGATGTTTTGGCCTAAATATGCACTTTCTTATGAAAAATATGCAGATAAAAAAATAGGAGTAATGCTAGAAAATATAATACTATAGAAACAAAATATTCTATTATGTTTACTACAAGTTTATTTATAACATTTTACAACATGATTATCTATGAAAACAATTTACAATTACAAGTTTTCAATAGAAAAATTGTGGCGCTTGTCTGATATATTATTTATATATTGAAAAGGTTCATTCTACGTCCACGCTTGTTATAGGAGCATATTTCAAATTAGAAATATCCTCTATTGTCAACTCAATATTTTCTACTGACTCACCACACAAGATTGTAGCAATATCCTTTACCTTCTTAAAACCCTCATTTTTTCTATTACACTTAAAAAAATTCATACACGGATTTTCCCACCCTTCCCTTTTCAAATTTGTTTATTATTTCAACGCTCTCAATTAGCGACATAAATTATTTTTCCAATTGCAATATACAAGTGGAAATAAAACTGTAGTTGGCTTTAATAAACGCCAACTGTTGAGGTATTTCTTTACTCGAATACACCTATTGGGCGTCTAGCACAGATTGTGTATCGCTATCAAGATCCATAATAATTGTCTTTATTTCTTCATAATGATTTGCATGAAAAATAGCAGCTTCCAACCACGTTCCCCATCTTGTGATTACTGGTTGAGGAGGAAGCGGAATACCGGGTAGATGTTGTTTCTAAAACTTAACTCTTAACGGAGCCTTTAAAAACACTTTCTTAACACTACTAATTAAAGTATTTACCAAGGGAAAATGGTTTCTTACTTCTTCTGCAACACGATTTAGCCCGTGCGCCAAGCAAGTTGTGTGAATTAAATTTGGGTAAAAAATTTTCACGTTGCAAGCTGCCTTCACCATGTATGGTGCGGCATCCGTTAAAAACAATAAAATTTTTCTGTTGAAATCGATTCCGGTAAGAAAAAAGGTTGCCAGTTCTTCCTGGACAAACCTTGTTATTGTCAAATTATTTGCCTTTTCCAACTGTTTGGATGAAATTAAATAAGATTTTGCTGGAACCGATACGTTAAGGATACCTATCATTAAATGAACTAGGTATGTATCGGCCCACACTATCAGTAGTTTCATCTGCGCATATTTAAAGGTAATTGTTTAACACAGCCTTCTTAATGCTGTGTTAAACAATGTTTCTGCATAGATACGGTGAATATAATTTTTCTTAAGGTGCTTTCGTCGGGAATATTATATTTGCTGGTGTACTTTTGCAAAAATAACTAACGATTTTTGGAGGTTGATGGCAAACATTGCGGCAATGTTTGCTGACCCTTCTTCGCCAATTTCATCTTTGATACTTTTGCAGCATGAGATGGAGTTCTAATATGCTGGTCGACTTGAAACTTTCTCTCACTTGTAACCTGCATAAAAATATCACATCATCAGTTGTTTTCTTATAAAATAAGTGTTAGTAAAAGATAAAGGAGTAATGAAAAACTAATGTGTAAAGAGTTTGCGAAGCAATCGGAATAAACGACATTTAATAAAATAACCAACACAACGCTTCGACAAATAATATTATTTTAAAATGATTTTTATTTAAAAATCATCAGCAGAATACGGCATATCAGATATTCCGTATTGTGCTGATGATATGCGAAAAATACGCATGAAATATACATCTCATTTTACTCATTTTAAAATAAAATTATTTGTCGAAGCGTTGTATTGGTGATTTTGTTAAACATCGTTTAAAAACTACAGATTAATAAGAGGAAATAAACTTACATTTTACTTACAATCTTGCTGCATGCTACTCAAAATACTTTTTTCCATCCATAAGCAATTCTGAATAAGGTGCAATCCATCCAGGCACAGTCGCTATTTTCGGCATTTTTTGCTATTATAATTAATAATAACCCACAAGTTTACACTTCGGAAAACCAACGTAAAATGACGTTTAAAATGAATAAGATTGCTTTCGAATATGAATAACAAAGAAACACCTGTGCTCCTAATTTTCTGGTAAAATGTATTTTTGTATTTATTTAGAAGTTTCAGGGAATTAGCTTTTCCTTGAATTCTGCCCCGGTCTAGATGTATGGGAACAGCATTAATAAATTTTTGGAAGCGCTTATCGGAAAAGTATCGAGAAGAGGCTTCATGGAATGCTATTTTTAATTTAAAGAGGGGTGTTTAACTCTTTGTTTGCTACAACCACGACATATTTTTAGTAATGCCTATCCTATAATAAATTACATCCAATAAACAAATAAAACTCGGATACTTCAAATATGCTGAATTACTACAAAATATGCAAATAATATACAAAATGCATATATTATGCAAATATGCAAATTTATGCAAACTGCATATTATCCGGGCTTTAGTGATAACTTTTGGTATTGTTTTTCATCATAGCTTCTTACCTACTTGATTATACAAAAATAATGTCACAGTGTCTTTTGTGGTGCATGTACTTAATACTTAGTACTCAATTAACATGTTACTAAAGGTTATTATAGGAATTCCAAAGGTTTTCTAAAATAGATTTCACTTAATTTTGTTTGGATTTATGTAAGGCCATTTGATTAAAAAGTTAATTTCACTGGTATTTTTTATTCAATTATACGTTATTTTACATCATTGAAAATAGAATAAAAAATTATATCCAATAACTTAAAAATCCAATATGACGGCCATTTAACTTAAGGAAGTTGATATACTTCAAAAGCAGCCACCTTGAATTTTTGTTCGACATGCATTTTACCGAAAACTTTCATATGAAACTTCCGTGTCTCTTATATTTACGAAGATATTTGATATACAAGAAAATCAGTTTCCTCTTTTTTGTAGTAAGTTCTGACGGGTTTGACATTTTGAACTTTTTCACACAGATTTCAAATCGGCATATAAAGCTGCAAAACATATCCTATTTAATCAAAACTCCATCTTCAATAATAAGAAAGTTACCCATGCAATCCCACTCGATCTGGGACACACGGATACATTTACATATATGTAGCTTTTAAGCGCGATGTGCCTACCATACATGTAGATAATGATTCGTTCAAATTTTGCATTAAATGAAGAATGGATGAGAAAATAGCGCAACTAACATATATGTTTTTATTATATTACATAATGCTGTACGTAGATTATTTTTAATGTTATTTTCACTTTTACACCAAACAAAAACCTTTACAAATGCATAAACTGCTTATAAAACGATATCCAGTCCCTCTTGGCTACGCCCCTGCTTGGATGGACATGCCAATGTTATAATGTATGTAAAATTTTAACTCAAAATAACGAAGTACATACATATGTTACATATGTGTTACAAATAATAGATCGAAACGTAATGTAAAAAATTATCCTCGTAATGACAAATAAAATATGTATGTATATGTAAGTGAAAACGAGGTATCGTATCAATTATACATTACTTCTAGCAAAATCAAACTGATTGTGAGTTTTGTTTAGTTGACACTTGCACTTTGTACTACAGAGTTTATATTTAGTTTGGTATGGATTACAAATATCATTTTCAAGTTAACGTGTATACATATTACGTTGTTTTATTCTGAAACATTAGCAGTGTACAAAGAATCGACACGTAGTTATATTTGTTTTGTGATTTCCACTTATAATTAGCTATTTGACTGTGACTATTCCTCTTTCTGTTGATTATGTAGATAGCGGGGCACAATGGTCAACTTTTACTGTTTCCTCTTTCTTTAACACAATTTTTTGATCTACTAGATCAGCTTCACATCGATCGTTTAATTAGTTGATGGAGAAAAGAAAAATAAAATACAAAACAAATTAAAAATTTTGACCATTGTATCGCACACACGGGGTACAGTGGTTATTCACATGGGTCACAGTCACAACAAAAGTATGGAGGAACTTTCTGAGAGCTTTGTAAAATGAATAGTGTTGCATCCACTCTTGAAAAAGTTCACTAGAAATCCATCCTGAATAACTTGTCTTCTCTTGGGTTCGTGGTGTTGCGCCTCCTTAATATATTTAGTTTAAAATGCACCATTGAAAAGATCATCAAATTTAGAACTGAATTTCAAATTGCATTTATTGCGCAGCACACAGTTATTAGTCCTCTTTCTGTAGAAGTTATCTAACCAATCTGTTTGACCTCCCTCTCTCTAATAATTTTGTGCGATTGTTGAACTCAAAACGCTGAGTTTCAATAATTGAAAGATATTTTCAAGGTTATCAAAAAACTTTCCAGCATCAAGCTTGTTGAATCATATAGCTTCCTAAGAAGGTCTACTGATAGCGATTGTAAGGTCTGTGGTGTAGCTATGAAGACCATATCACATCGGTAAATTTCTTACCAAATAATTGTTTAATTAAATGCGATGAAACGTGTTTCGCTAGCACGAAGCATCTTCAAACCGAAAGTCTGCTGCTTCTTTTCATGGAGGTTGTAAACCAATGCGCACCTGCATAGTGATTGATATTCCAGCTGTTTGGAATTTTTACTTTATTCGGTGTTGCAAGTTCATCGGCAATACATCGACGGCCAAGAGATGGTAAACCATGATGCAAACAATATTGATAAAGAAGATCTTGTGCTTTGAAAAATTGAATAGAATTAGCTTTTATTTAGTGAAGATCCATAATAATAATGAATAAAACTCGCAGAATAAAAATGCTTTACTATATTTAACAAACAAGTGTAACGTTCGTTTCGCCGACACAGTGGATTCGTCAGAGTATACCATCAAACTAACTACTGCACAGATGACAACTCAGTATATAGTAATAACCTTAAGGTTTTATTCATTATCTTGTGTTTTGCTGAACATCAGACGTACTTTATATTCCGAAGATTCTTTGACGTGAGGTTTAACTAAAGATATCCCTACGTCTTTTATAAAATCACGTCGGCATAATTTATTCTCAATATTTGATGCTTTCCAAATAACGAAACTGTTGGTTGCGGTAATATTGAGAATAGCTCCAAAAACGGTGGTTGGCCAACGCCGCGACCTCCTTAACACGGAATATACAGCACATTTCTGTTCAAGGGAGTCCACACCACCTTTGGTAAAGTTATAGAATTCTATAATTTCAGGTTTCAAAGAGTGTGGATCAACTTCTGCTGAATGATGCATCGATGATACCAAAACAACGCTCTTATTTTTCTTAGGCACATAGGAAACCAATGTCATATCTCGAACAAATCCAAATAAAGATGACTGAACGGATTTTGATTTGTTCAGTGAAAATTCTTTAGAAATTTCTCTTTTGTTTTTTCGCATAGTCCCGACATAAGTTAATCCGTTTCGTTTTAGAGCATCTACTAGCTCAATTGATGGAAACCAATTGTCCCCAGTTATATTTCTATTAGTACCAAACAAAGGGCTTGCTAACTTTAAGACCGTCCCCGTAAGTATTGAAAGCGATTTGTTATCTCTTGTAGTCTCTTTTCATTGGTAAATAAAAGCAGAGTATAAGTAATGAGTTCTCGCATCACAAATGCACATAATTTTTTGCCATACCGTGCCGGTTTCGACATCATATATACCCGAAAAAGGCAGAGTCCTCTGAAAGGTACTAACATTTCATCTGCTGTCAAATATTCTGAACAAATATAATTTGATTTACAGTTCTCAATAACTTTTCAAATATGTAAGAAATAAGAGCTAGTCGATCAGTTACTCTTCTTTCTGTGCGACTTTTTATACCATCAAATCTGAGAGCAGATATTAAAAACAAGAATCTATTCGAACTCATCACAGCTCTGAAGCATTTCTACCAGTTCCATCAGTAGCGCATAAGGTATGCACATCTTCATGATTAGACTTATATATACCAGTCTGTAATAAAAGACCAATTAAGGCTTTAATATCTACTTCATTAGTAAGGCTGACGAAGGATGGCATGTTATTACTGGTTCTCTTTTCTAAAATTTGCGTTATTTTATGATTAGTTTGTGTTGTTATATAAGCTATCATCTCTTCGGTAATAAATAAAAACCATGATTCAAGAGGTGTCAAGTTTTGTTTTTCTGCAGCTGGACAAAAGGGTAATAATATTGTGAGCCCTTGCTCTTGAAGTTGCGGGTGCAGCTTAGGACCATTTGAAGCGGTTCTTACCGTAAAAATATCTTGACTCTTACTATATCTCCGTTACCTTCATCCCCTTCTTCATTTTCGACATCCTCCAATTCACTTTCTGCATCATGATCGCTAATCTCCAGTTCCCCATCACTCACGTCATCATCGTCTTTGAAAATATCATCATCTCCTGCGTCGTCAGATAAGTCGTCTTTCTCCCAATCTTTTTCTATTTCAGCTTTACTTATATAGCGCTTCATTTTGTCTACATGAATGAAAAAGCAATGAATACCAACAGTAAAAAAGAATTACGTAACTACATTCGTGGGGTAAATTTACACCCTAACATATACGTACCGCAAATTTTATTTGCTTGTGCGCGATCTCTGTACGCACACATGAAGATGCCACCATTAACTGAGAATACACGGAGTTTTAAAGAATATGCTGCAGTAGAAAGTCAATTATAAAATAAAAGATTGCGGGGTGGGGTAAAAAATTACCCCACGAATGTAGTTCAGGGTTAAATGGAATGCAATAACTAATTTTGACATTGACTAACATGCAATTACAATAACTACTTTCACCATTCGCATACGCGTTTCACGGTTATACCGATCATAAATGCGACTTTGTGAGAAATAGTTTTTGTTTCCAGATAAGCACTAGTACGTTTTGATGTTTATATGTACATATGAGAATTCAATTAAGAATTCCCCCAATATGTACTTAAATGCGCATTTTTGCAGCTATTTACTCCTATAGAACTGACCAACTAAGGTTCCACAGTTCGAATGCGAATGGTGAGTTTTCTAAACTGCATTTTCCCACGGTGGGTTGGTCGAAAAGCGCCAGTGCACCTACTGTAAAAGTCTGTGGCAACTTAGTTGTTCATTTCTGTAGAATTAAATAGCTCCAAAATGCGCATTTAAGTACATATTGGGGGAAATCTTAATTAATTCAATTCTCATATATACACACATTAATTGACTAACATAATAAAAATGTACAGAATAAACAAGAGGTAAGAAGAAAATTATAGCTCTCTAGACCCACGCGTCACTAAAATGAAACAAAAGAAAGTACCTTTAATTTCTTGAAGTTTATCTCTGTTCCTTTAAGTTTTCCGTTGCTGTAGTAAGGCTACTTTTTGCAGCAATTTATAGTTAAACCCCATCTTGAAATCAGGTCAAATATTCGGTCCGTCGGTCAGCAGATTGAGGTGCCTGTTGACGTGGAATAATTATTTTCATAATGGACTTTAACAAGTTCTCTCCCTTTGGTGGTAGTGTTTCTCAATCCCCATAGTATATGTTTACTGCTAAAGTCGCCTACTATAAATTTAGTACCTAGGAAAATATTATTAAAATCTTCCCAATTGATCTCCTAGTGTCGTGGTGGGTAGATCGCTGATACAGTTATCTCATAGGGTAAAGTTTTTAACCTAATGGATGTAGCTTGGAAAGTCTTTTTCGTATTTGCGTAAGTTATAGTATTTTTTTAAAATAATTATGACAGTTTCAGCATGGGCAGTGTTATCCGAATTATTTGTTTGATAGTTCTTATAACTTGATATCTTGACGTAAGGTTTATCGGGGAAAGGTGTTTCGCTAATTAGCACTGTATCAATTACTTGGTGTTGTAGGAGGATTCTTAATTCTTTGTGTTTATAAGTATGTTTAGAACCATGCCATTTTGTTGGAGTCAACTTTTGAAGTTTAGAAATTTATTTAGTTCTTTGCTAAGGCTTACGTTGTTCCATTCATCGATTGTGTAGTTTGTATTATTTTTGACTGTGTTCACGTAACTGGCGTGGTGTCGGTGATGCTGTTGATTGATACGTGGTATTGTTGTTTATGATTGCACGTTGGTGTATAAAACTGTTAAAATCTCTGCCTTTATATATATATTATACATCTCTACAAGCCTAGGGCTACAGTAATAATATTTACATACAATGTTAATTATTTGTCCCATGACTTAATATATGATTCTTAATTAAAGCATTACATGACCAAGCTATTTCTTGGAAGCTTCGAATTATCGACCTCCACACATGTCTGTCCAGCGCTTTTGCTCTCCTATCCACCACATTTACACTACTAAGCTCCTGCATCACACTGTCGTATCTTTTTCGTGGTCTTCTTTTCTCTCTTACTAGTTGATTTTCTCCATATGGCCCAACCACCGTATCCTTTAAAGTCTGATAAACGAAGTAATGCTTGGTTCCTTTATAGAGCTTTCAATTCTCCATTTGTTCTTTCCATCCTCTTCTGTATCTTTTCCTCCAAAGATAGCTCTTAATATTTTCCTCTCCCATCTGTCTAGCACCTCTTACTGCTTTTTTTTTTTCTGTTATTGATGGCTACTTTTCGCGCGTTTCTTGCGTTTTCCTGATATTTTGGTGGTATCCTGGTTGTGTTAGTGGTGGCTATATTTGGCTGCGGTGTTCATCGGCGTATTTGATCGAAATTGAATTGCGCATCTTGTTGCCTTCGTTATTAATAATAATATAACAGCACACTAAGCCATTTCTTCACAACAGAGTTAACAGCCATTCTACGATCTTAAACTGCTACACTGCGCCGCGACCGGGTTTAATTGTCAAGTGCAAGCTTTACAACTTAGCCACTGAGTGGGTTTTTCATGTTCAGCAGTGAGCAATACTTCCTAACAGTTGACTTCACAGAATAAAATTATAAGTTTGAGGAATTTGCGCGGCTGGTTGATATATCCTCAATGGCTTTTCCATTTGACATATTTGGTCGATTGCACATATTGTCTAAATCATTAAAAACTGGCAATGAATACATTATATTCCTCTAATAAAAAATAATTTTTATCGCTAAATACTAAACACAGACTAGTTTTTGCACCCGATAAGTTTCTCTTTAATATACTTTTCTAGCAACCTATTAGCTTACACAGGATCGACGTCTTCACTCAACGAAAACTGTCATATTACAAGTTAAGAGGAAAAAACAGAAACCTGAAAGTAGTTCTTATAACATAGAAGCACTATTTAATGCTGGGACAAACAAAATCTCCGTAAATAAATAAATAAAATGCTTATGTATAGTAGAAATTAAAGCTATTAACACTACTCTCTATTTAATCGGGGATGGAAAGGGGTTAAATCGGCAGGATAAAATGTACATATGCGAAAATGGCATTCCTAATATATCAATTATGGACCCTTTTCCATTGTTTTCGGTCATAACGGTGTAAATCGCAAATACCTGAAAATCGTTGAAATTTCCATGGCGATTTTTATTCCCTAAATGTAGGACTCCACCGAACTGGATAACGGCTATTTACAACACTTGCAAATGTCCCCTTATGTATGCAATGCATCGGTCATATTCATAGCGTTAAACAAATGCTTTTGTTTCTTGATTTACGAGGTTGATCATTAAATAACTTTGTTGATTGATTTCTGGTATTCACTTTATTTAACGCGGCAAAATGACACTTTTATAAATGAATGGATTTATAATCAATTCGTTCAAAAATTCTTAAACACAAAAACAAGAATTAGGCAATATTATTTGTTATTAACTGGAAAATGATCTATATAAACAATTGTGATTAAGTTTAGATATCTTTCAGATTATCTTCACAACTTTCAATTTCAAATGCACTTATGGACATAGAAAATGGAAATAATCTGACAGATAAGTATTTAAATAGGTTATGAATTATATATAGGTACATTTAATTAACTTTAGAAGAGACAAATTCACTTATATTTTATTAGTGAAATTATTTTACTTTCAGAACTGTTTCTGGTTGTCATTAGCTATACTCGGCTTTTCGATTCTTATAGCTGGTATATTGGCTTGCAGAATTGCTTGCTATGTTAGAGGATCATATAGTACGTATCAACCATAATTTACACCCATCTTCTAGTAAAAAACTACTTTTTCAGAGATGCATAGTCACTACCTATCAAATTGTAGGAGATATTCAAGGCCGTCGGATACAGGAAATCTATTAAACGCAGAGTACACGAAATCAACATAGAGGAAGTGAACAACAAAATTATCTATATTTTGGAATGCAGGTTATTACTTGCCATTGTTACATACAGTAAAATAAACAGACAATAAAATATTCAGTATGAGTGTGAACTGTGCTTAACAGTAAATAAATAAGATTCAAAATCCTTGCTGGTACTGTCTAGAATCCAACCTGTTTTGTAAAATTTCTAATTGACGTTTAGCTTCGCATTGCGGGAAGTTTTGAAGGTCATAGTACTGCGGTGCTATTTTTAACAGCCAATCAGCTAAAATAAAATATCATTATTTTGCATTATTATGCATATTTGATGAACGAGCAAATGTGTACATAATACATAAATTGATTTGTAAGGTACTTACGCTTTATGTCCGTTACCGTACGTATATAATTTTTGGTGGTTAAAACAAATTCATTATAGATGACCCATTCGGGTTTATGGTCGAGACAACTGGACGGGTGTAATTGTACCATTTGATTATCTTTTATTGTTAAATAATGCCCAGTTCTTTCCAAATGTGCAACCTGCAAAATTACATTGTTATTTGTCCATACAGAGATTTGTACTGGAACAGTATGAATTAACCAGATTACAAACTCGAGCTAATCAAATGAAATACACAAGTATATCTTATTTATTTCCACCTCATATATCGTTAAGAATAACGCACCTGCATGAAGAATCCATTTACTAAAGCTTTTCTGATATTAATGTAATAATCTTTGCTTGTGAAATCCGTTGACGTTCTCTTTAAATTGAATCTGTCCATTATCCTTGATAACTGTTGTCGTACATTATCGGCCGATTTCAAGGATCTGTAGTTTATAAAATTGTCGTAGCACCATTGTGGATCTTCCATATCTGCACAAAAATATGTTAGTTTATTCACGTAAAATATGTATTTAGTTATAAATGTCTTCGCAAATCGATTAGGGCAGAAGAGGGTAATATGGACAACTACGATCTAATGACTATACGGAAAAAGGGGAAAAATTAAAATGAAAGATGATATTAAGGTCATCAGATAAAAGCATATCTTAGGATTTAGGTATGCGAATGTGAATGACGACGAGAATCCTAGAGATTGTGGGATAACTATATATCAATTTATAACGGAAATTTAAGTGCTAATATATTTCATTTCCTTATTCTTACTGTAGGTTGATATGTAACATTGAAGACTATGTTCTTGTGAAACTTAAAACTAAGAACAGCATAATTTCATTATGTTACAAAAACTATAAGAAACAAGGAACGAATTGCATGTTGATTTTTTGCGAAGATAATTAATCATCTAAATGATACAACCATCTTTATTTAACATACATATGTATAAATTGGACAAATATGCGGTATGATGAGTCATCTGTCGTTTTCACAATGTAATACTATATTACAGAGGACAAAGGACATATGACTCATCATACCGCATATTTGTCTAGTTTACATATGTATTTACAACTATATTATTTATCTTTATTTATTATAATTAGAGTTGGCTAACACGAGACGAATACAAGAGCGTCACAAAAGGAAGCAACTGTGAGTTGTATTATTAATACTTTTACTCGCATAGGTTATTTGCTATTACCGGAAATTTAATGGCGTTAAAAATAGCGACAATTACTACCTAGTAGTAATAAATATGAAGTAAAAGGTCGTTACTTGTTATGGATTAGTGTGGCCATCTCCAAACCTATTGTAAAGTTGGAGCATGATAGTCTCTATATGTATAAAAAGAATGTTCAGGATCAATGTCACTCGGACAGGAAATTATGATTTTTCGCAAAACCGAACGTAATTTTTCACCTATTTTTTGGCCTGTAGAATAAATTAATTGATTTAACCTAGTTTAAAACGTTCGCATAAGTGTTATTGTTACAATGACAAAGACGGTCTCTTGCAAACTCTTAATGCAATCGGATACAGCTGCGCAATAACTTGGGAATTCTTAAATGGTTCTTGATCTTTTAATCCTGTTCGCATCTTGCGGGTTTAAAGTTTAAACTACATTTTCCACTTTGTGGAATTACTTGCTATAATATATGCCTGCATCGAGCCACGTTGCCCATCTCGTTATAACAGGTTGTGGTGGTATCAGAATTCCTGGACACAACTAATTCGCTCTGAGCGTCCCAAATAAAAAGTTTTTTGTTTAATTAATTAATGTTTGAACTGCTGTGGGTGGCTGATGATTATTGGACAGTTCTACATTGTAAAAATACCATACACCCGATTTCCTCTGAATTCCAATTCCGGAATCCGCGCCGACAGATTTTTATAAGTGAGCAATAAATGCACGTGACGTCGGTAACTTCACAAAATGTGATATGCACAACATGAATATCCTGTTACAATTAGAATAGAAAGGGACGTATCGACAGCATATGTGTCACTGCTCCATCCAAATACCCGTACGATGAAGTAATTTTTGCCAACTCTAATTATAATTTACATTTACACTACGAAACACGTTTTATCGACAGTATCGGAGCTTTGTATTTGTTAGAAATCAAATTATCGGATAGCATTTTTTGTAATGCTTTTTGCAATGTTGTATTTTAAACATAACTACGTACTATCGCAAATGTACTTACTCTGTTTGAAAGCATGATAGACGTTAAGTAGTGTCAAATGGTCACCATCGATATGTGCGAATCGCATCTTGGCGTCGTCAGCCGCTTTCTTGGCCTCATTTGGACGAACGAAACACTGTGGGACTAAATATTGGAGCAGGGCAGTCGCCCGTATCCAACCAATATAGTTGCCGCACTCACGCGCTTCCTACAGAGCTACCTTAGTCAGAAATCTGAGCAGAACAGTTGGTTGCCAAATCGCCAAATCAAGGACCCAAATATTGTTTTGCTCAGACTTCACGACTGTCCATCGTCAATCAAGTATTTCCTCTACTGGTTTACGATAAAATTTGACCCATTGTTTTTGATATTTTCACAAAAATTATACTGATTATTCAATCGAAAGCAAAACTAATAAGTTTCCCTAATAGGTATATATCCAGAGCGTTAAGATAAACAAGCAAATATCTTTTGAAAAATCAAAAAGCAATATTTCGATATATATCTAGACTAATTTTGAAATGCCAAATACTGACTTCAAAATTCAACCTACGCTGGATTATTCGTGCATAAATTCAGGACAATATACAGACTAAAGCAACAGGGGAGGGGATGATTCAATGAATAAAACACCTTAGGTTTTAAACGTACCACCCTTGTTAGAATGGTGCGCGAGGGTGACAATCTGGATCTACAACACGGAAATTTACACCAGCGAAGGGAAGAAATTGGAAGAAACTGTTGTTTCAGTTCTTAGTGTTTATCTTGGTATGTGGTATCACCTGTACTGTTGACTTACTCCTGAAAAACAAAACTAGAGTCTGTTGAACTATAAGGATGAATAGAGGTTTATCGCCAAGGCTAAAACAGGAACAATCAAGAATGAAGAAAGGTGACAGTATTCTGTAGAAAAGACCAGCGGGATGTCAGAATGATTTCAGCAATTCATGACACTTCTGTGTCAAATACATGAAAGAGAAATAGAAAAACTGGACAGGATATAGTAACTGTGTGCATAAATCAATACAATGTCCATATCAAAGAAGTTGATCGCGCTCATCAGTATCTTTCATATTACTCTGTTCTAAGGAAAACGTTGAAATAGATAATAAAGTCGTCTTTTATCCCATAAACTGTGAACTTTTTAATTGCTTTAGAATCTACAATGCCCTGAATACAGAGAAAAAAATAAATAAAGGATAAGCGATTCCTTCTTTCGGTGGCAAAATACTCTGGTGATATACGTTTGCATGCGTCAATAATTCGAAGTCCAAGTTCACTAATATTCTGCGATTGTATTTGGTATACAACTGTTTTCAGGTAACCCCACAAGAAGATATCGTTAAAAAAATTGAGAACCTGGTTCTGTACTCGACAAGAAAAGCATCAGAAATAAAGTAGTTGATGAACAGATAAATAGAAGTTTTAGGTCATTTCGACCTAAATCCTCGTGCATCCATTAGAAAAATAGCTTCCGAAACACAACTCGTCATAGGTTCAGTGCACAAAATTCTGAAATTACACAAATTCCATCCTTATAAGATGCATATTATTCAGTAGCTCAACGAGAATGATTTTGATAGGAGAATAGAGTTTTGTGAAACGATGACAGAAAATTAATAATGAGATTAGATTATTTGATACTTGTTTTTGCAATGAATGAATGTTCTACGTGGTTTTGGAAACCGCCATAACTGTAGATACTGGGACAATGGAAATCCTCATTTATTCAAAGAAGTTCACACGAAAAACCTGAAAAAGTTAATGTTTGGGCTAGTATACTTGGAAATGAGGTAATCGGTCCTGTTCTCATTAATCAAAACCTTACCGGCGAACTATACCTCGGACTATTACAAACTACAATTCATCCCTTAACAATGTAAAGTTTGGAAAACCAGCAAGAACAAATAGAGGATTTATTAATTAATAAAAACGAGCCAACAAGGTGGCGCGCCCCCTCATTCTGTTGCACCGGTTAGAAATTGCCTGGATAATAATTTTTCAAATCATTGGATATGGCGGCGAGGATCAATCGAATGGGCTGCTTGCTCTATAGATTTGACCCCACTTGATTTCTTCTTGTAGGGTTACCTGAAAACAGTTGTGTATCAAAGACAACCGCCGAATATTGGCGAACTTGGACTTACAATTAGAATTACAGTAGAATGCAAACGTATATCACCAGAAACATTTGAAAGGGTCAGAACAGAATTTAAAAATAGGCTATATTATTGTCTTCAACAAAATGGTGCATAATATGAACACTTAATTAACTAATATGAATAAACGTTGATAATTTTACTTGCTTTGCATTATCCTTTTTGCTATAATCCCTAAGCCTTAGCAAAATGTCAAAATATGATACACCAACAAATTCGTAATGAAAATACCTTTCCAACGATGTGTCACAAATGGCATCACCCCATTTCAGATTTTTATGTTGGGGTGGGAGGGCTCAAGGGGATAAGTTTAGTATCATGACATATTAATCAAAATGGTTCCCCGTCGAAACAAAAACAGTCGTGCCTTTGTAGTTTTTTAATAATTCTATTAATTTCGGGTGTAGGCCGCCTGAAAAGTTTTCAAATGAACACACTGGATGTAGGCTCTATGCTAAATACAATATGCAAAATAACTGGAACTATAAGGGATAAGGTATCCTAGTCAAATCAAACCAAAGAGCTCAGAGATAATTTTTGCATGTTGTCTGTGTCTCAATGTAGTGCTAAAGGCATACTAATAATCGTAAAATGTGTAAGAAAGGAATAGATCAAACAAATGGACACTACTGGAATAAGTGTATTTTTTGTGTTTGATGTACTGTATTATTATGGATTATGTTGATTATTTTTGTATGCATTTATAATTTCATCAAGATTATAGTTCATGAGAAGTAGTAATTTATGCATGCGTTGCAAATTGTTCATAATGTGAAATAATGCTTTCTATTCACGCATTGAAAGCTTCAAATGGATATTATAAAAAGTTGATGAGATGAAAACTCCCTTATAGTTCATTACCAGAAAAAAAGTCTGCCGGGAAAATACGCGGCCACTGGGGTAAGTTGGAAAAAATCCGGTCTTTAATGTGTTAAGCGTAAAAATTCAGATGTTGAATATTTCTATGCAATAAATTAGAAATAAAAATATTTTCTACGTCAATTTCATACTTGTTTTATTTGATTTAATTCCCGAATGAAATAATGTACTAATTATTTTGAGCGAAATACCGTTTTAAAATTTGAAAGAACTAAGAAGGGGACACTGCGTAATGTCCATCACGGATTTCGATCCTACTACATGCGAATGTTCTTTCAGGCCACACGAAAAAACTCTTCAAGCGTTTATCCATTTGAGACTTAGGTTTTGAAATATTAAATTTCGAAGAATGAAGCGCGAAAACGCCACGAGTCAGTACCGAATCGCGTGAATACAGCTGCGCAAGCCACAATGGCCGAACGGTAAAGGCAACGAGCTGGAACGCTGGTCGATTCGTTTTCTTCACTGCTGCTAACATTCGGTGAGCATGATAATCATCATACAAAACATTTGAAACATAAATCAGTTTCGCACCACGAACATTTTATAAAAGGAACTGCGCCGATCCTTAACTTCGCGGTAGAAATAAACGTCGCACGGTTGACCGAGCGGTGTACTCTTCGGCGGGATTACTTTTATTGTACAAGTTACTTCCCCATTGCCATTAGAAAACACTTCATCGTAAAGCGTTGTATCTGTTTGACCTTCCCATGAATCAATGATAAGGAGGAAATTATCATCTTTCACGTATGGTTTAATTCTCGTATCCAGAAATGTTTTATATAGTTATTTCGTGAGTTTCCCGATTTCGAACATGTTACGACGATGCTTTTATATTCTTCTACCAATGATTTTACTGTTTTCGGTACTCATGGTCCAAATTTATCCCCGTTTCGACCATGCATAAGAAAACTCGATCGTATACGGATTGATAATATCCCGTCTGGTCAGTGTTAATTACGAAATCTAGTGAAAATTGCGGTAACAATGGCTTGGTTTGAATTTTGAATTTCTCGGCCGCATTGATAGTTTCTTGGAGGGTTGCGGCATCGTTTTTACTTATAAATTTCGTAATTTTTCGCTGACGTATACGATGCCTATTTTTGAAGTTCTGAACCCAAGTTGCACAAGCGAGGAAAGAAAATTCATCCGATATGTGCGGAAAAGCGATCTTCATTGCACACTGTTGAACCATTCGTGTTGTTACCTGTAGCTTATCAAGAAAAATATTGTTGACTATTCTACTATTTATTAGCTCTGAATTGATTACATCATCTCTTTGTTACATCAAGTTGACATTCATGAATTTAAATGAAATCACCTGTTCATGGTTTTTTCCTAGCCTGATTGAAGCGTTCGAAACATTGTTCATCAATCATCTTCAGTTTATCGATCCTCGATCCACCTTTCTGGATATTATTTCTCCATCATTTCAGTGTCTTTTTATGTTTTAATTTTGCGAAGCCCTGAGACAGCATTGTTTTGACACTCGCTATGGGGTTTGCGGCAGGGAAAGCCACAGCTTTTTTTATAGTTCAGAGGAATATATTCCTTCATTGACAGTGAGAGTGACTTCCTCTCATACTCATTTGGATCGAATTCGTTATCGTCTTTCGATTCGCGAGTGCACTGGAAACATTTTCTCAAAATAAGAGAAATAATTGTATTTCGTTATATTATTCTCTCTTCTTTGCTATTTACGTAACAAATTACCTCCTCATATTCCACTTGGAAATCATCTTCGGATAGGATAAAATGTTCATCACTGACGATTTCGTTTTCATTAATCGCATTCAAAATTGCATCATAGAATACTCTTCTCCTGAAAATTTATGTAGCAAAGCAAAAATTGTTTGCAATGAGAAAAAAATTGAAGTCAATAAGAATCGAAACCAGAACCTCCACCGTTCCAGGTCGTCACCTTGTCCGTTCGGCCATCGAGGCTTGCGCAGCTCTATTTCATGCGATTCGGTACAGACTCGGGTGACTTGTGCGCTTCATTCTTCGGAATTTAATATCTCGAAAACTAACAAGGGAAGATCCCGAACCCGGAAATTCAAAAAATTTGAAACTTTGGAAATATATACAACATATATAGGTGTGCTATACGCAATTTTTTTTTTGTGCCGACATTCACTTTGAAGGGGTGAAACACCCCATCGAAAATTGACGGATTTTCAATTTTCTCCACACAACTCCAGTAAAAGAAAGATAGAAGATAGCTGTAAATGCAATAGTTGCAGCATACATCAAGATCTTTCAAAATATGTGACTATCATATATACAGAGTGTTCCGTTAAGCCTTGCGCTTATACTGCAGATGTTTTTGTAACAATACAAAGAAAAGTTTGAGATATAATTTGTGTGACTTTTAATTCTGCTTAAAACTATCTAGGGTGTTCTAATGTACAGAGTGTTCCAGAAGTAAATATCACCCTATCCTTGGTTATATCTAACAGAACTTCATATATTATATTATAATATATATGTATATATATTATTAAATACTTATTGCAAGGAATGATCTCAATCCCGCAAATTTAAAATATGAAATTTGAGAATATGTAAACCACATATAGAGGTGCAATACGAATTTTTGCTGCAAAGTTAATGAAATTTACTGTATATCTTTGCGGTACTATATTTATTAGATAAGACATTGTTTTGTGTGATAATAATATTCGAAGTTTTTATCTAATGGTGTAAACATGTTTTTATAAAAACGCAATAATCAACCAAATGCAATGATAAATGATAACGTTGCTTATATAAATTCCCCACCTGACATTAATAGTATTTGTTGTTTGACTGTGTAACAAACCTGTGGTGCTGAAAATGGTTGTCGTAAATACTTTAAATGTAATTCGCTTGCTCATGGTAACATTTGACGTTGCCAATAACAATAATCCAACACCTGTGAATAACCACGAAGTGGAATTACACGACATAATAAAGGATATGCTTCTTGACTTTCAAAAAGATACTTCATTTTCGCTGGAAATTGACACAACACTAGAATTTTTTAATCCAGTTAGACAACATTCCGTAGACTTCGTAGATGATGTATACGCACCTGCACGCGAAGAAATTTTAGAAGCGATGGAAGCTGAAGACGAACAGTGTGTTCCAGAAGAAGGCGGTATTGTCACTTTGGAATATAAAACCAAAGCTGTTGAATACTGGAAAAGTGGGAAAACGAAGCGACTTACGTTAGCAATCGTCCAAAAGAAATTTCGAAAAGTTTCAACTCTCCAACAATTGTACAGGTAAACAGTGAACTCCATTTAATATAACAACGATTTGTCTTTATTTTCTTTTATTTGTTCTAGATGGGAAGAAACAGTAAACCGGGGAGGCACACGACGGGAAAAATTGCTACAAATTTCGGAGTCCGTTTATAATAAGTTTGTAGAGAGTATTGATTCGGGTGATATTATTCATGATTTGGACATTCAAAGATGGGCTTTGCAAGCTAATCAAGGAATAGATTTAGAAAACTTTAAAGCATCCCGGCATTGGGTCTGGAATTTTAAGAAAGCGTATACAATAGTTTCAAGAAAAATAAATAAATTTATTACGCGATCATATGGTACAGATTCCGAAAAACTGAATGAAATCGCTTCAACATTTGTTAGCCATGTAAAAGATCACATAAAACAAGTCGGAGAAGATAATACATTCAATGCCGGTGAAAGTGGCTTTAATCTAGAGCTTCATTCTGGTCGCACGTTAGCTGTGCAAGGTTCAAAAAGGGTTACAGCAGTTGTGCAGTCAATATCCGCAACAACACATAGTTATACCATACTTCCCACAATATCAGCTTCTGGAAAACTTCTTTCCCCTCTATTTATTGTCATGAAAGAACAAAGTGGTAGTTTCGGTCCGCGTGTAACACAGTCTTTGTTTGAACCGTGGAATGTTTATGTAAGGGCTTCAACGTCGGGAAAATTAACAAAAGAACTGTTTAATGAATGGCTCACCCGTGTGTATGTGCCAAATGTGGGAGCTCAGAGCGTGTTATTCTTGGACTCTTGGACTGGTCATTGTCCTGCTACATTGCAAAAGAGTATACTATCAAACAAGCATGTTGAAATATTGACGATACCGAAAAAAACTACGGCAATGATACAACCACTAGATGTATATGGTTTCCGCATATGGAAAAATTTTGTAAGAAAATTTTCCGATCTTGTGCTACTGTTTGGTTATGATATTGTATTGCATGAACGCAATAATGTTATCAAATTACAGTCCCTTATTCACAACCAACTTTCGGCACCAAAGTATCACGATGTATTTGCTTATGCTTGGTATAAAAGTGGATACATTGACCAAAAACCAAATAAGTTTGAAAATCCGGTAGCTTTTGCTTTTAGACAACAGGATTTTATACATCCTGCTAGCTGTTCCATATGCGGTGTCCAGGCCATCTTACGATGTGCGTGGTGCAACGAATTCCTATGTTTTAAACATTTCTTTGAAGAATTTCATCACCATACAGAATAATTATTCATTTGCCAGTATTTCACTACATAATAAATATGACCAAAAGATGCAAAGTGTTATCTACAAAAATTTCCTATATATCTTATACTTTATGACTAATCAGCTAATCAGATATAAATTATATTGATGTACTTATCAATATTTGTATTGCTTAAAATGTTAAAAATATTGATATATTTGTTATCGCTTAATAAAATCGATTAATTGTAAGATATAACTTTGGTCTAAAAAACTAACCTTTTCCTCTTACAACAGCGAGTGATTAAATCAAATTAATAAATTGCGCATTACATATGTCTTCTACATATTTCCAAAACCAATACTTTGGATGTTATTATCAAACAAAACAATGTCTTATCTAATAAATATAGTACCGCAAAGATATACAGTAAATTTCATTAACTTTGCAGCAAAAATTCGTATCGCACCTGTATATGTGGTTTACATATTCTCAAATTTCATATTTTAAATTTGTGGGATTGAGATCATTCCTTGCAATAAGTATTTAATAATATATATACATATATATTATAATATAATATATGAAGTTCTGTTAGATATAACCAAGGATAGGGTGATATTTACTTCTGGAACACTCTGTACATTAGAACACCCTACATAGTTTTAAGCAGAATTAAAAAGTCACACAAATTATATCTCAAACTTTTCTTTGTATTGTTACAAAAACATCTGCAGTATAAGCGCAAGGCTTAACGGAACACTCTGTATATATGATAGTCACATATTTTGAAAGATCTTGATGTATGCTGCAACTACTGCATTTACACCTATCTTCTATCTTTCTTTTACTGGAGTTGTGTGGAGAAAATTGAAAATCCGTCAATTTTCGATGGGGTGTTTCACCCCTTCAAAGAAGAATGTCGGCACAAAAAAAATTGCGTATAGCACACCTATATATGTTGTATATATTCCCAAAGTTTCAAATTTTTTGAATTTCCGGGTTCGGGATCTTCCCTTGTAAGTCCCAATCGGATAAACGCTCGAAGGTTTTTTTTTCGTGAGATCTCAAAGAACATTCACACGTAATAGAATCGAAATCCGTGATGGGCATTACGTGGTGTCCCATTGTAAGCTAAATTTCAAACAGTTCAAGTGTAAGTATGCATTTTCTCTCGAATATTGAAAACTTCTACCAAAAATTAAATCATAAATGTGTATTTATCATTCTTTTGTGTTGTATTTACTTAACGCTCTGTATATATTATACATTTATAGTATACAAACATTCAATAAAACACATCCGTACATGGTTGGTCAATAAATATTTTCAAACTTCTTTGCTGAATATTGATTCATTCAGTAAAAATTAAAGAGTAAATGACTATTCGTTATTACATACCTATAGTATATTTTAGATTTAGTGAAAGAACTAAGAACTTATGTATCTGTATCCATAGGTTCCAGAAGGCTAGTATAATCTTAAAGTACACCGTTGACTTTTATAAACACGTATTTACCTAATGGAGGATATTGTGTGTGAGATTAACGAAGTAATAATGATTTGGTTAAACGTACTTCATGTTTTCACAACTCACACTAAACCAGTGAAGTGGATTTCACAAAGCTAGTTCAATCCGCGTTTTACTACCGATCTTGATTTTATACATTAATCACAATCAGATACAATAAACTCAAAAGATAAACCGCTGGGTAAGTATTTCAGGGTTCGTTATTGCAGTTTTTAATTATTTGTAATTCAAAATGATTAATGTATATAAAATTGTGTTTAAAATAAATACTAAAATAAACCTCTAATCTCTTTTGGCTCTATCTACAGTACTGGCCAGTGCCGATCTTGGCTCTAGAAAAACGGTTGTCCGAGCGAAAACGAATGACTATAACACTAAGATACACTGTAACACTAAGATAGGGCATCATAATCGAATATGGAGTGGACCGCATATACTTCCACTCTGTTGTGCAGTTAATGCCGTTAAAATTAAAGGATGCTTGAAAATTGAATAGAAGTTGGTAATAATTTGGAACATGCAACACTGCTAGTTGTCGATTTCATTTGGACAATAGAAGGTATCTTTCTTTCTCGCTTGAACAACATTTCTAGATTTAAGACTTACAGTAGCCAATAATGTACACATATCGCCAACTATATTTTATTTTCTCATCCGTACTTATTTCAATAATTTGAAGAAGAGACTATGTAAATAAGATAACACATGGAACCTAAACTTGAACTAAACTACGTCATGTATTTACACTGTGTCAAATAAGTTTTCATACACTCAATTTATGCTTTTAATTTAGTTAATGTCAAATTGTTTGAGAAAGAAATATTACAGGAGATATTTAGGAAGTCCATGCGCACATAATTTGCACAAAAGTAACTTTTTATTCTAATTTAAAATATAAAATATATAATAGATATAAATTCAAACAAAGAAATTTCCATACCTGCCGAAATTAATACGAGATTTCTTAACTATAATTCGAGGGTTTGTCTATTTTACTCAAAACGATTTTTATATTTGGAAAATACTATTCAGTTTAAATATTGACATTAGAGGGTGCTGTGCGATTTTTATGTATTAAGATGGAAGTGCCATGATCAATCCGAAAATTAATTATTAGCTGGAGAAAGAATGGACAGTCATTAAGAAAAATAGCTAAAACCGTTAAAAAAATCACATGCCGCAGTGCAATATATAGTAAATAATAAATACAAGGGGTTACAAACTTGTGAAAATAGACCTCGTTCGGGTAGACCCAGAAAAGTAAAAACCATTCATAAATGCCCTATTTTAAAAACTATTGGCGACGATTCAAGGACCAGTGCACCTATTGTAACAAAAATGTTAGAAGACGACTATAGACTACAAGTAGTACCTGAATATGTTATTCGAAATGGCGGTTTCCACGGGCGAATTCCTAGGAGAAAAACGCTTTGTGAGATGCCCTTTTGCAAAAGAGCATCTCAACCAAACCTTTGTCGATTTGGGGGTCTGTAATATTCAGTCACGAATCTAAATTTAACGTTTTTGGGTCAGTTGGAAGAGTGATGGTTTGGAGGAAGAAAAATGAACACCCCAAAGCGAAAAATCCTATGAGCGCAGCAGGTGTCGGTCCGTGATTAACGAGATAATGGACCAACACCTGTATTTCAAAATTTTACAGAAAAATGTACACGCAAGTTCTCAAAAACTTGATTCAGAGGGGGTCCTTTATCGTTCAACATAATAATAATAATAATAATAATAATAATAATAATAATAATAATAATAATAATAATAATAATATATTTGCCCAACAGAAGAACATTCCATTTACAGGACAAACTTAATTTCTAACATACATATACCTATATATATATATATCTAAATAACAGAAGTATAAAAAAATGAATAAGAATAAACATATTGCAGGTAATTGCAAATCAAAAGTATTCTTAGATAATAAGCTTAACAAAATAATTCTAAAATACAAAATTTTAGATGTAGTTATAATTTGCTGAGCACGAATTCAACAGTGCTTCCAATGGTGTGTAATTAATATCCACGTTGCTATCAGATACGGAATTGAACGTCATGCAAGTTCGGTAAACAGGAGATCTAACCAGAATATTTGTTTTCGGTCTAGGGCAATAGAATACATTTGAAAATCTTGATGATGGTCGTGGTACGGCAAAATCAATACTCTCCAAGAGTCTTGGTGTGTCTAAATGATTGTGGATTAAATCGTACAGAAACTTTAAATCTGCTCGTTTACGACGTAAATCCAGCGACTCGAAATGGAAGATATTAAGAAGTAATGCATGGCTAAAACCTTGAGTGGGATAAATTGAATGAAGACGATAGTATAAATATTTTAGGAAACGCCTTTGAACTTGTTCAAGCGTACTTACTTGATATTTATATACAGGTGACCAGACTATGGAGGCATATTCAAGTTTAGGCGGTACATATGACGAATAGAGTAATACCAAAGGATCGATAGAGGCAAACTTTTTAGTAGTTCTTATAATGAAACCCAATGTTTGCAGTGCCGAGTTAGAAATTTGAGTAATATGTTCACCGAAGGTTAACCTAGAGTCAAAAGTCACGCCCAAATCCCTTATAGAATTTGCTCTGTCTAAAATTGTGTCCTCATAAATATAATTGTATATAATCGGGTTTGACTTTCTAGAATAATTTACAATCTTACACTTGGTTACATTCATAGTTAACCTGTTGCTTGTACACCATTCTTGGACAAGGGATAGCTGGCTTTGTAAGAATTGGCAGTCACCAATATCAGCAATTGAGACAAAGAGTTTAAGGTCATCTACAAATAATAACTTAGGACAGCCGATTCTGTTACATAGGTCATTTACAAAAATTAGGAATAGAAGAGGACCTAAGTTAGTTCCTTGAGGTACTCCAGATGAAGGAGAGAAATCATCAGAAAAGTGACCTTCGAAAGCAACATAATGTCTTCGATTAGATAAATAGGACTTGAAGAATGCTATTAGCTTGTTAGAAAAGCCCATCATGTCTAGTTTCATAAGAAGCAATGCGTGATCTATTCTGTCAAATGATCGGTATATATGATGTCAACTTGTTTATTATCCAAATTGTCTGAAAGAAATTGAGTTATGATCGTCAAATCAGAAGTAGTAGATCGTTTAGTCATGAATCCATGCTGGCCGAGAGAGATAAGACTTCTAACTTGGGAGTAAAGGGAATTGTAGAGACAGATTTCAAATATTTTAGCAAAGTTGTTAATTATAGCAATAGGTCTATAATTTTCAACACTGTGTTTTATCTCCTTTCTTGAATGCAGGTGTCAATCTAGCTATCTTCCAAAACTCAGGAAAAGTGGTAGTGTTTAGAGATAAGTCAAAGAGGTAGCATAAAGGATAAGCGAAAACATTAGCACAGTCTTTTAGAATAAATGACGGTATACTATCGCATCCAGTATTGAAATCGTTCTTAAGGCTCTTTATTGCATGGATGATATCAGATTCATTAAAGTGGTTGACATTAATCGGCACTGTGCTCAAGCAAGATGATGTGATGTGATCAAACTGTGAAACTGGAAGATACACAGAGTAGAAAAATTTTTAAATCCATTAACTATAGATGAAGGGTCGCTTAAAGTATCTCCATTTGAATTAATTAAAGAATTGAGTATACTAATATTATTTCTCCTAGATTTTACGAATTGCCAAAACTGCTTTGGATTAGTTGAAATGGACGACTCCATGCTTGATATATAATCGCTCAATAGTGCTTTCGAATTTATTTTAATTTGTTGCCTTAGCTCTTTGAATTGATTAAAATCATATATATTATTAGTTTTTTTGAATTTTAGGCGATAATGGTTTTTTAGTTCAATACTCCTAATAAGCTCATGGGTAAACCAAACAGGGTAGTTAGATTTATTAGGGCGTTTAAGAGGAACATGTAAATCAAGACATTGATAGATTTTATCGTAAAATGCTTTACATCCATCATCGACGTTCACATAGTTGAATATGAAAGACCAATCTATATTTTGAAACGAATGGTAAAGATTAATCAAAGCAGCTTTCCGGAAATTAAAATTTTTATGTTTGAGATTGGGATTTAGACCTATGACATGGTCTTCATGAAAACTAAGGTGTAGCGTCAGGCTTGGATGATCCAAATCCTCTTTAACCAGCGATATGTTTTCGTGAGTCACAGATGCCATTTGAAAATTGGTTAATATAAGGTCCAACAACCGCTCCCTAGAATTCGTTATAATATTAGCCTGCATGAGATTGATGAAGTTGAGGAAGTTATTTAGGACTCTAGATAGTCGCCTAGAATAACGATATTCTCATTTCTGTGAACACAAAGTTCCTCAAATAGATTAAAAAAGTTCAAACTCTGCAGATGAAATATCAGGAGGTATATAAATTACATAAAATGATATTTTTGTATTGGATTTTAAAGTACATCCCACTATATCTATCAAGGGTAGTGCGTTCTTTACTAGACTAAGATCTATTGGTTGAAAAAGCAAGTGAGATTTCAAAGCAAGAATAACACCCCCACCTCGCATTCTACTTACTTCATCAAACCTTCGATCACTGCGCAAAATTGAGTATGTCGGAGGAGACAGTTCATTATTAAAAATAGTGTTTGAAAGCCAAGTCTCGGTAACACAGATAACATCGTAATCACCATCGCTAAGGCTCGACAAAAATTTAATGTCTTTGTTCTTAATCCACGGACTTTCTGATAATTGATTGCAATTTCTCTGTTGGGCTTAATTAATTTAACGATGTTATTGTAGGTATGCCTAATTTATATTTTATTCTCAAACCCGTAGCTCCACCTGCAATTCTGGCATCCTAATCTGCTTTGATTTGCTTATAATAATCGATTTGTCTTCGAGTTCGGTCGAAAGAGGCAACAACATTACCATGATCTTGCGAGCCGCGCAGTCTAGACGAATTCTTAATTGCAGCATGAACTTCCTTGGAGTTGTCAAGTTTCACTGTTAGAGGACGGCGACGTTGGGAACCTGGGTCCAATTCGGTGGACTTTGATGTTGGCAATATTAATATCGGTTGACAAAACTCCCAATATTCGACCATCAATCTCAGCATCATGTTTCTTCCTTTCTTCGGCATTAGACGAGTCAGACTCTCCCACATTAAAAGGAACAATATTTTCTTTACGTTTATTTCTCTCAATTCAGCCAGCAGTAATTCAAAAGTATCCTCACTGATCTTAGCAGCCTCTCTGGACAACAACTCATTTTTCATGATAATGACTCAAAGCAGACGGCAAAACGTGTGAAAGGATGGTTAATTTTTAACGTGAGAAAACTACATACACCTCCACAATTATCTGATTTGAACTCCTGCGAACATTTATAGGATGAGATCGGAAGAAGGGTGACAAAATATTAAAAACAAAGAACAGTTAAAGGAGGCAATATTACAAGAATGGAATTCAATTGAACCAGAAGTAAGAAAACTGGTAAATTGAATGAAAAAGCGACTGTTGTCATACAAGTTACTAAAAAAATACTACAAAATGGTTTGCTTTATACATTAATTATAAACTGCCTGCATGGAAACTTGTTTGTGTATGAATTTATATATTTATATATATATATATTTGTAATTAGTAGAATAAAAAAATACTTTTGTGCAAATCATGTGCGTATGTGCTTTCTAAATACCTCGTGTAATATTTTCTTGCCCAAAAATATAACATTAAATAATTAAACACGTAAATTGAAAATCTGATTGAGTGTATGGAGACTTATTTAACCCAGTGTATATAAAATACGACTAAACATGAAATAATTATTGTCGTATTTAAGACTTCAGATGCCTAAAATACGGTAGAATAGTCATTTACTTCTCAATAGAATATAAGAACGAAATCTCAAACATTTCAATTAACAAATAAATACCTGACAACATAGCCGTAACCGAAAGAATTTCATTGGAACAGTTATGATTACAACTAGCAATCAACATTTTAGCCAACTGCGGGTCCAGAGGAAATTCCGCCATTACCGCTCCCAAGTCCGTTAAATTCCCATCGTCGTCGAGAGCAGCTAGATAGTTGAGTAACTCTAATGCCCTCATTAGAGTTTCTGGAGCAGGAGGATCCATAAAATCAAAATGCACCAAATCATCGATACCTAGTTTCTTCAGCTGTAATACAACTGACCCGAGATTGGATCTTAAAATTTCTGGATAGGTGTTGTCCTGCATTTCATTTTTATACGCTTTTTCTGTATATAATCTGAAACATTTTCCGGGTTTTGTACGACCGGCACGACCCGCACGTTGTTGAGCAGAAGCTTTACTGATTGGAGACACCAACAAAGATTCAACACGAATTCTAGGATTGTACACTTTTTGCTTTGCAAATCCGGGATCTATTACAAATACTACACCGTCAATAGTCAATGATGTTTCGGCAATATTTGTAGATACAACCACTTTTCTTCCGATGGCGCCAGTTGGTTTATTTGGTGGCGGGTCTTCGAAAATACGTTGCTGAAGGTTGGGCGGAAGCGTAGAGTATAACGGGATACACTTAAGTTCGCCCACTTCAGGACCTAGATTATCTATTTCTCGCTTTATACGCTTGCAAGCCACTTCAATTTCTTCTTGGCCAGTTAAAAATAGTAATATATCACCTGCTATTTCTTCACACATATGTATCTGTATAACAGTGCGAATAGCAGCTTCTAAATAGTCTCTCTCAGGTTCGGGTGTGTAAAATATTTCTACCGGATGGGTACGACCAGGTACGTTCATAAGTGGTGCATTATCAAAATACTGCTGAAATTTTCCGGCATCTAAAGTAGCAGACATAATAACTAATTTTAGATCCGATCTTTGTTTAATTACTTCTTTTAGAACACCCATTAAAATATCTGTAGCTAGGGTACGCTCATGGGCTTCATCAAGTAATATACATTGATATGCCTCCAACATTGGATCGCTCATGCCTTCCCTTAGTAACATACCGTCTGTCATATACCTATGGAAATAAAAAAAAATGTAGAACATGCTCTCATTTAATTTTAAATGAAGGGAAAAAACATTGTAGTTGGAAAACATGCAGATATCATTGGACAAAATATATATCATAACATCTATTTATGTATACCGATTGGAAACAGTCGGTCTCCATGCGCAATGGCGATTTTGACCTTACCCGCTGTTTCCACACGGTATACACCGTGTCCAAGATAAGATGAACACTATGGGGATCTTGGAAACGGCAAGAGTTACGAAATCGGTTAACAGAGATAGCGTCAAGAGAGTACATATATGATGCAATCAAACTTCAAATATCTGGCTCGGTTTCGGAGATATTTAAAAAAATGAAATTTTGCAATTTAAATATTTTTTCCAACGTTGTTGTGAGTGATAAAAAATTATAATAACACTATTATTGTCACTTTTAATTCTCTACAACGTATCGCAGAGAAAAATGTTATATCACGTTTCGTTTCCGAGATGACCCCAGACTATTTTTTTTTAAGAACCAAAATAAAATAATGTCGTTTGTGGATATAACTGTTGATTGCAAAATCATGATATATCACGCAAAAAAATTGTTACTTATTTTGTTAGTTATTTAGCGATTTGTCAATAGCTCATAAGTCATACTGTAGGCCGTAAACATACTATTATTTATAAATATCAGTTTGTCGTTTAGTCGCAACCAATTATATTTTTGTAGATAATTAGTTTGTATATTGCTAGCTTTAAATATTAAAAAAAAATTATTCGAATGAGAAGAAATTTAAGAAGAACCTACCGCATTTTGTGCAATTAAATTATGCAGAATGTATGTACCTATATAAATAGTCTGGGCAAACAGCGGCGACAATCAGTGTAGTAGATAAGGGGCTAGGGTGCCGCTGATTATTCATTTCACGCGTTCACGGCGTCGGTACTAAATCAATGCTGTATGCGAGTCGTTCTTTGTATATGTAGGCTCTCGTAACTTATTTCGTAATTGTACGCCTATGTTTGCTTTAACCTTCCTATACTTACGTCAAAATGAAAGACGTATACTATACTATATAAGTCGGTCTCACAGACCGTATGCGTGAGTATAGGAAGGTTAAAAATGTCGCAGTTACGTATGTCGCGAAAACGACCAATGGCAGACACAGTTAAAAACTTTATAGTGAATATGCCGGACTTAATTTATGATGGCGCTAAAGTTCAATATCTAGTTTGTAATATCACTTTAATATGTTGGTCTAGAAGCCACTGCCAACGTCACATCGAAAGCAAACAGCATTTTCTGTAAAAAGTGGCATCGAGACCAAAAAAATTTTAATTTGATTTATGGGTTACACTTATATAATCTATGGTTTCGTTTACTAAACAAAGAAGCATTTGCCTCCTTCTGGAATAAATATGCGGAGTGTAAATTATCTAGTCGGACATCGATAGGAAATTTAGTGCCATTTGCTCGTGAACATATTGAAACAAGAATGAAATCGGAATTGGAAGATAAAAAACTGTGGTTGTGTGTGGACGAATCAACAGATCGTAAAAAATTCTGTGGTTAATGTAATGGTACGCACAATGGAACTACATTAACCGTCATCCTTCATCTTACTGGCTTCCAAAAGAGTTGTAGATTGTACTGCCGATAATATTTGAAAGGTGGTGTTGAACTCATTGAACAAATTTGAAGTTTCAACTAAGCACCTTTTAATGTTTATGACTGATGGTGCCGCGCAAACATGCTTTCTTTGGGGCGATCTCTTAAAGAACACAGTAGTAACTTCTTGCATGTAACATGTAATATCCATGCTTTAAATCTTGTAGCACAGACAATTCCTTCATGTTATCTACTAGTAAATGCATTAATTGCTAGTACAAAGGTAGTGTTTCTAAAGTCCCCGAATCGTACCCGATTATTTCGCAAACTGTGTCCCAATATACCTGAACCACCACAGCCGATTATTACATGTTGAGGAACATGGTTGCAGGCTGCGTTTTACGTCCCGAGTGGATAGAATGCGCGTCTACATGTTATCGACATTTTCGCGGCCTAATTCGAACTCTGGATAAAAATCTATCTAATTGTCTCTGCTCGTTTTTCATCCCAGTCGTGCGAATGTTTAGAGTACAGGGTGGTACAAGGTAACGAGAAATTTTGAATGTAATAGTGGCAGCCCTGACGAGTCGGTAGACAGGTGCGAGTGGCATCCTTTAGTGTAGAACTACTTGCCATATAATAACCATGGAGCAGTGGGTTGGTTCACAACGTACAAATGCTGAAAAAATGGGACAATCAAAATTAGTGCAAATGCCTGTAGGTCAGTCACTAGCAGGTTCATCTTCATCTCCAAAAAATCAGAGTGAACAACAAGTATTTAATTCGGAATTAACAAAAGCTTTGCTTCCTGCTAATATCCTACTTGATAGGTTACAAAACTTAAATTTTAAAATGTTTTTGCAAAAGCATTGCAGAAATACTGTACCTGACGAAAGTATCAAAAATAATGTTACATATATATATAAGGACGTAATTAATGAAATCAAACAAACTGTAACCAACAGTTTTATATATTTTATAGTAAATGAAACAACAGATACTTGTAAACGCTATATGGCAAATTTATTAACAGGTTGTTTAAATAACGACACTCCAGGTAAATCCTATTTGATTTCGTGTAAACAAATTGAAAAAACTAACTATGTAACAATGGTTAGGTTTATTAACGAAACTTTCATGATTTTTTCCTTCTCTACATTGTTCCAACTAATAAAATTGTGTTCATGCTTTCCGATGTTGCGTCATACACGACCAAAGCTCATTCACGTGACATGTTTAGCACACGTTTTAAACAGAGTGTTTTCCAAAATCTCCTCTGAGGATTCAGTGTTACAGAGAAATATGACCTAATGATCCTTTACCAGCGGAACCAATAATCACAAGATGGGGAAAATGGTTGAAAGCTCGCGGTTTTTATGCAGACAACTTTATCCCTATTGAAGAACTTATTTTAAGTTTTCAAGACGAAAATATTGGTGTAATTTTAAAGAGCAAATGAATTTTAGAAAATAACTCACTGTATCATGAACTTTGCTTCATTAAAATCGTAAAATAAAATAATGATTTTGTTCATAAAACTATTGTTATTCTTGAAACTGAATCACTCCCGTTACAAGAATTTAGGAGATTAGGAGATTTAGATCCGGAAGTTGTTAATGGTTTAAAATATGCACCAATCACATAAGTTGACGTCGAACGAAGGTTTCAGTTACCATTATTACGTTGTGCAAACTAAAAATCTCTCATATAAAGGTGTTTTTCCGATCTTTGTGCATGTACAAAGAGGGTCGTACAAAAAAAAAAACTGGTTGGATCTACGTGTCTTTCACTAATCGAGGGATTCTCCAACCACCGTTTTACAAATTTTTATTCAATGACGTCATTATATTAAAAGACAAGTAAAAGTGCAAAACAAACTTTTGATTAATTCTTTAAATTAAAAATTAAAAAAATTAAATTTAAAATTTCCCTATCATCTATTATTTTTCTGGTTATTCTATCCAGGATATTTTCTTTCATATCTTATTGTACATTTTCATTACTGATATAAAATACGGCACAGCCTCCAATATAATATAGAAAGAGGAATTTATACAAATAATAGAAAAATAGAAACCTACATAACTCTCCAATGAATGACCTACACTGAGGTCCATTTGTTGGCAAGTTTCACGGAAAGCTGTGCAAGGACTCCACTCTAGCCTACATTGCATGTGCCAATAATTATCACGGAGGGGATATGCTTTGTTAAGGGTGTTGGGTACTCTTTTTCAAGGTTGGTTAAATTTAATTTTTTTATTGGTTTCAAACCTATTTTGAAAATCTTTTTACAAATTTAAGAGCTTTTATGACCATGGGCTTACCATCATTTTTGGACTTGAAGAAAGTAACGATAACAAAGGAATTTACAAAAGAGCTGAATGACTATGTTATAAATTCTTTGTTATATTCTTAGAATCCTTCAGGCATTATGTTCTTCGACCAATGGTATGTTTCTAAATGTTCATTAAAACATCGTTGTTACGTTTTTGTATGAAACATAGCTATTTAATAATCATCACTGTATAGGATATCCCCTGTGAATTATTATTTATTAATTATATAAATTTGGAATTTTGTTTTAGTTTCGTGTCAAATGGTTTACTTCAATTAGAAGAGAAGATTTAATCAATATTTATACAAGTGCTGAAGAGCATCAAATTTTTAACAACGAAAGGAGAAACTACTCCTCCTACAATAGGGAACTGGATAAGTACGATCCGTGGTGTAAAATATCTATGGATCAATTTACAATACACACCAATAAATCTAAAATACATATGTTTGAGGAACCTCAATCAAGATTCATTTGAAAATTTCTTCGGATGTATAGTCATGGTGCAAGAAATATCAATCCCACATGCGACTCATTTATGCAATCTTTTAACGTACGTACTGGACAATTAAAAAAATTTCTTCTGCAGCCTACTACAGAAATTGTAAATTTCGATGCAACAGTAGCAGATAATTTTATCTTGTTTCCGATAAGAACTGAAAATAAAATAGGAATAATTAATAGCATTAATGATTAATAACGGTATTTCCGTAAATCGGTGGGGGTGGGAGAGTCCTCTTGAAGCGCTATATGTTCATATGTTTGAATATTTTCTTCTTGCAACAATTGGAGAGTAATTTCTAAAAAACTGTTCCATTTTGGGGGAGCTTTTCACCCGTTCAAAGGAGTTATTTGCACAAACTGAAACCGATCTTTTACATAGTTCACTCAGTTCTACAGAATTACCAAGTTCCATCGAAATCGGTGTTTCCGCAAATCGGTGGGGATGGGAGGGGGTAATATCTTGAAGAATAAGGGCTACCGATTCAGACATGTTTCATCAGCCCTCTTGAGGCGCTATATGCTCGCAAGTTTCGATATTTTCGTCTTGCAACAATTGTAGAGTAATTGGCAAAAAACGGTCCAATCCTTAGGGAAGCTTTTCACCCCTTCGAAGGCGTTAATGGCAGAAACAGTAACTAGTCATTTTACACAGTCCAACCAGACCTACGTAATTACCAAGTTTCATCGAAATCGGTGTGAGTGAAGTGGTATATATTGTTGAAATATATAATATAATATACATGTTTGAATTTTTTTCTTGAAACAGTTCCAGAGTAATCGGCAAAAAACGAAAATGAAAAGCAGGCCAATTTTCAGGGTCGCAGAAACAGAAACTGGCCTCTTAGATAGTCCTACCAGCTTTACATAATTAGCAACCTGGGAACCTTTTCTTGTAAACAAGAACTGCGAAGGTTAATGACGACAGCTTTTGGTCACACCATAGACGCTAAACGATGTTATGGAATCGATTGGAAGAAGGGTGTACATCTATTTATAAAATAATTTATTTGAACATTTATTATAGCTTTCCTTTTTCTAATTAACTATCTCAATATCTGCTTTTAGTCCTACTTTTAGCGTAGCATTAAGTACGAATTATTTAAATTGTTATATCATTGGTTTTGTATTATTATTTGTCTTATGCTCACCGCTTACTTTGTGCAAAACTTAACGACTTAAACCCGATGAAAAATCGCTTTATTCCTAAAAAAATCTTTGTATGATATATCATTGGTTTTGTAATAAGAAATTCTATCCAAAACTAACTTTCATGTTGTTCTCGGGCTCGAGAGTTAAAAGTAACAAGAGCAAAGTGCTATTATTTTTTTAATACCACTTATAGTAACTTTTGTAATCGTCCTATCTAACCGCTTTCGTAATTCATTCGTTCATCCTTATCTTGGATACGGTGCAAAGCAAATTGCTAATGTTTGATCGATTGAACTTGTTCTTAAATTATAACTATGTTAAAATTGACTTAATAAAAGGTCGAGATCATCCAAACAAACAAGAGAGTCAACAGTACTAATGAATCAAATACTCTTTGACAAATCGACTCAACGGGTAGCATTCGTTCGTAGTTAAATGTTCTTTTAAACAAAAAGAAAATCGAAATCCGCAACGTCAACGAATTATGAAAGTAGCAATGTATGTGTATGTCTGAATGTAAATAATATATTTCCTACGTTTCATTGACAATTTACCACATGTGTATAGGGAATATCCTTTTCTTTTGAAACTAGATACTGTGAAACCTTATATATACTGTTCGCGCTGAAATTGCAAGTATATGAAATCAGTTTCTAACAAAATGTCTGACAGTAAAGGTGAAATAATAATTGTAGGAGGTGGATTAGTACGGACGCATCTTATAATTTTTTGTTTTTATGTAAATGAACGGTAAACTTTCAGGTAGGCTCCTTATGTGCATGCTATTTAGCAAAAAGGGATTATGACGTACATTTATATGAAAAACGTAAAGGTAAGAACATCTCTTCTATTAAATATTTTTCTTATTTACGTTTCGTGCTTATTTTTGACTTCAGGTGAAAAATGCAAGAGACAAAAGTTGTAGAAAATCAAATTCTCTACAATTTTCATATTATATATTTTTTGTAAGATCGATATTTTTCGAGTTATTAATAAAAAGGCATTCTTCTTAAAATGTGGCGGTATTTTGTTTATTTTCAACTTTACAGCAAATATGGTCATAAACAAAGTTGTAGAGAATTGAATTCTCTGTAATTTTGATAAGTATGATTTTTTTTTGTACAAACAATATTTAAGGTCCACACCACCGCTGGGGTAGAGTTCCAGGCGCGTTTCTTTCAAGTGGTATCCCCAAGAGGCATAATCCACGTAGTGTTACTTACCGGGAAAATTCGGTTATTTTTTTTTTTGGGTTTTTAATTATGATTGTTTCTTCAATCTGTACATTATTAAAAAGCTATTTGTTGGAAAAACTAGGTCTTCTTTCTTTTGCCTGGGGCCCCTACAACATCGACATCGTCGATTTCATATTCTAAGGCAGTTTCCTCAATGTTCGATGATATAACTACGGTTTCACTGTCGGAAAAGAAATCATCATCATCTTCGAGCAGCTCTTGAATGTGTGTCGTATTTTGGCACGTTTCTCCGCTGCAGTTGTGGTACAAAACAGAACACTTCAGACCGCATCCGCAAAGTTTTCCGCAATTTTTCCTACATTTGCAGGAAATCGTTTTTAGCAACGATTGAGGGGCAGGTTCAGCCATGGTAGGTATGGGTTCCAAACCGCAACTGGTTTTTTTCCAACCCCATTTCATGGCATCTTCTTCTTGTTCAAGCCACGTTTGAACCTGCAGGTATGTCCTATATACGTATTGTTCGGTGGCTGCTGAAGTTGGTGGCAGTGTCGCAAGAGTAAAGGTGCTTTTGATGACAGATTTTGTGAAGTACTTAAATCGGAGTTCATCAAGGGATTTAATTTTTCATCGCCTCCAAATATCGCGATCAAAAAGCGTTGCCCTACTGTGGCTAATGTATGTCTGTCAGCTTCGGGTTCTTGAAATAACTTTAGACCTGAACACAAATGTTTATTATTTTGTAGAGTGTTGAAAAATTTCACTTTGCCAACATTAAATATGGAGGCTGTGGTGTAGCATCCACTAGAGGCATGCAGGAACAAAATGTTTTGGGCTACACTTTCTTCAAATTTAAAATTCGCGAATCCCGTGCATATACAGTCTCTGAAGAATCATAAATTCTATCCCTGTTCAACCGCTAGGTTTTTCCAAAACTATCAAAATTACAGAGAATTCAATTCTCTACAACTTTGTTTATGACCATATTTGCTCTAAAGTTAAAAATAAACAAAATACAGCGACGTTTTCAGAAAAATGCCTTTTTTGTTAATAACTCGAAGAATATCGATCTTACAAAAAAATATATAATATGAAAATTGTAGAGAATTTGATTTTCTACAACTTTTGTCTCTTGCATTTTTCACCTGAAGTCAAAAATAACCGAGTTATTTGCCAGAAACCCATTTTTGAAAAAATCAAAATGGCGGCTAACGCACACCCTCTAGGCGGTCGAAAATCGAAATTTAGACTACCAGAGGGACTCCCTAACGATTGCAAAATAAATTGTTGTGCGGAATTAATGGAACTTTAAATTCTAATTTGACTGGCCTAGGTATCAGACTCGAAAACCAGCATATCATACCACGACTGCGAAAACATTCGAATAAAGTATATATACAAGGTTTGTCATAATTAATGCGTCAAATTTATTTACCAGATTATATGAGGTAAATGCAAGTCACTAAATGTAAAAGAAGTAGAAGTAAAGAAGTAAAAAAGGGGAACCTAACCCATTTGTTTCATTCCACACCGCCGACTAATGTATCACCACAGATTTGTCGTATAATTTCTTTCCGGCTTTCCTGTGATAATAGAAAAAATTCCTTTCTTACTAAACTTGTTGTTTTTAATATTAACTTTCTCTTTTATTCGATGCCTAAGTTGTAAACAGTAATTAATTAGACATAATTAAAAGTCGATCGTATTTAAGTCATACGAACGCCGGGCCTCTGCAATCGGCTTATACGGATTGTTGAAGGGTATGGCAGAAAACAGAAAATTAAAGTGTCTAGCTACTAGCTACGAAGAAAATAAGTATCCATAAATGAACGTACTTACTGGAAAAATAAATTAATCGCAAAATAAAACAAAACTTGTTTGTTAAATTTTGTGTTAAATAAAACCATGGTATATTTTTTGTTTGCAGATATTCGAAAAAATATTACAGACACAGGAAAATCTATAAACCTGGCTTTGTCAAATAGAGCAAGAAAAGCATTAAGAGAAGTTGGGCTAGAAAAAGATGTATTGGCAAACAGCGTGCCACTACAGGGAAGATATATACACGACTTATCAGGAAAGAATTATTTCCTTCCCTACGATGTAATACACAAACAAGTTAGTAAATCAAATATTTATTATGAAAATTTGTTATTAGTGTGTGTATTGTTGCAGAATCTTTATTCTGTGAACAGGAATAGTTTGAATGGCCTTTTACTAACAGGTAAAGTAGTAACTAGACGGAGCCCGAAAAGTGCTAAGTATGATACGCGATTCTTGATATTTTAAATTTTTAGACCTAGAATAAAGTTTAGAGAAGTACAAAAGGTTCTTCCGAATTTTTCGCTGCTTAAATTCGATAAGTTGAAACATAGGTGCATCTTATTTTTTACTCTCAAAATCATTTAGTTTAAAATTCACGAATAAACCGATCAATTAAGTAGGGACCATTTGCGCTATGAGTTTTCTCAATTGCTCTAAAAACTTAAAAATCTCTGTCGAGTGAAATTTCGGCGGTTTATTAGCAACAAAACGTGTATAGTGATATTGACCCTGTTAAGGATGTTATGGAGGACTCCAGACCAGGGGTGGGCAAACTTAGTACTGGTATGATCGACATTAATTGTTCCTATTTATGGGCGATCGACTTCGAAAAATTGGTTAAATTAAAAACAAATAAAAATTTAATTGAGGTCTTTATTAATATTATATTAAATACCTTGTATTTACTATTTTGTGCAATGTACTTTATCGATAAATATTTTGGATTAATTGCCATGTCAGTTGTAGAATAGATACGTGTTTAGTTTTAAATTCATGTGTCATCGTCTGCTAAATTTTTAGTACACATTTTAAATTAAAAGATTTGAAATTAACCTAGTAAATTATTTAAAATGTCTGCGATCGAATGACGAATCGTTCGCGATCTACCGTTTGCCCATCCCTGCTCCAGACAGACGAAAATCTGACGGAGTAGGGTGCGGGTCATATGATAGATACATAGACTAACACACTAGAACAAAGTTCCACTAAGTTTTGTAACCTTTGGACCGAAACGTATAACAACGATCATGGTAGTGGACCCATCTGTTAACCACCTATGGTCTCTTGTAGTCTACTGCCATCTTCAATTGATCCAGTTCTGCGCAGTATTTGGTGTAATCAATAACTAATTTCGTCGGAGAAATGCATGAAAATAAAGTTCTCAGTTCCACCATATGCATAACATTATTTTCTTGGGGTTCAGTCGTCGTTCGTCATTCTTTCAACAAAGAATTGTTTTACTTGCGTCTAAGCAACGAATCACAAGCAAAAATTTACTCCGTCTGTTGTTAGTCAAAGAACGGGATGACCTTATGTTACAACTAAAGAATTGCAATACGATTCTACGTCTTACACCTTTGTAAAACAGAAACCATTTTACAAGTGAAAACATGTATTGCAAATATTAGGATCATGGACCATATTCTAGCACTTCTGGGTTTCGTTTAGTAGATAATAAGATAAATAATTTTCAGTGAGTAATATATCGTAAATATTGAAACATCTAATGCTGAAATTAACTCTTACAATCGCGATTACGATAGTAATTTACTGTCATCTTTAGTAAGTTTAATAAAACCACTATAAGAAAGAAACGTACAGGATTAAAGATTTCATATATGAACTTATAAAGTTTATTAAAGAAAAACAATAAAAGACGACAATAAAAGCATAACATATTGAAAAATAATAATAGAACCCCACAGATAAAACCCAATAATGATTCCTAAGTCAGTACAAATAGTATTTATTCTATATATCACTATCAACATAACTCTGCAGAAATATAATCTGGAAGTTCTTTTAGTTTTAAATTTAAACTGACGTATAGTAGCTTAGCACCCACTCAGTGGTTAATATGTTTGCTTTTCTATTTTGTATATTACCAAACACCGAGAAACTTCTTTCTGTCTCACATGTTTGTGGTTGGTAATTTAGTATTTGTTACTACCTTGCTGAAAATTGCAGCACAACAAAGTGATACCATATCAGAGAATTCATTTTATCCGTTTTCAAAGCTTTCCATGCAAAATATTTACAAGATCTGTTCCTTCTAATTTCTGCTATATTATATCCACTAGCTAGGAGCATTGATAATTGAGGGATGCGAATAACGAATAACTAATATGTTATATCCGCATGTGGTATTTGCGCTTTTACAATATCTGCTATAAAAGGGTTTGCTCGAACGCACATACTTGTATAATATTTTTTTAGAATGTATAGCCAGCCGGTAATTTACGAAAACTTCATCCGCTAATATACGGTAACTAATTTGATACTTTTCTGAGGAATTTACCGACTCACATTACTTATATTCACCAATAACAACTTCGTGATATTTTTCCATTTAATTTTAGCTTCTGAAGAAATTTTCAATGTAAAAACGTACTTCGAGCATGAATTAGAAGAAGTAGACCTAAAGAGTGGTACAGTACGATTTAAAAAGTAAGTATCATTAATTCCGTCTTTTATAAGGCTTATTTTTATTTGAATACCGATAAATAATCTGTAATAGAATTACAAGGGCCTTTTTATTATATATACACTTCATCTACATCGATGATGATTAGTTGATTATTACAATATTTTAGCTTGCGAAATCAAGGAACAATAGTAAAAAAGGATGTCTGATAGTAGGAGCTGATGGAGCCCATAGTACTTTGCGTGATTATATGCAAAAACAAAATGGCTTTTCTATTAGCCAAAAGTATATCGATCATGGTTACGTGGAATTGAATATACCACCGAATAACGGAAAACTACTTCGTTCTGACGCCTTCCATATTTGGCCAAGAAGAACTTTTATATTGATCGCTATGCCGAACTCAAACGGAACATTTACAGTAACATTATTCATGCCTTTTAGTATATTTGACGAATTAAAGCGTTCCAAACTGTATTTAGAATTTTTCGAACACAATTTTCCAGATGCTATTGATTTGGTGGGCGTCGAACAAATATCACAAGAACTGCCATTGAAAAACCCAGGACATCTCGTGTCTATATTCTGTCATTCTTATAATTTCGAAAATAAAGCTATACTAATAGGAGACGCTGCCCATGCTATGGTGCCCTTTTACGGACAGGGAGTAAATGCCGGTTTTGAAGATTGTAGAATATTAAACGACTTATTTGAATTTATATGAAGATGAAATTGGTAAAGCCATCCAGGAATTTACAAACACTCGAAAAGAGGACGCGCACACAATCTGCGAGTTAGCAATGTATAATTACAAAGAAATGAGAAATTTAGTTATGAATAAATCGTTTCGGCTGAGAAAGGTCATTGATGAATTTTTATACGCTCTTATCCCTACAATATGGGTACCATTATACGTCTCAGTAACATTCACCGATATAAAATATAGGACATGCCTTGAGAATAAGATGTGGCAGGATCAGGTGCTTATCCATGATTTAATGTTTGTATATGAATATTAATATATGTATATTTTTAGATAATCAAAAGAGCACTTCTTATTTTTGCACTTGCAGCGGTATTATGCAGCTGGCTTGCTTATTACTGGACAAGGAGTACATAATTAAATTATTTTTTCGATATGGTCATGGGTTGGACAAACTATATGGCTATGCATCGTTTATATCCAGGAATGGTTTTGCTATAGCTTTTAATTTCATATTGTTATTTAAAATTATAGAAACAGCACATTATAATGGCACATGTATTATTTCAAGAATCTAACGCAGTAGATGATAGCTGAATAAAGTTGTGGTGCAAGAAAAAAAAAACTAATTTCTTGAACAATCTCCTTAGACTACAGTTATATGTACGAACATTAAATATCATGTAGAATGATCAATCAAAATGAGATAAAGTATTATTTTGATTCTGCAGACATAATATCCCATTATAATTAATTTATCTATATGGTGTCACAAAACCATGACAAAATACGTTTCCAAATGGTATCCAAAAACAAATATTTTCTTAGAGTCTGTCACCTAAGAGCGTAGCGGCGATTACTCGCAGCAGATAAATCGTAGACATGTTTTTTCTGATATAGAGGGCACCTTGCCGTTTCCGCAGTATAAACAAGAACAGCTGTTTGTTCGACTTATTGTTAGTCTAATTCTGATAGATTAAAGGGAATGAATGCTATTTACGGGAAGCGTTACAAGGCTGTGTTTTTGTGTACACACCCACCATTCTTGCTTTGTTTTCAAAGAATCCTGCCTTGACTTTACGCGAAGGTGTCGTACAATTGAGCAGAAAAGGTGTAAAAATATCTCGCGAAACAATTCGTAGGCATTTGCAAGACAATAACGTCAAATATCGGAGCACATTGCATGTTGCGAAACGCCTCGCGTGGGTTCAAAAAACTTTAATCGTGACTGGAGCAACGTCATCTTTACCGATGAAGCATCTTTTTGGGCATTTCCAAGCATCAAACGTGCCTATACAAATCCTGCAAGCTGAGTGCTCCAACGGACTGTAAAAGTTTCTGTCAAGCTTCACCTTTAGATTTGAAGTTGGCAAAAATCTTGTCATAAGCATGCCTCGAAGGGGCCAGGCAATTATTGTTGCTGAATTATACATGCCTACAATTTATCTCCAGCGAGTAATCGCCGCTACGCTCTTACGTGACAGCCTCTATATTAATGGGGTAACAACGCACGTCAAAAAATATTAAATACTACGGGGATCAAATAGCTTCTAATTTGAATAAACATTTCATTTCTTTGAATTTATTGAATGGATTGATCTTTAATCAAAAAATTGCACCTTGAAGTCGAACAGTAACGGAATAAAGACTAATAAAACAAATGCACATCACATTTATATCTACAACCTTAGCCTTTCCCCTTGTCCCCCTGGAGCTGGTGTATTCTGCCAAAGACTCAGGTAGGCTGAAGATTGGCAGCATATGTATATTGTAATGTATCCGTTCAAAGGAAAACAATTTTGTCAATGATCATTTCACAAAACAAGACATATTGTTAGGTACAAATGTTACTGTTACCGGAAGAGGGCAGTGAGAGTTGTTTTGTAAGTTGTGAACGCACATATTTATATAGTCTACCACAATAAATAATTTAAAACAAATCAATAGTATAATTAACAAACACAAAATTTGGTCCTTCAAGCTGAATTAACACAAAAGCCCGGGTAAAGTACAGGAAATAAACAGAATACAAGTAGAAGAGCATTAACATACCACGTCCGTGAAAAAAATGGCAGTTGAATACATCAACCATCGCAGAATATACAAAAACAGAAGAAACCTAATAAGGTAAAGTGAGAAAACATAGGCAAGTAAAACAAAATGAGTTACACTTATTTTCCTTTTATTAATATGTATTCAGAACCTCATTTAGTTGGAATCACATACTAGGTAATATATACTGCTAAAGAGAAAAGTCCGACTCGGGTAACAAGCGAGATCGCCATTTTGACTCAAAGTTGTGAATATAGGTACACATTTGCAAGAGACAGTAACAAATTTATTCATATTTATAGAAACAGCAAACAAAAAGGGCAGACTATCCAGAAGTTAACTTACGTTTGGGCTGATGTGGCATGGGGCGGGGCTACCGACGCCAACTTGGTGTCTAGCCGTTGCCTCACAAAATTGCGCACCCAGCTGCGGTAGCGTGAGGTTCATGCTGGTTAGTGAATTTTTCATGTTTCAAATGAGTTGCAATAGTAAATCACGCCAGTTGTGTGTGCGATCGGTGATCAGGTTTTTGTTAGAAGAAAACGACAAGCCAATTGAAATTACATTAAAACATTTGAAAAGAAATATCAAAAACAAGCGTCGGGGAATGCTGACTTCAAAGTTTAGTTTCTTCACGACAATGCACGAACGTACACGGCCTATCAAACTCCGGAGCTCTTGGATGGTTTTGGTTGGGAAGTGTTCTATCATCCTCCGTATAGGCCAGATTCGTTGAAAGCTGCCCAGGACGTAATCTTGATGAGGACATAAAGGGAACAGAAACAAAATTGCCAACAGCTCTCTGACCTTTTTGAACCAAAACCATTTAATGGCATTATTAAAGGCCATATTATGGAAGACATGAGAATGGGAAGAAGAAGCAAAGGTTTTCTACTGCTGAAGAAGACAAGAAATCGCTTCAAACTACAGAGGGAAATCCTAAATCGAGTGAAGGGTCTTCTTGTCACTTGAAATACCATTCCAAGATCACAGGATTACCCATAGATGATAACTGTAGGTATTTGCAATAGTGCAACAGAAACTTCATAATCTATGCGAATGCTCAGGCGTGCTTCGCTCAAGGGTAAAACATCTACGAAATGCTGCAGTGCAGTTGGATAAAGTGGGCAATGGCCCTTCCTAAAAACTTATAGCCCTTGTATAAAATCTAGGAATCCAGGAACAATTTACAACTCTAAATCGGCTTTCTATATTCGTATTGTTAAAACTTCCTAAAAACTTATAGCCCTTGTACAAAATCTAGAAATCCAGGAACAATTTACAACTCTAAATCGGCTTTCTATATTCGTATTGTTTCCAGAGCCGAATTCTGCTAACGCCGTATACGCTTCACTGAACTTTCCAGAAGTGTGTGCTTTTTTAATTTATACACTAAACAACTGAAACTTCTAATTACGATTATATCAGAAGTGCGAAAAGGTAATACCAAACAGTCGTGTAGTGTTTAACATGAGTATCCACAAAATATAGTAACTGACTCAAAAGTACACCTTATGCTGACAGTGTCAGCATGGGCAGTGAATCTGTTCAACTATATAGATACTACACCATGTTTATAATGATTGAAACTGACATCCTATTAATTTTAGGAACTTGATTTCATATTGGTAGCAGTGAAAATTATCTATCAAAATAATAGTTTCTGCTTAGTTTTGCCATAGTTGTTCATCTCAGAGTTTCTATTCATTCTTATTGTGTCTTCCCTATTCACCATTTATTTATTTTTCATTATATTTACAACCAGTTCCTATGTGAACTTACATTTTTAGTTTTGCGTAAGTTATATTTAATATCAAATTGAAGGTGATGTTTATTATGGTTACCACATGAGATGCTATGGTATATTTATAAGATGGGAGTCAGGCAGTGTAATATCAACTTAAAGAAGAACTGATACATGTCAGCTTTAATCATCTATAAACACTTGTTATATAGAATTTCAGCATTCAAATTAGATTATTTTACTCGCTGGTTATAGTTACTATAGTATTTTACATTCAACATGCAAATAAATTAAATAATTTATAACCTCAAAAAAGTCCACCTATCTCCAAAATCAACAATAAAAGAAATATTTGTATTATTTATACCACAAGAAATTGGTGACACTACTAGCATACACAGACATATAAAATATTTATCTTTTATTAAACTGGCACTTACTTCAAAATTGTTCTTGCAGATGAACAATCTTCAAATCGAATACTATAGCCGACTTCTTGACCTAAAGCAACATCCATTTCCTCAGATACACGTTGAGCAACTGACATTGCAGCAACTCTCCTTGGTTGCGTGCAACAAACACCTTTCTTTCCTATTGATGTAGCATATTCTACACACCATTGAGGTATTTGTGTGGTTTTGCCTGAGCCCGTTTCTCCAACGAGCACAATGCATTGTCTCTCTTGTAACAAACGCATGAAATCATTTTTATATTCAAACACTGGCAATGTTATACGCTTTCGGAAAAGCTCATGATATTTTGGAGTGAACGGCAGACCAGTTAAAGAATTGGCAGGTGCACTAACTGTAGTAGCAGGCGCTATTGCTGTACTAATACCCCGTTCCTCCCTGTAATTAATAAGATTTATTGGTTATTTCAATGGAGAATGACATTGTTCTTACCGCTTTTTCTTAATAAATGGATCCAAAGTTTCTATTCGTCGTTTGGACATTGTGTTCTGCTTAGCTTACTTGCTATTTTCTATTCGAATTAGAAATAAAAGTGTACAATAGCACAAAGTAAGCACAAAATAAAGTCCTAATTTCGGTTAAATTAATACACAATTCTCTTAACTTAGACATTAACGGATGTAGTTAATACGGGAAACTGTAATCAAGATAACTCATCTCCATGCATCACGCTGCTTGATTTAAGCATGTGTACTCTTATTCGCTAGTAGATATCTGTATTTCTCATATTTTAAATTTTAAATATATGCACAAACTACATTATATATAATGTGTCATAATCTATTTCATGCTATATCAACACAATTAATATGTTTATATTGTAGTTTTACAAGAGAAATTTAAATTTCTCTACTTTTGGTCAGTGGCGGAGCGTTGCCTTACTTGTATTAATATTGCAATTCAAAGTGTGAACAACTTAAATGTCCTGTAGTGGTAGCATAAAAGTCCCTAAACGACGATTTATAGTTACGAACCCTGATAATGCAGTTTGTTTACTTTTATAGTCATTCTATATCTCGTTATTTACTTCTATTTTTACCAATTTCATTAATTATTTATGTCTTTACCATTATGAGTAAATAACAAATCCAAGTAATCAGGTCTACTTTCTTCATTATTGAAGCACCATCTGTTGTAATTGATACTATATTCGAGAAAGGAATATCAAACTCTTGTAAATTCTTTTTAATGGCAGTTATTTATAATAAATACGCCATAATACGACATAATCCAAGATTCCCAAACAAAAAGAATTATGTGTATAGTTCACACGCGGTAGAAGTGAAACCTTCACAAAAGTAAACTGCGAGATAATGAGCCGAATGCAGTATCGGGAGTTGGATAATCATAGGGTTTATTAATTACAATATTGGTACTACCAAAGCTTCGTAATACGCAGGCGCACACACACGTACTAACTCAAGACAAACATACACACAGAACGCTTTGATTAAAGCAAGTAGTGATGGGAAAGAACGTTATTTTAAATAAATTTTATCTATTTAAATAAATTAAATAAATAAAATTTATTAAATACATTTATTTAAATAAATATTATATAATATATATAATATGAAATTATTATTTATTAGTTAAAAATTTATTTATTTAAAATAACAGTTTCAACCGTTATTGTTCCATATTATATAACGCTTTTTTGTTTTTATAGCTACTATACTCACTATATGGCACCTTTTCTCTCGGTTCGGCTCAGCAATACGCAGGCGCACACAAGCATACAGACAAGAGTGGGGAGGCTATTCTATCTCATTTTCTCGCAGGATAAATCCTATAGACGTATACGTTTGTTTCTTTTTTGTGTCGCGTTTTTCGTTTCACCGAGTTTCAAATCACTCACGACGGTGCTAAAGAAGTTTTCACTTCAAGAAGCACGTCTATGAACATGTATGGACGGTTCTTAAGAGATGTCCACTCATCTAAACATATGGTGTAATATTTCGGTGATTACTTGTTTCTTAATTCATCCAATTGAGTTCGAAGTATGCCCGAACGCAATGGGACGAACTTTATCTATCTCGAGAACGGTAAGAGGTACAGCGTTTGGTCTGGAAGATATGGATTCTACGGGCCAAAATCTATCGAATAGGCATATTTTGAACGTGATTGGTCGCAAAAATATTTTTGTCGAAATAAATTTCTGCCTCAAAGCATAGAAATTTTGTCGGGTCTTCGAGATAGCATACTTCCGATAGCGCTAGCGAGTTCAAACTCGGTATGCTTAAAGCACTCGGGAAGGTGATTAAAATGCAACAAACCGGAAGTCCCTAAGCATTAGCATTCCGGAGATATGGTACTTTGAAGTTTAAAAAAAATTGTTTCGTTTTAGCGTGAAAACTATTAGAGATAGCGCCTTCTTTCTTATTCCATTCGATTCCTATGTAAAATCTGCTTCCAGAAAAGTGTATTCGATCGGGATCGAGCCATAAATAAAGTAGTGAAAGCGATTTGAAATTTGGCACTTAACGAAAATATCGATCTTTAACGTCACTTGACGAAAAATTCATGTTCGAATTTCGAAGTTATTTTGCGTTAAAATATACATATTTGGACCGGTAATTACGTAGAACATATCGGTTCGAACGTGGAATGCATAGATTTCTAGAAAACGCCATTCGAAGTTTGGGTAAAACGCTGAAAATAGATCTAATATAAGGGTGAATATAGGCAAACTTTAAGCGCTCGTAGCGCCTAAACTATAAACGATAGAAAGCCGATCCTGGAGTGAGTCTGAATAAAAAAAAAAACGAGCTCTTTCAAATGGTGTAGAAGGGAATGCCATTCGGAGGGTGAAATTTAATGAATTGTTTGCGGTTTTTTTGCGATTTTCTCGATAACCGTTGGAGAAAAGCGAAAGAATCCTACGCCGTTGAATTCGACTGGTCAAAACACATCGAATGATGTAGGATTAAACTTCCTATTATTCATATACTTTATTATAGTCATATTAGCGAAAACGGATATGCGACTTTAGCGATTCTCAGCGATTTGTAGCGTTTTTGCATTTCCTCGATCACCGTTTGAGATAATCTAAATAAATCATATACCGGTGGAATCACCCCATCAAGACGCGTCGATTGGTGTATGATTGAACGATCGGATGAAGTTGAACTTTAAACTTCGATATCTCCGTAGCGGTTGGAGTTACAACGTTTATAATGCCATGTTTGCAATCTACTCGTCGAGATCTATCCGATAGGATATTTCGAACGCAATCGGGCGAAGTTTTCCTTGGCTCGAGAACGGTAAGAGATAGAACGTCGGGGATGGAAGATTTGGAATCTACGGGTCAAAATCTATCGGATAGGCATATTTTGAACGCGATTGGACGCAAAAAATATTTTTGTCGAAATAAATTTCTACCTCAAAGCATGGAGATTTTGTCGGTTTTTCGAGATAGCATACTTCCGATAGCGCTAACTAGTTCAAACTCGGTATGCTTAAAGTACTCGAGGAGGTAATTAAAACACAACAAACCGGAGGTCCCTAAGTACATATTTGGACCGCTAATTACGTAGAACATATCGGTTCGGAACGCATAGATTTCTTGAAAACGCCATCCGAAGTTTGGGCAAAACGCTCAAAATAGACGTAATATGAGGATGAATATAGGTAAACTTAAAGCGCTGGTAGCGCTTAAACTGTAAGCGATAGAAAGCCGATCCGGGAGTGATTTTGAATCAGAAAAATGAACTCTTTCGTATGGTGTAGAAGGGAATGTCGTAGGTCGTAAAAATCCATTCCGATGGCGAAATTTAGCGACCTTTTGTGATTTTTTCGCGGTTTTTGCGATTTTCTCGGTAACCATTGGAGTAAAGTGAAAGAATCCTACGCCTTTGAATTCGGCTGGTTAAGACACGTCGCCGGAAGATGCCCTCCAGGCGATCATCTACGGTCGCCTAATAATAAAACTCCGATATATCAGCACCAAAATAGTTTTCCCTTTCTTAGGCAACCTTCTAATCGTTCTAATAAGTTTTTGGTATCTTTGGAGGTGCTAGTTTTCCTCACAAAGTAACCATATAAGGTATCTTAACTAAATAAAACAATCTTTTACACCGTATAACAATTTATTTATGATGTTAACAGTAATAAACACACTTAAAATTCTTTACCTTCTTTCTCAGTCGAAAATTCCATCATATTGCTGCTTTCTTCACATTCCGCACAGTTATAAAGAATAGTACAGAAACGTGAGCGGTTTGTCTAAATTTTATAGAGCTTATTACAGTTTGGACAAATTTAATCAATTTAACAAGGATCTATTGCACAGGACGTTTAGATTATGAATTGAATGTCCTAAAATGTTTGCTATTTGTACTTTTACAAACTAATTCTGCAAGTAAACACATGCACATGATAGGTACTAGTGATCCTAAATAACGCTTAGTAATGGTTAGGGTAGAAGTACCATGCCCAGTTAAAACAGTCTATAATGTTCTGTGTTATGGTTGGAATTAGTGAAATAAATCGTTTGTGAAAGATCGTGCCATAAAAGGATGACATTAGTTACTGTTTTACTATATTTTAAATAATTCCATATTAAAAATATAAAAACTTGGATTAATTGTTTCCTAAAGTAACGTTACAAATAAATTTACATACTTACATAATAAATAATACGTACATGTTTTTACATATTGCATATAATTGTATCCGTGTCATTTGGCGTCACATACTACAAAATATGTAGATACACATATGAATAAATATGAACGTTTTTAGTATTTGGTTAGAACCGCAATTGAGAAAGGATTTATTGCGCCGAACATATCGTTTAAAGCTTGGGGATCCTTTTACGCTCTAATCTGGTTCTTTTGTGTCACTACTACATTTAGATTTTATCGAAATAAGTACAATTGTATACTTTAGTACTATACAAATATCTAAAACTAAATAAAAATAATAGGAAATGTTTTAAAATAATGTCGCCCAAATTTCATATATTTCGCATGTTTAAAAATAAGTTTATTGAGGATTCCATTTGTATGTATATATGCATGAAGTGGTGGATTCAGTCATTATTTAAAAAAGTATAGAAATAAAAACAGTATTTAAGTTATATTTTATTACGGGGATGTGAGCGAGAACGAGTGGTTACAGTAATGCTCTTTATTCGTTCTCGATCGTATTTACGAGATCAAACTTGTATATTTACCAGTTTTTGCTACTTGACCATATTGAATAATGCAATTGAAATATCTAGTCGCCGCGCAAAATTAAGCGGGCACCAATAGCAGGTTGATAATTTCCAAAAAACAAATAATATTCTAGTTTATACATATGTATACACATCTCTCTCCTTTGCCTTGCAATATATGGATAGAAGAATAAGCAACGTAATGACAACGCCGCGCTTGAGTGTCATCACCGACCGGCATTCAAATCAGGTTTAGATCGTCAGCATCGTCAGGTACTCTGCGTGATGTCAGTTCAATCCACTGAAGAGAGGATTCAAATCATTGAAGTGGTATTTCGCTGGAAATTTAAAATTTTGCGGCGAGCACTGTCGAATCTGTTTTTCTCGCCAGTTTCCCTAGGAGAACGGCCGACGTTGCAATTGATTGTCCCAATATTGCATTGTGAAAAGGTCTTATCATGATTTAGTTTTCTGTAAGATCACCAATTATACTACAAATTCTAAGCTTACATTTTCTACACACATAGGCTATTTTTGTTTTGATCTCTACAGATTCAACGTTTTAAATATGTATAATAATATTATTATTCAACCGCGTGTTTCTAATGATTGTTGGGAATAATGTGGGATTCTAAAGTTCTAAAACATTGAATTTGTTTAATGTTTATACCTCTAAGAGAATAGTGACAATATAAATTAATTAGCTTTTACCCCTAGCATACTGAGTTTGTGTTTTCCATTGAGGATGATCTAGATCTTGTGGTGGAAATACGCACGATGTTTTCTAAAATCGGTGTAACAAACGGGTAATTTATTTAGTGTTAGACCACACTCATTCCAACTTGTATTTTTAACGGTGAAACTATTTAAGTCTGAGCAATCGTAGCTAGTCGAGGTCTTTACTATATTATCTTAATATACCGCTTATTTGTATATTATTAAAAAGAAATTATAAATGAAACTGAAAACAACGCAATAAACAGTAAAAAAATAGAGCAATTGAAATTATTCCGAAACAACGAGACAAACGCTAGCCAGATAACACGCTTTCGTGCAAGGGGGCGTCATTTGAGTTCGTGGAGATCATTACTTCTTTTCCGATCTCTGGTGATAACTAATGAAGAAACTACAGAAACAATCTCCTGACAAATGGAAGTTAAGTAATGGGGTAGTTTTCTTGAAAATAACAAATTTCAATATATATATATATATATATATATATATATATATATATATATATATATAATCAGTTTCCCCTTCTACCGTAAGGTGTAGGGATTTTGCCTTTCCAGGCTTCTCCTTCTCGTCTACTAAATTTCTTCCACTCTTTTCTATTCATTGCCAATTCCTTGGCGTCCTTCCATGTCCACCCTATCCGCTCCAATGCTTCTGCCATCATCGCTGCCCACTGCCTTCTCGGTCTGCCTCTTCTTTTCCTGTCGTTGCTTTTGGTTTGCCAGATTTTCTTGACTGGCACTTCTTCGCTCATTCTCTGCAGATGTCCCCACCAGCACAGCTGTCTTTCTTCAATGTATTGTGCCAACGATTTCATTCCCAGCTCTTCTCTTATTCTTGTGTTTCTTATGCGATCTTTTCTTGTTATCCCTTTAACTCTCCTTAGAAATTTCATTTCCATGGCCTGCATTCTGCGTTTTTTCCTTTTTCGTCAGGTTCCACGATTCACTCCCATATACTAGTACCGGTCTGTACACTGTTTTATATACACTTAATTTTGTTTGTCTGCTTATTTCTTTGTTATTTACTAGAACTTTGTTTATTGCATAATACAGTTTATTAGTTTTTCCTATTCTATGGTTTATGTCCATTTCTTGTTTGCCACTTTCCTCCAATATTACGCCCAGATATTTATACTTTCTTACTTGTTCTATTTCTACTCCCTCTATCTTTAGCGTCACTTTCTCCTTGTTCTTACTGACCACTAGTATTTTTGTTTTTTCCTTATTCAGTTTCATTCCGTACTTTTTCAAAGTTTCATTCCAGGTTACCAGGTTCTCCTCCAATTCTTTCGCACTGCCTGCTATAATGGGTACATCATCCGCAAATAGACATTCTGACAACGTTATTCTCTCAAGTTTTCTATACCCTATATTTATCGGCTTACTTCTTAATTTTACTTCCTTTACTATTTCATCCATACATATTATGAATAATAAAGGGCTCAGTGCTCCACCCTGTGTAACCCCTTGTACCGTAGTAAATATTATATATAAAATTTCAAAATTTCAATTCAAAAATTTAGTTGCGGAAGCAAGACGAGAATGGTCATTTCTCCATTTACCCAGAGTAATTGCTGCGTACCAAACAATCTAGATGCAATGAGAACTTCTCTCTATAATTGTACATTCCTTATGTATCCACATCCCAAATGAATTCATATTCCTGCATTTCTTCATTTCGTTGTATGTGTTTATACTTTTTATTGAATAAAAGTTCTAGGCAAATATAATAGTCCAAGACCCCGGTCGATTTTTCTACCTTGAATCGTATGTAATATGGCATTTACTTTGTATTGGTTATTCTTCTGTTACTATTGTTTTGAATTTGAATGCCATTCAGTGAAGCTGGACCAAAATCTTCTTCAAAGAAGATATGATTATATGGGGGTAATCTCTGTTACCGGCCAGTCTCTGACACTCTTTTCGGCAGTAACTACTCTCATAAAAGTATTTTTGAACAATTTTGCTAATAGATATGGAGCTATTTTTTGCAATGGATGATTACGGAGACATTTGTTACACTACAATTATTGAATGCATAGCTCAGAGAAGAGTAAAATATGACTTCCAAAACTATATTCAATGAGACCTATGAAAGGGAATAGTTAGAACTGAAATTTCATTTGATGTGCAAAAATTGAAAACTCGGAACATTGAATGTGTAGCATGTATAGCATGCGTCCAGTAACACTGGTTCTTCTTTGATGGTTTTAACATAATATTGGAAGTGTTGAAGATATTGAATATAGAGTTTTTATCTTATATAATAGTTCTCTACCACAATTAGGTCAATTAAACAACACTGGTTTAAATGACAGTTATATTTTCAGAATGTTTACAGACATTTTCGGAACACTTCTTCACTGAAGAACACCTTCTTCAGTGAAGAAGCGTTTCGAAGTCTAAGTTGCTTCATGGTGGTGCCAACTCATCTCATTTGCTGTCTCTCATTGGCATTCAAGTGCCTCGGCCATCTGCTCGTTTTTCTGTGACGTTTTAATTAAAAACAACTGAAACTAATGTTTTGAGAAATGCACCGATGAACCGAATGCTCAATATTGCGAATTCATACTTTGAGGATATTTTTGTTTAGTTCTTAAGTTCTGTATTTTTGTATATATTTATTATTATTATTATTATTTTGGAATTTCCTTTGTTTAAAATAATTTCTTTTTTATTTACAATAATATAATTAATTTGTTTAGGTTATTTCTTCTATTTGTATAATTATGTTAATACGCGTAATCATTTCTGTTAAATTACCCTGTAATTGGTTTCCGTTGGGTAATAAAGTTCATTATTATTATTATTATTATCATCCGTAATTTGAAAAACTGCGGTTTGCATTACCCTAACGGCCACAGATGTCCGAATTTCATCTATAGTATCTATACCATTCAGCATTAACTAGATAGAATAATCACAGGAACTATTGGCCAAAACTGTGATAATATGAGCACTCTCTCTCGCTGGTGATTTGTAGGCTTTGCGAAAAGTTTGAAAACTTGAGGCTTTATGGGAAAATATGCTTTAAGATTGTGAACAATAGAGATCAAATGTAAGCCTCGAGTATACTTCCAAAGTATAAAGCTTGAAGAGCCTAGCAAGGGAAGGAAACAAACTGCGGAAGACAGTAGCAGTCTGGCCGCTAAACCTCTGCGAAAACTTAGCGTTTGCTAAAGTTCTGGAAATTCGAGTCTTAAGTAAGTTGTGTTTTAACATTTTTAAGCATGGCTGAGAATTTAGATAAATTACACCTCTTAACGAGATTGCACCGGCTTAGCTCTTATCTACTAACATCATATAAAGCATCCATTTTCACAAACTTATTTACAAAGATTTCTAGAAAATTTGACATACATTCAAATTCATTACCTAATGTGTGGTGTGGAATTTCTTCTGTTCGAAGAATTTCTTGCTATGGATCCCTTCTTAAATTCTTTCTTCAGTGAGGTGAAGCTCTGTTTGTTTAGTATTTACTTCTTTTAAAACCTTTTGGTTTTAAATATAATTGAAATTTCTATTTTAATGTAATATTAAATTAGTAAAATCGTATCTCGCTGATTTTGCGTATTCTGGTCGTTAACAAAACATTCATTCATTTTTTCCAAAACCAGGACGCTTTCCCCATCCAAAGGTCAGTACATTTCCTCTGTTGTCTAGGTAACCAGATGTTTACTAGTTTTCCATGGATAGCGCCTTCCTTGGGTTGGACACTCACTCGGCAATGAAATTCTTCTTTTAATTAGGACTTCTTGTAACGTGAAAGTATTGAATGTATGTGTTTGAATGTTTATATTGCTTTCTATCGTTTGATCGATGCTTTTTATAATGATTGATATTTTTATTTCTAGTTACATATTTTTCTCCATTAACCGTAACTGGTTGGAAAGAAGAAGCTAACACCCCCAGGATAACTAAGTCTTTAAAAGGTGGCGTGCGTGGTATTGGAAAAGTATAAGTAGAATCCAAAACTAACCAAGATGTCATTTGAACATGGGGCGTCCATGACTCTCAACCCAACATTTACTGTGAATATTGATATATTCTTAATTGAAATTAATGATAGATTATTTAGCACATAAAAGTACATTAATATTCGCTAGGTAGGGGTAGGAACTGGCTCTAGAAAATTGCAAAAATGATAGCAACATCTTCTCTTGATGAGTTATTCGCCTTCCAGATTTCAGAATTCAGAGCTCAGCGTAGATTAGGGTTACATTACAAAAGAGCCAACAATTATTATTTTATTTTTATACAAACTTGAATATTATTTGTTTTCAATTTTTAAGAAATGAACGACCTCACTTAATTTTCAATCATGTTGCAAATAACTGTATCGAGGACTATGCTTTTAAATATAGTGAATTTTCCTATTAATTTAAATAGTTTGTCTAGTAATAGCCCTTCTGTTCAAATATTTCAAAGATCTGTCAAATTTTCCACTATAAATACGCTTACCATAAGCAGCAGACCATAATTAAAAGATATTCAGGAATTAAAATATTTGCATGTATACATCAATTGGTTCTCTTAGTCGAGGAATAACCCAACTCTTTAATGTGATACATATTACTATTATACAATACATATGTAGGTACATACTTTTAACGTTTGCATTACAAAATTTATTTTGTTCTTTTTCGCCTATTAGAAATAGTTGTACTAATTATTTTTGATATGCAACTCTTTGATTTCATTCAAATTCCTTTCTGATTTAGTGTATGCTGATATGTTAGCAAGCTGATGTCTTATGTACTTCTTTATTTGTAAATGCAATACTATTATGAAATTAGTAGATGTACATATTTCCTGCAACTTTGGAAAATTGTCCTAAATGCTGTATTTTACTCTAATTAATTAAGTTAATTAATAAGTGTAACACCGTTACAATGTCGTGATATTAATATTTATTGCTTTATGTTTGTCTAAAATTTATTATTAACCCTCCGTGATCACGTGGGGTCTAGACCCCACTTTTCACTTTGAGCGCAAATTTTTCATATTTCTCAATTTTAATAAAAAATATTAAAAATGGTAACTTTTGCGACATTTTCCTAATGATTTTTTTTTTTATCATACTGTCATTTGTTTTCTTGCAAATAAACTATTCAGCCTTAATCTAAAATGCTTATAGTGTGTTCCAGAATTTTTACATCAACATCGGACGGATAGTTTTTTTGCAATTGTTTATTGAAATCACTGAGGTCCAATAGATCGCAATATAACCCATCTAGATTTTATATTGAGGTGTGACCACGGAATAATTTTTTTAATTAAAATTGTTTGGATTAAAACCTTTATAACATTTATAAATTTTTCATTTGTTTTACCACTTTTTGAATAAAAACACATTTATATCTTTTTTCCTAGGTTTGTAACGATTTGGGTAACTTTACAGGTTTTGTATAAAATTAGATACACTTGTGACAATGATAAAATCAAATCTGTTTAAGTATTGTCGACAAGTAGATTACCAATTAACAATTATAAAAATATATTACCAAAAATTATTTCTATGGATGTACAGTTTTCAGGTACGTTTAGATTTTCGTTCAGTTTGTTTCTTACATACATATATATGCAAGATTTTTATGAAATCTTCACCGCCAATCAAGAATTGTGTCTCGTATGCCACTGTTCGTGAAATGTATTAGGTTGATTGGAAAATATGTCGGACTCATTTCTGTAAAGAAGTAGACAGTTTTTAATCAATTTGTCCTAATGATCAATTAACGACCTAATGCCATCGTATCGGTCATGTAACTTTATACAATTTGCAAAAAGGTCATTTATGGTAAAATATTGTTTCAACGTCGTTGAAACTTTGCTTTCATTAAAAAGGCGTTGTCGTTTAAACATTTTGTAGTCATAGACAGAAGTAGGATGGCGAATTGTGAGGCAAATATGGTTGATGATATAAAACTGCTGAGTTCAATTCTCTTAACTTTTTACTGTGTTTGGGTATATGTTTCCATACGAACATATTCGGCCGTATATTGTTACACTAAAAAAACAGAATCTCTCCAGTTGGCGGATATAAGAATTTTTTTGAATAGCAACTTTTGGATCAGCGGTCTTCAACCTTTGCTTATTTACCGCCCATGTTTTGGAGATATTGCCAAGTGCGCATCGCCCTTCAAACAAAAAATGGATAATATTTTGGAAAAAGAAAAATTAAAACATCACTAATAAATTGATTCATAATGACTGTATATGTTTGTCAATTAAAAAAGTAGTTCTTTCGGGCCTTCATATTTATCCTATATAATGGCTACGGAGTGAGCTGAAAGTTTCCTAGATCTACACCAGGTGTGGATTAGTTCCTATTTCCTCCTTCACATTGTCTTGCAGATTTTCCTCCATGTTTTCCTGTTGTTTCTTTCTTCCATTTAGTGACCACGGGCCCATTTAAATCATCTATCCGCTGCTGTAACCATCCAATTCTTGGCCTTCTACGTCTTTTCTTTCTTCCTGGTTCCCACTGTAATATTACGTTAATAGCTGTTTCCGTCACTACTCTTTGTTGATTTCCGTTTCCTTGCAGTATTTCATTGTTCGTTCTTCTTTTGTATACGTTGTCGTTTATTTTTACTGGTCCAAGTATAGTCCACAGTGTCCTTCTCTCCATTATTCTTATATCCTCTTCTTGTTTCATTGTCATACTCAGCGTTTGTGCTGTATATAGTAGTTTTGGAAGTACAGTATCATCGCAATAGCATGAATGTTAATGTGAACACAAAATGTTTGCATGATGTACTCGATAGTATGAAGTGCGGTACTATTCAAAACAAATTTTTAACTATACAATTTTGAGGAATAAATGTTCACTTATTTTTGTTCTATTTGCCATACGTTTCAAACATGTAAATGATCAATACCCGTGTTATACGTATTCTTCTCCTTCAAAGTCATCTCAAAGTTGACCTCATTAGTATGAATATATGCTATAATTTGAACAACCGCTGTTTCTTGTGCTCAAATTATCGGGATTTTACTGTTTTATCGTGCTGTAGATTTTCAGTAGATTGTTGCCCCGTATTCTATTGCATATTGGCTTCTTGTTATTTATATTATGCTGCGTATTGCTATGATTTTTCCTTTTATCTCCATTTCTATCCCATCAATGTTACCTACAAATGCTTGTAGTTCCGTACTTGTTTAAATACGTATGCTCGTACTATCTATTATTTATCCATATTTCCTTCAGCTTGTTTTCCTATTTTCATTATTTTCGTTTCGTCCTCTCGTTTCGGCTTTCTGTATGTTAACATTCATGAAGCCCATGGCATTGGTATTGGAACCCCTTAGTCATTATTTACTTTAATATGCACTGAGTAAACTTGCATTGGTATTGACCTACTACACTTTCATTACACATGCTAATCTTTCTTGTATCACTGTCGTTAGGGTTTTGTAGATTGTGCTTAACACAGTAATTCTTCCGTTAATTTTTGTAAATGTGTTGATCCCCCTTTATCGTGCATTCTTACAGTTTACTCTTCTCTCCATTCCTGACGCATTCATTTTTAAATTCAAATTATTCTGATTAGTCTGTATATAGGTCTGTTCACGCAGTTCTTCTTCACCGTATTTATTCCATCCCCCTACCTGGTACATATTCATCTTTCTAGTTTTCTTCTTTACTTATTTTTCCCGGTGTTAGTTCCGGAAGCGTTTCATCTTCGTTCATTCTTCTTCTGGTAGCTATTTTCCGTATCCAGGATCTGTTAGTAGGTTCTTGAATTCGCCTATTTTTCATTATTTGTTCACTAATTTTGAAATAGAATTCCTTTGAGTTTATGTTCTTATTTTTTAACATTATTTGTTTTATTTGCGTAGCAGTTTTCAATCATGTAATCCTAGCCTCCATTTTCATCATAATTTTGTTGCCTCATGACAATCATGGTTCTCATTTCGAATTTTCTTTTGTCAACCAAAGAAAGTTTTAGGCGAATAAAGCACACGAGGTGATGAAAGCGTTGATTCCCTGAATTATTCCTGTAATATTCGGATCATTTGAACCAGTTGCATACCTTTCTTCGTGAGGAACTGTATTATACTTCTTCTCGTTTATCCTGTGGTAGACTGACGTACGTACTTGGGGCTGTTGTTAGTCTAATAACCTTCTCCTAACATCCCTACTAAGATGTTCTTAATGGACTCGTGAACTTCAGAGCGAGTTTAGTTTAAATTTGTGTGTTTACACTAGATATCGAATAAGTTGTAAGTACATACTTTGTAATTAAATTTTAGAGCAAAATTTTGTGAGCATGTGGTTGCCAACACTGTCATTGGAAAGTGTGTTCTTATTCCAGTCACATAAAGTTTATTCAAGAATGGCAATTTTTTATCTTGTTATAGACCGGAACTCTATCCTTGCATACTTTCCAGAACGGCATTAGGTTATTAATACATATCAATTGTAAGCATCAAAACAGTAAATTTTACTGTCAGAATACTACGTTGTATGTAAATGTATAACATGTACATATGTAAGAATGGACTTGGAATATATATTTTTAGGAAAACGAAACTTTAAATTGTCTAACTTTCGAAGACGTGTATTTGTTTTCTGTCCATTTTATTGCATGGATTTACTATTTAATAATTAGTAAAACTACTTCGTATTCAAATATGAACAGGCTCAAAGTAGACACACTTAATTGACGATATTATAAACATGTAATTTAGGCATAATTTTGAAACTTTTCCTTTATATCACGTCTATATATATATATATATATTTATTATAAACACATAGCACATAGTCCGTAATTACTATCAATTCTTCGACGCGTTTGTTTCTATCTATTTCAACAGCTAATCGAGGAAGAACGAAGATTTTGAACTGTAAGTTCAATGGTAACAATGAGTTCTCGTGTCTTTTTTGGTAAACTGAAAAATTAAATCCTAAAATGCGATTTAATAATGAGCGACCACAATTTAGTAGAATAGGGAAAATTCGTTAGTATTAATCTTTCCACAACTTACTTAGCATAATTATTTATTATAGTAAGCGTTCCATAAATAAATATGCAGACGCTTCCAAATTGGCATTGTTAAATTATAGTCACAATCAGAGAGAACACTTCATTCCTATGAGTATATATATTTTCTCTAAGTGCAAAATTATTAAAATAATTAAAGCTTTTGGTTTTAAAATTGAGTACAATATAACTGACTAGCTCATAACATATTGATTTGATAAGAAAAGAATATGTAAAAAGCACAATTTTATAAGTCGTATTTGTCCAGTTTCGTTACCTCGATAGGACCTGTTTTATGAAAGCGTGCATATTTATTATTGAATAGATATTTAGGCACTTTAGAATTTAATTCCAAAATAATTTCCTTATTTGACGAACAACAAAAGCGAACGATTTAAAAATTACATAATGACCAATTTCAAGAACGCGTTTATTTATTAAATTACATTTATGTACGTAGATCGATATTAAATTTTGACCTTAATTTGTTATTCTCATATCGAATTTCGGAGTACATACAGAAAGTACGTTAGTATGTGTGTTTAGAAATTATTTAGGCAGCCGTGTTTCATTTGAGCAATTGATATTTACCGCGATTTGGAGGGATTTGGTGAGATTTAACGCAGTAAATTGTAGGTTTGGTGTTTTTCAGTTATTAGGAACATTAAATATGGAGATATGATACACCAAAAATATATATTTACATGTAAATGTAGTAGAGTATATTGTATGTGTTATACATATATATTTCAGAAAATTCGTAAATATTGTTTATGATGCTGTATTATGCGTTTCACGCATTGTTTGCACATATAACATAAAACCTATCAAGAGCTTAGCACATCAAGATTCACGTTTTAAGCTCACTACTACATGTATTACAATCAGTAATTAAATTAGGAACAAAAGTAATTGGTTGCAATCATACAATCCTAATTCTATTCTAAACACTGTAAAATTCATTATTAGAGTAATTGTGTGGAAATAAAATCATTCAGTTCGCTATTTACTTTGATCAGTGATATCTTATCCTATGTATATAATTTTCAAAAAAAAAATTACATCATATTAGTGATTTGTTTATTATCGTTTTCATAAACAAGTTTGTAATTTTATATAGAACACAAGTAACCTCGTAATCATTTGCGCAAATGAAAAGGCTGCCTTTATTGTTGCTAACCGCAACAATACATAAACATACGGGCAGTATTAAATTACTGTCCACTTTTCTTAGGACATCACTTCGAACATCATAGCACTGCATCGAACATTTGAAGCGATCTAGTAATTACGTCGTCCTTGAGGCAGGATTCCATGAACTCTTCTATGGTAATTACGCCGTCCTGATTTAGGTCCAGCTTTCGAAATACCCTGTCTATCTGTTCACGTGCTTTGCGATCATCCTCCACTTGATGCGCTCTTCGTCCCATCAGTTCGTGCACGGCCACCACGATCTCTGATAATTCTCCACGACTTATACAGCCATCGCCGTTTATGTCGTAAAGTTTAAAAGTCCATCGCAAACGTTCATATACGGAACCTCGCAGCAATGTTGACAATGTAATAAGTAAGTCCTGTAAAAACATAAAGATGAGACAAATACATGAAAATATGCCAATATTTGGTGAATAAATTGCATGTGCTCATATTAGTAATTTTGGTGGTAGGAATCAATACAATGATAATAGTATAGGTATTTGTTTTTAGTAGGGTGTCGGATCAACCATTGTATGTATTTTTAATTAGTAAAGAAATGCTATTCTACAAATAAATAACTAAATAAATAAGCCGAACGTATAGAGAAAGTTGACCAGTTTTGACTACACTTTGAAAAAATATCAATGAAATTAAAACGATTATTTAAATAGTAATTTAATGTGTCTTAAAGATTGTCACCTTAGAATTCCCTAATTTGGCCCAAAAGTGAATTAAGCTGTTTGTTCGACTAAGAAAATTACCTAATGAAGTTAAGAAAATTAAATTTCATGCTGAAGAATGAGTAAGAATGGTTTACCAGAAGATAAAAAATTATTATCTTTCGATATATGACTGTAGAGGCCTTTTGCTGTAAACTTCCTTACTAATCATTACACTGGTCAACACATACTTTGCTGCCGGAGTTTCTTTAATTGTTCTAATTGTAACTAATTTTAGTGCACTGAATCCAAAAATACCATCACATTTTCTCAATCAGCTCGTCTTCAAAAGATGTGCGCACATATTTGTATTTAGCTAGTTTTATTCTTGCAATACAACCTATAAAAAACGCACAAATAAAAAAGAAAATAAGTTTACTCTATAAAACAAATATTTACAAATGCTATTACCCAAAATAAATATTTACAGTAGTTGGTAACTAATTTAAAAACTTTCTTTTGAGCGCTTTTCTTGCGTATGTGTGACGGGGTTTGTCTCTTTTAATACTCCAGCAGTAATCAGCCGTCATATGTGTGTCTAATTTGCTCTGGTACCTTGCTTCCATTATTCTGATTTCCTGGTGGAATCGTTCGCTCTGCTCCTCACTAAAGTCGCCAAGATTTGCAGGAAATCTCTCTAAATGACTGTGGAAGTAATTGACCTTATTGTTCATATACTATTTGTTCGTAATTTTCAGATTAATAAGTGTGGGTCTTCTATTAGTTGCCTTATTTGAGGACCATTAAATGTTTCTGCTTTTGATTTTTCATTACTGATTGCAGGGAATTAATTTATCAAATATTGAAAACAAGGACAATTTTGATCTAAAGTTTTCATAAAATGTTTCATTAGCCCTCGTTTAATGTGAAAGGGAGGTGGAATCAATTTTTTCGTTTTACTAGTGCTTCAGTAATAACGTTGGCTCATCCCTCTACTAGAGCGTCTCTGTTAGGCCAATATCTTTTTATCAAATGTTGATCTTTCGCTGCTGTCCCAAAGACACAAAAAGCAATGATATTTTGTATATCTACATTGCTGTCCCAAAGGGAAATTTACCATTTCTAAATCAACACATATCATCCACACATTTGTGTAATAGTTAATTTTTTCAGAAGTAGAGATATTGTTCTATAAGCTTTCATCTTTGTGGAATGCCCAATTAGAATATTACCGTATTTATTTCCGTTGTGTAGAAGGACACACTTCAGACTTCTTTTGGAACTATCTATAAAATAGTCGCCAATCAGTTGATGTGTAGTTTGATATACCCATTTCTTGTAACAGTCGTTTTGTATCGTTTCAAATAACTAGATTATCTTCCAGAGAGATAAATGACAGAAGATCATTTTCTCTGCTACGGTAATACGTAACTTTTGTTTTCCGAAAAAGAAATTGTTGTTTTCATTAAGTATAGAAGCAAGCAACTCCGAAGATTCCTTTGAAAGGTTTAAATTTCTAATAAGGTCAATTAATTCTTCCTGTGTAGGCCCCGTATGCTTTTTTTCACAAACTCACAAATTGATTTCCTACTCTCTCTTAATATTCGCCAGATATATAGCTTTTTTGATGGAACAAAAATTCTTTTCCTTTTGTCGGGCTGTGTTATTAATCGACCATGTAGTAGAATACCTATATTGTATAGTAGCAAACCTCAGATGGCAACTTATATATATATATATATATATATAACCTTTCTGTAGGCGTCTTAAACTAACACTGTATTACTTACTATATGGAATAAAGACAGATATAAATGAAGAAGTTTTGTTAACATTTGAATTACTTTTATAGAACAACAACTATGTATTTTTAATACAGGCTTGCTGAAATGGACGGAAATGTGGTTATATCTGACAAATTATTAGTTGTAGAGCTTCCAAATTCGGATGTAGTCAATTACGCATAAATCCGCTTCTCATTAAACCTGTATGAATTCTATTTGTCGGTTTTATTTTCTCTTAAATCACCCCATCTGTTTTTTTAATGGCAACAGTATAAATTTTATATTTTCGGATAGCTTATTTGTCGTTTTTCAAATATCACAATACTAAGAAGGAAACGCTGGTAAGTGTGTCTTTTTGATTTAAACTAAACTTGTTGATTTATAGACCGATGTAGTGTAAAAATAAGGGTAACTTTCTTAGCTGCCCAGTGTCACACTACTTTTACTTTACTGTTCTTTAACTCAATAATTCATAAATTATAACAGGTATTAAAAAAGACAAGATTTAAATTGTTTTATATGCTCTTAAAGATGGCTTAAATATTTTCTCTATAACAAATGTATGTCTACTTCCCTTATTATAGGGAACATATTTACGCAATCGTTAAGAACATCTAAAGCGGTTTAAATCTTGCCTTATTTTTTTTTTGTTGTAATATCTCTTATAGTTTCTGCGTTAAACAGTGAAGGGTAATGTTGAGCTTAGGCCGCTGTATACCCCTCTAATGTGAGATTGGGCAGCTAAGAAAGTTGTCGTTGTTTTTACACTACGTCGGTCTATAAACTTACAAAATGTCATTTAAATCGGTGAGAGACACTTACTAACTTAGAAATAAACGAATTTTGTAACTTTGTATATACCATAATATAAAGTGGAATATACAAAGTTGAAAAATTCGTTTATTTCTATTCATAATGAAATACTACAAAGTAACGGTTGAAATTATTAACTTACTTACTTAGTGTTTCCTTCTAAGCGAAAAATAAAATTAAAAAATCGTAAAATAGGCGCACCAGTTACTGCGTCAACACAAAATTTTTCTAATCAAATCATGTTACGAGCACGTAACAGTTTTGTCATTATGTTCTAATTGTATTGATAGATGGCGACATAAATTAATATAAATATTTGTAGAACTTGCGCACGCGTGGTGGAGGACAGTGCATTGTGGGTAGTGAAAAACAGTACAAAAAGAATTCCGTTAAGAAAAGAACGAAGCATGTCTAGCAATAAATAGTTAAAAATATATTAGTAAAATTTTGAGTGGTTAATATTTTATTTTCTGCACACCCGATTACTCCAAGTCTTAAACCACTTGGACGTGCGCGACAATTTCGACCAGCGAAAGAAGTTAATAAGAAAAACGACTAAAAAAAGTCACGCGCACGCGCACAAATCATGTATCGTTGAATTTATCAAAGAGTGGATGACGTGTTATCATTAAATAGTGTAAACCAGTGTTTGTCCCTACTTCCGATTATCTTGCAATGTATCGCAATTTATCTTACAAGGAGAAGGTAAGATAATCGAATTTTTGTAATTTTTGATATTTATGGTACGTGTAGTTTGGACCTTAAATAAGAATATCTTGGAGTAGTTCGACGCAACGTTCATAAACTACCGAGATAATCGATGTTGAAGTTTCTACCACCTTTTAAATCCACTAGATATAATACGATTGTCGACTGGCCTCGTGGCCTAGTCGATAGCGTTTTGGTGCGATACTCACGGGATCGCTGGTTCGAGTCTCGTCACGGGACATTTCTTTTTCTTCCATTCAAAACGCACAATATGTCTTTTTTATTCTTCTTCTCACATCAAAAATTATGAACAAACGAAATATATGCAGGAAAATTCTTCAAGTACATCATTAAAATACACAATCGGTTGATAAACAATATTCATTAATAATAAGATAATAATAAAAAAATGTTGCTTCCCATGTTTCTATGATAACTACCATTCTGGCTCGTGCCACACTGCGTAAAATGTCGCATACTAGATATAAAATAATAGAAATTTTCATTTCCTACCTGACTCCGTTCGTTTTTTTTGAAGAAATATTATTGTTAATTCAAAATGAATATTGTTTATCAACTTACTGTGCATTTTAATGAAGTACTTGAAGAATGTTCCTGCATATAGTTCATGTATTTCGTTTGTTCATAATTTTTGATATGAGAAGAAGAATGAAAAACATATGGTGCGTTTTGAATGGAAGAAAAAGAAATGTCCCGTGACGAGACTCGAACCGGCGATCTCAAGCGTATCGCACCAAAACGCTATCGACTAGCCCACGAGTCCAGTTGTCAACCGTATTATATCTAGTGGATTTAACTGGTGGGTGAAACTTCAACATCGATTATCTCGGTAATTTATGAACGTTGCGTCGAACTACTCCAAAATATTCTTATTTAAGGTCCAAACTACACGTACCATAAATATTAGAAATTATAAAAATTCGATTACCTTGCCTTCTCCTTGTTAGCCTCCAAAAGAATTTAAACATTAATAAATGTACTGCGTGCGGTATCCTTCACTCAATGTGGTGAATATAAATGGTGAAAGCCTTCAACAACAAGTAAGTTAATGTGACGAGTGAACTTGCGGAATAAGGTTTGATACTGACACTCTCAATTCTCGCTCCACATTGATTTTTGAGCGATATTTGCTTTTTCTTACAGGTATAGCTGAAAATTCGGCTTCGCATAAAGAGGTTGTTGCAATCGGAAAGTTCAATTAGACCCTCTTCTTCCTGTGAAGTAGATTCTGGTGGAGCTTGAACACGGATAGGATCTTGGATCCTCGCAAATTCCTCGACATATTCTTCCTCAAAGTATTTTTCAAACCAGTCAGTGGGCTTTGAGAGGTGTTCGAAGAAAAGGGACAGCAAGTCTTATAAAACAACGACTTTATTATAGCCCATGTATTTATGTAATTCAGGGAAATAATGTTGACCGCCATCCTTTCTTATTTTCTTATCCACAACTGTAGCTTCCTCCTGAACGCCGAAACCTTCTACAAAAGTTTCAAGATGTGCATGTTATTGCCTTGCAGAGATTGAAAGCTTAAGCTTGTCAAATATATTGCACAAATACTCTACATTCGGCAAAAGGTCGGGTTCAGCAAAGTACCTGGAGTATTCATAGCCATTTTCTTGGAGAAGAGGGTGGACTTTTTGACGTAGGTCGAACGTACAAGATAAGAAAGTTCTAAAAGCTACGGAAACAATTTAGTCTAGATGTTCTAGGAAGTTATGTTTATTCTAGAATTCTTTTCTTAAAAACGAGCACAATTCTAACTTCTTTCCATAAATCAGGAAAGGATGAAGATTTAATTGACAGATTAATGATCTGTTGTAAAGTTGTAGCAAATATATATCTCTAGCATCTCCTACAATAAAACTAGGAATTAAATCATCACCATCACCATTATGAATAAATTTTCTCAAAACCGTCAGAGAATTTATTCGGAATGCTGGTGAGGGATGCCAAGTATACTGGGTGAACTCCGAACAATATGATTCAAAGAAGAAGGTAGCAAATGTATCAACAATGTCTTCGGGACAAGCAAGTGCTTGATTTTTGAAAAATAGTTTTCCAGGAGTTCTGGAAGTTCCATGTTGCGCCGCAATATATGACCACAATTGTTAAGGGTCTGACTTGATCGATTCTTCCATATTTAATAATTAAATATGATAAGAAGAATATTAGAATGATTTGGTATGTGCTCGAAACCGTTACTACTCTTGTAAGTATAATGGATTATGTGAATTCCTATATTTTCTTTTGCCGCAATCTTTTCTCTCAATAGAATTTATTATCTCTGAATTTGGCTAAACTAAGACACATAATGCGATTTGCTCGTCAGTGCTCTATATTTAGGAAGAGAACGCTCGAAGACGTTATAAAGAACTCTGTATAATCTTGAAGTGCACAATTTACACCATAATATGAATAGACGTCTAAAAACGACTAATCAACTTGTATAATTCTTGGTATATCTTTCGGACGATCGTAGTCCATCCGTCAACCGATTTTGACACCATTTACTCCGAAAACTCTTCATTCGTGGCCGTGACCGCACGATGGAAAGGTGTTCAGTATGGGTTTACTTGTTGCCTCGTTTCTAATTTTGACACCTTTAATTTTAATTAATTTTTAATATTTTTATCTTTTGACATATGCATCATGAGATTTATGAATCGTTTTTGATATAATTAGTTGTTCCACTTGTTTTGCATGGATCTTTCGAATTGTTCACTTTTTGTAAGTACTTTCTCTTTTCTTATTGTAAAGAATTAACAACTAATGTACTTTTATTGTCTTCAGTTAACCCTGATGAAGCATACTATTAAATGCGAAATACCGGTATAAAAATAAATTTGAACATACTACTACTGAATGTATGATTGCTGAATTCCCCAATAACCTCCATTTCACCTTTGTTCTCAACGGCAAGGACTCTTGGTCTACATATATATATATATATATATATATATATATATATATATATATATAGGTTCTAGTGATAGCGAAACGAAAGTGAGGGTCGAAGGACGTCCTCACGTACAAAAGGAGCATCCGGTGATAACTAATTCTGAATATGAATCAGTCTGTATCAAATCCAGGAGACGTCATATAAAATAAATAAAATTACCGTTACCACACCTTTCTGAAAAATCCAGATACGTATTTCGGCAACTAAGTTACCATCCTCAATGGAAAACTGGGGAATTCAGTATCACTAGCGAATCCGTCTAATGCTCAAGATGAACACCACACAACGAACACTGTACAACACCAAAACACTGCATGTTCATTGTGCAGTGTTTTGGAATTTGGAATTCTCCATTAGAAATATCAACCCAGTCAATTTTATAATTCTTTTATAAACAGACTGGTTCTTGCGTTTCAGCAAGCGCGCCCCACAATAACATGAAACAGAACTCATAATTACAAAGTATGATTATTTACAGTATTGCCGATCGAGATAGCACGGTAAGCATCGCACCGGGAGACACACTTCACCACTGCGCTCCGTGTTGCAAGAAAAAAGCAAACACACAGAGGAAAGAATGTAATGGTAGCGTACAGCTACATCAACAATAGAAGGAACACAAGAAATATCAAAGTTTTACAGGAAAATAGTAATTGTTTACTACTCAAATATTACAAATATAAAGCAACTGCAACTTCAAAGCACTTTTTAAACTACACTTTATTGGTTATGCTTTATTAAGAATTTTTCCAATCTTGTTTAAAACAGTGTTATTTCATGAACAGGTTTTGTTCACAATAAATTAAACAATAAATAAAACAATTGCCTATATAGTGCATTTAAAGTAATATCTGTAGATCTCATAATTATTTGCAACATGACTAATAACCTTTTCCTGGAATTTTAATATACAAAGAAAGCGATGGTAAAAAAGGTGTATCATATATGATAGCCTGTCCAACAAAGCGTTAAGATAGACACTATCAGATACTTTGGTCAGATGTACAAAGCACATGTGTGTCGACCTATCGAATTCTAGAAGTCTTTCTGTTTTGATAAATTTTGCACGAATTACTCGCTTCTTGTTGTGTTGTTGTTTTTGTTTGTCTTGACTGTAACGCTTTTCTGGTGCAACAACCATCGCAGTTTTAATATTCACGATTAATATCCATGTATTGATTGTAGCAAAGAATCTATAAGAAACCCTGTTTGTTAATGTGAGAACTATAGCTCTAGCTCTTGCAGTTGAAAAATGAAACCAATTAAAAAACAAGTATTTAAAAAGTAGTTAAAAAATTACTATAGACAGTCGAAAATTATAGATCGAAGCACCTTCCCTCAAAAAGAAAAATTAAAATTAGATGTGATAGGAACTGGAAGATATACGTAGACCTAATAAGTGATAAAATATTAGAAACGCTGTTAAGATGGTTTTGTCATGTGTGGTCTATGTCGAATAGAATGGGAAGAGAAAAATGAAAAAGGAAGGCCGAGATGAACGTGAATGGTGATATAAAAGAGGAAATGAAAAACGGGGTAGAAATGGGAGGCACTCGGAAAATCATCTATTAATTAGCGGCGTTAATACAAACACCGTTGTAGAAAATTTGAACTAAACCAAAAAAATCTGCACACAGACGTTTGCTTAACATACAGTTAATTGACACAGTTGTCCTTTCAGAACGTTTATAAAGAATTTGGAAAACGCACGGCAGTCCGTTTTATACCTTGTATAGGTATGTCGTGTCGAGTAATAAAGAAACAGAAAAGAAATAAATTGTAACAATACGGCGGGGGACTTGGAACTTGTGCTGTAGAACTTGGTTGGCTGCAAGTAGCGGTGAGCGGGGTGGAAATTATAAAGTGAAGACAAACAATAACTAACACTAACAAAATAAGTAAACAAAAAATATGGAACTTTAATTGTTACCTAGGATCGGTTGGATAACCTTTAACCCGTTGAATGTTCGTACATATGAGAGTTCAATTACGAAATTCGGCCATAATGTACTAATTGCGCATTTTGCAGCTATTTGATCTTATATAGAGCTTCTATAGAAATGAAAACTACTTCACACAGTCGCACTGATGAGCGGTATGACCGCGAAACGCGCGTCTGCGAATAGTGAAAGTAGTTTTCTAATTACGCACAAACCTTTAACCCTTTTATCTTCTTGGCAAACTGCTACAATCACGCAGTTTTAGGGTCAAATTAAGATTAACTAAATAGGGAATAAAAGATATACTTTAAGACGTTTCTTTATAAAACTGCAATTCTTGATTTGAGAGATTGATAGCGTGATTTGTTTTTGAATGAAGGTGAATATACGAGGAGTTAACAAACGGACCGACGAAACCTAAAGTATGGTTGATCAGAATATTCGTGCCATTCCTAAGATACCTCCTAAAAAAACGAACAGCAAATAAGAGTAATTTGTGAGCGTTGGTAGTTAGGAAAAATTTAAGTTTGTGGCGTACAGAATATTCTAGAACAGATCTTAGAATTTGCAGAAAAGTACGTCGGCGAGAAATACTTTGAAACAAACTACCAGAAAACGAAGAATTGTCTAAATAAGTTTTCAAATTACTTTCCTCCAACTAAGTATGACAAAGACAGATGTTGGCTAAAAATATTATTAATTCAGGCGCGTATGAAAAAAATGAAATATTTTAGAGTTATACGAAGTGCAACAGGAAAGTGCAACACCGAAAACAGGGGTAATAGAGAGAAATAAGCAAAACAGAACACCAAACTCAACTTCGTTTGGCTTTGTAGAGGAAACCCAAAACTCACGATAAAAAAATAGAAAATCACCTAAAAATAAAGAAAGCTGCTAGAATATAGCAAATAGGGGAAGTACAGAACTAAGTTAGACTTAATTTAGTGTTACCTAATCATAGGAAGACATGGGAAGTATCTAAATAAAAGGTCTTACAGTCTATGTTAACAACTGATTGTCAAATTTTTCAAATGGTGGAATTACCCAATACTATCAAGGACATCATACTAGTCTTTCTTTAAATAATGAAGTTATAATATGCGTCAAAAGTTTATAAAGATATTTATTGATGTTAGTTCAGGACGATAAAATATAGAGCCGGTTCATTTTGTGTGAGGTAGGTGTTGATCTATGAATATATCAATTCGAAAACTATACAATTGCATACACGTGTACGATATGGTACACATTCCAAGTATAAATTGAATAATAAAAACACTCATAAACACTTAAACTCCATAAAATTTGACACAATTTCGTTTGTTAACTATTTAAAACCCAAACTACCAGATTGACGTCAACTCATAAAATCCTTTACTATCGCGCAATAAAAATGCGGTTATTTTGTTCCCCGTAACCGAATCTATACCGCAAATAAAAAGATCAAGCCTCTGTTGGTTTCATAATAGAACAGAAAATCGTCGACGACCAAGGGATGTGTTGCAATACTTATATTTTGGTTACCATAAAGTTGGATTTCTGTGTCTAACAATGCATTCAAGTTTTCTATAGTATGTTATTGTCCTTTGTTAGTAAACTATAGAAAAATTTTTATTATAAAAATAGTAGTTATAATAAAATGTATATATATATATATATATTTCGTGACCTTTTTATACTTATCTTATATGATAGAGATCTACCACTAATAGGTCAATAAAACAAGGCTGGTTTGAACGATAGTTATATTTTCAGAACGTTTACAAACGTTTTCGGAACACCTTCGTCAGTGAAAATATAACTAGATAAATATATAAACAAACTTTTGTTTTTATTTGGGACTATCAACAAAATAACTAGTGACTAGGATTTCTTGATATAGAGGATGTGTAACCAACTTTTATATATATATAAATTATAAAAACTAAGTTAATGTGTAAACATACATGCAAATTAAGTAAAACCTTATATCAAAAAATCTTTGTCGAAACCTTAACAATTCTGTTCAAGGACTAGGGAAAACCAAATTCAAAAACCTAGCCAAAGGTTTCCTTCTTAAGAAATGCAAATGTCATTTTAGTAATTGCTATATACATTATATATTTCCGTAAGAAAGGATAGTATTGATGAGATATTAGATTCATTTAATAGTTATCATAATAGATTAAAATTTACATATGAGAGAGAATCTAATAACTCATTGAATTTCCTGAACGTGACAGTCATGCATAATAACGGCATTGTGAAAACAAATTGGCATATAAAGTCTACCAATACAGGAAGACATTTAAATTATTTTTCAGAATCATCGAAATTACATAAAATTAATGTAGTTACCGGTTTAGTTGATCAACCGGTTAGACTAGCTAATCCTGATTTTAGGGAAAAGAATTTAAACAAAGTTAAAGAAATCTTAGATAAAAATAATTATCCAAATAGTTTTTATGAAAAAATAAAAAAATAGAATTAACAAATTATATAATAGAGGAATTAAAATTAATAACAATAAATGTTATAACGCTATTCCTTATAAAAAAGGTTTAAGCGAAAAAATAAAAAAAGAATTTAATAAAAACAACATAAACATTACTTTCATTCCAAATTATAGTAACAGATCTCTTTTTACTAATACTAAATCTAAAATAATTAAACAAAATCAGAGTAATGTAGTTTATAAAATAAACTGTAAAGACTGTGATGGTTGTTACATCGGTCAGACGAAACAATATTTAAAGAAAAGGTTGTATAGCCATAAGTATTCTTTAAATAATGATTTTGGTGCAATGACCGCTGTAACAAAACATTACAAAGATCTTGGGCATTACTTTGATTTTGAAAACACAATTATATTAAAAACAGAGAATAATTATAAAAAAAGACTAATATATGAAATGATAAATATACAGAAAGACACTAAAACTATTAATTTCAGGACCGATATTCAAAATTTAAGTAATGTATATAGCAATTTGTTAAAATGACATTTGCATTTCTTAAGAAGGAAACCTTTGGCTAGGTTTTTGAATTTCGTTTTCCCTAGTTCTTGAACAGAATCGTTAAGGTTTCGACAAAGATTTTTTGATATAAGGTTTTACTTAATTTGCATGTATGTTTACACATTAATTTAGTTTTTATAATTTATATATATATAAAAGTTGGTTACACATCCTCTATATCAAGAAATCCTAGTCACTAGTTATTTTGTTGATAGTCCCAAATAAAAAACAAAAGTTTGTTTATATATTTATCTAGTTATATTTTCACTGACGAAGGTGTTCCGAAAACGTTTGTAAACGTTCTGAAAATATAACTATCGTTCAAACCAGCCTTGTTTTATTGACCTATTAGTGGTAGATCTCTATCATATAAGAGTAGTTATAATGGAAACTTATATGTTATTATATCATCAAATTTTAATTGCACGTCCTTTAGGTTGGATACTTATTTCTTTTAGTAATAATACATAATCCATAAATTTTCTCTATGTGTACATACAGGATCACCAATGAGTCAAATTTATTTCCAAGATTGTATGAGAGTATGATGAGTATGAAAGAAAAAAAATATTAAAAAGAAATGGGCAAATTGTTTTAGAAACACTGAATTATGTCGAAACATAGTTAAAAAAACGTGGAAAGTCGAACAGGCATACGATGTGGCCGTGAAAGTAAACCAAACACGTATTATCAAGAGAAGTGCTTCACCGTGCTTGACATATGACGTGGGTTTTACTAGTGTTTATATTTCTTTCTCTGAATTGTAAACATTTGTCTTTATTTTTCAAACACATATTCGAAGAGTGTCGACAGATATGTATATGATTTACAGCCCGTATAGTAAAATAATACCGACCACTTGACCTTGCTCCAGGTATTATTACTAGCATCTACATTTTCCCTTTAAAAAATAAATCATCCCGTTCCTAACCAATGTAAAGCAGCATATATCTCTTCAATTCACAAAAAAGGAAACAAAAAGGACCCCAATAACTACCGTGGAATTTCCGTTACCAGCACTATGAGTCGCCTTTATGGAAAACTATTAAGAGATTGAGTCGAACAAGAGCATAGCAGTTACGAAACACAGGAACAATCTGGATTCAGAGCCGGAAGATCGTGTACGGACAACATATTTTTACTGAAACAGGTACTTGAAAAAAAAAGTGCAACAAATCAGGAAACATATGTTTGTAAAACCTTTATTAACCTCCAAAAGGTGACAAAGGGCTTAATACAAAGATGTTGTGTTTCTCCAATCCTATTTAAGATTTATGTAGTAAAATATCAATCGAATGGGAATAGAAATAAAGGATAACTGGTTATACACACTCGCGAACGATAAGGAAGGAATCCTTGGTAAAAAAATCAATTGAGGAGTATGCATTGGAATGAAGCCTGACACCCTCATAATGAACCACACCAAAGAAATAGCAATGTACAATGAATATACTTATCTTGAAACAATATTGAATAGAGACGGAACAGACGATCAGGAATTTAAATTTAGAATTACTAAAGCAAGGAAAGTTGTGTCGTATCTTAATGAATTTCTATGGAGTAAAGACATAACCAAGGAAGTCAAAAGTAAATCGAAAAAATTGGATGTGAATTGTGTATAGTAAATTAGCGGCATCTTTCGAACATAATTGATTTAATGAATTGAATATTGTTAAGACATTTGTCTAGTTAAAAAAATTAAAATTTTAAAATATTAAAACTAAAAAGTAAAAAACATGTTAAGATGTTGATAGCCGAATTCGAACTGTCGAAAAATAGTAAAAGGTCAAGCAATAGAAGTCAACGGGCGATGGCAGGCCGGCCAGCACAAGAACTCGATAGACGAAGGACATGTATGTCTATAGTGTGGCAATTAAACATTTGAAGCAATATTCCGTTCTTACTTTTTAAAAATCAAGGTCGTCGTCACAATTGAAGAATAACTTTTCTCAATAACATTTTGCTGTATTATTGACCGAAATGGCACTTTACTTTAACAGAAAATGTTTCTTTTTCTCAGTTGTCATGACGGCCTTGATTTTTAAAAAGTGGAAATGTGTTGTAAATTCTTTTCAGACCAAGTAGGACGGCATCCCAAAACATCAAAAGAAATTCAAAAATCCTTGATCAATTATTAAAGCAAAGTCAATCTGGGGGCATGCTGTATATATATAGTGACTGTAGCGCCCCATATGGGACTTGCCGCTCCTTAGAGCTCTCTAGATCTATTCACTGGGGTGGATCAGTCGCCACTTCTATTCTATATCTTCTCGCATATTTTCCTCCATACTTTTCTGTCCTTTGCTTTGATTTTCCAGTCTTTAATTCCGACCCTGTTAATATCTCTTTTCACTTCCGTCATGCATTTCGACCTTGGTCTTCCTCTTCTTCTCCTGCCTCCGCCTCCCACTCCAGCATTGCGTCGTTCCTAGGCCCGATCTCTAAACATGAATCAGCCGTCTCGCTCCTTGCTGTTTTATCCTTCTAACTTACTCCACCTCCACCTCTTGTATCAATTCAATATTTGTTCTTCTCCTATACGCTATCTTGTACTTTTATTGGTCCTAATATCACATGAAATACCTTTCCTTCAATTAATTTTAATTCTTCCTCTAGCTTGTTTGTCAACCTCATTACTTCGGCTGCGTACATTATTACAGACCGAATCTTTGTTTTATATACTTTAATCTTTGTATTTTTTTCCTAGTATTTTACTCTTTAATGATTTCCTATTGGGGTGCATGGCTGTGTTTGTGGTTGTTATTTTTTCTTAATATCTCTCCTCCCCTCTTCATTACTTACTATCATTCCAGTCTCAGTCAAGCAGTTGTGCAGTATAGTGCTGTTAAATATTGTTTAACATTTACCTGCGAATTTTGTGATAACACTTTAGTTAATATTTACTCTGTATTTACTGCATATTTGTTGTCTTAGATATTAATCTTTGGTGCACAGTGTAACACGTCTTTTCTTTATCAATTCTTTTTTGTTTCCCCTTTTTCTTGCGGACATTTTTGTATATCTCGAATTGCTATATACATACATCCCGTTCATTTCTTACTAATAAACATATGCCCTTAATCCTTTTCCGCGATCTTCTTTTGTTGTTTTTGTTGGACACTAGGATCGACCCCTTCGGTGTGAAGTGTGTATCCTTGTTATATTCCTTGTTTCCTCTGTAATTATTCATACCGATATGACCTCAATTAACTGTTTTTCTTGCAAACTTGTGGTTCCGATAGACAGTCAGATATCCTGCGACCTTTGCCGTAACATTTTACATAGCACATACGCTGGTCTCTCGCGCACAGACGTCCAATATATGAAGACAAAAAATCGTAAATTATCATTCTACTGCTCGCAATGTACTGATTTCAAATCTCAACTAATTAAAATTCAAGAGCTTTCAACTGTGGTGAGCCCGCTTCAGTATGAGGTTCGTGTCCTTAGGGAGAGGCTGTCCTCGGTTGGTACGGCATCTGACAACCATTTTAAATTGCATCCTGTTGGTGCTGAGGAGTTTATTGGCGAAGTTACTCAGCGGGAGAATCGGAAGAATAATTTAATTATATTTAACCTTCCTGAATTGAACAATGTGTCCAAATCTGAACAGCTCTCCACTGATGTCAACACTATTAGGGATATCTTCTCCGGATTGGAGGTTTCTGCGGATGTGTCTGGGCCCATGCGCCTGGAGAAATACGATCCTACAAACCCAGATCGAAAGAGGCCACTTAAAGTAAGCTTATCACAATCCAATCTAGTTTATGAAGTCCTGCGCAACTGCAAGAAGTTAAAGAATCTTGATAAACACAAACATATTTCTATAACAAAAGACAGAACTCCCACGCAAACTGCTTATCTCAAATCTATCAGGGAACAACTGAATGCGAGGATTGCTTCTGAGTAGCAGAATATTACCATCAGGTTTGTGGACAATGTGCCTCGAATTGTGTCTACGATGGCTCATTGGGGAAACTAGATAAGTCCAGCAGAAATACTAAATCCACAAGCCATCTGAGTCTCTACTATCAAAACGTTCGTGGTCTCCGAAGTAAACTTGACGGGATTTACCCGGTTGCTGACAGTTTTGATGCGGAAGTCGTGTTGCTGTCTGAAACTTGGTTAAACTCAAGCATAGATGATTCTGAACTATTTGGTGCTTCGTACAATATTTTCAGAGGAGACAGAGACTTTGGTGCCGTGGGATGAGTTACGGGTGGCGGTGTCCTGCTTGCAGTTTCTCCTAATTTGAGAATTACACAGGTTATTTAGTGCTACTCCACCTCCACCTCTTGTATCAATTCCATATTTGTTCTTCTCCTATACGCTATCTTGTACTTTTATTGGTCCTAATATCACATGAAATACCTTTCCTTCAATTAATTTTAATTCTTCCTCTAGCTTGTTTGTCAACCTCATTACTTCGGCTGCGTACATTATTACAGACCGAATCTTTGTTTTATATACTTTAATCTTTGTATTTTTTCCTAGTATTTTACTCTTTAATGATTTCCTATTGGGGTGCATGGCTGTGTTTGTGGTTGTTATTTTTTTCTTAATATCTCTCCTCCCCTCTTCATTACTTACTATCATTCCAGTCTTAGTCAAGCAGTTGTGCAGTATAGTGCTGTTAAATATTGTTTAACATTTACCTGCGAATTTTGTGATAACACTTTAGTTAATATTTACTCTGTATTTACTGCATATTTGTTGTCTTAGAGATTAATCTTTGGTGCACAGTGTAACACGTCTTTTCTTTATCAATTCTTTTTTGTTTCCCCTTTTTCTTGCGGACATTTTTGTATATCTCGAATTGCTATATACATCCCGTTCATTTCTTACTAATAAACATATGCCCTTAATCCTTTTCCGCGATCTTCTTTTGTTGTTTTTGTTGGACACTAGGATCGACCCCTTCGGTGTGAAGTGTGTATCCTTGTTATATTCCTTGTTTCCTCTGTAATTATTCATACCGATATGACCTCAATTAACTGTTTTTCTTGCAAACTTGTGGTTCCGATAGACAGTCAGATATCCTGTGACCTTTGCCGTAACATTTTACATAGCACATACGCTGGTCTCTCGCGCACAGACGTCCAATATATGAAGACAAAAAATCGTAAATTATCATTCTACTGCTCGCAATGTACTGATTTCAAATCTCAACTAATTAAAATTCAAGAGCTTTCAACTGTGGTGAGCCCGCTTCAGTATGAGGTTCGTGTCCTTAGGGAGAGGCTGTCCTCGGTTGGTACGGCATCTGACAACCATTTTAAATTGCATCCTATTGGTGCTGAGGAGTTTATTGGCGAAGTTACTCAACGGGAGAATCGGAACAATAATTTAATTATATGTAATCTTCCTGAATTGAACAATGTGTCCAAATCTGAACAGCTCTCCACTGATGTCAACACTATTAGGGATATCTTCTCCGGATTGGAGGTTTCTGCGGATGTGTCTGGGCCCATGCGCCTGGAGAAATACGATCCTACAAACCCAGATCGAAAGAGGCCACTTAAAGTAACCTTATCACAATCCAATCTAGTTTATGAAATCCTGCGCAACTGCAAGAAGTTAAAGAACCTTGATAAATACAATCATACTTCTATAACAAGAGACAGAACTCCCATGCAAACTGCTTATCTCAAATCTATCAGGGAACAACTGAATGCGAGGATTGCTTCTGAGGAGCAGAATATTACCATCAGGTTTGTGGACGATGTGCCTCGAATTGTGTCTACGATGGCTCATTGGGGAAACTAGATAAGTCTAGCAGAAATACTAAATCCACAAGCCATCTGAGTCCCTACTATCAAAACGTTCGTGGTCCCCGAAGTAAACTTGACGGAATTTACCCGATTGCTGACAGTTTTAATGCGGGGGTCATGTTGCTGTCTGAAACTTGGTTAAACTCAAGCATAGATGATTCTGAACTATTTGGTGCTTCGTACAATATTTTCAGAGGAGACAGAGACTTTGGTGCCGTGGGATGAGTTACGGGTGGCGGTGTCCTGCTTGCAGTGTCTCCTAATTTGAGAATTACACAGGTTATTTAGTGCTATCCCATTAATTGACATAGTGATCTGTAAATGTATAACCAGTGCATTTGATTTATACTTGGTTAATGTTTCTACATCACCTAGTGTAAATTGTAACGATTACGAATAATTTTTAGATACCCTGAGTTTGGAACTTCTTGATAAGCATGTTTTCATCTGTGGCGATTTCAATTGTCCTGACTTCGTTGTATCAGATATATCCGACTGCAACTTTTTCATTCTTTCCCATTTTATGAATACTTTAAATTTACGTCAATATAATCATGTCGCTAATGCCTCTGACTGGCTACTGGACCTTATCTTCACTAACGTCGATTGTGTTACAACAGTTATACATGATATGGATCCCGTGGTTCTTGAGGACACCTATCATCCAGCTATTGATATATCTATTGAGTTCGCGACGATCAATGTGTGGAAAACCTTTCCTAGTAATAACAACTTACAGTACAACTTCTGCAGGGCAGATTTAGTTTGTGTCTGCGAAGATCTATCTGCAATCGATTGGTCCTTTCTTGACTCAGTTTCTGACGTCAACGAGTGCGTGTCTGCCTTCTACAACGAGTTGTATCGGTCTGTTGGGAGATTCGCTCCAAAATTTAGGCATACTAAGCGTAGTTTTCTACCTTGGTTTACTAGAAATATTAAACATAACTTGAAATTAAAAGAATATTACTTCAGTAAGTGGAAGAGGACTAAATCTGCATACTATCGTAATGAATTTTCAAGATTGCGTTCTTTGATTAAGAGAGAGATCGCAGTTACTTTCAGAGGTTATCAAGCTGAAGTTGAAAATAACATTGTCGAAAACTCGAGGACTTTTTGGCAATTCATTACCGGTAAGCGTACTAACTCCCGCATTCCTGGGTCCTTATCTTACAATAATGTCATTCTCGATAAACCTAACGATATCGTGGAGGCGTTCGCCGATATGTTTTCAAATGTTTACCAGGCCAATAATTTCTCCATCTCAGCGCAGCAACCGTTTAGAAATTCTCATCCTATTGATATTGGTTTATTTACATCTGATGATGTCTCTCATGCCATGAGAAAGCTAAAAATACCAAAACTACTGGGCATGACGGCCTTCCGTATTCCTTTATTCGTCGCTGTGCCTCCGCCTTGTGTGGTCCGCTTGCAACCATTTTCAATCTTGCTATGCAGACTTCTACTTTTCTGACTTCTGAAAGACTGGAAGAATAACACCTGTCTTCAAAAAAGGCTCTCGAATTAATTTAGAGAACTATATGCCTATTTGCATTCTTTCCAGCTGTGCCCAAGTTTTTGAAATACTTTTATACGACAGATTATACAATTGCGTCAAACCTCAACTTTCTCTCCATTATTGTCCTAGTATGTATTTAGTGGTGTTGTATAATCTGCGCTATATTATCGTTGGCAATATCTTATACGGTGTATTTCGTAATGTAATTCCTCTATAGTTATCACATATTTGCCGATCTCCTTTTTTGTGTATTATTATCATATGTACGGTACCTCATTCCTTTGGCATTCTTTCTTCCTTCAATATTTTATGGATAATGCTGAATATTTTTTGTGTACCACTTTATCTCTGTATTTTATTAGTTCCATGTTTTTATTATCACTTCCGGGGTTTTACCGTTATGGCATTGTACAATTCTCAGAAAATATGAAATTATGTCTTTTACGCTATTTCTTAAGTACCAATTTTTCTTATAACCGTGCTGGCACCATGCACCAGGAGTATGATTAAACAGGTTCTTTATGGTGTAATCAATTTGTTGTTAATTTTTATGTATTTTAAAAAGATGGGTAAATTTTAGTGTAGAAGTATTTATTTTTTTCTATGTAAAAACATTTGTAATTTGTGTGTCACCTGTGTCCAAAGATTGTAGACTTATAAATTTCATAACTCTAAAGTCCCGCTCAAATATTCACAATACATTTATTATTACTGACGATTCATTCTCATTTCACATCAACTGCAACTAATATTGAAGTTACACAGAAAATTGTAACATTATGCTTTCTAATTACAATGGTTCTGTGATGAACATTTTGGAGTGTCATAAACAAAGTGCATAAGTAATTTGTGTTGCGCGGCCCGTTTATTACATCGCAACGTTTCAGCTTTTAACATCGTCACTACTCACCCTAAAACTAATTGCCCCATTGCAGTTGACGTCGAACGCTTTGAACACGTAATGCGCGTATAAACTGGAATCTGCAACAGAAATAGTCTTTCAGTGTTTATTCTTAGATCGTAGTTAGTAATCAAATCTAAACTAATTTTGTACTCACTTTGTACACCTAAGAAGGTACGTAGCCTGGAATTAAGTGTATAATAATTCAGTTTTAAAAAACAGCTTGTACACTACATTCTATCTAGTTTTGGGAATTCGTCTGAACATTTATATAGCTTATTAGGACGTAATTTCTTGTTACACAATTACTTCTTCTTGTTATCCTTTTTAATAACCACTTTGCGTACCGATATATGGATTATATTTTAGGACATAGGATTTTTCTGTTTAATAAGTTGGTATTCGAAAGAGGGAAGTCGATGAATAGTGAATTCGATATTGATAAATGCTTTAAAAGGAATAGTCAACGCTGGTAGACATAGACCGCGATATTGAAATCTTCCTTAATTATTCAAAAAACCTTGAAAAATTAAATACTACTCTTATAAATCAATAACTAAGGACACGTTTTCATGCATTAGTAACAGCAGTTATCTAAAATAGACATTTGTATCATTACCGCAAAGGTGTTTCTGTGTAAAAAAATTAGAGCAACAATTGTAATATTTAAATGCTGTATTTACTCTATTTATGCATAACTAGGTTTTTATAAACTACCAAATTATAGTTTTTGAGATAAAGAAAAACTTCAAAGAAAAATAGGATATGTTCTTTATAACTAATTAATAGGAATCACAGAATTTGCAAAAAGTTAAAACAATGCTTCTACGTATTTATGGTGTTACTTAGATATAAAAAAATTACAAAATAATGGCAGCCGCAGTAAAAAGTAAACTAAACGAAGTGGCAGAAAAGAAAATAGACCAGTACCAGTGTGGATTCCGAAGAATAGATCAGTAATAGACCAAGTATTTGTACTAAAACAGATTATGGACAATAGAATAGACCAAAACTTGCGCTTATATGTCATCTTTATTGATTTCAGGCAGGCCTACGATAAGGTAAAAAGAGGGAAAATATTCGAAGTCATGAAGAACATGGGTATGAACGATAAGTTCGTAAGATTGGTCAGAATATCACTTACGGACACATACAAAATCACGATAAATGGTCGGACGTCACATGAATTCTGTGTCTGGAATGGTTTGAGACAGGGTAACCCACTGTTAACAACTTTGTTTAATACAATTTTGAATGCAGTAATAAGAGAGAGTGGAACACAAACTAGGGGTGCGATATATGTATAATCAGAGAAGTCAAGCCATGACTTATGCAAACGACATGGTGATAATGGCCCGAACAGAAAAAATATAAGAAATACGTTTAAACATTAGAGCAGTTGGCCAAAGGCAAGGGCAAAACAGTAAAATGAGACTAAGAATAGAAGTATACAGTATATACATTGGAAGAAGCAAGAAAATATAAGTATCTGGGAATAGAAATAACAAACACAGGTGAGGAAGAGAATCAAATTCAGTGCAGTATTAATAAAGGAAATAGATGCATGGCGAGCTTAATGCATGTAATAAAGTCAAGGAATATTTCAAGCAATTCAAAAAAGAATTTGCATCACAATAATAACACCAGTGGTACATATGGATGCGAAACATGGAAAATGAATCAAGAAGATAGAGCTGCGTTGGGAATTTTTGAAGAGAAGAGTACACAGAAGTAACAAGAATATATGGCGGGAAAGAAGTGGAGGACCTCTGAAGGAAGAGGACAAACGAAGAACTAATGGAACTATACGGGGAACCATCCATAAATGGTATAGTGAGAATTCAGAGAATGAGATGGCTGGGGCATGCACCGAGGAAGGAGGAGGAGAGGGTAGAGCAGCAAGTTTTGACGGGAGCAGTATCGGGGAGAATTCGAAGAGGAAGACAGAGAATTTGGCGGATGCAGGTGGTGGAGAGAGACCTAACAGAGATTGGGATAAGTGACTGGCGAAGGACGACAATTGATAAACAAAAATGGTAAGGAATTTGAAACCAAATCACGGGCCTTATTGACTAGCAGTGCTGAATATACGTATATATATATAATCTACATTATATATATATATATAGACATATATACATATATATATGCTTGAATATCCTTATAATCGATATTCTCTTCGCCAATTTCTTCATAGTACAAAATATGCCATTTAAGTTATTAGTTATGCAGGCAATATTGTAATTATAGGGAAGGATGAAAAACGAAGAATTAAATCGGAATATAATTGATTGATTTCACTGTCGGCAGTTGGGGAAATATAAAAATATAAATATTACTACGGCAACAAAAAATCGGACACTTAAATTCAGTTTAAGGGTGTTGGGTACTTTTTTTCAAGATCAGTTAAACTGATTCTTTTTATTGGTTCCAAAACTATTTTCAAAATTGTATATCTGACCTTTAAAAGTATTGTGTGTAACGATAAAATACTAGTTTTTTACAATGTTAAGGGCTTCTACAGCTTTAATCTTTTTGCAATCATAGGTGAAGAACCAGTAAGTTTATGGGCTCGAAATTTTGCATACCGTGTATTTGTTACGATAGCTATGTTTTATCGGCGAGCTTTTTGTAAATTCCTTTGTTATCATTACTTTCTTCAAGTTCAAAAATGATGGTAAGCCCATGGTCATTTTCCTATTCCTAAATTGAGGATAAATTCAACAACAAACAAGGAATTTACAAAAAGCTCGATGATAAGGCGTAGTTATCGTAACGAATACACGGTATGCAAAATTTCGAGCCCGAAAACTTACTGGTTCTTCACTTATGATTGCAAAAAAAGCTGTAGAAGCTTTTAACATTGTAAAAAACTAGTATCTTATCCTTACACACACTACTTTTAAAGATCAGATATACAAGTTTCAAAATAATTTTGGAAGCAATAAAAAAATGTACGTTTAACCCATCTTGCAAAAAGTACCCAACACCCTTAAATCTGGTTTTGCTCTTGTCTAATGTTATTGCGTTTTAAAATAATTATCAATATGTAATAATGCTGTATTTAAGTGCTGCTGAAAGAAGCAAGTAATTGCATTACTTGAGAAGGATGGTCCATAAGAAAACTAGATAATAGATTTGGAGTGCCCAAAAGCACTATTCACGGCATAATATTATAATAATAATTAATAGGGACATCAAAATTGACATAAACATGACAGGCGACTGGCGTATACTGCTAAAAAGCAGTTCTACCGAAACACAAAATACCGGTATCATACCGGTATTTTTAGGTTATCTGCGTACCTCTATAGAATTTTAACTTTAAAAATACCGATACTGCTTTATACCGGTATAAAAAAATTACCAATACATTAAAATACCGGTATAGAAAAATAGGGGTATATAAATACCGGTATATTATAATGTATTTATCGGTAATTTTTGAGCTTCTCGTATAATTTTAATACCTATATTATGTCCTCAACGCCCTACCGAAACCGATATATTAAAAAAACCGAAATAAATACCGGTATTTTTCGGTTTTAAAAAAATTGCTGTGTGCTTTGTTGAAATTTGCTGAATTCAAGATCATGCAACACAAATATGTATGTGTCAAGTATTCCTCTAGACAAGCCTACTATAGACCATAACAGATTAAATCACCATTGAATACAATGCGACACTGTCACACTTTTGTGTCTGCTGTCAATTGGGGCACCTGGGCTGTCACATATGTGTGAAGCGTAGTAAGGAACAGAAGTTAACGGTAGTAACAATAGGGAATTTTTAAATTTGTTATTTATTGCATGTTTCGTTATGAAATTACAACTGTTTCTATATTATACATAATTACGTAATTGTAAGATATCGGCATATTTAGTTTGCATTAGTTTGTATATTATTTTACAAATACAAAATGGGCCGTAAGCGGGTGAATGTTGTTTATGAATTCTTTCAATATAATCCCTTATCTAACAAATCAGTATGTTTAATTGGGAAGTGTGGTGATGAAGTTACCGTAAGTGTTTTAAACATATCATTAGTAGTTTACCATTCCTTTTGCGTACTTTCAGGGAAACACGGCACTAATTTGATAACGCACTTAGGTTCTAAACATCCGGATGAATTTACATCAGTTATGCTTCAAAATAAGAAACGACAAAATGAAGCAATGGAACAATCAAGTTCGAATTGTAATAGTAGAAAGAAACACTGTAAGCAAGACGTGTTAGATGAATGTGTAAACCTAGTAACCATTCATGGTCGGCCTTTTAGTTTCATTAATGATACTGCTTTCCAAAATATTATTAGCATGATACCATCACACTCAAACTCAGATTTAGATATTTCTTCTGAAGAAGTTCGAAATGCTATTATAATTAAAGCCAAATTGTTCCGCGAGCAACTTAGAAACAAATTAAATGGCAGATTAGTGTCGCTAAAAATTGACACTGCGACCTGTATGGATCGATCATTTTTAGGAATAAATGTTCAGTATATAAACGAAACAAAGCTGGTTCTAAATACGTTGGCGGTGAAAGAAGTTTTTAACGGACATACTGCTGTAAATATAAAACAAATTGTGAAGAACGTGTTCCTTACTTACGGAATATCCACACAGCAGATCTATTCAATTACTACTGATAACGCTTCTAATGTGATTAAGCTTGTGAAACTTATGGGGAGGATCAACTAGAACTAGAATATCGTAACAAGGAAGAAGATAGTGATAGCGAGAGTTCTAATTTTGTATCCACTGCCGGAATAAATAATGATATGGATGAAGACGTCGAATTGTTGCTATCCGACAACGAAGGAATTATTGGTACGTAAGGTTCCGCGGTCGTCACTAACACTATACTCTTGGATTTCCAGGTTGGAACCGCGAGGTTGTAGCTTTTACCGACGTTTCGTCCACAGTTTTATGGGAAGTCTTCAGGACTGTTACTGTACACTGATTGTCAGTGTGCAGTAACAGCCCTGAAGATGTGCGATAAGAATGTGGACGAAACCTAGGCAAATGCTACGACAACCACGCGATTCAACCCGGAATCAGGAATATAGCGATTTTCTTTCAGGTAATGATGGCGCAGATGAAACCACTGAGAAATTTAATTATCAAATTAGGTCGGTACGTTGCGCTGCTCATACCCTCCAGTTAGCTGTTTTAGATGTTCTGAAAGAAAACAAAATCGCGGCGATAATAAACGAAGCTAGAACAGTTTGCAAAAAATTGCGATCACCAGGTGTGAAAATCATATTAAAAGCAATGCGAACGAAGAAACCAATTATAGACTGTTCTACACGTTGGCACTCAACATTGGATATGCTAGAACGTCTTGTACAGTTAAGAGAATGTTGCGATGAAACTAATAAAGACCAATATTTACATCCCCGGACATGGATAGACCTTGAAGATATAGTGCGTTCTCTGATCCCAGCACGCATTGCGACGAAAAGATTGCAGGAGGAACGACTTCTTATTGGAGATTTTTACAGAACTTGGTTACAATGCATGTTGGACACTGCTAAGATAAAAACATCTTTGGCCACTCAATTAGTGCAGACAATGAAAGTTCGTGAAAAAAAATTATTTGAGAACGACGTTTTCTTGGCAGGTATGTTCCTGGATCCGCGATTCAAAATTGTTTTGACACAGCAACAAATTATACAAGCCAGTAATCACCTTACACGTACTTGGCAACATAGAAAGAAAATACAGCAAGAACATGAATTGTCGCACACTTTATACATTCCGAGCACTTCAACTGCAGATGAAAATGAATCTGAGCCGGAAGATGTTGAAAAATGTTGAGGGAATTAGACAATAACAAATGTAGTCATTATTCTACAGATACGTTAGATATCATGAGTATGCTAAGAAAATTCGTAGAATATCCTCGTTTGGATTCTAAAGAAGAGATTTTACAATTTTGGGAGAAAAATAAATATAGCACACCCGAATTGTATATGTTAGCCGAAATCGCATTATCAGTGCCGCCAACTCAAGTTAGTGTCGAAAGATTGTTTTCCTCTTTAAAATATGTATTGTCGTCTTTACGCTACAATTTATCCGATAACATTCTTAATGATATTTTAATACTCAGAGCAAACGCCAAAACTGTATATTTATAATCTATACTAAAGGATGTTATTTGTTGAATTAGTTTTTCCCATGAATACACATTTCCTTTTAGATTGCTGTTTTAATTGTGCTTGTAAAAATATAGTACTTCCAATAATTTTATATCAGTTTATTAAATTTTACTGTTATCTTGGAATATTATTTCAATAATCGCGCCTTTTTTCAGTAGTGCATGCATAAAATGTACAGGTACCTAAAACATCTCTTGTCTGTTTATACATATATGTACATTATGAGTGCGATTTGTCTTGTTAGTCACAGAGTCACATATTGTGTATATTTATAATGAAAACTATTGTATGGAAAATGTAATTACAGAGTTGAAGTTACAAAGTTTTAGCGAAATCGTCTTGACTAAACGAAAACCGAAAAAATTCCGGTATTTATTTCGGTTTCGGTATTATAGCAGTTTCGGTATAATTACGATACCGGTATGGCCTCGATGACGTAATACCGGTATTGAAATAATACCGGTTCTGGGTCCCCTGGTCAAAATAGTCTATAATGAATTTACATGTACATCGCATAAACATCGAAATAAATGTCAAGGAAGTTAAATCAATAGTAATAAGCAAAAGTAATGGGCAAAATTAAAATAAATCAGCAAGATTTAGAACAGGTTAAAAAGTTGTAAAGCAAAATGATAATAGACGACCACGGCAGATTATATGAAAGAACTAGAATAGTAGAATAGCTAGAATAGTATAAAAACATCATTTCTAGGGAGCAACAGAAATAGCAAAACAAAGAAACAAATAAAGGTGATTGCAAGGACTGTGGTGTAATTTACTGACACTATATTACATCGATAAACTTCTCACCACACAATTGTTTCATAATAAGATTGGGTGACACGTGTTTCGCTAGCACGAGACAAGAATTATCACAACCGTATAAACCAAACTACGGCGCCAGTGCTGATACGGACCACATATTGGTGACATCCAAAGTACACACAAAAGTCATTACAACAAAAGGAAGTACAAAATATAAAATGGAACCTAGAGAAGCTAAAAGACGAAGAACTAAAACAAAATACACCAGCACCTAGAGTGAAAACTACTAACCTAAGACAATAATAAAAAAACTATTGTTAAAACGACGAAAGAAACAATGGGACAACAAGAAAGAAGGAAATAAAAAGAGTGACAAAACAAGCAAGGGACAAATGAATGCGACCAAAACGAGATGAAGAAAGAAGTGACGAAATTTTAAATAAGAAAGACAAACGGATTACGAACCAATTACAAGAGATAGAAATCAACAATAACGATAGAAGAAAACTGAGTAGAACTGCACAAGATTCTCATTTACTTTCGACAAGCTCTTGTCGATGTAAAGAGAAACCAACTTTTAAAGGAGATGAGGAGAACTAAACGTCCAGAGAAGCTGATTAGATTGGTAAAAATTACAATGAAAGACTCAACTGCAAATGTTAGAACGAAAGGTGGAGACCCAGACACCGTAACAATATAAAAAGGAGTGCACTACTCAATATAGCTTTAGAAGCAGTGGCGAATAGCACAGAAAATAAGTCAACGAATATAAGAAGAAGCACTAATGTGAATAATAATCAAGGAAGCGAAAATTAGATGCCTACGCACTAACCAGGAGAAGACAAAACACATGCTGAGCTCATGACAAGAGAGAGATAAGGAGAGAGAGTTAAAAATAGAGGAACATACCATTCAAAAAGTAAAGAGCTTCAGGTATTTAGGAATAATAATCAACGGAATAAACGAAAGAAGTGTGGAAATAAATGAGAACTAAATTAAGCAACCAATTCTACTGGAAATACCAAAAACTACTGAGAGATATAACGCTCAGAGCACACACAAGAATAAAACTATATCAACACATATTTAAACAAAATAAATAAAGTTTACTCAATTAAAGTGTAAACTCATTAAAGCAGTAAAAATATATACTATGTAGATACAATAAATATTGATCTGTTGTTTCTACGATTGTCCAGACTGCAATAAATAAATATGTTTGTAAAATATATGGCAAATGTCAAAATAACTTTACGTTATACTATTAAAGCTCATATTTTTTAATAAAGGACTGTAGCGGTAAATATCCATATTCGACATCGTTGATACTTGCGTGTTCGTGAAACAAGGTCTGACCTAAATGAAAATTTATACTTACTTCCATGTGGAAAGAACTTGGAGTATATCTCCTTAAAGGAATCTTCGTGAACAACTCCTTCCGGACACTCCTGTAACAAAGACCACTTCCGTTGAAAAAGAAAATCATGTCTCATCAAAATTAGTGAAGTATTCACGTTTTTTGCTAATTATCCCAAATTTTTGTAAGGGAAAATAAATATAGAAATGGATGATATACATTTTATAGATATATTCAATCATTTGTATTTCCTTTGTCCGAAATTTATTAAAGCTGAAGGAAACGAACAAAGTGAGAAACACAACATTTTGAATAAAAACTTCGCGAAATTTGGTACTTCTTTATAATATTTTGTTCTACTCATATCCTTCTCTAATCTGTTTTTTGGGGTTGATTATAGGCGTGCAGTAGTGCTCTCCTTCCAATTTATTTTAATAAATTAAATAAATTTGTTAATTTGTTGAACATTCATTAATTTCTTTTAAATTATTGCATACAATTTTGTATCCATCAATGCTTCGATTTTAAAACATATATAAAACTAATATATGGGTAAAAATGATATTGCCGACATCTATTATTGTACATTTATGGTTAGTCAATACGGATAACTCGTTTTACCTTTGATCATGGTATTACTACGGGGCCAAACAAGTAATGAATTTTGTTTCATTCATCTATATCTACGTTATCGTACATCAACGCTTTAAATGATTCACAGATTACGAACCATTTTTTGTGGATCATCGAAGTTCAATTATTTAAATTAAGGGAATCGAGAAACCGCATCCAAAGACTTTACTTTGGTATTCAAAGTATTTGCATCCAGAATCTGAACATTGGAGTGTGAGCGTCTACAAGTTCTAAATTTAAATAGTTTATTCTTCCACTAAATGATGAGTCTTATCACAAGTTTCTTGAAGAGATTCACGTAAAGTTTTGAATCCATCTTAACATTTACAAGGAAACACCGGCAATGCGGAATCCGGAAAAATTTTTGTTAATTTTTGTGGATTTGTAGAGGGTCGAATGTAAGATTATTCCACTTATTCTTGTCGTCGGAATTCCACACTTCTAGAGCGGAGGGCGCTCTAATGAAAATACTATCCCTTACTCACTTACACAAATTTGTGCAAACATCTCGAAAACTATTGGAGATATTAAAAAAGTTAAGACAAGTATATTAAAGTAAGTAAAAAGTAAAGTAAGTATTTCAAAATTTATTAATTTCGGCAGGGAAGTGATTAGCCCCATTCCAACCCGTTTAAAATTCTGATTTAGTATTAGTATAGAAAATATAGATATCTCTTTGACACGCATAAAAATAACTCAATCTCTTCCCTCTCCTTTTGTACGTATTAAGCACAATCAAACTAGAAAGTATATTTTAAATTAAATTTCAAGTTAAACGAGGAAGCTAAACAAAAAGCGGATGGTGGTAAAAATGTGTCCAACACCACCTTCGAAATGCATACAATATTGTATACTAGAATATTGTAGTATAATAATACACGTATGGTTAGTTACCATTAGAAAATTCATCATTTATTATAATTCAAGATGTCAAATTCACAGTTAATGTTGGGGTTATGGTCTTCATTTGACATTTGATGTAGCTTTGGGGTTCTATTTATACCTCCTCGATACCACGCCCACCACCTTTTGAGCACTCTAATCCTCTACGGGTGTCGTTTCTTTATTTTAACTCCAGCCAGAGACGTTTAATGGGAGAAACAAATGTCACCAGAAATAAATTTTATAAAAGCATAATTAGCATTTCATACAACAATTATACATTACAAGAATTCACATAAATTCACTGGAAATAACCAAGGATACATCGACGTACAGTACAGGTTTCTATAACAGCAATATATTTGGATGGACTGAAGTCAAGGTGAATTAAAGTTTCGTTTCGGGGACAACGGAGAAACACAGGAGTGTAGTCCTGGTTTCGAGAAGAAATAAAAGTTTGGTTAACGACGACTGAATTGACAATATAGAAAAGTCAATAAATAAATCTAAAATATATTTCGAAAAAGAAAAGGGTTTTAAGAAGGAGTATTTGTATGACAAAGTAGTATTAGTAAGAAAAAGAACCTCACCATACAGAAGAAGAAAGAATTGATAAAAGGGAAGAATCCATAAAGCTGCGTCGAGAAAAGAAGTGAAGAGAGGAGATACAGGAAGAACCGTCAACGGAAAAGAAATTACACTTATACATTCACACACACTAAAATAGGTAAATATTTCGATTTTATGTTCAATATTTCCAAAAATTTATAAATGTAATTTGTTATAATTTATGCTTTTTATATCATATCATTATTTACGAGCTAGACCGGTGCAATTTTCTTAAAAAAAATTAACCAAATTCTCAGAACAATATGTTTGAATTCAAATTCAGGAATTGATCCGGTTCGAAAGACCACATGGTTTACCATCCTATTTTTAATAATAAAAATATTGACGGAGTAGCATTCTCTAGTCTAAACTAAAAGAAAGGTAAATTAAAAATCACTTGCAAAAGATGAAGCAATGGACTGCAGTTGTTTTTGTAGACATAAATATAGCGATGTAATTGCAAAACTAATAGGAAGGTAGACAAAGCACGGGAAAAAGAGTATTACACTACGGTCGCTAAAACTAAAATTGGAACACAAAATAACTATTTTGCGGACAACTATTTTCGTTGGCGACAACTAGTTGCGGGCGATGTACACGTCTAGTGAAAAAATCGAAAGTAAACTATTGCGTGGGCAACGCGAGGCTGATGCAACCAATATGGAGGTATAGTTACTACTTTAGCGAGTGATTCAAACTATGAAGTAACTATTCCAGCGCACAATTCTATGCGGTGGAAGCAACCAAAAATGAGCTATATATGTAATTGCATATGTCTATTTATATTAACGGTTCGTACTATTCCTAGCGCTTCAATGCATATAAATTTCTTTTAGCGTTGGGACTAACAATTTGGTCGAAAAGAACCAGAAACATTTAAATGGCGACACCATACTTCCCACATTGAAAACTTTGCGTTTTTATTATCCAAATTAAAGTTAAATTACTACTTAACCCTCATCCCAATGACGACGTACTCGGGTACCATTTTGATTTTCATAGGGAGAATGTCATATCTCAGAGATGCAATTGAACGCTAGGCCTCCTTGACAACTTAAATTTAAGTAGGAGAAAACTGTTTTTGCGTAATAGAGCAATCTAATGAAAATAACATTCAGTAGTTTTATTGTTAAAGTTCAACCTCTATGTGTTTTGTATTGCGGTGTGTAAATTGACCAGCTTCTTTTATGGAAAATGGAAAAAGAAAAACCAATATGAAGAATTTGAATTTATATATGAAATGTTCTGTAAATAAACGATGAATTTCTCAATTTATAAAATGCATGAGTAACATTTAGAAATATTTTCTGTATGCTCATCGCAAATGGACCGGTTATATATACGGCATAATTTTCTTGTTTTCTTCTGCTTCCGCGAATTCGCTCGGCATTGTTACAGCTGCCCATAACTTTGAAACGTCCGATTGCATCCCTAGGCTGATTTTCTATATCACAATGCAGATATGATCCGACTGCGCGCCCCAGCATACATTCAATGCCCCATTTGATTTTAAAATGTTAGGAAATTCGGGAGCATTTTGATCTAGTCTCCATAGCTGGTATAGCAAGTTGTCTCCCCAAATTCTGCAGGAATCTTCTGCAACAGGCCACCGAATAGTTTTGCGCTTGGTTGAATAGTGAGCCACCATCTTATCCATGTTATCAACACCTCTTTTTCCGGAGTTGTAGTACTGGACGATCTCAGGCTTCTGCTTGGCACCACTTACAGTTGTTGTGTAATGTTGACAACAGTATGACCGCTCTTCATGGCTTGGGTAAGTACGAGATGATTGTAATTTTGTCATTACTAAACCCAAATATCGACGACGTTGCTTCTCTTGATTTATTGGCCATCATCTGGGGCGGTATGTACGCCTTGTTATTTTTAGCGTTCCTACTAGTGACAGTCTCCATGACATCAACAAACGCGCCAAAGGTAGAGTGGTGAAAAGATTATCCATTACGATCTTCTGGCCACTGTTTTTATACGGGTAACATAAGTCTTTGACCACCCGCTCACCTGATTTCGCTGATTTCGCTCTCGACCATCCAACGACTTCCTGTATATATCAGGCCCGTAAGTGGATAGGAATTTGCAGAGTCACACACCCACCAAATTTTCATGCTATACTTGGCAGGTTCTGCTCTTGTATTGGGATTGTCAAAACGAATAAATCTCTGAATCGCACAAAATCTTTCATTGACATTGTTGCGCGATAAAGCGGATAGGCTTCGCTTTTCCAAAATTCCTTCGTATCTTCAGTATTCGAATGGTGTACTCCTGTTATAATTACTGTTCTCAGATAGCCATAAAATTCTTCCGCAGTAAGTTCTTTTCAAACTTCGACGGTTGATTAGGATTTGCGGTATTTCATTCCAAGTATACACGTTTGGCCTTCCTATTGGCTTCCTTAATTATAATATCACACATACTGGGGTAAAAGTACATGTGAATGTATCTCGTACAGAAAGTGAATCTGTATCTTTTATTGGATCTGATTTCTGCCGCAATATATTATGCCTCAGCGTTTGAGAGACTTTTGCGGGAGGTTTAACATTCCACACTGTTCCATCGTTGCCATGCAAAACTTGTCTATCGATATCGCCAACATCCCTGTTGTAGTCCTCATCACTATCACTTTCCTCTTCCATTTCTACGGTAACATTGAGATCTACATGAACATCCTAAACATCGGATTCTTCTCTTGCTTCAGAATGAGAAGTAATTGGCGGCCTCCACTCCTCATCTGAAGTGGTGTCTTCTAAATGCTCGCTATCTCCGTCACTACACTTATTTAGTTGTTCTAGATATACCTGTTCTTGCTTATAGGTCATGCGTTGAAACTCAAGGCTAGAAGCTTCTCTGCAACTGCTTGCCATCTTATACGATAAAAATCACAAAACGTAAACACTCACAATAAAAGAAGGAATAACTTTGATTTCGCGAAATTTCACCTTGTTTCTGTTACTTCTTATAGTATCTTCAAGTATGCTTCACAGATTTCTTTTTGCCTGACTAGTGGGTGTAGGCAATTTATGGTCTCCATTTAAATAAGATATTGATGTATAATATAGATGTAGGTACCTGCGTCGCGGAGGATCGTATAAAATTTTAGCCATAGGGAAGACGGTTACTAAATTCTACTAACTAATAAATTCAGTAAACGATAAATAACGATTATCAAAAAAAAAAGAGAATAAAATAATAAAAATATCAATAGCAATGTATCTAAGTATACTAAATTGCGAGGGTAGAGGGTACAGAGGACACATAGACTCTATTTTTTGTTTTAACCGTTACAACTCGTATAAGACCATCGCGGCCGCGAGGTGTATCCATTATTATTCCCGCGAACACGAAGGTAGTGATAGATTATTTTGTATCATGGCTACTACCGCTCCTATTTGAATAGACAAACTAAGTGTATGTCATTTTGCCAAGATTTGGATACCGAGTACTCATGTAAGTTTTATTCGCAGAAATGGCATGCATAAGTGCCCACAAAGTCCAAGAAGTTCAGGCTAGGCATGCACCTAGCACTATTAGTAACTTTCGTTGGGATCTATAAGAAGCAAATTAAATGCGCATTTGTAATTATTCACATGATCTATATAAAGGCCACCGTCTTTGCTGCTATGCACTTTCCAATACATAGGAACGAGTACAGAGAAATATATATAGAGATATGCTAAGGTAGAGACGTTCAGTATAAATGTAAGGTGCATTCTTTTATCGTCGAAACACGCAGCATACACCTAACAACTTTTTTCTGCAAAAGAAGTAGTCTCATGGTTAGCAACTGCTCCCAAAAAACTTAAACTAGAACGTAGACGTGATTTCACTTATGCGAAACAAAGCCTTCCATAGCTTAGTCGCTAACATGGAACAATGATCGTTAAACCACCTAGCAACGATTAACCACAAAACTGCAACATGTTCCAAATGTCTTATCGTCAAAAAGCACAGAAAGGTTCTCAGTATCGAACGTAGATGATTTAAACTGCATAAAGCCTATTTTAGCTGCATATACAAGCCTGCAGCCATCAATGATAGTGATTGCAAGGACTTTGGCGTATTTACTGACACTATCACATCGGTAAACTACTCACCACGGAATTGTATAATAATAAATATGATGGCACGTGTTTCGATAGCACGACCGTGCTAGACCCCAACAGCACGAAGAACGATATTTTACACTAATTGCGCTGGGAATTGTATCCACAACCACTCCATTCACCACATCTGGCTCCTACTGGTTTTTATCTGTTCCCAAGTTTGCTTATCTTGCTTGCTGGTCTTAAAACTACACAATCTTTTGTAGCCCCATTAAGAAACGTTTTGAGTTGTACAACAAAATGGTGTAATTGCCGCAGTTTCATCTTTCACTGGCTATTCATCATCAAACTATACGCACTTCTACTTCCGAAAGTTTAAGCGTCTTGAATAGAATTTAAGAAATATTCAAAGTTTACATTTTACTGGTCTGTACACAGATCCAACTTCCGAACCCTGAATGTTTTTATAAAGTTTACCATTGTATTCCTATCCGGTAGCTTAGATATTGCTAAATCCCATAAAATAATACTGGAACAACGCGAATCTCGCAATTTTCTTAAAATAACGTAACCACTCAAATTTATATGTCTAGAAGTATCTTCGCACCTTGGCGGCTGTTTACAATGGCGATAAAATGCTATAATCTGTTTCCGTACTCATTAGTCTATTGCTGAATTTCTTTAACCCTAACACTATTGAAGTACTGTATGTAATATGACGTTAATCCGACGCTGAAAGGCATAAGGATTAACGAGAAGAAGAAGAAGAAGACGTTATGACGCCTAAAGACATCATGGCGTCATGGTATTCAAATTGAACATCTGTGGAGTTAATTGCTCAATGGAAACATTGTTGAAAACCAATTGGCCTACCTATTTGCTGATCCAGATCTCTTTCAATTGAGCATTCTTTTCCAATAGTTTCACTTTTTCCTGCCTTTTATTATCTTCCAGTTCCACTTTTCCAACCATTCATCCATCTAGCTTAATTCATTTGGTATTTCACCATATTAAAGTTTTCCGTTTCTTATACCATTTTCGACGCCAGCGTTTGGGACATTTTCCTCGTATGTTTTTACCAGACAAGTCGATACATTTTGATTAAAGAAATCGTTAACAGTTGATGAAATGAATATTTTAAAATTGAGTGTGGGGCAAAATATATCAACATTAACAGTCTGACAGTAGCAAGTACCTCAAATTGGTCAAGTTGGATATTGCTTCTTATAGTATTTTTAAATTAAAGCTGTTGAAGTGAGGAAATGGTGATCCAAACTTCCATTCTTTAACCCCTTGCACTACGCCGAAATTCACAATCAGCCGTGCCAAACTCGGGCGCCTGAGTGGTGCCGAAAAGAGTCGAAGCGGCGAAGACTGAGTGTCGGAACTTTGAACACATCTTACGACCATTCTTACGACTGACAATGAGTGCGAGATGGGCGTGCTCGTGTTGACTTCACGCGGTGCTGCTCTTGCAAAATTCAAAAGACAACAAGATATAAAATACCCATTCATTCAAGAAAAGGAAAGAAGAGATAAGACCTCATTCAGGCGTTCCTGGTGGCCCGAGATTAAGACCACGAGCACGGCTCGTGATATTCATGTTTGGCCCGAAATGTCGATTACGAGCCTGACTCGTGATATCCACGTTTGCCGTGAAATTGAACAACGAGCCTGACTCGTGATATTCAAGTTTGGCCTAAAATAGATTAATTATTATTAATAAATAATTAGACTCGTGAAAATAGTGCAAGGGGTTAAGAGAAAATCACGTTGTCTTTAGTTCTCAAGAAACACAGCAATTTAATTTCTTAGTACAGAAGATCAAAATGCATAGTGCATGGCAACGAAAACCCAAATGTGAAATTTCTGACGATCGATTAGGAGGATGCCAAGAGTAGTCTATCCGGAAATTACTTCAAAAAGGAGGACTTTTATTTTATTAAAAGAAAAGTTGTAGCTATATCAAAATCAAAATTAGAATCAGGTTCCTTTCCTGTATTACAGCAGTCATCAACAAAGGTAGTAAATGTTAATGGAACAAAAGCACCGGAGACTGTGGTAACATCAAACCCAACCTGTGGACTCCATTTACAGGCAGACAATAGAGAGCCATCTCCTCAATTTATTAATCTAATTCATAACGAGCAAAGAACAATTCTGTGTGGCAGGTGCTAGCGAAGCATGGTTCATCGAATTTATTATTAAACAATTGTGTGGTAAAAAGTTTATTGATGTAATATAATGTCACCGCCGCCGATCGGTAATTTATATTTTACTAACTGTTAAGCCTGTCCCTGCCAGGCAGGAAGAAAAAGAAAATATAAGCTAAAATGTTAAAAAATTAAATTTTTCCACGCCCCTTTTTCGTCTTAATTCTCCGCCCAAAGGCCAAAAATCAAAAATTCGGCTACGTTAGGATTTGGCCTATGCGTTTTACTATATGCATGCCAATTTTCAGCTTTCTAACCCATCAGTGGGCTTCAAAAAGCTCTGGATAGACAAAAAAGAGGAACACACAAATAAGGAAATTATATTATGTATAGATAGATTTAGGCACCATAGACCAAAAAGTGTACTTTAAAATTATAAAAGCACACCTTAAGCAAAGTCCGGAAAAATTAGATAAACATGAGATATTCCCGATACTTTTAAAAAACAGGATGACGATCCCAAACACAACGCTTATAAGTGCGGTTCTAGTTACTGTACCCATTGTCTTCGTATACTCATAAGTCCACTCTAGTCCCCGATTTAGATGTGGTTAAGAATGTACATGATTGTTAAGTGCACACAAGCGATGTTGCAGGTAAAAACTTCATTCTATTGAATGTATGTCATAGTATAACCGCAGATTATTTATCAAGCTGGTGCGTACAAAAAATAATGGTTACACACAAAATATTAAACTCAGTTTATGTTTGTTGAACTTTATTTTGTTTTGCTGTTATTAGTTTGAATTTAAAATAAATGTATGAGTTTAACGTTGAGGTCCATCTGATGTACATATGTACACAATTGATGGTTTTTATAAATCTATCATGTTTCTTTTTGTCATTTGTATGTTACATGTAAACGATTTTATTGTTCTATATAGAAGAAATCATTTGAAGTGAATGTTCAAAAACTCTACGACCACAAGTGTTTATTTGCTTGCAATGTATGAGTTTCACTCTGTCACTATATATAAATCCTACTTTTATCCTTATTTATCTTTCTAAACAAATATCTTTTGAAAAACACTTATTGTTAAGTACGAACTAGGTACCTAATATGAATCTACATACATATTTAGAATGATAGTGGAAAGGACTATCATTTGATTTCTGTTCGTCCTTCCACTACGTTTGCATGAATAGTACTTTCGGAAATGAACGGAAATCCGCAACTGACAAAATCAAGATTAAGTGATATCGTAAAAGTATCCAGAGAGTCATACCAACCAAATCCCTCTAAAATAAAGTTTATCTTTATACGTTAACCAGATGCTATCGGAAATTTTCTTCAGCATATGTATATGTATGTATGTACATATGTATAAACTGTCCCACAGGGAATCGAATGAGCTATCATCGAGCCATACGTAAATTGTGGATACCGAGTACATTTTCTTTACATTGAAATATAATAATATAATAATAATATATACGTATGGCGTTAAATAAAAGAAGAAATAATAGACAAAGAAAGATAATATTGAATCTTTATCTGAGAAATATAAGATGGTAAATTTTACACTATGATACACCAATAGAAATAAAATTTAAATTAAAACTTGCAATGGAAATATCTGATACATTGAGTTTAGGAATTTGATAGGTACATTTTGGTATATTAGTTCTGGAACAAGACTAGATGTAAGTCATAGCGTTACAAAATCTTCTACCTTTACTGAATACGTAGTTATCAAAAGTTGCAAGTGAAATAAAACTTATAAAAGATATATGTGCTCAAAATTTTTGGTGTATATAAAAGACCAGTAAAGATGTATGAGGATAATTCAGGACCTTTGTATATTGACATATTTGCTACAAATTCAAAGTATATACCGGTACACAATGTTAAATGAAAAGAATTGTTAATATAGTTCAAGCGGACGATGAAAATTTTGCAGATATATTTTCGAAATCATTGCTAAAATAAATTCGTCAAATTTAGAATAATGTGCAATGTAATATAAATATAAGGAGGCGTGTTGAAATATTCCGTTTATAGTATATAAGCAGCCCAGGTTTTGCAGTGGTAATAAATAGAGTTGACCAAAATCGGTTCAGTACCATCCTTGACTCTTCCATATGAGGTGGCGGGTGACGTCATAAAACATATCTGCTGTTAGAAGTATAAATAAGATCCCATCTTATCCTTAAATACTCAACAGGTATTATTTGTCCTTGTCTCCAATCCTGCGGCATGGTTTCTTCTGGTTCGAATTTTCGACGCAGATTTACAATGTTACTTAAAAGTGACTGCGTTAGACATTACTTACACTTACAAGGGGAACGTCAAGGTTGTGAATAACGGATTTTGATATGTTTCGAATATGTTATCGAGGCATCTCCCTACGAGTATCTTACTACCAGCTTTTGTAGCCATTCGGCATAGTTCTCGAGAAAATTGCGAAAGCTTTCCTAATGGACTTTATATACCGTTAATCTTAATAAGTTTGTAAAGAAGTGAGTATAGTGCAGTGGTTGAGTACCATGCCTACTACGCTGACGATCCGTGTTCAAATGCTGCTCTTGAATTTTTTTCTCAATCTTATTGCATATGATATTAACAAATATATTTAATTTCATGCAAAATTGTTCAAAAATATTTTTCGCCATACTAACTTTATTAATAAAATTAATCGGAAACAAATGTGCGGCATGGTGTGTGGTGGTATTAGTGATCATAATTTAAACTATTTTTATATTTTAAATAAAAATTGACTCGGGCGGAATTGCAAGGTTTGAAGGATATTTGTATATTTATTTTAAAGATATAGATAAAAGCGTATTGTAATGCTCCTTTTGCCTACAAAGCATCGGCCCAGGACTTGATGTTTTTAAGCAACCTTTATTTTTATAATAAAATAAGTGAAAACATGTCAAAGCAACATCAAAGAATTCTTGTGGGCATTTATAGTATCTCACCGAAGAAGCAGTCGGTTTGCTATTTTTTGATGATTCAGTTTCTGTCGAGCAAAAAGTAAAAAATGGCCAAAGCATTTAAAGAAAATGAGTCAAATTTTGATTCTAATCGCTTAAATGTTCTTGTGAAGAAATAGCCGAATTTACCCACAAAGAACTACATAATTTTGTGTCAAAGGCCACCTTAATTTTCTTAAGCGATTTAAAATATCATCATTTTATTAATAAGATTACCATGGCGAAAAATATTATTTTTGAACAATTTTGCATGAAATTAAATATATTTGTTAATATCATATGCAATGAGATTGAGAAAAAAAAACTACAAGAGCAGGATTTGAACACGGATCGTCAGCGTAGTAGGCATGGAACTTAACCACTGCACTATACTCACTTCTTTACAAACTTATTAAGATTAACGGTATATAAAGTCCGTTAGGAAAACTTTCGCAATTTTCTCGAGAACTAGGCCGAATGGCTGCAAAAGCTGATAGCAAGATACTCGTGGGCGGTGCCCCCATAACATATTCGAGACACATCAAAATCCGTTATTCACAACCTTGACGTTCCCCTTGTTAGATCAAACGTTTTCAAATTTAATTCATTTATTACCTTTTAATAGTTAAAGGTTCTACAATATTTAATCAAAAAATTATTATGGTCATAGAACATTAAACTCTTCAATACATTTACGTCACAGAAAGAATATCGATGCAAAATTACATTTTTTATTTGGCTGTTAATGTCAGCATAGTCCGTTCTGTCTTTAACCTTCCTATACTCACGCATACGGTCTGTGAGACCGATTTATATAGTATAGTATACGTCTTTTATTTTGACGTTAGTATAGGAAGGTTAAGGTAGTTTTTGCGGTTAGTATGTATTAGTTTCCCGGGCGTTTTAACGGTAACTGCCAGTATAAAATGGAGTAAATTATGGTCACGTAGTTAGTTCAGAAATGTCACTGATTTACATTGGGGAACATGCAAACTTGGGTCGCTTGCGAAGAATGCGCATTTGAAAACAACACAACATTTTACGGTGCATAAGACTCCTTTTGTAGTGGATGATAAATGTGCAAAATTTACTTGTTCTGAATATAATTAGTGTGTTTTAGAACCGTTCCGTTGTAGTGTATGCACAAACATTAAGTTAGGGAGAAAAAGAGAAAAATGTGCATGCATTGATTTTAAAAGGTAAGAGTTGCAATTCACATTTTCTTTTTTGTTATAAAAGAATTGTTTCGTGTCATTTGTAACTAATGAATTCCATAATGTATGAAACTATAACTAAATATATAGGGAGTCAAGAACTAGAATAATTTAAGTGAACTTTAAGCAATCAAAATGTTACCATATAAAGGACAAACTTGATTAAAATTGAAACTCAAATTGAATGGTTTTGGCTTTGCCACATTAATTTAGATACACAAATTCGGACAAACAAATTGTCGCGGTCAGAACTAGCACACGGGAAAGAAAGCGTCGCTTTTGAACTTTGTTTATCCATTTCTCGTGATTTTTATGCCTAGGCAAAATCATTCAGGTCAATCAGCTTATCTTCGATTCTCTGGAAAACTCTGGGGAAACTAATACACAGTTATTTCTGCCCTGTATCGGCACTACTTTGCATACAAATTGAGCAAATTCTGTAAACTAGTGATACATAAGCTAACTCACAGGGTGGAAAGATTAATGAATGGAAAGAAATTCTACTAGAAATCTTTTTAAATGTAGGTGCGTTTGGCAACACTGCATTCAATTCGGTTAAACGAGTAGTAGAATGGTGTGGAATAGGTGGATAGACTCGACGATGAGAAGCAGCATTACCTATATGTTAGTAGGGCCGATTACGAGGAAGGCAATCCCTGCCCCCAGTACGGAATAGTCCTCTCACTGCTGTGGTGCCTCCTTGTGCACAATCCCCTAGAAAAAGGAGGTTAGGGTGTATCAGCAGGCATATGCTAGTGGCCTCGCTATCCTGGTAAGTGGGATAATGCAACGTGCTAAGGACCATCAATCAATAGTGTTTAAGTGAGGAGTTGTCAGTTAATCCCGACTATCATTTGTTTCACACGTAGAAGAAACTTTAATTATATTAAATTTTATGGACTGTACTTGCAAACGACGAAAAGCGTTAAGTACCTTAGAATCATCATTGACAAGTTGACCCTTACAAGCCACTAGAAATACGGCACTGCTAAATCTGCAAGGAACCTGTAGGCCTGGGCGAGATCAATAGAAAGAACGAAGAGATGGATGGTGGCATAAAGCAAAGAATGCAGAAACGAAGTCTGTCTGGGTATAAGTAGAGCGTGCCTATAATATCTATGGAGGTGATACTCAGCCTGCCGTCTTTATATTTGGTAGTCGACCAGGAGGAAAGGTGGGAATCTTCAGACCTCGCCGAAGAGCAGTAACAGATACTGTATCCTACAAATGCTATCCGACAAGATTAGCACCACATAAGATTTCAGAAGACCTTCCAGGGATACGGAATTGGTAACATGAGGGGTACTCAAAGTGAGTAGTCTGGTTCACAAATGAGTCTGAGATGGATATCAGAATTGGAGAAGGGTTGGAGGGAGCAGCGTAAGCGTAAACCTGGGAGCTTATGCAACCGTATTCCAAGCTGGATCAGTAGCTATATACACGCGTAAGCAAATCATCATATAGGAATGTGTTGGAAACAAAAATCAGTATCATAACTAACAGTTAAGTACCTATCGGTGGGTACCTAGATACTGTGATATAGAAGGTATGCGAAGCTCTACGCATGGGAGGGAAAAAGATAAATCCCGTATGGCCCAAGTCTACATACACTTTTCTTTATCAAACAATCAGAATGGAAATGAGAAACTAAAGATGCGCGTCGGGGCTAAGACAGATCCGTCTATTCATTTCATTGAAGAATCTTTTGATTTAAGAATAAGGTAGGTGCTGCGAATGTGTGCGAACTAAATTTGGAACACAAGAAATATTTCTGTGCAATATGAATAGTGGAAGATCCTACTTGCAGAGCCTGTGCTGAGGAAGAGAGAGAGAGAACTCGTCCTCTATGAGTGTGTGCGGCTGAGCAATGTTAGAGCAAAACACTTTGGATCACGATTCTTGCAATCAGTATAGAGATAAAGAAGCTTCGCGTCAGCAACGTGCTGGGCTTTATGAAGGTCACCTCCCTGATGGAGTAAACTAGCTAGGAGGGAAGGAGGCACAATAAACCATTGAGTCTTGGTGCAGTGGGGTAAAATTCACAAAAAAGAAACATTTTTTATAGTAAACCCTCACACTCATGGAAGCAATTTTTAACCATCTTCTAAAATTGAAGGAACAACGGAAGGAGAACATGAAAAAGTATTATCACACCTATCTAGTTTCGAAAAGAGTCAGACACGTATTTTAGCATCAGTTTGACATGTCTTTTACATAAATTTTGGCAGAATATTGCAATAAAAGCGCAGAGCACGGTAAAACGGTAACAAAGCAATTGCACAACTGCTGTGCCCTCCACTAGATATTTTCTTCGGCTGAAGATAATAGTCGCAGGTGCGGCTTCTCGTTGGAGGCTCGAGCATCCTAACCATCGGCATGAGAAAATATATAATTTTCTAAATTAATCATATCTACATTCGAGGTCGGCAGATGCAGGTATTAGGTTCGATTCATTCTATTGAACTTCATCATAACATAACGCGAAACCTAGTGTAATACGTCCGTATACAGGCTGTTTAAAAATGAGCCACCACAATAAATTATCTGACTATGGAAAATGCTAAACGTTATAAGCTGAATTTATTGATAATAAGAAAGCAAACTTTATTTGTCATTTGACGTTTAGTTATTGAAGTTGGGTTTGTTATAACTCTGCTACTAATTTTTGAAAGTAAAATAAAATGGCATTAACCAGAGAACACTTTCGAATCATCATTTACTATGGTTTTAAAAACGGTTTAAGTGGTTATGAGTTTAAAGAGAGTTTAGATTCAGTTTTTAGTGAACAAGCACTTTCCTTGGCAATAATTTACCGATGGTATCAGGAATATGAACGCGAAAGGAATTCTGTTCAGCATCAAAAAGGAGCATGACGTCCTATTACGGCTGTTAACGACAAAAACATTGCTGACGAAACTTATGTTCCCTTTTTTGACCTTCCTACTCGCCAAGAGAGTCGTGTATGGATTCACAAAGGTGGGAAAACTCCTACAATGAGTAAGAAGCAGCGAGCTATGAAAATGGTTATCTATGCGGTATTCTTCAGAAGTACGGGCTTAGTAAATGCAATTAAGCTAGATGGACAAAAGACAATTACAGTTAAGTGGTACACTGAAAAATGTTTGCCTGAAGTGTTCAATAGAGAACTGTTCTCCACCATGACAATGCATCGTCCCATACGACAGTTTCAACTCTTCAGTTTTTGGTTGAAAAAATATAAAAGTAATAGAACCTCCGGCGTACTCACTTGATTTAAGAATGTGTGACTTTTGGCTATATTTTGGACCTAAGCGAATTTTGCGGGGTAGAAGATTTTTGTCTGAAGAGGATATCGATACCGCAAAAAGATTGGTTGGGAGCTTTTAAACAGTGTAAAGAAAGAATGGTCACGTGTATCATTGCAGGAAGGGAATTACTTTAAACATATTTAAAATACAATCCTAGAAAATATTAACCGTGTTTTTATTACGATCTCTAACCGAGAGTAAGCTAATGGAGCAAATGAGCTCGAATAGAGATAGCACTCGGTAGGGTATTTTATGCGCGCAGCGGTTTGGGAAATCGTTATTTATAGGTTCGTTCCAACACACCACAAAACCAGTTTGTCAATCGTCGAGTACATGCGCAAAGCAAATTTTGAACGCCAAATTTGTTCTGCGCATGTACACGACGATCCACAAACCGGTTTTGTGCTGTGTTGGAACGAACCTTATGTTTTCGTGCGTTCGTAATTTAGTTTCTTGTGTCTTATATTATTGCAAACTTGTTTCGTACCGAAAGATGATAGAAAATAGCATTAACAATATTTACAAAATATATTTTAAAACCCACACCACCCACACAAAAACATTTCCACGGTATTTTTTGAAGGAAATTTATGATAAATTTCAATGGATTTCCAGATGTGAAACGTAAAAGGTTCTGTACTGCTTTCTATGTGGTTTGTTTTGTATAATGGAATGAATAAAACATAGTCAGTAACAGGAATTAGAAATCTCAAACATTTAAATCAGAGGGCAAGAAAGCACATACACATACACACACAGCATGTCACATGAATTGTTGCACAAGATTACATTTATTTCACTAAAATGAATATTATGTGTATTTGGCCTCACATAATTTCTTTTAGCGCATAAGATTTTTCTTTCAAACCATTTTTCGTGTTCAATTTGAAATACCTTATGGACAATGTAGCTTAGTTAGTAATATAGCTTATGCTGTAATATTTTGACAAAATTTACCTTTCCTAATATATAAAAAATGCCAAACTATCATTTAATGACACTACTTCATCTCCGAAGCCTGTGCACGCTTTTTCTCTCTTCCACTTAAAACCCAGTTTTCAGCTCCATACGTTGAAAGTATAACTGGATTATAAATTATTTTATATATGGTCAGGCTGTTTATTATACTTACTTATAAGCATCTACCTGTTTGATTCCCTGTCTTTCAATATTTACATTCACATCTTCTCGTTCATTAGCTACAATCATCACTTTTGTTTTTTCCTAGTTTAGCGAAAAATTATACATCATTAGTTCTTCTATCCAAGGTTTCATATTATATTCCAGGTCTTTCCCTGTGGTTGCTACTATATGGTCCACCAAACCACATGCTTTCACTTTTATTGCTAGAAAATTTCTGTACCCCACTCATTTATTTTTATTATTTCGTCTATAAGATAAACAACAAATATACTTAGCACCCCTATTTGTCTTAATCTATCATAGTAAATTTCTTTGATATGCGGTTACACGTTCCTACTTAGTTGTTTGTATTGTCGTACAAGCTTTGTATTATGCTTATAAGATTTTTATCTACTTTTTTATTTCTCAAGCTCTTCCATATTCCATCTCTGGTAACCACATCAACAGCCGTTTTCATGTCCTTTACCTAAGGGCTGGTAACAGGAGTGAAATACCTCTATAGTTCTCATATGAGCTTGCATCACCATTTCTATCAAAATGAAGGAATATAGCTGTACTGTAATTTCTAGGGAATATATATATATATATATATATATGCTTAAAATTGGAAATATGACAATTAGAGTTTGACAAATAAATGCATAATGCATAAGTTATTATTAACTAGTGTACACCGGACTCCCGCTATCCTTTTACCGCTTGTCCCCACTTACGTGCAAAGCTCGATATTCAAATTCGGAAAAGGGACAGCGTCAGTCCGGTTTAAATTCTGATTCAGTCAAACGACATTTATACTTCGTCTTCATTCCAGGAAAGCACATTATCATATTCGTATGTACATACATACATCGGATTGTTTTGAAAACGAAGGTAGAAAAATAAAATTTCTATTTTTAAGTGCAACTACTTAATTAATTATTATAGAAGAAATTGTGTGGTATGGGACATTACGTAAACACGTACCGACTTGACACTGAAATAATTAACCGCGAAATATATGTAATTCCACTGTGGAGCAAGTAACAAACGTCAAGGTTGAAATTCATGAACACGCGTAATAGATTTATAAAATATGTACGTAGTCTATTTTCTTCTCACCCAATTAAAATATAATTGCAAATCACACTAGCAAAGTACTCTAACTATAACCCCTTTCATTAAAAAGATAGCCATCGCATCGCTTAATGTTCCAACAGCAAATAATGGGTTTTCACCAATAAATCGTACTAGTATACTATTTATGCACGCCTGCAGTGTTATCCAAAAGCTATTGCAGGATATATCGATTTATGCAGTATCCATTAAACTTGACATTTGATGATGTAGAAAGAAGTTTAGCGTGATGGCTTCAAATAGTTCACTGACGGCATATCAAAGTTTTTGCTTTCGTAAATATACGCACGCATAGCTTTCACGGAAGAAAAATAAACTGAAGTCTTAAAATGAAATTGGCTATATGCAAGAAAGTACACATGTTAAGTTGTAACAATACATATTACTCCGGCGCATAGAAGTTCGGACACTTTATGCAAAAGTATAAAACAGTCTTGTCAGCAATAGTAATCTCTCTACATAACGATAATATTAATTAACTACATTTTTTATGAATATGGTAATGACTAAATGACGACTATAACTGCAATAATTTAAAATTTGGTACTCTGTAGTAAGTATTTATACGGTATGGTGTTACTAGCTTTTAAAGCTTTTGTTAAAAAATGCAAACAATAAAGGGAAAGTCAGAAAAGTGACCGACACAGTTACAGTGCGGATAATTCACCTCATTGGTGATAAGGATGGATATCCAGGCCGCGCTAGCCCAATAGAGCGCCATTTTCCAATTAAATAATTAGATCACCTCTAAGTGCCTGAAGTCAGAGAGACCCTCCAGCTTCCGAAGTAGGTGGTACGAGGTTATCCGAACCGTTTATGTTCCGGACCTTTATCCTGTCGTGAAGCGTTCAGCAAAAGTACTTGAAAACTATTTAAAAATTATATAAATGAAATAAAAACAAAATGAATTGAGGGAAAAGATTGACGTTAAATTGCACTTTATTGTCACTTGAGGTGTATCTAATAGAATCAATTACACTAGTTCGTTATCTGGCTTTCACGCTTTCGGTAACCGGTGGAATTCCAGCGGCCTTATAGGTACCTTACAGCTTTAGCGGGACGTAATTAAAAACAAGCATATATTCAAGTGAGAAGTATTTGTAATTCCCCCTTAAACTGCTAAAAGAATTAAATATAATCCTAATTAGCCAGCGTAACGAAAAACCCTTTTACTTGAAAACCAACCTGAATCCCCTCCCCTCCCCTAAATATACTAAAAAAATTGAATGTTTACAGAAGTAAGAAACCCCCTGTATACTCGCACACAAGTCCCCAATTTCCTTACTCTAATTAACTACAAGATTCTAGGGATTTTTCCCAAAAGCTCAACAATACAAAAATATAAATGAAATCAAATAAAAGTTATTTCCTGTTGTCGACGTCCGTACGGCGTGGTATTTAGTATCGGACGGAAGTTGTCCAAAACCAGACTAATTCGGCTTCTAGCTTCTAGAACAGTGCTATACTTGTATATGCTAGCTTATACTAGCTTACATTAATTATCTAACCTACACTAGTTGTACCAGCCTATACTTATTCCCTACAACAATGTGAAAGATACGCTAACGACATTGAAATTAATAAAAAAAAGAAAGACTCCCTCCAATTGAGGGAAAAGCAACGTGGACGATTAGTTTGAACAGCAAAGGTTGAGAGAAACAAAACTCAACGATACAATACACTTCCCAGTCAAATTTCCGTCTATATCCTCGAAAACGATATTTAAAGGCGAAAACGAAAAATTACTCAACGTCAGAATCTGAATGAATAACCCGCGCGTCCAACCGGCGCAAACGGTAATGTAAACTTACGAAAGCGGGGCGCCATCTACGGCAAAAGTTGGAGCGAGAGACCAAAAGTAATGATACCAAAAACTGTAACAATGGGAATGTTAAGAAATAAAGTTTGAAATGTTTAATTTGCGAACAATTGTGTTTTGTATAAAAAATGAGTTACAAACAAAACTAATTGACCTGCGTATATTATCCAGTACTGTCAAGGGTTTTCCTAATTGGTCCCTTGCATCAAAATTCATCGTGTAGACAGCATGAAAAAGTGCCCTAAAACAAAAATATTCACATATCATAGTAATGCTAAAAATGTACCTACATATGTGGTTTTGACATTTAATAATTGAAATTTCGGTAAAGCATCCTTAAGTTCATAGGTGTTTTTTGACATTTGAAATTGTAATAGAGTATCTTAGTTGGCGTTGTATTTTTCTATTGTTTTTTTAATCATCACGTACCCTTAGAATTCGGTGAACATATCTCATAAAAAGTAGCACTGCTCTGAAAGCTACGCTACTGCTCCAGTTGTGCGTGAATGCAAGCAATAAACAGACTTTTGTGAAGTGTGTTCCGTCGTCAAAATTGAAATCCTTATGAATGAATGGTCCGACCAAGAAAAGTCATCTGCTTTGGATAACGCTGAGGAATTGCTGGAGAAACTAGCACCCGATAAGAAAGAGGTAGATACATCTTCTTGAACTACCAACTGGCGTCAGTGAAGAACCATCAAGGGTTGAGAATGTGCTTTATTCTTTCAAAGACAAAACTATTGAGTATTCAAATATCCGAGAACACTTGCTGGGTGGTTAGCATAATGTAACGTTATTTGTACACCTCCAGGGATATACACACCATCTGCATATCATGCAAGCTAAATGAAAACGATGAAGCCTCTAAGAAGTAATAAATGTAAAAGTTGACTTTCAGCCAACAAAGTTTATTTTTTTCACTTATCCAAAATTAATGAGGTTTCAGTATGACTAGGAAAAATGACGTTTTACAAAAGTGCATTAATGCATTTATCAATAATTTATGTACACCACACGATTTTTACCCGTAATAGTATCAAAAATGACCGCAGAGACAGATGTAAGAAAAAATTCAGAAAGTATTGGGGGTTCATTAAGTTTCGGAAGGAATATTTGTATTTATTATTCAAAAAATGCCGCGAGGAAAACTAGTAAGTATGGCAAAACGTGCAAGTGTCGTAACGTTGCACAAGAGAAGAACAATCATTAATGATATTCAACGATATCAAACCACACACAGAGTTTATAAAATAATGTGCTCCTTATGTCCCAGAATCGCGTTCAGAACTGATGATCAATATATCAAAGTGATTGGTAAACGTAACCATAGCTTAACTGGTCCGGAATTCACCTTCGACTTTAATCGATTTTGATCGTCAGAAACAAATTCCCTCAGCACAGTGTAGCAGCGATTGCAAAAAGCCTATTTCTATGATCGCGCAGCAGTTCAGAGACTGCCATTATAGTGAGGAAACAAAATGAAAAGACTTCAGTGAGTACAAACGCCTCGGAATTGATAATTGAAATTCTTTGAACCGATGAATCAAAATTGGAAGTCTTTGGCCAAAAAGGAAAAATGTTTGTTCGCAGATCAGCACATGAAAAAATGGTCTCAAAGCCACGGTGCTAGTTTTTAGAAACTATTTAACATCCCAAAAGAAAATAATGTACTAAATGCAATGGCGTGCCCTTAGTTTTTATTTAATTCCGTTTTGACATTAAAGTTACACTGTGATGTTAATTACCAACCTTAAAAATTACCATGGATAGATTAATTTATTGATATTTGTCAAAGCCAATTCGCTACATTGATAAAGCCAGAATCGATGTCTCTCGTTTGTTTTCTGTCCACAATATCGGACATCCACCCTGCATCGCGAGATGCTTCGATTTGTTTCGATCATTCTGGAACGTCTGTCCGACCGCAATGCCAGCATGTATAAATGCTGCATCTCGTTCAATTCCAGTCAGTCTCAGCCGACTTGATCCTTCTATCGTAGATGTGTATGTTGTAATTTGCGTGTTAACTCCAATTCACGGTACTGGAGTAGCAGTAGATTTATGTGCAGTATATACAAAACCATGTATAAGTTTTTAAGTTGGCCTAATACTTCAATTTTGGGTTCAACAATACTGAAGTAAATGAAAAAGAAGGGTCCCTGCATGTTATTTGCTCAAAGAAATTACCAGCAAATTCTTCGAATCAATTAAAATCATATGAAATGCAACAACAATACTTTTTTTTTAACTTTGTCTATATATGAAGAAGCTTAAATTGCGTCTTGCAAAGTTTCCAATAAAATAGTCAGATATAAAAAGCCTCACACTTTTGGTGAGCAGCTTACTTTGCGAGTAGTAATTGTGACTGTAGAAACTATGTTTGGAGATAATTTTGCCAAACAGTTGCAGTGCATACTTCTATTTATGATACTGTTGTCCGTCGAATTGATGATATAGCTAAAGATGTACAACATCAGGCTTTCGGGAAGTTACGTGACAAATTGTTTCCAATTCAGCTCGATGAGGCAACAGATCATTTATTGCCGTACCGTTAAGTTCTCCTAAACGTAAACTCTAACGTTTAAAGCTTGTTACTTCAGTTGATGATGCACTACAGGATGAGTTTGTTAAAAAGGTGGCAGAGCGCAAGGGCTTATGTCGGTGAACACAGTGTCTAGCGCAAATTTGTTAACTGGCATAGCCGCTCTCCTACCTATTCTCCAATCAACTGACTCCAGTACGCTTTTAACCTTTTTAACAAACTCCAGCTGTTAAGCATACCATCTATCGCATGTATAAACGTCGTAGGCGTAAATAGATATACTATTTTAGACGAACATATTACTTTAAATTTACTTTGGTAAAAAGACCATTTTTCATGGATGCCATAAATCTTTATGTTCAATGCTCAGAAATATGGGTTTCACATCGAAGGAGGATACTCCTCGAAGAGGTTTAATGGAGTTGCCTAATGTTGTTTCATAATGCTTAACTTTTATAGGGTTGTATCAACAATACAAGCAAGAACAAGTCTACGATTTTGTATTCCTAAACGAAACCTGTATTTTTCATAATTGCACTGCATCGCGAAATAAAAGCACAGGTTGGTGTATGCATCATGAATTTTAAAAAGGCATAAACTTCACCCCTACAAGTTGCGTATTGCACAAACTTTAGTACTAGCTTATGATCGTAGGGTAGCATTTTGTAGGTGGTCTATCCGCAACTGTACTGGAAATAATAGTTTTGCGAGTCGAGTATTATGGACAGATGTGTCTTACTTCTCTAACTGTGGAGTGTTTAATCCACACAATGAACACTACTGGTCACAGAAAAATCCACATAGTATAGTTCCACGTAGAAATTAAGTTAGATCCAAATTTAATGTGTTTTACAGCATAATTGGAAGTCATTTAATTGGACTTTTTATCTTCAATGGCACTTTAACTGCTCAACGTTATTTAAAAATTCTCCAAATATCCTTAGAAGGTTTCATAGATGACCTACCTAGGGCAGACAGGATTGGGTTATGGTACTAATAAGATGGCTGCCCAGCCGATTTGATAATAAGGTTATTGGTATCGATACTAATGTTCGATAACCATCCAGATCATTAAAGAATAAAGTATATGGAAACAATTACAGCTGCAATAATGTTGACGAACTGCGCAAAGCAGTGTTAAAGTGTGTGCTAATATTAATCGAAATACGTTGCGCAAAGTAACCTGACGTGTCGTCAAAAGATGTCACCTACATTTAGCTGACAATGGGGATTAAGTTTTGCGATTTTAAATAAATTTTGTTTGTTTTTGTTAGAATCCATGTGAGCTTACTTGATTAAAATGTAAAAAGAAAAAATAATTTTAGTGGTATTTTTTATTCAATTATACGTTATACTACATCGCTGAAAAGAGAATAAAAATTTCTATTCAGTAACCTAAAACACTAATGTGGTGTCCATTTAACTTAAGGAAGTTGATACGAGTACCTCAAAAACATCCACCCTTGAATGTTTGTTCGACCTTAATTTTAAATTGGTCTTATCGAAAACAGTGAAATTCATAAGAAACTTTTTTGTATCTCTTATACTTACGAAGATAGTTGATATACAAGAAATTGATAGTTTTTTTAAATAACTTCTGACGGGTTCGAAATTTTTACCTTTTTCAAACTAATTTTAAATCAGCATAACATATCCCATTTAACCAAATCTCCATCTTCAATAATAATAAAATAATCCGTATAATCCCACTCGATCTGGGACAGACTGCGAATGCATATACAAATGAGTTCTATTCTTACTTTTTAATTAGTTACCATTGTTCATTTTGAAACAGTACAGACATCACGTAGAGTTCTAATTATCTTTGGAATAAGAATGTTGTACACCAACGCCTTTTACAACATACAAAATTAACGGGGTGTTTCCTGGGCATGTTTATAAAATCCACATTTACGTTTTTCTTTTCGCTAAATTTATTTGGTATATTGGTAATTAGATATGAAATATAGAATTCATCGGTGGTAATAAAAACTAGAATAGTAATGTTTGAAATGCTAACTTTTACACTTTAACAGAATTTGAACAAATTGACCACAATTGAGTAATTGGGATATCAATATTATTTTAAACTTATTGGTTTTGATATAAAGTTTGCACCAATCTCACGTTCACCATCACTATACTTACAATTAGTTTCATATAATGCATGATGCACATACAAATTTATCAAATGAGCTGCGGCAGTAAACAGCATCACTTTATTTTAAAAGTATGGAATAATATATCACATAGAGCAGATAGAAAATTGTCCAAAGAAATTAACCCAAACATTAAAACTGTCCATAACAACACCGATTAGTTGGGGAAGATGTGTGGAAAAGCGTAAAAGTTATAGCTGCTGCAGAGATGAGATAATTTTTAGTTGGAAATAAGGCCATATAATAAGAAATTAATACAGGAAGTCGACTTACGTAAACATACGTCTTATACACCAGCACTCACAATTAATTTTGATCTTCTTTCTAGAATTTGAAAGTGTACATATATTTCCAGAGTTCCCTTTTTACCGCAACATCTTTCACAGCAACTTTAGATTTATTGAAAGAAAGCACTCTCGTAAAAGCAACCTATAATAATCGACCACGTTGAATTGTATTTATGTCAGTGTTATAAATGGGGTCAGTTGCGCTCATTTTTAAATTATCGTTGGTTATCACGCATCTCACTAGAGGCTAATCTCATATTTTGGTAGGAATGTAGCTTGATTCTTTTAGGGTAATGTGTTTCGCGTTTTTAATCCAGGAAACGTGTTTATTATACGTATAATCGTCCTATTCAGTATAAAAGTTAAAGCTGTTGGAAAGCTCGGTCTAAAAGCGGGTTTATGAGGTAATAGACTTGACTTTTGCTGTGCCAAAGGTCACTTTGAATTAGATGGGAAAATAGCAGTAGATTACTATATCAGTCATTTGTCACAATTTAATACACATACGTTATAACATAACTGAGCTATAGCTTAGCATAAGAGATTAATCACGTAAAAATCATACTTTATGGATGGGTGGACAACAATTTGTTAAAAACAAAAATACTTTTTTAGCTATTTTTAGAAAGTAGTAAAAGATAATCAATTTACGCGTTTATATGGGCTTGTGGTATAAGTACCGATTACGTAATCATAAGGCTAAAATGGACACCTGGGCACTAGGCGGCGTATATCCGAAAGTAGTAAAATTGTTAAAAAATGCACTCAAATCGATTTCTGTTTCGAGGAGAGGGGAGGGGGCAGTTTGATTAACATATCGTATAAATGTCTGATAACTCCCAGAATGGGGTGCACATATGTTTTGATTGAAAACTGAATGTTCTGCCTTTATCTATGTCTTCATCTAACTTTCATCCGGCACCCATTTGTTCCCAAACAGAATCTTACTTCTGGGGATTGAAACCTCGTTCCCTCCCAGACGTCTGTGTCACTGCCTGAATCGTCTCCTAGTAACGGTCTGCCAGTATCAAAACAATAGACCCACCGATGGACTATACTTTTAGATTCTATTGACTTTGCAAATGCATCTTGCAGACAACGACTGATTTCGGAAGAATTAAGACTCTCTTTAAATAAAAAGGAAAACATTGTTCTTTGCGATTTAATTGCGTCTTGCGTGATTGTAAAATTTATGACACGAAAGTATATTAAACCATATTGCACCGGATAGCTGCGTAAATGTGTCAAGACTTATCTCTGACCAATAGCGTGACCTGAAGCAGCCCTTGTATAATAAGGGTGATAATTACTAAAAAGCGAAATATAAACAACAATGGTCTTGAATATGGTTTTGGACCCGAATAAATAACTAATTTATCAATTCATTAGGAAAATACAAATTATAGAAAGAAAGAATAGACATACGCGAACAGTGTTTGATATCTGTAATCCATTTCCTTTTAACCCTAGAAAGATAATCTGCGTAAAATTTACGCATGTACTTCCAAAAATTTCTGGTTCTTTCAAAATAGCACGAATCCGTCGTTGTGCGCTTCGGACATATTAGCCGTTGCGGAGACCTTTCGCGGGGCACAAAAGTCGCTGTGGTAGGTATTACTAATTTTGAAATATAAGGACTGTGTGAGTCAAAACGACGAATGATTATCTTTTAACTGACTTTTAAGATTTTTATTTATATAAAAATTTGTTTTGTTTGTTTATTTGATAAGCACTAATTCTACATATATTGTTCTACTTTATATATATGTTTTTATATATTTAATATTACAGTTTAATATTTGTTCATATCCTGACTAAAAGACAGAATGGCGTGTCGGAATTTAAACGAAGACGCTATTCTGGCCGCCCTTTTAGAGACTGATGACGGTATCACTTGTGAAGACACGGATAGCAATAGATTGAATACGATGTGCAGAGCGACGTAGAAGAAACTTTTGAAGAGGTGGAGAGAGAAAAGCAGCCGACACCTAGCGAAAACCAACCCATAGTCGATTAGAATATTGAACAACCAGCTTCTTCGTCAGCTTTTCACCGAATATTAACTTTGTCGCAAAGAACTATTGGAGGAAAGAATGTTAGTCTACTTCGAAATCAACTAGGCGCGGACGAATGTTAGCAATAAATATGTTTAGTTGTTGCATGCTTCAATATCTTTTTGTTGATGAAATAATTGGCGAAATCGTAAAATGGACTAATGCCGAGATATCTTTGAAACGACACTCATCTATGACCATTTCGCGCCACGCATGAAGATCAAATATACGCTTTGATTGGGATTCTGGTAATGACAGCAGTGAGGAAGAACAATCACATGAGCACGGATGAGCTATTCAATCGAGCTTTGTCAATGGTGTATGTATTTGTGATGAGTCGTGATAAATTTGATTTTTTAATACGATGCCTAAGAATGGATGGATTACTTGATTTTAGTGGGCGGTGTCCGTTTAAAATGTATATTCCTAACAAGCCAAGTAAGTATGGAATAAAACTTGTAATGATGTGTGACAGTGGTACCAAGTACATAATAAACGGAAAGCATTACTTGGGAACAGAAACCCAGAACAATGACGTGCCAAATATTACGTGAAGCAGTTATCAAAGCCCCTGCATGGCAGTTGTAATTTTACATGCGACAATTGGTTCACGTCAATCCCTTTGGCAAAAAACTTACTTCAGGAACCTTATGAATTAACAATTGTAGGAACGGTGCGATCAAGCAAGCGTGAGATACCTGAGGAAATGAAAAACAGTCGCTCTAGGCCAGTGGGAACACCTATGTTTTGCTGTGACTTGCTTACACTTGTCTTTTATAAGGCGCAGCCAGCTGAAATGGTTTACATGTTATCATCTTGTGATGAAGAAGCTATTGTCAATGAAACTACCGGTAAACCTGAAACGATTATGTATTATAATCCAACTAAAGGCGGAGTGGATACACTAGATCAAATGTGTTCTCTGATGTCCTCCAGTAGAAAGACAAATAGATTGCCTATGGCTGTCTTTCTACGGGATGTAAATATTGCATGCATTAATGCTGATATTATATACAGTCACAATGTCAATAGGAAAGGTGATAAGGTTCTAAGACAAAAAAATTTCATGAAAAACCTAAGCATGCCAGTAACATCGCATTTTCTGAATAAGAGATTAGAAACACCTACTTTGAAGAGATATTTGCGTGAAAATATATCTAATCTGATGTCACAAGATATTGCTCACTCATCAAAAGATTTTACTGAAGAACCAGTACCAAAAAAACGTACGTACCAAAAAAACGTACCAAAAAAACTTCCGCCTCTCTAAAATAAGGCGGAAAGTAAATGCATTGTGCAGTAAATGCAAAATGTTATTTGTCGTGAGCATAACATTGACATGTGCCAAAGTTGTATATGAATGATTTCTATAAAGTTTTATATTCTTATCTTATAAAAAATGTCTTGTTTATTGAGTATATAAGTCAAAATCACTGATTATTAGCAGACAATTAGTGATAAGTTTCCAAAGAAACAGGATTCCCAAGTTTTGTTGATTACTGACGAAGTTTTTTTGTTTTTGTTTTTGTCATAATAAATATATATAAACATATCTTTAATTCTGGTGTTTTTATATCATTTATATGTAAAAATAGAATCCACTATAGTTTATTCTAAATCAATCAATAAAATAACGATAATATAGCTACTTAAAGATTGTGCGTCAATTTTACGCATGTAATCTTTAACGTATGTCAGAATATGATTATCTTTCTAGGATCAGAGACACTTTTTTTTATTAAATTATTAATAAGATGGGCAAAAGAAAATTGGATGTAAGTATGAAACGCCGTCGGCATCAGTGAAGGTGGAGTTCATAATATTAGTAATATTTCCGTTCATTTGGGCAATATGGGTACGAATGTTAGGTAGTGTTGGTATGATGAAACGTGCCATCGAAAGTAGAAAAAGTTTGAAACAAAACACAACATCAAATTAACAAAATCGTTGGAATGGGCACACCATATTTGCACATAATATAGTGGAAAATTGTCTTACCCGAAGACTATTCAAAACAAAGCCACAAACAAAAATCCAAAAGTTTGAAATAAACTAATTTAATAAAAAAATGTAAAGCAAGAAGTGTTTGAAAAGAGACTAATAAAAAGTCAGAAAACTCCAGACCCAGTGGTAAATACCTACACCAAATATGCAAGTAAAGATAAACCCTCTAAAACTTTTTCAACAAATGCAATTGCTGTTAATGGTTACAGTAGCATTTGCGACGAATTTAAAAATAGACTGGACTCTGGAGAATATTGCATAATGAAGAAGGTCATTCACAAGCAATTAAAATGAAAATAGAACTAAAGTGCATTGAAATGGAAACTAAAACGAGAAATAAAACGAAAATGAATGCGCCGGTAGTAAATGCCACTCTGATGGCTTACTTGTTTGAAAATAATAATAATCATATTTATATCTTTATGTTATATCTATATGTATATATTACTGGTAGGTCTTAATGTAGTGAAAATTACAACTTACTTTCGAAAGTTAACATGTCTAATTGTGTAAATCAGTATTATACACTGTAGTGTCTTTTAATGAAATAGTTTTTATTGCAAAACTGTGGATACTTCAGCCGATTAAATTGTCACGGGCACTGAAAAAAATGCGAAGAGAAATAACCATTACCCGTAAATTTTGGCTGGTACAATATAAAATATAAACTCACGAGGTGTAAAGGTATATACTTCCATTAATAATTAGATTAATATTTTCATCGAGTTTCAACCTCGGTGATATTTCAATGGAAATCCGATATATTTCCCAATTAATTTTCTCGTATAAATGCAATGATGTTTGACATACTACATCTTGAAGTTATCGTGGTATATTCATGCAAATTGCCCCCCTCACAAAGAAAATTGACCTGTCTTTGTATCTTCGTCAACTGCAAAAAGAGATTACTTATTTAAAACAACCAATGTGTGGGTGACGATTCGTACTTATGTTAAATCTCATCCTTAATTTAGTATTTAATAATGACACAATAATTTTATTTCTCTTACTGTATTTTCTACTTTTTTCTATTTCTTTCCCTACCGATATAAAAATTAATTTCAGAACGATTGATACATTATGTAGTATGTACTCCGACGTAGATATCTCAAGTAGTTTCGTCTGTAACAATTTTTCGTCTTTTTCAGCATGCTTCTATGTTCCATCATTCTTTTCGCTTCGTATAAAAGCCTATTATATTTGTACAGAAAGATTGAAGATGATTGATTTAGTTTTGTGTTTACCTCTTCTCGTTCAATTTTTGAAGCTACTCATCAACAGGTTCTTATAGAAATTACTTTGTTTTATTTGTTGTTTTGAGTGAAAATGAATTGTTCTGAAATAATAAAACATGCTTTTTATATTGCAACATATTTACTCTAAAATGGAATTTTGTTTTAAAAGGAAATGTTTGCAGCTGTTCTCTTTTAGACAATGTTGTCAATAGTTATTACTAAAGGCCGGATAATACGCAGTTTGCATAAATTTGCATATTTGCATAATATATGCATTTTGTATATTATTTGCATATTTTGTAGTAATTCAGCATATTTGAAGTATCCGAGTTTTATTTATTTATTGGATGTAATTTATTATAGGATAGGCATTACTAAAAATATGTCGTGGTTGTAACAAACAAAGAGTTAAACAGCCCTCTTTAAATTAAAAATAGCGTTCTATGAAGCCTCTTCTTGATACTTTCCCGATAAGCGCTCCCAAAAATTTATTAATGCTGTTCCCATACATCTAGACCGGGACAGAATTCAAGGAAAAACTAATTCCCTGAAACTTCTAAATAAATACAAAAATACATTTTACCAGAAAATTAGGAGCACAGGTGTTTCTTTGTTATTCGGAGAAATTTATTCCCATATTCGGAAGCAATCTTATTTATTTTAAACGTCATTTTACGTTGGTTTATCGAAGTGTAAACTTGTGGGTTGTTATTAATTATAATAGCAAAAATGCCGAAAATAGCGACTGTGCCTGGATGGATTGCACCTTATTCAGAATTGCGTATGGATGGAGAAAAAGTATTTTGCGTAGCATGCAGCAAGATTGTAAGTAAAAATTAAGTTTATTTCCTCTTATTAATCTATAGTCTTTTAAACGATGTTTAACAAAATCACCAATACAACGCTTCGACAAATAATTTTATTTTCAAATTTTATTTTAAAGTGGGTAAAACGAGATGTATATTTCATGCGTAGTTTTCGCATATCATCAGCACAATACGGAATATCTGATATTCCGTATTCTGCTGATGATTTTTAAATAAAAATCATTTTAAAATAAAATTATTTATCGAAGCATTGTGTTGGTTACTTTATTAAATGTCGTTTATTCCGATTGCTTCGCAAACTCTTTACACATTAGTTTTTTATTACTCCTTTATCTTTTACTAACACTTATTTTATAAGAAAACAACTGAGGGTGTGATATTTTTTATGCAGGTTACAAGTGAGAGAAAGTTTCAAGTCGACCAGCATATTAAAATACCATTTCATGCTGCAAAACTATCAAAGATGAAATTGGCGAAGAAGAGTCAGCAAACATTACCGCAATGTTTGCCATCAACCTCCAAAAAATCGGAACAAGAACAATTTAATGAAGATTTCTGCCTAATGTTTGTGTCGGCAGATATTGCACTACATAAAATAAGCAATTTAAATGTCAAGTTATTTTTGCAAAAGTACACCAGCAAATATAATATTCCCGACGAGAGCACCTTAAGAAAAAATTACATTCACCGTATCTATGCAGAAACATTGAGTAGCATTAAGAAGGCTGTGTCAAACAATTACCTTTACATATGCGCAGATGAAACTGCTGATAGTGTAGGCCGATACATAGTTCATTTAATGATAGGTATCATTAACGTATCGGTTCCAGCAAAATCTTATTTAATTTTCACCCAAACTGTTGGAAAAGGCAAATAATTTGACAATAACAAGGCAACCTTTTTTACCAGAATCGATTCCAACAGAAAAAAATCTATTTTTTTAACGGATGTCGCACCATACATAGTGAAGGCAGCTTGCAACTTGAAAATCTGTTACCCAAATTTAATTCACACAACTTGCTTGGCGCACGGACTAAATCGTGTTGCAGAAGAAGTAAGAAACCATTTTCCCTTGGTATTATTGGTATAATTAGTAGTGTTAAGAAAGTGTTTTTAAAGGCTCCATTAAGAGTTCAGTTTTACAAACAACATCTACCCGGTATTCCGCTTCCTCCTCAACTAGTAATCACACGATGGAGAACGTGGTTGGGAAGCTGCTATTTTGTATGCAAATCATTATGAAGAAATAAAGACAATTATTGTGGATCTTGATAGCGATACACAATCTGTGGTAGACGCCCATAAGGTGTATTCGAGTAAAGAAATACCTCAACAGTTGGCGTTTATTAAAGCCAACTACAGTTTTATTTGCACTTTTATATTGCAATTGGAAAAACAATTTATGTCGCTAATTGAGATCGTTGAAATAATAAACAAATTTGAAAAGTTATGTTTTGATGTTAAAGGAAGGGTGGGAAAAAATGAGGGTTTTAATAAGCCAAAGGAGATTGCTAAAATCTTGTGAGGTAAGTCAGTAGAAAATATTCAGTTGACAATAGATATTTCTAATTTGAAATATGCTCCTATAACAAGCGTCGCCGTAGAACGAACCTTTTCAATATATAAATACATGTTATCAGACAAGCGCCACAATTTTTCTATTGAGAACTTTGAGAAAAATGTAATTATAAATTGTTTTGATAGTTAATTATGTTGTAAAATGTTATAAATAAACTTGTAGTAAACATAATAGAATATTTTTTTCTATAGTATTATATTTTCTAGCATTACTCCTATTTTTATCTGCATATTTTTCATAAGAAAGTGCATATTTAGGCCAAAACATCTGCATATTTGTGCGCATATTTCCACTTTTTTGCATATAATCCGGCCTCTAGTAATTACATTTCCAAGACTTTCGTCCAACATATTGGATAACAGAGAAATTGAATCTCATATATACATTAGTCTGGGCAAACAGCGATAATTACGAAATAAGTTACGACAGTCTACATATCACAGAACTACTCTCATACAGCGTACTGACTAGAGTGAGGAATCGGAGATGCTGTCGTAACTTATTTCGTAAGTCTACGTTGCTCCCGTTGTTTGTCCGGACTACATACACCCATACAACGAATAATTTTCAAGTAAATCAAGTTTCTATCCAAGAAAATGGTGAAGACATTCAAAGCACTTGACTATTTACCGATATTGGTTTCCCATGCGAACTTTACTAGAAGACGTGTAAAAAAATGTGATATACTCACCGCCCCCATGGTAGAAACGTTATTTCCTCGCGTGCAAGAGCAATATTTTCGATTTAAATTTAGTGATATAGAGTCTTCGCTGACTAATCAGTTAACCTTAATTAATGCTAACATAGGTGAATTGTTATTGATTTTGTTTCTAGAGATATCACTAAAATATAACACATTTTATACGAGCACTTTGTAAATGCAGTGTATAAACTATGCTATGTTGAAATTCTTTGTGTATTAAAGTAGGAGAATGTATAGTGGAACCTTAGGTAGTCACGCGAAGTAGAATTTTATTTAGTTTAAACCTTCTTTGATGTTTCGCAGTATATTACTAAGCAAATAGATACATTGTTTGCAATAGCTACACTTTTGAATACAAATGTTTTAAATTGAGACTGTCTGTATTATCAAAGTATTATTGCAATTTATTTTTAGCGTCGTTAGTCTCGCGTACATATCTACGTTCATTTTATGTTATGGAATGTCTTTTTTAATGCATGTCTCTCGGTGAAAAGGATCAAAATTAAATTACTCTAAATGCTGTCATCAATATGTTGTTTGACTTTCTGAATCAAATATTTGATGAATCCGAAAGGGAATGAAGATTTTTAATCCGACATTTTTTGACTTAAGGAAATGTATGAAAATCAATTAAGTTTGTATTGCATTTGAAACTTACTGGGCCTATTGAAATCTATTTTTAGTCAAGGCCAAAATCATAATTGAAGATGCTATACTTGTTATATTTGGTTAAATAATGTGATAAGAAGAGTACTCATCACTAAGGAATAATTCGACTAGTCTTTCACTTTGTGAAACGAGCTAGAGATATTTTATACATGTACTGCAAGAGAACTTTATATGTATTTTACTGATTGTGAGCTGAACATTATATTCTTTAAGTAAGACATTTATTTCCTATTTACGTATACTCGTATTGCACTACCACTCCAACTAAAAACTAAGTATTTAAGTGATACACGATCGGAAAAGCTGTAACTAAAATATTAGTTCCTTGCGCAAATAATTTATATTATAAATTATGGGAATGACTAGTGCAGGTACATATAATGTATATTTATTTTATTTATATATCAAGTCATTTTAGGCATTTAGCCCTAACATCCCGACTCTAGTTATAAGTAACTTTAGTACTAGTGCTGATTTAACGGATCGTTGTTTCAATTTTTTCTTATTACTCTTACGTTTTTTATTGAATTCTTAGTATTCCAAACAAATTTAATCAATATTAAAAGTATGTACAAGTAGTTGAAGCTGTTTCTTTATGTACGTATTTATTCTTTTAAGAAGATATAAGATACTATGTTAATTGTTCTTGTAACTTCGTACTAAATCCATTGTTTTATTAATCTGAGCACGTGCTTCGCGAGTACATTACCGAATTATGTACCGATTAAGAATAATTATAATATGAAAATAATACGAGAGTGTAGATTGACAAGTTTCCGTAATTGCAGCTAGGAGGTTACTGTTTTTCCAAATACTTTATGTAGTTGTGTTGCTCTTTGATATCAATTGACCGCAAATGTTAAATCGATCTGTTAAGTAGTTAAGTAGTTTGGTTTGCAATGGGTGCAATGGGTGCAATGGCAATAAAATCAAGGTTAGATGCCATTCTTGAAGATTCATCACGTTCTTCTTCCCCTTTGAGTGCGTGGCCGCAAGCATAAAAATGATTAACCACATTTAGGACGTCCGAAAACGGCTATCATGCCAGAAATTGTGGAAAAAGTCCATGACATGGTTTTGGTAGATCGCCGAATGAAAGTGCCTGAAATTGAGGAAGCGGTGGGTATCTCTTATGAACGAGTAGTTCGTATTTTACATAATGAATTGGGTTTCAAAAAAGTTCTGCAAAATGAGTGCCACATTTGCTGAATTCAAAGTAAGAACGCATTTGAACTCGAACCTCAACCGATTGTTTGGAAGTCTTTACAAGGAATCCAACCGATTTCAAGAGACGATTCGTGACCACGCAAGAGACCTGGATTCATCACTACACACCAGAAACAAAACTGCAATCAAAACAGTACATCGCACGTGATGAATCGGTTCCGAAGAAGGCAAAGACCATTCTCTCGACAGGAAAGGTGATGGCATCGTTTTTTGGGATGCAAAAGGAATTTTGTTAATTGGTGAACTTGAAAAAGGCAAAACTGTTACCATACGAGCAATTAAAGTACTGCGAAATATTGTAACAATTTACTGTAAAATACTTTTTATAGCTATTTTGTGTTTACTAATGCATGTTAGACATTTAATTTCCAGGGAAAATTTGTTGTACACCCTCGTGCACAAGTACATTGAGACCTTGTCATAGTAAGTAGTTATGTATACCGGTATACAATCGCACATCACGAACTGTAATTTGTGTTTATTTAACTATTGCTCCTGAAGTATGAATTTTTCTTGCGAAGAGTGCGCATTCATATAAAAACGATAAATAATTATTATGACTTGTTGAGAATAGTTTTCTACTTTTAAAAGTGTGACGGCAATAAGATTATTTTATCGGACGTGGAGATGGGCAAATAGAAGTTTGCGATTTGAAATACAAGAATTGTTCGTAATACGTATTCCTTTTTGTGAAATAAAACAACTCGACGATTGGGACGAATGCTCCAAAAAATGAATACCTCAATCTAAAAGAGATATCCGAGCATTTATAACGACCCAACATTGACACGTTTATATATAGAGCATAGTAGAATTACACAAAGCAGTAAAACGCTTCATTCTTTTATTTCAAATGATAAAAATATCTTACATAAAGTACACTTAACGCCCAAAATAAGTGATCAGTTGGTAATATATCTCAATAATATCTGTACACCTTCAAGGACATACATTTTATGAAGAAATTATTACAGAACAGTCTTATGAGCACTGAGTGGTATCGCAACACCTCTGATACATCTGTTGTGCACTTTTACAGGAACTGAAGGATGTTGTTGCCTCAATCTGTCTGACTAAGGTAAAATTGGTAAACAGTAAATATTTTAATAATAGGTGGATAAACAAAGAAGTATTTGATTTGATAAAAATTAGAGAAAATAAATTCATAACAGCCGCATTTCGAAACTAAAAAAACATACTTGAGATGAGTATAGAAGACCCAGAAATAGTGTCATTAGTATGATACGCTTAAAAAAGGAAGAGTATTTTTACAACGTTTTAAATTCAAATAAAGAAGATTTGAGAATATGATTTTACGAATAAGCATTGTTGTGATAGTAATATTAAGTGTTAGTAATAAGTGGTTGAAAGCTGTAGATGGAAATGAATTTGTGTTAGCCGTGTTTTCGGACTTTCTCCGTGTTTTTGAAACAGTAAACCATAATCTGTGGCTCCAGAAACTGAAGGGAATAAGTTTATTAGGATTTGTATTGAAGTGATTTGAGTCGTATTTATCATTTAGGACACAAAATATTAAATTTAAGAGTAGTGTTTCAGATAAAATTACAATAATGACGGGTGAGCCTCAAGAGGCAGTGTTGGGTCCTCTTTTTCGTTATTATATATATATATATATATATATATATATATATGATGTTATTAAAGATATTGAAAATTATAACATTTCTATTTTCGCTGATACAATGGTATATGTGACAGGGAAGAATATTGATGAATTGATTGGTATTTATTATTAATCATCTTTGAGCAACATATATGACTGGGTTTATGGCAATCAATTGTTAACAAAAATATCAATATTTTGCAAATTCTTATCGAATCCTTCCAATTGTTGCAACATTTCGGAAACTGTAAGTCTATATAGTAATAGTGATAAAAATCGGCATAGCGTCCCTTATAAATCTGAAAGCTCAATAATGATTTAAAACTGCACTAATCAATTACATATTTTAATAAATACGCATTTCAAAGAATAACCTTTATGCCAAAATATATCTTTTTTTTTTAAATTTTACTTACCCTCTACGTGTTTTGACATCTTTGCTATTCCCCTTATTATTTTTTTGCACAAAATAAAAGACTCAGCACAAACAAGTTCAAGCAAGCACTTGTTATTGCCACAGTAGATATTCACCCCAGTATGAAGGCTTACACATATAACTTAAATTTTTATTTTAACGTTTTTGTGTAAAGTGGAATAATGTTAGCGTCCTTAGGAACCGTATACACTAATGGGTTAAATTACATGGGATTGAACTCGATCTCACCAAAATTAAATACTTAGGGGTCATTTTAGATAATCAATAAAATTTTATAAGACATTCTACCTATGTTATGGGTAAAATGCCGAGAAAAATGCATTTTCTGTATAGAATTGGCAAAACCTTAGCTGTTTTTCCACATATGGATTTCTGTTCAACTGTTCTTTTTAATTTAAATAAAAACGAAATAGGAAAAAAAAGGATCCAAAATCGAGCTATACGTATAATCCTCAGAACTAGTAGATGTACATCAATCAGTATGATGCTCGAAGTATTACATTTTATGAGTGGCAGCTTGTACTTGTGCAACAGATTCATACATATAACACCAGAAGTAATATTGGTTATATATATACAATCTATCAATAAACATAGACCAGAAAATACATTGTTTTCGAAAGGACTAAAAATGTAAAATAACATGCCTCAAGAAATTAAATATTGAAACAGTTGCAGATTTTGTAGGTAATAACTGTGCGATTACATTATAAGTAGGTTAAATTAATAATTAATATTCATTTCCTATATTAATATATTTGTAATAGCATTTTGCTAAATAAATTATTATTATTATTATTATTATTATTATTATATTAAAAGAGCTGAGCTTGGGAGAGGAAAGTTATACCTATACTTTCCTCGTATGATAGAAATCTGCCCACCGTACAGCCTGGAAATATAGTATTTTTGACAACAGGCATCGAATAGGAACTTAGACGTACCAATAACAATCTACCAACCGTGCTTCTGGACGAATTAAGTGTTAAAAGTGCTATTTCCGATAAGTCCGCTATCAATACACACGTCGAGTCCCCGCATGCAAATTATTTATCTATATCTGTAACATTGCGTTCATTGTTGCCGTAGAACAGCATTGTCGTCAGCAAACTGGTACAGGTTTCTATATATAAAAAATTATGCCGTGATGAATTACCGATATGGGAGGGAAGTATCGATAACACATCTTAAATATTGTAGAGAGTTAGACGGTCAAGAAGAGATTGAAAGTTAGTTAGATCATGTGATAATCTTGAAGAAACCTTGGATTGCTTTCGTTCTAGTTGGAGCTCTTTAGCAACCCCTTTCTCTCCTAGACAACCCAATGTATCCCGTTTCCTAGATCCAAAAGATATTGATTCTAGGTCACGGGCCTAATTTTTCAGCATTTTATTATTGTTAATCGTGAAATTGTAAGTATAGGGTATGTAAAACGATACAAAGCAAATTAGCAAATTCAACGGGCTTGGGTTAAGAAACAACAACCCACATTAAATACGATAACTTTCTACACAGTTTCTCCAGAAAATCGATGTATGGGTTGGTATCTTTCATATTCAGATAGTTGGGCCACCTTTCATACCAGAAAATTCAAATCATGCACGTTATCTAACTTTGTTCCATCCATTGCAACTTTGTTTCCCGCGCAAATCATTTCTTAAAATCACTTGCAAATTTTTGGTACCAAGAAGAAGGAGTATTGTCGCATTTTACGTTATATGCCCAATACTACCTGGAACAGTCTGCCCGTTCTCCGAATTTGTTGCTACGACACATTTTTACTTGAGGATACCTGAAATGTAGGGTTTACAAACACTGCCAGATTGACAAACAAAATATGTATGTGCCTTGAGATACGGAAACAACCTCGAAAATAAGTTAATAAGAGTTCGTATTTTTAACGACTTTTAAGGCCTATGTGACACGCAAAACTATGAAGTTTGCTCGGAAATTGTCAAAATTCGTTTAAAACCCAAATTTGAGAATCAATTAATGAATGAAGGAAGAAATGTTACCGAAATATTGTTGTATTGCCGCACTTATGGCTTTTGATTTTTACACAAACATAGAGGATTTTAGTCAATTTCTGCAAGCAAAATCACTTGTTGGAGATCTTTGTGAGCCTACGTAATGTAATACATAATAAGAAAGAGTAAGAACGGTAGGCTTAACATTCTTTTAATGAAAGGACGCGAAACCACAAATTCATAGAACTGCTTAAATCGCAGAGATAAACTGCTTAAGTAACTATAACGAATTGCCAGAAGTTTTTCATTTCTTACGCTATCCCTTAGAAGCACTGAAACTATATCCTACATTTTAGGTTTTTAGGCCTCAAATCTCAGTCTGTCTATTATAACTACCTCCCGGAGGTACGCATGGTTATCGTAAATAGCTCCGAGTTCCAAACCGAGAATCAAGGTGTTGCACGACAAGAATTTCTGGCTACATTTCGATATTTTTCCTTTCCAACATCGGTAATAAATAATACAACTAATACCGCAGCCCGAGAAAATAGATAATGATGACAGAATTACTTATTTATTTATGAATAAGGATAACAATAATAATATTTTCAGTTATCCTCCGTGTGAAACCCTTATAGAGATTACAATCGCAATCGACGATTCTTGAAATTAAAAAGAAAAGAGACGGTGAAAAACATCCCTTTTTATAAGTTGCTGACGAAAGATAAATTGATGAATATTAATCACCCACTTAGTATTCATATACTTCAGCAGGTTAGTAGATCTTACTAGGAAGAAGTAATTTGAAATTCAAATTTCGTCGTTTCTGCGAATTAAGGGAAGCAAAATGGATCAGATTTCTCGAATATTTTTTCTTTTCATTCTTTAGACGCATTATATATATGTACGTTCCCGCTTTTATCATTTATTAGCCTCACGTTGTATGACAAAAATTTTCTTTTAAGTTTATTTTTAAATTCTAACTCTGATGCCTACCAAGAGGGACAGTAATGTACGTATAATTTATTTATAAGTTTCTTTTGTAAAGTTCTATCACCGTCATTAATAACTCGAGGTAGTTTTATGCATAACTTTATATTTTGTAAATTATGGAACGTAAAATTATGCTCTACCTGTTTAGCCGAAAAATCATGGCATCATTTGTTCCAACCTTTCCTGACGAAATAACTATAATTAAATAAGGCAACAGATTTTTATAGAAACATATATCAAAATTAATGATTCAAGTTACAAATTTTGGTTTCTGTCTAATGGATGGGAGGGGCTGGTTTTAATTCTATTTCACATATGAAAGATACAGCGTTAATGCAGGAAAAGGCTTTTAGTTATGATTTGTATTCCTGTAATGAATTATTGCTAGAACGTCCATAGTTTTTTAAAAGCACGTGAGTCTAACAGTTCCATCGAGAATTAGAGTGCATTTACACTAAATAGATTTAACAGTCTCTCTAGTTATTTTTGCTATTATATGTGGATTTGCTTAAAATCAATACGAGGGAAAATATTTAAAAGGTGAGTACAGTAAGGTTAGGTGCACACGCATCGATTTTCGATCGTACGTTATTTTATCGTGTGCATTATTTGCACATACATCGATTTTTGATCGTACGGGAAAATATCGTACGTTATTTTATCGTGTGACTTATTTGCACACACATCGATTTTCGATCGTGTGGGAAAATATCGTACATTATTTTATCATCTGTGTTACTGGCAAACTCTTTGATTTTTTGTGTATAGTATTGCAGCCATTTATTAAAAGCTCGCAAAAATGAATCCGAAACGTGTCGTTGCCATGTGGTTCATGTATCGTCGTTTTATGCAACGCAGACGTAACCGAAAGTACTGGGTTCACCCAATTAATGAAAAAGAGAGGGCTTCTTCCGATAATAGTCCTATAGGTAGAGCCGCCTTTTCTATGATAACGTCGCCATGCATCAGAATCTTGTGAACAGTTGCTGGCATGTGATACCAATTGCATTTTTGCACATACAATTCAGCAGTTTCGCGTGCGTATATTCCAAATTTGTCGGCGTGAATTGATGCACTGCTAGTAATCACCTGCAGGATTATACTAAACCTTTCAATTAATGTTACATCAGTTCCTGTTATATCTGCAGTGACTCGAGGTTGTGAGAAGAATTTTCTAGCAGTGCTGCCGTCATTACTAGTGCCCACATCTTGCTTCACAAAATCTACCCGAATACCCAATCTGTTCCTGAACTCCTCTTGAATTCATTTGTTTTTCTTCTAAGGTAGCAGCCGCCTATTTTTTAAATGGTATTGTGTAGGCAATATGTAAAAGACATTTCCTACATTTTATGGGCGCGTGTAATGGCGAAAGATCTAGCTGAAGACTTCGTTCCAATAGAGGTTTTGGCTAATGTTATTCAAATTGTTCATTTCTTTCGGTGTAACTGCACATATGTAACATCTTGATACCGAAGATGTGCCAGTTACAGCTTGTGCAACTTTCGCATCATGCATTGCAAAATGCAAGTCATAAGTGATTTTAAATTGGTGTGGTGTCAATTGTAACTTCCATAACTTTCACCTGATGAATTTGGTTTTCGATTGCTGTAACCTCGGCAATTGTTACCTCGCGAATCTCCTTTGCAAATTCCAACTTTATTGGTCGACAGTATCGTGTAGACGAAGGTCTAGAGTTGTCCTTTAATTAATTAGAATCTCATCAGCAATTGTATACATCAATAAACAATTGATATGATGTTTATAGCAAATGTAAACTCATTACCCGCACTAACTTTTAATAACCTATTAAGCCTTTTTCCTGGCAAACTAAACAATTTAATTCTTTTTTTTATGTTATTATTTTGTATGTTTATTAATTCGATTACAGTAAGTAAATATCGTAATAATAATATCCACGGTCTCAAATTTTCGGTTGAATATAACCCATTTACAAACCCTACAAACGCCCAAACGTTATCGTAGTATTGCGCTACGTTCGCATTCAAACACGTTTTTCTCAGGCAAACGCAGAAAAACACAGCTGAAATTAAGAGGGTCATTTATGGAAGATTTAAAGATGTCCTTGGTACCATTCTCAGATCGTAGCTCTCCGTAGCTTTCTACTAAAACCCTTCCTGAAGCACCGTTTGTAGCAAGGAGTACACCTGTCCAAACTATTTGTGATATTACAAAATATATGTGATATTTAGCAATAATTTCTTCGGTTACATACAGTCTGATATCTATTACACCTAACATAATAACATTATGAATTGAATAATAATTTACAGAACAGGAGTACTTTAAATGCTTGACAATAAAATAGACGAAATTTTCAGTTTACGATTAGTCCGACTTTAGGTGACGATATTCCATGTTAAATTGGCCGCAGTCAGGGACTAATTCTATTTTTCAGGTAGATTAACTATTTAACTGCCTAATAAAATCACAAATGTCAATGGATTCGATAACTTCCCAAAATGATTTTTCCGCACCTGAACCACTGTGCGGCGTCCGTCTATCGTAGTGGCAATGCACGGCATCAACACGGAGATCGTCCCGTATCGTGTGGAGTTCGAAGCTTGTGCATGCTCCTATGCTCTTCTTTGTTCCACTAAAAGAATTTGATCATACGATATTTTTCCGTACAATCGAAATCGATGCGTGTGCACCTAGTCTATTGATGTCGTGCATTGCCACTACGATCGACGGACGACCTGTCGTTGCCGTGAATACAGTGACGTATATGATCCAATGAACGCTTGCACACTCCACGATTTTTATTCGTACGATAAACTAACGTACGATATTTTTCCGTACGATCGAAATCGATGCGTGTGCACCTAGCCTAAGAGTGCGTTTAGTTTTCTGAAGTATTCACCCTTACAAAAAAGTATACCCTTGACAATGAAACAAGATCTGTGTTCACCGATTATATTTAATGTGACAACTAAATAGGTACTTGGGTATCTACCGTAATAGACTTAGAATAATCGAAAAATTGTGGGTTGGCAAGTGACATAAAAAATTACCTTACTACACTTTGATTTGGAAGACTGCAAGTCCAAATACATTTTCTGAAAACTAAATTCGATTGGAAAAGAACTTCAAATACCTTCAATTAAAAAAATAATCAGAAGTCTCGGTGTCAAATCGAGTAATCAAATAAGTACATGTCTTATACGTTTGCTAAACACTTGTTCGATAACAGTAATAAAGTGCGTCATTTAAAATGATTCAAACTTTGTGATCCTTTACATAAATAATAAAAACTTTTGATCTGGCATTCCTAGTTTAATTATAATTGTTCGCGATAGTATAGTGATTGAGTGGAAAAAGTTCTTACGCGTCATCAAAAGGCATCAGTTTTTATCTTGTGTTTGTATAGATTGAAAGTATGATTGGAGTTAAGAAAACACAATCAATGCAGTTTTGTGTGCTTTGGAATCAGTTTTCGAAGCAGTTTCTTTTAGAAGGTAGTATATCCGAAACATAGCTTCTGAACACTTCCATTTCCCACTCCCTACAAGTTTCAGTATCTGCAGAAGCTAAGAAAATTAGTTCGGTGCATTTTTGACAAAAGTCCTTTGTACCATTATCAGAATTATGAGATGCATTTTCATGGTGAAGGATGATGCCTGTTTCCTTATTCCACTGATGACTTGCGGTAAAGGAATGGTTGTGTTATAATGAGCATTGATCGTTCGACGATTGTCTAAAACGATTATACAAACCTGATAACTAACATAAAAACGCGGCGACTAATTGCTATGAAACACACTCATCTTGAGGTACCCGAACACTGGATTGTTGCATCGTTCCAAGGTAATACGAATACATCCAATTTTCGTAACTATAACGATGTTAGAAACTAAATTTAAAAAGCTATGATTGCATTTTTGGAAATTTCTTTCTTTCATTTAATAACAGGCTTTACCAAATTCATTTAATAAATCCAATACACATACTTCGCAAAATTGCAACTTTCTATCACAATCGTCTTCTGATAAATTGACCTCAAAGGGATGACACTTTTGGTTGCGTAAAACTCACTGAACGTTCATAATATCATGCTGCAAATCCATCGCTAATGTTTTAGATTTCTGTTGAACATCAAGCAGAATGTTTGATCATCTGTACATGTTCCTCGACGACCAAGTTTTGAACGTCTTTTAACGCAACAAGTTATAGATATTTTTTAGTGCTTTTACTACCGTAGATTTCACGATAGCATTCCTGCCGGACTTCGTTGTACTAAAACGATCGCAGACTTCCCTGTATGGCCGCCATCTATCATCAAAATCAACTATCATCAGCGAGGTACTTCTGTCGAATTCGTTTAACTGAGCCATTTCAGTTACAAGACATTGACATACGGTATGCACGTCATAAATTGAAATCTCACATCCTCATTTATAATTTGAGCTACTAGGTTTAACAAAAATAACTATAAACTTTTTTTTATTCAGAAAATTTATTTTTACATCTTGTAGCTTCACTATAAAATAAGGAGTTCAAGACTTCTGTCGGACCCTGTATATATATATATATATATATATATATTTGAGACGCTACGTAAACAAATATACAGCACTACATAACTAGCAACTAGCAACCTTACAATACTTACTTAGAAACGAAATTTCTTTCGGATACATAAATATAATAATGACTCTGTCTCAGGGTTTGTACTGTTACGGCAACAAAAAATTGGACACTTAAGATAATGTAGTTTAAATCTGGCTTTTGCGTTGTCAAATTTTATTTCATTTTTAAATCATTATCCACATATGTCATTATACTACATTTAAGTGCTGTTAAAAAAATTGTAAGTAATTACATTACTGGGGGAAGAATGATCCATAAGAAGACTAGGTAATAGATTTTGAGTCTCCAGAAACACTGTTGACGACATTAGAAAGAAATGGCTACATCAAAATTAATATGAACATGACAAACGGTTGGTTTATACTGCTAAGAAACAATCAAAATAGCATATAAAACTTGTCCGGCTTTTTGTTGCCGCAATAGTACACTCTTCAGTGGTATGTGTAATTATGACTCATTTGCCCAAAATCGATTCAATCCCATCTGTGACCCATCCGTATGGGCTTACATTTGGGTGGCGCTCCGAAACAGACATGCTGTCGGTACGCCGCTTTCTATTATCATTGTAACAGGGTATTCGTGTTCTGTATTTTGCATTTAGTAAATTTGTCGATTCCGCGTGAAGAACGTGAGCTCATTATTGCGCACTTACAAAACTCGTCATGCGCAATACAAACCTACGATTGTCCCCGTTGTGACGGTCACATATTCGTCCCATATTAGCCCACTCTACGTATCACCACTATAGTGGCGTATAAATGAAATAAAATTAACATTCAAGAAATTTATAACAATTAAATAAATTAAAATGATTGTACGATCAAATAAATATGAATTAAGCGCGTACATAAATTAAATTTAATTCAAACTAATGAAATAATGATATATTTTTTATAGTTTTCTAAAGCTTGAACAACTTGAATTAATTATCTATGATTCTCTACTCAAAATTGTTCACAGAAACATAAAAGTTGTTGCACTGCTTATTTTTCAGTGAATTTAGAGTTTAAATTTAAATTCAGCTGACTGGTAAATTACACTTTGCTTTCGTTTTACAAGAAAATAATTAATACTAAACAACACTTCTAGGTTATGTCTTATTTTAATACAGAATTTTGAAAAAATAATAAGATTGAAGAAAAGCATGTGTCTGATATGGTGCTTTTGGTTTTTCTAGGTAAACAGACTGGTAAACGCGATATTATTGAGTTTTGAGCAAAAGCACAAAAGATGTCGAAAATCATGGTATATTTAAATATCGTAATCAATTTCACAGGAAAATTTAAGAGCTTAGTTTTAAAATAAAATGTTCAGCAATTAATTTAGTGCATTGGCGGTTTTGGATTACAGGTCGAATCATGTCCTGCAGTCTTTCTAGGATGATTTTTCTTTCTCTGACTGTTCTTGATATGGAACATTTTGTATTATTATCTTCTTGAACTTCAGTATAGGACATGGATAGGTATTAACGAATGAGTAATATTTATACAGGGTCTGTCCGCAAAGTACTCGGACTGAATTTTTTAAAAATTAATGTCGATAAACCGGCCTAATAGTCTTCAAAGTAAGACCCTTCTGCATCAATATAGTGTTGCCTACGATTCTGTCCATTACGAAAGGGCCCCTCGAACGCAAAAACCGGAATGACCTTTAACTCCCTTGTCATGGCCTCTTGAATAGCTTGGGTCGAGTCGTGGTGCCGTCCTTTCATAAACTCTTTTTGAACCATTCCTTTACAGCCAAAACAACAATCAATATGGACTTCACTTTCGACATGCTCATTCGGGCCCTTTTGGGGCGAGATGAAGCGGAGGTGTGATTTGTCTTGGGAGAAATTTGTCTTTCTATTCACTGGTCAATAGCTTCGGCACCAATTTTGCACACACTTTTCTCATTCAAAAATTTTGGGTCGGCATTTCGTGCACAGAACTTTTGGCAAATTTAAGTGTTCAGATATCATCCGCACACTCAACTTCCGGTCAAAGTTTAAAAAGTTTTTACTTTCACCAAGTTCCTGTCATTTTAGCCGTTGAAGGGCGTCCCGAGCGTTGATCGTTCTCAACTTGCTCCCTTCCATCGCGAAACAACCTGTGCCACTCCAAAGCACTTGATTGACTCTGGCATGATCCCGTTAAGCACTTCGAATCATCTCAGTCGCTCCATCTGAGCGGGAAAAATTTAGTCTTTCCGGAGAGACCCTATATGTTCGATATCAGGAATTTTATGCAATGTCATTTCAGTCTTAAGTAATTATTAGACAACTGTAAATTTTGCTCGTCAACGCTACTAGTTTATAATGTCAACAATAAGTGATGTCTGTTTGAATATTTTTATACGAACAAGGTGTTCAAGACAGTGAGCAACTCGAAATTGCAAATTTTGCTTAATTTTACTTTTGTTTTTGCCTTTTTGAGCCCAATTTTATTTTTATGTGTAAATCTTCCCTATTTAAATACAAATGTTAACATTTAAATATATATTTTAACAATGATGTAAATATTATGTAATAAACAGGATGATTCTGCATAGAAGTCAAATCGTTTAATATTTAAATCTGCAAATGGATAATGGTCGATACCACAGCAATATATATTTACATAGATACATATGTGACTGATAAAATCAGTGTTCAAGATATATCAACCTCATATATATGTTCGTACGTATACACATATGCAAATATAGTACAATTAACCTATTCTATTTCATGCCCATTTGGTTGTAATTGGTATGTAATAAAGATCGTAACAAATTGGATCACGTTCTTAGTCGTTATGAAAGCGTAATTGGGCTCCACCGTAATCATTAAGCCATTTAATTACATTTGTGACCTGTTAGGCAGCTGCAAACGTCCGAAAACTATTTTGAAATGGAAGCTTTAGTATCGAAAATCCATTAGGGAGAAATTTATCGAATAGCAAAGCAAGTGTTAAAGTAATTGTTTGAACAGCTTGTGATGCCTATTTGTAATAATAATATAAATGAATTCTAAAAGTTAGTTCCTATATTAATTCACGAGGAAAAAGTTCGGATTTTTATTCCACAAATAAGCGTTATTGTTCGATATCTGTTGATAGAGATGGCTGTAATTTAGAGTAAAGAAGAATGTTTGATACTATTTGTTGGTAAACGTTTTCTTTTTGACTTTCAATTATGTTTTAACATTTCTTCATTTTCATGCTTTCTATCAAAATCATTACTTTAAAATTTTAGCATTTTTACTTTTAATTCGACTTTGATTGATTGATTATTTCTATAGCATTGATTATTAGTTCTTGTGTGTCTGTGCTCTTTTGTTCTTTTATTATTATTTTGTTCACTTATAATAGATTTTGCATCAAATGAATATACCGATATATACATGAATGGTGTACGGTGTCTGCCATGGAAATGCTAACATGACAGAATAAGAAGGACGCATACGTCTCCCAAACCGGAGGCATACTAGAGGAAATATATTTCGAAGGCTGCATCAACGTCTCCGTGAAATTGGTGTGTTTAATACGCAAGATTCTAATGCTGGTCGACCAACACAAAGACGTACAATACAGTGGAAGTACGTTAGTACTCGACAGTTAGCTGCAACATTAAATATCCCCAGTAATAAGGCAGTTCCGTTGACGAAGATGACAAGTAAGATTATTTGGAAGGTTGGAATTCAGAAAATTTTACGACACCTACTATTATATACTCTGCTCATTCAATAGAAATAGCTAAGCCACTACCCATACATTTATACCAATGAGCGCAACAGACAGCTTAACATACTACAAATTAGTTAAAACATATGAAATTTTAAAATATTTCTTATTTATTAACTGGACGCTGCAATAATTCCAATAAGCATAAAAAATATAAAAATAATGATTATTGTTGTCGCAATAAAAAATATTTTTCGAAAAACTACTATTGCGGCAAAGAAAAATCGGATTACGATAATATAATTTAAATCTGGTTTTTGCCTTGTCAAACGTTATTTCATTTTAAAATCATTTTTTACATGTGCCATTATACTGCATTTAAGTGCTGCTAAAAATGCAAGTAATTATATTATTTAGCGAAGAATGATCCTTAAGAAGAATAGGTAATTGATTTGGAGTGTCTAAAGGTACTATTCACGACATTAACAAGAAATGGCTACATCAAAATTTATATATTTATTTATACTGCTAAGAACACGCAAAATAGTCTATAATGCTTGTCCGGATTTTTGTTGCCGCAATTGTAGATATTTGATTGATTATCATTACTAAAACTATTTTAATAAGGAAAGTATAATAATTATATATCAAAGATTTTGATAAATGAATTAGAAGAAGCAAAGCGAATCAACGGTGAAACACTGTCAAAACCCCGAAACGAAATGGCCTTTGAACTTGGCTAGCTCATCGCCGCAGAAGTTAACATGTTGGTCTAATACGGGTTTTTAGATATACATACATCCACTATACACATTTTATTCAAATATTGCGCGCCTTTGTAGGGATTGGCATAACTATTTCTGTGACATGAACAGATTATAGTAGTATTCTACAGCAATGTTGCCAAATGCATGTTTATTTCACGTGCTTCCTGAAAACATCCGAAGCGCGATACAACACTTTAAGATTAAGATTTTTGATTCAGAACTGAACGAAGGACGTCGCTGTGTATAGGTTTCTTACTCACAAAGTTCCTACCGCAAGTATTATTGCATGGTTGTTGTTATTTTCCCCTTTTTCTGTTGAAGAATGCTCTTTATACATATTAATTGCTTTTTTATAATAAAAGCAACGTTTACCGTAAAAATCAAGAAAAAAACAAAAGCTTTATTTACAAAAAATATAACATTTTTAAACATAAACTAAAATTCTCTGTCTGAAAAGGATTCGTATCTATTGTATTTTAACTATGTAATAAAAAATATTGGGCACTTAATATTTGGTTGGTCCTTGATTAGACATCAAAATTGCTTTAAGACGTCGTGGCATGCTTTGCACCAATGGTTTAGTGACACTAGAGTCAATATTATCCCATATCTTCTGTATTTTACCCTTGAGATTTTCTTTATTTTGTATATCGAACTTTTGCAGCTGTCGTTTAATTTCAACCTATAGGTGTTCTATGGGGTTAGTGTCTGGACTTTGGGGTGGTGTTGCTAAATAATGGGGGTGTTAAAAGTGACTGACACTGCTTAACAATCATTGTCTTTTTGGAAATAAAGGTGGCCTGGAAGACCTAATTTTGTTGCGTTATCAAGCAGATTTTCTTGTACAATTTTCAAATACTTAAATTTATCCATTATTCCGTCTATAAAAAACAAATTACTCACCCCATCAGCCGACGTGCAGTCCTACACCATTATTGAACCGCATCCACGCTTTACGGTTGCTCTGAGGTTTCTTAAATGGAGCTCTATATTTCTTGGTCGCCACACTTTATCTCCACCATCGGACCAAAAAATATTAAATTTCCCAATAAGATTTGTCGTTTAAATACTCCTTTGCAAAATTCAGTTCTTTCTGTCGGTACTTCTTATTAACCCATCGTTTATTTATAGCTACTTGACCATGAAACCCGTGATTTCTTAACGTCCTTCTCCATTTTTAGAAGAAGTATTGGCTGTACAACGTTAGGACTTAAACTAAAGATGGAAAAACTATTGGGGATTGCAGCCAAGGATGAGTAGAAATAAAAGTCTCCCTTTCAGTGTCTCTAAACTTTGGAAATTTTACTTTAAATTTTAACTTATTTCAATTTTTAATATATTACGATGGAATTTTTCACATCATTCTGTTCAGTTGCTGACAAGCTGTTTTCTCAGCTCTCATGGTTAACTCTCTGATGAACGATTAAATGAATTCGAAGAGTTACTGAAAGAGGGACTTTTATTTCTAATCATTCTTGGCTGCAGTCCCCAATAGTTCTTCCATCTTTAATTTAAATTCTTCTCCGTGTTTCTGCACTAAAGTGTTTACCATAGTTACTACTAATGATTTGTCTCAATTTTGGAGCACTAAGGTGTGGGTTTTTATTAACTTCACGAACTAATGCGTTTTCTTTTGTAGGTGTAAACATTTTCCGTCGACCAATCCGAGATTTATTAACAACAATATTTTGAGTTTTGTATTTTTTAATAATTGATTGTACAGTAGCTTTAGATCGATTAATTAATTTAGCTATTTCCATGTAAGATTTTCCTTCACCTTGTCATTTTATCACTAATTCACGTTCATGAACACTTGTTTCCTTATTTTTTCGCCCAATTTCGCCAATAAGTACTGATGTGTCAGACTTATCACGTATAAAGCTACCGCGGTACTGAAATTTCCTCACACACAACAAAAATAATAGTTTGAGCCAGGGTCTTCCCCGAGTTGACTCGCATAAAGTAAAATATAGATGACGTATGAATACTTTTGTGGAGTCATAATTAGAATTAATATATACAAAAAGGGTAACACAAAGAATATTAAAAGGACTACAAGCGTTTGGACGAAATAGGTCACTACTGAAAAACAAAACACTAACGAAGAAAACCAAGATCAAGATTTACAAGACTTTAATAAGGCCGGTCATCACGTATGCAATGGAGACTACAGCAATCACAAAAAAAAGAACAAGAAGACCTAAAGATAGCAGAAAGAAAAGAGCAATATTAGGGTCGCACGTCACAGAACAGGGTAATAAGACCGAAAACTAACAAAGAAATAGAGGATCAACTTGGGGGAGAAAATATTATAAGATACACTAAAGCTCAACGGCTCCAATGGGCAGGCCACATCATGAGAAGGAAACCAACGGATATGATAAGAAGGATAACCCAGTGGATTCCGATATGGCCCAGAGGTAAGGGACGACCAAGGAAGAGATGGAGAGATGCCGTGGAGGAAGACGTAAAAGTGATGAAGATAACCGATTAGAGATCAAAAGCAAGGGACAGGAAAGAATGGAGGAAAATAACACAGGCCGCCAGGACTCATACCAAGCTTTAAAACACAGGGAACAAGAGGAGTAGTTCACCTCATCAAATAGAACTTCAAAAACGTCATAAGACGTTAGCCATAGCCCACCGGGCTGAAAGGCTTGATGATGAAGATGATAATATACAAGAAAAAATTAGTATGTAAATATATCTGTATTTTTGAAACTTTGCTGTAAGAAATATTTTTGTATCACAGAAAAACACTGTATATAATGTTAAAGAGAATTCTTCAAGTGTAAAAGGGGTAGATACCATTCGACATGCAATAATATGTGGGGTATGAATACTTGAAATACTATGAATGTAACTGTAGTCCACGGTTACAATACGCGAATAATGATGCATAAGGCTCAATTTTTAATTCAAACTGAGTAACAAATAAATCAAACCAGGTGAAAAGTATTGAAAATAGTAATTGACAAAATTGTTATTTTATGGTTTCAAAATTAATTTGAGCATTTCTTTTAAAAAATTTTATACATAGTAATATATAGTATATATCCCATTAAATTAGAATGCTAGTTGTGCTATCCTAATTAGGCACTCGAATAGGAACCACAAAGAAATTTCAGAGAAGCAATGGCTCGCACAATAACATCAAATTACAAAATTCTAAGTCACGAGAACAATATTATTCAAAATAGCATTAAGTTTAATGCTATAACAAAGGCTTGCTGTTTTAATAGAAAACAACCCATTAAATTTGTTCCGATTGTTTGTTTTTTACTAGCAAAAATTAAATGGTTTGTGCAGCTTAAATTTAAATCGAATGTTTAAGAATGAATTATTACAACAGCTTCGAATGAAAATAGAAGAATTTAGTGCCAATAATTCTCTATTTACGAAGGCCGCCAAATTTTATAATTAAATAGCGCTTCTCACCAACGACATATAATTTATCATCATTAATACATGTACGTGTTTAGATTTTTTAAATTATAGGACAGGTGAAAGTTGACGTATTTAGTATTTTAAGAGTAACGATATTGTCAAATTCAATACGCCTTTATCAGACATATTTGTCTTGGTTAATTTGAAATGTCACTAAATTGATAGATGATAGATTTATATAATGCGTATCTAAACATATGTGTTACGTTTTAATTTATTGTTTGCTCCCAGTTTCGACAAAATATCGTCTTCAGGTCTATAAATACATACACTCCCAGTCACGGAAGTTGGGGCAGTTAATATTTTTTCAGTATAAGTATTTAACTTGCACAAAAATAAAACTAAAACACAAAATCAGTTATATATAACAAAATATTGGTTTATTATGACAAAATGATAGCAAATAATAATATTTATCAAATACAATCATTAATCTTTCTTCTCGTCGAAGAATCCTCCTTTTGCATTCAATGCGGCTCGAACAACTCTGGGCATTCTTTCGATAAGTTTTGTAAGTGTGTTGGGTGGTAAACTGTTCCATTGTTCTTGTAAAACTTCCCAAAGATGTTGTTTCGAAGTTGGAGCCACTTTTCGTACCTGTCTATCCAGCTCATCCCACAAGAGTTCGATCGGGTTAAGATCGGGACTCTGTGGAGGCCATGACATTATTTGCAAGGTATTTTATGTTTGTTGTGTATTCAAATAATCCCTACATACTAACGCCGTATGTTTAGGATCATTATCTTGCATGAAGGTGGAATTCTCCCCTATCAATCGCTGGCCAGAAGGTACAGCATTATGCTTTAGAATATATCGGTACTGTTCTTTTCTCATAATATCTTCTATCCGAACGAGATCTCCTACTCCTGCGTACGAAAAACAACCCCACATCATAACTGAGCCACCACCATGTTTGACAGTGGGTGCTAGACATTCGCGAAGCATTTTTTCTGTCTTTGATCTCCGAACATAAACTCTTCTATTTTGTCCAAACACTTCAAAACTTGGATTCGTCGGTCCAAAGCACATTTTTCCGATTCTCCACCGTCCAATCTCGATGTCGTTGGGCCCACTGTAATCGTTTTAAACGATTGGTTCGCCTTAGTAGCGGTTTCCGTACAGCAATTCGTCCGAGTAGGTTTGCTTCTCGCAAGCGACGTTGAATAGTGCTCACTGACACCGCGTTTTGACGATCTCGATTGAATTTTGCTGCTATTTGTGGTGCTGTCAGTCTTCTATTTCGTTTACTAATTAAAACGATTCGCTGATCATCAACGTTGGTCGTAATACGAGACGGACCTGGTCGATCACGGTCATTTAAACTTTCCGTTATACGGTACAGTTTTATAAAATTATATTTTAGTCCTCTATATCAGAGATCTCCAAAATTTTCAGCCTTGGGGCCATACTCATTACTTCAGTGAGTTTTCTGCGTATTACACTTGTCATTAAGCTTTACCTAGCAAGTAAATAAATCCGAGTTATTATCACTCTATGTTTTTTATCCAGCTTATCACAACAACAATAAGCTATTAGCTATCGCGGGCCGGATTGATGACACTGGCGGGCCGGATTTGGTCCGCGGGGAGCAGTTTGGAGATCCCTGCTCTATATAATTACATTAAAAATTATTAAGAATTACTGGCAGTAATAAAAACATATTAGACCCTAAAAAGACAAGAAGAGGGAGACCAAGAAGAAAGTACTGTATGCCTTCATACCATCTTAAGCTTGAGAGTACATTACACTTTTCTAATTTTTAATAACTGGTGTTCCAGCTTTTTGTGTCTGTAACAATAATAACAGTCGCTGCGCCATTGAGTATGCATGCTTTGGTAACATTATGTATTATTAATTATTATTATGTAGTATTACCTCTTTCAGTTCTCGTCGGTTCATAGTAGCTCAATCGCATTAAAATCCAACAATTACAGTGCATAATAACTGCATTTTATACCACAACGCCGCTTGTTTCGTTTTCTTTTTAATATTTTTTGTTCCTCTATATTTGTATTAGGCATATTTGGAATTGCAACATATCTTACCACCTCAATTTTAGCGACATCTTATTCATGTTAATTCATATACAACAGATACTATTATATTAAAAACAAGAAGTGCAAGCAAATTTAACCAAGAAATACCTATGAGGCAGATTCGATTAAATGATGAAAACGCTTATTGGAGATTATGAAGAATGCTTTACTCCAAGCGAAATTAGAAGCCTTTAGAAAACAGAGAAAACGAAGAAAACGATTGCACAATAACTAGTGTACTTAACTGATGAAAGGAGTTGCAGAATTAGAAATAGAGTAGGCATAAAGAAATTAACCAAGTAAATTCCATACGCGATAAAACAAAGAAAGTATTTCATGTCATATTTAAAGAAAAGATGAAGAAGTTCGGATTGAGAAAAACAATAAAACATTTTGGGGATGACATGATGACTAGGATACGAAAGTCAAATTATAGTTAATTGCGTGATAGAGATAATACTAAAGTGGGTCTTGAATTCAATACCAACAAAACAAAATATATAATCATTTCGGCAAAATGTATGAATAACTCTCAACTATTTCTTGATGGAAACTCTATAGGAAGTGACGTAGATATTTGAGTGGAGAAATCACTTCCTCATTTGAAGGTATTAAAATTAAAACTGCGATTTAGGTGACAATAAAGGCTTTTATTAACAATAAATTTGTATTAATGTTCAGTAATAACAAACTGTGTTTTGTGGCCATATGTACATAATCGATAAATTCTGAGGAAGCTTACAGCATCTATAATAAACCAGTGTATAGGAAAACTATGCGACGTTAAATGCATCTTAAATAATGGTAAAGGAGGAAGGTATTAAAATCCAAAGGTATTTTAGCAGGAAACGATGTAATGAAGCAAATTTATCTCAAGGTATTAAAAAGTCCATATGTCTATTATAAAAACCATTTTAATGTAATTTATTAATTAACGCAGCCATGTTTCGTGAAATTACGCCTTGTACCTAATTCATTTTTAGCACGCAAGTTTTGTTAATGGTTGCATATCTGATGCAAGGGAAAAAGTGAGGTTTTTAGCACGCTGAGTGTTGCATTAATAACTTGTAAAATAGGTTCTTTTCATTATTTATGTAGCAACCTGTAAACTATGGCAAATTCAAATTCAAAATTAAATTAGTGATGATAGATATGTTTCTTGACCAATACTTACTCTTTTTATGGGTTGATCAATTTAACTATACGATAGTTCTTTTCAACAAAACATACTTATTTGGTGAACTTCATTGGAGAAGACAATGGGAACCTAAGTTGAAATTAGTTCTAAAGGAAAGACAATTTAACTATATGTAAGCTACACATGTATCACTGTGCGTTGGAACAGAAGGAAAAATGCAAATTTCTTTGCCTTGAAATTCCAAATATACCCTGCATAGTAATGGTTATAGGTCTTCACGGTCATTATTTGGTAGCAAATATACAGGTACAGTCCCCGGCCAAATTACTCGGAACACTCAGCAACTGATGCATTCAGGCAGAGTTGCCAGATAAAAAAGAATATACAGGGTGGTACAGAATGTAGTAGTGGCAGTCCTGAGAAGTTGGTAGGCAAGTGGGAGTGGCATTCTTTAGTGTAGAACTACTTGCCATTTAGTAACCATCAGGGGCACCAACTGGCACTACGAAGCTGGCAGCAAACGTGAAATGTGGACCACCCCGGCGGGACAGAGTAAGTGAATCTAACAACCAATGGGAGTCAATGCTATTATAGCCATGTTTTAAATTTTTTGCTGATATTTGAAAGAGCCGCGTTAATTTGTACGGGGAAAAGTGTCATCCGTTCTGTGTTTTGTTATTCGTCAAGGTGTGGTCGAAGAATTGGGTTCCATAGAATGTAAGTCATTTGGTAAGTATAAATTTTAAAGAACAGAAACGAGGTAGAAAATCTCAATAACGTTTTGTTTTATTCTTATCCTTAATGATTTGTTGTCAACGGTTCCAACGCCGGCCAAAGCTAGAGTTTTCTGACCGCCTCCTAATTTTCACTTAAACCCAAAGTTAAGAAGATAATCACGGTTTCCATTTAGTTCCAAATTATTTTTTCTTATTTTCACAATGTCATTAGAGAAATTCTCACTCCGAACTAGGCTGTTTCTGGTCACCCGAACACAACCCGATTACGGATATTACTGTGTTGAATTTTCTCCCTCTTTTTAGGGCTGTAGCTTGCAGTAGAAGACACATCAGATAAAGTTTTTTTGCTTGTGCTGCTTGATTGTTTGGTGAGAGCAGTTAAGTTTAATATGAACGTTGTTAACCATAAAAAGTATTGTTGCAAGTATCCAGGCTGCAACAACTGGTACTACAACAAAGTGTCCGAACCTTTGTTAATAAGCATTTCTTCAGATTCCCCGCACATCCATACTACCATGATCTGTGGAGAATGATTTACAACGTAGATTCTTCTCGAAATTAAAAAATCTGGCATGTTTGTGAGGGTCATTTTGTAGATTTAGATTATGTAAATGAGGGGAAAGACCAATTGTAAGGTGGGGCTGTTCCATTTGTTAAACTATCTGAAGTGGATGATATTGCATCATTAGATGATCTTCAATTTCCAGATGAGATTAGTAAGGTAAGTAGAGATGATGCTCTGTTTACTTTACCAGAAGAAGGAGAACCTTCCTGTTCCTGCTATAACCCGTCAACATCGACAACTACTTGTGGGTGCTTGGAACAAAGTGTCTCAAAATACTGAAGCAATAAGCAATTTTGGTAACGATTTTCAAGACCATAATAAGAATTTCATTAAGCAGAATGTGTATTTTGAACAAGTTCGTTGAACACAGGACAACTACTATAATTTAATTTTAGAAAAGTGTGTCCTTTTAGTAATCTATAAATTTTGCATAAAAAGGCACAAACGAAAACCTATTTCTCATGGACATTCTTGCAATGTGAAGAAGTTGAAAAGAAAATAATTTTGTTTTGTTTATTTACATATTTATTATTGTTTTTTATGTTTGTATTGATTGTGTAATATGCTTTTATTTCATTTATTATTTTTTATAGGATATTTATTTTTTACTATGTTTAATTTATTTTATATTTTTATGGTTATGTTTTGTAGAGTGTATTTATTTATTTAACAATAGTTTACTTTCTTCTAAAAATGTGTTATCAGTGTGTTATCCAGCCAACAAGCTTCGTTAATTTGATTATCAAACATGTAAATGCATTGCCTTTACATGTTTGGTAGAATCAAATTAATTTTGATTTTAAAGAGGATCAATATAGAATCAGAAAATATATAATTTTAGACTTTACCGCCATATAATTTTAAAATTCAGCGCCTTGACGTTTATTATGTCACCCCTCTGCTAGGGGGCGCTGTTAGTTTCGTTGAACTGGTCTAACATGGGGACTATCATTTCTTATGATAGTTTCTCTGGTAACCATGGAGCAGTGGGTTGGTTCACAACGTACATTTGCTGTGAAGTTATTTTAGAAAAATGGTGAGGGTGCGACTGCTGCTCAACATAAATACCGACGTCATTACAATTTAGGACTTCATGCTCGCGTTCCAACTGCCACGTCATCAATGTTAAGAATTTCGAGGAGAATGGTTCAGCTCACCAAAAGAAACCAGTAGGAGGTCAACGTACTCAACGAACCCCAGCACTGAAGCAGTTCGGGCCTCAATTGTAAGGAGCCGACAATTATCAGCAAGGAAACATGCAGCAGCATTGAATCTAAATTGAACAATCATCCATCGAATACTCCACAGGTATTTGAAGTTTTACCCTTAGAAAATTCAAGTTGTTCGTTCACTTCCAGGAATGCATACGCTTGAATGGCCATCATCTTATGGACATTGTTTTCAGAAATCGAATTTCTTTATTAGAACATTTATTGGGACGTAAAGTTACTTTTTGTTTTCAACAATGAAACTTGTAAATTCAGTTTTCTTACTTTTATGAATGTTACTTCACAGTTTCCCGTTTCCTTGTGCCACCCCGTATTATCAGAATGTATGTACTTGGTCTTCGAACCAAATATATTTTTTCCTAATTGCTGTGAATCGCTGTGTGTAGTTTTCTTAACTGAATCTTGGTTAAACGACTAATTTTATAAGACCGACGTCTTCCCAGCCCAAGGTTATCCTGTCTGATTGAAAATTTGGCGTTTTGGATAGAACAATGAGTGGATGTGTATTGCTTGCTTTTACAAATTTTATAGAATATAAATTATTGGACACATCTAGTCTTTCACTCTTATTTCCATTAATTGACATGATTTTGTGTAAATGTACTATTTAACCTTTTTCGTTTTGGCTATCGGATATCTATATTCCAGCTGATGTGAGTAACGATATACTAGAGATATTTGTCGAAAATATTGAAATGATATTGATTGATAAGTCAATTTTGTTCATTGGTGACTTTAACTTGCCTCGATTCTGTGCCCCGAATGTAGTTCACTCATTTATCCCGCCAACTACTTTTTTTTGATGAGATCTGTCATGTATTCCAGTTAAAGTACTTCAACGCCATTCTAAACGCTGATAATCGTCGCCTTGATCTGGATTTAACAAATTTTGGTAGTAACTCGCATATTTTACGGAAAGACCACCCTTTTGTATCCGAGGACTTGCTTCACTTGATTTTGCCTCAAGTCACTTGTATCGTTAGACAGGTTCGCTTTCCGGAAGCTAACAGCTTTTATTATCAACTCAGCATAGCTAATTCTTCTAAACTCAGTGGTAAATTAGCGGGCGTTACTTGCCCGTTTTTAGATGAACTGGAAGATGTTAATCTTGCAGTTGGAGAATTTTATAATGTATTGTGTAGTCCATTTGATTCAACAATTCCAAAGTTTTCTCCATTAAATCTATTTTTCCTCCTTGATTTACCATAGCAATAAAATATAATTTAAAGACAAAGAAATATTTTTGCAGAAGGTGAAAATCAAACCAACGGCCCTTTAGTTCATGACAAATTCAAAAGATTGAGGAGTTAATAAAATTACAAATTTCTACTGCCTATACATCAAACATTGAGAGCTCTATTGAAGATAATCCTAGGGAATTGTGGTCACTTTTGAGACTAAAACAGGGCATTTCTCATGTTCTTGGAAAACTGTGTAATCATGGAACCTGGTGTAGCATACTTGACAGCATTATTAATACATTTGCTTCGGGTTTCGCAAAAGCTTACCCAACTAATAACGATTCAATTATGCCTGATACTTATTCTCAGTATTTGTCATTTTCTGTTGCTGTATTCCAGAACACTATTTTAAAAATTATGGCAACTTTTACAAACAAACTTTTTCTGGTGATGACCTGGTACCCAGTGTCTTGGTTCGCAATACGAGATGTGCACTGGCTCATCCGCTTACCAAAATTATGAATTCATCGATTAAGACTTCCATATTCCCCGATACGTGGAAACGTATAACAATTACTCCTATTTTTAAAAAGAATAACTATTTCCAACTTCATAATTATCGAACTGCTTCCATTATTTTTAACTTCCCAGAACATTTATAAACAATTACTTTACTTTTGTACATATGTATATGTAGTTACTAATATTCCCCTGCATATTTCTAATCGTCAAGTGGACGTTGTCTATGTTTCTTCCGCGCTTTTGACAAGATTAATCACAGAGTTTTCTTACAAAAACTGGATTATTTTGGCTTTGTTCCTACTGCAGGGGTCAAATCTTGGTCCAATACTTTTCATTATCTTTATTTATGTCATGTTATTCACTTTAACTGGCGCAGCATTGACATACGGTGATGATGTTAAGTTGTACTACAGGGTTTCCTCCCAATCTGATATAAATCATTTGCAACATATTGACCTGATTGTTGATTAGCCAGCCACAAGCAAACTTAAACTGAACCCCAACAATTGTAATGTCATGTCATTTACTAGAAGAACTCAACCTATGATTGCAACATACTCTATCTACTCAGTCTAGAACTAGATAAAATCAACTCACTGAAAGATCTGGAGCTTTTCTTCGACCCACGCTTGTCATTCAATAATCATATTGACAAAACGCGTGCCTCTGCTTCCAAGGCTGAGATTTGCCCTGAGATCATAGAAATATTTTAGCGGCAATTCTTTGTTAGAATCGCTCTTCTTTGCATTCATTACCTCCAAATTAGAGTGCGTTTCAGTGATGTGATACCCATTCTGTGCAATTCGAGCGTTGTTGATTGAACATCTTTAGCGTCGCTTTTTGAAGTATTGCTCTTTTAAAGCTACTGGTGTTTACCCACACCGGAATACTCCGTACAATGTCTTGTTGAAACTTCGTACCATGCGTTGCTTGACGGATCGTTTGGATGCCAATCTGTTCAAACTTTGGAAACAAGAAGAAATCAATGGGGGGCAGATTTAGTGAATATGGCGGATGAGCCAGCAAATCGTAACGCAATTCGACTAATCTTGTTATAGCAACAGTGGACATTCGACATTCTAGACGGTGGATTATCGTGACGAAACGGCACTTTTTCTTCAACAAATGCGGTCGATTTCTCTCAAGTCAACATGTTTTTGTTTCTGGAGCATAGTGGAGTATCCAAGTTTCATATACTGTGAGATATTAACGGAAAAAATCCCTTGGATTACATTTGAAGATAGCCAAACATTCATCAGAATTTTGAATCCAAGAGCGCATTTGATCTGCATTAACCAAACGCGGTACCGATAACGCGGATAGCTTTTTCATATTTAAACGTTCAACCAAAATAATGCTTACTGTTCGGTTGAAATATTGACGTCATTAGCTATTTTACGTACTTTCATTCCACGATCGCTGATTACATGAGCATGATTTTCATTAATCAGGAGTAGTTACAGTAAGTGATATTCCCGGAAGTTTTGCATCAGCCGTGCTCACATTGCCACTTTGAAAAGCAGAAAACTACTTACAAATCATTCCATAAGACGGAGCACATTTACGATAATATGTACGTTACTTTTCCTCCGTTTCATTAATTATTTTTCTACGTAAAGAATAATGGTTAATCAACACTCGAAATTCTTCTTTTCCACATTTACACAACAACGAAAACAGTTTTCTCTAAATAACCATGAAACATAACCAATCCCTCAGACTCGTGTGAAACTTTGACAGTAGACGTCAGAAATGTGGCGGAAGCCAACAACATAATCACCGTAGCGAAAGTATTGCAAACCTTTGATAAGTCAGTTTCTGGCCACTCCGCATTCATACATAATGTAGTATAGTAATTCTCGAATGGTTAATTACCATTAGAAAATTTATCATTTATTACAATTCAATATATCAAAATTCACAGTTAATGTTGAGGTTATAGTCTTCAATTGACATTCGGTTTGTTTTGGCGTTCTATTTATACCTTGTCGACACCACGCCCACCACTTTTCGAGCATTTTACTACTCTACGGGTGTTAGCTTCTTATTTTAACTCTAACCAGAGACGTTTAATGGGAGAAACAAATGTAACTAGAGAAATAAAATTAATAATTATTATAAAAAGCATCGATTAAAAGATAGAAAAGCTTTGCAAACATTAAGATATATACATACAACACTTTTACATTACAAGAATTCATTATAATTACTGGATGATAACCAAGGGTACATTGACATTCAATACAGGTTTGTATAACAGCGATATACCTGGATGAACTGGAGTCAAGGAGAATTAAAGTTTTCGTTGCGTGCACAACGGAGAAATAATGTAGTGTAGTCTGGTGTAGTCCTAGTTTCCAAGAAAAAAAAATATAAAGTTGTTTGGTTAACAACGAAGAAAATTCACAAGATAGATAAGTCAACAAAAAGTTTAGAAATATATTTGGAATAAAAGGGTTTTAAGAATAAGTACTAGTAAATAAAAGAACATCACCATACCGGAAAGGGAAGAATCCATAGAGAATATAGCTGCATCGAGAAAAGAAGTTAAGAGAGGAGACAAAGGAAGAACCATCATCGAATGAAAGAAATTACACTCACACACAACACTAAGTAATTATCTTGATTTTATGTTAAATGTTTCTCAAAATTTCTAAATATAATTTGTTATAATTTATGCTTTTTATATCATTAATTAAGAGCTAGGCTGGTGCTATTTTGTTTAAGAAATTAACTAAATTCTCAGTACAATAAGCAAATCAATAACAGCATTGGCGGTCCCTCTCTACTATCTGCAGTTGGACTGAATGTTCCAGGGGTCTCAGCCTATCATTATGTTCTATTCTAAGAAGATATTCAGTGGCGTATTTATCGGAGATAGATGTTTGCAATTGTGAAGAGACAAATCCTTTTTCTGATATATTCTCCTTTATTTTTTTGTATGTTTTTTGTTTGTACTTTATTTCCAAGGGTAAGTATTGAAAAGAATTTGTAGCAACTGAATATTAGTGAAGAATTTTGAGCAACCCATAATGAAACCCAAAGATCTATATACTGGTGCAGACTTCATCAGTATGATATACAAAACTGAATTTGGAATCAAAAGTCATTCCTAAATTTTTAATGGTTAATCTCCTATCTAAATTCTATTTCCTAACATTGTATGTTGGTAGAATTGGAGTACTTACTCGAGTATAAATCACTAAATAGCATTAGCTAACATTATGTATTAGATCACAATTGCACTAATCCAAAATAAAGTCTAAACAATTTTGTAATTTATTTGACATCTTCAAAACTATATATTTCCGTGTTTAATATCGTCTACATAAGCCAGCACAGAACAGGGGAACTGTAACAGTAGAAATTGATGTCAATTTATCACCCTTTTCGTTAATGTTTCGTAACCTTTTAATCTATGCACAACTGATTAATTGATGCTTTTTCGTAATTCTAAAACTTTCCTTATTTCATATAGCAGTAGCAATAGCAATAGCACCACGTTCATTCATCTACATCCTTTGAACCTATTGAATTGTGTGAAATCTTTACTTTTCAATAAAATCTTAAGTTTTAGGGATTTAGTTATTAGGTTTTTTTTATATACTTATACACAGATGGATGACAATTAATACACATCTGTACGTAGGTGCAGCTAGTGATAATTTTAATTTGTTTTTTTTTTTTTTACATATGAAGTTAATTGTCCTTCCCAACATTTGTGAATTTAACGTAAAGGAAAAAATAATTCATAGAATATTTTAAATGCTGTAATACAACTCGCCTTCTGATATTGGCGAATTTTCTCTTGATTAATATTTAACGGCCAATCTTAGCGCTTTATATTAAGGGTAACCCATAAAATACCATTTAGAAATAGTGACTGTTTAAGTTTACTTTCAATATTTATGGAGTTTCAAAACGGTTACACCTTCGTAAATAAATTTAATAATGCACATTTTCCAACTAAATTTTATAGGATATACTAAAATCTAATAACAAGTCGTTTCAAAATAATCTCAATTCATATGCGATGAAATATTACTAAATTTAACAGCTAGAATCATGTTTATTTGTTGTAAAATTTTTTAAATTAATATTCGGTCTGACGGGTTTTATGGATTTATATTCATTCCAAACGAAATGGAGATTTTTATTAAGCTCTTGATGTAAAATTACATCGTAATCTCCATTACGGCGCGGCTGTGGGAAACTTTACTATACTAATTTGTGTTTTAGTGCTTGTGCTATAAAGCATTATTACTTTTGCGAAAGTAATGGCAAGAAATTTTAATTTTTGTAATTAATGCTATGGATTAAATATTTTGCTCTAATGTTAGCAAAAGATTTATGATAATGCCTGCACTAAATGGTCACTCAAATACCAAATAAACATTACTTAACAAATTATAACTCAAACAATTACAAATAAAAAATTATTGGAGTTACTTAACTACATTTATGATTGTTGTTCATGTCTATTAGGTTTTCTTTTTCCTTTTGTTGAGCGTGGTATCTAGCGTATTATTTATGATCGTTTCATCCGAGATTTTACTAATAAATAAAACTCGTAGATAAAAATCACTTCACTATATTTAATACAAAAAAATGTAACATTCGTTTCGCCGACACAGTGAGAGGAAGAATAATATAATATAATATAATAATAATAATATAATCATTTTCAATATTCCTGAACAATCAATTGGTAAGAAAGCAGATCAAGTCGCGTGTGACGCTGCGGTGTGGGGGAGATTCTGAGTCATTTGGAAGTGGGGTCGATTACTGCTGCTCCAAGTAGGCTGGGAAGATTTGATCCATCGAGGCAGTCCAGAATGAGGCCGATTAGGATTGCTCTGGCAGATGATAGTGATGTTCTTAAGGTTTTGCGCAATAGTAAAAAGGTTACCTCTATTCCTAAGTTTAGCAAAGTTATATTATCCAGAGACAAGACACCCTTCCAACTTGAACTATTTAAAAGCATACGGTCAAGCAAACGGTGACAGACCGTAGAGCAGCTGGAGAATCTAATCTTACAATCAAATATATTCGAGGTATTCCCACAATCACCAAGGTTCAAAATTCGGGAAACTAATATTATCCAACAGAAGTATTTCTTCCCATACCCTACTTTATCAGAATGTTCGAGGTTTACGCAGGACATTGCACAGGATTAGGGCTGTTGGCGACAGTATTCAGGCGGACATGATTCTTTTTAGTGAAACCTGACTTTCATCGGACATTGATAATGCTGAGCTTTTCTCTGATTCTTTTTCCGTTATGAGAATTGACAGAAAGTTAACTGAAGTTGATCTGTCTGCTGGCGGGGGTATTTTGTCCGCTTGTTCTGAACGTATTAACGCGATTTCCGTTGATACAGGTGTGTCGCTGGTGCCTCTAATCGACATTAAAATAGTTAGATGTATTCTTAATCATTTGGTTGTGTATGTGGTAAATGTTTATGTTCCCCCTAACGTTACATCTGATGAATTTGAATTGTTCTTTGATAACTTAACACTTGACCTAACAAACAAGAAAGTTATTATTATGGACGATTTTAATTTTCCTCTCTACAATTCCTGTCGGAGCTATTTCGATAGTAAGTGTTTGACCCTACTGCATTTTTCTACTTCCCTAGGACTACGACAACTTAACTACGTAACTAATTCTAATGGAAGACTTCTTGATCTGTTTTTCTCTAATTTGAATAATACAGTTGAGCTTATTCGTGACTCCTCTCCTTTGGTTGCGGAGGATTCACACCATCCTGCTCTTTATATTACATTAGTGTTTAATACTATTACTGAGAATGTTAATTTTCCATCCAGTACGAATCCACGTTACAACTTCCGGTGTGCTAACTTTAACACAATAACGATTTGGCTAATACTGATTGGTCTTTTCTTGAATCTTACACCGATGTAAATGCCGCTGTGTCGGCATTGTATGCGACAATATATCCTATCGTGGACTCCTCGGTTCCAAAGATCAGGTCTTCTAAGCGCAATTATCCTCCTTGGTACACTACTAAAATAATCCAGTTACTGAAACTTCAACAGCACTTCTTTAGATTGTGGAAGAAAAGTAAGGCTCATCATCACCGCTTGGAATTCAATAGATTGAGGTCGTCGACTAAGCATGAAATTAGACTGGCTTATAATGTTTACCAGTCTCATATTGAGGCTCAGGCTGTTCGTGAGCCCGCTGTATTTTGGAAGTTTGTTAATGGTAGGAAGGGAGGCACACGTATTCCAGGGTCCATGGTGCATGATAATAACGATATTACTACGCCTCAAGGAATTGTGGACGCCTTCGCGGATATTTTCTCCTCTGCGTTCCGTCCTGTATCGACGCTCACTCCTAATACATATAACGATAGTTATCCTATTTCCTTATATACCGTTACATCTGACGGCGTACTGCGAAGTATTCGCAAACTTATACCGAATTTATCATCGGGCCATGATGGCCTTCCGGGTTCTTTCGTCAGGGATTATGGTATTGTGTTTTCCGAACCGTTGGCAACTATTTTTAATTTGGCCATTACATCGTTTACTTTTCCTGAGCTTTGGAAGGTTGGCAAGGTTATTCCCGTACACAAGAATGGTGATCGCGGATGGTGTAGCGATAATAAATTACTTTTAAATGTAAATAAATGTGCTGTGCATATTCTAAGGCTTCCAACCCCACTATTTACAATTACCATGTTGATAAACTAGACATTCCACGTAAAACACAAGTGAAAGACTTAGGAATCCTATTTGATAGTTCTTTACAATTCACTGACCACATTTACGCTATATGCTCTGCTGCCACGAAATCCTTGGGTTTTTGATTCGCACCTGCCGGCAATTTAATAATCCGTCGACCTTGAAGGCTTTGTGCCTTTGTTAGATCGAAACTAGAATTTTGTTCTGTTGCCTGGTATCCTTTTTATATATACCAACAGATGACACTTGAAAGAGTTCAGAAGCGCTTCCTCAAATACTTGAGTTACAGATGTGACGGCTGTTATCCGCCTCGTGGCGTGGACTATAACTCTCTTCTTGATAGACATGGTTTTCAGTCATTGACGGCTCGAAGAGAGAACGCCAGTCTAACTTTGCTGCTTAAACTAATTAACAACTATATTGACTCTCCAGCCCTGTTATCTCAAGTCAATTTCGCCGTGCCTGCTCATAACACACGATCTTCAGATGCATTTTTTGTACCTAGGGGCAGAACAAATATTTGGAAAAAGGCTCCATTGTGTCATATGATGAGCAATGGTAATAGACTCGATCTTGACCCGTTTGGCTAATCTTATTATTTTTGTTAATATATAGACATATATATATATATATATATATATATATATATATATATATATATATATATATATAGTTATTGTTTCTGTAAAGGACTAATATTTTTGTTTTGATTTCTGTATCGTATATGTATGTATGTATGTAATATTTTTCACATTGTCACTTTCTTATGTTGAGAGCACATGTAATAATTTTTTTCTCTTTATTTTGAATTATCCTATAAATTGGAATTTTTATTCTGTTGGATAATAAAGATTATTATTATTATTATTATTATTATACCATCAAACTAAACTTAGTTTCATTCATCAAATAAAAGCCAGTTTTATCAAAATTTTAAGTCTTTGAGTCTTTTACTGTTTATTTTCCTTGTCTATTTTGCTTTAGTTGTTTTTTTTTTTTTTTGATATAAGATTTTTACCGATTCATTGTGCCTGTCAAAATGGTGCGTTCACCTTGTAATATAGCTATTGTCCCTCTATCTCTATCTTGCGTAAATGTAAATTTGTCACATGATCTCTGTTTATGGCATTCCACTTCGCATATTTAATAATTAATTTTTTTTGTCCCTGTTATTTGGATGTCTTGTAGAAAGATGTTATCCCAACTGACTTGACTTCATTGCTGCATCAGATAATGTTTTTTGACACAATAAACATTCGGTAAAACCTATCTTCAGATACTCCGGTAAATAGGCACGAGCGTATTTCTGTTTTTGGAGACATGAGCTCACAATGTTTCAAATTTTTCGTGTTTGATAATACACTATTTTATAAAATTTATATAAAGCCGTAGGCGCGCGCTTACTTCCATAAATCTAACTAACAATAAGTACTGACCGCGGCATGAAACGAGCTCAACTCGGGTAGGAACAGTTCTATAACATTTCATCCTCGTCCTGCGGTCAAATATAAACAATCTTTTTTACTTCATTTATTATCATGGTTATACCAAAATTATATTTTTTATTTTTATTTCTTGTAGAACTGCTACCGCCCACCATACAAGTTTAAAAGCCCAGCAGTGGTAGGTTGATTACCACTGGTGTAGACCATAAGTGAAAGTGCTGATATCTATGAAACGGACAAAGTTTTGCGATATACGATTTGGGTTGCGCTCTTTTACCTATTGATTCTATGGGGATGGTTAGCTGGACTGCCGTTTGGACTAGCTGGTTTATAGCTTGGGGTGTACACGGACAACAGCCGTGTACATGAATACCTCAAGGATAGTTTAAAATGACTCCGCGAGGCGTTGAGCAACGAGGGCAGTCGTTTGGCGATCTGCAATTCGAGTTCGCTCTGGTTGTTATTAATTCTAGAGACATGGTTAAGTGGACTGCAATTTTATATCATCTGTGGTGTACCCAGATAACAGTGGTACACACAGAGATTCCAAAGATACTTTAAATTGATTTCGGTTTAGGTTGTGATCTGTTAATTATTAATTACACGTTTATATAATTTACTAAGTAATGAAAATTGGGAACTGCTGTTGGAACACGAAGATGTAAATAATGTTTCTTATGCTATTTATCGCACTCTGAACTCCTGTTTATCAATGACTCTACCATGAACATACACCTCATAAATATTCACTGTGGTTATCTTCACCTAGTATATCCTGCAGTTAAAATAAGATTAAGAAACCAATATCATCGATATCGTACAGATGAAGATTTGTAAGATATAGAAACATTGTAATACGCTCTATACATAATGACGAAAATGATGAAATGATGATGATGATGAAATAAATCGGTTGAAAAGTCTGTGAAGCAAGATCCTAGAAAATTATGGACCTTTATACGCATGCGTAAGAACTGTTCTAAGATACCAGGATCATCAGGTTATGGTCGCGGTGCAGCTTTAGTGACTGGGAGTGATTTTTACAGTGCTCTTAAAAAAGAAGAGAAACCTTGCTTTCGGTTCAGATGGAATACCTGAATTCCTGACCAAGGATTATAGGGCTAGTTTCCAAAAACCACTACTGCACATTTACAACTTGATTCTGACAAAGGGCTTCTACCCAAATACATATGTGGAAAGTGAGTAAGACAATACCAATTTTCAAGAAAGGGGACAAGAGTGATATTAGATCATATCGTCCAGTAGCATTAATCAATAATTTTTCTAAAATGTTTGAAATAATATTGTGTGACTTATTATATTATCAAGTTAAAACACAATTTTCTGAAGCTCAGTACGGATTTGTTAAGGGAAGATCTATTTCGAACTTGATTTCGATAACTCGGTACATCTCAGATGCTTTTAACGAACGCTGTCAGGTGGGTGTTATATATACCGACTTAGCTAAAGACTTTGACAAAGTGCCGCACGTCGCTTTGCTTCAGAAATTGAAACCATTTAATATAAACCCCTGTTTTGTTGATGTTATTGCCGCCTACCTATCTGGTCGCGTTGATTCTGTAGTGTGTGATGGCGTAAGATCAGCAGAGTTTGTCTCGACTAGTGGCGTACCGCAAGGCTCTGTTTTGGGCCCTTTGCTGTTTGTTTTGCATGTAAATGACCTGGGCGGTATAATTAGATCACAGTGTTTGTTTCATGCCGACGATTTGAAAATATACTCTAGGATTGAGACAACTCGTGACTGTGAACAACTTCAGCAGGATCTAATATCTATAGAAAACGGGTGCAAACTAAATGAACTTGAATTAAATACATCCAAGTGTAAAACACTTTCTTTTTCTAGAAAGGACTTAAAATATTTTGACTACTCTCTAAACAATGTCGCTTTGGAGAGGGTTGCATTATTTGATGATTTAAGTGTGTTGTTTGACAGGACACTGATATTTAAAGCCTATATTAATAAGCTCACTAACAAAGCTGGCTTTCCTGCTTCGTAATACCAAGGAATTCGACAGTATTGAGGCATTGGAAAGATTTTACTGTGCATATGTCAGGAGTACATTGGAGTATGCTGGTGAGGTTTGGAATCCACATTATGGCAATGGCATAGATGAAATTGAGCGCGTTCAACGAAAATTTCTAAAGGCTCTTTTCTATAGTAAACATCGGGAATATCCATCCAGAGGATTTCTTTGCCAACTATTACTGAATGAATTTAGATTTGTAAGTTTGGAAGGTAAAAGGACTGTTGAGCAATTGAAATTTATATTCAAGCTTATCAGAGGTTTGATGGATGATAGTACTTTGTTGGGAAAACTAAATTTCACAATTCCACGATTAAACAGTAGAGCACATAGTCTTTTTATGGGACAGATCAAACACACTGCATCGCCAAAATTCGGCTATTGCGTCTATGACATAAATAATGAATAATACAATAAAAAGACTTAATTTCAACATTTTTAATATTAGTGTAAGTGAATTCTATAAGTTAATGAACCCATCATTATATTGATAGTGAGCCACACATAAATAAATAAATAAATTGTATGGGGATGGTTAGCTCGACTACGACACGAGGGGATTGCTTTAACCTTGCGTAGGAACTCACACATCTTGGTGTAGGAATTTATCTATATCTTGTTAACGTGCTATTTACCTGACAACTTGCGTGTAGGAATATACATACGCCTGTATTGCCAGGGCGAATCCTTTGGGTTTAAGGAAGAAGTGTCCTGTTAAAAATCATTTGTGTTAGTTATTTGTTTACTTGTGTTTCCTATGTAGTGTTATTATGTTCACCACGTACGATTTCTCATGATCATTGTTGGTTGCTCTCTTCTATTGTAGAGATAGTTGATTATATGATCTAGGTTTGTGTGTTACCCTGTATTAAATTGAGGGGAGTGTATCTGCCTTAATAATTGCTTCATGGAGAGGTGTAATTTTCTCTCTTCTTTTCTGAAATTTTGTTGTGTAGCATTTGGAGATATATATATATAATTAAAAAAACCTTTTACCAGTAAGGTGTAGGGACAATTCTTGATCTACTTATAACCGTGTATCAATTTATGCCAGTCCTTTTTATTCCTCGCTAATATTCTTCCCTCTTTCCATGTCGGTTCTCTTCTTTCAAATATTTTGTTTATCACCTTGTTCTAGGTCTCTTTAGGTTTTCCTCGCTTCATCTTTCTCGTTGTTTTTGCTTCCCATATATTTTCAACTAATCTTTGACTGTCCATTCTCCCGAGGTGTCCCCACTAACTCAGTTGTCTTCTTTCGATGAATTCCAGGATGGATTCAACTTCGAGGTCTTCACCCATTTTCACACTTCGTAGTCGATCTGTTTTAGTCACCCCTCGAACTCTCCACAAATATTTCATTTCCGCGGCTTGTATTTTGTCCTTTTGTCTTTGTGACAATATCCATGTTTCACATCCATAGGTAATTGGTGGTCGGTAGATAGCTTTGCATACATTGATCTTTTTTATACTCCTTTTTTTCCTATAAAGTTGTTGTACATTGGATAATAGAGTTTTATTGAGTTTCCAATTCTCTCATTTATTTCCGGTTCTTGATCTCCTTTTCTGTCTACCAGCACTCCCAGGTATTTGAACTGATTTACTTGTTCTATTTTTGTGTTCTCAACTACTATACATATCTATTCTTTCTTCTTGCTGCGCCAATACAATTACTTTTGTTTTCGTCTTGTTTAACTTCAATCCATAATTTAGCAGTTCTTCGTTCGTTTAGGTTCTCCTGCAGATCATGCTTACTCTTAGCCACTACCATTGCTAATTGTAATACATATCGTTAATTAGTTCTATTGAGCTGGTTTAGTTCTTCCAAATCGGTATTGGACCAATTTAATTATTTCAGTCGTATATGGTTGACTGGAGGTAGGTATAAGATGTCGGCTCCAAATGATCGGGATGCAAAGGTAAGAACTAATTAATAGAGACTACCTACATAGTTCTAAACCACAGAAAGGTCTAATTTAATGCAACTTTATGAACTATAACAACGATAACAACTTATTTTGTATTTACTGTTTTTAAAAATGTAAATTCTCCGCCGCTGTAATACACCTACATGGTTGTCTACGTAAGCTTAATTTGTAAAGATCGATGGATGTTTTATTACATGACGTCAATCTTTCATCAAATAAACCGAAATTGGAAAATGTCGATCCATTTAACCTAATTATGTGCAAATATCTTGGTAGTTTTAAATCTAAGTGTAAACGTAATTTACTGTATATTTATGTTAACGTTAACGGCATCGGTAAAAGATTTAAAGGCGCCACAGCGGTAGCTAATAACAAAATCTGATGTGCATCGCATTAAGCGAAGAATTTGCCTTCTATAATTAGCTAATAAATCTGCACTCTAATATGCGTGTCAGACGACTATGTCTATTTCAAACCGTAACGCAGTTTAATGCATACGATCCAGGAAGATGTTCGAGCATCACCGTGCAATTATATTAATCAAATTATAGCTAAATGTTCAACAGAAGTAATATGCGTTGAACTTTTGCCAACTTACACATGTGGAATTGTAATGTGCATATCCCCGGTTACGTGCAATTAGATATAATGGAAATATGTATGAATTTCACACGTATTTGTGCGTAAGGGATGTATATTCTATTTTGTGTTGGTCAGTTTAGTAATAATTTAAGGTACTTTATTATTTTCAGGAACAAACCATAAACGAATTTAATAACTAAACATTCCATAAGATAATCCAAATTTTGAACCATAAAGTATTTGACAACGAGAATGCCATATCGTAGCCAAATAATTTTAGTAACCGATTACTGTAAAACTAGTGGTTAGATTTTCTACGTAGTACACAGATTGATTGCAGTACAACTTGTACCGTGTCGTCATACATATTTTTACATAGGTACTATTTAATTAATTTCGAATTCACACATTCGTCAAAAATGTCTGAAGTCATTCAAAACTGTAACGTATTTAACATTCTAAAGAAAATTTTATGTCAACCTGTTGCAAACTTATGGATGTATGAATTTTAATTTTGTCGATGTAATATTTACGTCATGTTCGATATTTTAGTCTCAGTAAATAGCACGTACTTATCTTGTTATATTGTATATTACCGAAAAGATTCTAGTAAACTTTGGCAATCACAACAGCATATATTAGCTTATCATTACGTCACTATAGATTTTAAAGTTCATAACTACAGATCGCAGTTCCCCAATGCCAAACGTTTTACAAAATGTATAAGCGTCTTTGGACAAACCGTTTCCTGCTAATTTCTAGACGGATACTTTCTGATAATATATCTCTATTCGTGTTATCTTTAAAATAGTGCAAATGTGCATTTTCCGAAAAATTAAGGCAAACGGTTTGCCGGAATGATACTTTAAAGCTAGTGTTCCAGACATCTTTCGATTTGCAGTTGAAGAATGAGAGAATCTCTGTTTGGAATGCAGTTGGTGCATAGACCACGAATCAAAGTTTATCGTTATTTGCTGTTACCATCTATTGATTTTACAACTGCAGCATATATATTTTATGGCACCTTCTTTTATAGTTAATATATTTTGTTATTCCAATTTGCGATACATATCTATAAGAGCATATTTTATATTGTAACTGGTATTAATATTTATTTTATTTTGATTGATATCTCACATTGGACTATTTCTGTACAGAGAAATTGGCCGGATATACGCATACCTCTCGATTTGTAACTTTTATTTCTCAGTCACGATATCTACAGCGTTTCTATATTTACATAAGCGAAGGCCAGATATATTTTTTTCCACGAAATTCTACCATGGATGACCTAATCAAGTCACGCGACATTCTATCAACTTGTTGCTGTGATCCGGTTACAAAGAGTATGACATCCCTGGAGATCACTAATTTGCTACTAAACAAAACCTGGAATGAATTGAATACCTACATTAACTTCTAATTTGTAGATTTGTTTACTGGAAAACTATTGTACAGTGATTTTTCACTATTGACTTCATAGCCGACAGCTGGAAGAGGATATCAATACTATATACATATGTAATTAATGCAGTTTAAATTATTTTTTAATGCAAGGGGGCAAACTTCTCACTACAATTTTGATTATTTTATAATTAGTCAAATATGGTTGAAGATGTTAACCAGACCATCGACTATACACATATATTAAGGCAGTTTAGTAGTAAACCGACTTAAAATAACATTATGAAATAATAATCTGGTAAAAATATATAATATATATAAGGCCTCAAATCGAACATCCCGTAATGGTTCTTATAAGTTAAGAACGGATGAAAATTACTAGCGGTCAGATCTGGTAAACTGGGTCGATGCGGAAGCAATTCCCAGTACAATTCGTTCAAAACATCCTTCGTTTTACATCTGGTATGTCGTCTTGCATTTTCATGTTGCGATAATACAGTAAGCATTATTTTTCCAACCAACGAACCTGGATATGTTTTAAGTGGAGGCTCCTCTTCTAACGTTCGTGTACAATCTCATAAACCTGTGGTGTACCTATTCTTACACTAACACTAATTTTATAAATAGTTACTCGCCTATCATCTTTCAGTAGGTTTTTCACGGCAGCAGGATCATTTCTTTCATCTTCTAGTGAGTAGCCAGCCAGCCAGCTTTAAAACGATCGACCCATCGATAGGCTGTAGTGTTATATTCTACACATCATCTAAATACACTTTGCAGACACAAAACGATATCCCAATGTTTGACATCCTCTTTAAATATAGAAAAATGATAGCTCTTTGTGATTCCATGATTGCGAAAGCAGCGGCATGGAAATACGCCGGTATCAGTAAAGTAGCTAAAATATTCTAAATAATATTGCACGATATAGCTGCGCAAACGTGTCAAGGCTTGTCTCTAACCAGTAGCATGGCCTATAAAATTTACGCAATTGAACTAGACCCAATTCTCAAGAACATTCGAAATATCCCTCGTATATACGCAGCTGCGTTTCCAGATGTTGAACAAGTTAATGTGATTCTAAAGGAGGACAATGCATAACAAAATTGGTTTGGTATGAAAGTGGTGCGCTTAAGAGTTGTTTACAGCTCACGTAACAAGATGTAATAAAGAAGTTCCAAGGTTATAACCCTTTAGTACTGCACCTAGCACGTTTATGTTCATCATGCAAATAAACATTCTTATAGGTATGTGCATTCCACCCGAATTGCTGTGCTCTATTTTTACAGATCGAATAAAATTAATTGACTTTTTCATAGAATGGAATATTTTGACAGGTTTGATTTTAATTTAATTTCGGCACATAGTCCCACTACCTGCAAGAGTATTAGTAAAGAATTGGAAATTTATGAAATTTTTATATGATTTAAATTAAAGATATTCTATCAGCGAAGTTTTTGAGTGGACTCGATTGTTTTTTCATAATTATACTAGTACATATTGAACCAACCTTTTAGGAATCAGCTCATGTTTTGAATTTGTTAGAGTAATTCACTGATGTGATGCACTTATGTTAGCACATACTTTGTTTGGTGCAATAATTGCTTCAAAATTGTAACAAAAGCTGTTAATTATGGTGTATGGGTGGTATGTAATGTCTTCTATTGTATAAATAACAATATATATGTAGTGGCTCTCCCTTCTAGCGGGGAAAACGGAACAAGTAGTATAACATGACTCAGATTGTAATGTATGTTATATCCATATATGTAGTTGTAACATGTAAAATACATAAAATAGAAAAACCTTCAACTGATATGAGTTGTTGCTAAACTGGTATTAACAAAAAGATACAACATGGCACTGAGATGCACGACTCAACAAGAAGCTATAACCGAAATAAATTGAGGAAAAACTTAAGTAAACTCAAAAAGAAAAAAGTAATGTTAGAATTACCAAAAAGACGGTTGAAGAGAAACACAGCAAGAATTAAATAAAATAACTATGGAATATAGCTTGCCTCAAGGGATATCATTTAGTGGCAATATAGCGGATAATTTTAAGGTCTTCGAGCAGAATTTGGAAATATACCTTGTTACATCAGACAAAATAGAAAAGTCAGACGAAGATAAGGTTGTGATACTGTTAAACTGTATTGCCAAGGAGGGAATAAATATCTTTAATACGTTTAAATTAACAGGTGCCCAAAAGATAGAGTTTAGTACAGTGGGCAATGAATTTGAGAAATATTACAACCCGAAGAAGAAATATATATGAAAGATTTAAATTCTTCAAAGGAAAACAGCAAGAGGGTGAGAGTATCGCTCGTAACTGAAATAAAGAAATTAGTAAGTTTGTGTGAGTTTGGCGATTAAACTGAATCGAATAATAATTGAAGATAGGATAGTTTTGAGAATCCACGACAGGAACTTACACGAAAAACTATTATCAAGAGAAGATTTAACATTACAAAATGCAATTGATGAGTGTTTACTAGCTGAGCTGTCAAATTTACAAATAAATGATCTACAAAACAAGAGTAAAATGGTAGAAGAAATAAACAGGCGAACATAAAATACACAGGTTATATTTAAATGCAGAAGGTATTTACACGTGCATGGACCAAGCTAGTGCAAGGCTTATGGGAAGAAATGTAATGTGTGGAAAAAGAAATCACTAAAACAAGAGTTGCAAACAAATCCAAGACATGCAAAAAGTCAATGCAAGTGAATGTGATAGTGAAAGTGTAGAAATATTTAGCATAATTAGGTTTTAAAATAAAACCTTTGGGTCAAATTTCTGTTAAGATCAGAAATAACAATTTAATTAATGATATAAATTTAATTATAGCAGATGTTAACCTTGACCCAATATTAAGTTTAGATGGTTCAATAAAATTGGGATATGTGCCAATAGATAGTAGTAAGACTGTGGGTGGAAAACTTTGTAAATAATAACTCCGAAGTTCTTGAAGGTGTGTGCAAATTTAATGACAAGCATCCAACCTATAAAGCTGTAGTAAAGTCATATAGACGAATTCCACTAGCTCTAAGATGTACATAGACTTACAAATAAATTGTCAGAATTAGAACGTGATGGCGTAATTGCAAACGTAACTGATTCAGGTGAGTGGATATCCAATTTAGTTATTGTTGAAAAGAAATGATAAGTCATTACGATTATGTATGGACTCACAAAATTTACATAAAGCAATACAACGTGAATTTTATACAACACCTACAATTGAAGATATCACATGTAAATTAAGTAGTAAAAGTTGGTTCACGTTGCTTGATTTAAAGATGGTTTCTATCATGTGGAGCGAGATGAGGAATCTAGTAAGTTACCCACGTTTAGTACTGCTTTTGGTTTGTACCAGTTTTTAAGATTACCGTTTGGGCTCACTAGTGCCCCAGATTTTTTCAAAAAATTAATGACAAGAATTTTGGTTTCACCTGAGTTGTTGCTAAACTGGTACCAACAAAAAGATATAAGATCTTCTAAGTTTCATACATCAAAATTCAAATATGAAAATTCAGTAGGACGGCAATAGGAAGTGACGCAGTATTCCATTTACCTCACAATGACATGTCTCCACATATAAACTTACATATACCTTTATTGATGCACAGAAAAACTAGTACTTTGTTTTATATTACCTATTAAGACACATTGTGTCTCAATAAATAAGTTATAAAAAACAAAGTACTAGTTTTCTGTGTATTAATATGATTAACTATCACAAAGTAACGGCTTCCACAATCAATATATCTCTATAGTTCGATTTCCCCAAAAATGTATACAACTAGGTAGTTATATATTTTAGTATCTACCAATCAGGATACTTTAAAACTTTTCTCAATGTAAGGTGATTTCTTCAATTACTAGGCATTCTGAAACAGAAGGAAACAATAATAATGGCTTTGGCTTTGAAAATCATTCCAGTTTGTTATTGTATTTGCTATTTGAATTACGTCTATTGCTTTACTAATGGAGTTGTTTATACGACAAGTACAGAAAGTTAAGTGAAAATGTCTCTCAAAATAGTGAGTGTTGGGTGTTTTAAATTTATTGATCACTAACTATATATTTAATGCTGGTAAACATCATCGGCGCATTTGGCACATTTGGGCGTATGCAGTAAAATTGAAGCATATATTTTTGTTTCTGGTAAAATTACTGAAATAATACGTTACTGTAAAACCGTTTTATGCGCTATATAACTGCATCTCTGCTTAGTTTTGGTGCGTACCATTTCCTACAATAATAGTATTAACTTCTTTCCCTAATCATTACGAAAGTCGCAAGCTAACGAGAACTTCAAGGTGGGTTGCATTATTAACATAAGCAAATTCCATTGTTACTTGCTTTTAGTAATTACAGCTATAAAAATATTATATTCCTCATGCTTATAGGATATATTTGTATTTTGGGCAACATGCTCTTATGTATACAACTGTTAGCATTACCACTTTACAAATGTTAGCTTTACCACTCATTCAGTTATATTGTGTTTTGTGTTTAAAATCGAATGCAATATATGTTAATCGAAGGAGTTTGATTTTCTATTTTCAAAACTATCTTTAGGTTTCTGTCTATTATAATGTTAGCGCCTTTAAAGATTTCATTTTATAAAATTTCTATTCGGGTTCTCTCAAAAAATCGGTGTCCAAAATTTTAACAAAGACGCTTCAAAAATTAACAAATGACACATTTTAGAACAAAATGATCATGACGCACACTCTATAAAGTTGTTAATTCGTTGATAAATGTATGTAATCGAATGAAACTGTAATTTCCTTTCATTTATAGTTCCGTTTATTTGAGAGTTAATTTGATACAATTAAGTAAATCTTCATAATTTTTGGCTATTCGGTCGGTTTCGATTAAAGTTAATTATCAGATCAGGTTAGACCGCTACCGAGCGTGCTGCGCCGATATTTACATTGTTACGAAATATTTGGTTAAATTCACGAATTTTATCTAATGGACTACCGCAGTAATGGAACTCTATTACCTATATTGAATATTTATCATTTATTTGACCTAAACAGTGGTAATAGTAACCCGAGAGATCAGTAAAATAATCAAATGTTATTCAGCTTCTGCTTTCCAGTAATTAATAACAAGGATAAATTTAGGACCTTGTTACAATTGTTCTATTAGAAATAATACGGGTGCACATTAAAGACATCACCGGCCGTACATTTTGGAAATTAAATAGTCACACTCCGTACGGTATAGTAAAATTGGCTTCTACATATAACTTCCATTTCTATTTTATTATTTTTTCTACTATCGTCTATCACGGTTAGTCAGAACTTTCACAGAAATTCTATGTAATAGTATTATTATACGTTGAATATCTGCATACATATATTTGAATTACATGTACTTATGTACTTAAGATCTATGGTGCTTTTTATAAGGCAGTCATTCCCTTTAGTGTCTTTGTTTGAACGTGCAACCAGGGAATACGAACAAGGCTCTGGAGATCAAATTGACTAAATTGGGGATTTGAGGACGCGACAATACGCTTATTAGGTTACGAGGCTAAAATCTGTCTAACTTACAATAGATGAATGAACGTTTTTGTTCTATAGGTAAGTGTATCCTCTTTCAGTAAATTTCTATACAATAGTCAATTAACGCTATTAAATATAAGCGTAAAATAAGGAGTTTATCAAACCACGGTTTGCGAATTCTATTTACATTCAGCTATAGTTTGTGCAAAGTAAAGGGTATTTTAATTATTATAACGAATCAATTAACTTATACCTAGAGTAAAAATTGTTATGCAAAACAGTACGTGTTGTTCATGTTACACTGTTAACAGTCGATACCGGAACATCCGTAAAACACGACCTTTATTTATTGTTAGATGCAATTAAAAATATGTTATAATATTCGTTATCCTTCGCTATACATATATCAGCGCTATTTATCTTTCAACTTCGGGATAACACCTGAAAATTGCAAATTAACGCGCAAGAGACGAACTCCTGAACAACGTGACTAACAAGGAGAAGGCAAGGTAATCGGGTTTTTCTAATTTTTGATATTTATGGTATGTGTAGTTTGGACCTTAAATAAGAATATTTTGGAGTAGTTCGTCGCAACGTTCATAAATTACCGTGATAATCGATGTTGAAGTTTCACCCACCAGTTAAATCCACTAGATATAATACGATTGTCAACTGGACTCGTAGCCTAGTCGATAGCGTTTTGGTGCGATACTCACGAGATCGATGGTTCGAGTCTGGTCACAGGACATTTCTTTTTCTTCCATTCAAAACGCGCCATATGTTTTTTTCATTCTTCTTCTCATATCAAAAATTATGAACAAACGAAAAATATGAAGTATATGCAGGAACATTCTTCAAGTACATCATTAAAATGCACAATCGGTTGATGAAACAATATTCATTTTGAATTAACTTAACAATAAGGTAATAATAAAAAAATGTTGCTTCCAATGTTTCTATGATAACTACCATTCTGGCTCGTGCCACACTGCGTAAAATGTCGCATACTAGATATAAAATAATGGAAATTTTCATTTCCTACCCGACTCCGTTCGTTTTTTTTTTTTTTTTGAAGAAACCTTATTGTTAATTCAAAATGAATATTGTGTATCAACCGATTGTGCATTTTAATGAAGTACTTGAAGAATGTTCCTGCATATAATTCATATACTTCGGTTGTTCATAATTTTTGATATGAGAAGAAGAATGGAAAAAACATATGGTACGTTTTGAATGGAAGAAAATAAATGTCCCGTGACCAGACTCGAACCAGTGATCTCGTGAGTATTGCACCAAAACGCTATCGACTAGGCGACGAGTCCAGTTGACAATCGTATTATATCTAGTGGATTTAACTGGTGGGTGAAACTTCAACATCGATTATATCGGTAATTTAAGAACGTTGCGTCAAACTACTCCAAAATATTCTTATTTAACGTCCAAAGTACACGTACTCTAAATATCAAAAATTACAAAAATCCGATTACCTTACCTTCTCCTTGTAAGACTTTATCAGTCATCTCCGTCACGACGAGCAAAGAGTGGAATAAGTGGAATGGTGGAACCAAACTTTCAGCAACATAAAGCTCATGGCTACACGTTGGGTTGGAATCGGAAGGGAGCAAATATTACTTGTTGAACTCATTCATCCAGGGACAACAAGGACTGCAGAAGCGTATTGGGAAACGCTGGGAAGATTAAAAACCAAATGCAGAGGTATGCTGTTTTCAGTCGTTCACTTGCTTCACAGAATTCGGCCACAAAAATAAAAACACTTATTCAAGAATTCAGATGGGAAGTGTTTAATTATTCTCCCTCCAATTCAGATCGGTGAAAAGCTTGCTCTACATACAGCCAGAATTCGTTTAATGCAGTCACACTTTCAGAAATACATATTACCTCATCGGCGCAATAGAACAGATCGCATATTTCTTTTTGTTCATTTGTCTACGGCTCTGTCATTTCATTCGCACAGGTTGATACAGGGACTTCTACCGAAACACAAAATACCGGTATCATACCGGTATTTTTAGGTTACATCTGCGTACCTCTATAGAATTTTAACTTTAAAAATACCGGTACTGCTTTATACCGGTATAAAAAATTACCGATACATTAAAATACCGGTATACAAAAATAGGGGTATATAAATACCGGTATATTATGATGTATTTATCGGTAATTTTTGAGCTTCTCGTATAATTTTAATACCTATATTATGTCCTCAACGCCCTACCGAAACCGATATATTAAAAAAACCGAAATAAATACCGGTATTTTTTCGGTTTTAAAATTGCTGTATGCTTTGTTGAAATTTGCTGAATTCAAGATCATGCAACACAAATATGTATGTGTCAAGTATTCCTCTAGACAAGCCTACTATAGACCATAACAGACTAAATCACCATTGAATACAATGCGACACTGTCACACTTTTGTGTCTGCTGTCAATTGGGGCACCTGGGCTGTCACATATGTGTGAAGCGTAGTAACGAACGAAGTTAACGGAAGTAACAATAGGGCATTTTTAAATTTGTTATTTGTGCATGTTTCGTTATGAAATGACAACTATTTCTATATTATACATAATTATGTAATAGTAAGATATCGGCATATTTAGTTTGCATTAGTTTGTACATTATTTTACAAATACAAAATGGGCTGTAAGCGGGTGAATGTTGTTTATGAATTCTTTCAATATAATCCCTTATCTAACAAATCAGTATGTATAATTGGGAAGTGTGGTGATGAAGTTACCGTAAGTGTTTTAAACATATCATTAGTAGTTTACGATTCCTTTTTGCGTACTTTCAGGGAAACACGGCACTAATTTGATAACGCACTTAGGTTCTAAACATCCGGATGAATTTACATCAGTTATGCTTCAAAATAAGAAACGACAAAATGAAGCAATGGAACAATCAACAAGTTGGAATTGTAATAGTAGAAAGAAACACTGTAAGCAAGACGTGTTAGATGAATGTGTAAACCTAGTAACCATTCATGATCGGCCTTTTAGTCTCATTAATGATACTGCTTTCCAAAATATTATTAGCATGATACCATCACACTCAAACTCAGATTTAGATATTTCTTCTGAGGAAGTTCGAAATGCTATTATAATTAAAGCCAAATTGTTCCGCGAGCAACTTAGGAACAAATTAAATGGCAGATTAGTGTCGCTAAAAATTGACACTGCGACCTGTATGGATCGATCATTTTTAGGAATAAATGTTCAGTATATAAACGAAACAAAGCTGGTTCTAAATACGTTGGCGGTGAAAGAAGTTTTTAACGGACATACTGCTGTAAATATAAAACAAATTGTGAAGAACGTGCTCCTTACTTACGGAATATCCACACAGCAGATCTATTCAATTACTATTGATAACGCTTCTAATATGATTAAGCTTGTGAAACTTATGGGGGAGGATCAACTAGAACTAGAATATCGTAACAAGGAAGAAGATAGTGATAGCAAGAGTTCTAATTTTGTATCCACTGCCGAAATAAATAATGATATGGATGAAGAGGTAGAATTGTTGCTATCCGACAACGAAGGAATTATTGGTACGTAAGGTTCCGCGGTCGTCACTACACACTATACTCTTGGATTCCAGGTTGGAACCGCGAGGTTGTAGCTTTTACCGACGTTTCGTCCACACTTTTATGGGAAATCTTCAGGACTTTTACTGTACACTGATTGTCAGTGTGCAGTAACAGTCCTGAAGATGTGCGATAAGAATGTGGACGAAACCTAGGCAAATGCTACGACAACCACGCGGTTCCAACCCGGAATCCAGGAATATAGCGATTTTCTTTCAGTTAATGATGGCGCAGATGAAACCACTGAGAAATTTAATTATCAAATTAGGTCGGTACGTTGCGCTGCTCATACCCTCCAGTTAGCTGTTTTAGATGTTCTGAAAGAAAACAAAATCGCGGCGATAATAAACGAAGCTAGAACAGTTTGCAAAAATTGCGAGCACCAGGTGTGAAAAGCATATTAAAAGCAATGCGAAAGAAGAAACCAATTATAGAGTGTTCTACACGTTGGCACTCAACATTGGATATGCTAGAACGTCTTGTACAGTTAAGAGAATGTTGCGATGAAACTAGTAAAGACCAATATTTACATCCCCGGACATGGATAGACCTTGAAGATATAGTGCGTTCTCTGATCCCAGCACGCATTGCGACGAAAAGATTGCAGGAGGAACGACTTCTTATTGGAGATTTTTACAGAACTTGGTTACAATGCATGTTGGACACTGCTAAGATAAAAACATGTTTGGCCACTCAATTAGTGCAGACAATGAAAGTTCGTGAAAAAAATTATTAGAGAACGACGTTTTCTTGGCAGGTATGTTCCTGGATCCGCGATTCAAAATTGTTTTGACACAGCAACAAATTATACAAGCCAGTAATCACCTTACACGTACTTGGCAACATAGAAGGAACAGCAAGAACATGAATTGTCGCACACTTTATGCATTCCGAGCACTTCAACTGCAGATGAAAATGAATCTGAGCCGGAAGATGTTGAAAAATGTAGAAGGAATTAGACAATAACAAATGTAGTCATCATTATTTTACACATACGTTAGATATCATGAGTATGCTAAGAAAATTCGTAGAATATCCTCGTTTGGATTCTAAAGAAGAGATTTTATAATTTTGGGAGAAAAATAAATATAGCACACCCGAATTGTATATGTTAGCCCAAATCGCATTATCAGTGCCGCCAACTCAAGTTAGTGTCGAAAGATTGTCTTCCTCTTTAAAATATGTATTGTCGTCTTTACGCTACAATTTATCCGATAACATTCTTAATGATATTTTAATACTCAGAGCAAACGCCAAAACTGTAGATTTATAATCTATACTAAAGGATGTTATTTGTTGAATTAGTTTTTCCCATGAATACACATTTCCTTTTAGATTGCTGTTTTAATTGTGCTTGTAAAAATATAGTACTTCCAATAATTTTATATCAGTTTATTAAATTTTACTGTTATCTTGGTATATTATTTCAACAATCGCGCCTTTTTCAGTAGTGCATGCATAAAATGTACAGTTACCTAAAACATTTCTTGTCTGTTTATACATATGTACATTATGAGTGCGATTTGTCTTGTTAGTCACAGAGTCACATATTGTGTATATTTATAATGAAAACTATTGTATGGAAAATGTAATTACAGAATTGAAGTTACAAAGTTTTAGCGAAATCGTCTTGACTAAACGAAAACCGAAAAAATTCCGGTATTTATTTCGGTTTCGGTATTATAGCAGTTTCGGTATAATTACGATACCGGTATGGCCTTGATGACGTAATACCGGTATTAAAATAATACCGGTTCTGGGTCCCTGGGTTGATATGACGTAATATGTACGTCTGAAAGTGTACTGTTCTTAATAAACCTTTTTTGATATATATTTACTTAGTTTTTCATTTCATGCTGTACTAAGGATTGGCAGACATAGCCCTCGTATTTATGGTTGTTATTAATTATTTCTCTCTTCCGCGGAAGACAGACCTTCAGTTCAGTTCATGTGATAGCTTGCCCATTCTGTCTTAAAGCTGTTTCTGTCCATTTGCTCTTTCTAGGTAACTGCATTATCTTTTCTTTTCTACATTGTCTGTACGCTTTCTTGATGATATGATGTTTAAACGGTGTTCTCTGCATCTTTTCGTTTCTTTCTCTTAACTCTTCTCCGCATTTGTCCCTTTAATAAATCTTTCGACTATTACCATCATTACGTGTTTCTGTCTCTCCTTCTCTTAATCTTGTCTATATGTTTTCCTAGCTTCAGAAGGTATGTATTGGTCTAACAATTAAGCATTGCCACATCCACTGTAAAGACAAGGATACGGGAAATATGAGGACTAATTTTGGTCCAAAAAGCAACAATAGACAAGACTCAAGCAATCTTGGACTTTAATAGAGTGCAATGAGACCGTGTATTTTACCAAACTATAGAGAAGTTAACTCACGTCCGAAGGTCATAAAGGGTTATATGGTGTGTATGGTAACGTAGCCCTAAAACAGTAAGGTTTTGTTCTGGCGATTCTTTATTCAAAGATAAACAACAACCAGCTTGTTTAGTTCATGATGATGATCAAATGAAAGTTCAATTCAGATTGTCATACACAACGTGCAAGATTGCAAACACACACATCCATTGAAAAAATGTATAAGCAACTATATCGGTTGTTTACAACAAAGTCGATCGGAAAATACATATCTTAAGACAAACGAGCTGCACTAAAGCTGACATTCATGTAAAGAAGGTTGTATTACACAATTCAACAAGGTTTTGGCACCTGAATCAGACATATCATTTCATGTACAATTTTTGATTCTGAAGCCAAATCTAGTCACAAAATTGCTGTCGGTTGTTTGTTTTCGTTGATATTCCAGGTTAAAAAGCAGCGGTTCTTTTTCTCATTTCTGCTTATTCGTCTCCTTCAAAATACACTTTTGTTTTTATCGATCCGTCTTTTCTCTCGAGATATACCAATTTCAATGTATGGCACTTGGTAAGTATTAGGAATCATAGCCTAGTGACCTGTTTCAAATTCTTTTAGACATATTTTTCTAACAGTTTCTGATAATTTATTTGGATGAAGCGCCAAAAATCTACAGGAAATTTTATGTTTAATTCACGTGACAACAAAAAAGCTAAATTTTGTTGAATTGTATTATCAGTTAGGTTGAAGTACACATAAATTATCTTCTTTGATATTTGAGCATGTAAATAACCGATTAATTTAGAAGTTATATACGGTATTTAACAACAAACCCAATGAAATACTACAGTTTAAGAAAAACATTCTAGCTTCGTCACCAGACAAAAGTTCTTGCAGTTTAGTTGGGCTACAATGCCACATTCACAGGCAGATTATTTATGGGGCTTCTTTTGTATGGTAGAAATTTCAGTAATGAAAATTTCGATTGGCACTTGTAAGCCGAGGATCATTCATGAAAGTGGATGCTACATTACTCAATAAAGTATTTCGTTTCGCTTATTATCGTTATTATTTTTTTCTTTTTTCGCTTATTGTTAGTCTTCTTATCTTGTTTTGTAATCCACCTCTCGTTTACTCAATTGTTGTTTTTAACACTATATAGCTTCTATATTCACTATATGCTTACACTGATTTCAGTTAACTTTGTTACATATTGAATACTAAACTTTAGTTGTTTTTGTGGCTTATTTTTTCCGTTCATATTTTTCGCGTTTCCATAGTGTTCTATTGAAATGGTGACATTACGACAGATACCGTAGTTATATGCAAACTGGACAACTATCCGGTATGATTAGTCATCTGTCCTTTTCACAATGTAACATTATATAACAGAGGACAAAGGACGTATGACTCATCATACCGCATGTTTGCCCAGTGTAGTAATATGTTACACTATTGACTGTGTAGGTACATGCATACCTATTTAACCCTCTATAACTCAACAACTTCAAATTACACATTTTTAATGAATTTGTATAGGTGTACAAACTTTAAGAAACACGTATTTTTTAAATTTCAAAATTTTTTATTCAAGAGGAACAATTTCATAAAAAGGGAGTGTAGCTTACAGGCAACAATGAGCTACAGTGACAAAATAATTTAAAAAATTCTTAGGAACTCATGTTTATTTTATTTTATTTCTCTTCGAAAATCAATCAAGACGAGTGAAAATTCTTGAAACAATTTTTTCTTTTCGTGTAGCATAAAGCTACGCTGCATTTCTCAGACACTGTATGGGTGACTCCAAACTATGCCGTAAATATTTAGAATAACTGGAGCACAAAGGGAAAACTGTTATGAAATAGCCACCCCAAAGTTCAAATCTCAATCCGATCGATCTTTTATGGAAGGAACTGGACCGACAAGTTCGAAAATCTGCTCCAATATCAGCAACAGGGCGCAAATACAGGATGCGTGGGGGAAAATGAAGTTGGTCACACTGGCAAAGCAGTTAGAAAGAATGTGGGGATTGTGCGCAACTGTATTAAATGCAAAATATGGGCATATTGGCGAATCGCAAATTTAAGCAAGTTGACAAGCACAATGTTTTTACAACTGTTAAAGTTATTTGTGTAAATACAGAATAAAGCTTTCTTTTATAATTAATATTTGACGTGTTTTTATAATATTTTGACGGTGGGTAAATACTTATGGGCGGTAGTGTGTGTATTTTCATCTAGCCCAAGTAAGTAATACGACATTATAACAAATAGAAATGAATATGGCACCTATTTATAAGAAGTACTATAGTTTCTCGAGGTACATACATACGTACCAAGTGGTAGTGGTTTTCATATGCCTGTGGCAACTAATGCATAATAATCGCTTGATCTTAGAGATAATTCATAGTTCCGTTAATACTTAAATGTATTTGAGCTTCAGTAGCTTCTTATTACTTCATTACACTCCTTGTTAACGTTCATTGCCCGTTAAAAAGGAATTAAAAATATAGCACAAATATACACAAATATTCATTCTTTTCTACTCGATAAGTAAGCGAAAGTATCAAGTTGAATATAAAATCTATTTTAGGGATCAAAATCTACTGTTTTATGCATCCTATACGAGAACAGAAAATCAATTCAACGTCTCGCAGTATAACTTGCATTCTACTATTAAATTCAGTGGTTAGCTGAAATATTTCGTTATTCATTTTTTATTACGTGTCTTTTAAGCAAATTGTTTCGTTCGCTGTTTGAAATTTTTCAATATTTCTTCTACACACTCCTCTTTGTAATTTGCGATTTGGGTTGAGGTCAGTTTTTCAATAAATTTCTGCTTTATATTATCTTGTTCGACGATGTATTTAATTCCTTTGTTTGCTTTTTGATTATTGTATTTGGTTAATTTCATTTTTATCCTGGCTCTGACTAACATATGATCTAACCCCACATTGGCTGCTTTAAAGCTCTTAACATCTTGTAACATTTAGTCTCAATTATGATATGATCTAGTTGGTTCTCATATCTTCTTCCCAGGGATCTCTACGTTGCCGTGTTCCTCCTTTTATATTTGAAAATACTTCCACCTATCGTAAACTTTTGTTGTTCACAGAATTCTATTAGACGCCCCCATTATTATTTCTTTCTCCCAGTCCCTTCTTCCCCATTACAATTGACTATTGTCATTACTTATCTTGGCGTTTATGTCTCCAATCACTATTTTTATGTCTCTTCTGTATTTTTTATTTATCTGATCATACGTTAAAATTATTTTTTCTCGTCATCGCTGCTTTCATTTATGGGGGCGTAAACGTTAATTATTGTAATGGTATGAAACTTACCTTTAAATCTTGCACAAATAATCCTTACTGATGTTGACTTCCACTTTCAATATTTCTGAGACATAAGTATCGCAACTTCTTTCTCGTGTCTGTCGTCTTCATTTATACTTGCAGATTATAACGTTGTCTGGTGATCTCTTGCTGGGGTTTCTCCACTGCCGTTCCAGCGTGTTTCCCTTATTCCTGTTATTTCCATGTTATGTTCGTTTATTTTCCGCTTACCTTGTTCCAGTTTGAGAGTCCCATACAAAGTTCGTGTAACGTAATATTACAATAACTATGGTGTGCCTTGTGCCAATTTTCGTATTATCCTCCATTTCGTCTCTTTTTTCTTTCCTTTCTGCTTCCGTTCGTTTGCCTTTTCTTGGCCATGTTGTCCTTTAAGTATCAGTTTGTGCTTTACCATCAACTGCTTCTTATTATTATTAACAGGGGATTAACAGTTTGGATTTCCTCCAGTTGATTTTTATTTCTGCTCCATTTTGTTGTAGGCCCATCCCCTATCTATTTATTGAATTTGACCGACTTCTTTCCTTGTTTTACTTCGTCCTTGGCTGTTTGTCGTATTTATTTCTATATTTGCAATTCTTCCTTCGGAATATTATTATTTAAGTATACTCTTTAGTCTTTTATGTGTTTTAGTTTACTTGTGTTCTCCATGAGTATTGTTTTTTAGGTTTGTTTGCCAATTTGGCCAAACAAGTTTTGTTACCCAATTTGATTGAATTCCTTCATTTTCATGCTGTTGTTCTTCTAACTTCTCTCAGTGTGTTTCTCTCGTCTGTGTCTATTGACATGCCTTGTAGACAAATTTTTGTATCGTTCAGTTCTTTTTCCATTTCGTCATATTTTTTTCGATTCTTTTCGTTTTCTTGCTTGTTTTTCCATGTTCCCTCCTGGTTGGCTCATTTCTTTCCTGTACTCTTCTTGTTCCTCTTTTATCTATTTTATATCCATTGCTAAGTCATGTGACTCCTCCTTTAATTCCTTCACTTGGCTGTAACCTTTAACAGGGATTCGTGTTATTTTCTTCCTCTTATTCCCATATTTCTTGTTCTACTGTCTTCGGATGCATAGTCATCCAAATCCTTTTTCTGTCGTTAATTCGAATCCTATGTTCCGGCTCTGGTTATGTATATTTATTTATGGATTGCAAAAAGGTCACCCGCCCCACTCAACGTATCGGATGTTAGTGACAATATCAAGTAATATTTATAATTTTATAGGTTGCTTATGTATAACTTACTGTAATTCGCAGGCAAGAAGCGAGATTTAATTTCCTTGTATGGGTAGATCACCAGTAGTACTCAGCGTACTGGTTAACTTCACTTTTATAATCTGTTTCTTCTGTAAAATCGGTTTTGTTTAGATTTCTTTGAAGAGTAAAAATCAAATGTATTATTCACTCAATTGTCAGGTGTACGAGAGAGAAATAAGAAGGAGGAAATAATTGATCGAAATCGTAGACTATGATTTCGTACTTACTAGTAAAATCAAATTTGGGACAAAGAACAACAAACTGATCACTGATAACGAAACATGCGTTCATTATTATGAACCGCAGAGTAAACGGTAAGGCGTGAATTAGAGACATCCACAATCGCCTAGAAGAAAAGCTCAAATGCTGATTTGTTTTACCCAAAGGTTATCCAGACTGCGGCTTAATATTAAACAATACTCATTGCAATGAGACTATTATCTTTTCGGTAAATTTAAACAGACTTTTAGGGGGTTGATTACTTTGGAACCATTATCTGAAAGACGTGCTGCCTATTGATTCCTGTATGGGCTGACACTGTTTTCTTGTGTGTGTGTGTGGCTACAAATATTTGAGTTTGTCAGATTAAGATATCCCAAAATGGATAGCCATATCGAGATACTCAAAAAGAAATCTATCTCGACTTATTTCTACAATATTTTTATAAAGTAAATACAATCAAATTACATACTTAAGTAGAATGTGGTTAATTATAACTAGAGTTTGTTAAAAAGGTGATATCGGGAAAGAATTTTTGAATTTTATGCCATATATTATTTTATATATTATTATATCTATACTTTATATACTTATTGGTATTCATAGAAGCTGAGAAAATGAGTTTTGAAGATATTTCAGAAAACGATTTATTCTTGTATCATATTTCATTTAAATAAACTTTCCATTTCTGAAATAAGTCGCATCTGTTTAATATCAATCGATTTGCTTGCAAAATATTGACTAATATAAACATATCACATTAAAAAATATAGTTCAACATAACAACCGTGTCAAATCCTGGTCACTAGAATTATCAGCTAGATCTCATAATTTTTTATTATTATTATATATATTATCATAGAATTTACGTAACATAGCTTCAATAAATAGTCCTAAAAATTGTTGTGAGTATTTGTAGTATCTTTGCTATCATGTACCGCAAATTATTTTTTATTTCGTGTCTAGACTCGATGAAAAGTCTGACGAAAAGGGCGATCGATTTTGAAGCCAAACTCACCAACACTAAATGCTTGTTCCTAAACCACCTTTTTCATAATTTTCCTTGTTGCTTATGTATAATTTTTTCATTTTTGATAACAGAAAAACAGAATGTGTTAGAAATAGATGCTGTTGTTTTCTTACTTTAAAAGAAGGTAATACTGAGGACTTATTTCAAATATACAGATAATGGTAATAAAATTTGATGTATCAGATAAAATTTGAAATGTTGTTATTACTATTATGAATCCATCTTCATGTGATATTAAAAATAGCCGATACATTTGCAAGTTAAATCAAAGAAAAACAAGTACCTGAGGTACATTTATCAAATATCATCCAAGAGGTATGATATGGGATTGGCGAACTTTTGGCATTGTGAGATTTTAAAAGCTTCTTATAATATACCTAAATAAATGCCTTTATGGTGTATGAGTGGGGCCCGTACTAACGACTGTATAACCTTTTAAATTTTGTGATATTACAAAACATTCCTCCTTTGTTTCATTTGAATAGTAAGTATTTGCTGCCTTTCTTGTTCATTATAGTATTGTACCATTCATTCATCGCTAGAGTTTGTTAAAACGTTGGTACCGGTTGTGGGAAGCGTAACGGTACGGGCTGGGTAGGGATAATTTTCAACTTGTAGTCGATTTCGACAATACCGCGAGAGAGTTTAAAGCGACGGTACGTTGCATGTTGCACGCTAAATAAGTACGAGCAGATGGGCCCAAAGGTATGTAGAGAACATTGTGAAAGTAAACGTCATGTATTGAATTTAAGTAACAGTATTCCATATTGTCAATTTCTACATATATGATTTTATTTTTATGTTGACTGTGTGCAATATCCCACATCTAGTATCTAATGAACACTTTCGTCTATTTTGGGCTAACTACATTTCTTCATGTAAGTTGCCAACATCTGCGCAATTACGGTACAATGTGCCACGTATTCAAGATACAGTAAAGGAATGTATAAAAGACGAGTTGAGAAATAAGAAAATCTGTCTGTTTGTGTGGATGAAACAATTGATTCTCAGAAACACACCTTCATTCATGTTATAGCGCGTCCTTTAAAACGTGTTCATTGTTGTTATCCAGTAAAAGGATTCAGACAACTGATGCAGAAACCATTGTCAAGATAATAAAGGATTCGTCAAGAGAATTTTCTATTATAATAATCCAAGTCACAATGTTCGTTACTGACAGTGCCGCAACAATGCTGAAATTTGCTAGGATGGAAATATGCTTTCCGACGCTTCTTCACATAACATGCCTCATACACGCAAACAATCTCCTAGCAGAAACCATTGGAAAGATATATCCGGTGGTGGATAAGTTAATAACATCTACCAAAAAAGTGTTTATCAAATCTCCCATACGCATTTGTGTATTCAAACAATTGTGTCCGAAATTGCCAGCACCACCTCAGCCCGTAATAACACGATGGGGAACATGGCCCCAGCCAGTATCTTAGAAATATTTTTTCGAATGAAAAATTTTATTTTGAAAATTTATTCAATTGATTGTGCAGCGGTTCGAGACAGTCAGCAACTTTTTTCCAATTCGAACGTTCAACAACAAATAGATGCAATATCCATGAACTATTCTGACGCGGCACAAGCTATTGAGCAATTATAAAACTTACACTTATCTGCACGAGAGACATTAAATTGCGTAAACAATTTACAATCCCCTCTGTAAAACTAGACGAACGCTATAGGAGTCGTTGTTGCTCAAAAATGTTTTGCAATTTTAACGAAAAATCCCAATTTACAAAAAGTTCGGGGTATAACTGAAAATCAAGAGCACACAGATAAGGGAAAGGAATATCTGATATTTGGAAATCTTACTTCACTGGATGTCGAACGATCATTTTCAAAGTATGCGACAACGTATTCACAACACCGTCGACGGCTGAATTAATCGACAATGGAAGCGTTGATGTTGCAATTCTACGCAGCTTACCAGGGCGGTTCGCTATTGCCACAGTTGACATCAAGACGATACTAAAAGGTGACAATATCACTTTTTACTAATATTGTATATTACGTACCTACTTTTATGCGGTGCGCAACAGCTGGTACCACCGTTTTAACAAACTCATAAACATGATTGGTAACAAATCAACAAATTAGTAGCAAAACTTGGATGCAGTCCTTGTACCTATACGTAAAATTATAAATAAACTCACTAATACACTATTATATAACTAATTGTTTATAGTGTTAGATATTTGTTAATTTAGTGTGAATTTAGATAAGCGAAACTAATAGTTTCGATGGTAATGGTAACAGGGAAAAAGAAATAGAAACCGCTGACGTGCATAGGTGCAGCAAACCCGTATTTCACTCATTGCAACACTTTACCTATTTATAAACTGAAATTTAGTCGATAAAATGCTAATTATAACGGAATTTTCAAAACAATAAAGTTCGATGGTTCGAGAAAAATCCTACATTACATGTTTTCACTCGGATAACATAAACGGCTGCAGGATAAGTTTACTTAGAAGTTTCGAAAATACACGCATACATAAACGAGTATCATTTAAATTGCCAAAGTTGCTTCTCACTTGTTTATTTACTAATACACGGAAAGTTTCGGTTTGCTTATGACGTGAAAATTTACCAAGAGTTTGTGTTTGCAGTTGTAAAGAGTGTTTAAATTAATTTTTATACGAAGTTGGTATAAACTGACATTTATTCTACGTAAGGTAATTTTTAAAAAATATTCTTATCGTAACAACAGTTATTAGTAAAGGCCGGATAATATGCAGTTTGCATAAATTTGCATATTTGCATAATATATGCATTTCGTATATTATTTGCATATTTTGTAGTAATTCAGCATATTTGAAGTATCCGAGTTTTATTTATTTATTGGATGTAATTTATTATAGGATAGGCATTACTAAAAATATGTCGTGGCTGTAACAAACAAAGAGTTAAACAGCCCTCTTTAAATTAAAAATAGCATTGTATGAAGCCTCTTCTCGATACTTTTCCGATAAGCGCTTCCAAAAATGTATTAATGCTGTTCCCATACATCTAGACCGGGACAGAATTCAAGGAAAAACCAATGCCCTGAAACTTCTAAATAAATACAAAAATACATTTTACCTGAAAATTAGGAGCACAGGTGTTTCTTTGTTATTCGGAGAAATTTATTCCCATATTCGAAAGCAATCTCATTTATTTTAAACGTCATTTTACGTTGGTTTTTCGAAGTGTAAACTTGTGGGTTGTTATTAATTATAATAGCAAAAATGCCGAAAATAGCGACTGTGCCTGGATGGATTGCACCTTATTCAGAATTGCGTATGGATGGAGAAACAGTATTTTGCGTAGCATGCAACAAGATTGTAAGTAAAATTTAAGTTTATTTCTTCTTATTAATCTATAGTTTTTAAACGATGTTTAACAAAATCACCAATACAACGCTTCGAAAAATAATTTTATTTTAAAATTTTATTTTAAAATTTTATTTTAAAATTTTATTTTAAAATTTTATTTTAAAATTTTATTTTAAAATGAGTAAAATGAGATGTATATTTCATGCGTATTTTTCGCATATCATCAGCACAATACGAAATATCTGATATTCCGTATTCTGCTGATGATTTTTTAATAAAAATCATTTGTCGAAGCGTTGTGTTGGTTATTTTATTAAATATCGTTTATTCGGATTGCTTCACAAACTCTTTACACATTAGTTTTTTATTCCTCCTTTATCTTTTACTAACACTTATTTTATAAGAAAACAACTGATGATATGATATTTTTATGCAGGTTACAAGTCGACCAGCATATTAAAACTCCATCTCATGCTGCAAAACTACCAAAGATGAAATTGGCGAAGAAGGGTCAGCAAGCATTACCGCGATGTTTGCCATCAACCTCCAAAAAATCGGAACAAGAACAATTTAATGAAGATTTGTGCCTAATGTTTGTGTCGGCAGATATTCCACTACATAAAACAAACAATTTAAATGTCAAGTTATTTTTGCAAAAGTACACCAGCAAATATAATATTCCCGACGAGAGCACCTTAAGAAAAATTATATTCACCGTATCTATGCAGAAACATTGAGTAGCATTAAGAAGGCTGTGTCAAACAATTACCTTTACATATGCGCAGATGAAACTACTGATAGTGTGGGGCGATACATAGTTCAATTAATGATAGGTATCCTTAACGTATCGGTTCCAGCAAAATCTTATTTAATTTCATCCAAACAGTTGGAAAAGGCAAATAATTTGACAATAACAAGGTTTATACAGGAAGAACTGGCAACCTTTTCTCTTACCGGAATCGATTCCAACAGAAAAAATTCTATTGTTTTTAACGGATGCCGCACCATACATGGTGAAGGCAGCTTGCAACTTGAAAATCTTTTACCCAAATTTAATTCATACAACTTGCTTGGCGCACGGACTAAATCGTGTTGCAGAAGAAGTAAGAAATCAGTTTCCCTTGGTAAATACTTTAATTAGTAGTGTTAAGAAAGTGTTTTTAAAGGCTCCATTAAGAGTTCAGTTATACAAACAACATCTACCCGGTATTCCGCTTCCTCCTCAACCAGTAATCACACGATGGGGAACGTGGTTGGAAGGTGCTATTTTTTCGTGCAAATCATTATGAAGAAATAAAGGCAATTATTATGGATATTGCTAGCGATATACAATCTGTGCTAGACGCCCAAAAGGTGTATTCGAGTAAAGAAATACCTCAACAGTTGGCGTTTATTAAAGCCAATTATAAATAAACTTGTAGTAAACATAATAGAATATTCTTTTTCTATAGTATTATATTTTCTAGCATTACTCCTATTCTTTTATCTGCATATTTTTCATAAGAAAGTGCATATTTAGGCCAAAACATCTGCATATTTATGCGCATATTTTCTTTTTTGCATAAAATCCGGCCTCTAGTTATTAGAGTATACGGTTTAGAATATTTTCTACTGTGATCTATTAATTTTTATTAAGGTTCGTCTTTTTATGGGCTATTGTTCTAACACTACTTGCTGACAAATTTTAAATGGAATTGTTATTCGTTGTTTAAATACATTCGCATTAAAAACATTCGAAATGTATAGAGCACAGAAACGTTAATAAATAATCTTGAAAAAGAACTTATATATTTAGTTTTACTCAACTCGATACCATTGCACTAATGTATTATCCGGTGCATGCATTTATACCTTAACTTATTCATATAAATTCTGAATACTATTACATTGATTTATGATGTGTTGTTAGATTTAGCATGATTTATGTTTGTACTTGCTATATTTTTAGCTATCGCTTGATCGTTTATTCATTTGTAAATTCCTTGTTTTATTCGAATTAAGTGAGCAACATACGTCACCGTTCAACCTAATTTTGAAACAAATAAGAAATTCCTACCTATAAAAAAGCAATATACCTACAAATAGCATGGGTGACACGTACATAACTAAGACGAGTGTCATGTAGCAAGAAATATTGATTTGGTGACAGCCAGAAGATGGATTAAATTGGGTACAAAATAATTTTGATTAATAAATTAGGAACCATAAGAGTACTGTTATTTATAAAATGAATGAAAAGGAGAATTAAAGAGTATGAAATATCGATATATGTATATTGAAATATATCGGAAACTCAATCTCAAGCACAGTTGAGAGAAGTGCAAAATGCATATGTAACTGTAGGTACTTAGTAAGTCTTCTCAGCTACTACATAAGCACAATTAATAAATCTATGTTAGCAAATAGATCGCGAAAGGGAATCATCTACATTTTTCTTTCGAATCATTAAATAAGTTTACCAATAATAAGAAGCAAAAAATAAATTATGGAATTGAAAATACCAACAACTTGGTAAGAAACAAATACTCCAAGAAGAAATAATGTTGAAATACTAACTGCTTACTGCAGAAGACCGAAAGGAACATCCAAAGAAATTACGCCAAGAAGCACACATTTTCCAAAAAAAAAAAAAAGTAACACTTTTTCTTTTCCTTTCTCTTAGAGCATAGTTGTGTTACGAAAGCAACAATTGGTTTTGGTGTAAGCATGTTGATCATGTGCAGTATGGGTGGCGTTTTGTGTAATTTCTGTATTATGTCTTTCCATTTTTCTTTATCCTTTGCATTTCTTTAACTGTTTTCCAAGTTATGTTTTCTTCTTCTATTTCTTTCCGCATATTTCTCTTTCATGTGTTTTGTGATTTCCCAACTCCCGCGTTTCCTTAGATATTAAAAATTAGTATTTATTGTGTTATAGTAATATACGAGGGTTGTGTTTTTTCAACCTTCGATCACACAGTACAAAGACCAGGCATGCGGCAGATGGCTGGTGAGCGTATTGGTGGCTGCGCATGTCGCCCTCCACACGCTCTGCCACTGCCGACTCCAACACGCCATTTCTTGTTGAGCTGCAGTCACGTAAACATGGCTGTCTCCATTGATTCTCCCGCGAAGTGTGAATTGCGAAGCGTTATTCGTTTCTTGCAGGCAGAAGGGAATAGTGAGGCGAAAATTCATCGAGGAATGAGTCATTGTTTGGAGACAGCTTTAGGAGTGATGGTGTTGTTCGTGAATGGTGTCGAAAGTTTAAATATGGCCGAACTGATGTGCATGATGAAGGGGATCAAGGACGCAAGTCTGTCGTTACAGACGACCTTGTTCAACAAGTTGACCAAGTGGTTAAGGAAAATAGAAGGTTCACAATTAGTGAATTATCGATGAAATTTCCGGAAGTTTCAAGATCTTCACTGCACTCTATAGTTACTGAACAATTGCGCTACAGAAAACTTTGTGCTCGCTGGGTCCAAAGATGATACAGTCACAAAGTTCGTCGAATGGCTGCAGCTTTGGCGTTTCTTGACCGTTAGAATACAGATAGAGAAGATTTCTTGGAATCCATTGCGACAGGTGATGAGACATGGGTTTAATATGACACGCCCGAAACGAAACCACAATCACAACAATGGATGCACACAAATTCTCCAAAGAAACCCACAAAATTCAAACGAACCTTCAACAACCGTAAGGTCATGGCATCTGTTTTTGGGAGCAAAAAGGTGTGTTGCGTGTAGAGTCTATGTAACCGGGGAAAACTATTATTGCACATTCATATTGTGAAACTTTGCGACGCTTACGGAGAGCCATTCGAAACAAAAGAAGAGGCATGCTGATTTCTGGAATTGTTCTGATCCATGACAATGCTCGTCTTCACACTGTTCGTGTAACCCAACGGCTCCTTGAGCAATTTCAATGGGACAGTTTCGAACACCCACCATATAGTCTCGACCTAGCGCCGAGTGACTACCATTTTTTCTTCAACTGAAGAAGTGGCTTGAGGGACATCGTTTCCAAACTGACCAGGAGTTCGAAGAAACCATCATAACTCACTTCAAATAATTGGCAGCAACATTTTACGAAGAGGGTATTGCAAAGCTCGATCACAGATATGACAAATGCCTCAATCGTCAAGGTGATTATTTAGAGAAGCAACCTTTATTGTACATTACTTGTGGTAATAAAATCATTTTCTTATATTCACCCTTATATTCATTCAGACAGCTTTCGTATTATTTCCTTAGGGTGTGTACTTCAATTTCTTCTTTCCCTGTTAGGGTCTGAAAATCAACCTGTCCTATTCTATTTGGCCAAAACTGTTAGGATTTCAGAATATCTGCATTCTCACCATTTAAATTCTATCTATTATCACAGGTAAGTGAAACAGATAAATCATGGGAGAATTGACACCGGTAATCGTCTTCAAATGGAAACGATTTGGAAACGATTCCTGTGTCAGAGGAGGAGAAATAGGTATAATTTGGACAACCGCCCTAATTCTAGGTAAATGTATTGGATGAGCTATCTGTTTCACTTATCTGTGCTATTACCTTCCAGATTTCTGTTGTATCTATTTCACTTATTATACTTCTGTTTCACTTACCAAATTTCTGTTCAGTACAATAATACTGCTTTAACATTTTAACAAAGCACTTTGATTTCGTTTCGTTTGTCATAACTAAAGACGTGCCCTACGTCACCCTACTTGCACAACGCAGTGAGAAATTGTGCTATTCACGTGCTAAAATGCACATTTACATCAGAAGGGACAGTAACTGGTGGCGATCATCTGCTTAAAGCCGTTTGTCTCTAATTAACTGTTTAGTTTCACCTTTGATATCCATGCTTTATTTAATGAAGTGACTGTTTTTATACCCTATTGGACTCCTTTCTGTTCCCTTCTGTTCAGTAGGTCCCCACGGTAGCAGAATTCTTCGATTTCTTCGAGTATTTTTTCCGTCCAAATGAACGTTACTATTCACCTCCATGTTATGTGTTTTTCCTTTTGTTTTGTTTGAGTTTTTGTATACTTGCGTTGATTTTGCCACTTTAGTTTATTTGCCTTTAGTCTTTTGAAACTATTGGGAAGGCATAGCAATCTGTAAACTCTAGACCTTCCAATGTTACTTAAGTGCTCCAGTTTATAACTGTGTGGTAGCCTAAGGGTTTCACAATTTCTTTTCTTCCATTTACCGCGGGGGCACGCTGCGTAGACTTTGAATTTGCCGGGCATCTCCTCTCCCCTGGAGGTCGTAGCACCCGTCATAACACCTTCGATTTGTATTTTTATTTTATTGTAAATTATCTATGTTAAGATATTCGAATTCTTGTGAATTGTTTTTTCCGAAACATGCGGATGTCTCAGAGTTTCTTAGCAGTATCTCAGGTTCTATCGATTGATTGAACAAAATGAGAAACCAAGATACATTGAAAATAAATGATTACCTTTTCTCAGAAGAATGGAAACTTGGCTATATAACATCATTACTTAAGAGATAGTGAGGTATCTCTCTATCTTTATTTGACAGAAGATGCATTTAACAAAAACAATTCTCTTTTTGTGGACTTACAAGATGTAAACGTTGGTGTCCCAATCTGCACTATGGATTGAAGAAATAAAATTAATCACGCGCACATACAGGTACCATAAAGGACTGTATAATAAATCTAAATTGAAAATAGGTACATATATATACGAGGGCACTTTTTTTTTCAGGTTCCGTTAGGTTGGCTGTTTGCTAAATTTCCTGAAATTTCTCGATCAGCACTTTATGACATTGTTACAGTACGGCTCGGCTACAAGAAGTTTCGTACACATGGGTCCCCAAACACCTTACAGACGTTCACAGACTGCAGTGAATGGATTCTGCACTCAAGTTTTTGCAGCGCTGGAATGATAAATGAGGATCGTAATGGAAGACGAAATGTGGGTTGAGTTTGCGAACGTCGGGACAAAAGAGCAATCAAAGCAATGGATGCATACGAACTCGGCTAACAAAACAAAGAAGTTTAAACAAACCTTGTCCAACAGAAAGCTTATGGTTACTATGTATTGGGTCGGTACAGGAACTTTACTACTGGAGTTCTTGAACGCTGGAACAACAACTACTGTAGCGACGTACTGTAACACACTTGAACATCTGCGGAGAGCAATACAACAGAAAAGCAGGGGCATGTTGTCATAAGCATACAGCATACTGCTTTATTTTCTATATTCTCGCGTAAGCGGGAAAACGCTTGGTACTCTCTTCAAATCAGGAGATCGAATCAGTATATTTTAATGGTTTGTAAGTAGTATATTATTTCATATAGATTAGCATTGTATTTTTTACGTACACGTAATTTTAAGATTATTATTTTACTTTGTTTAATTATTTGTATTATTATAGAAAGTCAATACTGTTTAAAATAAATTTGCGAAATTAAGAATAGAACCATTTATTCCAGTTTATAATAAATAAAATATAACAACTTAGGGTTCATATTACAAAAATATAAAACAGTTGCTTAGTCGGAAAAATTAAAAACTAGAGGCTTTGACTAAAAAAAAGGTTAAGTTATTCGAAGTTTGATCAATATCAACTTATACAAAAATAGCTCATTCAAACAACTAATAAAATAAATGTCATATTTCTTTTCTTAGAGAGTTTCATATAAAATTAGAGGAATCATTGCATTCCATATTTGACTTCCAAAAGGTGGTTCTAATCACTATAATAACTTTTGACTCTTACTGCATGTACGCAGTTCACAATTTAATTGCATAATTACGGCGATTAGTTTTAAGGGCTAATTTACTTACTATATTTCATGCACAACAATAGCAACTTGACGCTACATTGTTTAGGGATAACTCATCAGTTTGAAACTCTTTTGTTTAAATTCTCTACACGCTACTACACACTACTTAACCCCTACTCGGGCTTTAATGCGTTTAGAGTTTAATATTAAATTAACTTTTTGGAATGAGACAGTGTAATTATTTCGCTTCAGATGTAATGAATACTATTATCGATAAAAATAGTGAACTGTTTTCTAGAGCCAAAATCTGAATAAAATAAACTCTGGATGATTCTTCATATAACGACCTAATTAAATTAAGTACGGCAATGGGCAACAAGCGAAGACTTGTGCAAAAGCTTTTTAAGTGAGCACAATTTGGTAAACTTTTGCCCAGTTGCTCGGTAACTGCCCATTAACGAACCAAATTTAATTAGGTCTTTCTATGAAGAGTCATCCAGATTTTATTTTACTACTATTATCGATGTTTATTTTTTACGTAAAAGTTAAGCTTCTTATGTTTTGAGTGGAACCAGACAGATGGTTCCGGTGTCTAAAGCCTGTGAAAAGAGTAGCTGTTTTGCTGCTAATAACAAAAATTTAAAACATGAACAAATTAAAAGCTAGTCGCCAATTATTGAACTAATACAGTACACATGACTAAATAAAATAAACGTTTATTTTGTGTCAAATTTTTTGAGATATCGCGATAATACGTGTATAATTAAAAACTAGGAAAAAGGAACGAAAAAAAGCAAAACCAATATTAAGTATACAGATGCATATTTTCGACATTTTCCATACAAAACATGCACAGTAAGTTATGACATCAAATTACAAAATATAGATGCTGATCAAATTTTTTCCTTTCTTTTTTTGGTCAGTATGAAAAAACTTGAGGAAATGTACTTTCAAACGGTATCAAAATAAGTTTAATTCACCAAGTGCAAATAAGTGTTCGTCGTTAGTGGTGGCTGACGCTACCCCATTCATGTGAAAAGCATTGCAAATTAATTTTTCCAACATGCACTTATTATAACCCTTTCCGACCGTGTACACACAATTGTGCGGGTAAATTTATGTCTCTATAATTTCTTTAATATATGAAATATATATAAGTTATGCAGCAAAACACAATTGTGTATGCTCTGTCTTTGTTCATCATTGTGAAGAACCGTTATCAGTTTCTGTTTTTTTCATATTAGTTTCGTAGTTTGAATTGTGTACTTTGCGCAGTTGTGAAAATGAATCAAAAGGGTAACTTTGCATATAAATTAAAATTATTTAAATTGAGCTATCTTTTATCAAACAAGTGTTTTCAATAAGAAAATATATTAAATATTGTATGTCAAATGTAACTTCGGGATTATTTTGTAATTTTTGATATTTTTACGTCAAATTTGTTTGAAGTACTACAATTGTGCGTATCCTGAAAAAAGGATAAAGCGTCTCACTGACAAAACTTAATATCTTAAAATGTTCTATGTACACAGAAATAACAGAACTCAAAAATTTAGATAAATCTATCACTTGGATCGGCTATAGGTCGGAAGGGGATAACATATGTACCTATAGGTTTAATTCACAACTTACATAGAATTTATGGAAGTATTAGGTTGGAATATATTTTAGTTAATAATTTAGGCACATTTATTAAAGATATATTTGCTAAAGACCTATTACGCGTACATCTTAACAGAAAATATGGCTTTAATCTTATTACCAGTGGACATAATTTTAATCTGACAGGGTATTTAGCTAAAATCCTTAAATTCTATGCGAGACCATGGTCTAGGTACCTATTTTACAATCTAACAAGTTGCTCTTGATCTAGAACCGTTATTTTATTTTTTCAATAACCCAAATGACACGTTACTTTAAGCTATTTTAAAGCGATAAAGCAATAATATGCATCACTGTTAGCGCTACGTGTATCTTTATTTCGAGGAGTAGTAGGTTTTCATTGATATATTTATACACTTATAAATCGCGACGAAAGCTAATATATACAGAAAGTAGGGTAAGTATCTGATATTGGAGATACATTCATATTTTTCTATAATTTGCTCCATATTTCCTTTTACTTCGTATTATTTGAAGTATCTATCCTTGTTTTGGAAGCACATGCTGTGATTTATTAGAAATTATGAATTTTAGGATCTCATGTAATGTTAGGAAAGAATGGTCATAATGTAAAAATCGAACTTGTTTTGCAGTATCCGCTTTATTGGTAAAAGTAATTAGTTTCTATGAGTAATTAACCAATACCTGTCCTTCGTGGTTTGTACCATTTGGCTTTAGTTTCTTGAAGAAGTCAAAGGAATTCTTGACGGTTGCATATCGTTAATACGGAATGCTTCACACAGTTACAATTACCCTACTAAGATTTTGTTGCCCACGATAACGAAGGCCGTATTTAGAAAACTTAGCGTTAACTGAACTTTGCTATAATTTTGGTGACATCAGCAACTATTCCTCCGAATAGTAACTCACAAATGTGGCCTATCTTTGGTTGTTTCATTGATAGGAAGGTGTTCCGAAAACGTTTGTAAACGTTCTGAAAATATAACTATCGTTCAAACCAGCCTTGTTTTATTGACCTATTAGTGGTAGATCTCTATCATATAAGATAAGTATAAAAGGGTAACGAAAATATATATATATATATATATACATTGATAGCACTGATAGACTGATATATTTAGGTACATTTAGCCCAAAATATGGTTGCTACCTTTATTACACCATTATAGTTATGGAAATACGTATTTGAAGGTATTCAAGCTGGTATAGTAATAGAAACAGTTGCTTTATTTATCGTATATTACAAGGGATCTTTGAATGTTCTAAGAATATTGTTCTAGTTCAAGTGCCTATATCTTATAGGTTACACTATTGGCGACATACAAGTCTTGACACGTTAGCCCAGCTACCTGTACAATATTAGGTTTGTTCGTAGATCAATCAGCAACTATCAGCAACCGTATTTATATATTTGTGTTCGTAGAGTAAAATTTTAAACTGATGACTAGAAATCCGGCGTTCGCAGAGTGAATTTCATTCAATCTCCAACTGATTGGCAACCGTCAGAATAATTTCTTACAGTATTGAAAATTTTTGGTTTGAGACATGCGCAATGGCAAGCGCCAACTTTAGTAATGTTGACTCCCAGATTATTTGTTAATCTGTGGTGATCCCTTCCATGATCTGTGCCACATCTGTACGTTGACGATATTCATTTATGAATATGTGTCGTTTTTGTTGTTTTCTCCACATTCTTACTACATTTAGATAAATAATGCTTCAAAAGACCTACAAAAACTCAGTTTTGCGTCACCTTCAGGACAAATTACGCATTCCTTCTTCTCTTTTATGTTCGTAGAGCATTAAATTTAAGACAAATTTGCAACTGTTTCCAGCCGGGCATGTGCATTGAATATTAGTTGCCAACGGTTTCCAATTTACTCTACGAACAAACCTATTAATTAAATTACTGCAGCTACTTGACTGATACAGGCGTATTTCCGTACCGCTGATTTTGCCATGCTGGAATACGCAACCAAATCAAAAAGACTCCATTTTATTTATACTTACAGATAGTGTGAAACCTTTAAAAATTATTTAACGTCTGCCAGATGTATTTTAAGCCAGCAGAATTTTAAAACTGCAGTCTATCGATAAGTTTGTCGTTCTAAATCCGGCAGAACGTCATTAAAAGGTAACTTCACGTAGTTGACTGTGAAGCAGCTCTGCAGAGGAAATGCTGTTGCCGTGGAGAACCTAACTGAAAGATGACAAGCGACTAACTAGAAGAAATTATTTTCACACAAACTGAATACCATAATATCGACCAGGGACTAGACGAGAAATTACTTCACGAATTCGAGTGCCCGCGTCTGATTTACGGACGGATCGGTCGATCCCACCGGGGTACTGGGGTATTTACGGACTGAAAGAAAGAGGACATCACTAATCCTGGGAAAACATGCCACGGTTTCTCAGGCTGAGCTATTTGCAGTATCAGTTTGCGCTGAAGAAATGAGAAAGGAGGCAGCAGTTATGAAGCCTATTACCACATCGAAACTGGTGAAAGGTTAAGAAGTCCTTAGTGAACTAGCACAAGACATCAGTGTGTTGTTGGTCTGGGTGCAAGGACATGAGGAAATTAAACGCAACCTCATTTCCGATGAACTAACCAAGAAAGGCTCTAAAGGAAACTTCCTAGGACCAGAACCTGTTTGCTGGATATTAAAGAATTTCGCTACACGGGAGATTGGCTTATGGCTAGAAAGAGAACATTCAATGAAATGAAAATTGACTGAAGGTTAGTTCCACACTAGAACATTGTGAGGTGGGCCAGATGCAAAATTCTCAGCTAACCTGACCAAGAGAACCAACAAAGACATGCGGACGACAATACCCAGACTTCCCTTGAGCAAGATAGTGGCCTTTGTAGAGGAAACGGGGTTACTTAAACGGAAGTGAGAGAGTTATTGGGGAACAATACAAAGATTGAAAGAACTACTCCGGCATGTTTGATTTGATACCTTAAAACTTGCAATAAATAGATGGATTGCAGATTCCGAAAAAGTTCTTTGAGAACAGTTAAAAATAGTTTCACGTTGGGATTAGGATGTTCAATTAAAAGGAAATTATATTGAAAAAGTGCATTGTAATTTTGATGGAAATTGACAAAATAGAAAAATTATAGCTAGATTCCTGGAACTTTGGAAACAGCTCCCGTATAAAAATGACAAAATATCATCCAAAAGCATATGTAGAAGGTAAAAAGAATTTATGAAAATTAATTTTTTTCAGTTTATATAATTGCCGAAATTTTGGTTACACTAACTTCAGAATGATCATAGCAAGGTCTTTAAAGTGCACGATACCTACTAAATTATAGTAATGATTACAAAATCAGACAATTTTATAAACAGTATTTTCCCCAGTGCTTAAAATAATGCATTTATAGAAATAAAAACTTTTTAATGACTATTGGAAATGAAAAGATAACTATTGTGTCAAACGTTTCTTATCACGTAACATGTATTATTTTTACATACTCTTCAGGAGTTCGGCTTGCCTTTCTGGAACTAATTAAATTCTCCTGTCGCTGTTGAAGTAGGAGAGTAGGAATAATATTGTCAGAATAAACCGACCATCTATACAAGCGAAAAAGGTCACGTCAAAATTCTCTCTGTATAGGTGAATCGCATACTCTACTTTGATGTTCTGCAGATTAAGCGCAGTGAGAAAAGTGAAGGTAAACAAATGACAAACAGGGGTGCTTGCAGCAAGGACAGACGGACCGATATAACCACAGAAACGAATACACCATACTCCGATCGATTTCACTCCCGTTTACTAGTGACGTCAGGTCTATTTCAGTGTCGTATATTGCTTCAAGTTTGTTTCGGGTTCGGGAGAAAACTGTCCACCAGCGGAAATTGAGAGTAGTCGCCCAAACTTGATTTCCTGCGTTTAAAAGATATGAGAGATTTCTTTAGGCAGCAAAGTTTATATTTGGCTCAAAAGATTAGAACGAAGAATACTTTTTCCTCAGCCTTGACGGAGGATATTTTGTCCGTCGGAGCTTTCAGCTTGTCAGGCGTCCCGGGTCGTGAACAACATCCGTCACGGATCCTCGAAAAAATAGAAACAATCGTGAACCAATCTTTGCAATTTTATATTAAGTACAAGTGATTAAATTGGAAAGACAAGAGATATTACTGGATCTATTTTAATACCTAAATAGAGGTTAGAGAAAACTGAAAAGTTCCGTGTTTTATATATTATATACAGGCTTTCATTTACAAACTTTCCACCTTGAACGGCTCTTTAATTAGTGAAACTATCACAATTCCCTGAAACACGTCGATTTTTGTTTTGGAGGGGAATATCTAATTTCTTCCAATCAGTTGGGAAACTTTCATCCTCTCCCCCAAACCACCCCACCTAAAAGTCTTAAATGGCACCACCCCATGCGTGATATACATTTTAAAGACTATAAAATTCTCAATCTTTTACATCAAAGAAAACGAAAATCGACCAAGCCTTTAGAAACAAAAATGTATGTAAATCAATCATTTAATTTCTTTATTAGGTAATTCAACTTATCAAATTCTCAAACTGTATTCCATTGTTATTTTAACGATCACCCAATATAATTTCTTTATCACTGTGTTTATCTATTTACTTGTTACATTAGGCCTTATCTGTCTGACCATTCAAAATTTCAGATTATGACAAACCCATGTCAAATTGAAGCAAACGAACTAATATCCAGTTAGCAGTGCTATTTAATTTTATAATTTGTTTTATGCCATAGTATTTTAATCTGATATTAATTGTTTCCAACTTAAAGTCGAGAAACTGTGTTTCTAGGAATGGTCTACATATTAGGTAAAAGAATAGAAATTATTTGTATTTATTTCCATGAAAATTGTTGCGCTCATAGAACTACGGTTGTTTTTAATAAGAGATATCGCGACAAACATATTTCTTCTGGATAAGTTATCGACTTGGTGCAGAAAGTTGTAGAGACTTGTTCGGTGAAATAAAAGAAATTAACCGAGACTTTTATATAAAGCGGCACAGCTTGACATTCTGGGTCATTTTCCGATAAATCCAAGATCCCCGGCATAGTTTCGAAGCAAACTAATGTTTACATTGGACCCGCGCACAAGATACTGAACTCGAACAAATTCTTTCCATACAAAATGAAAATTATCATCAATTGAGCGAAGACGATTATGACATAAGGATCGAATTTTGTGAGGAAATTACTTAGAAAATTCAAAATGGACCATCTTTGTGAAGAAATATCTGTTTCAGCGATGAATGGACATTGTTTCTTTAATGGATTAGCAGATACTACGACAATTAAAATCCGCATGTTACTTGTGGGGCATACCCAATTTCATCAAAAAGTTAATGTTTGTGTTAGTATTGTAGGAAATGACATCATTGGACCGATTTTTATTGAGGGTAACTCAAGTGGACCAATATACGTTGATCTTTTAGAAAATAGCATTGATACGCTTATTATCCAGTCATTGGAAGACCAAGTTGACCCAAAAGGAAACATGATTCTTGAGGAGCAGAATCTATATTTTCAGCACGAGGATTGGTCGAACAGGTATTCTGGAATGACCGGCAAGATATCCGGATCTCTCACGACTGTCTTTTTCTCTGTGGGATCATTTAAAAACGCAAGAATACAAAACTCCACCCGAAAATATTTATGAGCTCAGAAATAGAATTAACGAAGAATGCAGTTGGATTGCCGGTGAAACATTTCAACGTGTGCGAGAAAATAGATTCTATTATTGCTTAAATAATAATGGCGCAAAATTTGAAAGTTTCCCAAGCGATTAGAATAAATGATTAAATATCCCCCTTCGAAACAAAATCAATGCGTTTCGGGGATTTGTGATAATTTTTCTAATTAGAGAGTTATTCAAGGTGGGAAATTTTCAAATGAAAGCCTGTATATATAATAATAATAATAATAATAATAATAATCCATTTATTGCCCAACAGATCTACATCCATGAATAGGACAAATCAAAAAGAAACACAGTTTAGTTGCACATACATAAAAAGCAAAAGGAATACAATATAATAATGTTTTAATTACTAAATCCTTATAATTCAATCTAAAATTAAACTTAATTAAACTTAAATAAAAAACTTAAATCCAAATCCTAAAATAAACCAAAAAAGAAGGCCAATATGACCACTATGCGTACATATCATAGGTATCGTCAATATCGGCAATGATCTCATTAAAGGGAGTGTAGTGTATATCAGAAGTTCATAGCCTATTAAAATTGTTGCACATGACGTGTAAACGCGATCCCAGAGACAAGTTTGTTTCTGACATATTCAAATATATTTTCATTGTCTGTGTTTTACATTGTTTACATGGATGCGTCATTTACTTAGATGATTACTGTACAATACCACATTACAAGAAATATAGTACACCCAATTTCCTCTACACTCCAACTCCGGAAACCGGGGCTAGATTTTTGTTTGTGCGCAATAAAGGGGACAAATTTTCACGTGACCTCGATAATGTACATAACACGAATACAATGTTACAAAAAGAATAGCTAGATGGGATTGTTTTTGTCCAATTCTAAGAATAAGTAACATGATACAGAAAATTTGTCATTATCTCAGAAATGCGACGTACTTGCGCTTACTAAGACGTGGTTTAACATTAAAATCGATCGCAAGCAAGTCTTACAACAATTTTAAATGACGCGAAAGAACTGTTGTTTGTGGTAATGGTATAGGGGTGTTTATTTTATTATTATTTAGATATTGAACAATTATGTATTTATCTTAATATTCTCCGTAAAAGAATAGGTTTGGTGCTGCTAGCACACACCTACTTTTGATTACAAATTTGGCTTGACAAATTGTAGAATTTATTGTAATGTGCTCAACTGACTTTTGTGGTTACAGTTTGGTTGGCAATTTATTTTGTCTGATTTTGATTCTGTATCACATGATTAAATTTTGGAATCACTAAATCTTCTACAAGTAATAAATGAACCTACTAGAGATGCCCGTGACTTTTAGATGTCATTACTATTTCGTACTCTCATATGGAAGTTATAACATTCGAAATTGCGGAATGTGAGATTTCTGACCATGAAATAACGTACTCTGCAATAAATCTAAACATGCCATTAAACAAACCACAGCTTCTAAATCTAAATGGTATTGATATAGAAATATTTAATTGTGACATTTGTGGCTCACGTATTCTTCCATTCCACAGTTTTTCCGTGGATAATGTCGATGGTAACTGTACCAAGAAAGACCTGATCTTTCTTGAACAACTCCCTCGCTTGTAACTTCAATATACATGTATCTGTGAGGTATATCAGAATGACAAAGAAGTATACGCCGTGTTTAACAGAAAATATTAAAGTATCGATATCTTTGAAAAATAAAGCAAAATCTAAACATAGACTCATTGTCAGTAATATACAAACCTTTGCCTAATCTTACTACCTTAGCAACCCAAAAGGCGAAGAAAATCTATTCAAAATCAAGTCTAATCAAGAATAGAAATCGTGACTGCAGAACTTCGTCGATAGATTTAAAGCCCTTAATATTGTCAAGGAATCCTCCGATATTCCATCTTAGCGGACGCAGACCGAATAAATTACTATTTTATTGACTGTGTAGCAAGGTTCCAACACCAAATCGTGACTTGGTTAAAAGTATACTCATTGTCAGTTATTCTCAAGAGAGTGCAGAATATTTTTAGTTTTCAAGTTGTAACAACTTCCGACATCTATATTATTGTAACAAATATTCGAACTTGCTGTTGATGCTGATGGTATAAATATTGGAATAATAAGATATACTGTCCACTCATAATACCTTACCTTACTAATATTCTAAATTGTTACAAGGTGGTACATTCCGTGGCTTTGGAGGCATACTTCGGTTCCTCTTTTACCCAAAGTAAGTACCCTATGGAAATTAGAGGACTTAGGGGACTTATCAGTATTCATCCAATTATTAAGTATTAAGTTAACATATTCGTATTATTTGACTTTAGCAAATTTTGCATTAAGTGAAGAATGGAGAAGAAAATAGCGCAACTACTAGCATGTATGTTTCTTATTATATTACATAATGCTGTATGTAGATTATTTTTAATGTTATTTTCACTTTTACACCAAACAAAAACCTTCACAAATGCATAAACTGCTTATAAAACGACATCCAGTCTTCTGGGCTTTGCTGCCATAATTGATGTTTTTGTCAATAAAAGAAAAGTAGCATTGATAGGTTACGAAAGGTATTAAAATGTCCCCATTTCTGGGGGTTGAACCCAAAAAAAAAAAACCTTTGGCTACGCCCCTCATGTACACTCCCAGTCACGGAAGCTGGGACAGTTAATATTTTTTCAATATAAGTTTTTAACTTGCACAAAAATAAAAATAAAACACAAAATCAGTTATATATAACAAAATATTGGTTTATTATGACAAAATGATAGCAAATAATAATATTTATCAAATACAATCATTAAACTTTCTTCTCGTCGAAGAATCCTCCTTTTGCATTCAATACTGCTCGAACAACTCTGGGCATTCTTTCGATAAGTTTTGTAAATGTGCTGGGTGGTAAACTGTTCCATTGTTCTTGTAAAACTTCCCAAAGGTGTTGTTTCGAAGTTGGAGCCACTTTTCGTACCTGTCTATCCAGCTCATCCCATAAGAGTTCGATCGGGTTAAGATTGGGACTCTGTGAAGGCCATGATATTATTTGCAAGGTATTTTGTGTTTGTTGTGTATTCAAATAATCCCTACATACTAACGCCGTATGTTTAGGATCATTATCTTGCATGAAGGTGAAATTCTCCCTTATCAATCGCTGGCCAGAAGGTACAGCATTATGCTCTAGAATATTTCTGTACTGTTCTTTTCTCATAATAGCTTCTATCCGAACGAGATCTCCTACTCCTGCGTACGAAAAACAACCCCACACCATAACTGAGCCACCACCATGTTTTACAGTGGGTGCTAGACATTCGCGAAGCATTTTTTCTGTCTTTGATCTCCGAACATAAACTCTTCTATTTTGTCCAAACACTTCAAACTTGCATTCGTCGGTCCAAAGCACATTTTTCCACTCCTCTACCGTCCAATCTCGATGTCGTTGGGCCCACTGTAATCGTTTTAAACGATTGGTTCGCCTTAGTAGCGGTTTCCGTACAGCAATTCGTCCGAATAGGTTTGCCTCTCGCAAGTGACGTTGAATAGTGCTCACTGACACCGCGTTTTGACGATCGCGATTGAATTCTGCTGCTATTTGTGGTGCTGTCAGTCTTCTATTTCGTTTACTAATTAAAACGATTCGCTGATCATCAACGTTGGTCGTAATACGAGACGGACCTGGTGGATCACGGTCATTTAAACTTTCCGTTGTACGGTACAGTTTTATAATATTGGCTACACTAGATTTTGCCAGATGCACTTTTTCGCCAATTTGTCGAACAGAATACCCTTCTTTATCGAGTGTGATCACGGACGATCGCTTTTCCATGCGGCATTTTCACTGTTAATACTTTCAAAATTCGCCCACTTGCACTTCGCGCGTACACGGAGACGTTTAGAAGTAAACTGAATGGCCCGAGGTACTAGAGGGATAGGATAATACCTTGATGACCATAAAATCGTTCTTGGAAATACCCTTGTAAATGTTTATGACACATAAGGCATTGTAATACTACTTGAATATTTTTTTCGGTATATGATTTCATAGTATGAAATCATTATATTGCGATTATTAGGGATTATTGTAAGTAAGATTAAATTCTATTGTAAATTCCATTAGTGCAGCATTCCTAATAATGCTGTATGATCCACTAACCAGTAATAACTACTACGCAGTAGAATTCTCAGTATTGTGTAAGATTTTGAATATTTATTGCACAATATCCTAAATTTAACGAGGTGTCCCAACTACCGTGACTGGGAGTGTATATTACAGATGTTTCTAATTTGATCAAATGGTCTACTCTTTATTTATATGCTAATGATAGGGCGCTTTTGGTTACATTTAAATTAACCTTAGATGTAATAACTTTGAAATTGAATATTCCAGCCTGCAAACAAAATCTGTTCCTCATGTTCAGCCATCCCAGGTCGACTAACTTAGGAGACACATGCTGATATTTGCGTAAACCGTATATTATATACAAATAATGCAAGAATTTTGAACACGCTGCACTCTGAGTCAAACAAGGGCCATAAACCGACGAACAATAATTAAATTATGATAAAACCAGAGAATCACAAAGCTCTGATTTTATCTTTCTAGACAAACAACGTCGGTGAGCATAAATTAGTTTCAAAGCGCAATAAGCATTGTTAACGTACCCCAAAAATTGCCATCAATAATTAAACCCAGCTCCTTTGCCTCCTCAACCACAGTTATCGGAACTCTATTAAAGGTAAGTTTAATGGAATCAAAGAGCATACGATAGCTCTTTTTATCAGTAAAAACCTGAACTTTCGATTTAGATGGATTCAGAATCAGCGAATGTCGCGGTGCAGACTCACAAATAGTACTCATATCAGTTGCCGCATCGCCTAATGCCTGGTTCATATCAGCAATGTTGAATGTATGATATAATTGCACATCGTCAGTATATATATGAATCTTACATGATTTGATCGTCCTTGGTAATAAGAGGGTATCAATAATGAAGAGCACGGGACCCAAAATGGATCCCGCGCGAGACACCACGCCATACTGGAATGGGATCGGAGCCGCTATTCGTAGTTCTAGCTTTCTGAGTTCTTTTAGATAGACAAGTATTCAACAACTTAACCCCATCCATAGACAGTCCTATATATCTCAGCACGAATAACAAAACATGATTCTGAGTGTCGAGGGCCTTGCTAAAGTCAAGCAATACGAGTACAGAAGCTTGACCATTATCACGTGCAGTTATCAGATCACCACTAATATTTAAGAGGCATATTGTGCAACTGTGTTCAGATCTAAATCCAGATTTAGACTCTGGTATGATTTTATAAAGGTTTAGATGTGCTGGGGGTTGAAAGTTCTTGACTTTCTCCAACACTTTAGATATAACAGGAAGCAAACTAATTGGACGTAATTCAGAGAAATGTTCGGCATTAGATTTCTTAGGAAAGGAAATAATAATAGCATGCTTCTATAAATCAGGAAATGTATTAGACAGTATACAAGAATTTATAATATTGGTGACATGAGGTAGAATGAACGGACAACAGAATTTTATTAACTGCAAAGAAAGGTAATCAGTTCCACTAGCATTACTCTTAAGCTCACCAATATACTTGCCCGCAGTAGAAATATCAACAGTAACAAAAGAAAAGGGTGCAATGTTATCTTGAAATTTGGAATTGGAGTAACAACCTTTAAGCTCTGAAGCAACAGACTGGGCAGCAGACAAAGAATCAATACAAAATTATTAATTGATTCGGCATCATTTAAGTGCTCTGGAATTGTTAAGTTGCTTTATTTCTTAACATTCAATTCCCTCCATTTGGACTTTTGAGTACAGGATTTAAATTTATGTTCAAAATAAGCTCTTTGTTACATTTAATCGACTTAGTAGTTAGATTGCGTAGCATTTTGTAGTAGTCAAAGTGCGCAGGGGGTATTGTTGGAACATATCGCTTCTCGGCCCTGTTAATATTTGATCTCTAGTGCTACGAGATAATATATATATATATATATATATACACCTATATACTCCAAAAAATATAGTACAGACAGGCGGTTAATAAAACCAAACGCAATATATTTGTATATATATATATAAAATATATAAACAATGGAATGCGGTAGTATGAATGGGCGTTTGGTTTTATTAACCGCCTGTCTGTACTATAATTTTGTGGAGTATAGAATGCCTGTTTGTTTATGCAAAGAAAACTCATTTCCTAGCTAAATACAACTCTAAAGCACTGCCCAATAAACATCACACACTGAACGCAAGCGCGAAACACACCAACACACTGTTGACACTGGAATTATTTCCGAAAGTTGTGCTAGGGTTAATTTTATTTAATTGATGGGTTAATTATGTATTTCTAAACGGATCTTACTATAACGTGCAGCATTTAAAGTGCAATCAAAATATATTGGTCCATTACCACCCCAAACACCAATTTTACTTAGATGTAAACTTATACATGAGAATTTTCTGTCGACCACGTACAAAAAATTCTGGCTATTAATATAACAGGGAAGGTAGAACCACGCATCATCATCCTATCTTGGGGGAAGAAGATTCGTGGACAAAGTTGGGGATCACAGATCCACCTTGGGGCCGAGCGAGTGCGGCGTTCCGCAGGGCTACCTTCTCGGACCAGTGCTGTTTCTGATCTACGCCTACGACCTGCCGATGATGACGGCAAGCTCCCTGGCGGTGTACGCAGACGACACGGCGGTATGGACGAGATCCAGGGATGATGACATCATCTGCAGAAGACTTCAGGCGGCCACGGACGAGATCCTGGATTGGGTTAATAAATGAAGAGTCAAGCTTCAGACCGACAAATGCGAGGCAACCCGATTTACGAAGAAAAGAGGTATCACTACTGATAATAGCTTTGTGGGCAACCAAAGATTGCCTTGGCAGAAAAGAATCAAATATCTTGGCGTGACTTTGGACCAACGCTTGACCTTCAAAGCCCACGTGGATTCGGTCATGGTAAAGTACCACAACGCGAGAAGAACGTTTCTGCCGCTCCTATGTAGGAATTCGTTAGTGAATTTAAGAATTAACGTACTCATTTACACAATTTTCCTGAGACCTATACTAACGTATGGAGTGCTGTCCTGGTCAACCGCAGCGAAGACACGCTTGCAAAAACTCTATGTAGCTCAGAATAAAATGCTAAGGCTGGTCGCCGGAGCACCTTGTTTGCCAGAAAGAAACAACTCCAAGAAGACCTGGGAGTCGTGCCTCTCAATGAATACATCATCGAACTCGCGAGAGGCACGATGGAGAGGATATCCCGTACTGACAACCTAGTGCTTCAACATATCGCAGAGATCGACCAGGACAGACCCCCGCAGCTAAATACTTAGACACGAAGAATAATCCAGTGACCGGATCCCCAGGATTAAATTTTCCCAAACACCAGCGGCGAGACCGTGACCGGCAAGAAGAGGACCAGGAGGCCAAGGTGGCTTTAGTCTCGGCCCCAGCCGATCCAGACATTCTAGATCTCCGGGACGCATCATCAGAATATTATATCTAAATCCTTATTATTATATCAATTTTCAAGAAACCATTGGTAATAATTGCGACGAGATTCATATTCTCGAGCATATATTTGCTGACATACACTCACTTCATAAGAATGCATGTGCAAATGTTTCTTTAATGTAGTGCGGTAAGTTCTATATGATATACCTTATTATATACATTATATTATTATATTACCTCATATAATCTAACTAATATGAATATGCAGATAATTTTGTAATAGATTTGTTGGGACTAACAGTGGTTCGATTCGTTCGATCCTCCGTTAAAAAGTGTGGAGCAGCTGATGTTTACATTTTGCAACGCTGGCTATTTCCATAATAAAAACGTTTCGCAATTAATCTGCTCATTAGGCTATTGAGCAGAAAACTAGATTATTCAAGACTGAGTATTTCCATGTGCCATCTTCACTCTGTGCAGCACTTCGAAAATGGCCCAACTTCTTCAATAGTAAACGATATCTTTTCAACCAGGGCCGAGAGCAGAAATGTTCAATCAATGAAAGGCAAGGGAAAACAAAGGAAAGGGTAAAATATAACAAACAACAGATAAAACAACGGATAACGAGATGAAACTGATAGAACAAGGGATGAACAAGGTCGGAAAACTTGGAAAACAAAAATATTCGTATATATGGTTTTTAGTGTTACCAACTCACAATCAGTACACTTCTTCTTAGTAAGTAGTGATGGGCTGCAATGTTCTTGAATGTAGTGGGTATAGTACTTTTATCAAGTTTAATCTGTTAAATAAGCAGACTTTAGTTAGTAGGTAGATAACATGTAATTACGAGATAATTTGCTTTTATATTGATTTATAGTTTGATTCGTTTTTTACTTTTCTGTTATCTTTATTTCGGGATTTACACATTAAAGTTAGGTAGAATAGTAGGCAATATGTCACGCATTCATATCAACCCCGCCATAGAATTTTTCTAAATTTGTTTCTTTGTTTTCTAATTTTGGAACTCTACTTGTATAAATTTAGAAAAACAAAAACACAATTATCATCATTATTCTTTTTATAAGTCGAGGGAAAAACAATTGAAGCAATTTCTTCACGGCCTCTACATTTTGATGTAAGTGCATAAGAGATACCATAACAGTAGGAACTATGCATATCTGAGGCGAATATGCCCTAGGAAGCAAAAGTTTCTGAACAGGTAATAATCTGTTACTATTTATATTACGAACATTTATGGATTCTCTCAGATTCATTATATATGAAGAGTAAGTAATTAACACTGTTGATCGCTATGGTCGCTGAAATCTTAACGTCACCTTACTTGAATCTTTATGGATACCTACCGTAGTAGGTTGCACATTCTGTAAACAACTCTTAACAACACTTATCTCATTAATAATTTCCATTATCAGCTTCGAATTAAAGTGAACGTGTAAATATTGGCATTAAGGCGGTTGCCTGTATAACAAGAAAATAAGTTTGTATCGATGAAAAAAATACCCTTAATCGTCGTGTCAGACTGATGGTCTTATTCAGGAACGTAGCCGGTCTTGAGGTAAACTTGCTACCGATAAATCACTGTTATTTACGGTCAGAGATCAATTTTATCAATCAACCGCGCCTGTGGTTGCGCATTTTGAACAGCCCTCTGTGAAGCCCGTGTAATTTGTCAATGTTCGGTTATTCATCAATTTACGTAATAATGATATTCTCCATAGGAATTCGTGACTGAAATCTAATTTTACTTATCATAGCTGACATTTCTGTTAACACGCGATTCTTTTATGCATTAAATCTAGTCGACTCCTATAGAAAAGGGGAAGTTTCACTTTTATGTTGTTAACTTAATCATACATATTTTGAAAATTCATTGATATATATTTTCCGATCCATGATTATTACATTGTTATTAACAATTGTCTTACAATGAAATATATTTTTTGCTTAAATTAACGTTATATATGTATGCGTAAATATAATAATATTATAACATTATACCTATTCGTACGACCCAGATATTAATAAGAACAATTCTAACTGATGTATGAAATTCTACATTTATAAATGAAAATTTACTGACCTTGCCACCACACCTACAGAAGCTATTCCACGACCCTTAGAGACCACAATGGACAAACACTATTATAAAAATTAATATTTAATCTCTCCCCTTTCTTACTGTTAGAATTACAACAGTGTGCATTTAATCGTAAAAACTAATGTTGAAAAAAAAAAATTAAAGTTTATGTATTGGCTTTCTGAAAATAATATTCTATCAAGATTATATCTAAGAATAGCAACATGGCCGATTTTAAAGCCCGTTTTATTGGCTAGAACAAGGGCAAAAAGAAAACAGGTTAATATATAGATATCAAGTAACACCTAAGTCTAGGGTGTGATGATGAAAACAGTACTTTATTTTCACGAAGTTTGGTCCTAACATAACATACTTCAGATTACCATGGTATTACCTTGGTTGTGCCTTCTTCCGTCTTTGTACCCCTGATAATATTAGGGTTGTGAACCACTAAGTGGGAGAGTTCTCGATAGAAAGGAGAAACCATGACTTAACATAACGCTCTACGACATCTTCCGATTCCCAGTCATCATCCGTCTTTCTCCATAAGTCTTCGTCTATCTTCCCCTCTCCAATGTCTCTATCTAGGCCTTCTCCCCAGCCTCTCCTTGGTCTTCCGCGATTTTTGCGACCCAATGGTGATTCATTGCAAGAATGGCAAACTCAGATAATATAATACTACTACTGTATGAAAAAGAGGTTGCAAAGATGTTAACTACTTAATTTGTTTTTTATGTGTATTCAAACTTGGATTTATAAACCTACTTACACTACATAGAATCGAGGCGATATCAAATGAACGCCTCGATCAAACTGGTTTAGATCTTCGTTTTCAACAGCTCACAACTTATATACATATACATTCCTTTTACAAATTACAGCGAACCATCTTCCATCTACAATACAAACTAAAACTATGGAATCACAACAGATTTTATTCACAGGGATCACAGCAGAAATATCTGTAAATAGTTCTGCATTTATAAAAATCAGTAAACGGTACAGTGAAATTTTTAAATTAGAAAATTGCGAACTGCTTTCTGAAAATTGCTTGTGCACCATTTGACATAAGAGATTTTTGGTCTATATTTCTTCAAATCAAATTCATTCCCTTTTCTATCTATTAGCATTGATTTATACTTCAGCTATCCTTTCTTGCCCAAGCATTTGTTAAGTAATGTTTAAAGTATTTGCTTCTTACTTCTGTCTCTGTACTCTACTCTCCACTCTGTTGTACAATTTTTTGCTCTGACTTGTTTTGTCATTCTACCAGTAGTTGATTGAGTTTCCTTACTAATATCCCCGATGTCCTTTGCAATTTGTTGGTGCTACTATTGTTTTCTTTAATTTTTCTATGTTTCTATTTTCTGTTAGTTCTTTATCATATTCAATTTCTGTCTTAAAACCTCTCTATCAATTTCCTTTTTTTTCTTATTAACTGTTTCCATTCTCTTTATTTATTTATTTTCAGTTTTGTGCGGTTTACACTATGATTAATTTCACTTATAAACTAGTTAATTATTAATACGGCTATAATGCGCTTTTGTGACAAAATCAACATTTTATTTGTCTGTTTGTATGAATCTGACGAATATACATGTAGATATGTATGTGTTCTCTATATCGTTCATTTGAATTGTTCCAAATGATCCTACTATTTTTTTGATTTTGCTATTTTGTCAACCAATAGCGACGATAGAGCTATTTGAAATACCTGCCCCATGTAAGAAGAAAAAGGTTTTCGGGACGTGTGTGCTACTAGTGACACCTTGCGGGAAAATATGATCAATCTCGAAAAGGAAAAAATACGGCGGGTAGCCACAATCAAAAATGTAAATAGACTGTACACTATAAATTAAAATAAAAACTAACTTCTAATACATACTGAGACATCAATAAAATTATATGGTTTTTGACATATTTTTATAAAAGGTTGCGAGAAAATATAAAAATAATAATGATTTGCGTGAAAAATAGCAGCTTCCAACCACGTTCCCCATCGTGTGATTACTGGTTGAGAAGGAAGCGGAATATCGGGTAGATGTTGTTTGTAGAACTGAACTCTTAATGGAGCCTTTAAAAACACTTTCTTAACACTACTAATTAAAGTATTTACCAAAGGAAAATGGTTTCTTACTTCTTCTGCAACACGATTTAGTCCATGCGCCAAGCAAGTAGTGTGAATTAAATTTGGGTAAAAGATTTTTAAGTTGCAAGCTGCCTTCACCATGTATGATGCGGCATCCGTTAAAAACAATAGAATTTTTTCTGTTGGAATCGATTCCGGTAAGAAAAAGGTTGCCAGTTCTTCCTGTATAAACCTTGTTATTGTCAAATTATTTGCCTTTTCCAACTGTTTGGATGAAATTAAATAAGATTTTGCTGGAACCGATACGTTAAGGATACCTATCATTACATGAACTATGTATCAGCCCACACTATCAGTAGTTTCATCTGCAAAGGTAGTTGTTTGACACAGCCTTCTTAATGCTACTCAATGTTTCTGCATAGATACGGTGAATATAATTTTTTCTTAAGGTGCTCTCGTCGGGAATATTATATTTGCTGGTGTACTTTTGCAAAAATAACTTGACATTTAAATTGTTTATTTTATGTAGTGGAATATCTGCCGACACAAACATTAGGCACAAATTTTCATTAAATTGTTCTTGTTCCGATTTTTTGGAAGTTGATGGCAAACATTGCGGTAATGTTTGCTGACTCTTCTTCGCCAATTTCATCTTTGATAGTTTTGCAGCATGAGATGGAGTTTTGATATGCCGGTCGACTTGAAACTTTCTCTCACTTGTAACCTGCATAAAAAGATATCACATCATCAGTTGTTTTCTTATAAAATAAGTGTTAGTAAAAGATAAAGGAGTAATAAAAAACTAATGTGTAAAGAGTTTGCGAAGCAATCAGAATAAACGACATTTAATAAAATAACCAACACAACGCTTCGACAAATAATTTTATTTTAAAATGATTTTTATTTAAAAATCATCAGCAGAATACGGAATATCAGATATTTCGTATTGTGCTGATGATATGCGAAAAATACGCATGAAATATACATACATCTCGTTTTACCCACTTTAAAATAAAATTGTAAAATAAAATTATTTGTCGAAGCGTTGTATTGGTGATTTTGTTAAACATGGTTTAAAAACTGTGGATTAATAAGAAGAAATAAACTTAAATTTTACTTACAATCTTGCTGCATGCTACGCAATATACTGTTTCTCCATCCATACGCAATTCTGAATAAGGTGCAATCCATCCAGGCACAGTCGCTATTTTCGGCATTTTTGCTATTATAATTAATAACAACCCACAAGTTTACACGTCGAAAATACCAACGTAAAATGACGTTTAAAATAAATAAGATTGCTTTCGAATATGGGAATAAATTTCTCCGAATAACAAAGAAACACCTGTGCTCGTAATTTTCTGGTAAAATGTATCTTTGTATTTATTTAGAAGTTTCAGAGAATTAGCTTTTCCTTGAATTCTGTCCCGCTCTAGATGTATGGAAACAGCATTAATCTATTTTTGAAAGCGCTTATCGGAAGTATCGAGAAGAGGCTTCATAGAATGCTATTTTTAATTTAAAAAGGGCTGTTTAACTCTTTGTTTGTTACAACCACGACATATTTTTAGTAATGCGTATCCTATAATAAATTACATCCAATAAATAAATAAAACTCGGATACTTCAAATATGCTGAATTACTACAAAATATGCAAATAATATGCAAAATGTATATATTATGCAAATATGCAAATTTATGCAAACTGCATATTATCCGGCCTTTAAATAAGTATTCGACTTAATATCATCATTAGTATTCTATATGATTCATTATTATGCATAACGTAGAATAATAAGCAGCTCGCATCAATCGGTAACCCGAAACCTTTTCAACATCGAGAGTGGTGACGAATTACAGACTTATTCCTGTGAACTTGAAAATAGACATCGCACTATCTGCGTGTTTAAAGATGAGGAGAATCCGAGTTATCCGTTTCTGAAGTGTATCGAAAATTTAGTTGCAACGATTGTCTCAAGAAGAGATCTTGTAGCTACAATTCCTTTATAAAAATAGAGAACGGTTAATACTGAGTGGTATACCACCGTTTCTCAGAAGTAATGCTCCTAAACAGTAGCCCATAATAACGAATCATTTTTCATCAATTTAATGTGTGTTCACACACAACTTGAATGACAATTGAGTTTTTGCTTGATTCTTTAAAATTGTAGAAGTTAAATCTTTAAGTAGCATTCTGCAGCCGAATTTTTTAAATTACATACATTAATTCACTTATATATCATTTATGGTTTTATATACAATATTATTTAATAAATAAGTACAGATAACTTGATACAGTTAAAATAGTCTCGTATATTACATAGCTAAGAAAAGTTTCAGTAAACAATTAATTCTAACATATCTACCCTACACAAAGTTTTCAAAGAAACTAAGCCATTAAACAAGGAAGAGATAAATGGCGGTTGTACCTACTGCTGGAGAATATTAAAGATCGAAGCCGCCGGACCAAGGGTTAAGTAGCCAATTTATACGTTCAACTCTGACCGCTGTTACCACTTGATCCAAAACGAAAATTTCCAATATAAACTTTTATTGTTAATTTCAGAAACTTTCTAACAGCAGATATACTGTGTATGCTGGAGATAATCGATAATATTTCCGTATAGCACGTAAAATCCAATCCAAAAATAAATTCTAAAATCTATATAACGTATTTCCTTCTCTCTGGTTGTATCTACATGCGCAAATGTACTTCTCGTGAATAGATGTTATAGGTTTCAAAATTCCTTGTGGCCGACCAGCTCATCATTTGAGTAGAAATGTTCGGTGTCCAATCAAAGCCCTGTAAAGTATCGTTTAAATGTATTCGCTATTCAACGTAACTCGTTCTAGAATTAACCTAAAACTAAAAACTTACTACAACTAAAATAACTTTATATAGATAAACTGTCTAAGAAAGACGTTTAGAGGCCTCACAAATAGAAGCAACAAACTCCAGTAAACTGTGATAATATGGATAGTGCTCCCCAACCTCTCCCGCCAAAACTTATAGTCTACCAAAAATCTGGGAATTCGAAACCTAACGGAAGATGCTTTGTGACCCTGTTGAGCATGGAAGGCATAGGTAGACCTCGAACGTGTAAATAACTCTAGAATAAAAGAAGAGAAGTTTAACTAACGGGAGGAAAATTGTGACTGTAAACATTATCTTTCCCTGAAAATTTATAGCTTTTGTTAAAGATCTGGGAATTTAGGAGTCTAAGGAAAGATATATCCTAACAGTGTTAACCATGAAAGTACACCTTGTATATACGTATATATATTTCAGCCCTCGAGGAAGTCAGAAAGAAGAACAATCTCGATATAATTGTAAGAACGCGGGTTATGACGCTTTCTGACGACTCATAGCCTTTAGGTTTCATAATTCGGAACTGACTATAGATTGGGGTTATTTATCAAAAAATCTATGATGCGCTGCCGAACGACCCATTCCAGTCTACAAACTATAACATGCTTAGTAGGCAGTCTTTGCTGTTTACTTTAGGTTGGATTTCAAAGTTTCTTTTTTCCTTTCTCATCAAGCGTTTTACAATGAATCTTAAATGTTTTGTGATCCCTTAAGTCATAAACATTGTCGACAAAACATCTTTGTTACAATATTGCAGCCCTTATTGATCGGTTTGACATTGTTTACTTAAATTCCTTGCATTATTTAGGATGAGCGTTCATTAATTTTTGGCACTGAAAATTCATGTTTCGTCTTTAGTCAGGAAGTTTAAAATTAAACCATTTCCAGGCGCATCGCTCACACAACTTATGACTACTGACTTCTCTGTGACAATCCGATACAAGATTGTTCTCAAAACCTTTAAGAATTTGAAGCGACCAAATTGACGCCCTCGTCCATCAATGATAACTCACCAGATCGATCCTAACAAGTCAATATTGTCCGGGCAATGACATGGTGGTTAAAAGCAAAACATCCTTAGTGTCACACTATCCTTGCTGCCAACTTTGAATGATTCTGTAACTATGTTGAAAGTATGATCATTTTATATTGACTCTAGCAAAACCAAACCACAGCTCACACAATGCAAAAATGTTTGGCAGTTGTATCTTGAATGTTCGATATTGTTCTCTCACTATATAGTTGGCTTGATCTACTCAGTCTTTCGGCGTGATCGTACCGAATTTCTTCCTCTTGGGATTCCCTAAGTACCGCGTATCAGTGAATTTCAGGAACTGACGGAAGCTTTAGTTGAGGTAGTTACGGTTATTCATCGAGACTTTCGAAAACGACCACAATTTTCATAAACGTTTGTAACAGTAGACAGACTGCGCAAGAAGCTATCTCAGCTACCAAATCAACCAACTATGTCACTTTTAAAGATTTGTAATAAATTGTAAATTTCAGATATGAATGCATTTTTTATGCTCATTATATATTCGCCATAAAAAGGCAAGGATTGTCTCCGTTAGCTTTCTAGCGGAATGAACTAATAACTAACACATACAATAACAATGCAATTAATTTGATGAAACCCCAAGATGATTTTCCAGTTAAGTCTGTTTCCTCTCTTTCCTCTCGTCTGTTAATATTGTATGACCACTCATTTATACGAATCGAATCTATACTGGAGCTAAATGGGGGAGATAAGGCAGTAATTATTAAACTGTTAAATTCAGTTGACTTATGATCCTATGGATTATAGTGTAGTATGAATATAAATTCAGCAGAGAATTCAATATTTACTCAGATTTTGCAGTCTGAATTTAGTTAGATACAGTAGGGTATGCTGGCCACGTTGCCAGTGAAACGTGTCCTATGAATAAATAATCAATTGTGTAGTGAAAAATATACATCGATATGTTTTAGTGTCCTAATACTATTTTGGCATAGCAGAAACATTGAAAGAGAGGTTTACATTATTTTGAGATAATTGAATATTTAACCGTATATTACAAGAATAAATGTATTGAATGAAATCCTCGCTATGCGTCTTTAGTACACAGCATAATTTATTGAAATGTCTGTTCAAAATGTAATTCGTGCATGTTTATTATCTAAGTTTATATCTGACTCTAATTCGACAGGACCTTATAGTAAACTTTGTTTAACATTTGGAAAGAATGCAGTAAGCGATATAATTACATACGCAATTGTCTTAGGAAATTTGGTTTGAGAAATAAAACGAAGTATTTTTAATAACAGTAATTTACAAAAACAGCTTGGTCTGTTATAAATTTACTACGAAAATAACCGAATCATTAGATAACACCGCCATAACCTAGGAAATGAATGAAAACTAACCAAATGGGTGCCACTTGATTTTGTTTTTGTATATAAATTTCAGTAACTAATAATAAAATTTCGAAATTGACGTTGTAAACACCAATGTAAAAAGGATATAAAAACTGAAGGAAGTCGCTAGTAGATCTTAATGGGATGTCAAATTATGAACGGCTCTGCCGCCCTTACAAAAGGCATTTCGCTAAAGGAAAGCATCATTAAAATTGTAAAAAGTGCAGATTTGGAATTTTACCTTAAAAATCTTTACACATTGGCTTTATTGCGTCAAAATTTAAGGTGCCTTCAATTGCTTCAAATACGGTACTCAAGAAAAAAGGAAACAGCTTTATCAGTAAATTGTTGCCCTACATCATTATTTGTCTCCTTGTCATAGTACAACTATTTGCACTCCTGAGTCCCTTCCTCAAGCGACACGATTGAGGTTACATATACTATCTTGGGAAGGAAGAATTTGTATAGGGTAACTGGGGAATACGCCATAGTTAAGGGAAATTCCATTTCCTTGTCAAATTTTGTCAGGTATGACTTAGTTTTGCACATTGGTCTCTTATATCACATCTATTGTAAACTTACACGCACTTTCAGTATAGGAAGAATACACTTTTAAGAACATAATTTATAAAAATAGTTGAGCCTGCAAAGTGGCATATTGCCCAGTGGCGTGGATAGTATGCCATACCAATCGGGGTAATATGCAATATGGAACAAAACATGGAGATAAACTTAAATGAACAATTTATTCGTGAACATTATAACAAAAATAATTGACCTACAGTTCCTAAATACCTTAATACATATCTTAGTAAAAATAATGTTAACCAGATTTACTTAAGTACAACATAAAGCTTTTCCTGCACAGTTCTCGAGTATCCACTTACTACAACATTCAGAAATTTTCCAATCACATTTTGGACGGTTTTCGGCATAATAGTATCCATTGCATGCAGCACAGTAGTCATTATCTGTTAGCTCATATCGCTGTCACTGTCCTGATATGTAATATCTTAAGGCATTTTATCCTGACTTTAAACTGGCATTTTATCCCAAATGCAGTTATATAGTAGGTGTATATTTTATACAATATGGCGGCCTTAAAATAAAGCGGTGAAGCATACAGTAGTCCTATCCTGACTTATACAGTTATAATAACATTCCGCTAGAGCCCCTGCTTTCATAAATTTTACAAAATTGCTTACTATATCGATTGAAAAAGTTGTAAATAGTCTGCTTCAGTCTTTGCTTACGGTATTAACAAAATAAAATTTAAAATATAAGCTACGAGCAGCACTGTCAATGAACACATAAAAAGTACTGAAGTGCATCAACTACTTACATGTGCAATCCTAGCGCCAGTTTCGCTAAAGCATAGAACTGGCGTTTTGCCCTAACTGGCATATTACCCCAGGTTACCCTAACGGGAAAAAGTGACCTCTGTTCCTCTGTGGTTATGTTTTTCATATTATTTGTAGTTTTCCACAAGGATTTGTAGTAGTTGAAGATTTTGTGTTAAAAATGTAAATAAGTTAAATTGTTGTTGGAAATATTTATTTACTCGCATAATAGATATACGAAGAATTCTATTCCGATTTGTACCAGGCGGGAGATATAAAGAAGGAATCTAATGCGAAATTTACAATTCAAGAAACGTAAAATAACAAATTGGGATCCAAAACAGCAAGGCAGAAAAAATATAATTGTAAATACAAATTTATTTTTCAATTTTAAAAGAGTTCCGATTTATATAATAGTATATTAAACAATGAGTTTCGTAAGGTGTGTTTTTATCGCAATAGAAACCCCTTATGAAGCAAGTTGTTTATAGTATCTTACTTATTTTACGAGTTTAATGACTTATAATGAAAACATCGTTCATAATAATAATATTATTCTATTAATAAGTCATATTAAACATAGAGTCGATAGTCAATTTAGGGAAGTTAGTGCATGTATTGGGGTGGTTGACACCATTAGCATTTACATTCATATTTGACATTTTTAAATTAATGCTATGTTTGTTTCAAGTTTGATACTTTTAATGTTCTGTATTGTAATGAATTACCTACTTTGTGAAACCCAATTGAGTGTTATAATGATTTTATTATGAATGCAAAATAGAAAATTTTAATTTATGATATCATAAAAATATTGTGGGCATCATTTAAAGGAATCATTGCATACTTAATTGGCTGTACATATGTATATAGTGTGTATTAGTGCAGGTTAGCAGTTAGCTAATTGTTAATTGAATAAACATACATTTGTAACCTAACAAGACCTTGTTACCTCGACCTCGTACTTCTCATAAACCTTAAATTTCTGAACTTCTAGTAAAGTCTATTTTCTACAGAGCTTTGATTTCGGAAAGCCCTGCAATTGTCTTCCCTAAATATTTTCGTCGTATGCGAAATTAAAGGATTGTCTCCAACAAAATGTTGTGATCAGCTTAAATTCTTCTTTCTACAACTTGGGAAGGCTTCTAGCTTCTTCCACAAAGATCACAAAGATTTTCTTCCGTCTTTGATCGAAAATATTTGTTACGTGCACAAATTTCATTAGTTCAGTTTCAGTATTTCGCTGAACATGTTGCAAATTTGCACTCAAACTTTAGTCCCAGTAGTCAAATTTTCCTTCCTTAGTATTTCTGAACCGATCATATCACCGCGTTGAGCAGAGCCCTTGAACGTTCTGAATTCGTCCAATCACGAGAATGGGAAGTCAATCTTCGGTCCGGAGCAGTAAAAACTAAAAAATATCAGGTAGCCGAAGGGTAACGACGGTTACGATATCGGAAGAGTTTTGCTGAATGAAATTAGGTTTTGTGTATCGATTTATCGAAATATCGTCAAGATATTGTTTACCCTGAAGTGGGAAATTCTTCAGCAGACCCTCAAGTGTATTTTAATAAGTACAACTCCCGTTCGCGGAGGAGAAGATCCGTTATCGAGCCTTCAATACACCTCGTCGTAGCGAATTGAACACCTTGCCGTTATACCTCCCCAAAAAAGTATTAATAGAAGCAGATCCTATAGTCTAATTCGTCGGACAATTCTGGAACTCCATCTTTTCCAACAAACGAGCCAGACGAAACATAGAAATTCCCGCGATGACATCATCCGGACCGCCATGACACCTACAGCTAAGCATTTATTATTCTATATGTTTTAGACCTTTTCTTTTGTTTCGAATATTTCGTATTTTGCATTAGTAATTTCAATTAAATTATCACCATTAATGTTCATAAACTTGTAAAGTAATCATTGACTAAGTTGCCGTATTTTCTTATTAAATTCATAGGTATGCATCTATAGACTAGACTTGTATCGCATTTGCATAACTCACAGCACAACTTAATATCACGTATTTTGTATTTTATCTTGTGAAGGTCTACGATAAAACCTTTTATACTGACTTACCGTTACCGCATTGTTCGCATTATTTAGCTAATTTAATCTCAAATATTATGTAGTTTCTGAGTTTTGTTAACGAATTGCGTCTAAAGGCTAATTATACAAGTTCTTGAATAGCCGTGTGTAGTTTTTGAAGTAGAACTTTGTTGTTTTCGTGAAAAGTAAAATAATATAGAATCGACGCTTAAATACACGCTCCATACCAGATGATCTTGGTCACAGTATTTTCATTCAATAAAAGGTACCGAATATATTTAACCATGAGGATATATCTGGTAAGCTCATATTACCTTTGACCCAAACTTCATAGTTGGCGCCCAAATTATCTGTTCTCCTGACAAGACCTTCTGTATTATTGTTGTATTTCTGTATTGTAATTACATCTACAAAAGGAACCTACACGACCTCCCACTGAGCTGAGCACGGCATTGGCTAGCCTGTTGCGACAAGCGTAAGTATCGCGTATTGTTGTTCTTGTCGTGTTGTGCACCTTAGCTAATTGTACCCCCAGTTGTTGCGAGATAGTGGTAACGAAGTTTTGGGGTAACATGTTGTCGACTATTAGAGGTAATAAGAGATAAGTCCATCATGTCTACGTCCTCCGTATTGTATCAATAAGGTGGCTGATGTTCTGAGACAAACAGGAAAGTTTGTGGTTTTCAGCTGAAAACAAATAGCTGTTACCGTTATACCAATATCTCCAAATACATACTTCGTCAAGGTTATTTATTATCAACGTAGAAAACACAAACAAACAGCCCCCAACAACCCCAATAAACACTGTATATCTTCCACTGATAATAACAATTTAGTTATCTAAACAATTTCGGTTTATGTTTATGTTGTGTTTGTAATGAGTCCCAACAACAAGAAAATCTGAAGGCTTTATTACTGCCTAGTTTGAGTTTTACAAAGACTCCTTTGGAAATTGAGTGGTGCTCTCACACCTGAATAATGAATTTTATATGCTTAATGCCGATTTAGAAACACCCAAATAACTGAAATTGTGAAAATGGTTGCCTTCTCTATTCTTCTTCAAAATTACTACTGCTAGTTGTCCATCTTTTGTTCTACTGGTCAATGCTTAGTGTCATGGAAATGCCTGTAAGCAATGACGTTCGGTTTTATATTGGTCCGCCCTTCAATTTTCTTCAACTCCTGATGGAGCTACTTTCTTTGCGGGAGAAACGTTAACTTTGTTGGTATATACTTTTACTTCGTTACTTTTAATTGTCTCTACGTTATGATTCATTATTTCCATGTTATTTAATTTTCATTCTATCATAACATGATCCAATCCCGGAAACATCTATGTTGTTAATTTCTGTTAATGTAAAAGACACCTTCTTTTTGGTTAATTTTAATTGAACGTAAACAGTCAACTTCTCCGACTTTCTTACAAGATTTAAACAGTTTTATAAACCTGAACTTTTTGGTTTGGTGTTTTTTATCTCAATTTGATGATTTCTTAGTTAGCTATGTGTGTTGGCGCATATATTTCTGTTTAGATTTTATTTTGGAGTCGTGATACACGTATTTCGGGAATTATAACAGATTCACACACGAAAACGTTCAAGTATGAATACTTATTTCGGATTGTCCTAGACCTCGATGGAAGTCTATAGATAGAGCGCGTGTGATGCGTGTTTTGCCACCATTTAATTTTACTTACGGCTCAAAAAAGCCCAAATGCAAATTTAGGATTGCAAATTATTCCGCTTTATATCTTGATCTATGTAGTCACAAGACGCCCCTGAATTTATATATGTACTTCCTATGCGTACCCTAACGAAACAGCATTCGTGCTGAATATACATACATATGTAATAAGGTTCTATTACTGCGGTAGTCCATTAGATAAAATTCGTGAATTCTAGCTAATTTAACCAGGTATCTCATAACAATGCAAATATTGGCGCAGCACAGTCAGTAACGAACGGTCTAACCTGATCGGATAAACAACTCTAATCGAAATCTAATAGCCAAAAATGATGAAGATTTGCTGGATTGTATCGAACTAACTCTAAGATAAGCGGAACTATAAATGCAAGGAAATTACAGTTTCATTCGATTACATACATTTACCACTGAATTAACATATCGACCTTATACAGTGTGCGTCATAATCATTTTGTTTTAAAATGTATCATTGGTCATATTGAGCACTGAAATTTCGGGAGAATGCGAATAGAAACTTTGAAAGCGCTAACATTATAATAAACACAAACCTAAAGACTTTTTTGAAAATACAAAATCGAGCTCCTTCGATTAACCTACATTGCATTCGATTCTAAACGCAATTATAATTGAATGAGTTGTAAAGTTAACATTTATGAAGTTGTAAAATATATTATTATAGAACGCCAACATAAAAGCATGTTACCCCAATCCAAATATATCCTATAACCAACCATGAGGAATATAATGTAATTATTAAAAGCAGGTAACGATGAAATCTGCTTATTTTAATAATGTAACCTACTTTGAAATTCTCTTTAGCTTGCGACTTTCGTAATCATTAGGGAAATAAGCAAATTCTATTATTGTAGGAAATGTTACGCACCAAAACGAAGCAAAGATGCGGTTATATAGCACATAAAACGGTTGTGCAGTAACGTATTGTTTCAGAAATTTTACTAGAAATAAAAGTATACGCTTCTATTTTACATTTTTTTACCAGCAATAAATATATATTTAGTGTTCAATAAATTTAAAACACCCAACACTCACTATTTTGAGAGACATTTTCACTTAACTTTCTGTACTTGTCGAATAAACAACTCCATTAGTGAAGCAATAGACGTAATTCAAATAGCAATACAATAATAAACTGAAATCATTTTCAAAGCCAAAGCCAATTTTTATTGTTTCCTTCAGTTTCAAAATGGCTAGTAATTGGAAAAATTGCTTTACATTGAGAAACCTTTAAAGTTTCCTGTTTGGTAGATACTAAAAATATATAAATACCTAGTTCTATATATTTTTGGGGAAATCTAAACTATAAAGATATACTACGTACGTTTATATGTACAGACGTCATTGTTGAGGTAAACTTCCTATTACCATCCTATTGAATTTACATATCTGAATTTTGATACATGAACATAACACATACCGCCCAGACATTATAATTAACTGGTTTTGTTACGATTTTATAGAAGCAAGGTATGTTCTAACACAAATGCATCATATCGGTGAATTACTCTCGTTATATTCTAAAATATGAGCCTAGATTCCTAGAAGGTTGGTTCAATGTGTATTTGTATATAAGCAGTTATGAAAATACCACCCAGTTTAGTTAAAAACTTTGCTATTCGTATGATAACGTTAACCGATAGATTATCTTGAATTTAAACTATATAAAAATTTTAAAAATTTCCAACTTTTTATTATTACTCTTGCAGATACTAGCACTATGTACTAAAATTAATTTCAAATCAAACCTGTCAAAATATTTCATTCTATGAGAAAATCCATTAATTTTTTACGTGTAAAAATGGGTCACAATTCGATTGAAATTTTTATTGGCATGATGAACATAAACTTGCTAAGTGCAATACTAACGAGCTACAACCTTAGAACTTCTTTATTACGTCTTTTTATATGAGTTGTAAACAACTCTTAACCTTCCTATACTCACGTCAAAATGAAAGACGTATACTATACTATATAAATCGGTCTCACAGACCGTATGCGTGAGTATAGGAAGGTTAAGCGTACCACGTTCATACTAAACCTATTTCGTTATGATTTGTCTTCCTTTAGAATCAACATTTAGAAACGCAGCTGCATATATACGGGGGATATCTCGAATGTTCTAGGAATTTGGCTGTAGTTCTGCTGCGTAAATCTTCTAGGTTACGCTATTAATCAAAGACCAGTCTTGCCACGGTTACGCAGACATACCATGCACTATTATTTAGTATCCTTCAGCTACTTGACTGATACAGGCGTATTTCCGGTGATTCTGCAACTATTGAATGCGCGACCAAATCACAAAGAGGTATCTCCTTTTTTATTTAGAAAGGATGTGAAACCATGGGATACCGTTCAATGTCAGCAAGGTGTGCTTAGAGAAGGTGTAACATCTAAAAGTGCAGTCTATCGATGAGTCTGTAGTTTTAAAGCTGGCAGAAAATTACTAGAAGATAATTCACGCAGTGTACGGCCGACTACATATGTAAATGACAGTAACGATGTGGCTGCTTTGGAAAACCTATTGAATTTGTAAAATTAGCTTTAGTGTAATAATAGGTGAACTACAGACCTGTCGCTATTCTTTCTAATTTCGCTAAGTTGTTGGAACTAATTATGTATTCACATATTTTTCCTATAATGAATCATCATATTTCTCCTCATCAACATGGATTTATGGCGAAACGATCAACCGTGTCAAACTTGGCTTGTTTTAAACAATTTGTGGCAAGCTCACTTGATGCTGGTGGCCAGGAAGACACCATTTATACTGACTTTTCTAAAGCGTTCGATCGTATTGGTCATGCAACATTGCTTAGAAAACTGATGGCTTTTGGATTTAGTGAAGATTTGGTTCGTTTTTGTAAGTCATACTTAACGAGTAGACCACAGTATGTGTTCTACAATGGCTACTCATCGGGATCATTTCAAGCACTGTCAGGAGTACCTCAGGGCTCAAATTTGGGTCCTCTGCTGTTCAATATTTTTATTAGTGACATTACAACTGCAATTAACTCAAATGTGTTTGCCGATGATCTTAAAGTATTCCGAGAAATCTCATCAGTATCGGACTGTCTTAGCCTCCAGGCTGACTTGGATAATATTGCTGTGTGGTGTGAATCTAATAATCTACGCCTAAAAATATCTAAATGTAGGACAATATCATTTACACGCAGAATCGTTCCGGTTTCTTTCCCTTATTGTATTGGTAAGAGTCAGTTGGAGAGGTGTGCGTTAGTCAAGGACTTGGGTGTTTGGTTTGATCCTACACTTAATTTTAATCATCACATGGATGTAATTACTGTCTCGGCTAGAAAAATGTTGGGTTTCATTATTAGGAATTGCAGATGTCTTAATAATACTCACGCTTTACAAGCTTTGTACTTTACTCTGGTCAGATCTCGTCTAAAGTATGCGTCAGTAGTATGGTATCCTTTTTATTTAACACACAGACGAGATCTTGAATTAATTCAAAGAAGATTTTTAAAGTTTCTAAGTTTTAAAATTGATAATGTTTATCCAGTTAGAAATATATATCAGGCAATTTTGTTGAATCGCTTTGAGATACCGTCACTTCAGTTCCGAAGAATTACTTCTAGCGTTAAATATCTATATAATTTAATTCATGGTAACATTGACTGTCCTAATCTTTTGCAATTACTAAACTTTTATATACCACCATTTTTATCTCGTAATCCACCAACATTTTATTTACCACGATGTAGAACAAATATTGGATCTTGCACGCTTATATACTTGATGTGCTACAATTACAATATAATTTCGACTGTCTCTGACGTCAACCATGACTCATTGCGGGATATTGTCAGCTGTTGTGAGCGGCATTTCAATGCATTTGTATAGGTTCTTCTGGAAATGTTGTATTGTTGTAGAGTTATACTGGTTTGCTTATTGTATTTTCACTAATTGTCCTGTAATTGAATTGTAATTTGTTGGACAATAAAGATTATTATTATTATTAATAATAGGTACGTGACAGGTTCGTGAGATTTTACACGAACATTGGGGCGTGAAGCTCAATAGCTCCGACACATGCTGGAAATTACTTCCCAGATTAGACTCATATTAGATTCCATCTGTTCCCTAATTTGAAAGAATCACTTCGATTTCAGACCTTAAATGAGGTAACATTTCCTATAAATAGATGGATTTCAGAAATTCCCAAAAGGCTCTTTGCGGCCCGTAGCTTCACTTTGGAATAAGTGTGTTCAATTGAATGGAGATTATATTGAAAAATTACATTGTAATTTTGATCACAATTTACCGAATAAACAGATTATAGCCGAATTCCTAGAACTTTGTAAACGTCCCTCGTATTTTACGCACCTATGATTCCCCAGATATTCTAATCAGTTCTACAGAGAATTAATTAACATTTTTGGTGCGTTCGAACCTCCAAGTATCGAAATGTAGTTTCTAGATGCAGAAAATGTACATTATCCAGAGAGCTATTAAGAGTAAGTGATCCAAATAGATTTTCCTGAAAACAATCGAATTGAATATTTCTAAGCATATAACTAAAAACGTGGTATAAAGCCACATGGGCAAACCAAATAACATACAAAATGATTAAATTAGGAATGTTTGTGGGTTAGAACTAGAAATAGAAAAATTAGGCCTTACTCCTACCACATCGATATGTGGGAAAACTTTACATGCGCATATAGGTCACCATTCTGTAATTCTCAATGAGATGGTGAAGTGCTTTAACCATTGTTTCTCTCAACATTTCCATCTAATCTAATTTAAATAATAATTAGATGGAGAAGAGTTTTCTGTATCCACTAGCTAAATATACACATCTCTATTCTCATTGTATTGAACTTTTCTAAATATGATTGGAATTAAATGGGTAATTAACTAATTCAAACTAAGATTTTTTTCTTTTATAAACTTGGCTCATTAAAAGGCAAATAAAAGTTACTTCTTCACGGTAATAAATCTACGTCGTCTACTAAACTAGTCGTAATCCAAGACTGAAATTCGAAGAGAAATGAATTTACTCTGGTTTAATTAATTATATCCCGGAAAAATCCATAGCGAAAACCAAACATCGCTTTGGTATTGTAAAGCTCGAGCTTAATTAAATGCATAGTCTAAATATTCTACCTCTGAAGTCTTTGGAGAATAGTGGGCAGAAGGATTGTTACTTTAGAAAACATCGAATGAAGAGCAAAAGTAATAATAAACAAAAAGTATTGGATTAACAATTACCTTTCATAGCGCACTATTGCGTGTTTGTTCGGGGAATCTCTTTTAAATTTAGTAGACAGATGTAATGTTTAATAAAACAGTGAGAGAAACTGAGAGAAATAATGTTTTTTTAACAATTTTTAAATTATTACATAATCCTGTACAGACTCGAAAATCAGTGCTTGGTCGTCACCACATACTTCACTTTTCTTTACAGCTTCAATCGTTGTTACAATACTAACGATAACAAATTTAAGCTATTTATGAACACCAAAAATTTGTTTAAATTCTTCTCAGGCAAAACTATGTAAATTACTTCACAACTCAAAAATTATGTTCAATTGCATTTTAATGCTTTAATAAAATTAGGGAACAACTAATATATCTATACAACGTTGAAAAATATCTTATGAAGTGATGTCTTCTTAGTGCAGTATGTTTGGTCTTCTAATATGTTTTTCACGTCCATGGCAATCATAAAAACCAATTTTGGACTCAGAACTGCATTTTGATGTGTCACCCCAATGCATATCTGCAAAAGTTAGGCTATTGGGTATCTGCCTTCTATTCAAGTATGACACATTTCTGGATCGTCTTACTCGTAAATTGACTTTAATAACTTCTCTCGAACTGTTGGTGTACTTGTGGAGAGGCCAAGGTTCCTCTTTCCGGTGAATAGATCATATAAACGGGGTTCTCGATTTGTAGCTTTCCTTAAAATCTCTGTTTTTTTTGGTATATTTTCTTTGCTGAACCGCTAAGGGATTTTCTAGATAAATTTTGTATGTTCTTTTTGTTTACTTTTCATGCGCACAATGTTCCGCACTACTGTTATTACTTGTAATATAGTTAATGTTATTTCCTAATTTAAAACCAATTTTAGTAATATTTGAACTCTACAAGATCAAACAAATTTGAATAGAGAATAATATAGAGTGCGCCCCGGATCGACTTTAGTATGGGTGTTAGGGTGACCGCAAAAAACGATGTCGGAATTCTTTTCGTCTGGGCCCCACAAAACGATTCCCCTTTCGAGATATTGAGATAGCCGAAATTTGAGCTCGATTAAACGACGTTAACTCGTGCCGCTCGTCGCTCAAAGTTTGAAAAAATCCAAATTTTTGGCCAGAAAGTTGACATATGGAGCCATAACTCCAGAACGGTAAATAATAAAAACACGCTTAATATCTCAAAAGAAAGCTAATGTTGTTCTTCAAAATTTATGTTCTATACATAATTGTTGTTATTTTAAGTCAAACCGAGTTACAACAGCCTTTAGCTCCAAAACGTGACCTCGTACCACTAGGAGCATACTTCGTATATTTTGTTATTAAGTGATAAATTTTGCTCTTTTCGGTATACTTTTGAGTTTAAAGTAGAAATATAATAAAAACAAGTAATACTGACAAGTCTAATGACATTTTTATTTTAAAATATAAAAATTAGGTATGTAATACATACAAAACAGACACAGAAAAGATAGAGACGTAGTACCTACATGAGTTGATAAGTTTACATAGTTAACTAATCTATTCTAGAGCATTTGTTAAACTAGTTTTTGAAACGTCAGGATATAATGCTCGGCATTTGCTTACAACTTGCAGGACATATTGCTTTTGGTCTTCATCTTTTGTCAGAAGGTCGTTAAAGTCGGTTATTAATTTAACACCACGCTCAGCCATATAATTAACTACTTTTAATGTTTTGACAATTTTCAATCCTTCTTGGAAGTCATATTTTGAGGCCAGGTGCTTGGATGTTGTCTTAGGAAATCTGTTTTTATATTAAATCGGTCAAAGAATGTAACCCTTTCTTTGGTAAGTGAATTTACCAATCCTCCATCAACTACCTCTTTTAATTTTTCTTTCCTAACTTTTGGATTTACAACGCCGACATTGTCTAAAGAAGAAGAAACTTCTGTGCGTGCCATTTCTGTTTTCCTAGTTAAAATTTATTGTAAAGCTTGGTTCAATGCTCAAAAAACTCATTTTGCACCAAAGCAAGTTTTAGGTATTTTGCATAGTCTGTTAGACTATAAAGAATGTGACAACGACATTGCAGAAATAGCCCTGACCAAATTTTCGAACGATTTGTGGTATTTGAATGCAAACTTGAAAAATTTCATAAATATCGGATAACTTTGACTAAATCGTAACTACAGAAAAACAATTCAAATTGAGTAGTTGTAATCTATTTTCCTTTTTTGATAAAATATATTTTTTTCTAAATTCACATAATTTTTTTTTTTACAACGGATACAGAATACTTATTTTTCTTGTTTTTCAAACAAATACTGGTTTAGTCAAAGTAATATAGCAAATATATGCGAAATTTTGCATAGAGTCATAATATTATATTCTGAACAACTTTTCTCAATAATATCTTGCCGTATTGTTGATCTAAGTGGCACTTTACTTGGACAAAAATGTTTTCTTCTCAATTGTTATGACAATCAAAATGTGCTTCAAATTCTTTCCAGGCGAGTCAGGACAGCAGTCCAAAACATTGAAAAACATTCAAAGATTGTTTACCAATTGTACCTATAGTGGAGTCAATCAATAGTGATCCAATAATTCCACAATTACAATATTTATGCTGATTTATTCCTATGCGTTGTGTAGTAACACGTCAAATTTTTAGTAATACTAAAACACTGCTTCTTTCATGGACATGAATAGTGTTCAACGATTTTCGGCAATGATAGTATATCATATGTTTTTAAAGGTAGTATTCCAAATGATCAACATAAATAATATTAAATATTCGTATCGTTTAATGAAAGACTTCAGAAATCACGAAACTAAATACGAAGAAGGCATATTCGCCAGAATTAAAAAAAAAATCGCTTGATAGAAAAGTTTCAGACAACTAAAGAGGTGGTATCCGAGACAAAAGCAGATTTTGAAGAGTTTCCGAAAGATTACTTTTTGGGTGGAAGTGTGTAGAGCTAACAGGAAATTATGGTGAAAAGTAAAATACTTTTTACAGTAAAATAACTTTTTATTGAAAAGTAACTCTTTCATCAAACCGCTCTCGTATACTACTTATTGCTAGTAAAAGTAGAAGATCTTAGGCTTCATATTTGCATTCTTAGAAATCAAAAAATAATAATGCATGTAATCCCCATATCACACCCAAGAATTAATACCTTGCTTAAATCTAAGTATCGAACAAGTTTTAACTCTATATCTTATTGTTAGTTGTATAAACTTACAGTGCTTTGAGCAAGAGGAGTGCAAGCTTACGCTTAAATAAATATTAATCTAAATTTTGAATCTAAACTAAATAAATGCAGCTGAAGACATAGTCCGGGTGCCACTAACTACAAGTAATATTCAGTAATTTTGTTGTAATACCAATACAGCACAAAATGACTACTTGATTAGCATCATAACTTCTTTCTCGTTTGAATTTCGTAGTCCAATTCATAATTACAATTACCAATATCATATCCTCTTCTTATTGCTAGAGTATCGCGTAATATGCGCTTAAATAGTTATTACTAGCCTTCGTATCGATTTTTGAAACTTAAGGTAACTGAAGGTACTGCTTGCCTTCTTAAATAAGTCGAGAAAATGTAGTGAACACTGCTATGTAATCTGTCGGATAGGAAAGAATCGATGCTCAACAATGATATCCGTCGATCTTATTAGGTTGCGTTCTAGTAGCTGAGCTCATTATATTGTCTTTTATTCTCGCTTTGTAGTGCACACTTGCATAATGATTATGGAATCGTTAGCTCTATGCTTGATTTTGTCATGAGAATGGATTGGTCATCAGCGCAAGTATTTGGACAGGAAATACACATCACATGCAATAGAAACTATATATATTTTCTCTACTATCTGTACAAATGAAGCTATGTACTTATAAATATACCAAACATTTGTATTCACATAACGTATCTTATGATATAGTATTATACTATATCAATGTAAACGGGGTAGTAAGTAAAACGGTTGGAAAATAAACGACTACCAATGGCAATGGGCTTCTAGAAAAAACGGGTGGAATCCCAAAATTAGAAAGAGTGACTAATTAAAGAACACGAGAAACAAACGAAAGCAACTAGTTTGATACGGTCACATAGAAAATGAGCACGAAACAATACACAGGGGTGTTAAGATGGTATCCCTTGAAGAGTACAACCGGGAAAAACCAAAGGCAACATGGTGGCAATGTCAGAAATAAATGTTCCCCTAGGCGGCTGGAACAAGAACCGACTAGACTGGAAAGTGGGAACCGGAAAACGTACAACGCTACAACACCAGGATATGAAAAGAATCCTACGTTTTAATGAAATTATCTATACATCTCTGTTATGTATCATAATGTATTGTGACGAGTACTTCCGAAATTTTATTTTTACTAATTCTTAAAAAGCTAAAAATATTTCATAAATGTCCCTAAAATTTGGTCCAATTGTTTAAATCAAGCTATTTCAAACTTTTGTGTCTTCTAATTAATGTACCAACAACTAAAGTTTCAACATACACAATCGCAAGTTGAGGCACAGATACAGGAATACCGTTTGTAAGCAATTAAAGTCTGCCAGCAACAAACCCGCAGCTCTAATCTGCAGGCTGGAACCACAAACACATTGACGAACGACACAAATCGAACAAGATTGTATTGCTTCCAACAAGGTTTTAATGAAATCCAATTACCTTCCCCAAAATGGTGCAGCTACAACTTCAACACTTTACGCTAAATTTATTTTAAGTGACAAAATGTTGTGTCTTCATTACTAATAATTGTAAGTTTTCTTAATGTTTCTTAAGGAATGGTTACTATGTTTATGATAATAGTAGATACAATTAATTTGTAAAATAACTTTTCTAGATAAAATTAGATGTTGACGTCAAAATCGTTTCAGCAAAATTATTTACTTAATTCTAAATGAAATTAAAATCCAAAAGGAATATTTCCTTAATGAATTTATTCAGAGACGCAACAGGCTGCTCTGCGGGTACGTGGGACGTGATACCATGAATATTTAATGTTTCCTTGTACGTGTACATACACCAATATCAATTTTCAGCTATGTTGTATGGAAGTTGTATTATACAGGAAATATTTGAAGAGCATTTTAATTAGATATTTACTTTAACATAATAATGGTTATAATAACTAACCAAGTTGAGTTTATAATGAACACAGAAAGTTCTTATTTTCACCACACCAGTGTGGGCAACTTCATCGAAATGATCCATAATACATATTTGCATAACTCCGCTGAGGTTGTTGGTCACATAAATTTAGATATATTTAGTTATCGCCCAAGCAATACTGTATTTGTTTCCGATAAGCCAGTAGAAACTAGTTAAGATGTATTCTAGTTATGAGATCAGGCTTGAATACTTTGTTTCGTTTTTGTTCTTGTAAGATCAGTCTTTTTAATCTCTTGTAAATAAAAGATCCATCTGCAATGGTACTTGCAAATAAGCTTTTTCTTTTCCCTTGTCTGTTCTGTATTATGGAGCTGAAATGCTGATGATCAATTCTGTACAAAATCAAATACTTAATCTTCATCACTTCTGCGCTTTTTCCTTCAATCAATAGCACTGGTTACTGTACTCTTTTTAGATATTTTGTTCTCCGCTATAGGGAATAAGTTTTTGCTTCGGTAGAGCATAATTATTCTATATATTCATGAATTAACTGGCTTTCTATTATTTGTAGTAGTTCTAGTCAAGCTATATACTGTTATATACTTAGAACCAGACTAAAAGCTTATTAACTCATCTAAATGTTCCCGATATGTCAATTCGTCGTCGTTGGAGAGAATACAGCTTGCTTTCATTGTTTTATTATCTTCCAAAAAATTAGAAAAAAAGACGAATTATCATTAACCGAAAGAACAATAAAAAAATTGAGAAGGCCAATTAAATTTGGATCAAAAGTTTACATGAAATCAGCAAAAGTTATGTAAGAGCAAGAAACGGGAATTCAGAGAAATTTAAACAATGAATAAGTTTGCAAGCAAAGAGATATGCAAAATACTTACCAGCGCAGTCCTATGTTGAAACTATAAAGGGGTAACACGAATTGAAATTCTGTTAATATTGGGATACACACATGTAGTTCAAATATCTGAATTCTGTTATGTAGTTGGCATGTTGTTAAATGCAAAATAAAAAAAAAAGATATAATAAATAAAGATAATATAAACAAACTTAAAAAATATATAAACCGTATCCAAGATAAGAATGAACAGCATGAGGATTTAGGAAAGGATAAAAGTTACGAAATTGGTTAAATACAAATATGATGCAAACAAATTTCAAGTAACTGGCTCGGTTTGGGAGATATTAAGCAAAAGTTATATCTTGCCATTTTCAATTTTCTCCCTAGTGTGGTATGGAGAAAAATGTTATATCCTGCAATTATTGTAAACTCACAAATTAAGGAAATATATGTACATACGTGAAATAAGAGGACTAGTCTAAATTATGGGAATACAATAAGGTCTCATTAAATTATTAGCCTTTAATCAATATCGAGGTAACTTCAAACTAAATACCATTTACCAAATATAGGGGTGTGATTTAGATGTTAAAATTAATGCAAAAAGTTGAAGGAGATTATAACCCTACTTTAGCCTATTGATAGTATAAATAAGTAGTCTGGGCGCACATCGGTAACACACACAATTACGAAATAAGTTACGATAGCATCGCCGCCTCCCCGTCGCCTTATATAGCTGTAGGGGAGTAGTTCTCTCTACATGTAGGCTATCATAACTTATTTCGTAATTACCATTGTTTGCCCAGACTATAAATAAGGAATTCTAAGTGTATTAACAACATCGTTCAAATTTGATATTAAATATTTCTTCGAAGTTAATTTTATCCAAATTTGTTATTGCGATAAATTAATTTACAAAATCTTTACTTCTGGAGTAATAAAACATGCTGAACTTCGGAGTAATACATTTCCATATTCAAAAGTAGATTTTAAAGTTTGACCTGGAAAAATGAATCGAGAATGTTTGGATTCTCTTGTTATCTGCAGCTCAAAAGCCCAATTAAAATAGATATTTGGGACAGTTGACCACAGATCTTCACGATCTTTCGTATTTACTTATAAGCTCAATTAATATCTGTCCGTACGCTCATCTTTAATTTACTCGTACTAAATTCATTGAATGTTAATTTCATTGGATTTTTATGTCACAACACGAAATCCCTTGTCAAAATAGAATAGAATTATAAAATTACAAAAACCGTAAGAATACAGGGTTATGATAAATAAACATGTGGGGCAATATAGTAGTTTGAATAATAAATAAGAATGGCTTCTGTTACGTGGGCCAATTGAATGCTGTAGGCTATATAATATTGTGACTCGATTGTAGTTTAAATAAAAATTGGTAGTTCAACTGTGTTACAGTCAGTCTGTTTCTTTAAAATTACCCACACATTTTTCAAATTCTCATATCATTATCAGCAGGAAGTTCATGCTCGCAAAACTCTTCCACTCAACCATTGCGTAAGACCATTCAACATTTTCTAATTTTGTTGAATTACAAGAATAGCACTCGAGATAACTGTTTTAGGTTCAAGTTCAAAACGTTGTCCCTTGACAATGTTAAAAATCAAAACTAAATCGAAATGTCAGCCAATTTAATTGATGTACCATCGCCTACTCTAGTTACTTTTCTTTTCGATCTCAAGTCGTAATACTATATATATATATATATATATATATATATATATATATATATATATATATATGTCTACTGAAAAGAATTTTATGAAAAGTTTCTTGAAATCGTGTTACTTTTTAACCCCTAGAGCGCCAATGTCTCTGTGAGCGAAGGAGTAGAAATAACATTGAATATGCCACTGTCGCATCGTTGATAGTGCCTTCGATTGCCTAGAGCAGGTATGGGCAACCTCCGGCCCACGGGCCACATGCGGCCCTCAAGTAAGGTTTGTCCGGCCCGCTACTGAATTCTTTCGTTGCATATTAGCACGGCCCGTCTAAACTTAATTCATAATGAATCATAAGGATACTACAAAAATGTATATTTTTCAAGATTACTCACAGCATAAAACTTCTACAAAAAAGGATGCCCATGCCTGGCCTAGAGCTTAGGCATATAGAATTTGGGTGGCCCTACAATAGGGTCAGCAGATGATCTTGAACGTATAACATTCAATTGTATCCAATTCGCACAAGATGGAGAAGACTGGCAAATATTAGAAAAGTGTATGTTCCGGAATTAAAAACATAAATCTGATTGATGATGAGGATGATGTCTTATTATGAAATGTACAATTAGAAACAGTCAATAATCTGCAATATTATATATGAAACTGTTTATTATACAGCCTAATATAGATGACTCCCAAATAATATAAATATATGAATGCCAGTTTCAATACGAAACAATTTTCAGCGGTTAGGTTCCCTATGGCGCGATTGGAACAATTAACAATGCCTGTTACACAAAGCGTTATACAAAGTATGCTGCGCTCACAATGGAACCCGAGAAATTATAAAGTCGCAATTAACAAGCTGCAAGCAATTTTCCATTGAAATGTAACTTATAATTACATTCTTATCTTTCCGTTTTCTCTCTTTCAGGTATCACATACCTGGCATTTGTTCCTCTTATTTCTGTGGATATGCCATTGTCACTTTTAACTATAGGCGTAGCGGGACGTTCAATAGTCTACTCTTAATGCATACTGTAGTATAACAAATGTTACCAGAGTTAAATATTTTATAAAAGCATGATTTAATATATAAAAAGAATTTTGTTAACATTTTAACACACATTTCCTACAACAATTATGCATTAGAAGAATTCACATACATAAATTTACTGGAAATAACCAAGGATATATGGATTCATGGACAACGGGGAAATAAAACAATGTCGTCCTGCTTTCGAAAAGAAAATGAAGGTTTTTGTTTGGTGAACGACGATTGAGTTGAGAATTTAGAAAAGTCAATAAAGAAGTCTGAAATATATTTCCAAAAGAAAAAAGGGTTTTAAGAAGAAATATTAGTAAGAAGAAGAAGTATTAGTAAGAAAAGAACCTCACCATACAGATAAAGAGGAGATACAGGAAGGACCGTCAACGGAAAATACACTTATACTTTCACACACACTAAAATAGGTAAATTTGTTTGATTTTATGTTCAATATTTCGAAAAAGTTATAAATATAAATTGTTATAATTTATGCTTTTATATTTTATCTGCGAGCTAGACCGGTGCAATCAAGTTACTTTTTAAAAAAAGTTAACTAAATTCTCAGTACAATACACTTACATTTAACAAACTGCAAAGACAGTTTTGTAAAAACTGTTTTATATTGGTACAACTCAAAAATCATATTTTCTTTATGGACATTATTTATATAGTAATATAGTAACTAATTGTGCATTTGTTTCGTTGAATGAGTGAATCGCAATACCGACGTATTCATGCCAGCATATCAACCATGAACTAAAGAACGAAAAAATGAAGAATAACATACACTGAACATTGACACGGATCACAACAACTATGACTGTTACCTCTCGAAGACTCGGGAAGTTAGAAATAACACTTTTGTGTACAGAAACACTTAAGAATATAACTATTAAGAAAGTGAATTGAGCACTGAGCAAGCTAACATTTGGGAAGAACCCGACTATCATGACATAACAAATAAAATAAATTTAGAAACTAGATGAAGTAGATGAAACTATGGAAGAATTATGGACCCGAAGTGCACTCAGTGAATATGAGTAGGTGAGATTTATTTCCTACGGTAATAATAGGCGGTTGAATCATAATTGCTGGTCATACTACCTTCAATGCTCTGTATCCGTTGCGTTGGCTAAAATTCGGTGAGCCAAACCCAAAATGACCCCTGGAATGTAAGAATCGGTACCTATTATTTATATATACTCCATCGATATAGAAATTACTTCTCATAGAGTCATAAAAGAAATTGTACAGGAAGTTCTATGAAAAAGAAACACTAGAACAAGAATATCTACACAAATGTCAGAAACTTTATAAGAATGAGAAAGGAAGAGTCCAAACCTTTTAATATTGAACAAGGGCTGACATATGTATGTGAGATATATTTCTAATTTTATTTCTCTCTAATTTCAAACTAAATGATGTGGTCAGCAATATAAATAAAGCAGGAAAGGATATGAACATTAGTTCGTCTCTTACACGAAATTCGAATTGCTTGGAACGAATTACAGCAAGAAAGAACTGATCCATTGTTTTTACCGATGTCTATTTATTACTAACTTCCACCTGACAAAATCTGAAATCAATTCAAAGGAGTGTGTAGGTCTCGATGCTGTCTTTCATAACACTGCAGAACTTTGACGATGGTTATTGAAAGAGAAGTATGCAAAATAGTACCATATTAGTAGTGATTCCGCATGATGTATTGGACGTGTGAACCTTAGTTACTCGCTGGATATCACATTTTTTAATTGAAGAACAAAAAACAACTTGCATTAATTAATGTTGAAGAACTTTGAATGTGTTCAACAACGGAAGTTAAAAAACAACATCATAAGTACAGTTTGCTAAGAAGGTGGATCACGTGTTATCATTAAGTAGCATATAACAGACTGATGCTGTCACTCCTCCGAATTTTATTGTTAAATGTTAAGTTGTCATTGATAACTTATCATTGAATATTAAAATTCACGTCATCCACCGTTTCAACAAACTATAATCATAAGTCCGATATTCGCATGACTCAAGGTGAGGAACTGACAATAATTCAGTAAAGCTATCTGTTCCTGCAGTATATCGAAAAAGATGCTGCAAAATTTGTCTCAAAAACAGTTCACGGAGCTACAATTTCTTTACGACATCGAGGATGGTTAGGGCTGACTGGTCCGTACATACATCACCGTTTGTTTGCAGGAAGTAAGCCCCATGCTACAGAAAACTAACCCAGAATAGTGAATCATCCTCCAGCAAAACAATGCGGATTCACTTACAACTCCAAATACAACTTCATTGAGTGTTTCAAGCAACAAAGCAATTGTTCTATCATGCCTCGTATAATCTGGACCTGGGTTCCAACAACTTTTTATGTTCGCAAGGATCAAGCAGTTCTAGTCGCCCGAAGAATCAGTGAACGTCAGAATTGACTATTCCAACTGAAAACTGGAATAAATACAAAAGAGTATCAATCTTTAATAAGAATCCTTTCCAAAACAACAAAGCACTTCTTAATCGACCTCTAGTTTGTTCTTATAGCTACATGAATATACAACTTTTCAAAAACAACGCTGGTATCTATAGTTCTTAATTCAATACGTGCAGCATGATCATATACATATGTACAGTAAAACTTCCTAATCAAATTTTTATCCTGAGTCTCTAATGCACTTCAATAAGGTGCATATTTGCAATTTAGTATAAACCTCCAATTTTAAGGATAAACATATTTGATACTAAAGCAACTCCCATACGTATGTTTATCGGGCTTATTAATAGCGCCTTTGATTAATGTAAACATGTTGAAACGTAGGCCGTTAGTTATTTCCAGATGGTATTTATTTGTGTATACGGTACGTCTACGTTGTACATCCAAGTAGCGCCAAGGAAGTTCCAAGTTTATTTTTGTCATTGTCTGGAAGGTGTCGCGAAAAATAAAACACTAACGCAATCGAGAAACTAGTCGCTGCCACACCGCCTTCTGCCAAAATTGAATCTAATTCGTTAACACTAGAGCATGCAAACAGACGAATACTTCGCGTTCGTGTAACTATTTTTAATTAAATCATACGGCCTTCTTAATAGAATTGTTGGATAAAACTAACACGGCAATTTAAAAGTTACGTAAAATGTTTACAAGCATTCGCGAAGCATGAAGCAATACATATATACATACACTTGACATAATCAAAATTCTTTGATCTTGAGTTTGAACTCAAAGAGGATATTTTTAAATTGAGAGTAAATAAAATGAAAATTATCATATTTCGGTGGTAGAATAGCATAGAAGCAATTTATTCTTAATCAGAAAGCAAAAATAGGTATTGAAAATTATACTCGAGTAAACTTCTAAATTTAACCTAATATCTCTTGTGTTCTGTTATTTACTTTATAAATTTGCAAATTTTATACTTTACAAAATATTTTCTAGTTGTACTTTATCCACAAACACGTTTAAAACTGTTGTCATTAATAGTTTCATCGATAAAATTTTGTTTCATTTTTTCACATAATGGTGTACTTCTAGCCCACCAATGCTCAATTATTGTGACCTATCAGGCAATTTACTCTATTAGGTTGATGTTCTTGATAAAAGTTACCACCTTGCTAGTGGGAAGACCCTTTGTCGCTTCAGATTGCAGGAACCAATCCACCCAAACTACTTAATTCTCTCTGACACTAACAAATGACATGTTTTCTTTTCCTCGCAACAGGCGCTACAAATGGGATCATTCACTGTTTATGAGGTATGGGAATTAAGTGACAAACTGTCCTATCAGAAGACCCACCGCCTTTCTTATTTAATTCTTGCTCATTTACAGCAACTGCTTTGTTCTGGCACCTGAAGCATCTACAAATAAGCCCAACCCCAGGAAGGGGGTAAGGAAATTCGCATTTCAGTTTTCTTGTATACCCCGATGTCCCGGCAGACAAGGATGTATTCTATTGTGTTCTCCCAGAATGCATCACTACATTCATACATGCATTTCATAAATCCGCGTTACATTCATACACTCATATATAATTTCTGTCATACTCTATGGTTTCGTCTATCAATAATTCGTAACTGCATTGCCCAATTCTCTTTGCACAAACATTACAGTTAATTGTAAAAACTACAGATATTGGAGTAGAATGAATTTACTTTAGATGGTGGAGATGTACTACATTAAAAATAGATGAAAAGAATGACAATAACTTTCGATTTTAAATTCAAATTTATTTTATAGGAAATAATGGATTTGACTATTGAAACTGCGGTATAGTGGTTATGGAGCGGGTTTGAGCCAAGTCACATAGTCTTATTATTATTATTATTATTATTAGAGCGAAGCTCTTTTAGGGAGGCTCTGCGGCGAGAGAACTGGGAAAAAGTGAGACGCTTGAAATCGTCAGATAGAGGCTTTCCTATCTTCTTTCATTAGTTCTTTCTCTCACACACATACACACACACTCATCGCAGGAACAACAATGCGCCGTACTTGCGTCTACCTGGTCAGATGGCGCTCTTATTATTCGGACTCGAATTTATTTCAAATTCAACTTCAACTTATTTACCATTGGTTTCGAAATGAAATAGTTTTTCTTTACACATTGTTTATTCAATTAAAGAATTTTACCTTTTGTTCAAATAAGGATCAAATGCATAAAGAGCTTCGCTGTTGTCGGGTGTCCTACGACACCTCTCCTTTTTGTGTTCTTTTACTTGTTACGGCATTGTGGATTCCGGGCGGGTCTAAGTCAAATCACATAGTCATTCATTCCTGTCTTAAAAAATTTCTTACTATCATTAATGTTTTCAGAGTCACTGCATTTTGTATGTTTCTATGAATGTGTGAGTCAATATCCAATGCTCTACGATAGCTTAAGACATTTTTAGTAGTAATGCCTGTTTCAGAGAGCACAATTGCTATTATTTTCACGGTTTCTTGATTTCAGAGCTCTTTTACTTTAATAGCCAACTGTGCGTATTGTGTATATATTTCTTGTTTCTTTAGCACAACATTTGCATCATTCGGTATAGAAATGTCTATTAAATAGGTCTTCTTTTCGGTTTTGCTAATGAGTGTAATATCTGGTCTAGTACTTATGACTAGAGTTGCCTAAAGTAGCCTGAGACCCATTTAGATCTGGTTTCGAGAAGGAGAAGGGTCAACAAGTCCTTAATCCCACTAGCGACAGCCTTTTCCCTTTTATTATTACAAAAAAATCCTAGGTCCTAACAACTCTTCATGAATGGGTAAGAAGAAAACGATTGGAATTGTGGAAAAACAAGTCTTGGATTTTGTATCAAGACAACGCCCCGTTCACTATCTGCCAAAAGGTTTTTGGGCAAGCATGAACTGGCCAGAACTGGTCCCGTGCGACTGTTATTTATTTCCTAAGGTGCAGTCAACATCAAAAGGGACGAGATTTGAGACGTTCAACCTGTAAAAGACAAAGCGACGGAGGCCATGGACATATTATCTAAAAGCGAGTTCAAGTATTGCTTTGACCAATGGAAAATTCGCATAGAGCAGTGCAGGGATCGGGAAGGATAGTACATTAAATGAGATAATGATGAAACTGTAAGACATACTCAATAAAAGATTTTAATGCATTAATCCGGTTACTTTTTAGCCACACTTTATATACACTTCATCGATTTAGAAATGGCTTCTGACAAAGTCATTAAAGAAAATGTACAGGACGTGTAAAAGGAAACATAAACTAGAATGTCTACACAAATGTCAGAAACTATATTAGAACGAGAAAGGAACAGCCAAACCCTTTCATTACTCTTATTATGAGTTTTCCTTTCCTAAAACGGAGATTTGGGCACCAACCTGGCGATTTCTATTTCAATTACAAAGTAAGTTCGCAAATTTTGTGACTAAATTGCATTTATTAAGGGGTAACACCACTTTTTTCCTTGTAATTTCGACCTCTTACCCAAGCGCGTCGGACATCTTCGAAACGACTACCTTCGTCAAATAAATACCCGTTGGGAAGGTACAGCCTAATATCTTACCTTTAACTCGTCTACACTAACAGAAGTTGTTAGAAAATAATTATGTTCAGTTGGAACCATTTCCGTGTTTAGTTCAAAACTAAAAACTACTTACATTAGTGTAGCATCGGTAGGTACATATACAAAACGGACATAATTTTCTCGCGTGAAATCACAGCCTTTGTGTTTAGTGCCTACTTTTAACAGTTTATTTGTAATCTCAGAGCACTTATAAGTTACAATGAGTGACGCAAAAGGGTACCCGCATCGGAAACGTACGGTTTCCGTGGACACCTTCCATCATAAGCCGCCGCTTTCTGAAGAAGTTTTTAAAGCCATCCAACCGATTTATGAGAAACTCAACCGAGACGAAATGCTAAATCGTTGTTTGGTAGGCTACACGCAAAATACCAACGGATATTTCAATACTACTATTTGGAATTAGGCTCCAACATCTTAGTCAATGATTAAAAGCTCTTAAATATAGTGACTGATATTGTTGTGTGCAATTTTAATGATGGTCTGACAAACAATCTACAAATCTTGTCAGTTTTGCCCAATCGTATAGTTTTTGTCTTGAAACGGTTGCCAAGCGGCCAAGCGGATTGAGCACGCCGAGCTGTCTTTGACAGATGCGGCAAAAGAACCACGCTTTAACATACAATCTTCGAGGAAAGAGAATGACGAAGAATATTTGAACGTAGAAAGTTTATAGTCTTAGGATAGCAGATTAATGATAAAAAAATTTAAACAGTCGAATTTTTCATTTTTTTTATGTCTATAACACATTTCAGAATTTTAACCGCGTTTTTCTCGAAACACGATTTTTCAAAACGGCACACAGCGTAACTTTTATTCTATTCAATTGAATTTTTGCCAATATCTCTTTAAAATAACATTTTGAAATGAAATACCCATGAGATTTTCGATAACTGAATTTAATCATTAGTTATTAACAAATGATTGCCCTTTTTCGTCGAAAATTAAATGTTTTACTTCAAATACTCGCCAAGCACACAAAAATGTGTATTTCTCTAGCTATAGCCATGTAGTATAAGTGATCTTTTTATTATTCCGTATTCGAATTTGCAATAGCTACACTACGTGCCGCAAAACGCCTCAAATCCAATATGCTTCGCGAAAATGGCTCAGACGTCACCAGTTTTTAATATTTATCAATGATAATTTTTTGTTTAATACTAATATTAATATATGCTTAATAACTTCCTCGAATATTATTGTTCTACCATCTTTTCTTCCATCCAAAAGAAATTGTCAAAGAACTCTTTTTTTTAGGCTGTTACAGTGGTGAACAGAGTTTTGAATTTGGATGACAGTATGATGGTAAATAGTTAGCTGTTGGAGGGTTCTGGAAAGGATTTAAGGGCTATATCGGCTGTATATATTGCTGTAAGAAAGACAGTGACTTGATTTTGTTGCCACACATGTTTTTATTTGTTCGACACTTCAGTATACTTATTTAATGTCTCCCGGCAAGATTGGTGGAAGTATTTGATTGTTACTGTACATTATTATCTTTTATTAATATTAGGGTCACTTTTCTATAAGAATGTCGTACAGGTTAAAACAATTTGTAACCCGCCCAATATGAACCTACTCTGCATTTACAGAGCTTTAGGAACTTCTCTTCAACGACAATGAGTCCAATTTTTAAATCACTAACTTATGATATCAGCACGACGAGGCAAGGCAGAAATTACTCGTCCAGTTTGCGACTACTAGAATATTTTCTATGGATCGATCGAAGAAGGTTCGCACCATCTACGAAATTCCCAAATTTTACATGTCTCGATTACCATATATGAGAATCCGATGCGAAGTCAATGGTCTCTATCAATTACAATATTTGGGATAATTAAAAAATATAATTATCAAATAAATTTCCATAAAAATCCTGTTTGTTGTTTAAAGTTTGTTTAAAAGTTCAACATAAGATAATTGATATCCCACTTGGGCTTTTCTGAAGTGCTAAGAAGAGGCATGCAAATAAACCTTGGAAACTTTACATAAGCAGCGGACTCAAGATCGTATGTCCCCATTTACAATTTCAAACTTTTCGTATGCAACAGAAGAAAAATTGGTACTAGATGTAGATATGAAAAGCTGGTTGTTGCTGAATATGATGATATTCTTTTCAAACAGATGCCTTTCGGAAATTAATTTCGAAGTTGTCTTCTTCTTCTCGTTTCCTTTAAATATAAAACTAGAAGTACCGAAAGTGGTGGTTTCTAGTTTTATTTTTATTAATAGGGCCGATGCTTTACTATAAAAACGAATATTACTTGAGTTATCCTCTTAGCAACACCATCAAAGCTGAATGTTACACGTTATACACATATATTAAATGAACCTTGTATTTTTTTATATGAACCTACTACGGTTACTTTATATCCCATCCAGCTTCCAGTTCCATAAGCAATCGATTTGTTATATATTGCAGGACAACAAAGAAATGCCCTCCGCTTAAGAGTTCTTTGAACAAAAGCACGTATGTACATACATATGTATATATATATATATATAGGTATTACTATAAGAGCGCAAGATTTTAATTGAGCGCCATTTTGGTTGACGTTATTTAACAGGTCGATAGGAGACATATCAGAGTTAGTAAACAGGGATCGCTATACGATACAACAACGGGTTCTAATTGTCAAACATTACTATCAAATGATGAAAGTTTGGTTGCTACGATTTGTAAAGTGCGTCCAATTCTATCATCTGTGAAGAGATTAATGGCAATGTTCAAAGTACTGAGTCAGTTAGTGATGTGAAACATACGACACGAGCTCGTGTGTGATCGTTCTGAAACAAAACATCACGGCAGTTCGCAAGAGTGTGATCGAGAGTCCAGGGACTACCGTTCGTCATCGTGCACAAGAATTGGTAATTCCAACAGCCACTCTTCACCGTATTCTCACTAAAGATTTGCATCTCTATGCTTACTACGTCCAAATCACTCAACAACTTCTGCCAACAGACTATGCATGGCGAAGGGAGTTCGCCAATTGGATGATTGAACAACAAGACTAATGCCAATTTTATGGACATCATCTTCAGCCATAAAGGCCGTTTTCACATCGATGGCTTCGTTAATACACAAAATTTCCGCATTTGCTGCTCAGAAAATCCGCGAGTGTTTCATGAGAAATAAATGCGTCCACAGCATATGTTTGGTGTGCATCGTCGTCTAGAGGAATCATCGGTCCATTCTTCTTTGAACACGGGACAGGTAATGCATTAATCGTGAATGGTGAACATTATCGTGACAAATAACCCAGTTCCTTGCGCATGAATAAAAAGATAATGTTCTTGAAAACATTTGCTTTCAGCAGGACGACTGCGCTATCCATACTGCCTATGAAAGATCGGCCAAGACCTAAAAGACAATCGAAAACACGATGGATAATAAATGTAAAATGATCTATGAAAAATAGGAATAAAATATTGTAGAAAATTAATAACTAACAGAAAAGAATGGAGAAATATTATGGACAAGCCAAAAATACACCAAGATATACAAACATAAAGGAAATTAATTCATAGTGTTGACAAGAGATTTACAATGTCGAATGAAATGTATTGATTGCAGTTAGACGTTTGACGTTGAAATACGAATTTGGTCCCACTACTCTAAGTAAATCTAGCTCCGGAGATGCACGGTCGATTCGGATGGAGGTGGAGGTTGCTTTTAGTGTTGCAGAAAATGGCGGCCGCCTGGCTACTGAAGATAATGTTTATACATATGTATTATGATACCTTTTCATGTGTTTTAAATGAATAATAATATATGTTATAGTTAATTTTCTTTTTGTATAAAAGTTTGTGAGCTTCATTTTACAACTAAGCATTTATTTGCGATAATATCATTGAACATAAACTTTTAAACGATTCTTTCCTCAAATCTGCATGTGCCCTTGTGTTACTTATAACTCTACGATATTCTTCTGGATACTAACAACGTAATTAAATATAGTATGGGATACAAGTATGAAATATTAAAGACAAAAGCGATCTCAATTGGATTTTTAAAAACGCTGAAACACATCGGTTTTAGTTTTTAAAAATTACATTAATATGTGCGATTTACATTCCGACTTTCATTTGTTTTCTAGTTATGACGTCATTACAAAAAGATAAAATGATAGTATACATTTTTAGTGCACATAGATCCTAAGATTGCATAACAGAAATTCTGAGGAAAATCGAGCTGCATATTTAAAACATAAAGATAAATGAAAAATTCTAAACTAAAGAATGGAAATAAAGCAAATACAATTAACACCATTAAATTAAATATTCAAAATGGCACCCATTGACTTCTTGGCAGTAAGCTAATCTATTTACAAATTCACCTAAAACGTTATTGATAACAGTTCTTTCTATTTTGCGAATTTATTCTTGAATAAGCTGCTTCAATACCTCTAAATTTTCTGCTATTGTTTCGTAAACTTTTAATTTTAAGTCTCCGCATAGAATAGTTCTAGAGGTGTTAGCTCTGGATATTGCTGGCCATTCTATCGGTCCTTGTCAGTCGATGCACTTTCCAGAAAATTACGAACAGGAAGCGTATTATGTGACGGTGCGCCATCGTGTTGATACCAAAGAGTATCATTTGGGAAATAAGGATCGTCTTCGTTTGGATAAAGTACAGCTAGTATTGAAATTAGATCATTTTGGAGAAAGTCCAAATATCTTTCTCCGTTTCCTTCAGAGAAAAAGAACCTAGAACTTTTCTGCCGATGAACTATCCTATTGATGCAGAAAGTTGTTTCATAGGAAAAAACAATTTGGTGATAAAAACGTTCGTTAGCATGGTGCAAATTCATCACTGTCTTGCAAAATTGTAAACGTCGGTCAGGATCCTCATCCTTAAGCTCTTGTATAAGTTGGTTTTTAAATGGATCATACTTTTCTTTTTCAAGAACTGCAAACTTTCTGGCGCCATTATCTGCCATTATCTGCTCCCAACCTAAAAGGCGGTGTCTTTTTCTCATTAAGTGCTTTAAACTTAACCAACTCATAGTGAGGATTTTCTTCCAATTGTTGAAGAATGTACAATTTATTGTGTGCACTTATTTTTGTACGACCGCCTTTCTGAAATATTCTTAAGGTTTCCCGTCCCCCAAAATTTATTTTTGATTACGCTTACTATCGTTGCGTACTAGAACGGTTTGGATATGCAGCATTCAACACATCACACACTTCTTGCTGGGATCTTGTGAGGTTCTCAAAACCAAGACAAATTAAAACTTCCAATTGTTGAGTTATTGTTAAATTAGCCATGATAATTTAGTTATTATTATAACTCTACAATAAACTACAATAATGATGTCTAAAGTGTCGAAGATCGATAAAATGCTTGTATGAAACAGTTCGCTGAATTTAAAATTTTTATCAAGGAATCTTGATTATTCAGTACACTACAAAGATTGTAAGATAAACACGAAAGGTATTTCAACAAGCAATTTACGGTCCGTTCATGGTCCGAATTATTTCTTATCTTGGATAATACTAGCATTTAATCTCATTTGTGTGTCATGTTGTAGTATTTTAATATAATAATTTAGAATCCTTTCTTATTAAATACGATATCAATGTTGAATGTTCATCTCGATTTTTCTCAGAATTTTTGTTATACAGCCTTATCTTTTAAATATCCTCTGTATCTAAATCGGGAGATAATAGCTAAATTTTCAGAACGTTAAAATAACGTTCTCGGATAACCTTCGTCATCGAAAATATAACTACATATGTATGTGTATAGTTAGGGCAACAGCGGTAATTCCGAAATAAGTTACGACATAATACATATACACAGAACTACGCGCATACAGGGTATTGACTAGAGCGGACAGTCGGCGATGCTGTCGTAACTTATTTCGTAATTGTACGCTGTTACCGCTCTTTGCCCAAACTACATATGTGTAAACAAACATTTGTTGTTATTTGTGCATTATCAACAAAATGGCTAGCGACTAGGATTTCTTGATATATAAAATTACAACAAATATCTGTAGTTATATTATATTTTCACTGACGAACGTTATCCGAAAATACTATTTTAACCTTTTTAAAATATTGTTTGATTCACCCAAGCAATATTTAAAAAGATAAATACATATGTATACAGGGCTTTTATTTGAAAACTTCCAACCTTGAATAACTCTTTAATTAGTAAAATTATCACAAATAACTATCGATTTTGTTCTGGAGGGGGACATTTAACAGTAGTATCGATATTGATAGAAATCACCATTTTATGAACGCAATAGTTGCAAATAATTAACTACAACAATATCAAATATCAATGAATTTTTACTATGTATAAATCAGCAACAGAGTTTACAAAATAAGACTAAAACTAAGACTCAAAAACGTTGTACAACAATAATTTAATTTTCTATTACCTACTCAGCAAAATGCGCGTCCGGATTAACCTGTCTAGATTAAAGAGGATGTACTGAAGTAGGTAATTCAGTTCACCAAATATTCAAATTGTGTGCAATTATTATTTAAGCAATAATACAATCTATTTTCGAATTATTCTCACACACGTAGAAATGTTTCACAGGCAATCCGTCTGCATTCTTCGTTAGTTGTAATTCTGAGCTTATAAATACTTTCGGGCGGAGTTTTGTCTACTTGTGTTTTTAAATGACCCCATAGAAAGAAAAAAAGCAAGTGGTGAGAGATCCGGAAATCCTGCCGGCCACCTACAATCTATTTTCCCGGAAATCGGAGATTTCCTCGCCGGTAAAGCGTCATGAGATGGTGCTCCATCATGCTGAAAATACAGATTCTGCTCGTCAAGAATCATGTTCTCTTCTGCGTCAACTTGATCTTCCAATAATTGTGTAATAAGCGGATCAATGATATTTTCTAAAGGATGAAGGTATATTGGTCCAGTTAAGTTAGTTTCAATAAAAATCGGTTCAACGATGTTATTTTCTGGAATACCAGCGCAGACATTAACTTTTGAGGAAAATGCGTATGGCTCTCATGAAACATTTTAATTGTCCCAGTATCTGCAGTTACGTTGATGGACTGATCCGTACCAAAAACTGCTGATTCATCGATGAAGCAGATATTTCTTAACAGAGATAGTCATTTTGATAGTTTTGGGTTATTTTCTCACAAAAATCGTCTCCTCCCGGATGATAATAATTTTAATTTTGTAATGGAAATATTAGTTGCGTGGAAACTATAGGAGTAAAGCATCTCAGATTTATCGCAAAATAACCCAGAAAGTCAATATGTTCGGCTTCATTTCAACCCTTGGTTGATTTCTTATGTTATTATTTAACGATCCAGTTTGTACAAGTTTCTGCACCAAGTTGATAACGTATCGATGAGAAATATTTTTGTCTTCATATATCATCTCTCATATATATGAGATCTCTCATTAAAAACAAGTTTTACGAGCGCAACGATGTTTTTGGCTACAAATAAAAATAATTTCTGTTCTTTCACCTAAAATGTAAACCATTTTTTATCCTGCGTGTCTACACTGAGCCTTTGAAGGAACAGTCGAAATTTGAAACTCAAACTTTTTCTGCGTTTTCGACTATTCTTCGATTTTTATTAACAAGGGTTTTAAATTATGGACTTTGGCAACTTCTGGGCCATGTAATAGATACTTCAAAAAATAACGCAGAATGTTTTCAGATTTTTGAAAGCCTAGAAAATTTTGAAAGCCCGACTGTTTTCTAAAAGACCCAGTGTACACACCATGCCTCGAAAACTATAGTATACTGTAGTATATTAATATGCCCATGGTTAATTGCCATTAAATAATATATCACTAATTACAATTCAATATATTTAAATTCACAGTAAATGTTTGGGTTTTGGATGTTCATGTTCAAATGAAAATGGTTTAGTTTAGTTTTCGGTTCTATTTATACTTTCTCGATACCAACGCACGTCACCTTTTAAGCATTTAATTACGCTGCGGGTTTTAGCTTCTTTTCTTAACTCCAGCCAGAGACATTTAATGGGAGAAAAAAATGTAACTAGAAATAAAATTATCAATTATCAACACTTTCACATCACAAGAATTCCAAATAACCACTGGATATAGAAAGCCAAGGATAGGGTGAACTGCCCAATAAAAGAACAGTTAAGGAAATGCCTATATATTATAGTCGCTTATTTTAAGCCTAATTATCATTTGATCTTGAAATTTTTTTTTGTTTTATTCGCAAACAACTGAGGAATCAAGTGAAAGAAGAATTATGGTTTAAAAATCAGTTGAAAATTAGTAATTTAGTAAAGTGTGAAGAAAGCGAAAAAATACTATTAAAAGAACACCTTGTCTAGTAGAAGGACATCAGATGCCCAGTAAAAGAACAGGGCTATAAAATATTATTATGGCCACTGAATAAAGGGTTAAATAACGAGGAAACATTGTTTTAATAAAGAAGTAATAAGCATTTCAAATAAAATTCATTTATTTATATTTTAAAACTCAAATCCATGGGGTGATAAATTAATGGAGTAAGAGGAGTTCTGTTTCTAATTAAATTCAATTTTTTTGACTATTTTTCTGTTTAGCCTTGATTTCTTCTTCTTTAATCTTCTTTAATTAAAGAGATTCAATTCTCATTTGAATCACAGTACTTTAGAAAACAATTAATAGTCAATTTCAAAATCAATTTGATTCACATGGATAAATGCCTGTTTTTCTACTGGGTTAGGTTAGAAAACCATAACAATAAACGAACATCATGATTATGTGAATTGTACATGTTTTCACATCATGATTCTTATACTAAAATAATCATACTTTTATGTAGAATCTAAATATATATTACTTACCAACTCGATTTTTCGTTAAATTGCTGCTTTTGTGTAAAACTCACTGTCTCTGTTACACGTGTCTCTTATTAGCGGCCACGAAATGAGCGAGTCGCTCCAAAACGTTGATCTTCAATATTTTTTTACCGCAAAAATTTAAACTTTTATAAACAAAAGTTATGTGAAAAATAAAGCTGAAATATTATTGCTTCTTCTCAAACAAAAAAAAAAGAATATTTCGCAGCGTTTGTAAATTGTTATAATAATTTTATTAGTAAACTGTTCTTTTATTGGGCAGTTCACCCTACCTGGGCATCAACAATATAGATTTCTATCGCAACGTCACACCATTATAAAGTGCTTTCCATGGTAAATTAAAGCAGCTAGTTATCTGGACGACGGAGAAATGTAGTGTAGTCCTGGTTTCCGAAAAAAGGAGGGTATGTTGACGACCGGGAATGACAAGACAAAGAAGTCATCGAAGTACGTTTTTACTGCGTTGAAGAAGAATTGAAATAAAAGTTTCAACTATATTTGGACCAAGAGGGTTTTAAAGGAAGCAACATTAAATAAAAGAACTTCACCACACTGAAGAAGAAAGAATTTAAGAGGGGATCCAATTATATACTGACACACGCACAATATAATAGGTAATTATTTTCAATTTATATCAAGTATTTCTAAAATCTTGTAAATATAATTTGTTATAATTCATGTTTTTTATATCGTTAATTAAGAGCTAAGCCGGCGCAATCTTCTTAATATAATTATCTAAGTTCTCAGTACAATACACACGCAGTGTGAAAAATATACTTTCTCAAGTTTAAGTCGGAAACAGTTAGTGTCAGGCTAATTAATAAGGTGAATTGCTTAATGAAGCAATTAAATGGTTAAATTAAATACATTCTCGTCTCTAATTCACGAACGGCTCAGGCAATTTTAATTTTCTTTGATGTAGATCGTTAAGAATTTTATACCCTTTCAAATGATGTATCACATATGGAGTTGTACCATTTATAACTTTGGTATGGGGGTGGCTGTGGACGAAGCAGAAAGTTTTCCAACTGATTAGAATAGGTTATCAAATGTCAGGGATTTGTGATAGTTTGACTAATTAAAGAACTATTCAAGATGGGAAGTTTTCAAATGACAGCCGTGTATAGGTCACGAAACATTATACGTTATGCATCCATCGGTTTCCACTACTAACAATCTATATTGTCATTTAAATTTTTTGTGTATCACGTCGTAGCTAAAATACAAATGAAAGTGGGAGGGTGAATCCCATATATTGTATATTTATACCGACGTGTTTCAGCCTTTTTAAGAAAGTTCGCCTTTCCTTTTGATACTCCATACTTCAACCCCACACTGTATATTACAATTTTGAGACTCTAACTATTTTATATATTTTATATTCTATTTATATTTCTATTTTATTAGAACCTGAACTAAGGGTCAGATGGAGTCTAGGGTATTGGTATTCAGTTTGATACAATATACAGTAGCAATAAACTTAATCAATTGAAGATAAATAGCGCTGTACATCCATAGTAACCCATTCTCGTTATTCTACATTCCATTATTAAAACCGTACAGCAACTAATTTTACAAATATCGACTGATATAATCTTTAATAAATCTTATCTTTAAATAAACTGCAAGCTTCCCCTTTTATGGGATCCGGCTAATACCTGTTTTCTTGATTAAACTGAAAAATTCCAAATTTAGTTTTCGCGCTACGGTAAATTCATGCACTGAAATAACTCTCTTACTTTTCAGTTTTAGAGTTCTAAGTAAATTTTTAAAAAGGTTTTGACGCTGCATTTTTAAATAAGGTATTCACTTTCAGAAACGGAAAGACATAATTCAATATTCAAGACGACCTTTTGGTCCATATTAAATGTATGTAAGAGAATGTTCTTTTGACAGCTTATCATTCACTATTCCATTCGTTAATATCGTACGCTATTTTGGCTTGGGTAACTTGTTCTTCGAGGGAGAGAATTTTTCGACTACTACGTAAAGCTGTCAGGGCTGTTGACGGTTTGAGGTACAGAGATGATTGCAGAAACTCGTTCTCTGGATTAAAAATATTGAGTTTTCCTTTGTTATTTATACTCGAATGCATGTTGTATGTCTACCGCAATTTACATAGTTTTATGTCATAGTAATGTGCACGATCATTATACTATTATAGAAACAAAGACCTCCTCGTGCCCAAATTCTGCAGATTAACGAAGACCCAAAAGACTCTAGAGCATTTTGGCCTATGGTGAGTTCCTTGACCACGACCTGTCAGACACTGATTTTGATTTGTGTATTTTACATTTCGCGTGTGTTTTTATGTGTTAATTTATTTATTTTATCAAATCTTACATGTTTCGTTATTTAGAAAGAATTAATAGCATAGTAATTTAGTCATAGTTGTTAAATGCAAAATTACAATGTCTTATATATGTGTAACAATTTGACCACATTTTTCGTCTGAGGAAACTACATATATATTGACTTGTGTAAGTACATTACTATACGGAACATAAAATACTAAATAAATCTTTTACACATTCTATTAGAATTATGGCCTGTAAAAACAGGAATTTATGGAAAAGCTCACTTTATTTTGTTATTGATTATCATACATTTCGTCAAATTCACTATATCCACTAGTTTTATACAAGTTCTTGGTTCAATTAAATTTTTACTTAGAAAGGCACTAAAAACGCGGGCATCAATTATACAGAAATCACGTGGAAAGGGAAAGAAATTAAATACGAAACACGTATTTAATTGATCGCAATGTGTTCTAAGCGTTTTATTTTTAAATCATTCCACTTTCAGAATATCAAATCATGTTGAATAAGTTTGCATATTGTACTGAGAATTTAGTTAAATTTATTAAAGTAAATTGCACCGGTCTAGCTCGTAAATAATAATATAAAAAGCATAAGTTATAACAAATTATATTTATAAATTTTGAGAAATATTGAACATAAAATCAAAATATTTACCTAATGTGTGTGTGTGTGTGTGTAAGTGTACTTTCTTTTCCGTTGACGGTTCTTCCTATATCTCCTCTCTTCACTTCTTTTCTCGATGCAGGTTTATGGATTCTTCCCTTTTATAAACTCTCTCTTCTTCTGTATGGTGAGGTTCTTTTTCTCACTGCTACTTCTTATTAAAACTCTTTTATTCGAAATATATTTATAGACTTATATATCTTGTCAATTAATACGTCGTTAACCAAACAAACTTTTTATTTCTTTTGGAAACCAGGACTACACTACTTTATTTACAACTTGTCCACGAAACGAAAACTTTAATTCACCTTGACTCCAGTTTATCGAGGTATAACGCTGTTATAGAAACCTGTATTGAACGTTGATGTATCCTTGGTAATTTCCAGTAATTTTTTATTAATTCTTGTAATGAATAAGTGTTGTATGTATGAGTCTGTATGATAACAATGCTTTTTTATTCATTAATATATGCTCTTTATAAAGTTAATTATTTTATTTCTAGTGAGATTTATTTCTTCCATTAAACGTATCTGGCTGGAGTAAAAATACAACACCGGTAGGGTAATAAAATGTTCAAAAGCTGGCGAGCGTGGTGTCGAAAAGGTATAAATAGAACCCCAAAGCTACAGCAAATGTCAAATGAAGACCATAACCCCAACATTAACTGTAAATTTGATATCCTGAATTATAATGAATGATGGTAATTAACCATTCGAGTATTACTATACTACAATATACACTAGCGCGGCAGAATAAGAATAGATACCTACCAAAAGCATATAATTTCCTAATTTTATGAACGCTCGCCTGTTAGGTGTTAAAGGATCCGCGAGAAACTGCAGCCAAGCTTGCAGAAATATCTCAAAGAAGTAAGTGCACTATCCAGGGATATTTACACGGCATGGGTTATTTATAAAAGAGTGGCGAAAAAGAAACCTTTCCTTGCGCCGTTTCAAAAAAAAAAGGCGACGAATGGCTTGGGCAACAAACATGCAAGCAAAACCAGACAACTTTTGGTAATCAATAGTTTTGTCTGACGAAAGCCGATATTGCCAATTTAATAACAAGGGTCGCACATGGCTATGGAGACGTTCATCACAATAACTGGATGACAAATTTCTTCACCAGACAATAAAATACGGAGGGATTAATATCATGGTATGGGATGCAATATGGCATGGCGAGAGATCGCAACTGGTTATGTGCATAGGAAACATTAATGCAACGAAATACATTAACATTTTGCCAGAGGTGCTCTTGCCACTTTTTACGAATAGCATTTTGTCAAAAGAAAACGTTACTTTTATGGAAGCTGATGCATCCTGTCACAAAGCGCGAACCACTACCGTGTGGAAAGAAGCTTGAAGGATTCAAATTTTGCCGTAACCAGGATAATTGCCTGATATAAATCGTATTGAAAACATGCGGCACATAATTCAGCAAAACTTGGCAAAAATAATCCGAAAGCCTAGCAATAAAATAGAGATAATGGCGGTTGTTACAGAAGAGTGGAACAATGTACCGGAAGAAACCGTTACCGACGAGTGCAAGCACTGTTCACAAATGAAGATGGTTCAACAAACTGTTGAATACATACCTATATATAATTTCATAGTGTATATAATCATATAAGCGTTAAATATGTTTTTTGAATTTTATACCTTTATTTTACTCTGTTACCCTAGTGTACATATCTACTAAATAGTTACTAATAACTTTTCATCGACACAGTTACAACATAAAAGTGTCGATGCCTCAAAAATTATAAGCTCAAAGAAGAAAATTGTATCCTAGCATATCTTGTCATTGATTAACTAATTTAAAGCAATTGTAAGATGAAAATAGAATTTGTGGGAGTGACATTTCTATTATTTCGTATAAGAAAATATTGTACATCAGCCGTTAGTTACCTTAGCTGGTCAATTACATAAATACGCGTATGTGTAAGAAGAGAAGCTGGCAACTATATTATGCTTTCCAATCTGTGGCAGATGGGCTGCTATTCCAAAAATGCAAAAAGAAAATAATGAAAAACCTTACTTTAAAATTAGTAATAAATAAAATGAGATGCGTAAATTTTATAGACACTAGTAGAAAATTTGTTTCTTATGTTACATTAACTAAATTCATTTTCGCATTTTACTATATCATTTGTCTAGTTCCTACATAAGAACGAAGATTTAGTAAGACGTAAAATATAATAAAAAACCAAAACGTACATTCACAGCCCAATTATTTTTAAATATTTACTTTTACATCTAAGTGTTTGTCAATACATCTTGGTATGAACTTCGAAAGTAAATCTCTTCTGTTTATGTAACAAAATGTATACATGTGTACAGTAAAAATCAGCTTTCCAGATGATTGTCGTAAATAGATTCACGTTTACAATTCATGAGGAAATACAAACAGTTTCGAAGAAGCTTATATTGCATCGTGACAAATCTATTAGCCATTTAATTCAAACTCCTAAGTAAATTGTATGGCGTGGTGTTAAATAATTCGCATAACGGAATTGAAGAATAAACAGAAAATGAAAGAACTTTTTAAAATTATTCTAATGATTTTTAAATTGAGACTAGGAAGCAATGATTTGCAAAATATTATTTCAATTTTGAAGGGAGCCGTTTCAAAGGATATATAACAGCTGGTGGTGTTTATTAAACTAACACGTAAGTATAAATCACTTTAATACACCGGGAAATTTTAAATTGTTACGATTTTATGATATCAATTTCGAGTCAATGACGTACTTGCGGAGTCACTAGCGCTCCAAATTATTTTACTGTTTGTCTTCACTTCTTTTTATCAGAATTATTCATATTTCTATCGCTACCCATATCTCCAAGTGACTCGATCATTGTAATCTTCTTGATTTAATATATTCACAGATTGTTGGCGCCTTGTGTAGTTAAAACTTCGAGTTCGTTCTTCTCTTCCATCAATATCCTGTGTGTCCATCTCTAAAAATTTGCCTTTTCCATCTCTCCGGTTTCATTTGAATTTTCTTGTTCGTCACCCATCTTTCAGATTGATATGTTAGTGTTGGTAACAAGATACTTTTACATACTCGAATCTTGGTGTTTATTGATATATAATAATAATAATAATAATAATTTATTTTCCCAACAGTAACCACTTACAGGATAAGTTAACAAAATAAAGTAAATAAAATAATGAACATACATACATATACACAATGACTCAAGAAACAAAAAACTTAGTAAATACTTCAAATAAACAAGTCCTCATAAATTCTATTAGCAGAACGACTCACGATGAAGAGGAGAATTGAACAAAATATTTGTTCTGGGCGTTGGGCACACGAGAGAGTTGACAAATCTGGAAGACTGGCGTGGGACATAAAATTGTAGTTGAGATAGTAAGGGCGAACAGTCAATTGTCCCATGAAGTATCTTCAAAACAAATCGAGCCCAATGATATCGCGGCGCGCAGCAAGGCTACGTACGTTGTGCCTAACAAGCAAAGAATTATAATCAATACCTCTTGGAGGGATGTACCATCAAGGTTATAGGACACGTATTTGAGAAATTTTCTTTGCAAACGTTCAATAGAGAGCTGATGGGAAACGTAGTAAGGTGACCACACAGGAGAACCGTACTCCAAGCTGCTAACAATAGAAGCAAAGAATAGAGACTTAAGTACGTCAGGATTAGTGAAATACTTCGAAATACGCATGGCATGAAATACGCATATGAGTGGGTTCATTACCAATTTTATAAGCGGTACGAGTTATATTTTGTTTTCGAGTAAATGAAATGGAGCAACATTTTACAACATTAATCCTTAGCTTGTTGGTGAAGTACCAATGAGTTAGCCTAGACAGGGTTTTGTTGAAGAAAAATAGCGTAATGTACGAACGAAATTTTAGTATAGATTTTTACATCATCAGCATATGCAAGTGCATGGCAATCAAGACACTCAAGAAGGTCATTAATGTAAATTATAAAAAGCAATGGGCTCAAATTGGACCGTTGAGGTACACCAGATGTAGATATATATTCATTCGAGCAGAATCCATTGTAGTAAACATAGTTCAGCCGATTGCTTAAGTAAGAGGCAATTAATTCAAGGAGGCCAAAAGTCATTCCAAACCTGAGTTTCACTAGCAATATTCCGTGATCAATGGAATCAAAGGCGGATGACAAATCAGTATAAACCACATCCAACTGCCCCCGCCTGTCTAAACAATCACTGACATGCCGAGTAAAGGCAAGAAGTTTGGTCATTGTCGATCTTCCAGGAAGAAACCCGTGTTGGCGAGAAGACATATATTTCTGTGCATTTTCCAATAAACATGTGTAAATGACTTGTTCACATAGTTTGGCAAAATTTGATAATATTGCAATTGGCCTATAATTATTTAAAATTGATTTATCACCTTTTTTGAAAACAGGGATAATTCTAGCACGTTTCCACAAATCAGGAAAGGTAGTAGTTCTAACAAAAATATTGATGATGGTGGTTAAAGGTTTAGCAAGACCAAATCTAGCTTTACGAAGCACTTTGTTTGGAACAGAGTCATCACCGGCTGTAAAGTTACATGGAAACGTAATCATAATCTTCAGTAATTCATCATCTGTGACAGGTAATATATTGAAAGGCGATCTGTCTGAATAGTAATCACAATTATTAAATGCAGAGCTTTCAATGTGCGTATTCAAAAAGAGATTTAGAAGAGAATCCACAATATCTTATGGTGAGTCAATAGTAATATTATTGTATATCAAGGTACCTGGAATTCTAGTTCTGCCCTTTTTATTGTTAATTTTTTATTGTTAATGAATCTGAAACAATTCCTTAGGGTGTTCTTTAATTGATTGCTCAATCAATTTCATATAAGACTTACAAACATCAGAGATTTAATTCTTACAAACAATTCGGAGGCGTTTAAATTCATGTTCAAAGAACAAACTTTTAGCGCTTTTCCATTTACGTCTGTAGTAGTCTTTCAGTCCGAGGGCAGTTATCAATAATGCATTAAACCAGGGAGGATAAGACCTTTTAGAAGCTCTTAGGCTTTGCAATCACATCAATCTATGTTTCTTATATCTGTTATTTCTTCTTAATCTTTTCAAGACCTTAATATTGTCTTTTTAATTCTCGTTCATGTATTGCTTATATTCATAATCATGACCTTAGTTTTCTCTATATTGACACGACGTCTCATATTTTCTGGTGTCTATTATCTTCCTTGTCATTTCTGCAAGATCTTTTAATTGCTTGCTACATCATCATAGGCTAAACACTGGTGACTTCTGTTGAATAACAACTTTCTCCACCACTTTCTCTTCTTATTTTTTTTTTTTCTGGAACTATGTTAAATAACAGTATTAGGTAAAGGATCCACGTGTTTGAAGTTTTCTTAACTTCAGTTTTTTTGTTATTCCTCAATTTTATCTTAATTGAGAAAATTGTATTTCGTAGTATCAGTTGTATTAATTGTATTAGTTTGACAGGAAATACAAATTCATGTATGGCTTCTACAAGCTTTTGTCTAACTATATTAGTCATACGCAGCTTTGATAATTTGACATTTTTATTGTGTTATTCCTTGTATTTAATCACTAGTAGATAAGTAATACTAGGTCGGATTATTAATATATCTTAATACTGTTGATTGTTTCGTCCTCCAACCGAATGGAAACAGGTACCGATAATTCTAGGAAGCAGCTTCAAGAATTTTTTCATTATTTTGGAAATGCGTAGAGTATTAAAGAATTATCGAAAAGCGCCAGTCCAAACTTTTTACGGACTACACTAGATCGTTCGATACATTGATTGAGCAGGGCAATATCCGTTTAGAGGATTTTTGAAGGAATATAGAATACATCCTTACAACGTTGGACTATTTCACAAATTTTCAGACAATGATTTTGAGTGGCATAGTTATGGCAAATATTCTATCAGTCATTGAAGAAAACGTTCTTTCAGGTAGTTTACCAAAATTAAACGAAATAATCTATTTTCTTCTAAGTTGACTTCATACTCTATCATTGCTGCGCACATTTTTGGTCATTGAATGGAAGTTGATTGAGATTGGTTCTCTAGTAAAGTGGGGAGAAATTGTTATAATATTACACCTGATTCGGTCCTTTCTCGATAAAAAGCAAAAGTTTTATTACCGTGGAATTGTAGTGGTGTCTGAATGATATCAATATTGTATTATTGATAAAAATGGAAGACCTAAATGAAGTTATTTCGTTCCATTAAAAAAGGTCATACTTTTCTTAAATAAATCTACAATCACTTAGTGTGCATTACTTTCTTGAATTAAAACAGAATAATTATAATAATTTTCGAATTTTTTCCTAGTCAACTTTATATAAAGTTATGAAGTCAATATTGTATAGAAGCAAGCATCATGTTGTAACATACTGTACATACACGTATATAAAATCACATTTTAAATATACTCTCCTGAAAAATACATGAAGGAAAAAGCTTGTTTATTTGAAATTATATAAGAGTGCAGTACTTGCTTTGCATAAACAGGTGTGCATAAGAACTAATTATAAAGTAAGAAACTATATGGATAAGAATGCCTTAATTACATTCAAGATCCACTAAATCTTGGAAGCACGTTCATAATTTACTCTTTTTATTCCAAGTAAGCGAACTCGAAAGAAAAGTAGAAACACATACGTCAATCAACTCCACTGCTTCAGGCCGCATTAAATTTTAGATAATCCTGTGATAGATAGTGTGTATTAATTACGGAAATTGAAAAATGGTTCTGAACGGACAAAGAAAATATGGATGATATATGTGCCACCATTTTTCTTAACGCTTGTTTTTTTATAAATATATGAGAATATAAAGTGTGTATTGCGTTTACAATCAATTCTTGAATTATTGAAGCTATAATAATAACACATGCCAGTATGTGATAAATTATATACAATCTATTTCAATTTTTCATTCAATAACAAGATATGTAAATAGGAACACGCACACACACAACACAATTACTAAGTACGGATTTTACAAATAGTTTTATTTCTGCTTGTAGTAATGATTTGAAATGTTATGCCTATATTACTGTTTGATAATTTTTGCTTTAATTGTTGTTCAATAAGAAAAACTGTATCAATTAACTTGTTAGCTTTTTAATTTTGTTCTAATGATGTCGCACTCAAAGATGAACAGCCTTCAGGTCGTCTACTTAAAATTGAAGACGACCAAATAAAAGCAATAATCAATTCTCATCGTCATGAAATGTGAAACGTGAAACTTTATGGTCTTCAATTGACATTCGGTTTATTTTGGGGTTCTATTTATACCTTTTCGACACCACGCCCAGCACCTTTTGAGCATTTCATTACCCTACGGGTCTTAGCTTCTTATCTTAACTCCACCCAGAGACATTTAATGGGAGAAACAAATGTAACTAGAAATAAGATTAATAATTATTATAAAAAGCATCATTAAAAATAGAAAAGCATTGTAGGCATTGAGATACTTTTACATTACAAGAATTTATAAAAATTACTGGATATGAATAACCTAGGATACATCGACATTCAATATAGGTTTCTATAACAACGATATGCCCGGATGAACTGGAGTCAGGAGAATTACAGTTTTTGTTTCGTGGACAACGGAGAAATAATGTAGTGTAGTCCTGATTTTCAAAAAAATAGAAAAGTTTGTTTGGTTAACGACGAAGAAAATTGACAAGATAGATAAGTCAACAAATAAGTTTATAAATATATTTCGAATAAAAGGGTTTTAAGAAGAAGTACCAGTGAATAAAAGAACCTCACCGTACCGGAGAAGATAGAATATAAGAAAAGGAAGAATCGATAGAAAATAGAGCCACACAGAAAAAGCAGTTAAGAGAGAGGAGAATCCATAGAAAATAGAGCTGCATCCAGAAAATAAAGAAAATAAGAGAGGAGACATAAGAAGAACCATCATCGAGTAAAAGAAATTACACTCACACAAATACAACACTACATTTATGTTAAATATTTCTCAAAATTTATAAATATAATTTATTATAATTTCACTATTTTGAACTTTTACCATAATACAGTTTGATATATTCAACCCCGTTATTATACACATCCTTCATCAGTGATGAATCATCACCAATGCGAGGGTCAACGATCATTATTCTACACTGTGGTAAACCAAAACAACTAATATATCCGTTGGATATTATCCGCCTGGTGCAATTGTTGTGGGCAAACCTGACAAAAAGTATTTCTGCTGGCATCTATTTATGCGGCTTACTCAAAAAAGCCGCAAAAATTTTACAGATATTTTTAAAAATCTAGTAATCACAAATTTGGCACATTTAGGCAAATTGTTTAATTGGAAGCAGAATAACAAACTTCCTTTCCATCCAATGAAACACAGTTTATTTGAATCGGAACACCGATGTGTGAAGTATTGCGTCCTGCCAAATAGCTTGCAGTGTGGGCGGTATACCGTCCATAACTTTCAAGATTTGAAAGATCGTAAAACCAGAAAACTGTTAGATCGAAAAGAGGTTTATTGCACATTCCATTTTCACTTCGGAAAAGCCAAAATAAGATGGAAAGAAATATAATTTAGTTGGGGCGTACGAGCTGTCTCACTGTATATGATTTGCAAAAGAGATTTAATATTTTAGATTAACCGCATTGTACTGATAATAATAAAAGCAGAATGGGAAAAGTACATATAGTTTCTAGAGCGAGTAAAATGTACAAATGCTTCAAAGGAATCGTATTATACGAACTTAGTTTAGGGAACAACGAATTGATGTTCTTGATTTTTTATTAATTTTTCCCATCCAAAATATAGTAGGAACTGTCTGGGAATGGCTGACACAAAATTATTTTAAATGCAATACAATGGAATAAATTGCTTACCTTCTGCAATTGTGTGAGCACTTAGTTTGGTAATAGAAGGATGGTGAAAAGTTATCTAAACCAAACACACCAAGAACATTTATAGACAAAAGAACTCTTCAAGAGGAAGCAATATCCTGATAAGTCTCCGTTTGTCGCAGGGACCATGATTTCGTCGTAGCCGGCAAAACTGTTAATTTTAACATTTCTAACGTCTTTCCTAATATGCCGTTTATTCATTTTATTAAGTGATATTATTCTACAGCTATGACTTTTGAAACCCACTTGATAACATAATACTGCGCATGTGTTTAGGAGAATATATTTTACAAATAAAATATGTTCCTGGCGTGAGCGTGGCAGCAGCCATAAATTGTTTTATACAGTGGCGGCTTCTGACATTTCAAGGCGGGTGATTTGCACAAACCACAACCAGTTTAAAGTAATAATAATACTTATCTTATATGATAGCAACAAATTACTATATACATTACTTAAATCCTGAACATCGGTTCTGAAATTGATAGTTTAAGTATCTTTCTGTATATTTATCATTTCGCATATTAGTCTCTTTTATAATTATTCTCTGTTTTTAATATAATTGCGTTTTCAAAATCAAAGTAATACCCCAGATTGTTTTGCTGACCAATGTAACAACCATCACAGTCTTGATAGTTTATTTTATAAACTATATTACTTTGATTTTGTTTATTTATTTTAGATTTAGCGTTAGTAAAAGAGATCTGTTACTATAATTTGGAATATATATATATTTCGTGACCTTTTTATACTTATCTTATATGATAGATCTCTACCACTAATAGGTCAATAAAAAAGGCTGAAAAACTAATAGAGTTATATTTTCACTGACGAAGGTGTTCTGAAAACGTTTGTAAACGTTCTGAAAATATAACTATCGTTCAAACCAGCCTTGTTTTATTGACCTATTAGTGGCAGAGATCTATCATATAAGATATAATTTGGAATGAAACTTATGTTTATATTGTTTCTATTCAAATTAAATTATGGAAATTTAATATTTTTAATGAAATACTCAGTAAATGCTAAATGTTAATATTTAATGTTTAATGCATAAATTGAGGATTTATTCTGGTGATTTCGCAGCTCAGCAACACTAATGGAGGACCCGCCCCTAGTTTTATGTATTTGATTAACGCAACAATGTAAATAGGCGATAATCCTGAGGCTTACTTAGAAAAGGTATTTGCTGTTAGTTGGCTAAAAATTCTACTACTAATACCTAGAAATTGTAAACATTGTTCTTAAGCCTTTTCTCCTTGGAGAATTCTGCTGACCAGTGCATTGATTTTTCTATTATAACTGCAAACGTGCAGGACAAACTCGTCATCAACTGGTGAATTAGGATGTCAACGATAAACTTAATACAGAGACGGTGAATGTTTCATAGTCAGTTTTTTTTCCACCTATATGGGATTTGTGGTATCAATAAATAAATGACTTGTTTGGTCAGTTTTAATTATTAGAAATAGAAACTATGAAATTGGCTAAAACCAGAACTGTTCAAAATTTCGCTTGGACTTTCATGTACAGTCGACCCAGAAAGTAATGTCGTAGTCTCGTTACAAAAAAATTTGCCGATCTCTAACGAACTTGTACTCTGTAGTGAGATTATGTGATTCTTTTGCGAAGGAGGCGGGATAATATCAAGTTGCTGGTAGTATCAACGCGCAGCGAGGTGATGCGATCCAGATTTCGATAACTGTATAAACAGACTATTGTTGAGAGACGTCATAAAGATAGCAGATAGAAATTCCCTTAATATAAGATACGTATCAATTAGAGTACAATTACTTGTATTTGAAAACATTTTACAATACATACTCTGACATCGTAATTTGAATTTTGTAAAAGACATCCAGTCGTATTCATATACTGCTAGTTTACTCCACAAAGAAAAACACAGAAAAATAATTATTTGTTTCCAGTGGTTATTATTATAATTATTATTATTAGGGGCAAGTCGGGTATTGGCGATCCTCGGAAAATTACGATCACATTAATACTGAACAATGGAGTTCAGAAACTTTTATTTTGTGTCTTGGTATAGCTTTAGGTTGACTAAATGACCACATCTGGGTGCAAGTTAATGATTTATAATGCGAGATGACGACACTGTCGATACAAATAGTGAGCGACGACATAGGTTATAAAATTCTTCATTGAAAAAACTAAGGTAAGTTTAACAAACACTCAACTTTTAATGCTGTACTTTGCACTACTCATGCCTAGAAATGTGGTTGATCTTCATCTGCCACTAAAATGGAAAATATAGAACAATTACTCATGAACATGTTTGAACAAATGTCCTGTGTACATGAAGGGTAATACCGGTCATAGCGACCGGAATTTCTACATTCTATTATTTTCACTGCTACACCAAACAAGATTCAATTAGAAGATCTTCAGAGAAAAAGAGAGAATAAAGAAAAAAATCAGAAACTTAAACAAGTGAAGAAGCGTCTTTTACAAGGAAAAAACAAAGAAATCAAAAAGACTGACTGCTACCAAAATATACAGGAACAAGTTTATGTCGAATGTGCTGAAGAAGAGAATATATGTGCTCTCTGTAATGAATTCGGCAACAACGGAGAGTTGTGGTATTGTTGCACGATCTGCGGAAATTGGGCACACACAGATTGTATAGATGGGACTCCCCTATGGGTACCAGTGTGATACTTGTCGTTAAAATATGGATCGGTATTACCCTTCCTTGTGATCGGCATTCACCGACATTGTCGGGAAATACCGATTTTGTGAAGAATTGTTATTATGCTTTTTTAAACATTTCGAAAAAGAATTCTATTTTCCATTTTTTTCATACCTTCATTACCTTAAGTTTAAGCAGATATTTGTTTTTCTTTGATGTTTTATTTTCATATAAAAAAATAATTACTTTAGGTGGCCGTATTTACCCGACTTGCCCCTATTACTATTATTATTATTAATAATAATTATTGCACATCATAAATAAAATATAATTCACAAAATAAAGTAACTAGAAGACATTATGTCTAATGGCTTTTCTAAATTCTCTATACTGAGGGATTTCTTTTATAGCGTTATTTTATTGAATAATCTATAACCCAAATACAGATATTTTTCTGAAACAGAGCTGAGAGGCAGTAGAGTATTAATATTCCTCGTGGAATAATTGTGGGATGTATCAGCAACAAAGCACAATCGGTACCTATATACAAATAAAAAAACCTCGAAAACATATTGTCAAACAAAATACAGTGGGTTTTCTCAGGGTTTATGGTTAAATCGTTACGAAGAAGCCAGTCATTTAAATGAGAGTAAAGATAATAATTTAATCAATCGGTTAAATTGATAGAAGAAGCATCTAGGATAGTCTCATAACTATCTAGTACTTGGTATAATATCTATCCATCATTATTAGTGCAATCATGCATTCTTTGTTGCATGCAACATACCAAATTTTCTTAAACATTTTGTCCTCCAAACCGTTCCCATAGACAGATATACATACATAGACTACGTGCTCTTCTACAGAGCTTCAAGTTGGATTTCGTTTATATAATTTTATCGAAAAGTACTGCGTTCTTGAATGTACAACATTTCCCCAGCAATGTTCAGCTGCAATTCGCATAAAAGATTTTATAACTCTTATTACCATAACAATTATTTCAAGTGGGCCAAGTGCTGTTTTTACATTTTCTCGTGGTAGATATTTTTATAATTCCGTTTGATTTAATTAGTATTTCGGACACAACCATTAACAAAAATAGTAATTAGACTTTCGCTCCCCTACAAATTCCTATTTAGTAGTCATTTATAAATAGTAAAAATGACACTCTTAAGGTAAGACTTACTTCGTTACAACATTAGATTGTATATGTATATACCTACAAAGAAGTATCGATTAAGTAAGTATGACAATGTAAATAGCAAAATCTATTAAATGTGACTCCATAAATCTGAATATAATACGTGAAATACAATATGTAAAATAAATAAAAATTACTCTTATCACATCTTTCGGAAATAATTACAGATACATATTTCAGTGTCAATAGTGTTTTGATGAAGCTCGTGCTCGTGCAGTGGTTTAAAGTTGTTATGCAGTGTTCAATAGGCGGTGTTCGATGTGGGCGTTGATCAAATATAGCTGGACGATACTTAATTTCCCCAATTTTCCACTTAGAATGGTAAGTTACTTTCCGAAATATGTATTTAGAATTATTTCCGAAAGATGTGGTAAGGGTAATTTGTGTTTATTTTATATATAATTTTAGCCACAATCTCCTTACTTAACTCTTCTACGTTAAAGGAATTGAAAATAAATTTTTTAAATTAGATTACGCTAAGAACTCCAAAAATCAACAGAGCTTCATAGGTACTTTCCCCTTACCTAGACAAAAAATACCATTACTATTGATATACACCAAATGATTTAAATTGAATGGTGGTTTTTTCGAGAAATAAAACTGGTTTCCTCTATTAACACTAGGATCCGCGACTGCTTCTAGATACGCTACACGTGAGTTTTTCTACTATTTTGTTATCAATTTATATGACACTTATTTCAAGTGTTTTGTTATGGAATCGCTTATCGGAAAAGTATCGAGAAGAGGCTTCCTAGAATGCTATTTTTAATTTAAAGAGGGCTCTTTAACTCTTTGTTTGTTACAACCACGACATATTTTTAGTAATGCCTATCCTATAATAAATTACATCCAATAAATAAATAAAACTCGGATACTTCAAATATGCTGAATTACTACAAAATATGCAAATAATAAAATACAGAATGCATATACTATGCAAATTTGCAAATTTATGCAAACTGCATATTATCCGGCCTTTAGTAATCAGATTTAGATTTGGATAAGATCTGTTATTGAAGGAAAAAGTATAATTTATAGTTAAGTTTCAAATGTATAGCATGAGTTTGTCATTCTTACACTTATTCTAAAATCGAAAAGGTAAGCATTCAAGGTTTAGCCATTGGTCGAAAATTAACAAAAAATCTGAAATGATGAAATTTTATAATGAAATAAATAATAGAGTCAACGCTAGCCATTTGTAGTTTGGCAGGTTTTGAACGTTGTAAGGATCATTTCTTTACAATATTTTCATCAAATTGAAAATTCAACAACACACGAAGAAAATTTTTGAAGTAATTAGCTCACGAACTGATATTACCATTTATGTAAGAGAGATTACAAAGTCTAAAATCGCAACGAATTGTTGTGGACGCACAATTTTGCGAGCCAGGTGCCTATGAACCGAATACCATTCCAAAAAAAAAAAAAATGAGATGATACATGGATCCAGCTAGAATTTGTCGCATTTTCATCCATTAGGCGCAAAACACTTGAAATAAGTCCTTGAATTCTGTCCCGGTCTAGATGTATGGGAACAGCATTAATAAATTTTTGGAAGCGCTTATCGAAAAAGTATCGAGAAGAGGCTTCATAGAATGCTATTTTTAATTTAACGAGGGCTGTTTAACTCTTTGTTTATTACAACCACGACATATTTTTAGTAATGCCTATCCTATAATAAATTACATCCAATAAATAAATAAAACTCGGATACTTCAAATATGCTGAATTACTACAAAATATGCAAATAATATACAAAATGCATATATTATGAAAATATGCAAATTTATGCAAACTGCATATTATCCGGCATTTACTGATATGCCTTACAATTGGGCGTTGGAAACTATAGTACGTGACGGTTTCCTGTTCGAAGTTGCTAGCTTTACATTTTGATGTAAGCTATGACGCTTATGAACCTTTGATGAATGGTTGCTGAGAGTTCTTAAGCTTTAGGTGTTTTTTTGGAAACTACTACGCTCTCCAGTTTGCTATTGAAAATTACAACACGTTTTCCTGATGAAAGCAATTACGTTTTACAGCTTTGTATTAAAAGCTATATTACTTTCTCTGTTGAGACCTACTATACTATTTGCTGTTGCAATTGTTTACGTTTTTGGAAACCTCTTATGCTGTACAGGTTAATATTTAGAGTTATTCCGCTTCACAGTTGCTATTGTTCGCGAAAAGATTTTCCGGTCTACAACTGCCATTTAAAACTAGCTTGTTCCATATTTTCTATAGAAAACTACTGTGGTTTACAATTTACTGTTGAAATTATATCACCATATAATTATTAACAGTAAGGGAAGTATGCTGCCAAATGAATTCAAAGAATTTGTTCGTATTGCCAAATGTGAAGCTATTAATGAGGCTAATACCCTTTATACATAGATTAAGCACTTCGAGAACAAGCGATGTTTAAGATTGGCTGTGTTAAGCATTGCGTAAGATTCTGTATGTAGTAAGTATAAATAATCCCCTATTTACTTATTCATTCAAAACGGCAATCAATTCTGCTAGTATTTTACCGTGTCTTTCTATGTTTTTCTGTAAGTTAGGTAATACTATATAAATACATACAATAACCACAATAAATTTAGGGTGTTTTTGTGCCTTTCTTCGGTATTATACTTATATTCGCGCATTTGATGGAAGAAAAGTTGTATTCTAAACAACGCTAAAGATGTAAACTCAAGAAAAGGATATTTTGCATGTTCAGTTATTAAATATTGTGGTAGTAGTCAATGTTTTTAGCAAGATTTGTTGTCTTCATGGATACGTTTAGATTTGATTTTTTCTCGTTTGAAGAAAGTACCGATTCTTACAACAATTTATATGAAAACAGCCGCGCCAACACTGTGACTTTAATTATGAATTTCCATTAAGTTACGGTTAATTCCATCAAATTTTCTCAATTAGGCAGATCATATTATAATCTGATCTACGCAGACGAGAAAACGTAATTGGATACTTACTATACTAGTTTCGGCTGCGAAGTACGCTAACGTTATAACCACCACCATCGATTAGAATTTTACTATTTCAACCCCAATTTCCTCGAAACTTTTACCGCACGAAAACGAAGAAAATAATAGTTAATTATTTTTTAAAATGCGTAATAAAACACACTTTTATTGAGTTGAGACGTCTGCAAAGAAACAGTTTTATCATCTTTCAATACATTCTACATACTTTAACTATTAGTTCCACTTGTCATTGATTGTATTGAAATTGGTTCCTAGTAATTGATAATTTTCACAACAAAAAGATGTCGTTGTCTACTGCATAGTACCAATCTGTAGCATAACGGCCCGCAAGATCTTATTCATAATTAATCCCGGTAAACGACTTATCTATTTTTCCAACTTCTCATATCATAGAGACCTTCTTTATTAAGCGAATTTAGAGGAACAAAACCGACAAAAACATCACTAAGCAATAATCCCTTATTGAGTGGCTTCCGAGTCTTATTACTCGACCTCGGTAATATGTGCCCGAATAGTATTCTCTTGTATATAGCAAGGAAGTTGCTGTGTACAACATGATATACTTCAACAGGGTATTGGTACATTTTTTGAATCCATTCAAACATTGTAAAGCAATTACTCCAATCTTCGCTAAGGATTGTCAAGTTTGCAATTTCCAAAGCATCAACTCATCCTTCCGCCGAGTGCTTTTTAAATGAAAAACAATGGCAACTGAACCTGTCAAATTAAATTTCTAATAACTGACTACACTCACTAAAATTTTAGTTTTCTTTGAATGCAATAGTTCGTATTTTCTGATGCAGACAATCAGAAAATATTAGGAATTGTCGTATCATTAATATTTGTATTATTTCTACTACATTAAAAAGAACATAAACAATCTTGATGTTATAGACATCTTGACCGTTTATCTAATAAAAATGATGGCGAATGCATCTGTAAAATCGAAATTCATAATAATGTTTTTGATATCACTCTATGCGAAGATTTTCAGTAATTTAATTTTTGTGCTATGCTATTGATAAAGAACTAATTTTGGAATGGCAACATCAGAGATATTATCCCAGTTCTTATAACCTGAATGATGAAAAATTTGGGTAGAAACTCGGTTCTATACTCCGTTAGAAATTTGACGTCTTTCCTACCAAATCCATTAAATACTATATATAATAATAATGATCTTTAATGTGCAACAGGTCAAACCCATTTACAGAACATAATTAGAATATAAAAATAAATACATATGTAAAGAGATAACTCAACAAAAAATTATTTAATATTAAACAAAAATAAAATAATACTGCTCAATTGACTAATACTAAAAATAAAACCTAATTAAAAAATATATCTGTTACAAGTCTATTAGCATTGCGACACATTACATTAACGGGAAAGCGTTGTAGTATATTTGTCCTCGCAGCAGGTAACTGGAAGGTGCAGCTATACCTGGTCGACAGCCTGGGCACGTGGAACGATATTCTGTTCAGGAGAAACTGACAATCAATCCCATTATTCACTAATTTCCACAGAAATCTGGAACATTGGATATTTCTTCTGTCCAACAGCGAAGGCATGCCATGACGAAGTAACAAGTCCTCCTGGCTGGTACCAATCGCGGGATAAACTCCATCAATTTTAAAAGATAGAAATTTAAGAAAACGTCAGTGTATTCGATCAAGGAGTAGACAATGTGAAGCATAGAAGGGATACCAAACAATAGCAGCATAATCTATCTTACTGATTACAAATGCGTAATATAGTACTTTTAGCAAATCTGGAGTTTTGAATTGGGCGGTTACACGCATAATAAAACCAAGAGTTTTGAAAGAGGAGGTGCAAACATTTTCTAGTTGAGATATAAAGGATAGCTCCGAATCAAAGAGCACTCCCAAAGCTTTAAATACAGCTTTCCTTTCAATAGGAATGTCATTAAGCTTATAATGTGAAGGTTTGGTTGACTTAGCACGAGTATAGATAACAAAACAACATTTGTCGATATTTAATTGTAACTTGTAAGTATTGCATCATTCTACAATAATATCTAAGTTACGTTGTAGGTGGAGAATGTCGTCAGCACTAGATATTTCAGAATATATTTTTAGATCATCAGCGTATGCTAAATCCGGACAGGTCACTGTAAGCAGCAAATCGTTTATGTATAGAATAAATAATAGTGGTCCTAAATTTGACTCCTGTGGCACACCAGAAATTGCAGTGAATTCATTCGAGTAGAAGCCGTTGTGAGATACACAACAAATTCGATTTTTAAATATGACCGCATTAGATTCAGTGCCGAAGGGGAAAAACCAAAAGCGTCAAGTTTAAATAACAATGCTTCGTGATTTATAGTGCCAAAGGCCTGAGAAAAATCAGTATACACCACATCCACTCGCCCACATCTGTCCAATACCTCACTCAAAAATTGAGAAATCGTGCACAAATTTGTTGAAGTAGAGCGTCCACGAATGAATTCATGCTGGTCAGGTGACAAGAACGGATTGACATTTTTATAAATCTTGGACTAAAGGATCTGTTCATAAACTTTCGCAAAGTTGGAAAGTATCGAAATTGGACGATAGTTAGATAATAGTGATTTGTCACCCTTTTTATGAACAGGGCAGTTAATAGCACGCTTCCAAAGATCAGGAAATGTCTGTGTTCTTAAAGATAGATTTATAACAATCATCAAAGGTGCAGTACACATACGTATCTGCAATCACGCACTATAAAGCTTGGCAACAGATCAGCACCCGCAGTAAACTTATTAGCAAGAGTAGACATTATCTGAATCAACTGCTTCTCAGTAATTGAAGGCAAGGTAAAAGTGAACAGCTGTGGGAATGTAGTGTCATCATTTTTAAGATATACATTAGCAAATGTTTCAGCAAAAGTGTTAACTATTCTTACAGGAGTAGTAAGTGGAGTATTGTCATCAAAAAGTTTGCCAAGTATTCTTGAAGATTTGCCTTTATCATTTAGAAATTTCCACAGGTTACCGCGATTTGACTTTATATTACTCTCAACATCTCTTATGTAATTATTATACTCTTGAGAAATTAACGATTTTGTTAATGACCTTAAACGCTTGAATTCGTTAAAAATACAACATTTTTTGTAGGCGATAGTTTTCTTTGTTTTTCAAATTCAATATGATCTCATGCGTGTACCATACAGGATAAAATGATTTAGTGTTTGCGCTTTTAGGAACATGTTTATCTAAGATTGAATAAAGTACTTCATAGAAATAATCCAACGCAGTATTAACATTATCGTAATATTCGAGAAAGGCCCAATCCTTTTGATATAATTCATTGTACAGTGATATATAGTCAGCCCTACGAAAGTTGTAACGAAAACTTGAGACTGGAAATCGCATAGGCTCTAGAGTCGAGCAACGATTAAAACACACATCAAGAGCCGGATGATACGGATCTTCCACTGCGAGTGGTGAACTTGCACGGGTAACAGTAATATTGCGGTCTACATTAGAAACAAGAAGATCCAAACACCTGTTATTTATATTTTTTATTTCATTATATTGTTGTGATGCTAATAGAGTGATAAAATACTGAAATATTTGTGTTTTTTGACAATGAGGATTGGTACTGTTACTTAAATTTGGCAAATTAAAAGCACCCACTAAAATGAATTTTTGATTCAGTAAGTATGTTTCCAATACTGATACCAATATCTCTAAGTCATCTGACGAGGTTGAAGGTGGTACATAAATAACCATAATTAGAATGGAAACTGCATTAAAATTACATCTACATATAACTAAATCAATAGGAGGTACTAAGACAGTAACAGCAGATGTATCAACGACATCAAAATAAATTGTGGGGCAAGGGCAATTAAAACCCCTCCGCCTCGAGTCTTATTTACTAAAGAAAATTTCTACTAAAATATCTCATTTACCAGAGATTCCTGGTTTAATTTGAAGCCTATCTCTTCGGCTTCTATCCTAATGACAAGAAAAATGTCACCGATAATACATTTATGGATAACTTCTTAAATAATAAACACGTTCCTACTTATTGGAGATACAACTGAATATAAAATTAATTGCAAATTTAATAATCAGCAACTTTAACTTACCGCTTTGTTTCTACTCTGTGTTGAAGCTCGAGCGACGGATGCTCTCTTCACTCTGTGCCTTGCTAACAGCCCATGAGATTTTGCACCAAATTCTGTTAGGTTACATGTCTACATGCTTAATGGCTTTAACAGTTAACAAATATACTTGACTATAATTTAAATACATAAGTTAAAGTGTTTCTTCACATCAGAAAACATGGAATTGAAATTTTTACAATTTCAAATGTGGCTTTCGCCTTAAATAATGTGTTTAGCTAATCAATGGAGTGGTTGACGACAAACCTTGCTCCTTCACTACTATAAAACGGTATTACAATAAATTTCAATATGGTGAATGTTCCTTAAATGATAGTTTTCGAGTTCCTAAGCCAAAAGCGACCATCACCGCTAAAGATATTGGCCTTGTTCGGTACGTATATTATTATAAGGGGTATTCAAACAACTTTAAGATTGGTGTGAAAACGATTAAACAATTTTAAACAAGCATTTGAAAGTACATTCACCTTCTACCCGCTAAATTTCCCACAATCTGACCCCAGTTTAAGAAGACAGTGTAAATGGTGAAGATGTAGACTAGATCGCTTTGACAATAGGTTACCTCATTGTATGTGGAACATCATGACAGACATTGAAGCACGAGTCTCCTACTACGATCCAGAAAAAAAAAAATACAAAAAGCGGCAGTTTGGGTCGGTTCCAACAAAGGTTATTCATCATAAAGACCAACACAAAAAGATTGTGGTCCAATTTTCTGGAATTATTGAACATGTTTCCATTGTAGCACTGGAGGATCACCGTACTATTAATGCTGAAGGCTCACTACAACTTCGTTGCTTCAAGTTCTCCAAAATGTTTGCGAAACGTGTATGGCTATCTAAATGTACAAAACAATGAAATAGTTAATCATTCTTCACATAATTCAGACCTGATATTTAGTGATCTCTTTTTGTATTCATATGTAAAGGATAAGTTACGGGGTTTACGTCTTATATCGGCCAAAAAGGAGGTGGACGCACTTCAACATGAAATAAACAATCTAATGCGGCGTGATTGGACAAAATGTAACGTTTTGGAGATTGGGTTTTGCGGATACAAATGATACATTGATTATAAAGGGGAATACTATGAAAAATTATGAATAGACTTGTTTTGCCAATATGTCGTGTATTACTTTACTAGGTCCAGTGGAATGAGAACAACCCTCGCATTCCAAACCCACACCTCGATACAAATAAATAGATATACAAATATATTTTGTTACCTATTATTGCATGGGTATAACTTCAGAAAATACAGTTGTTATCATTGAAACAGAATAAAGTTACATCTCGTGTAACTAAAAGCGGAGCAATAAAAGCTAAATGCAGAAACGATTTGAATAGTAAATTCCTACGTGAAAAGCAATTTATTCTAACATATTTTTGCCGGAAAAGCGAACGTCACGTTGAAAATTGCAGTCGCAGATCCGGTGCTGCATTAACCCAACTTTTGAGGTCGCTGGTTTCCAAGATAAAATTTATCGAATTTGGATTCATCGTATCAAACATCGGCACGAATATTAAACTCAAAGAAACTTTAACGTGAATACGAATAAATTCTGTCAGGAAACACAAACGCAAGTTACAAATATTGTACGTGATTATTGGGAAGCTACTTTCAAACATTCTGAATTTCGGGAAATCGAGTATTTATTTTCTTATAATTTCAGACGTTTAAGCGAAGATTTTTGTAAACGAAACTCTAGTACATAAATGTGCAAGCCAATATGTTACCCGTTTGTAGTCTTTTTTATATATAATTGGCATCTCGGGATCATAGCCCATGAGCCTCAGTGAGTTGGAGTTTAACAGTTATTACTTTTGAAATCAGATGCGAGAGTCTATAGGATAAGACCGAGGGCACACACTTCACATCCCGGGGCCTATCGGGATGACTAACAACAATACAATACATGAATTCGGCCATCGGAAGGAAGGTTAACCGTTTGTAGTCTTCCAATTCGTATAAATTTTACATTTACTAGGTCGTTTATTTTATCCCAGTTGGTACCAAAAATATCAATATATTCGTTTTACCTTTTTTAAGCTAAATTTAGTGCAATGAATAAAATTGGTCTTTCTACTTAGGTGTTCAGCATTATTAATGACCATAAATAGTTACACTTGGGATCTTCATTTGTGTTATGTGTTTTTAATTCCAAATTTACTCATTTCATTAGTTTTGGTTTTTTTTTTTCTGAATACTGTTTAATGTTATAACAATTTCTCGGCTACCAAAATTTACATTTCTTCCAAAATAAATGGCGCCAATTCATTTCCTAAATAGAAGCTCAAACTTATATATGCATTTTATTAAATTAGATAATACAATAACATCACAATATTAAATATGATAATTATTATCTACTTAACGTATATTTGATATAAAGGAATTTTAATTGTAATAAACTCAAAATAGAGAAACGTGCAGCTTTGATTTACGGGAAATAAAAATTATGTGTATTAAAGAAAATAGTGGTGTAGCACGTTAACTAGTTCTACTTAATTAATTCAATTGAATAAAAGGAAACTTTTGTGTTTTATAACAAAACACAAAAGTTATTACATGTCTTCTCGATTATAGTTCTTGATGTTATGGTCCCTGTTTCATAAAATGGGACATTGATTAGAAACGGTTTAACATCCAGAAAAGCTCTAACTTATTACATTTACACCCTAAAAAGTGGAAGTAAATCTTGGTTTTATAAATGGTATTATCTCTATTTTTGTGCCGATACTTTTTATATAACAACATTACTAATATCAAAGGGAAAAGTCCAAAATATAAGAAATAGACGGCCAGGACGAAAAAGAAAACTTAAAAAACAGTACTCACCGTTTTAAATCCGCGATACATAATTCTAATTTCTTGCCTCGTGAACTTCGTGAGTCTGCACAGGTCCTCTAAAGCGACAGGCACAGGCTTTGGTACTCTGGACGGCTCTATTTCATAAACGACCTCCTCAATAGGACTGTCTGATGGTGTGGCCATGATTTTTATTTAATTTTCCGGGCGATTCGCTCCAGTTTATGCACGTTCAATACATCATATCTAGCGAGAATCTAAAGATTTTTCTCTTCTTATAAGTCCCGATAGAATGAAAACGAACGTGAAAAACACGAGTCGGATAGCGCGATATTAACACAGTATGTGATCGAAGCGAAAGCGTATTTATTTTGGTGTTATACGTTATGTTACTTTCTGAAAGGTGTGTAACGTCTAAGTCAGGACATCTCATGCAGCACGGTATATTGGTTAGTTGTATATATATATCTGTATGTGTATCGGTGTTTATGTGTGTGTGAAAATGTGTCCTGCCCCCTATCGTTACCCGGATCCGGCCCGGACTGCTTGCTCCTAGTATCCGAGCTGTACGGAGTGTTGAACGCGCAGGTCTAACACTGAGTTGACGGCTTCTATACAGCTTCTGAAAACGCCGCGTCTGCATGCTAAACTGTCGTAAATCTAGCGCTAGATCTATCTCTCGATGTGAATATCTGTAAACGTATAAGTTGCGTACCATCCTTGGCATCTTAAAGTAAATGTTTGCCAAACATCGCTAGCAACCTGACAAAATCAGAGAAATGGATATCTTTTTCAAATTCACACCCACTGAAAGATTATCTTCTGTATCCGAAAAATTTATCCTCTTATATGTATCAATAAATGATTCCACCAGTAATTTTAAATGATAACACACGAAAATAGTTTTTGGAAATCTGTAAATGTACCAAAATGATTCGAAATTTTTATGTTCATTCTTGTAAGTCGATAAAGACTTGCTTGTAGATTTCATAGTGATAACTAAATTTCACATTAAATAACAAAAAGTGGCATATGCAGTTTGTATCTGCTCTACAGGGTATTGCACAGATTCTCGGAGAACTGTTTAATAAACGTATCCCAATTAGTAGGTCGTTTTGTAAAGAATCATGTTAGGGAAGGAGGTAGAGCAATAAGTAAAGACTAATAATTATTATAAAAGAAAGTTCTTTATTTTATAATCAGTTTGTACAAGAAAGAACACGATCGTTTATTTGAGCGACATTCAAGAGACTCATGCAAAGTTACTTAACGCATCGACCTACGAAGACTATAGTGAGGTGAACACTACGATACATCTCACATCGGCGTTATCTACAGGTCAGTTCATGTTTCTCTTTTAAGTACATATTTTACGACGGGCCTATGTGTTTAGGTATCAATGAAATGAATTGATACCTAATTCATTTTTGACGTGTAGCTTGAATTTTCCAACACGCCCCCTCCAAAATAAATCGACGAACATCATACAAAATACATGAATTTTATATACGTATCTACTTTTTAAAATTTAACAAACAAACGATGTGCCATGTCTTCCTCGTGCTTTCTGGGGGATGTTACTTATGATTCAACATTTGTTGCGCAGGATTAGGAAAACCCAGAAAAACATAATCAGACCATTTCGCTAGTCTAATTGTAAACAAGAAAAAAGATACAATAATTTCAGTTCTATTCTAAATTCATTTTGGTTCTTAATTCCCGGAATCTGGCTGCTGATAATAGCTTTGTCAATGAGTCTGCGAATTGATTACCTGTGGAAACATATTCAAGTTTAGTTACACTACTTTCAATTTACTCCCTAGAAAAATTTTATATCAATGTGCTTAGATGTTTTATAATTGGTCGGGTTGTTTGCTATGCTTATGCAACCGTTATCCTCATAACATTTACAATATTTGTATTAATACTTGTTGCTACCGATTTCAACCACACAGCCATATACTCTGCTTCAGTATATGAGGGTGCTAGTGATGTCTATCTTTTTGTATTCCAACATATTGTACAACTTTCAAATAGTTTAAATAAATAACCTGTAGTACTTGTTCTACCCTTTTCTACCTAGTTAGAATAAACAAGGCCAATCAGAAAATCGTTATATTCCTTTCTTTTGTAAGTTAGTTTGATATTGATAGAACCTTTAAGATATCTTAATACTCTTTTTAAATATTGTCAAAGTTCTTTGTTATTTTTACTCAAATATCTACTTAAAATGCTTTTACTGATGTACTTAAGTTAAGTCGTATACATACTATGATATACATTAAATATCCAATCAGATTTCGACATGGAGCGTCGAATTTCTCATCTGAATTCAGAGCTACATATTTTAATTTATTTTGAAGAGACGTACTAACAGAATTACAGTCAGACATATTAAATTTTCTTAAGACCGTTTCTATGTCACCACTTTGGTCCAAAATTATTATGTCATTGCAATTTAGAATTTTGATTCCAAGAAAAAGTTTAGTATCTTTCAAATCTGTCATTTGAAATTTATCCATTAAATAACTTTTAAGGTTGATCATATCATCATCAACAAATTCTTAGATATATCGGCTTTATCTAAAATTTAAATACAACGATCAACAGATGATACCTTTAAATCCTTTTTCTTTCAGAATCTTTTCGAATATCTCGAACTAACACCTGGCTGCTTGTTTTAATCCACATAGAGCCCTACTTAATTTACAAACTTGATTACAATTGCTTTCAATTCCTTCGGGAACTTTCATATAGATTTCTTCTTTTAAAATACCATTAAGAAGTCTTTAGGTCCATATGATGTACTAATAATTTAAATTGATTTGGGAAAGCAATAATAAGCAATAATAAATCTAAAACTTGAAATTCTTGGTACTGGAGCAAAAGTTTCATTATAATCTATGGTATATTCTTGGCTAAAACCACGAACAACAGGACGAGCTTTATATTTGAGGGGACTCCCAAACTCATCAATTTTTATAGAGAAAATCCATTTACAATCGACAATATTTTTATTTTTAGGCATTGATACTAAGGTCCAAGCTTTATTAATTATGAGTGAATTAATTTCATCATTTATAGCTGACTGCCACTGAGCTTTATCTTCCCTTATTTTTATTTCTTGAGATGAAGGAGGGATTTTACAATTAGCAGATGGAGCACACATAAGATATTCATAGGGTATATTATCCTCATTATAAGAAACAAGAAGAACATTTTTAATTCTATCACTCCTTCTAGACGCCGATTTATGTTGTTTTATATTATCATATTGAAATAAAGAATCATTGTGTATTTGTGTATCTGTTTCACTCACAGATTTACTAAATATCTGACCTAGTGTGGCATTTTCATTAGACCTCTCTTGAACACTTGGGATTAACTCACTATCTATTTTACTATTTACAGAGTTATTGGGTTTACCTACTGATTTGAACAATATGTCAGATGCATCAGTTTCATCTGTTTTACTATTTACAGATTTATTGGATTTTCCTACTGATCTTGACACTGTCAGATGCATCAGTTTCATTGGACAGAACAAATTGTCCCAATGTACCCCATCAAGTTCCACTCTCGGTCTAGATGATAAATAATTTATTTCATTTACAATTACATCTCTTACGATAAGAACTTTTTCAGCCTCCACGTCCCACACTTTACCATATAGCCGTTTGGCTCATACGCAACTAGTATTGATTTCAAAGATTTTTCATCGAATTTTGTTTTTCTGATTTAGGTAATAGTGCAGATAAACAGTAGAATCAAAAACTTTTAAATACTTTAATTTGGGCTTTCTGTTATGCCAAAGTTCGTATGGTGTTCTATCTTGTTTTAAAGCTTTAGTTGATGTTAAATTAATTAAATATGTAGCAGTTAAAACTGCTTCTCCTGAAAGAAACTTTATGCAAACTAGCACCCTTTATCATTGCACGAGCTTTTTCAGTTATTGTTCTAACCATTCTTTCAGAGATACCATTTAATTGAGGGGTTCGTGGAACTGTTAGATGAAAACTAATGCCTTTTCCACACAATATTCCTTCACTTGATTCGACAAATATTTTCCACCATTATCACAATATAAATTAACAACTTTCAAATTAAAGAGAGCCTCACTTTTTGCAATATAATCTCTGAAAACAGAGAAAACATCTGATTTATACTCAATTAAATACGTAATACAGTAATGAGTAAATTCATCTACAAAAAATACAAAATAATTTTTATTATTAATATCTGAAGCAGTGATTGGACCACAAACATCAGAGTGCACGATAAATGTTGCTCGTAGTATGTAAGTTTCATTTTTAGCCTTTTCAAGCGGCAATCATGCTTATTGACCGTTTATACAGGCTTCACATAAATTGTCATTTGGTATAATATTACTAATTTGGTTTACATCATCGATCATTTACTTACTCTTTAATTCTAAGAATTTCAACTTTCCAATGTGACCCAAACGTTGATGATGGTCATGATTATTATTTAAACTATTGTGTGCCTGAAAATACTAATTTATTTTCCTTAGATTCACACTAAAATCTATAACTGTTAAGGTGTGTAAAGACCTACCACTAATTGTTTGATCATTTTTCATTACCTCGACTCCTTTTTGATTGAGTACAATACTCATACCTGCTTCCTGCATTTTCCTTACGGATACTACATTGAAAGAAGCTTCTGGACAATAAATGGCATCTTGAAGTACTCCTTGAATTCCCATGTTCTTGAACGTCGATTGTGCCTCTCTTTGTTGCGGTTTTTGTTTCGTAACTTCCAGTAATAAATGTAAAACTAGACGTGTTGTTATAACTTGATCTTGATGGTTCCGTCATCTCCACAGTTTGGACGGTTCACTTCGTGGTCTAGAAGTCGTGTTTTTATAAAAGACAACGTCAAATTATCTTCCGATAAGGTTCATATTGCCGTTATAACACCATCATACAATGTGTGTCAATAATAAATGTGCTACTTTATCAGATTCATCTAATTTTGCACCTGATGCTAATAATTCGGTGATTACATTTTCAAATGCGGTAAAATGCTTCACAAGCGGTACGTCACCTTGTAGTTTCAAAGTAAGTAAGAAGGGCTAATTGAGTGCCTAAACTTCTTCGCTCGTATATATTGTCTAAAATTTGTAAAATTTGTTAGCTTGTACCGTTCACAAATCCAAGAGGAAAAATCCGATAAATATTCAACTGTAATGTTTTTCGCTTTGTGCTCCGATTTAATCCACTCTTGTGCTGGCGAATCAAGGAGTCTGTCATCTATCACTTTAATTAAACCTATTTCCGCTAATAAACTACGTATTCTAAGTTTCCATGCACTGCATGTATCACAATTGAACGGTTCAATGTTTCTTTTCTCCCCCGAAATCTTCATTATCTCTTAAAACCGAAGCACTTCACGAAATAAGTGTTTTACGCTAATTTATGCCACTTATAATAAAAAGCAGCTAATCAGAGAAACCTGGGCTCATAACCTGTTGGGATGGGGCAGTAAATAACGAGTGATAATTATTATAAAAGATTTTTTTAATTTTATATCAGCTTGTACAAGAAAGAGCGCAACTTTTATTTGAGCGATATGCAAGAGACTCATGAAAAGTAACTTAATGCATCGACAAAAAGACATATTGAGTTGCACGCTACGATACATCTCACATCGACGTTATCTACAGGTCTGTTTTTCACTTAAGTTTTCCAACAAATCATTTCTTGTTTCCTATTTTTTGTTTAAAAAATGTTTAATTTTTTGATTAGTAAAGGTGGGTTAGACGCACCCTATAATACATTTTCTAAACTTCCATAAATACATATATATATACATATATATATATATACAGGCTGGCCCACCACCAGCGCCTCGGACTGTAGCTCCCAAACTAATAATTTTTTTTTTAATCTTTTTATGGTAAGATGGTGTACGTTTATAATGGCCATAGTTAGAAAATATTGTCATTTATACAGGGTGCTCCAATAAAGCGCTAAGTACAAAGTTATGTTTTTTAAATGGAACAACAAACATTTTTTACTTTTTCGAATTGTATAGGAAAAATAAAGGTAAGTTACTTCAATGTTCCATATACCTATCGTTAGCCGTTTTCGAAGTATTTGAGGATTTTCGAAAAAGTAAGATGTTTTGAAAATGGACATAACAGACAAACTAATTGAAATTTTCAAATCATGTTTTTAGCCTTGATTTGGTATATCTTGGGCTACTTATTTTCAGGTATGTAATTTTACAATAATGTACAGGGTAATTCCATAGACCGGCTTTATTTGTCTCAACTTTAATAGTGTATAACTTTGTTATTTCAAATGGAACACCCTGCATATTTTCAGACTCGGAGAAAGGTTTTTCAATTCCTACCCAAACTGTATTAGGTTTCCCTATACCTATCTCTTGTGATTTCGGAGATATTTGAAGATATTTTAAATTTTACCTAGATTGAAATTACATCGAAGCTGCTGAATATGGAAATGCAATTGTTTTTTATTTCAACGATCTCAAAAAATTGCTAATGAAACACATATGCCTTTAAATGATAAGTATTATAATAAATGTTCTACATGATCGCCATTTTCCTTTATGCATATTCCAATTCTCTCTTCAAACGATCTTCTAACCCTTCTTAACATTTCCGGGGTAATGGTAGCAAATGCATTTGTTATTCTGATTTTCATATCATCCGACGTAGTTGGTGTCGAATTGAACACAATACTTTTTACATATCCCCATAAGAAAAAATCTATGCAAGTTAAATCGGGTGACCTGGGTGGCCATTTACAGGGTCCTTGTCTTCCAATCCACTTATTTGGGAACATTAAATTTAAATAGTTTCTAACATCTACGTGGAAATGTGCAGGAGCCCCGTCTAACTGCAGCCACATTTTGCCTCTTGTAAATAAAGGAACATCTTCTAAAAGAGTCCAGAAATCTCCTTGCAAAAATTGTAAAAAACGGTGCCCATTCAATCGTTCTTCAAAAAGTAAGGTCCAATAACATAGTCACCAATAATTCCCGCATAGACGTTTAAACTCCAGCGATTTTGGTGATCAACAGTCTTAAATATGTGTGAATTTTCTGTATCATAATAATGAAAATTATGTCTACATACTAATCCATTATTATGGAAGGTAGATTCATCAGTGAATAAAGTATATTCAGAAAAATCCTCCTCTTCTCCAACACGATGCAGAGCCCACAAGCAAAATTCCAATCGATGGTCAAAGTCTATCCCATATAAATGTTGATGTATTTGGATATGATATGGGTGATACTTGTGTCTTTTTATGATCCTCTGTACACTAGATCTACTTATATCGGTTTCTTGGGTAATCTTCCGTGAACTGGTACTAGGATTTTCAGCAATGGAACCTAACACTAGAAATTGATTTTCCTCGTTGTCAACGACTAATTTCCTTCTTTTTCGATTAGAGTAGGAAGTATTACCTGTCTCTCGAAACCTTGCGAAAAGTCTTTCAAAAGCGCGCTTTTCAGGATGTCTTCGTTCAGGATACTTTTGCGCATAAATTCTGCCAGCCAAAAAACAGTTTTCATGACATTTACCTATGGTCAAAATCATATCCGCTCGTTCTAGGATAGACAAATCCATCCTTGTAAAAATATCTCAAATAAAAGAAAATAACAATTATTTCACAAGTTCTTTTTTAAATTTCTCTAATAATAGTTATGTACCATTATCAAAGAATAAAGTATACTAAACTAAAGTAAAATTGTTAATCATTTAAAGGCATATGTGTTTCATTAGCAACTTTTTCAGATCGTTGAAATAAAAAACAATTGCATTTCCATATTCAGCAGCTTCGATTTAATTTCAATCTAGGTAAAATTTAAAATATCTTCCAATATCTCCGAAATCACAAGAGGTAGGTATAAGGAAACCTAATACAGTTTGGGTAGGAATTGAAAAACCTTTCTCCGAGTCTGAAAATATACAGGCTGTTCTATTTGAAATAACAAAGTTATACACTATTAAAGTTGAGACAAATAAAGCCGGTCTATGGAATCACCCTGTACATTATTGTAAAATTACATACCTGATAATAAGTAGCCCAAGATATGCCAAATCAAAGCTAAAAACATGATTTGAAAATTTCAATTAGTTTGTCTGTTATGTCCATTTTCAAAACATCTTACTTTTTCGAAAATCCTCAAATACTTCGAAAACGGCTAACGATAGGTATATGGAACATTGAAGTAACTCACCTATACTTTTTCTATACAATTCGAAAAAAGCAAAAATATATACTGTTCCATTTAAAAAACATAGCTTTGATACTTAGCGCTTTGTTGGGGCACCCTGTATTAATGAAAATATTTTCTAATTATGGCCATTATAAACGTACACCATCTTATCAAAAAGATTTAAAAAAATTATTAGTTTGTGAGCTACAGTCCGAGGCGCTGGTAGTGGGCCACCCTGTATATATGTATATAGAATATTGTGTGAAATATGCACTAGTTGCTACATTTATATTAATATTCTGTAGATCAATAGATACCAATGATTTCAAATGTTTTCATCTGTGGTATATATTTTTTCTTAAGGTTTCAGAGAGAAAATTTCGTTAATATTTTGATAGAGTATGTATATCGATAAATTCACTTGTTAACTGCAGTGGAAGACCGCTACTAATTATTAAACATTTTCGATTTAATTTAGATAAGTATAAATATATTACATCTTAAATCCTACAAGGTTCTGTGGCAAGTAGTCTAGAAAATATTGGTCTAAGGCATCGTGTTTGCGTATAGTGTAGTATAGTACCTTTATTAGCTGCAATACAAAATTAGCACGTCAGAAAATAAAATATATGAATGCATGGGTATTTGCATGGGAATTTGCGAAATCCTGCAATGTATAAAAAGCATGATCGTTGGAGTTCTTCTTCATGGCAGTTGAAAAGACGAAGGCCCAATGTTTTCCATTCATTGGGCTTCAGCCGTACGTACGCCACTACCACCTGCTCATTAGGTCTTGAAAAGTATTCATATCTGTGGTTGATATACAGATGACGTGAGATATGGTTTTTATGTGAAAGGATCTCCTCAATATACACTGAGCTTACTGTAGGAATTTAGTATTTAAGAAATAGGGGTTTACAGGGAAAGGTATTGCGCACGCCTTCTATAACGCGAAGGCCAAACCAGTATTTTGGTCGTGTGTCCTATGCAAGTGGAAGAGAGCATAACAGATTACTTTTGCGACCTCTTTGTTGATTCCTGTACAGATTCGTTTTATGGCATAAATAGCTGAGGAAAGTTTCACACCTAGGTGCTCAATATGTGGACGACAAATTATAGTTCACTGTAACAATCCGTTGACATTGTAAATGCTAATTGTAGAACAGTTCAATATAAATTGTTCTACAAGAACAGTAAGAAATATATTTAAGGAAAATGGACTGCGAGCTTGTATTCCGACCCAACATCTATTAGCGCCAGATCATGCTGCTCAACGGTTAAGGTTTTGTGTAGAAAACCTCAATCGTGACTGGACTGTATGGCGGCCCATAAATACTAGATTTAATAAAGAAAATATTTTAACGAAAAAACATAGTGGAAGAGTTACGGTAGGATTTTGGGGATGGGTATCTAGTGCTGGTCGATGAGAAATAATACGCGTCTCCCCAACACGATTTAATTCAAGTTCCTACATAAATATTTTGGAAGATGTGTTATTAACAAGCATAAAACTTGTGCATCCTGTAGAAAAACTTCCTACCATCACTTTGGTCCAAGATAATGCACCAATTCACACTAAAAGATATATAAATGTATGGTTGGATGAACACAATAATGAAATCGAAGTGTTAAAATGGCCCAGCTGAACACCATTGAAAATATGTGGATCTGTCCTGTTTCGAGAATGGAATTTTCAAGACAGAAACCGTGTTCATGTCAGAAATGCACAAAACATTTGTGATAATGCTCAATAGTGTGGGAGAACTTCCGAGACAGGAACTTTTGCCAAAAGTTAGTAGCATCGATACCAGCAAGGTTAAATCAGGGTATCAACCACAATACACATTATACACATTACTGAAATATTTCTATCTTTCTACATGTACATATATTGTTTTCACAATTATTTAGTTCTTATTATTACTATATTTGTTTTATTTAGTTATATTTTCGTCAATTTATTGTTTGATTTTGTTATATCACTTCATTTTTGTTTGCTTTCAGAATTAATTTCCTTATTTCATTCAAATATCTTTTTTATTTTGTATTTATTTAACTGTTTCTAGATACGAAAATTTCGTACTAAATGGCATATTTTGTACTATCTAACATTCTAATTAAACTAAAAAAATATTTTAATTACTGAAACATTATATTTATTTATCTATAACATGTAAATTCTAGAAAAATATCAACGCTTCGTACAGCTTTGCGGTTTTTCTGTAACTACGAAATTGATGCACTGCACTGACTTAGGAAGCTACCGTAAGATCGAAGGTACTTGCGCTATTTGTTGATGAGAAACAAACGAAATAACGCGAAAACGAAATTGAGAAATGAAATGCAAAAAACGATGGTAAAGATATAATGTTGTGGTCTTCGAATAAAGACAAGCAAAACTCAGTCTCACTTGCAAACATAAAGTCGGAGTCATATTTAAATCCTAGATAAATACATCAAATAATTGAATGATTTTTTCATTAATCCATTTGTTTGATGATCATTAAACACAGTTTAACCGGCAAGCAAGCGAAAAAGAAAGGAATTCAGACAAAGCAGGATAAAGTAACATTTAAGAAATGCACAGCAAATGGCAAGGAATATAAGTGGGATGTTGGAAAACTGTGGTGGAATAATTATATTCTCACCATCTTAAATGCGAGTCGAACGTCGTCATACAAACAAAAATGAATTGATACATAAACACATCGGCCCGTAGTAAATTATGTACTTGAATAGGACCGACCTGCGTCAGCTAAGATATATCATGGCGTTCAATATAAACAGTCTTCGGGTATCAAATGTATCGATGGGTGAAGTAACTTTGCATGAGTCGGTTGTAGATCGCTAACATAAACGGCCGGTCTTTCTTGTGCGTTGATATTAAATAAAAGAACTTTCTTTTATAATAATTATTAGTTTTTATTTATTGCCCTATCCCAATAGGTTATGGGCCCAGGTTTCTCTGATTAACTGTTATTTATTATAAGTGGCGTAAATTAGCGTGAAGTAGTTATTTCGAGAAGTGTGTCGGTTTTAAGAGACAATGGAGAGTTCGCAGGAGAAAAGAAACATTAAATCGTTCGATGGTGATAGATATAGTGCGTGGAAACTTAGAATACGTAGTTTATTAACGAAACTAGGTTTAATTAAAGTGATAGATGACGAAGTCCCTGATTCGCCAGCACAAGAGTAGATTAAATCGGACCAAAGAGCGAAAAACATTATTGTTGAATATTTATCGGATTCTTTTCTTGGTTTTGTGAAAGATGAAAATACAGCCAAACAAATTCTACAAAGTTTAGACAATATTTATGAGCGAAAAAGTTTAGCCACCCAATTAGCCCTTCGAAAGAAATTACTTACTTTGAAACTACAAGGTGACGTACCGCTTGTGAAGCATTTTACCGTATTTGAAAATTTAATCACCGAATTAATAGCAGCAGGTACAAAATTAGATGAATCTGATAAAGTAGCACATTTATTGTTGACACTTCCTACATCGTATGACGGTGTTATAACGGCAATAGAAATCTTATCGGAAGATAATTTGATCTTGCCTTTCGTAAAAACAAGACTTCTAGACCACGAAGTGAAGGTCTAAAAGTATCAACATCAAATGTCATCATTGTGGAAAAAGAGGCCATGTAATAAGCGAGTGCTATTTCTACAAAAGCAAATTAAGAAATAACGCTGATAGAAAGAGAACCGTCCAAACTGTCGAGATGATGGAACCATCAACATCAAGCGATAACAACACGTCCAGTTTTGAATTTATGACTGGAACTTACGAAACAAAAACCAGCAAAAACACAACGTTTTCAACAGTCAACGTTACAAGTAACATGGGAATTCAAGGAATACTTGAAGATGCCTTTATTGTCCAGAAGCTCCCTACAACTTACTATCAGTAAGGAAAATGCAGCAAACAGGTATGAGTGTACTCAATCAAAAAGGAGTTGAGGTAATGAAAAAAATGGTAAAACAATTATGAGTGGTAAGTCTTTAAATACTTTAATAGCTATAGATTTTAGTTTGAATCTGAGAAAAGTAAATAACCATTTTCAAGCACACAATAGTTCAAACAATAATTATGATTTATGGCATCAACGTTTAGGGCACATTGGAAAGCAGAAATTCTTAGAATTAAAGAATAAACAAATGGTCGATGATGTAAACCAAATTACGAATATTATACCAAATGACAATTTATGTGAAGCTTGTATAAATGGTAAACAAGCACGATTGCCATTTAAAAAGATTAAAAATAAAAGTCATATACTACGACCATTATTTATCGTGCATTCTGATGTTTGTGGGCCAATCACTCCTTCAGCTATCAATAATAAAAATTATTTTGTACTTTTTGTAGATGAATTTACTCACTACTGTGTTACGTATTTAGTTGAGTACAAATCAGATGTTTTCTCTGTTTTTAGAGATTATATTGCAAAAAGTGAGGCTCATTTTAATCTGAAAGTTGTTAATTTCATATTGTGATAATGGTAGAGAATACTTGTCGAATGAAATGAAAGAATATTGTGTGGAAAAAGGCATTAGTTTTCATCTAACAGTTCCACGAACCCCTCAATTAAATGGTGTCTCTGAAAGAATGGTTAGAACAATAACTGAAAAAGCTCGTGCAATGATAAACGGTGCTAGTTTGTATAAAGGTTTTTGGGGAGAAGCAGTGTTAACTGCTACATATTTAATTAATTTAACACCGACTAAAGCTTTAAAACAAGATAAAACACCATACGAAATTTGGCATAACAAAAGGCCCAAATTAAAGTATTTAAAAAATTTTGGTTCTACTGTTTATGTGCACAATAAAATCAGAAAAACAAAATTCGATGAAAAATCTTTGAAATCCATACTAGTTGGGTATGAACCAAACGGCTATAAAGTGTGGGACCTGGAAGCTGAAAAATTTCTTATAGTAAGAGATGTAATTGTAGATGAAATAAATTATTTAACATCTAGACCGGGAGTGGAACTTGGTGGAGTACATTCGGACAATCTGTCCAATGAAACTGATGCATCTGACAAGTTGTCAAAATCAGTAGGTAAACCCAATAAATCTGTAAATAATAAAGCAGATGAAACTTATGCATCTGATAGGCCGTCAAAATCAGTAGGGGAACCTTATAAATCTGTAAATAGTGAAACAGATAGTTAATCCCAAGTGTCCAAGTAAGGTCTGATGAAAATGCCACATTAGGTCAGATACCTAATAAATCTGTAAGTAAAACAGATACACAAATATACAATGATTCTCTATTTCAATACGATAAAAATATAAAACAACATAAATCGGAGCCTAGAAGGAGTGATAGAATTAAAAATGTTCCTCTTGTTTCTTACAATGAGGATAATATACCCGATGAATATCTCATGTGTGCTCAATCTGTTAATTGTAAAATCCCTACTTCATTTCAAGAAATAAAAATAAGGGATGATAGAGCTCAGTGGGAGCAAGCTATAAATGATGAAATCAATTCACTCATAATTAATAAAGCTTGGACCTTAGTAACAATGCCTAAAAATAAAAATATTGTTGATTGTAAATGGATTTTCTCTATAAAAATTGATGAGTTTGGGAATCCATTCAAATACAAAGCTCGTCTTGTTGCTCGTGGCTTTAGCCAAGAATATATGGTAGATTATAATGGAACTTTTGCTCCAGTAGCAAGAATTTCAAGTTTTAGATTTATTATTGCTTTTTCAAATCAATTTAAATTACTAGTACATCATATGGATGTAAAAACTGCTTTTCTTAATGGTATTTTACAAGAAGAAATCTATATGAAAGTACCCGAAGGAATTAAAAGCAATTGTAATCAAGTTTGTAAATTAAATAAAGCTCTATATGGGTTAAAACAAGCAGCCAGGTGTTGGTTCGAGATATTTGAAAAGACTCTGAAAGAAAGAGGATTTAAAAATTCATCTGTCGATCGTTGTATTTACATTTTAGATAAAGGTGATATATCTCAGAATATTTATATTGTGCTTTATGTTGATGACCTTGTAATTGCAACAGCAAACAGTGTAACAATGAGCAATCTTAAAATTATTTAATGGATAAATTTCAAATGACAGATTTGAAAGATATTAAACTTTTTCTTGGAATCAAAATTCGAAAATGCAATGACATAATAACTTTGGACCAAAGTGGTTACATAAAAACAGTCTTACACAAATTTAATATGTCTGACTGTAATTCTGTCAGTACGCCTCTTCAAAGTAAATTAAATTATGTAGCTCTGAATTCAGATGAGAGATTTGACGCTCCATGTCGAAATCTCATTGGATGTTTAATGTATATCATGGTATGTACGCGACCTGACTTAAGTACAGCAGTAAACATTTTAAGTAGATATTCGAATAAAAATAACAAAGAACTTTGGCAATATTTAAAAAAGAGTTTTAAGATACCTTAAAAGTTCTATCAATATCAAATTAACTTACAAAAGAAATGAATATAACGATTTTCTGATTGGCTTTGTTGATTCTGACTGGGGAGGTAGTGATGAAAAAGACAGAAAAAGTACAACAGGTTATTTATTTAACTTATTTGAAAGTTGTACAATATGTTGGAATACAAAAAGACAGACATCAGTAGCAGCCTCATCTACTGAAGCAGAGTATATGGCTCTGTTCGAAGCTGTCAGAGAAGCATTGTGGTTGAAATCGTTAGCAACAAGTATTAATATAAATATTGTAAAGCCAATTGTAATTTATGAGGATAACGGTTGCATAAGCATAGCAAATAACCCGACCAACCATAAAAGATCAAAGCACATCGATATAAAATATCATTTTTCTAGAGAGCAAATTGAGAGGAGTGTAATTAAACTTGAATATGTCTCCACAGGTAATCAACTGGCAGACTTGTTGACAAAGCCATTACCAGCAGCCAGATTCCTGGAATTAAGAACGAAAATTAATTTAGAATAGAACTGAAATTATTGTATTTTTTGTTTACAATATGTTAAGTGAAATGATCTGATTAGGTTTTTCTGGGTTTTCCTAATCCTGTGCAACAAATGTTGGATCATAAGTAATATCCCCAGAAAGCACAAGAAGGACATGACCTATCGTTTATTTGTTAAATTTTATCAAGTAGATACGTATATGAAATTCATGCATCTTGTACGATTCATTTTGAGGGGGCGTGTTGGAAAACTGTGGTGGAATAATTATATTCTCACCATCTTAAATGCGAGTCGAACGTCGTCATACAAACAAAAATGAATTGATACATAAACACATCGGCCCGTAGTAAATTATGTACTTGAATAGGACCGACCTGCGTCAGCTAAGATATATCATGGCGTTCAATATAAACAGTCTTCGGGTATCAAATGTATCGATGGGTGAAGTAACTTTGCATGAGTCGGTTGTAGATCGCTAACATAAACGGCCGGTCTTTCTTGTGCGTTGATATTAAATAAAAGAACTTTCTTTTATAATAATTATTAGTTTTTATTTATTGCCCTATCCCAATATGGGATGACAATAATGAGGATCTTTTCGTCCCAGAAAAACTAAGGGAACCCAAACAACAGTAAAAATCTTTCATGACGGAAATAGCAACGAAACGGGACATGAAAGAAAGACAATAAATATAATAAAGCGATAAAGAGTTGTCCAGGAAGGAAGACGAACTGGTACGGAAATTCGAAAAGACTAAAATGGATATGTTACTAATACCCTAAACTGAAGTAAAAGAAAAGCACCCGAAAATATTAAAAACAAATGACTTACTTTACACCGGTGTAGAAAAGTACATATGGAAACAAGTCGGTGTATATACAATAAATAATGAATGAGATAGCGGCAGTATTTATTGTAGAGTTGAACCTCTCTAAGCCGAATTCTCATTTGCCACTCCAATTCAAAGTCATTGATAATTTATTTGATATATGATGAATATGCATTATTACACATACCGATCTATTGTATGTACATATTACATATTATTTTGAGTTGTATTTTTGCGTTGAAGACAATCGATGTACGTGTATCGCTGCGATATAAGTCCTCGTAAAACGAGTTTTATCGCGGGATGTAAGTACAAATTTACAAATTTAAATGACTAACCTAATAATTGGTAATAAAAAGCGGATTAAATGCTAAGATGGAATCAGGAGTTACAAACAGTGAACTGAGGTGTAAACCGAGAATTAAACGAAAAACGATCGAGCAAACTGTTGGTATCAGGGACGTAACAATTATAAGATAAACGACAAAAAGTCAGTTTTAACCATTTATATTGATGAATTTATAAAATCGTTATAAATAACCATTTTTATAAGACATATATTATGGTTATCGTAACCAATTAAAGTGTGAAATATTTTTTTGGTTATAAGTAACAATTATATCAACCAAAAAAATTTTTGGTTTCAGATAACCATTATATCAACCAAAAGATTTTTGGTTAGAAATAACGATTACAAAAAATTTTTTTGTTATCAGGGATGAAATTGATAATAAAAAATTAATTCATACAGTTTTAGTGGGAATATTTCTCTCATTTAAAATGTTGAATAGGGATTTCTAAATCCATTAAAATGGTTATTAAATTTGCAATTGACTTTATGTAACCTTTATTAGGTTTTACGTAATGATTTTAAAATATAAAAACATACACCACCTGCAGCTATTCTTAGTTTTGCTACTACCGCCACAGATTTGTTGTGTTATCTTGTTCATGTGTTGTTGTTGCATTAAATTTATGGCTCATTTGTTGTTCTGTTTGTTAAAATTTTTGTTTTTTTATTTTGTGAGGATTTTTGATATTTTTTGGTATATTTTGTTTTTTCATAGCTTTTTTTATGTTCTTATGTTTTCCTTTTCATCCCTGATAACCAAAAAAGAATTTCTTTTGTAATGGTTATTTCTAACCAAAAATCTTTTTGGTTGATATAATGGTTATCTGAAACCAAAAAATTATTTTGGGTGAGATAATTGTTACTGATAACAAAAAAATATTTCTCACTTTAATTGATTACGATAACCAAAATAATATATTTGCAATGATAATGGTTAAAAATTCCCAATATTAAATAAAATGAATTTTGTAACCGTTTTATGTGAAATAAATAAATAACAATTATATTTGGCCGCTGGTCGGTATATAGACACGAACGCGGTGAAGAGAAACGAGTTTAAAGAGGCAAAAAGAAAATACAAAATATAGAGTGGAAAACCATACAATTATAAAGCTAAGAGTACCATACGGTAGATTTAGGGGAGTTACCGAGAGAATTCAACTCTCTGAGGGGTTGATCCAGAGGAAATTTTTAGCGCGGTAACGGAGATACCTCAGAGCACGGAAAAAAGAAAAGATAGGATAAACGTCTGTTTAGAAGGAGTACGCAAACCAATGGAACACCAGTAATAAGAAGAAAAGAAAGAGAAAGAAAAAATGATAAGATAGAAGAAATGTGAGACAAAGAGATTAAACAAACGCAAAAGAATTACTGAAATTAAATTATGAATTATGAAAATAACAGGAGAATAAACAATTGAAAGAAGAAAAAGAACTAATGAAAGGGAGATCATTGTGATAAGAAGCCAGAAGAACCAGAAAAGTTCAAGATACAACGCTATATTGACAGGCGTGAAGATTTATACTAAGGATAACAAAGAATTACCAGAAGTAATTGAAAAAAGACTAGTAGTGGAGGTCTAAGTTATGAATGAAATCAAAATGGATCTGCAAACATGCAAGATAGAAACAAGCTAAGAAATATAAGGAAAAGAATTTTCGTACTCAGTGAACTAGTTAACTGTATTATATATTATATATATAGTATGTCGGAAATGGAAATGCAAACGCAAATTAAAGAGAGAGCCAAACAAGAGAAGAACAAAGCGAAAACACAAAAACAGTATGGATGTGTATAATGGTTCGTTAAAGACAAAGAATGGAACTGGGGCAAAGGAACCCAAAATTTTGGAGAGTCAACAATTGGAAAATATTATATATTATAAAAAGAACTAATAGACAATGGAAACGGGAATAGTAGGGTATCGAACGAGGGATTGAATACAGAAAAGATCAGAAACCAAACAAGAGATAAAACAAAAATAAAACAGATAATAATAGGTGGAGGAAATATGTACATAACATTCCACAAATCTCATACTAAAAACTTCAACTAAAATTAACCAAAAGCATTTATTCGTCTGTATCAACGCTTACAGTTTGCAAAAAGTATAAAGTGCACAAAATTGATATCAATTTCTAGTCGGAAGTTATATTTATCGACAAATCCTAATTTAAAACTTTTCACAGTAAAGGAAAGAGCTAATCGAAAGTCCTTGCGATTATCTGGGGAATATATCACAGCAGGTATATTACACCAAAGCAATTACTTTATGAACGTAAGCATTCCAAAAATATAGCAATGTCCTCATAGACCGTTTTAATAAAATTCAATCTGCTGGTAAACAAACAAAGTAATTACGTTAACTGGACCGACAAAAGACTGGCTAAGAAACAAATTGACGACAAATTTTCTCGAATTCCCATACAAATCCCCAAGCGTTATCGATTCACGAGAATGTCAAACACTCTACATAACAATATTGGTACGAAAAGAAAAGGAAAGGTTGCATAGTATTAGATAGAACTGATTAAATTGTTCCATCGTTTTAAACTAGAATGCTTTTGAATTGATTTTGTCACAATTCCAAAGACTAGAATAACTAAACAGGGTAGGATTCAAGCGTCCGAATATCGAAATCATGTAATATTCTTTTAGATCATCCGCAAATCAATTAGAAACCAAAGAATGAAATTCTACGAGAAAATATGCCAACCTTTCAAAATGAAACTTAATTTTGCAATGAAAACTTGTCATAAGCAATACAAAGTTGTTTTTGGAGCTACCAGCAGCAGCAAATCTTGTAGTACACGATCTGAAAAATATACTTATCAAATATGAATTTTCGGTATAAAGTTGTCCAAATGGTAGATATACAAACACCGTACATTCTTTATACAAACAGATTGTTATGAAGTACAATGTTCCCTCGATTTATTATCACGAAATTTTATTAATTAATGGAACATCCTTAATGTAAATGTAACGTAATAATAATAAATAAAATATAATAATATACTAAAAACTATTTGGAACTGAAAGATAAATAACGAACGGCTGTGAATTAATTCGAACTCTATAGATCAAAATTTTCGAGAAAATAATTTGCTCTCAGGAACCTGAAGAACAAAGAGAGCAAATAAGTGACAAGTATTAATTAGTAGTGTAATAAGAAAGGACAAAACACATACGAAAATCCAGATAAAATGCAACTATTACATTATATTAACTAGAGTTTGGAACAAACCCTTGTTGAACGTTAACATAATCTTTCAAATTTCCACTTCGGCGTTGTTCAAAGGGCGTGCCGACTTTAGACCCATTAGGCATCGCGCGCGGCGTGTTCTACTTGCGAACCCTAGCTGATCATGGCAACGAACAACGCAAATAACGGCACACAAATCGAATCAACCATTAACAATATCTTCTTTAGGGTGTCCACAGACGTGGGCAAACGACGTTAAAGGAGATGTTTAAAAGTCATCCATGAAAGTTAATGAAGCGTTTTAAGGAAGGATAAGGACTTGGATAACACGATGGGTGGCGAGATGGTCATATAGACTCCAAGTAAACTCCCATCAGTTTTGCCTCAACAAGTTAAAGAGCTTCATATAGCGTATTCTCACAAAGGTTCAGAATAGCAATTGACTTCTCACGGAGATTAAAATTTAGGTCTTTATATACCTAGTATGTGACGTCAATTGCTGCATACGTAAAAGATTCGAGCATGAACAGTTTTGATCCCTTTGATCTAGGAAAACGCCCAGCTTTTGTTGACGTACATACAACAATGTGCAACGCTTTGAACACAATTTTGATATAAAATTTTCCATAGAAATAAATTTACCCCGAACAATATTTTATTACTTAAATGACGACGCTGTTACTTAGCGTGCTTTGCTAAATTTAAACATAATAAAATTTTATCCGGCGTGACATGCATCACATTGGAACGTATTTTAAAATCTCTCTCAATGTCTCAATCTCGCAATATGTTAAACGTCGATCCCCCTTGATCAGGTGGTGAACATCTTCGATGTATTGATGTTTTTATGAATAACGTCTGTTCTTGGTAGGCCTAGCATCATCGCTGGGACTGGTGGGTTTACTTTCGAATTTGTAATACCAGCAGAAAGTTGGTGATTAATTTCGTATCTTAGTATCCTATATACAGTACAGTACAGGCCTGTCCAAAAAGTTGTTACTACCTAAATGGGACTGACTTTTATTTCAATAACATAACACACACTATGTACACAAGTCGAGGTAAAATGAAGCTTGCTAATGTACTCCTTCAACCTGTAATCCTTCGTTCTCAATGCATGTGTGAAGTCTTTTCATCATACAGACTATACCTTCTTCACACGTTTCCTTAGGTATAGAGCGGGTAACCGTTGTTATGCGTCTCTTAAGGTCATTAATGTCAGCAGATCTTGTAGCATACACACGTTCTTTCACCATTCCCCATACCCAGAAATCACATAGAGTCAAGTCTGGTGGCAAAGGTCCAGCTCTTCCAATCCAACATCTACCAAACGTATCTCCCAAGTAATGTCGAATCGCTAAGGAATAATGCTATGGTGCACCATCTTGCTGAAAGTAGCCAGATATTATAATACGAAGGGGAAGATTGTCTACGACAAAATTTTACAACATGTCTAGGTAAGAATCTCCCGTCACAGTCTGATTATTAAAAAAATGTGAACCAAGTAATCCAAACTTCAAAATGCCACATCATACGCTAACTTTCGGAAAGGATCAAGTGTGCTGTCTTAGTTCATGGGGATTCTCTGTATTCCAAATGACGCAGTTGTGCTTATTCATTGTGCCGCTGAGATGAAATGTGGCTTCACCCGACATAAGGAACACAATACTAATATTGTGACTCTAAAGTCTATCTTCGTCATTTCTAATAACACCTCTGCAGCTCTTACGCGAGCAATTTTATCAATATCAGAAAGGGTCTTCATCATTTGAATGTGGTACGGCTTCATTCCCAGATCTAGGTGGGGAATTCTTAAAACACCTGTCCAGGCGCGATTCCGGTTTTAAATGCTAATCTTGTACTTGTCTTTCTTGGTTTCCTAATCATTATGCCTTGAACATTTAGGATGTTATCTTTCATTCAAATACTTCTGGGACGTCCACCATTTCCTTTACAGTCATTGGTCACAGACCCTGTGCACACAAAATTTCTCATGAAGCCGACGTATAGTTAAACGACTTGGAGTATCAAAACACTTCCATCAATGCTTCTACCTTCTTTCTTCTTTTTCCAGAGTAAGTCGGGGTGGCCATATTTAGCGTGCAACAATAGAAAATTAGAAAATTATGTAGTACCACATGAGTGGTAACATCTATTTGATGTGACGTACAATCATATATGTTTTATAATGTTCAGTTATGTTTATAATGATTCTAATTATGCTCCAACTATTTGTTTCTAAAATTTAAAACCTTATTCTGTTTTTAAAAACAATGATGTGGAAAAAGAACATAATTAAATAAGCGATTAAATTATGCAATTAGTGATAACAAAAAGAAAACAATAAAGCAGTAAGTTTAAAATCTTGTGGTTAAATGCACAGTAATTTACCGACATAATTTACATTTTAAAAGTGGGAATTCCTTGAATATATTTCTTATTCCGTTCTTTTGAATCCATGAATAGAGTTGTTAAAATTTCGATAACAAATGTTTTAAAAATAACAGTTGTTTCTATTATCCTGGCTATTCGTTTTATCTAAAACGTACGTTAGATTTGATTTTGTTAATCATAAAGTTATGCCTACATAGATATATAGGTATGCAACATTTAAATTGTTCGATAAAATGGAATTTAGAATTATTTAATTAAGAATCGCGTGCATTTGGCTGTTTAACCCTGCTGTTAGATTAAGCCCAATATTTTGCTCCTTATCTTTATAACTTTTAAACAGTATTATATATTGCTTTGAGATTTCGGCTCACGCGTCCTTTTTCTTTAACAATGTTATATCCATAATTTCAAGTGTCTGACATAAAGCCGGACTGAAAAAATAAAAACTTACTTATCTTGGATTAGGGTCCATTTGGACCAGTGTACATTTTTATTTGATTGAAATCAAAATACTAACCTTTTTGCGCTTATTTACAAAAAATATGATTTCATTGATAGTTTTTTTTTTTTTTCATTACATGCTGAACAAAATATTTTTTGGTTAGTTTTGCAAATAAACTTGTCGCAAATGGAGCATTTGATGGCAGATTTAGACTTGCAGCAACTACAAATTCCACGCTTTCTAGGCGCCGATTTAGAAGTAGCATTACTTGAAGAACTTGTTGAAATTGAAAATGATGTATGTATTTAGGTCAATAGCTGTGCTGTGAACTATTGTTGAGGAAATCTACTTCGTTTCATCATATGCAACTTATCCAAAGAAAGTGCTAGTTTCCGAAAGAACTCTGGTCTCCTGCGATTTTGATCAGGTGGTGCCCATGAAACATCGATCTCAGAAAAAATATATATTCATTCAAAGCGGATATATCTAGCATATTTGCAAACACAATGTTCGGCCATCGATTTGTTTTACGTTTGGTGGTGAAGAAGCCAATCATTTGGTCAGCAGTATCTACGCCTCCTTTGAGAAACGAAACATAAGAAACTATAGACGAACAACAAAATAGCACACCTTTTGTCGAATTGTAATAAGAAACAATCTGTGTTTTCTTCGACCCACTCTCATCAGCTTCAGCTGTTCTATGTATTGTACTAATCAATATCGTTGCTTTGTTTTTGTGGCTGATGTATGATAATAATGTCGCAATATCACAGAAAGCAAATGTAGACTTATACAATGGAAGCTTTTTACATTCAGCAACTTGGGAGAAATGAATGTCTTATTTTTACGTACTGTTCCTACATATGTAAGTTTTCTTTCAAGTAATTTTTTACCAAATCCAAAGTGGAAAAGAAGTTGTTGCCTGTTATATTTTTCCCTTTCAAGCCTTCTATCAACTCCAATACAACGCGATGTCCTTGGTTTTGTTCAGGCTTTGCATTTTTAGCTTTTCCAAAATATCTGTATATCTGTATCTTCCAGACGTAGCCCGACTTTGAATCCACCGATAACCAAAATTTCAAACCATATTTTGCAGGTTTTGGTCGCCTAAACTGTCGAAAGAAACATCGTCCCCTGAATCCAACAAGTTGCTCGTCAACAGTGACATTTTCGTGGCAGTTGTAAAACATTGGAAGAAGGAGTTCCCAACGCTCCCACAGTTCACGAATCGAGGATGAGAAGTTCCACATGGATCCATAATAATATTTATTAATTGTATTAACGAGGTATTCAATTAAATTAGATATAAAATACTGGACTAAATTGTAATTTTTAATAAAACATGTAGTATGGACCAAATGGTCTCTTAATTTAGGATTCCTATATTTTTGCAATCTAACAGCAGGGTTAATTGTGGTAATGATGTGGCCATATAATTAATTACTTCGCTCATAACTCAGGAAATTAATGGTTGTATTCTACATGAAATGTTTAAAGTATATACAAAAGCAAACGTAATTTGTTATTAGGTAGATCAAAGGAAAGCAAAACTAACGAAATCAAATCAAAAATTCATTGCCCTCTGTTAATAAAGCTCCTTTTCTCCACAAAGTTCAAATAAAGCGCAGAGAATTTAGAATAGCAGGGATTTTCAATTAAACCGCGAAAATCAAAGGAGTACAATTCTGCTTGTAAAGTTTTAGGGGTTCTAAAAATACTAAATTACTAAATATTCAATACTTTGTGAGAAATTTCATAACATCCCCATAATACCTCAAGCTTTAAATATTTAAGAGAATGAATTAGTTATACTACGTTGTAAATAGATATGTACTTACTTTGCGTTCGAGTTGCGTTTATTAATATTCCATATCTCACAGGTATAACTAAACTGTTTTCTCACTTCATTACTAACTCATCACCATAGTTTTTCTACAAACCGCCCATCATTGATGATTTTATACCCATGCATTTGCAAACACTCCATTACTTTTTAAATATATTCTTTATCACAACTATAAAACAAAATAATTCCAACAGAACGTATTTCATAACATTTCAAGAACATGTTCTTGAACTGTAATTAAATATATACTTTTTAGAATATTTAGCAATTATTTATGACCTATTAGTGGTAGAGAATATACAGAGTGAGAAACCGGAAGTGCTAACCACGTGATCTAAAATTTTAGTTAGGAGCACTGAAATGTTTGCAGTAATAAAATAATTTCATATCAAAAGTAAACAACATACATACCCTAGCTAGAAATGAGATATGCAATATTTTTTATTTCCATTAATTTAGCTAATTTACCTATAAAAGAATAATGATCCGTTTTGGTAAGAGGTAAGAAATTGCCCAGATATAACATTTAAGTGCCTATTACCATTCATCTTTACTATATAACTTACTCCAGATTAATTTTATAATGTAATCTTTCAATAAAATCTAGGTCTAAGTTTTGTAAAATTTATTCTTTCATTTATCTGACTTTACAGTTACATCATTTTTCCTATTCACAGTACAGGATATAAAGAAGAAAATCCATAAATAATAACGTCATTGAAACATGTGTTTCTGAAATTTACGTGAATTCCCCTTACATATCAGCACAATAGATATGCACTAGCTTATACTATCACTGCGTATCATGGTTTATTTCACTCCGTTTTGTGCTGAGGAATACTGGGTTGGGGAAATGCCTCGTTTACTCAACTGCAGCGAGTGTTTGTAATGCAGAAGGCTGCAGTGAGGAACATGGTAAGAGCTGGGTGTAGTAAATCTTACCAGTCTATATTTCAGCAATGAAATATAATCACACTCTATTCTCTGGTGATGTATTGGTACCTGATCCATGTTAAGTCAAACTTGCAAATTTCAATACACACACTAATAATCACTCCTATAATACCAGAGGAAAAGAGGAGCTCCTAAATCCACATAAACGTATAAAGAAGTCCGAAATTATTGGTAGAGATCTGTATAATTCTCTACCATTCATGATGTCGGATCTCCCGACCAAGCATTTCAAAAGCGTAGCTAAGAATATACTGCGGGATATGTGCCTTTACAGCGTGACTAATTTTTATACACCAATCCAGCAGGTTGACTTATCCCGGTGCATAAAGTGATATCAACATTTATAAACAAAAGCGAAAATATTTATTTATTTACTTATCAACTGCTATTTATATAATACAATTATAAACAATTTTATAACTTACTTAAGTTCTAGTGTTTTTCATATACATATTTATAAACTAGTTGTCTAAAATTATTTATACTATCACTATTCTTAATAAACTTCGGTAACTCATTATATAATCTAATACCACCAACAAAAACACTTTTTGTTGTACGTTCTGCGTTGTAAGTCTTTATATAATAATTATGTCAGTTTCTTGTATGATAGTTGTAGACCTCATCCGCATACGTTAGCCTTTCCTTTAAAAAATGGGTGCTTTAGCTAATTTAATTTTATGCATCAAAATCAGTGTCCTACATATTACAGTCTGTTTCACATTCATTATATTGAAGTATTTAACATTAATTTAATTAGTGTATACTAATTACATTTTAAGATCACTCGCATAGCTCTGTTTTACCTTCTGTAACTGTTCAAGTTCAGTTTGGTTTAAACCTAGCAGCACAGATGAGCAAAAATGTACATGAGATTTATACAATCTAAGCAGCACGTAAACGGATAACTCTTTCCTTATTCTATACAGAAAACTTATCTTTTTATTCATTTTGTTTGTTATATATTTTACATGTTCATTAAACTCAAGATGTTTATCTATAACCGCTTCCAAATATTTTATCTTGTCTACTTGCTCTATTTCTATTCCATTTATTTTTATTTTACAATCATTTATGCTCCCTAACTTTTATCTACTTCCAATACACATAAACTTCGTTTTCATTAAGTTAATATAAAGACAATTTCTACAAAGCCATTCAAACAATTTTTGTAATTCTTCATTTAGTATTTTCACCATATCTTCAACGTTATTATCACTGATGTATATCATTGTATCATCAGCAAACATTTTTACGTCACACTTATTATGTATATCGCCTGATCTCAGACCTGCTAATTATAAACCGGATCTCATACTAAACATTCTAAAAGGTACCGAAATTATTAACTTACTAGCTGTTAAGGCTGTCCCTGCCAGGCAGGAAGATAAAGAAAATATAAGCTAAAATGTTAAAAAATTTAATTTTGCCAATTTTTCGTCTTAATTCTCCGCCCACAGGCCAAAAATCAAAAATCCGGCTACGTTAGGATTTGGCCTAGGCGTTTTACTATATGCATGCCAATTTTCAACTTTCTAGCCCATCAGTGGGCTTCAAAAAGCTCTGGATAGACAAAAAGAGAGGAACACACAAATAAGGAAATTATATATGCAGATAATTATAAATATTGTTAAAATACGTATTTCCAATAAAGATGTGGTAAAGGAAAACTTTTTTATTTCATCTCTAACACCAAAGAAACACACAAACTTCGTCAAGAAATTGAAAAACAAAGCAAATATTCTCAAAGAATATAATATCCGGTTGACACAGGTACTGGCTAATCAAAGAGCTGATGCTAGACCATTGGCAATTGCCTCTTAGATTACAAGATACTTCGGATTCCTTATTCGGACGTCTTAAAAGTTCGTTCCTCAAAAATGACGCAAAAACATTGACTGGAAATGAGAGCAGAATAAATGGAAACGACAGCTTCAAAAGAAAACGACAATTATAATACATAACGTACCTCGATTGAAGTAAGGAAAAGTAGTTCTTAGAAAATCTATATAATTCGGTGCGACTATAAAACTACAACGGTAATAAAATGTGATATTGAATAATCTCATTTTTATACGAATTGAATACTAAAATGTCATCTGATGATCTTAATAGATAGTTGTTCGGACACAGCTATTTCAAATTTTATTATTATATTATTTAGACCTGTGATGGAAAAAGCACTATCCCAAAAGCAATGGCAACAATAAGTTAGAATGGGTTACACCAGACATTATTAAATATGGAGATATATTACGCTTATTAATGGAACCGAGCGAACAATATCCTTTATTTAAGTGGATATAATAATTATCGTTAGTTTTACAAACATTGCCCCCAAAATCCAAAATCCTTTTAATAACATATGTATATGTCAGTAATTCGGCTAGCAGAAGCTGAACTGAACTTAACTTCGACTTCTTGACCTTGTTCTTGGTAATTTTGTTTCTAATATGACTGCATCATCAGACAATCTTCCTCTTGTTCCAGTGATTTATATCATCCTCCATTATATGTTTCCTTTGACTTCTCTACATCTTCTCCCAGTCTGTCTACATTTCCTTCGAACAGAAATGTTCGATATAACTTGAAAAAGACAAACTTTTTCAACTTTATGATGATCTGTTGAGTGCTGATTGGTCTTTCTTGGAGTTCCACAGTGATGTTAATATTGCTATTGATAAGTTTTATATTTTCCTGTATGCAATTCTTGACAAATATGTTCAGCATCAGCATCTTCAAGATACCCAACCTGGTTTACTAGTTGTATAATCTCTAACCTTAAGTTAAAGGTCTACTACAATCGTAAATAGAAGACTATAAATAATTACTTCTTCTACAATGAGTTTAAAAGTCTTCGAATGATCTGCAAAGCTAATATTGCTATTGCTTACTCAGAGTATTTAAAGCAAATGGAAGATACTGTGAGGGATAATCCGTGCCATATTTTTAAATATATCCATTCCAAACAGGATTCCACCCGTATTCCCAAAACTTTATTTTATAATAGGTCTTGTCTTGATTCTCGTGAGAGTATATAGTTAATGCTTTTACTAACAAATTTTCTTCTACATACTGTTTTACGACTAATTTTACTTTAAATGATGAATACTCAAACCATTTACCTTTCACTTTACTGCCTATTCTGAAGAAGGAAGTAATACGTGTACTGGCAAAATTTCCATAAAAGAAGTACTGCTGACGATTCTATTCCCAGTTTTTATTGCACGATGCAAGATTTGCTTTGGGTAAACCTCTAGCCTTGATTATCAATATGGCTATTCGTGCCGGTACTTTTCCCACAGTTTGGAAGAGAGCTAGATTAAGTCCTGTCTTTAAACGTGATGATGTTTCATGTGTGGACAACTATAGACCAATAGCAATTTTGTCAAATTTTGCTAAAATTTTTGAAAGCATTATTTACACTTGTTTGTATACCAATACAAAATCCTACATCTCACCCTACCAACATGGCTTTGTTCGTGGGAGGTCCACGGTTACCAATCTCGTAACAATTTGTCAGTTTCTTAGTGAACAGCTTGATACTCGTGGACAGGTGGGTGTTATATACACGGATCTCAGCAGTGCTTTTGATATACTTGACTATCGAATTTTACTTAACAAGTTATCTGCTTTTGGAATGAGTCCTTCCTTGCTGCGTCTTCTGAAATTCTATTTAAACAACAGGTGCCACTATGTCTTTTACAACGGCTACAAATCTGTTGAATTTCATCCGACTTCTGGTGTTCCACAGGGGTCTCTATTATTTGTCCTTTTCATTAATGACTTGTTAGTGTCTTTATCTGTTCCCGTTCTCGCATATGCAGATGACATCAAGATCTATCATTATATTAAGACATGGGACGATGTGATCCTTTTACAGCAAAATTTAAATATTATTGTTCGTTGGTGTTCAGTAAATAAACTGAATTTAAATAGAAAAAAATCTGTTCTGTTTCCTACACTAAAAAGGTTAACTCAATGGAGCACCTCACATTAACCGTATTTTTGTTTCTGCATCTAGGACATTGGGTTTTATGTTACGAACCTGTAAATTTTTCAGTACTATATCGTTGCTTAGGACCTTGTTCTTTAGCTTTGTCGTCAGCAAATTGGAATATGCTTCACCAGTTTGGTCTCCCTACTTTCTATATCTCCAACTATCTATTGAAAAGGTGCAACGACACAAAATGGATGGCATCTATACTGAGCGCGGTATTGACTATGGTGTACTGCTGAGAAGACATGATGTGGAGTCCTTGGCAAGTCGTCGTGAAGCCCAGGAAGCTCGATTCTTGTGGAAGATTGTACATGGTGTCATTGATTCCTCGGATCTTCTTTCCTCTATTTATTTCCTTGTTCCCCGGATATCCGCTCGTTTCGCTTCTACTTTTACTTTACCCTTTTCTAGGACCAACTTGCATGGCTCTCCGTTTGCATCTCTGTACCATTCTGCCGATGCGCTATATAATGACATTTGGATGGAATTAATGAATTTATTTAATTGTTTTTTCCTTCTTCTTGTTTTGTTTTTGTTTTTTATTTTTGGATATTGTAATTCAATCAGTTTGACTTATTTATTGTATAGCATATCTATATGTATGTGTGCACCTAGTGTTAAATTGCCCTGTTATTGGGCTAACCGTTGTACAATAAACATTATTATTATTATTATTGTTATTATTATTATTATTATTAATGGAAATATTTCCAGACCAATACATTTCGATCGAAGAAATATGGAAAACCCTTTTCCACACTATTAATGGTTTGACTAACAGGAATTTAATGTATGTGCTGTAATATAAATTATCAGGAGATAGATATTTGTTTTTCTTCCTTTCATAAATCTTACATTTTCTCTCCAGCAGTAGAAGACGGTATTTCATCTATTATTGCTAAACTCTGCGTCTGCAGAGAAAAAACGTTATTAATGTCGCAACTACTAAAAATAGGTACAATTTGTTCGTTTTAACATATCCGATTAATTTTCTATTAAAATAGACATTTATCTTGAAAATTTAAAAGTTACATAGATAAGGCCTATTTCTAAGAAAAGGGGGCCCCAATTACCTGTTCATCAAGTGTTTTTTCAGTCAATTATGAAAGAGTTGTAAATACAAAAATTACAAACACGGCTTGTTATCCGGTAGCAATGCTGGTATAGCTTTTAATAGTATCTATTGTCAAGTTTTCTATTTAGACTATGAATTAGAAAAATATGGAATACGAGAAATTACAAATCAGTTGTTAGCAAGCTATTTGTCTGGCTAACTGCAAAAGGTGGCTTACAGACGTACGGAATCTCGATCTAGTCAGATGTTAATATGAGTCCAGCAATTTATACTGACTCCGGTAGTTCCATTTCAACTTTCATTTTAATTAGAAATTTAGTGTACATGTTGATACTCGATCACATCGGTAAACTCCTCACTACACAATTATTTAATAACATAGTTCTTGTAATTATTACTATGTTATTAATCAAAGTAAAACTGCAGAAGAGTTTTTCTTCGATTTAAGTGTCGCTTTTCTCGATCCCGTGAGAAAATGTCCAGTGCTAATTTACTGAAATTGTAATGATATTTTATGAACATTTACTTGTTCTCAGCATTCTCAACTGAGACAATTAAATTGTGGCAGTTTTGAAATGTGAAACCAATATTTTCTAAAACTTTGCAAAATGATAATGCAGTACGTTAATAATACACAGTAGAAAACCTCTTTCTCTTGCTGGCCTTCTTTCCCTTTATTGATTACCCGTTCTCAAATTCCAATATTCTCTGTCTGTCCAATCGTCCTCGTTTAATTCCTTATCTTCCATTGTTTGTGTTATGTATGTTTCCCATTTTACGGCCGGGCGTCCTCTTCTTCTCTTTACTCTCAGTGACCAGTTTAGGATATTTTTTGGCCGTCTCTCCTTCTCCATTCGATTTACGTCTCCGTAGTATTTTAATGCTGGTAATCGATGTTTTTATTTCCCTTTGTCTTCAAATCTTTTCCAATAATAATAATAATAATAATATTCATTTGCTCAGGTTATCCTATTGACAGGGTAAAATTTACAAAAAGAATACAATAATCTGAAGTACATGTACGGAAAATATGCAAAAGACACTAATATGTAAATTCGTCCTTGAATTTATTAGCCAGTTTTACATATAACAAAGATCGGCGTCCCTTAATGATATTCAACTTAGCAGTTTGAAGCTGCTATCGGTTTAAGTTAATACGCAGTACATAAAATGCCAGATGCTGCAATAGAAATGTACAGACGAACTTGTTGTTCATCAAATTAAGAGGAAATTTTATGCACATCATATCTCTTCGAAATGCTCATGAGATCATACTGTGTCGTTCCAGTAAATCCGATTGCAAAGTACCAACATCCGGATATGTACCATCCTGCTTGAAGAACAGAAACTTCAAGCATTTTCTATGGATGCGCTATACTAGTAGATGCCCACACATGTACAAAGGATAACACGCCAAAGCTATGTACTCCAATTTACTAAGGACGAACGCATCATATAGCACCTTGAGCATGTCCGGATTCTCGACATACCTCGACACTCGCATCAGAAGACCCATAGCTCTACTCGCACCGATGCTATGTGAGATTTGAAAGTAAGTAAGTAGTATCAAACACAATCCCCAAATCCCTGACTTCCCCTCTTCTTTCGATCACAAGATTGTTGAAGGTATAATTGGTGGAAAAGATTGAGGAAGTTGAGCGGTAGAACAAAAGTGCATAACACTTTCGTATGTTTAGGAGCAAATTAGGATTATTGCTCCATCGAACAATCTTATTTATATTTATCTGGAGAAATCTAGCATCACTCTCTGATTAAATCTTAGAAAAAAATTTAACGCAATCAGCATAAGCCAGGATCGGACATCTCTAGGATAATAGGATGTCATTTATAAAGATGTTGAACAAAAGAGGGCCTAGATTTGATTCCCGAAGGACTCTCGAAGTAAGATTGAATTCTTCCGAGAAAGAAAGCATTGTAAAGAACATAACACGTTTGGTTGTCCAAATACGAACTCAAGAGCCCTATTGCCAATGGAATAAAGACAAATGCACTCAACTTATGCAGTAGAACGCCATGTTCTATGGTGTCGAAAGCACGAGAAAGGTCCAAATAAATGACGTCAATCTGGCCGCGTTGATCTAAAACTTCACCAACGTATTGGCAAATAGTTGTTATGTTTGTAGCGGTAGACCGTCCAGAAATAAAGCCATACTGACAGGGAGACATAAGAGGATGAATATCGAAGTACGTGAACCTGTAAAGATGCTTCGCAAAGACCTTAGCAAAGTTCGATAATATAGGCCGATATTACGATAATAGAGCAGTATACCCTCTATTGTATATAGGGTAGATTTTGCAGTGCTTTCACTGCTGTGGGAAAACACCTGTGCGAACTGATAGGCTAAGTAGTATTTGTAAGGGGTAAGCAAACATATCGGAAGTCACTAACCAGAGCTAGGCAGCAAATCATCTCCAAGTGTCAGTCTATCTGGAAGAGCAAATATGAGAGACACAAGCTCATCCTCGCTGGTAGACAACAAAGAAAAGGGTAAACTGTAGAAGGACTCATCACTCTGACTGCAAGTAGTACTATACGTGTATGTACTCGAGAACGTGTTAGCAAAAACATTGACTATCTGAGAAGGATCAGTAAATTCATTGGAATGATCGTCGAAAAGTTTACCTAGGATTCCAGTTGAACATCTTTTATATCTCATTGTCAGATACTTCCAAAGATCCGATAGAGACGCTTTAATGATGCGCTCCATATTATTTTGATAATTGTTGCAACTTGTCTGTATCTGCGAATGCGTTTAAATTCGATGTAATAATTACTATTCTTTCTCCTAATTCATTGTCTGTGATGCTAGTTCTTATTCTTAATATTTAATCTAATTTCCAGTGTAAACCAGAGAGAATACGTTGGATTCTGAGGGTGTCTCTGCAGAACGTATTTGTTTAAATTTGAATATAGAACATATTGACGGCTACATCGGCATCAGCAACATCAAGCAGAAAGGGCCAGTTGTAATTCAGGATATCATAATATAGTAAATGATAATTTGCTTGACGGTAGTTGTATTAAAGGTTATTAGCAGCGGCAAAAGGCGGCTGGGTGCCTGACTGTATAACGTGAAAATAAAATATATAATTCTGGATGACAATCATCTTCAGGCGGACTATCACAATGCGTTACTTCGAAGTTAAGTTTATTAATATTGGAAAGAAGCAGATCCAACGTACTATTATTGAAATTTTAAATAGTGTTATGCTGGTCAACATTGAGCAAATGCTGAAAATTGGTGAAGACCCTTAGTTTACCGCCATTACTATGAAGAGAAAGCAAGTCAGACAGATTAAAATGTCCCACCGGTATAAAGTTCTGACCTATCAGCCGAGTCTCAAGTGCACCAGTGAAGGTCTCCAAATCATCAGTTCAAATATCTGTAGGTGTGTAAATAATAGCAATTAGACATTGGTAGGAATTAATGCAACATTTACACAATATCAAACCAATCAGAGGCACTAAATTGGCTATATCAGTAGCATTTGTGATGAAGATATGAGTTTTGTTCTTACTTTGCCTTTGCGACTGAATTGTACACATCTTCTCATACTGTATAATTCTAGTGTTCTAATTTTGACCCTGATTTCGTTTGTTAACGGCCATGTGTTGATATTCTTTCTATTATTATATGAAATATCTTCCCTTTTTTGTCTTTAGTAGGGTGCCTGTTCCAAATCGTCCCATATATAGTTTTCCTTCTTTTCCTTCATTACTTTGTCGTTTATGTCCCGGTCTATCTTCCCTGTTGTGTTGTGTTGGATAATATCGTCCCTAAATATTTATATTCCGTGCATCCCTTTATCGTTTCTTCGTCTATCGGTGGATTGTTTGTTTGTCCTCCCACATATGTACATATATTCGTGTTTTTTCTTAATATTAACATTTGATCTCTAGAGCTCGTATTCTTGTTTTAATTTTTTCATCATGTAATTCATATCTTTCTTGTCTTGAGCAAAGATTATTTGGCCGTTCGCAAACATTAGCAAATGTAAAATCCTATCTACTATGTGTATTCCCATTCCTCCATTTTTCTTTTTGTACCACCTTTCTAATGCTTGTTTTAAGCCTTGTTTTATAGTAATTTCTCTAGTTAGCTTGTTGCCTAACTTTATTCGCCCTTTGTTTGTGTTGTATAATTTCTTTTCTACCTTTACAAATTTCTTACTTCTCCATTCTCCATTCAGTAAAGGCCTAATTTTCTAATTAGGTAGACGGAAATTCTCATCTAAAAGACAACTACCACCCGAACAAAAGCAAGGCGGCCATTACCGTATATTTTGGTCAAGAATTATCCGCTGACTTGCAACGTAGCAAGTACCAACACGTGCTAATTAGTAGTCTGGGCAAACAGCGGTAATTACGAAATAAGTTAACTTACATATACACAGAACTACTCGCATGCAACGACTGACTAGGGTGGGGAGTCGGCGATGCTGTCGTAACTTATTTCGTAATTGTACGCAGTTACCGCGGAAAGACGGGGGAACGCGATTAATCAGTGAGGCGCATTTGTTCCTAACCAATTCTCCTAACTAATTAGTAAAATAGTTGTTTTCACGCGGAGATGTCCACCATGTAATTACATAATTACTGGAGACATACATAAACTCTATGTTTACGTGAATGGTGCTCCACGCAGAGATTTTCGCCAATGTATTGTACAATTAAAAGAAAAGCTTATTGTATAGCATTATATCTCCTAAATCAAACGTTGTTTTCGTTATTATTCGCAAATAAAATTTCAATTGAAAAAAAATCATTGCGTCATATCACATTACACTCAATCCGTGCAGTCAATACTATCCTTATTACTAAAGGCCGGATAATATGCAGTTTGCATAAATTTGCATAATGTATGCATGTTGTATATTATTTGCATATTTTGTAGTAATTCAGCATATTTGAAGTATCCGAGTTTTATTTATTTACTGGATGTAATTTATTATAGGATAGGCATTACTAAAAATATGTCGTGGTTGTAACAAACAAAGAGTTAAACAGCCCTCTTTAAATTAAGAATAGCATTCTATGAGGCCTCTTCTCGATACTTTTCCGATAAGCGCTTCCAAAGATTTATTAATGCTGTTCCCGTACATCTAGACCGGGACAGAATTCAAAGAAAAGCTAATTCCCTGAAACTTCTAAATAAATACAAAAATATATTTTACCAGATAATTAGGAGCACAGGTGTTCTTTGTTATTCGGATAAATTTATTCCCATATTCGGAGGCAACCTTATTTATTCTAAACGTCATTTTACGTTGGTTTTTCGAAGTGTAAACTTGTGGGTTGTTATTAATTATAATAGCAAAAATACCGAAAATAGCGACTGTGCCTGGATGGATTGCACCTTATTCAGAATTGCGTATGGATGGAGAAAAGGTATTTTGCGTAGCATGCAGCAAGATTGTAAGTAAAATTTAAGTTTATTTCCTCTTATTAATCTATAGTTTTTAAATGATGTTTAACAAAATCACCAATACAACGCTTCGACAAATAATTTTATTTTACAATTTTATTTTAAAATGAGTAAAATGAGATGTATATTTCATGCGTATTTCTCGCATATCACCAGCACAATACGGAATATCTGATATTCCGCATTCTGCTGATGATCTTTAAATAAAAATCATTTTAAAATAAAATTATTTGTCGAAGCGTTGTGTTGGTTATTTTATTATATGTCGTTTATTCCGATTGCTTCGCAAACTCTTTACACATTAGTTTTTTATTACTCCTTTATCTTTTACTAACACTTATTTTATAAGAAAACAACTGATGATGTGATATTTTTATGCAGGTTACAAGTGAGAGAAAGTTTCAAATCGACCAGCATATTAAAACTCCATCTCATGCTGCAAAACTATCAAAGATGAAATTGGCGAAGAAGAGTCAGCAAAGATTACCGCAATGTTTGCCATCAACCTCCAAATCCAATCGGAACAAGAACAATTTAATGAAGATTTGTGCCTAGTGTTTGTGTCGGCAGATATTCCACTACATAAAATAAACAATTTAAATGTCAAGTTATTTTTGCAAAAGTACACCAGCAAATATAATATTCCCGACGAGAACACCTTAAGAAAAATTATATTCAGCGTATCTATGCAGAAACATTGAGTAGCATTAAGAAGGATGTGTCAAACAATTACCTTTACATATGCGCAGATGAAACTACTGATAGTGTGGGGCAATACACAGTTCATTTAATGATAGGTATCCTTAACGTATCGGTTCCAGCAAAATCTTATTTAATTTCATCCAAACGGGTGGAAAAGGCAAATAATTTGACAATAACAAGGTTTATACAGGAAGAACTGGCAACCTTTTTCTTACTGGAATCGATTCCAAAAGAAAAATTCTATTGTTTTTAACGGATGCCGCACCATACATGATGAAGGCAGCTTGCAACTTGAAAATCTTTTACCCAAATTTAATTCATACAACTTGCTTGGCGCACGGACTAAATCCTGTTGCAGAAGAAGTAAGAAACCAGTTTCCCTTGGTAAATACTTTAATTAGTAGTGTTAAGAAAGTGTTTTTAAAGGCTCCATTAAGAGTTCAGTTTTACAAACAACATCTACATCTACCCGGTATTCCGCTTCCTCCTCAACCAGTAATCACACGATGGGGAACGTGGTTGGAAGCTGCTATTGTTCCTGCAAATCATTATGAAGAAATAGAGACAATTATTATGGATCTTGATAGCGATACACAATCTGTGCTAGACGCCCAAAAGGTGTATTCGAGTGTATTCGAGTAAAGAACTACCTCAACAGTTGGCGTTTATTAAAGCTAACTACAGTTTTATTTGCACTTCTATGTTGCAATTGGAAAAGCAATTTATGTCGCTAATTGAGAGCGTTGAAATAATAAACAAATTTGAAAAGTTATGTTTTGATGTTAAAGGAAGGGTGGGAAAATCCGTGTATGAAAAATATTTTAAGTGTAATAGAAAGAAATGAGGGTTTTAAAAAGCTAAAGGATATTACTAAAATCTTGTGTGGTGAGTCAATGATAGTCAATATTGAGTTGACAATAGAGGATATTTCTAATTTGAAATATGCTCCTATAACAAGCGTGGACGTAGAACGAATCTTTTCAATATATAAATACATGTTATCAGACAACCGCCACAATTTTTCTATTGAAAACATTGGGAACTAAGTAATTGTAAATTGTTTTCATAGTTAATTATGTTGTAAAATGTTATAAATAAACTTGTAGTAAACATAATAGAATATTTTTTTCTATAGTATTATATTTTCTAGCATTACTCCTATTTTTTATCTGCATATTTTTCATAAGAAAGTGCATATTTAGGCCAAAACATCTGCATATTTACGAGCATATTTCCACATTTTGTTGCATATAATCCGGCCTCTACTTATTACAATGTTCGCAACAAAGACGGTCAATGGTTTAATAAAACGTTTTAAATACTGAAATTTAGTTTATATACGGACCTTTTGAATCGGTTAATAACTGCCAGTAGAAACAATAATTGCCATTTTACAATAGAATAAATTCTCAATTAAATGTGTTATTAATACACTTTTATATTAAATGGATAGCAGACTATTACCATATTGTTCATAAAATATTCTAGGAAATTATTAACACTGTGTTATTTTTAGAATAAAAAGTAAACAAAATGAGAAACTCATTATAAAGCATTTTTGTTATTACAGATTGCATGTTGAATGAAATTTTCAATATTTCATTGTAATAACATTTATTACCTAATTTTAAGAAGCAGACACTGTGCTGACGGAAGCGAAATTTCCCAAATATTTAAAGGAGAATGTCTACATATATCAATTCCTCATTTATTGCGCGTTATAAGCATTTTACTAATTATTAAAAATTAATTTTTGATTGCACCTCGATTTTGTCGAATTTGCATTCGCATTATCTTTATAAACTAGAATAAATCATAATGAAAAACCGAAAACAATAAACGAGTAACAAAAACGGAACATTTTCTACCATTACTTACGGGTGTTATAGCACCTACAAGTTTTTAATTTATTGCCAGAGGGGGTATCCTAAATCACTTTTAATATTAACTGAAACATGTGAGTGTGACCCGAATTTTTCAAAGCGGAAAATTGTTTTATGGCCATATTAAAAACTGCTCGACGAAAATAAAACGTCAGCTGGCGCAAATTAAGTGAGCTTTAAATTAATTTATATTGAAACTATGCCCGATAGTAAATATGTATATTGAAATACTCTTTTACCCTGAATTGATCTTTGCTGATTCAAAAATTTAACGAGTACTTCTTATATGGACAATATTACGAAAATATTTGTTAAATACTTAGTGCAATGTGCTATTTCGTTTTGCCTGTTATTTGTCTTAAGTATTTCATTTCCATGGCATTAATGCTTGCTTTCATGCCTTTTCTATATTACCCAATTTTCACTAACATAGAGGATTGAATGTACGATTACTGTGTTGTACATTCTCAATTTAACTTCTATATTAATTTTCTTTTTTCCTATTACTATTCTGTTTAGAGCGTAATATAACTTCTCCAAAAGCAATTTAATTATTGAAAATCATTGAACCGGACTGTCTAAAAACTTAAGAGGTATCCACAATCCATAAAAACTAGAAAGTCATTTAAAAAATGGAATGTTAGCAAGGCATTCAACGCTCTGGTCTTAGACACTTCAACAAAAAATTCAAATGGTCCTAAAGTTAATTACAGCAAAGAAATTGATAGTCTTATTTCACAATCTCCAAACGTCTTAATTTTTCGGCCATTCAGTCTTAACGTGGCGATCGAACAGTTAGTTTTCCCATAGTTAAGTTTGATCCGTTTTGTTTTAAATCTCGTATCGAGAATTATACGGAAAACCGACGCAGGGAAGTTAACTCTTCTGTTTGTGAGAAGGTCCCCGAGGACCTTTTCGATTTTCAAACTCTCACAACTCCTTAATGTTGTATGGGTTGAATACCCGAACCGTACATATATTCCAAGAAGAAATCGCTAATGAGTTTTGTTGAATTGTGTTCTTTTGTTACCTGTATTTCTTTTATCAATTGAATGCTTACAACAGCGATTTGTATGCCAAAACAAGATTTGCTACATCTTGCCTACCCTTAAAATTTATACGAACAGGTATACGAGCAAGAAAACCGGTGTACATTTCTAAAGAATTTTGTTTACTTCATGCGTATGAACTGTCTGTATTTGGTAACCCGTGTCATAAAAGCAACATTATTTGTAAAGCAACAAATTGTGCATATCAATATAATTTTGAACAATTAGCATACCACGGCTCGTCTCATACAAACAATGTTTGTTGGGATTTATGTTGTTTTTACAAATTGTAATACAACAAACACACGGAATAGTATAAAAGGTTCATACATTTCATAAACCAAACCATATAACGTTTATATATTGAACAGTGAACATCGAGATGGAGGAATGATTTACTCTGGGAAGTTGCCTGGTCAAGAGCGTGAAGTAAATCAAGGGCAGAATGTTGTGTATCAATTGGTGGAAAGATATAGCAGGCCGCACAATTTATGCTGACAATCTTTTCTCCACGTTGGATGTGGCGCGTACATTGATGAGGCAGAAAACTGCATTTGTTGGAACAGTACGCTCAAATAAAACATTTGTTCCACGTGAGTTCCTGAAAAGTCATGCCCGTCCAGTTTGCAGTTCATTGTTTGGCTTCTACGAAGGCGATGTATCACTGTGCTCATATGTTCCGAAGAAGAAGAAAGCGGTAATTTTGCTGTCTACAATGCAAAAAGGAAGCCCATGGTTATTCTGGATTACAATGCCAATAAATCCGGCGTGGATATGATGGATCAGATGCTTGGCACATATTCTTGCAAACGATCAACAAACCGCTGGCCATATTCTACAATATGGTAAATATCACTGCATTAGCTGCATTTATCATATATAATGGAATTAAGCCAGTAAAAAAAAACCGATAAGCGAATTTCATTTTTTCAATTGCTCACGACACAATTAGCTCTGCCTAATATTGAAGAACGAGCCACCAACCGACAGCAGGAGCTGCACCTTCTTTTGCGTCTCGATCAAATCGGCCGTCATGCCAGTTATGTCGTGTGGAGTATGGACGCCAGCGTAAAATCAGAGCGTATTGCTTTACTTGCAACAACGTAGTTTGTGCTGAGCATTCAACATTGCTGTATCGTGGCAATCTCTCCACACTTGAACTGGAAAATCAGCAAGAAGCATCACTACAGTGATTTATTTCATTTTCTCATGTATTTTAATATGAAATAAAACCAAAATTGTTAAAAAAGCAGTTCTTGTGCCTTTTTATTACTTTATATAATTTAAAATTAACAATCAAAACCATCAAAACACCAAAAAACCCCATCAAGTAAAATACCATACAATTAGTTATAGGTCCGTGCGGACCTTTTCACTATTTTAAGGCCAACGGGAGACTCACTAATCCGAGGGTTAAGAGTATCGTTGCCGTTGAGGTTTCGTCCCCAAACTTTGCTGGTCGAACGGATCATCCACGTTGCTTTTTCCTCAATTAGAGGTGAGTCTTTCTTTTGTAAATTTGATGCAGTAATATCCTTCTTTCATGTTGTTATAGGGAACTAGTAGGGAGCTAGTGTAAACTAGTAGATAACTAGTATGATCTAGTAAAGACTAGTGATTTAGTATAGGCTGGTATAGCTATCGCACGAGCTAGAAGCTAGTTTCCCGACTTCTTTTCCACACGGGCGAGAAGACCCGCCATCTGGGACCACTTCCGTTGGTATACCGAGAAACCACGCCGTGCAAAGTCGATCATGGGAACATCACGCTTCTATTTATATTTTATATTGTTGAGTTCTTGGGAAACAATACCCTAGAAACTGGAATTAATCTTACATTAGGAATCGTGTGCGAGTATACAAGGGTTTCTTACGTTGTGAACATTTAATTTTATTTCGACTTAAGATGTTTTGTTTTTGTTACGATCACTAGTAGTATTATATTTAATTTTATTAGTAATTTAAAGGGGGCGGGGGATGGACTTCGGTACTGTCGCGCAAATGTCGGCTACCATGCGTATACACTAATTTACTTGATATATATTGTTTTCTTTGTGTCTATTTACTTCAAGTGATATTAAAATGCTGTTAACCATCAATTCTCGCCTTAGTTCATTGCCCTTTTTGCTGTTGTTTAATTTCAAATAGTAATTATCTTCTATATATACGGCTCAGATAACTTTCTACCATATACTACGGAGGGTCTCTCTAATACCAGACAATTAAAGGCGACCCGGTTACACAATCGGAGACTGGCCCCTTGTTATTTTTTTTTACGATCTCAACCTACGCCGTCCTCATTGGGCTAGCGCGGCCTGGATCGCTTTCGTTGATACCAACGTGGTGGGTTATCCGCCCTTTAAGTGTACCGGTTCCGCATTGAATCTTCCTTTGTTAGTTTCGTTTAAACAATTTTTATTCTCCTGTTATAAATCCTATTCTGCTTAGAGAAAAAATAGTTCCTTCGTTCAATATTTTTATACAACTTTATTATATTTAGAAAGCAACTTATCTCCGTTTTTGTGACCATATTTATAACACCTAGAAACAATTTTAAATTTTCAATCTAAGAAATGGAAATAAATACAAAACAAATTCACATTAGTCATCGTTAAGATTTCGATTCAAAATTGGGCAGTTGATAGAAAACACTGATGTAAAATGTCATCAAGATGTTGAAATTCAGGTTACAAGTTAATTAAAACTAAAATTTCAATGGACTTTTACTCATGTCCATTTTTGAGCAGTCTCAACGAGTGAGATGACACTTATATTTTATTTCACTTAGATTACAAGACTTTCTGTGCATTTACACCATTATTTCTCACATTTGTAGGTAGATCAAATACCGGGTGCGACGTCTGCTGATAAGTAGCTCAACTACCACTTCTTCCACTCAAAAAATCAAATCCTCACCACAAAAGTCGCCCCCTAAAAGAGATTTTATAGTCTAACTTAAAAACAGTACAAATAGAAACATAATATAATATATAAATATATAAATATAAATAAATAATCTCTATCTGTTTCTCAGGTTTCTGACGACCTATTTATACAGTTACCTGTAATCAAGTGAAGTCAATTATTGATTGATATCAACAGCTGACATAACCTTGCTTTAAATTGGCATGGACATGCACAGACATAACCAAACAATACAAGACACAAAAGGTGTAGTAATTAATTAATTATAGTTTATAACACGTGCAGTTAAATCAAATTCAAAAGATGACAGAAGAAAATGAAGAAAAACCTAAAAATTTCCATGAAATGGAAGTAGATGATCGTATACTAAAGGTTGATTAAAATTATAATTGTTACAAATTTTAAAATAAGTCTGTTTTAGGGTATAGCGAAACTAGGATGGCAAACTCCAACCCTCATCCAAGAGCAAGCAATACCATTACTATTAGAAGGAAAAGACGTTCTGGTAAGGGCAAGAACTGGATCTGGAAAAACTGCTGCATTTGCAATTCCAGTTATACAAAAATTCTTAATAGTAAACAAACAACAGCGCATCAAGAAGTTAAAGCTATAGTTTTAGCACCTAGTAAAGAACTCTGCAATCAGATATGCAAAGTGATAAAAGATTTAACCATAAAATGTTCAAGAGAAGTGAGGTGCATTGATATATCGGCACAAGTAGAACTTAATATACAGAAACCTATGTTAGTTGAAAAACCAGACATTGTTGTAAGCACACCTGTTAGAGCACTACAACATATAAAGGTTAACAATTTAAATGTCAAAGAATCTTTGGAAATATTAGTTATTGATGAAGCAGATCTTGTATTTTCATTTGGGTATGAAAATGAAATCAAGCAACTGCTCTCGTAAGTTTATATGTATTAACATTTTATTTATAATATGCTATTGACTTTCAGATTTTTCCCAAAAATTTATCAAGCAATTTTAGCATCTGCAACATTAAGCGAAGATGTTAAAAGTCTGAAAAATCTCGTGTTACATAATCCTGTTACTTTGAAGTTAGAAGAGCCAGATTTAGCTCCCTCTTCCCAATTAACACATTATCACTTAAAAGCAGAAGAAATGGAAAAAGCAACTATATTATATGCATTATTAAAACTACATTTAATACGAGGAAAAACCATCATATTTGTAAATACAGTAGATAAGTGCTACAAGTAAGTGATTACATTAAAAAGTATTCTCTATAAAAGAAAAGCAAACATTCTTTTATTTTAGAATAAAACTTTATTTAGAGCAATTTGGTATTAAAACTTGTGTTTTGAATTCTGAGCTACCAGCAAAAATAAGGTGTCATTCTGTGAATCAATTTAACCAAGGAATCTATGATATTATAATAGCATCTGATGAGAAAGCACTGGAAAATCCTGGTGAAGTTGAAGATAGGAAAGGCAAAAAATCTAAACGAAGAAAAGATAAAGAAAGTGGAGTATCAAGGGGTATTGACTTTCAATGCGTGGCAAATGTAATCAATTTTGATTTTCCATTGGATATCGAATCTTATATCCATAGAGCTGGTAGAACTGCCAGAGGAAATAATCAAGTAAAACTAATATATTTGTATTTAGCTCGATTAACCCCTAACATGCACATTCATAATAAAGTTGTAACATAGTACAATTACAATGAGTCAAATATAGGAACACACTTTAAGGTCAGGTGTAATGTGTAAGTTTCCACAACGCACCTCATTTATCTAGTAGAAACTGATCTGACACTGCAAGGTCAGATCAGTTTCTACTAGAACGTTCTACTAGCGTTCCTATATTTAACTCACTATACATGCATTTACTGTATCCATAAAACAAAATGATTTAAAGTTTCACACTTCAGTTAGTTCCAATTTTTAGTCAATTTAATAGTATGAATAGCAGTTTAACTCTGCGACATTAAGCAATGATTAATTTATTTGTAATTTCGTTGATTTAAATTAAAATATATCTCGGAGTTAATGGGTAGTCAATAAAGAGGGCATAGCAATTACTTTCAAAAACTCAAAACTGTCATACCTCATTGCTAACTTCCGTCTTCTGAAATTTTTGCTATTCTGTTTGATTCCATCCTGCTAATATGATCGTTCCAGGCTCTTCTTATTTGCCGTCTCTACGCTCTGTACTTGGCACTCGTCTCTTATGTTCCTTAGCATATTCATTTCTGTCGTTCGTAAAATGTTTTTACGCCCTTACTCTCTAGCTTCATATGTTCTGAGTCTTACCTGCTAGCTCAGAAATTTATACTTCCATTTTAAATCCTGAAGAGCGGCGGTTACATTTAATGGATGCAATTAGCCTGTGTTACTAATGTTGATTGAATTAATATCGATAAAAACTTTTGATACCATCTTAGGGAAAAGCCAGATTTTCACACGCCGACTTTATAAGGAAAGTTATAATTCATTTGAATCTAGAATTGTATAGAAAACAAAAGAGAAACTTTTTAAATTATTTATGGATATGTGAAACTACGGACTACAAATTCTGCACTGTATGATAAATTTCGAAGCAAACTTCAAAGCACAGGTCAACATTACAGTCTTTGCTTCAATAGATTTCCCTTCCTTATACACATCTTGCAGAGTTTTTTGTTTGTTTTTGTCAGTAGCAATTTCTCAATAGAACAACATCCTGTGATGTCTTCTGAGAGTGGTAATTTTATCTTTTGAGAGCTGTCCAATTTATACATTTCAACCAGTTGTTGAACTAATTTGCATGCATTATGAACACATACGTTGAATAGTCTTTTATACGTTTTTAAATACCATTGACTTCCTATTTTTTTCAATCGAATATTGTTGTCTTTTCTGACCTTTAGTTCTCACTCCCACATTGCTTTATTGTACTTGGTTATACATAATGCCTTATTTAGAACGATTATATATATATTAATTACCCATTTATATTATTCAGTAAGAATTAAAGAAGTTTTTTTCTTAAAATTAGAATATTTTCTACTTTTTCATCTATATTTAGATTTGATGTAGAAATATTAGTTTAGTCGAGATTCACACAATTCTTATGGTTCTATACCGAACTTAGACGCATTTGATGGTATGTATAGCAGCCACACCTTCAAAAGTGCATATTACGTCATGTTAACCTGCGTGAACGAAATAGCAGAGGCCTAGAAAAATTGACAAAGAAATATGCTATTTGATCTATTGTGCCGATGACGTAATATGTACTGCTATACAGTTTAATATCCAATTGTCAGTGCCATAATATCAATGATACAAATTTCAAGGTCAAAACATCTGAGTTGGACTGTTTTGCAGAATAGGTACGAATTATATTCAATGTTTAAGTTTTATTTTATATGTTTACTTAAAAACTGGGACGGTATACAATTTGGTGTATAATTTTCTAACAAACATTTTAAGGATTTATTTTAATTGCAGAAGCAATCATTACAAAAATGTGAAAAATATAAAACTTATAATGTGTGAGAAGCCTCTAAAAAAGCTACAACCTTTGTGGACAGGGAATCAATCAAAATATTTATTACTGATAGCTTTTTAAAAATAACATTTCATTTTTTGAACAGTGCATTTTTATAGCGGTATCTGGAAGAAGAAATAACTGAAGGATTTGTAGAGGAGTCATTATAGAATTTATTGATCCTGTATTTGTATCAAATATTATTACATTTGATTAAGAGTATTCATCAACGGATTTCCAGTTATAATTATTGCTCTTTTTACTCAACAACTATCTTTATCACTATATATTAGAGATGGGACGAATCCAAATTTTCTCGAATCCGAATCCGAATCCGAATCCTAAAGGATTCTCGGATCTCTCGAATCCTTCGAATCTCGAATCTCTCGAATCCATCATATAATTACAATAATAAGAAAGGACAGAGAGGAAAAACAATTTTACAGGAAAATTTTAAAGCTACTTTAATTAAAAACGATACAGTTTTTAAAAATATTTATTAAAAAAGATTTTTTTTTGAACATATTTATATTACAAATGAAATTAAAAAAAAACAAATTACACAATATTAAAAGATAAATTATGTTAAAATCTTGATGATTATGCAACAAGTTTTTATTTATATTTAATTTCCTTAGCATATGGAAATTAATATATCAATAACAGTACCGATATCTTTTCAGAAACTTTTGTGAATGAGAATAAGGGAGAGCTAACATAGATAAACAGCAAATATTGCACATGAAAATCTAAACACATATTTTAGTATATAAAAGAAAGCACTCAACCTAAAAGAAATTGTCACTTTACTGTCTGTCTGTATTTGACATGTTCCATACCTTTTCTGGTCTCAGGAATAAAGATATTTATTTATTAAAATACCACAAACATTAGGAAAGCATGCCAGCTTATAAATACTTTGTGGCTGAAAGAACGAGAACCGAAGAGAATCGTCGAGATCTTTCTAGTCAGTGATTCATATGTGTCGTGATTACATGAGTCATCATTATTATTATTATTATTTTTTTGGATTCGAAAGATTCGAATTACGAAAATCGTGCGAAGATTCGAGTTTTCGAATCTCGAATCTTTTTCAGGATTCGATGGATTCGAGGATTCGCGGATTCGAATGTCCCATCTCTACTATATATCATTCGTTTCAATGTCGTTATCGAAAAAGTGTATTTATTCATATTTTTAGGGAAGTGTCTTGTCTTTCGTGAGTATCAAGGAAGAAGAGTTGCTGAAAGCTGTAGAAAATTATCTCAAGGTTAAGCAGGCGGAGGAGTCCGTTTTTCAGTGAGTAAATGCAGACTTACTTTAATTTTGAAACTTTTTAACTTCAAAGAAACTGCACTACCGTTGTCGTTAGATATTGAAGAGCGTTAATACACGCTCCCAAATAATGAGAAAACAAACATGTTATAAGATCATATAATTAAGTTGTAATATTTATTAATAATATAATTATATCTTGTAGGACCTATCAGTTTAAATTGGAGGAAGTGGAAGCATTCAGCTATAGAGCAAAAGATGCTTGGAGAGCAGTTACGAAGATTGCTATTAGAGAAGCAAGGCTTCAAGAAATTAAACAAGAAATATTCAATTGCCAAAAACTAAAGGTAATACATTGACTAATAAGTTGGTTGTATTTACAAGATAACTCATCTATTTATTCTATTAGTATCAAATCGGTCATCTATTTAAAATTTCAGAGCTTTTTGAGGATAATCCAAACGACTTACAAGTTCTAAGACACGATAAAGCCCTACACACGGTTAAAATTCAACAACACCTCGCAGATGTCCCAGACTATATTGTTCCACCAACACTTAAAAATATAGCTGGAATTTCGAAGAAAAGGAAACGGACTAGGGACCACTTCAGAACATCAGAAAATTCAAATTCTAAATTTCAAGTAAGCTAAAAATTTTACGTAACCATGAAACGATCTATTGTTTTTTTCTTTCCTAGATGCAGAAAAGTAATCCACTGATAAGTATGCAATTTGAGGGGTTTAAGAAGAAAAAGAAGAGCTAGTTTTCTTTTAAGTCATATTGTATATATATAAAATAAAGCCGTTCTTATAATAAATTGTGTATATCTTATGCGTATTCTCAAGTACAGTGTTGTTTGGACTCGTACATACAACATTTCACGACTGAAAATTCTGAGAACAATATCAAATACAGATGTGTTTTCTTAAACATGTGCATCTCTATGAAATTAGTGGCGTACAACGTTCTCGAATAGTACGACATGGATTAGTTGCTATACTATATAATTCGTGATGCGCCATTGGCAATTGTACAGATTTATCAAACACGGCCCAAATAAAGTGCGTCAGAATTTTCCGCAATTTTTTACGAAGCTCGTTGAGTATAAATTATAGGTAAATCTGATAAAAAATAGAAAATGTATTGCCAAGATGAGTTTAATTTCAGAACTAAAATATATGTTACTGGATTACCTAACTAATCTAAAACTTCATATACAATGCAGTCCTGATAATAGCACAAAAACCAGCGACTGTTGAAATAATCGTATAATAATAATAATAATATGTCTTTATTACCCAACAGAGAAAAATCTCCAATTACAGGATAATTATACAAGAAAACAAAAAACAATACACAAAAACAGCTACAAAATCAACAATCAAACTTAGCATAACGCAAATACGGCTATAAATCACAACGACACAAGTACAATAAACATTATCTAAACGGATCCGGAAAAGCATTAATTATGTTCCTAGTCATATGAGACAGAGGGGCCTTAAACAAAACATTAGTTTTAGCCCTGACTGAACGAAAAGTATCAGCTGGGACCGCAAAGTCAACCCCAGCTAACAGCATGGGAGATTCCACAACATTATTAATTAAATTAAGCAAGAAAACCGCACTACTATACTTTCTTCCGTCACCTAGGGATTCGATATTATGCCTTTCACGTAATGAGATGTAATCAGTTGAACTGGGAGGGTAAAATCCATCGATTCTATAGCTTAGAAACTTTAAAAAACGTTTTTGCACTCTTTCCAAGGCAATTTCTTGATACAAGTAGGAGGGATACCAAACTATAGAACCGTACTCCAACTTACTCCTGACGAAGGCGCAATAAACGGACTTCAAAGCACTCAAGTTATTAAAGGCTTTACACGAACGTATGAGGAAACCCAAGGATTTAGTAGCGGCTTTACAAGTTTCAAGAATGTGGTCCGTGAAAAGTAGAGCAGGGTCAAACAGTACGCCAAGGTCCCTACAGTGTGTTTTACGAGGAATAGAAATTCGATTGACATTATAAGAGAATACTGTGGGGCTGGCAACTCTACCAAAGCAGACAACAGCACACTTGTCCATATTTAAAGAAACTCTGTTATGTGTGGACCAGTCATAGACGATCTGCAGGTTCCTCTGCAGTTCGAAACAGTTATTCAAGTCTTTAATCTCAGTGAAAACTTTTAGATCGTCAGCATAAGCTAACACACGGCAGTCAAGTAGTTCCAGCAAATCATTCAAGAAGAATTAAACAACAGCGGATCCAGAACAGAACCCTGCGGTACCCCAGATGCTGGGGCAAAATGGCCGGATTGAAAACCATTAAAGCACACATAGCTAGATCGATTACCAATATACGATTGCATTAGTTTAAAGAGACTTGGAGAAAAGCCAAAATCGTCCAATTTATGTAGCAGTATAAGATGGTCAATACTATCAAACGCCCTAGTAAAATCCCTGTAAATCACGTCAACTTGAAGGCGGTTATCCACAGACTTGCTAATAAATTGAGTTACTTCTGCTAGATTGGTTAATGTAGATCTACCAGATAAGAAGCCATGCTGGTGTTGAGAGAATAGGGTCCTAGATTCAACCGCCAACTGCTGATGAACAACACACTCAAACAACTTAGCGAAGTTGTTAATAATGTTGATGGGCCTATAATTAGTAACAACTGAGCGATTACCCTTTTTGTAAACAGGTATAATTCTGCTAGTTTTCCAAGTGTCAGGGAAAGAAGAGGTTTTAATAATAACATTGTAAATAGATGAGAGTGGACCACAGAGCACTGGCCCACAGTCCCTAACAAAAAAGCTAGGCAAACCATCACGACGCGCCGTTACATTAGATTTTAGCTTCCTTGAACATCGCAGAACATCCTCAGACGTGACAGGACACACACAAATGATATTAGTATTTACGCTGGTAGGTAACACAAGTGAAGAGCTTGGCTGAAAAGCATTAGAAAACACGCTAGCAAAAGCATCAACAATTGTCTGAGGAGTAGAAATTTCTTGATCATCGTGGATCATGATTTCTGGAATCCTAGAGCCCTCTCCCCTCCCCACTCCGCATAAACCTCCAAAACACCGCCGGGTCACTGGCAACTCGAGATTCAACAAAGGACTGGTAGTTTTTATGAGCGCTTACTATATCACGTTTAACCTTGGACCTCAGTCTATCAAATTCATCGCGATAAAACGCGCCTCCGCATCTCTTCCACTTACCGAAATAGTATTCCTTCAGTCGAATTAACCGTTTAACCTCAGTACCGTACCAGGGTGGAAAAATACGTTTAGAAGACCCAACCCTCGGCACAGCAGAGTAGATGATAGTGAACAGTTTGCTATAAAATGCAGAAACCGCCACATTAACGTCAGTATACGATTCAAGAAATGACCAGTTAGTTCTGGTAATGTCGCTATATAATTTAGGAAAGTTAGCACAACGAAAGTCGTACCGGATGTTGTTATTAGAAGGAAAATTAATTGCCGGAGGAACAGTAGATAAGGTCAGGGTAATATCCAATGCCGGATGATGTGGATCCTCAGAGAGCAAAGGGGTGACATCTTGTACAACCTCAATCAGACAATCGAAGTTCGAAAAGATTAAGTCCAATAATCTACCGTTACTGTTCGCTATGTGTTCGTATATTTTCATACTAATGATGTCAAGTTTGAGATGATTTTTAAGAGGAATGATATGTATAAAACGAACATTGATTATCAATTTACATATTTGAAACCAGTTTCCACCGTGAGTTTTTGGGTTTCGAAATTCAAGCGTGCTCGCACACATACAAGTAATGAACCACGTTCAGGACGTTCGAAAACGGCTACCACGAAATTATGGAAAAAATCCATGACATGCAATTTTTTAGGAACATCAACTCATATAGTGTCAAGTTTCCTAGAGCTGCTTGTAAATTGTTTATGCAATTTAATGCGTCTCATGTAGATAAGTGACTATTTTCTGATTGCTCAATAGATTGTGCAACTTCAGAATAGTTCATGGATATTTTATCTATTATAATAAAATAAAACGTAGAGGGCTCTCTATAAACGACCTACTAATTAAATTAGCTTCGTTAATGGGCAGTTAACAAGTAACCGTGTAAAAGCTTACAAAGTAAGCACAATTTACATATGCCAATAATGCTGTAGGAAGTTTTGTCTATGTCAATCGCAAAACGCAAATGCAGACAAATTATAATAATATTTTCCTTTGTCGCTGAACGCGATGTAACCGAGTATGCCAATATTTCTCCTGCTTGGGAGATGGGGTCATTATTTTGACCATATCCAGCTCACCAAGATATCAATGTATCACCTGGAAGTTTTCATTGTGTCACTCGCAGAACGATATACTGTACTGACGAGTCCTAATAAGGACGAAACTAATTAGTCTGCAGTTGGGTTTTGCGATTGACATAGTCAAAACTTCCTACAGGATATGTAAATAGTGCTTACTTTGTAAGCTTTTACACGGTTAGTTGTTAACTGCCCATTAACGAAGCTAATTTTATTATTAGGTCGTTTATAGAGAGTCATCTACGTTTTATTTTATTATAATAGATGAAATATCCATGAACTATTCTGAAGTTGCACAATCTATTGAGCAATCAAAAAATAGTCACTTATCTACATGAGACGCATTAAATTGCATAAACAATTTACAAGCAGCTCTAGAAAACTTGACACTATATGAGTCGATGTTCCTAAAAAAATTGCATGTCATGGATTTTTTCCATAATTTCTAGCGTGGTAACCGTTTTCGAACGTCCTGAACGTGGTTCATCACTTGTATGCGTGCGAGCACGCTTGAATTCCGAAACCCAAAAACTCACGGTGGAAACTGGTTCCAAACATGTAAATTGATAATCAATGTTCGTTTTATACATATCCTTTTTCTCTAAAATCATCTCAAACTTAATATCATTAGTATGTAGTTACTTGTTAACTGCCCATTAACGAACCTAACTTTATTGTTAGGTCGTTTTATTTTATTACAATTTTGGCTCTCGAAAATAGTTTACTAATTTCATCTATTGTTATTGAAGGTTCAAATTGGAAAAAGTTGCACAAAATGATATTTTTTACTTGTGGAAAATATTTCTGATAGTAAGATTCTCCGTGGAGCCATGCTTCCCACCGCGTTAGTGAGTGGTGCTGGCAATTTTAGACGCAATTGCTTGAATACACGGATATGTTTGGGAGATTTGATGAACTTATGTGCGTCTATGATGCATGTTATGTGAAGAAGAGTCGAAAAGCATATTTTCAACATCCTACCAACTTCCAGCATTATTGCGGTACCGGCAGTAACGAACATTGTGACTTGGGTTGCTGTGATAGAAAATTCTCTTAACGAATCTTTTATCATCTTGACAACAGTTTCTGGATCAGTTTTCTGAATCCTTTTACTGGATAACAATAATGAAGCTAGTGGACCATCACGTTTTAAAGGAGTGCGGCGTGCAACGTACTGTCGCTTTGAATTCTCTCGCGATACTGTCGAGATCGAGTCCGAGTTGAAAATTACCTCTACCCACACGCCTACCGCTACGATACTGCCATCCGCTACCACCTTTTTAACAAAGTCAACTTATCATGCACTCGTTTGTCGTACCTAAATAATAACTTATAACTCTTGTGAGTTTAAACATAATTGACAGTAATGAAGGATGATATTTGTTTTCTATATTTTTGACAGCATAGTAACTAGTGAACAGCAAGAAATATTTTATTTACGTTGGCGTCAACTCATCCATTAGCAGTTCGTATTCAATGCGTGCTAGTTACCTAGTCGGCGATTTATGTTTTTATGCCGAAATATGTAAACTGAGAGCGGATTCCTTATTCTTTTCCTTCTGCCATAAGCATTGGTACGATAAGGTTTTTTCGGTGTATAAGTATGAACGCAACATACGTATGTAGTTGTTTCTTCGAGTTCAGCAATTAAAAATCGTTGCACCATACGTAGTTTTACTCCCATCAATTTTTGCCGCTAATAAAAAGTGCAATCCCGCTCTTCAACTTTCTACAGACTCGATATACAAGCATCCTCATTTTGTTTTTATTCAGCGCAGAGAAATTTTCTTATCGTAGGTATGGAAGACGTTTCGACGTATTCATGGAACGTCCCGTCACACCCACGGATACTTTTGATGTGACCATGTAAACACCATGTGTATGTCCCTGTATATTTTCAACGTCCATAAAACGTTAGCAAAATATATGTATGTACCGAAATACTGTAACGCGGCGTTACCGATGCAGCCTAGTGTCGACTAACTAAAATGTATGTATGTATGTAAAATGACACAAGGAGGCAAAACAACATTTGGAGTCTTTCCACTTTGGTTTCCAGTGAAATAGCACCCTCTGAATGTATATTTCTTGATACACTATTCACTAGACATAAATGCACTGCATAGTAAGTTAAAGGATCAGTATTGACCTAGCTGACCTCTGTTTTGGTATTAACCTGTCTTCATTTCATATATTCAAATTAAGGCCAATTATTTGATTCCTATCTTTGAAAATAAAAGGAGTGGTGTCGTGGGACACCCGGTAGGAGCGAAGCTCTTAAGTCATTGATATCCATTCCGTCAAATGCAATATCATAACACCCAGTAATTTGCTTTACACGTGAATTAACTTTCGATAAGAGTTGTGTACTAATTTGTAGTAGCTAACTATATTCCCAATCATATTACAATTATATTTACATGAATCTTAAAGCTAAAAAATCCTAAAGCTAAAAAAGCATCTATTTACGATTTCAGGCGTCTCACATCGAGGCGTCTTCCAGACATTTTCCCAGTTAACTCTCGCCACAGAACGTCAGTAAAAGAGCTTCGCTCTAATAATTTAAAATGGTAACGAACAAAAATTTAGTTGGAGCTAATTTGCTCCATGAGTACAAACTCGCCACCTAAACAGCTAAGACACACGAAGAATATGTACCACATTTGGAGACGATGCTGAAAGTAATCGAACAGCACTGAAGATACTAGGGACACTATTATAATTATTTCGTTATTCCGTTTTTTTATGTTACATATTTGGTATTTCAACAGTTTACTACTCTTAGTACTGAAAGAAACTACAAAAAAAAAAAATACGGAGTAGACGTAGAACAATAAAATGACAACCCTAATGAAAAAAGAGGAAATAGTTTGGAAAAGTGGAAAGAGGAGACTCATTTTATGCACTAAGGCAAAAAGATTCGTGATTATATTAGGTCCTGAATACTACAGGGTGCGCCAAAGGAACCCAACGGTTTTTGATGTGAATTTATGTATCACAATATTTAAAATCGAATACAAATAATTGAAAGTACATTATATACAACTTTATTTATGAAAGATAATATCGGTTCCTTTACTGCGTACACACCGTTTTAACCGGTTTCGTAATTTCCCTATTACGCATTGTAGCATATTCGTCAGAACTGCACCAATTATATTGCGGATGTTTTCCTTTCAATTTCTAAATTGTCTCTGGTCGCGTAAGATGAACCCTACTCTTAAGATGACTTCATAGCCAATAGTCACAAAGAGCGAAATCTGGAGACCATGCCGGCTGAAGAACATCTCCATACCCCGAAATTACTGTTTCTGAAAATATTTCTCGCAGTGGACCCATTAACGCTCGTGCTGTAGGCGCCGTTGCACCGTCTTGTTGAAACCATACTTTATTTAAATCAATGTTCCGCTGATAAAACAGTGGTTCCAAAAATTGTTCAACGTTTCCGCATAACTTTGCGAATTGACCGAAACAGCATTTCCAACACCATCTTCAAAAAATATGGACTGATTATACTGAACCGCGCCACTACTCACCAAACAGTGATCTTTTGACAGTGCAAAGGCCGCTGATAGAGTTATCCGGGATTTTCTGTACACCAGTAACGAAAGTTCTGCTTACTTACATAGCCTGATAACTCAAAATGCACCTCATCAGACATAACCAAATCATTTAAGGCATCGCCATTAAAAAGCTCCAGAAGTCGATTGCAACCATTTGGAGGGTTTAAAAGGCCTCCAGTAGTAAGTTCGTGAACAATTACGAACTTGTGAAATAAATGAAAGTTAAAATCCATATGCAACATACGCCGTACTAATGTTTCGGCAAGTCTTAAGGGTCTAGACCGGTGTAAAATTTTCAAAAAATCGAAAAAATTTGCTTTAAAAAATAGTTTGAAGCCTGTAGAATATGGATCTAAAGGTCCCAAGTATAAATTCTAATTAGTTTCTGAATTATAGAGCCTACAACAGACTCGTACTCGCCCGCCGGCCACTCAAGATTGGCCGTGCGTCCAGGACAAGTCTGTTGTGGGCCTCAGTGAGTATTTATTACGGACTTGATTAGGAGACATAAAAATTCAATAGAAGAAATGAAAACTGCAATATGGGCAAAGTTACAGCACAAATCGTTAATTAACGTTAAACCCTAACATCAAAACTGTCCACCCGGGCCAAGTTCTTGATCCTGGCAAGTAGCAAAGGCGACAAATAAATTAAGTGAATACACTCACAAATAATAATAATAATAATAATAATAATGTCTTTATTGCATCAACTACTACAAAATATAGATACATATACACACGAGAGAGTGAAGGTCGCAATCTCAAGGCGAAGTTCAGCTAATGCTGCTTTGCAACTCAACCTTGATATATTAGAATACATATATGCACACCCAAATATATGCATATATATATACACATATACACACATACACTGCCTAAATCTAAAAGATTTCGATGATGCAAATAGAGGCAAAATAAAAAAAAAGAAAAGAAAAGAAAAGCACTACTACTAATTCATACCAATTCAAGCTACAAAATATTTAACAGTTTTTAAAGAAAAGTAAATAGCATTCCTGTCTAAAAAGTGTAAACCAAAATGAGGAACTACTTGCGTGCACCAGAACCCCGCCCATCTCTCAGATATTCCCTCAAACTGCTACTAAATGAGGTACTACACGAAACTTCAATAGGTAAATTGTTGTACAATATATAGATTTGAAATGAGAAGGATCTTTCATAAAGTGCCGTTTTATGTTGTGGTGGAGAAATCTTGCCCCGAAATCTTGTATTGAGATTATGTACATCTGTCCTAAATGTGATCTTTTGATGCAGATACGGCGGAGACCTCAAAGATAGTATTTTATGATATAAGCCCAGGCAGCGAAATTCCCGTCTATCATGCATATTGAGCCATCGGGCACAGTCCAATTTATGGGAAATATGGTCAAATTTACGTATGCCATAAATATACCTCAAACATGAATTTTGCACTTTTTGTATGCGATTTTGAGTAAAAGTATCCAGAGCTGAATGATAAATTGGTACACAGTATGCGAATTGTGAGAGGACAAAAGCTTCGCATAATTTTTTTTTAATAGTTTCATTAAACACGTGCCTATAAGGAAACAGTTTTTCAAATTAAGATAAGCATTACGAATATAAAGCGAGATCTGTTTCCGATATCTGTGCGTATTATCTAAAATAAGCCCGAGGCTTTTTACACTTTCGACAAGTGGAATTTTGACATTATTAATTTCTATATTAAAAACACAAGAGATGTTGCAACATGTTTTCCTGGGGCCCAAAAGAATTGCTTTTGATTTATCCGGATTTATCGTCAAACAGTGTTCCACAGAAATTCGATGTAGGTAGCTTAAATCCTTATTAAATCTGTTCTTCATTCTAATGTTATAAAGGCAATTACTCCTATCTACAAGGAACTTAGCAACAAATGATTTGTTAGGGCGCTGTTTAGGTGCTTACACTCAAAATTCGAACGAGAGTCTGAACTCGTTAATTTGGACCTTTGCTCTAAAAATAACACTTAGTAGTGCCATATGCGTTAAAACTGCTGTCAATATTTCCAGCGGTATATTCAATAATGGTTATTCAAGCATTCTTTTAATTATGAATACCATTATAGGAAGCATTTGCGAAGTCTTGGACGAAGTACGAATTTCGATCGCTGAGGCATCTACGTTCAAGGTATCTAAAAAAGATAGTATTTTAGGGCGGTGGAGCAAAGCAGGAAATGACGATGAGGGATATGACTATTACGAAGCTGGCACTATACAGGGTGATTCAGGAGGAAAGGTAAAGATTTTGGTGGTTGATAGTATAGACAAATGCGAACCAAAAATGTCCTATTAACATGTGTCTTATTTTTATTAGTTACAGAGATACGGGTCATTAACTCATTAACATGTGTCTAATTTTTATTGGTTATTGTATCTAATTTCATTGTGGTACTCTCGTAGTTGATATGGTTATCGATTGCCAGTTTTGTTTTGAAGTTGTAGGTAGTAGGTTGTGCTTGAGTTGACATTGAATTTTGTAAGTGTGATAAACGTGTATCGTTTAAGCGACAAACTAATTAAGCATGCCGCACATCTTTACCAATGGTGAGTACGCCGATATGGTATTTGTGCACGGTTTTTGTAACGGTAACGCTGCTACTGCTGCTAGAGAATACGGTAGACGATTTCCCAACCGCAGACTACCCGATTCAAGATTGTTCGGTCGTGTTTTCACTACACTACGCGAGACTGGTGCAGTACCAAGCAGTCATTTTGCATCTGAACTTGCAAATGAACAAAATGTGAATGAAGTTGAAGACATTATGCGGTTGGTAGAACGTAGTCCTTCAACAAACACACGCCGAATTGCTACACGTATCGGTGTTCCACAAACAAGAGTATGGCGGACGTTACGAGAGCAAGGCTTGCATCCTTCTCATTTACAACGGATGCAACATCTTCGAGAAGGAGATGAAGGTAGACGTTTGGAATTTTGTCTTTGGCTAATTGCAAATCGCCGAGTAATCCCATTAATACTGTTTACGGACGAAATCACTTTCACTCGTGACGGTATCAATAACACTAGAAACTCACATCGCTGGTCCGACGAAAACCCACATGCCTTTGTGGAAGCACATTTTCAAGAACGCTTCTCCGTAAATGTGTGGTATGGTATGATTGACAATCACCTCCTTGGGCCTGTTATCCTACCGCATAGTCTTACAAGGCCCCGTTATCTAGAGTTTCTTGAAAACGACCTTTCACCATTATTGGAGGATGTTCCTTTGCCTACAAGGATGAGTATGTTCTTCCAGCATGACGGAGCCCCTGCTCATTTTAGAACTGGTTCCGTGGCTTGGCCACCGAGGTCCCCGGACCTTACCCCTTTAGATTTCTGCCTATGGGGATGGTTGAAAGACGAAGTTTACAAAGATAAAGTAAACACAAGAGACGAATTGATCGTTCGAATTATAAATTGTGCTGCCCTCATAAAAGAACGCCAAGACGACCTCAGAAGAGCTACACGTAGTACATTCAAAAGAATTAGAAAGTGCATTGAAGTCGGAGGTGGCATTTTTGAAAATATTCTTTCAACTTAGTCTTTTGCGTCTATTTTTATTTGTGCCTTTGACTTTTTCCTGCTGTGAGGGGTTTATTGTAACCAATAAAAATTAGACTCTGTAACCAATAAAAATAAGACACATGCTAATAGGACATTTTTTGTTCGCATTTGTATATACCATCACCCACCAAAATCTTTACCTTTCCTCCTGAATCACCCTGTATAACGAAAAAAATTTATTGTAAAACTTTAAATGCGTTTTTCTCGAAACTACGTTTTTCAAACTGGTGTCGAAGGTTGCCCGAGATTTACTCAACGGACTAACTTGAAGTTTGGTTTTTTATTATCCTTATAGTTTTCTCTAAGCATTGACCGAGGATTTTTACAATATCATTGTTACTATCCAAAATATTAACAAATTAATTCCCAATAATAACAGCCAAAAATCAAATCAAAAATTAAAAAAAAAAATTCAGTCAAATTTCAATAAAACTTGAAAAACCTCGGTCAATGCATAGGGAATGCAATATATTTAAGTAATATATTTTTTGTTTTGGATTCAGACGTTCCAGTATAGCGGAATGATCGACACCAATAAACGCTGCGAAAAAAAATTACTTTTTCTAACATTCATTCATTCATTTTAATGAAAACAGTTGGGTCCATATGGTTTCAAATAGCGAATATTGTTATATACACTACTATCGCCAGCTCTTATTATTTTATCGTATATTAAACTATGCATCTCTACCGAGTTTCGACAACCTTCCACAATGATATGTGCCTCTATAGAAGCAATTGCTTGTTGCCTGGCTGAACAATGTCGATTTCCTTGAATTGCTGTTCACACTCTCTCAATATTTTCGGGTGTTAGAACTGTGCGACGACGACCTGATGGTTTAAACCTCGTTGCTGACATGTATTGACGAAAATTTGTAACCCATGAATCAGTCGTGTTACGGCATGGAATGGCATGTTGAACTGCAGTCACGTAAACGTGGCTATCTGTATTTACTCTTCCGCGAAGTGTGAATTGCGAAGTGCTATTCGTTTCTTGCAGGCAAAAGGGAATGGCGCACTGGAAATTCATAAAAATTCACAAAAAAGAGGCATGCTGACTTCTGGAATTGTTCTGATCCATGACAATTCCCGTCCTCACACCGCTCGTGTAACCGAACGGTTGCTTGAGCAATTTCAATGGGATATTTTCAAACACCCACCATATATTCCCGACCTAGCGCCGAGTAACTACCATTTTTTCCTGAACTGAAAAAGTGGCTTGGAGGACAGCGTTTCCAAACTGATCAGGAACTTAAAGAAACAGTCACCATTCACTTCAAATCATCAGCGGCAACATTTTATGAAGAGGTTATTACAAAACTTGTTCACAGACATGACAAATGCCTCAATCGTCAAAGTGATTATGTATAGAAGTACCTTTATCGTGCATTACTTTTGGTACTAAATTATGATTTATATTCACCCATCTTTCCTTTATAGCCTATCGGAGGTTGAAAAAACAGCCCTCGTACATATTAGTATGCACATATTTTTCTTTCGGGAAGCTTCTTAGGACTTAAGAATATCTTCTATCATTCTGTAACGGACTGTATTTATTACTTCTTCTGTACACGAGTATTCATTAAATATCTATTTCAACGTCTGTGTTACAACTAATAACTTTCCAAAAATTCGACATAAAACCAAATATAACCAGTTCTATTTCAAACATGAGAGAACATGGCTGCTAAAAATTATCTTTATAGCTATCAAATTACGGTATCGGCAAGGATAAAAACACAACAGTAAAGCAGAAAATTTGTATAATATTTTAGATACGTAGCTTATTGAAAGCTTATAGACATTGTAAATTTCAGGATAAATGACAACTTTTTAATATAGGATCTCACCACGCACAATTAATGAATGTTCTCAAATGGCAAAGCATTTGCAAGGTTATGATAGCTAAAGATAATCGGTATTATGCATATACCTGTCATAAATCATTAGACTAAGTATGTAACAATGGGTTATCGTAAAACACTATTTTTATTAAAAAGGAAGGGTTGCTCCTAACCGAGAAATTATTTCAAAATAGATTAAGTACTAAGCAGAATTTATTGAACCTAAAATAATAATCATAATTGTTAACAAACAACTATAATTCAAAATAAAGGAAAAAACATTTAGTACATGTACGCTTCAACTAATATTTTCAAAAGTAAGTGGAATAGGAAAATACGTCACAATTCAACCGAAATCTTAAGGTGTAGAACTCAAATATTGCTATTCTTGATTACGTCCGTCATTTCTCACCACTGTATTCGTCTTATTCTTGCCAGTATCGTCATTATTTTCCTCGATATGTGTTTGCTTACTCTTTACAAATAATTTTTCCATCCCATCAATTCGAACAAGTGTATTCTCACTACGATGGAAACGCTGCAAAATCTACCCTATACACAAAAAGGGAGATACTGCTCTATTATAGAATTATCGGCCTATATCAATCTTATCAAATTATGCCAAGATCTTTATATATAAGAAGTATATATATATAAGTCCACATACTTCGATAGTCATCCTCTTCTCTCTCCCTGTTAGCATGGCTTTATTTCTGGACGTTTTACCGCTACAAACATAACAACTATTTGCCAATACGTTGATGAAGTTTTAGATCGACGCGATCAGATTGACGTCATTTATTTGGGCCTCTCTCGTGCTTTCGGCACTATAGAACATTGCATTTTCCTGCATAAATTGAGTGGATTTGTCTTCGCTCCATCGGCAATAAGGGTCTTGAATTCGTATTTAGACAACCGAAAGTGTTATGTTTTTTGCAATGGCTTCTTCTCGAAGGAATTGAACCTTACTTCGGAAATCCCTCAGGGATCAAATATAGGCGCTCTTTTGTTCAAAATCCTTATAAATGACTTGTTACTATCCTTGACATGTCCAGCCCTGGCTTATGCTGATGATGTTAAAAAAATTTCTGAAATTTTATCATAGGAAGATGCTAGACTTCTCCAAACAAATATTAATAAGATGGTCCACTGGTACAATCACTCTAAACTACTCTTAAATATGAAAAAGTGTTATTTACTTTCGCTTTGCCGCACAATTTCATCCTTTTCCACCAATTACACCATCAATAATGTTGAGATCGAGGGAAAAGCGAAAGGCAAGGAATTGGAGATTGTTTTTGATACAAACCTTACTTTCAACTCTCACACATCATCGATCTGTTCAGCTGCAAGTATTTCTGGGATCCCAAGTATTTGACATTATTAGTATCATCAGAAAAGTAATTATTTCCCATTATTCAATGTTGATCTATTTAATGCGAATCGACCCTCTGCACACCCACGGGCAATAGATGTCTTTACCAAAACCTCAGTATAATCCCCGTACCCAACCTGTATTGTAGGATCGTCTGCAAAGAGAGTACATTTACCAATCGTAACATGTTCAGAAAAATCATTTATATATATATATATATATATATTAGAAATAGAACGGGTCCTAATATGGAGCTTTGCGGCACACCTAGTCGCATTATCAATTAATTAGACATATAACACAAAAAAAACAAAATAACACTTTTTTTTGTTGCATAAAGTTTTTCTACTGTTGTTTACTAATTTGGGTGCGCTGATTTCAAATCTAACCTCACATTTTTTGTAGCAGCTCTAGTTAGTGAGATACAGGTACCGTCTTAAATTTACATAAGTAGTCGATAGTTTCTATCAATAGCGGTGTAACTTAACTAGTTTCTTTATAAATTTCAGTATGTCTTCCTCAAAAGGACGTGTTTAAATAATCCTGATTGTTTTTGTGTTATTTGTGGAGAATATATGTTCCAAAAATTTCGTTTAAATGTGTCGGACTTTGTGAAAAAGGCATACTTGGACTACTTTGGGTTTCCGTTGCCGTCAAACGCTAAACCTTCGATACCAAGTTTGGTATGTAAAACATGTGTTGAATCTTTGCGACTGTGGGCAAACAAAAAAGACCCACTTTTAAGTACAAAGCTCCTATGATTTGGCGTGAACCATCCAACCATCATGACGACTGTTATTTCTGTGTAACGAAAATCATAGGAATAAACCATAAAAATTGCTCTAAGTGGATATATCCAAACTTAAAATCTGCCATAAGACCAGGCTTGAGTATTAGTGACACATCAACACCACAGCACCCATGTACATCTTCGCAAAATTCAGACCAGTGCAGCGGACAAACCGAAAACGACGACAGTGGTAGCGACAGTGATTTTGATTGCTACGGTAGTCCCCGACCACTAAATCAAGATGATCTAAATAACTGGATCAGGGACCTTGGACTTTCTAAAACGGCATCAGAAATTTTAGCTTCCCGGTTGAAAGAAAGAAATTTGTTGACCAGAGGAACGAAGATATCGTACTACCGTAACAGGGAAAAGGATTTACTTCCTTTCTTTACTCAAGAAGATAATTTTGTGTTTTGTACTGATATTCCGGGCCTAATTAATGCAATGGGATTAAAAGAGTATAATCCAAATCAGTGGCGGTTGTTCATTGATTCGTCAAAACGAAGTTTGAAATGTGTACTTTTACATAATGGTACCAAACTTGGTTCCTTACCTATTGGTCATTCTACAAAGGTTAAAGAAGAATATCCTACAATATCTTTAGTTCTCGACAAAATCAAGTACAAGGAACATAACTGGGTTTTATGTGTTGATTTGAAAATGGTAAATTTTCTCCTGGGCCAACAAAGTGGCTACACAAAATATCCCTGTTTCCTATGCTTATGGGACAGCCGAGCGAAAGCTGAGCACTGGACAAAAAGAGACTGGCCTTCTAGGGAGGCTTTGATTCCCGGTAAGCAAAATGTAATTAATGTTCCACTAGTATCCAGAGACCGAATTATATTGCCTCCTTTACATATAAAACTGGGGTTGATAAAACAGTTCGTAAAAGCTCTTAACAAAGATGGCGAATGTTTCAAATACATTGTAAAAGTGTTTCCAAAATTGAGTCGTGAGAAAATCAAAGGTGGTATTTTCGATGGCCCACAAATCAGGAAGTTGATAGATGATAACATTTTCATCAACCATATGACAGCTGTCGAGAAATGTGCATGGGAAGAGTTTGTTTGGGTAGTGAGGATTTTTTGGGCAATAGAAAATGTGACGGCTACATTCAGCACGTTGAACAGTTGCTGATACACTTCCAGCGGCTTGGATGCAACATGAGTATTAAGCTTCACTACCTTCACAGCCATCTAGACTATTTTCCTGAAAATCTCGGTGACCTAAGCGAGGAACAAGGAGAGCGCTTTCACCAGGATATTCGCACTATGGAGGAGAGGTATCGGGGGCACTGGAATGAACATATGATGGCTGATTATTGTTGGAGCATTCAAAATAGTACTCATATAACATCTCACTCTAGAAAATCCAAAAAAGGAAATTTTATTCAGAATAAATATATTTAATAAATTTTTTAAACTTAAACTATGTGCATTTTCAATGAAAATTCATGTAAAAAATCTCATGCAACAGACATGCTGTGTTCCAGTGTAATCGTTTATTTTAACTTAACTATTGGTGAGATACGACTCAAAGAATTCGTTGTTTATGTGGTCTTCCCTCCTTTATCACTAGGCTTAGTTATATATATGTAGGTTACTTCATTGTCCAAAATGTTATAGTTTTCATAGATTATTTTTATTAAATTTGATATACTTTTCAAAGATATACAGTTAAATCACAAACAGCTAAAATTAAGATTAAAATGACTATAAGACAGGTGGTCAACCAATATTTCGCATTTAGTTCTTGAAATATCTCTGACAAGTACATATTTATGAATCATGACAAATCGCTTTATGGTAGTCGCTGATTTTTATCTTTTACAATTTTCGGGTGAAAAAGAGGGATCAACAATATTTCTTTTATAGGACAACATATTCTTGATTAAGATATTTTGCAGAGAATTGGTTGTGTTTTTCAATTATTATTTAATTTTTACTTCCTTACACAAAACAGTTGTAGAAACTTCTGTTTTGCAATATATGTATCTATTAATATAAATATACTTGGTGATATAAATATCCAAACAACCAATATTTATAATTTAGTGTAAACAATTTTTTACGTAGATATGTATATGTTTATAAAAAAACGTAAACTACCAACGATAATTATTAACATCCCACCTAAAAAATTAGCAAACTTTAATCGAATCATCTCGGAATGAAACTGATTAAGTAATCTATGGTTTCTGGTGATACTCCGTATCTACCGTACTGGATTGGTGAAGGATCGGGAAATTTCGGTAGCTAGGATAATGGATTAACTTGGGCTTTATTAACCTTCCTATACTCACGTGAAAATATGAAACACGTATACTATACTATATAAGTCGGTCTCACAGACCGTATGCGTTAGTATAGGAAGGTTAAGATGCCAAAGATATATTCCTGATATGTTCGAAAATGTGGTGGAATTTCTTGAATATTGGTTTAGACTGTCACAAGAAACCCTAATTACAAGGAACACGAATAACACGATGTGATCAAAATTATCATCGGCAGTAGCATACAGGATTCTTCCTTTGAGTTCAAAACAACATATGGATTATAATTTCTAAATAAATTTCGCCCAATTGTTCCAGAAGTTGTACTGGAAGGCGAAGCACCTTGACGGAAAGACACCATAGACATCTTGAAAGAAGAGTTGGAGGAGGCTTGCTCAAGCGGTACCGAATATAAAAGGAAAGCTGTTGACTTCTGGAAAAGTGGAAAGAAACATCGATATGCGTTGGCATCAGTTCAAAATCGTTTTACAATAAGTAGACTTACAACTAGCATAGACATCAATCTGATTGTTCACGATATGGATTAAGAACTTGGCCTTTAGAAGCTAATGAAGAAGTCAATCTAGAAAATTTTAAAGCATCTGACACCTGGATATTTTCTTTTAAAAGAATTTATAAAATTGTTTCTAGAAGAATTAGAAAATATATTAGTCGTTCGTATGAAATGGACAGTAATATATTGGAAACTAGTGTATCTACTGTCATAAATGAAGCAAAAACCTTATTTGACGAATTATGGAACCCAAAATATATTTAGTGCAGACGAGAGCGGGTTTAATTAAGAAATACATTCAGATCGTATACTAGCATTCATAGGAATAAATAAAATCGAACGTGCAGTGCAGTCTATTGAGTCCAGATGATGATATCAGCGACAGGTAAATTACTATCGCCTCTATTTATTGTTTTTAAAGAGCCAGAAGGAAAATTTGATTTTAGAGTACAATAAAACTTATTTCAGGTAATGTTTGTCTTTGGCTTATACACGCTTATGGCAGGCGAATCATATTGTGTGAATATATATCTACATTTTTATTTTTAGGCTCCTAATATCTATGTAGAAGCATTTGCTTCAGGTAAATTGACCAGCCAATTGTTTAGGTTCTGGTTTACCCACGAAATACCAGCGTTCGAAGCGTGTTGTTATTACATGTTTCGACAGGGCGCTCTCTTACTTCATTGATACCATTATTCTGGCTAACATGGATGTTCAAATATTAGCAATTCCTAGAAAAACCATTGATATGATACAACCTTTGGACGTATACGGTTTTCGTGTCTGGAAAGGATTTATAAGAAAATTTTCAGAGCTGGATATTCTCGAAAACCAACGGTATCATATTATAAAATTACAGTCACTAATACATAACCAATTTACAGCTAGGTACCAAAATTTATTTGCATACGCTTGGTATAATAGTGGATATCTAGAAGAGAGATCAGGACATTTCGGACATCCGATGGTTTTCGTTTGTATTTCCATAGAATATATATATATATATATATATATATATATATATATATATATATATATATATATATATATATATATATATATATATATATAGAATATCGTTATCATCATAATAAATAAAATACGTTAGTTAAAAAATTGTAAGTTTAATAAAAACACAAATGAACTTTGTAAATTCACTGTATTTAAAATAATGTATTAAATATAGGTGATTATAGTTTCTTCTTCAGCATTTGTGGAGTAATTTGGAAAAAGAACAAGATCAACCATATTTTCAGTGCCCCGTTTTACCCACTTTAAGGGCTTTTTAGCAGAAACAGAGAACGGGGTTTCCCATAGTCCTATAGGGTCTTCACTTTAGCCAAGTTTCACTCAAATTGATGTCTCCGGGTTGAAACAGTTTCCTTGTTAGTATAAATTTCTTTCATTAACCTAAACTAAGATCAAGGAATGTACTACTGCAACAAGGACCAGAAGCACTCGATATTTTCATCGATCGTTCATTCGATTTTAATGATCTTTGACATACTTGAACAGAAAATTCGAACTGATCGGCTAGCCATTTTTCAACCATTTTTACACATATTATGTTTTTAGAAAATATTAGCAAGTTTTATTTCTCTCATGGAGTACACATGGAGTCGACATTTAGATTCTACAAAAGATTCAGGACAGAAAATTAATATTGCTACATTCGCGTTTTCCTCTTTAAGCCAAACAATGTCTAGCCATGTTCTGAAAACCTAATGCGGGAAGAATATATATTCCGGGTTTTAACCATAGTGACTAGGATTTCTGTTTAGAGAAAATGTAACCTCATCTGACAATTATACCTGATGCAGGACATGCCGATTTGAGTTAGTTATAGTAGAATAGTTTCTTCTTCAGCCGAAGTTCAAAAACATATAAGAATGTTATTATTATTATTATCCTAACTACTTCCTCTGGTCTGGTCGATATGTTGAGACTAAGTATATTAGTGGCAGTTTTGCGATGGCCGTATCATGCTCTTCATATGTATGATTACTTCAAGTTCGATAAAAAGTTTGCAAATGGTAGATCTTGTTATGAAATTAGGAGGTTGGTATATTTATCATACAAAATAGTTGCCAGGCCTGTCTTCGTTGATCTTCGTAACCCACGATCGTTAGTCTTTATTTCTTTATTAACTCAATGGATTATTCAAAACAAAGAATGTCATGTTTAATGAAATGAAATGCTTAACAAAAGTTTTAAAACATTTTTGAAAAATCAAATACAATGTATTGCGGGCGTGTCATATGGAAAACATGGTGCAATTTGCAACGTTCTAAAAATACAAAATTAATTCCGTAGCGTAGCTTTACCTCCCTAGCATTTTATTTTATGTAGAGTGAAAAATATAACGAAAGAAGAAAATAGGTCTGGGGTGGATTGAAGGCTAAAAGCAACTGAAATAGCATTGGCCGACTTGTCTCAATCTGATTTATTTAATACCCCATTTGATATTTTTAAAACGTTACGTGCTCCCATCTTCGCTTGCAGATTTTCCTCGCCGCATATGCATAAGCCAATTTAACTTTTCTCAAAGGCAATTGATGTGATCGGTTTTCACAATCAGATGCCGGGCAAACGTCGGCAGTGATAAGATAATGTTTATACTTCCCCGCCTTGGAGTTTTTGGAACCTTTATAAGCTGAGGAAAAGCTTCAATACTCCCTATAAATCGACGAATTTTCAGGGAGAGAAGTGCTGAAATCAGAATAGTGGTTTGATATGAAGATTCGCATTTTGCTTTTGCTCCTATTACTTATCGGTAAGTAGGCGCACTACATAAATTTTAATATTATACTGTTCCTTTTCGAAATGCACTTTAAAACAATGGAAAGAAATATATGAATCTAAAATTGATTTCATAGTTGTCTACAATTTTATTGGATACTTTTTAAGAAGAATTTCACATAATTATGCCAGTTTTGGTTGATTCCTGAAAGCGCGCTTAGATTGTTTTCAGACATATACAACCACGTAAAATTACATTCAAGGTCACTTTATTGTTTAACTTTGTATTTATGAATTTATGAAGGGAACATTCCCTTCACTATTCACAAAATATAGAAAATTAGAATCAATTTATGGGTGATTTAATATGAATGCCAGTATTCACGTATGTAACTGAAATTATTTTATTGGAAGAACCATTTTCTAGTTACTACATTTTCAGTTTTAAATTAGCGAAGTAATTAAATATTATATTGAAAAATGTATACGCTTCAGAACATTTAATGGTTTCGTACATACCACATGATGAAGTATAGATACCTACTATTGCGTGTATCACTGGAAGTAAAAAGAACAAACCAAATGGATTAAAAAAATTACTGAAGACTGTACGGCACGTAGTAGTAGTACTAAAAAGTAGTGAGAGTAAAAAGTAGTACGTAAAATTAAAAGAAAAGAAATATCAATTAGTATCCCAAAGTACTTTCAAATAATTGCAAGCCGAGAAGCTTTATATGTTTCAGATTAGAAATAAAAACGACTTCGGCCCAAATGAAGTATTGTGAGTCCTTATCACCCCAATTTAGTACGTGTTTCGATAACAAAGGTGATAAACTTACTGAAAAAGTCTCGAAGGAAAAGACGTTGCACGTAAAGTGTAATTGACAACTGCAATGAAACTATAAGAATGTAAAAACAGAGTTGTATAGTTAAGTTTTAGCATAAATTATGAAATGTATGTATATTTAGTGAACTATTTGGATACTTCCTTCGGCTACTTACTTGAAAGTTGCTGAGTTAACACCAAAGATTCTTGGCTATTTCATTTGTTATATATTGACTTGATGATTAGCTAAGGAAATTTAAGAAACACGGAATTATTTCGTTTGGAACCTCACGTAGAGGAAAGTGGGGTAGAAAAATGCAGAAAAATTAAAAATCAAATATCATGTGATAAATTATAATATTTTTAATTTATTTTAAACTTAGCGCATTCCTAAATGCATCAATATTATAATATCAAGCAAAAGAACTATTTAACTTGTACAGGAAAAACAAAATTACGTTTTCTATAAAAAATGGCTACATAGTGGAAATTGTATGAAATTAGCTTAAATTATAACACAAAATTATACTTGTTACTTATCAAAACTAACAATTTTGAATATCTTTATTGCTCAACGAAACTTACAAAGTAAAACAACAATCATAAAAAACTCTAATTAGGTTAACAAAAATAGCACGCTAAATAAATTATTATCAAACTTTCTATTATTGATAACGCTTCTATTGTAACTTTTATTGCACGTTGTACGCACATAAATCAATTGACAGAAGTACACAGAGATAATGTTCGAGCTGTGCCTTTTGAAACATTTGGTTTAGGCAAGTACACATATGTCTGATCACAGATCACAAATAGTAGAATCATATATTGAAAATAACATTTCAATAAATCAAAGTAAAATGAAAATTAGGGCAAGAGAAATAAACAAAGACATTATAGCGAAGCTTAAGATAGGTTTGTCCGAGCATTCATGGACAGGGTATGAATGCGGGGGCGATGCACAGGTGATGTATAGTAAATTTCACGATACACTTGTGAAAATGTATAATTACTATATTCCTGAAAAAATAAAACACTCTACCAACAAATCTAACACTTACTGGAAAACCAAAGAAATCTACAACATGAAAAACAAATTAGATGCTCTAGATACTGTATATAAAGTAACAGGAAATGAATCTATTGGCCAGACATATAAACAATATAAAGATGAATATGCTGCTCTAATAGAAAATACCAGAAGGTTAAAAAATCAGAAATATATACTCCAATCGAGTAATAAACAAAAGGCAATATGGCGAGTGATCAATGATGAAAAGGGTAAAGAAAAATAACAAATTGAGTAAGCCTAACTGTAAACTGACCGGCAATGAACTGAACGACTATTTCACGTCAATTGGACGGGCAACTGTTGAGAGCATTGATGCTGATGGCAACACCATTGATATTAGAACTTTACTTGAAAAGACTAAGAAGGGTTGCTCTAATACCCGCTTCCTATTTGAAACAACTATCAGTGAAATATTGAATATAGTACAACATTTGAGGAACAAAACATCCAAGGACATCTATGGAATGACAACTCTTTTGCTAAAGGAAATCATTCAGCCTTTAGTAAAACCTCTGGTTGAGTTGATTAATATTTGCTTTAAAGAAGGAGTGTTCCCGCAAGAACTGAAATTGGCTAAAGTTGTACCAATGCTTAAAAAGGGCGATAGAGAACATTTGGAAAATTACCGCTCTATTTCAGTACTTCCCGTGATATCCAAGATATTTGAAACCATCATAAAAAAACGAATAATATCCTTCTTTGATAAGTTTGACTTATTATCGAAGTCACAACATGGGTATAGAGAGGGAAGGTCGACCATAACAGCAATGGTAGAAATGGTTGAGAATGTTTTCGACGCTTTTGACAACAAACAGACGGTGGAAATTACGGCGTGTGACTTTAGCAAGGCCTTCGACTGTGTTTCCCATGTCATTCTTCTAGAAAAGTTGTGGTATTATGGTATCAGAGGAAACGCGCACCACATTTTGAAATCGTATCTGCGCGATAGAAAGCAAGCAGTGAGCTGGCAAAATAGTTTGTCAGAAGTAAAAGATATAGAGATAGGGGTGCCTCAAGGATCAATTTTAGGTCCTCTGTTATTTATAATATATTTAAATGAGATGCCAGAAAATATAAACAGTAGCGGTACATACATATATGCGGATGATACGTCTATACTTGTAAGAGACACACAAGAACAGATTAAATACAGGAAAGAAAAAGCACTTAGATCAGCGCAAATATGGTTTAGCAGCAACAAATTAAAACTTAATGCTGATAAAACACAGACCCTTGCTTTTGGTGCAAAAAATCAGAACAACCAAACCATGAGGTTCCTAGGAATAAGGATTGATAGTGGTCTGACATAGCGGAGCCACATGGAGTCACTTTGTGCTAGACTTAGTAAACAAATATATACTATCCGTCAAATAAAAATGGTAGCGACAAAGGAAGCAGCCAAACAAGCTTATTACGCTGGCTTTCATAGTGCAGCAACGTATGGTATTTTGGTGTGGGGTATGGGTTCAGATAGTGAGCATATACTAATACTACAAAAACGAGCAGTAAGAACTTTATGCGGGATGCAGTACAGAGAATCATGTCGGGAAGTGTTCAGGGGCGAATGCATACTCACTGTCGCCAGTGTTTTTATCCTCGCCTGCGTTAAGTTTGTGCGTCAGAATCCAACCCGCTTTACGAAAAATAAGGACGTACATGCATATAACACGCGCAACAAAGAAAACTCTGCTACACCCTGCCATAGACTCAGTGTAACACAATGTGGTGTGGACAGATGGGGGGCCAAATTATATAATCACCTTCCGAAAGTTATTAAATCATTAAATTTGGATAAGTTTTCACAAGCTGTAAAAATCTTCTGCTGAAGAAGACAATTTACATCACAAATGAATTTCTCAATGAATGTTGATTAAATGTTTGTTTTCTGTACGACTGTATGTGAAATGGTTTGTAACTTACCTTTCTATTTATTTCATACTACTTTGTGATAAAATTTATTTTGCCTATGTATACATATGTTTATATATTTTTAGCCAATTTATCTTTTGACATGTCATGTAGTTTTTGATGATTAATAAACCATTCATTCATTCATTCAAGTGTAAAATTACATCTCTAAAATCAACACTTGTTTTATCTTCTACATTTTGAAAAACAAAAATATAAAACCTTGGATTTTTTCTAACATATAACACTTGATACTCACAATCAGTCAAATTGTATATATAAATTACTTTGGCCACGTAATAAAATTCAGATCTCTTCTTTTCAGATTTGATAAGTAGGAAATCCCCAATATTTATATTTTCAGCATTGGGAACGTCAAACTCTTCTCTACCTTCTGCATCAGATTCTTTATCATCGTCGTTATCACTTATTTTCAACGACTCATTTTCACTGGAATCGGAATCTGACATTGGTTTTAAACGAGGACAGACTTTTCTCTTTTTGGGTCTTTTAATTTCTGTAAGCCCCAATAAATTCTTTGCCGTTTTCAATACCTTTGCTTTCTGCTTTATCAATTTAACTTGATGTTTTCTTTCCTTTTCTTAGTATAAATATTGGATTTCCCCTAGTCTCTTCCTTTTTCAGATGCTTTTTCGTGGAAAATCTTTTTCGGGTACTGCTTCTAGAGACATGATACTATTATTAATCTGAAGGCCTGCCGGAACAACGTTTGGAAGCGGTAAAACGTTGGGAGATGAAACGACATTCGCAGATGCAGTAATATCTAATTGGTTCTTTAAAGGGTCGGTTTGGTCTGCTAGTGTCTCATCTCTGTCACAGCTTTCATCAATAACTTCATCAAAGCGAGCTCCACAAAATCTACTTCCTGTCTTTCTATTTCCTCGCGATTTTCTTTGTTTTTTTTCTTGGCAACTCACACCAAAACCGCTGACATTTAGCGGTTGTAATTTGTGTAACGTGTGTGGTGGCAAAGAGATAGATAATTCCATTGTGATTACAATAGTTGTCTGCTTCAATAGAAGTATGTGACTCGTGGTTGGCACAAATAATTAGAATTGGGTTATCCTCAGCGCACGAAGTTTGGCGTTGAATGTGTTGAAGAACTCAAATGTAAAATTCAGTAGTCTTACCGTCGCTCCTCTTTGCCAAACCAATACTGCCTTCGGATGCACAATTTAAAAATGGATCTTTGAAATGGACACGAGGAAAAACATATACAGGAAGAAGAGCAACACCTATTGCTGTTACTATTCCACAAAATGTAACTAGTTCTCCACGTTCAGCTGATACAATTTGTTCTACTTGCCTCGGTGTCTTTTCAGTCAAAACTTTAGGCGTAGATAACACCGTGCTATGAGGCGTATCATTGCGCTCCGTACTTAACTATATCAAAGTATTCCAACGGAATTTTTTCAAAAAGTAAATTTGCTAATGAAACCAAATTGTTTATTTTAAAAAACGCACGATATCCCTAATACTTGATGTCGTAACTTACATTTGGTATATATAGATCTTTAAAAGATGGCACAGAAGATCTCTGAAATACTTTTACATTGCACGTATTTTTCTTAGTTCTCCATACTCGAAACAGGTTCAATCTTGTCAAATGCCATCGGCTAACTAGCTGTCACAACGGTTGTGTTCACACATTTAAAAACACGTTTTAGTGATGTTATCACTCGAATACATTTAGTCGATTATAAAATACGCTTGGTGTGTCTATATGCCCCTTATATCATTGTGTCCCACTGCCCCCTAAGTTGTTTACAGATATATATACATATATGGTCTTTTATTTTGCCATAAACTGCTACATTGCAAAATCCCTCAAATGAAATAGCTCTTACGGTTACAACAGCGATTATTTGGAAACGTCAAATACGCATTTCAACTACAAACTGATCATCCTGGATTAGACAACACAACCGAGGTGGCAAGGGAAAGAGTCATTTCATTTCTTAATTCTCTCAACGTGATATGATATTATATACATTGATGGTGGCTCTTAAAAATTTTTCAAACCTAAGTGATGTATACTATTACACAATGTATGCAATACATACTTATTAACGTCATACCAGTCCACGTATCTCAGTTTTAAAATTATATTACAATTAACTATAACGTAATGAAATATTTCAATTAATTAAATCTGTTATTGGAAAACTTTGCAAATATTTCCTTAGTATGGCATAGCAAGTAGAAATAATAATTTCCTAAGTGTATATGTATCAATTTAAATACCCAACCAAATTTTGAAAGGCAATTATGATGATATTTGGTGCGATTTTTCTCTCCTATGATATAATCGCATGTTTTTACCTATTTAAATATCTTTTCGGTAATGATAATCTTTATTTCTTCTTCTTCTCCTTGTTTCTTTTTGTATGTATTTGCCTGTTTAATCCAAATTTAGACTATGTATTATAAAAGGAGAAAATAGAACCCTCCTGATTTTACGTAAATGCATTGGATGCCCTATCTATTTAACTTCGCTGTCGCTTTATAAATCGAACATTAAGGCATGTTGCTAAGATGAAGCATATGACGGCATGATGAAAATTTGCTTATATTTTTCTGGAGCATATGTAGATCACCCAGATAACGAGAATATAGCCGTAAAATATTCAATAAAATGAATAAATCAATTGACAAGATCATCCAAGGCAGATCCAAACTCCTACTCCGTTCGTTCCGTCAAAATTAAACGATGCCTGAAACTTGAATAGATGGTGTAGATAATGGAAGAGGTTGATGAATATATTTATGCAACGTACAACACTACCAGGCGCATATTTCCTTTAGCTGAAACAACAGTGTTTCTAGAACCTAAATCTGTGCTGGCCAATACTGTATAGCTATGGTTTCTTCTAAGACATTTAAGTCAATCATATGGTTTTGTTAAAGAAATTATCAATGCTAGGCCCAAACAGAAGTAGAACTTCACTCATATGGTCATATATTAGGCAGAAGAAATTATAGTAAACTATTTTTGAGAGCCAAAATCTTAATAAAATCTGGAGGGGTGTACAATTGCGGTCTGCGATTGACAAAGCTTAATTCTCCTCACGGATTATTGACATATGCAAATTGTGCTTACTTTGTAAGCTTTTGTAAAGTTACTTGATAGCTGTCCATTAACACACCTAATTAATTAGATCGTTATATAGAGCGTCCACCAGATTTCTTTCTAATAGATTTACATCTACAGAATTTGATTTGTTGGTGGATATTTTCGTTCCTGAAATTAAATGAAATTCCATTGGCATCTTATAAATTAAAAATTTCTTGAAATAAACTGCTGAAAATAAGTTTTATGTTTGTTTCAGGGGTGGTTGTTACCAAGGAAATAGAGACAAGATCCTGTAAGTCATGTGGAGCAGAATGTGAAAGTGCATGCAGAACCCTGTATTACCGAACCTGTTGTTTGAATTATATAAAGAAAAGGAGTTCGTCAGAAATGTCACTTCCCTTAACAATGGATCCAAGTCTACGATTAGAACTCTGGCTAGCAAAATCAAAAAATCCTTACTATCATCGCAATTTTGAAGAAACCGTTCTCTCTAAAGAAATGTTTCAGGAAGAAAAGTAACTTACAATAAAATAGATTCCATGTTACAAATAAATTTGAATAGTTTTGTATACGCATATAAATAGTTGTAGTATTTTTATATTTTAGTGGCTGGAGTCTTTTGTTGGAAATTAAACATTACTACTTGAAAGATATCTACTTTCTTTTTTTTTCTAGAAAATCATTACACAAGCATTAATTTTATTGAATCACATATTTGTGTTATATTTTATTTACGAAGAACTGCATGATATTACTGCTAATAAGAAGATGTAATAATAATTTTTTGCACGTTATCTGGTGTATAATTCGTTAATTCTACGTAATAAAGTTTGCGATAAATATTTTGTGCGGTATATATTAAATCCAAAAATAAAATGGATGCCAAACTTGCTATACTGTATACTGTGTATTCAAGAGGAAAGGTAAAGATTTTGGTGGGTGATAGTATAGACAAATGCGAACAAAAAATGTCCTATTAACATGTGTCTTATTTTTATTGGTTACAGAGATACGGGTCATTAACTCATTAACATGTGTCTAATTTTTATTGGTTACAATAAACCCCTCACAGCAGGAAAAAGTCAAAGGCACAAACAAAAGTAGACGCAAAAGACTAAGTTGAAAGAATATTTTCAAAAATGCCACCTCCGACCTCAATGCACTTTCTAATTCTTTTGGCTGTACTACGTGTAGCTCTTCTGAGGTCGTCTTGGCGTTCTTTTATGAGGGCAGCACAATTCATAATTCGAACGATCAATTCGTCTCTTGTGTTTACTTTATCTTTGTAAACTTCGTCTTTCAACCATCCCCACAGGCAGAAATCTAAAGGGGTAAGGTCCGGGGACCTCGGTGGCCAAGCCACGGAACCATTTTTGCCGATCCATCTTCCGGGGAATGTTACGTTTAAACACCAGACGACTAAAATGAGCAGGGGCTCCGTCATGCTGGAAGAACATACTCATCCTTGTAGCCAAAGGAACATCCTCCAATAATGGTGGAAGGTCGTTTTCGAGAAACTCTAGATAACGAGGCCCTGTAAGACGATGCGGTAGGATAACAGGCCCAAGGAGATGATTGTCAATCATACCACACCACACATTTACGGAGAAGCGTTCTTGAAAATGTGTTTCCACAAAGGCATGTGGGTTTTCGTCGGACCACCGATGTGAGTTTCTAGTGTTATTGATACCGTCACGAGTGAAAGTGGCTTCGTCCGTAAACAGTATTAATGGGATTACTCAGCAATTTGCAATTAGCCAACGACAAAATTCCAAACGTCTACCTTCATCTCCTTCTCGAAGGTGTTGCATCTGTTGTAAATGAAAAGGATGCAAGCCTTGCTCTCGTAACGTCCGCCATACTCTTGTTTGTGGAACACCGATACGTGTAGCAATTCAGCGTGTGCTTGTTGAAGGACTACGTTCTACCAACCGCATAATGTCTTCAACTTCATTCACATTTTGTTCATTTGCAAGTTCAGATGCAAAATGACTGCTTGGGACTGCACCAGTCTCGCGCAGTGTAGTGAAAACACGACCGAACACTCTTGAATCGGGTAGTCTGCGGTTGGGAAATCGTCTACCGTATTCTCTAGCAGCAGCAGCAGCGTTACCGTTACAAGAGCCGTACACAAATACCATATCGGCGTACTCACCATTGGTAAAGATGTGCGGCATGTTTAATTAGTTTGTCGCTTAAACGATACACGTTTATCACACTTAGAAAATTCAATGTCAACTCAAGCACAACCTACTACCTGCAACTTCAAAACAAAACTGACAATCGATAACCATATCAACTACGAGAGTACCACAATGAAATTAGATACAATAACCAATAAAAATTAGACACATGTTAATGAGTTAATCACCCACCAAAATCTTTACCTTTCCTCCTGTATCAACCTGTATATGTAATGCGAATATATGTTGCGCCAATTCGCATTATCAGTAAAGACATTATAAATATACTGAGTGACAGAAATTGCAACACCAAGAAGGGGTTGGACTTTCTGAATGAAATTTGGTTGGAATATTCACCTATGTTATAGTAATAAATGATCAAAGTTTGGGAGGAAAAGCTTTATTAGTTAAATAAAATTTAATAATTATTGTTAATAATGTGTGGAGCAGCCGCTCTGATTTATACTTTCATTTACAAGTCGTGACATCGATTGAATAAAGTGGTTTATTTCGTTTTGGGGTATTGCGTCCCATGCAAGTTACGCCTCATGTCTGAAAGTCTCCAAAGTCAGGACGGCGCTGCAAATTTTGCAACCCTCAACCCGTTATGTCCCAAACATGTTCAATGGGTGAAAGATTTGGAGATCCTGGAGGCCAGGGCAAAAGATTAATCTGGGCCTGTTCAAAGAAGTTCAAGGAAATCCTTGCTACATGAGGACGTGTATTATCCTGCTGGAATAATGGATCTTCAAGCTCTTGTAAGTATGGCAGAAGATGTGCTTCAACTACCTCGGCAATATATCGTTGTGCTGTTATATTGCCTGGAATGACCATCAAGGGCGACCTGCTACCGTAAGTAATCGCACCCGAAACCATAACACCCATGGCGCGGTGTACGTATCTCTCAACTTTAAATTGAAGATTCCGTCGTTCACCCCGTCTTCTTCTGACTCTCTTACGACCGTCGTGCATGCCTACATAAAATCTAGATTCGTCACTAAATACAAAATCACGCCATTCAATATTCCAATGAGATCTTTCATTCCATCATTGTAACGGTTGTTGACAATGTTCCGCAATCAAAGGAAACACAAGTTGCGGACGATATGATCTTTACTTAAAACTTCGGATTCGGCGATAAACTGTTCTAAGTGTTACATAGCGTCCTTCTTCACCAAAACCATTGGTCACCAATTGCCCGAGTAGAGGAAAATCGATCTCTAAATGACAGCTGTCTTAAGCGACGATCTTGACGCTCATTCGTTTTTCTTGAAACACCGGTTCCCTTTCTACGACGTTCCTGACCATCTTCAAACCATGCACGAAACACTAGCATTACAGTAGACCAGTTTCGATTTACACGGTTAGCAATCCCCCAAATGAAAAATAAGGTTCACGCAAACCAATAATTCGACCTCTATCGAATTCGCTTCATTGATGGTTATTGACTCGTTGCCGTACTCTAGGCATGATTAAAAAACAAAACACGTACACAACTGAATAACAATCGAAATAATGTTAATTAACAATGAAAAAACAACAAATCGAACGATAAATACAGATCGAAAAAGCTAGCAAAAAATAATAATAACTGTCAAATGTGACGTTATTACATTACCACTTGATTTCAAAAGTTAATCAATTCTTATTTAATGGTAGCCCAACAAATCTACCAAGTTTCAATAAAAATATCCTACTCCTTCTTGGTGTTGCTATTTCTATATCACTCAGTATATGTGCAATAGAAAGACTTACATGTATAACTACTAACTATTTTACGTAGCTATTCTACACATTACATTGTAGAATTGTTTAAGATGCCGAACAAAGGTGAAAGATGAATGTCCACATCGATATTAGTAATCGCACTAAAGTTTGAACACAGTCTTTAGATTGTTGACCTTAGCATTATATTTGCATTTGCTCTAGCACAGTTAAAAGTATTACTGATAGTGGAATAAAAACGTGACGTAATTTAGTAATTTTGGAGCATTAGTTCTATTATTAAGCTTAAGTTATATAGGAAAGCTAAGCTAGTTCGATAACGTTGATATTCAACATGCGCATTCCTTTTTCATATTTATTATTTTCATATTTTCTTTTAAAATTCGCCATATTATATTTATTAGGCCAAAAGACAGTAGGAAAGATTATTCATTTATTTTTTATTATAAACCTGGAAATGAAGTTTGAAAATAAGTTAAAATCAATGATTTTCCGGGTTAATGGATTAAGTATTTTCATATCAACACGCTTTTCGTCTAATTGGTTGGTTTATAGAATTTAACTTCATATTCTGCAGCTCAAAGCACTTTCAGTAACATTGACAATAATTACCGCAAAAAGTGTGCATATATACGTTTCCATATCTTTTCATTAGTGTAACCAATTTTTTTCTAAATAGGATACAACTCAACATTTTAGGATTTGTGTATCTATGTAGTTCTATAAGGATATCTAACGTACTTACTTTCCGTGACCTTTCATAATACATAACAATAATAGCAATAATGCAGCAACAAGTATATAAATTGGACGAAGTTATAAAAATTTCTTTTGATGTGCTGAATTTTATTAATTGAAAGGTTGAATCATTTAAGAAAGTAACAGAAGTTTGAAGTTTATTTTGTAACTAATAAACGTTTCCATGTAAATTAAAGAATATTGTATTTCAAGTAAAGTTAAACAAATAAAACGTATCCACAGTGTTATACATATAATCAATTTGTTGAGAAGCAATTACTTTACTAAATCTAAACTTTCATTAATAAGCACTAAGGTAATAAAAGAGCACGGCAGGATACCAATTATGTTCCATAACGGTTTATGAGGATATAAAAGAAAAAATAAATATACATAAATCGGTTACTAGACTTGGACATAAATCCTATTTGTAGAAATCTCAATAAAGACTCTACATATACATACATATGTATACTAGTAGAATGATGATGCATACGTGGGCTACCTTCAATTCAAGATAACGTATTAAGTAGATATGTTATAGATTTGAGATTTACTCAAGAATGTTTTTACTGGGAAAAATTTTGTTTAAGCTAACTGTATTAATGCTGTAAAGTGGCATTCATATTTTAGCATTTATATCAATACATAAGAAAATTGATCAGACAGAAATATATACAACAGTTTTAATTAAGAAAGGATAAAATCAAAGAGTTTACATGGAAGTAAGTAATTGAAATTCAACCAATCATATGCCCAATTCAAATCAAGTACAAGATAATCACCGAAGTTAATCAGAAACATAAAGCAAGTATACAGCATTTGATGTATACCTGGTAACAATGTAATAATTAAAATACATACAAAGGTAAGATGATCCAAAGAATTCATGCTTGAGAAAACTGTAGAAAAAACGGACGAGTTGGGAGTTGGACGAGTGTTCATAACAACAATTGATTTTACTTTCAATTGAATTTGTTTTGACCTTATGAGAAATCAAGTTTCTTTTATGTAGTTAAATTAACTTAAACGCTTTGCAATCGGTATGAGTGAACGTTACTATAATTTTCTGTATTGTACTTGAATGATTCGAATCGAGTATTGACTTGATGTGGTCGTCACCAAAATGTGATTAATATTCTATATATACGCAGTGCCAAATTACATATGGTATATTATATATTATCCCATATATATATAGATATACGCTAGAGGATTTTTCTAGGTGTGGCAACAAATTTTCTAGGGTGGGCAATATTCACCATTGCCCCACGCTAGCTATGCCCATGCACACAGAATATAGTCTTGAGTGTTTAGTGCCACACAGTTGTTCTAATATATGCAACATACGTGGCTCATTTTCGACCAGTTAAAATAGAATGAATAAAAATGAGCGATTTGCTTAAAATAAGTTCCAAATCGTATGCAACCGACACAGATTATATTTCAAATTTCTAACTCTGCAACTCGGAATTCCAAAGGCAGTTTCCGCGAAAATTGTGATGAAGTAAGTAGTAATAAGATACAGGCGACACCGGCGATACAACCCGATGACCACCTTAAATGGAAAACCCACCACCACGCAAACATAACTTTCCCTTTTCTGATTACCCTATAATTAATATTTCTAATTGTGGTAACAATAGTGCTTTCTATTTTTATTTTTCTGATGACATTATCCATGATATTGTAAAGCAAACAAGTATATACCAGACAGGGCATCTACAAAGGCAGAAAGTTGGTCGTAGTAGTCGCATGAACGGTTGCAAACCAATTACGTCCAAACAAATGAAAATCTTCGCTTCATAACTTTGGATGGGATTGCTAAGATTATCAAGCATTGCAGTAAAAATTAATTAGGACCAAAAATAGATTTCAATTATGCTTAATTAGAAAACTACTTTCACTTATATGTACGAACATCTAACACCCGGGCTTATATAGAGCTTCTATAGAAATGAAAACTGTTTCACACAGTTGCACTGATGAGCGGTATGACCGCGAAACGCGCATCTGCGAATAAGTGAAAGTAGTTTTCTAATTAAACACAATTTTCCAACGGCGGGCTAGCCGAGTGCGCGATTGTAGCTACTACAGGAGTTTGTGGCAAAACAAGTTGTCTACTTCTGTAGAATCAAATAGCTGCAATTAGTACATCATGGCCAAATTTCGTAATTGAACTCTCATATGTACGAACGTCTAACAGATTTCAATTAATGTTGCTCATATGTCATTTTGCAAAAAATTACAAAAAATTACTGAAATTGTATGCATTGACGAAACAGTAGTTCTTTTCCGGGGATTGATATACCTATCGTCAATACCTTTCTAAGAAAAGGCATAAATTTGATGTAAAGGTATTCAAAATCTGTGACCCTGATATTTACACTTTCAATATGATACTTTGTCTCAGGAAATTGTTATAAGATTAGGTGCAAAATATTTTAATAGTGGGCTGTATCTATAACCCACTGTTATTATACGTATGTTCCATTAGAAAAATAATTATTAGACAAACCTACTTATCTCGTAAGAATCATAAGAAGAAAAAAATTATCTCACAAAGTTCTAAAAAGAAGCATGAAGGAGGGGAGGTATTTAGGCTGGAATCATTGACAGCATTGCTGTCACAATGTGGAGGGACAATTTTATGTTTTGCTGTTATAATTTGCAATTTATAGATAATAAAACTGAATAAGAAGAAGAATACAACTTTTAGTTAAAATAATCATTGATTACAGCTCAGGCAAATCTGGCATCGACTTATCTGATCAGTATTCTATTTATTCATTACCTCTCAGAAAAAGCATTAAACGGTACTCCGGTAGTTAATGCTCACATACTCCACAATGTAGCGGAATAAACGTTACAGTTACAAGTTCTATGAATACTGTGTGGACGATTTACTAAACTCAAAAGAAAATTCTAGGTTACTCTACACCAACTGAAAGAAATCGAAGACAGGCCTAACAGAAATCCCAAAATGCGGAAGAAATGTGGACTAGGTTTTACAAAAGTATGACAAAAACAAAATACACCGAATTATACTTCTGTACTTTCCCAAAGTTTTAAATTTTGTTTTCAGGAAGTCACACAGCAGGTAAAGAAATACGAAAAAGTAAACGTACTGTGAAGGGCGCCTAGATCTACCGTTGATATGTTCTAATTGCTTCGTAAAACATATGCTATAATCATAATCAATGTTCTTTTCTTTTACTTCATTATTGTATATTTATTATTGTTATTTGGCATGATAGATGTTCTCTAGCGTAGTAAGGTGTTTTATTTATATTACCATTTCAATATCAAATACTGATAAATCAAAAAACTAATAGAAACATCGGCGACGAAAATCAAATATTCTGTACTTGACATTACTTTCTTGTTATTAGCACAGCAAATTGTAGGGCTTTTCCTGTAAGTAGATGTACGATCAGCTGGCGCACACTGGACGCGACATATAACCCAGGTAGACTAAATTCATGAAATTGTTTTGACACATAGCATTTAGCTACAGCCCAACAAATCTTACAGATGCTAGTGTGACGAAAATAAAACCTGCTATCAGCAAGGTTTGCTATAAAATTAGTGATCTATGAGAAAAGAGTCAACGATAATGGAGGCTTTCCCAAAAAGTTTGAAGAGTGAGTCTGTCGATGATCAACGAACGCCACCAACGTTATTAGTAGCTTCTGCGTTTGGTAGACTCATGAAAGATTTTGACGAAGCAAGTTCTAACAGAAAGAGAAAAAGAGTGCATTCATTTAGATTCGAGGACTGAGAGTAAACTTGTGTATGCTGCTAAAGCAAATGTACGTTCATCTAGTAAAAAGACGTTGCTAATCTTTTGCGGGAGATAAATTCGTCAATCTAAGAGGTCACAGCTTTGAAGAAATTAAGTAACTATTTTAATAAAGAACGAGCGTATACAGTAGAGGAAGCTTTAGCACTGGTTGTGGATTATAAGTATACAAACTAAGACGAAAACGTGCAATGGATATAGAACATTATATATATATCTATATTAATAAAAATGAATTGCCACATGTATGACGGAGCATCACTTGAGAACGGCTCAACAGATTTGGTTGATTTCTTTTGTTGTGTTCGTAATTATCAGGACAAGGTCTGTATGAAAGAAAATTTTTGGAAAATCCACAGAAAAAGTTGGAAATGTTGATGGTATTTTTATAAGAAACAAGCATCTTTATGTCAAATTTGACGTTTCATTACGTGAGATGAGGCATTAGATGAGGCACAGTTTGACAGTTCTGCGGTCTGACTGTCACTGGCATTCATATTTTAGCATTTATAATATTTTCATAACAAAATAAGCAAAGGTGCAGGGTTTAAAGGTGTTGCAACCAAGTCGTTAAAAACCATTAAAAAGAAAAGATGTGCGACATTCTGCGAAGTGATTTCATTGTAGTGTGTAAGATTAATTTGGTGTATTTGGAAAAATTCTACCAATAAGGCGTCGGCGTACGCGCAATGCAAGAGAATTACATGATCGTCAAGTCAATGAGACCAATGAAGAGTGTAGACACCGTTTAGACGCAAATCGAATAAGAATTTCCAAACGCGAACAATTATGACTCCAGAACAATGGATACAATCGAGTTCAACTCGCTCAATTGGAGATAACAAAATAATTTGGAACATAGACAAAACAGGCGGCCCGATTTAACTTTAAAGTTAACAACGAATATGCGAGTCGCGTTACAAAATGACGAATCGGCGAAAGTGTTTTCCACACAATTATTAGACATTGGCAATGGAAAAATTCCGGTTGACGCTTCCACTGGCCTAATTTCGTTTCCACCTAATTTTTGTCAATTCACAAAGTCGGAAGAAAAGTTGATTACGAAAGTGATCTTGAACATTGATTCAAATTACAAAAACCATGTATTGTTGAGTGAACGAGGTATTTTGGCAGCGAAAAATGAAGACGTAGACGATTTGAACACAAAAATTCAAAGTCAAATCCTTGGCCAATTCATTTAAGTCAAACGATTCAATTACCGATCCAAACGAAGTAGTCAATTATCCATTTGAATTTCTGAATTCATTGTATTTGCCAGGAATGCCGTCGCACAATTTGCAGCTCAAGGTCAACTCGGTGGTAATCATGTTATGCAATCTGAACCAACCGAAACTATGTAATGGAACAAGACTCGCTGTTAAGAAGCTGATGAATGACGTGATAGAGGCAACGATGATCATAGGAAAGTTCAAAGGCGAGGGTGTCCTGATTCCAAGAATACCACTGATTCCAACCGATTTGCCGTTTCAATTTATGAGAGTTCAGTTTCCTGTTCGCCTTTCAATTGCAATCATGATTAATAAATCCCAAGGCCAATCGTTGGAAGTGTTTGAAATGAACCTTGAATTGCCATGTTTTTCCCATGGGCAGTTTTACGTGGCGTGCTCGAGGGTAGGTAAACCATCCGCGCTATTCGTGTTCTCTCCAAACGGAAAGACAAAAAATATCGTTCATCACCAAGCGTTGCGATCAACTCATTGCTTAATTTTTGTAAATATTTGTAATATTCAAATATGGGTGCTCTGAAACCGGGTCTCAACCTTAAATCATAATTAAAATAATTTATCTATCTTCTATCTACATCAATTTTCTAATAAATTGACAGGACAACGACTGTCGGGTTAGCTAGTATATATATATATATATATATATATATACATATATATATCATATTATAGTGTTCAAAGGCCTAAGTACTTGCAGTCCAGAAAAGGATATGATTGACAGAACAGAATCTGGTGTTAGTATAGATTTACAATTTAGTTTTAGATCTCACTGTAATACATCTTGTAATGGCTCAATATGAAATTTCTCTGCTTCTTTTAGAAAGTAATGTCAACACGTTTTAATCGTTTAGTAATTTTAAATGAAAAAGAACTTAATTGTCCGGCATACACTATCATTAACTATAGTTGATGGCAAAGTTTGTAACGGATTAACTGAAAATTCTTTCAGCTAGACTTCCTATATTTGTGGGACCTTCAATAAAGAATAAAAAATGCAGAGAGAATATAGTCAGCAAAATCATACTATTGGTTAAGAAGTGGCAAGTTAGAGGTGATGTTGACATAGATTCTTTTTAAATTTCAATGTTAGTACACGTATTACTAGACTCGATAAGAACTTAATACACTAAATGTTTATGCTATACTACAAATTTTGTCATCAGAATATGAAATATGTAGTCTTAGCAACGTTTAAATTATATGTAAAAGAAACAAACGAATTATACTTAAATCTCTATGCATGGTATTATATGCCCGCTATATTGCATATCTGTACATATGTAGCTCGAATGTAATTAAATACTGCATTTAGTCAACTCAACAAGTTACCAGAGATACCACTAGAATCTCGAAATAAAAATTGTAGACCTTTTAAAGAAGGCCATACGAAAATAAATGCCCCCAGTGCTGATTTAATTGTAAGCCAAGAGGATCATTACCCAAAGAACACTTACAAATGTTAAAAAAACAGTAATCATCCCTCCACTGCCCAACTTTTTCCCAGTGATGGTTTAGACAACTTTAGTAGTGATCAAATGTATACGGTTGAGAACTTTTCGGGAATACTAATCTGAATCTGACACAGATTCTAGCCACTTTTGATAGAATATAAAACATAGAATTGATGAACATTTATAGCTTCCAATTAATTAATCATTTTAGCAGAACATTTGGAATTCAGTGTGGCGTAGCAATTTTTGTTAATCGCCTAATTAGTCATTATTAAGGTTTGATAAAAGAGTGGATGACGTATTATCATTAAGTAGTGTAAACCGGACTGGCGTCCTTACTTGTCCGGATTTTAATGTCGCGCCGTGCACGTAAGTGGAGACAAAGACCGGTTTACACTACTTAATGATAATACTGCATCCTCTCTTTCATCAAACCTTAGTCATGATGCTAGTTTTAAATATGAAGATATGGAAGCTATACATGGTTTGTCTTTGGAATTTCATGTTGAGTGTATTAAAAATAAATGTTGTTACTTGGGTTTTAGAGCAATTCCAATGGTAGTTTATGGGAGTGGTGAGGATGGCTTTGGCGTTTCCCTTGAGAGGTTGGATGAAACATTATCATTAGCTAATATACATGCAAACAAAATAATAATATACCGGGATTTCAATATTATATGCCTAGACAATGCGTATGTAAGTGAGGCTCTTGAGAGTTATAGATGTATAGTTGTTTATAGTGGTATCTCTGATCATACTGCGCAATGTTTGGCGGCGTCGTATGCTTGCCAGCTACTGTCTGATACTAGTAAAACTAATAAATCATATAAGATAAATGAGGATTCTATTCAGAATTTCAAACCACAACTTTTACTTGCTGAAAATTTCAGAGAAAGTGCTGCCTTATAGTGGAGTTGATGTGAAATACGACTATTTCTTGAATAACTTGTATTATAATATTCACATAGCATTTCCTAGAGTAGTCTTATATAACCGTAAATGTAATAAAAATTGTTGGATCACAAAAGGAATTCGTGTTTCACTTCAGAGGTTAAAGGATATGCATAAACTAACTTTATATAGTAACGAGTATATGATTAAATACTATACAAAATATAAGTACGTGCACAAGAAGGTAATTAAAAACGCAAAAATATTTCACAATAATAGAATTGTAGAAAATTTCTCCAACAAAAGTGAAGCGGTCTGAAATATTATGGACTCTCAAACAAAAAAGCAATACGAAACAAACAATTACATTTCAATTTGATGAGGAACTTATGACTGAACCAACACAAGTTTTTTTAAGTATATTTAATAATTATTTGAATCATATAGCAGATAAATTAATATTTAATCCAGAAACACAAAATATGATAAATATTACTGTACACCACAATACAATCTTCTTGAGCCCAACGACAGAGTTAGAGCTACCTAGAACAATAATGAGTTTAAGAACATATTCAATTGGCTAGAAGAATATTAACGCCCTTTTGTATAAAATACATAAATTAACTTGTTTTTCCTTCCAAACCTAATAAATAATTCATTTATACAGAGTAAATCTGTGGAACAGCTTAAAATTACGAAAATAAATCTAAAAGGGCTCCCCCACTTCCATGAACTATCGTCTCATATCGATGTTAAGTACTCTTTCAAAAGTGGTGGAAAAAATAGTAGCTACTAAAGTTGTAAATTATCTTAATAAATATAATATTTTTAACTTTAATCAGTTCGACTTTAGAAGAGGACGAAATACCATATCTGCTGTTTTGAGCCCTCTTAATGCCTTGTATAGTGACATAGATGAGGAAAAGTTTGTGTGGGATATTTCGTAGATTTAAATAGTGGTTTTGCCGTAATATTTGTAGAGAAAATTGGAGTATTGCGGTGTAAGAGGTACATCAGTGGTTTTCGAGCTATCTAAACTCTAAAGCACAGTACGTGGATATTGGCGGTAATAGGTAAGAGTGTTTGAGTGAAGCGGGCTGTTCCTCAAGGCTGTGTCCTCAACCCTCTGCTGTATATTATATACATTAACATATTTGCTATTGCCTAAATGTGTAATGTGCGCTGATGATACATCATCTATTGTCTCTCGAAATACCGTGAGGGAATCGTGTACAACTTTAAGTAATACGATGATTGAATTAAACCACTACTTAACACAGATCAACTTGTAGCTGAATATTAATAAACACTGTCTTTATTGAGCTGAAACTCAAAAATTCTGACCGGGATTCTTCTCATTATGTTGCAATGGGTAGCAATAGCGTGCGACAGAAGGATTTCCCCAGGTTTTTGGGGATCATTATTGATTACCGCTGTGATTTTGGACGACCTTTGTAGGAAGCTTAGTAGTGGATACTTTCTATTGATGAGGCTTAAGTCACAGTTGGGTATAGATTTTCAGCAGATATTTTACCATGCACATTTTCATTCATTGATTTCATATGGCCTGTTGAAGATCCCCATCTTCGGTGCACATTGAAAGGGTGTTCAGATTACAAAAGCGTGCTGTTAGGATTATGGGGAGTGTTGCAAAGAACTGTTTTCTGAGCTAAAAATTATGATTCTGTCGAGTATATTTCTATACAATTGATTCATTTATGCCACGGAGAATTTTGATTCCATCCCTAAACTGAACTGTTATCACGCGTATAATACTAGAAACGTGCATGTGCTTGAGATCCCATTACATAGATTAACATTTAGCGAAAGTAACACTCATTATCTAGCTGTTAAACCCTTCAACAGGTTACCCACCAAATATAAAAATTACAACTGCCCTTATTTAAACATAGGGTAAAAAGTATGTTGCTGCCTAAAACTTATTATTCTTGAATGACTCTGAAACTTTATAAAAGTCTTGTTTTAGTTGTTATGACATGTAGTGACTTTGAATACATGTACATTTTTGTAAATGATGTTATGGATTGTGGACATTGTGTTTATTCGGAAAGTTTATGTGTTTTATTGGGTTTATCACATTTGCATAGATTTCTTTGTATTTATTAAATATAGTATATTGGGATATATTGTTTAGATGCAGCACTGTCAATACCTACTAACGAAAGTCTACGATACTAAAAATTATTATTATTATTATTATTATATTAATAAGTTACTGTAGTTTTAAGTTATTATTGTTTATTTTGGGCGTATGTGTTTTAATAGGTTGAATTTGATTGATACATTACAAATTAAAGTATATAGGGATATACTTGTTCAAATATACTTATTTTACTTAACAACTCTATGGAAAAGTATTATTTCCATTTACAAGTCACAAAAAGTTTTGTCTAGCTGGCTTGCTGTGTGGAGGTACGGCATCCAGTTGGCCTACAGTTACAGAAGTGACTACGACCGCCGGCGTATCGTATGGTAGCTAACGTGTTAAATAGCTGCTGGCTGATAGCAAAATATAAGCCAAGAATGGGAGCAGCAAAATCGAAAGTAATAAGAAGTTTTTATGCATTTTGAAAGATTATATTTAAAACAAATTAGAATGGCAATCACCAAAGTCAAGGAAGATAGACGAGCCCATACTAGAATAATAGGAAACTACATATAAATTTAATAAATAATTAAACAACAGGTCATAATAATCAAAAAAGAGAGAAATTAGTCAGACAAAGTCGAAGATAGTTCTAGATGGTGTGTCACAAACCTTATTAATTTCAAATTGATTCTGTTTTTTTAAATATTTTTTAAATATTTCTATTATACTTGCTCTAATACTGATCAGAGCGCATATATTGATAACCTTCTTAAATCTGATCTAACTGAAGTTTATTTTTTGCGAAATATTCAGTTAGAAACCGGATATTTCCCCTTACATCCGCTAATTTTTTACAAAAATTTAATTTTAGGACCAGCGACTAGGCGACAAAATAAACAGGAAGTATTTTATTACATTAAGGGGAATTTTTAATTGCCTTTGCATATAATTAGGGGATCAATCGGCCGTATCGATAGAAATATTACTCCTTAGTATCTCCCCCTTTCAATACACACCACCGACTCGACTGTCAAAAGTTAAAAGCCATTATCGATATTTATAATTCTCTTCGGGTGGTAGAGCGCAATTGACGAGGGAAGGAGGGGTAAATGCCTCTTTATATAAATCCCTTAAACTTCGGCTGCCTTACTTAGTTCCTTCCTAATACCATTACATAATAATACTCCAGGAAGTGTTCGTCTAGCAACAGGTTAGTGCGGCTGATTTTATATATGTTCATGTTATATTAACGATTTATTAACTTATTGTAAAGATATTTATAGTCAACATATTTTTACAATTGATTTGTGGACATTTACTTATTTAACAGAATAATTTTATTTTTTGTTATTTCATAGTTGATATGCATAGCTTGAAGTGTTATATTTTCTTTAAAAAAATATAATAGATTTTTGTAATTTCTTATGTCCTGATGAAGCTTTGTAGATATATATTTTTTCAGACATTACCCTGTTAAGGAATACGTAATGAAATATTACTTTCCTCTATCTTCTATGAAAGTAGCCTTTAACACTACTACATATTTCCAATTTATTACCATACTAGTATTCAGAACTTCTTTATATTTGATTTTAGAATGTATAAACCAAGAACAATTTCCATATGTTATGTTGAAGCCATTCGTAATTTGGTAGTTTTTCAGATAAACTTTATAGAAACTTAGTTCACCAAAACAATATTTTTTAATGGGTCAAAATCTTTGAATTATATAAATGTTTAATAAATCACCTCGCCGATTGTTTTTGTTTCGAAAATTTTGAGCGCTATGCAGGATGCATACAGTGAAATTTCTATTATACGAGCTTCTGTATAAGGAAAGAAAGCCTTGTGTATGGATAAAATTTGTTTTATAATTTTATAAAATCTACTTAGACACTTTTTATCAATAAACTATTAGAAATAAAGGTTTGTACATCAGCACAGTGGCCCAATTAGAATTTTGTTATTTTTTCCTTACAAAGTTTTATCTTAAATCATTTTAAACTGAATGTAAAAGAATTGATGAGATCCGTATACAATTTCTTAACTACCAGTGTTTCAATAAAGAAAACAAACTAAGAATATTTTTATTAAAATTTAACATTTAAAAAGTAGTGTAGTCCTAGAAAAACTCAAATCATAGCATAAGAACACCTATTTCAAAGATTTTTTTACAACATGTAATTTATTTATTCGTGTGAATAGATTTTGTATGTATCCAAGATAATTTAGATATATTTTAAATACTTGTACTCAATGAATAGTACATATTTTCAGAGCTCTAAGATTAATAATTAAAATATAATTAAATAAAGGTGAAAAATTTCTAAAAATAAAGAATTGCAGATAAGTTAAGTTACATCAATATCATTTTAAAGTAACAAGCCTCTAGTGCACTGGTGCAATTTATAACAATCATATATATTATAATTTGAAATAAATGCATTTCAATTAATACATGTTCATTTACTGTAATGAAAGCTTACCATAATTTGTAGATAATTATTTTCGTTGCTGTTATGAGTATTATTATAATGCTATTATTACCAGCACTTATTATTCTTATTACTTATACATTACTAATTGTAAGTATTACCACAATACTACTCTTATATTTTATTCTAATGTGATTCAACTCTTTGATCTGCCCATTTTCATTCTATTTTATTAGTTTATTATTATTATTTAGTTTTCCAATTTCTTTACATAGGATTAGAATAATTCTTCACACACAAACTATATACAGTAGAACGTGGATTAACCGAGCTCGTTATCCTTCGAATATAAAAACAAATATCTATACGTTGCACATCAAAAAGTGTATATAAGGCCACAGTTAGTACTTTCTTTGTTAATCACCGCTTTTTCCAGACATATCCTTTACTTTCACATGCATCATCATAATAATTAAAGATATTGTTCTGTTTAGTCTTCAGTTAGTTGCCGGTCAAGAAATAGTGTGCTTTACTTTTATATCAATAAGCTTTTTAATATGTCGGCACTCGTAAAAGAAATCGCAATGTTTTATCGATCGAAATAGAATTAGTCGAAGAATAGGGAATGGTGAAATAACATTTCCTACAAGCATAAGCAAAGTAGGAAACAACGCCAAGAAAAAGCGATAAAATTTGATTGAAAAATAAGCTTTAGATTGCTTTGTTCCATCCTTCTGTTTTTTTGTTCTTCATTATACTGGAAATACTCATATTTTTGTTTCGGGTTTCTTGCACATATGTATATATATATATATATATATATATATATATATATATATATATATATATATATGTGTAATATTTTGCTGCAAAATTTGAGGTATACAATAATAATAATACAAATAATTTTGATGTCTTTATCCAAACAAGGATTGGTTCCAATTAGTTCCGAAAATCGACATTCTACTGTATATAGTTATTAAAAATGATGATAAATACTGAATAAGACATTACTCCCTAATATACAATCGCTTGACATAATGATGCGAGCTGTGAGAAGTGCCTTTAGGCATATGCTATGTTCTAGAAGTATTTTCATGTCATTTTAGAAATGAGTTAAAGCACTTTCTACAGCAGTAGAATAAACATTATCGATTATTTCTGTATATATGAAGCCTTCATACATATATGAAAGCAAAATAATTAAAAAATCTCTACAACTAAGATTTCTATTAAAACACTATAAAAAATATTTTGGTTATTTGTGTATTGGATAAAACTATAACGAAAAACAATTAGACGAAATAGTACATTAAATAATTTAAAATTAATAATAGCAACAGAAACAGCAAAATATATTGATACAACATAAATTTTAAATAGAAAATTCTGATTATGTATCTCTAACGGCTAAGTACAAATTACATATGTTAATATGTGGCCTATATATGTCTGGCCTTATGTCTTACGAATTACGAACCGCAAACCTAAACTATAGTTTTGTTCTTATTAGCATACATAATGTCTAAGTCGTACTCCAAATGTGTGGTACTGTTCAATGCTATTGCTCAATCACGGATTAACTATGCCATATTGATGAGTCCTAATAAGGATGAAATTATTCTCTTCGGTTGATACAGGATTGATAGAACATAATTGTTAAGCTGTTGCACAACTTTCTTGGAGAGTACGTAGTATCCCGACTTAACTGAATTGGTCGTTAAAGAGTCATCTCAGTACATTGGTTTGAATTTTATTTTGGCACTCCTAATTAAAAATAGTTTTCTATAAAATTTTCTAGCAATTATTGACTGAAACCAACTCACTGCAACCACTTTATATACGTTAGGTGGTTTGCAGACGTTTTCGATTTTATCGTATTGAGTATTGGAAAAATGGAATATTTAATACTATTTCGTTGAAACCTAGATTTTAAATTAACGATTCAAATATGGAGATACATCTATTTGGAAGCTGATCTCCAATTTGAAATTTTTAAGTAGCATGTCAAAAGTCATTAATCTATGAGGCTTCTGTATTGAATTTACTGAAAGTCAACAATCTGGTTTATAAAGTTACCACCACATGACAAAACTTTCAAAATGAAAATTTTTAAAATTTGTTCTTCTTACTTACCATTGAATCCTATTACAATTGGAAGCCTAAAAGGATTTAAATTATATTATTATAGAAGGTGTTTATTATTTGGTAAAATAACTTGTAATATTAATAATTTGGACTGATAAAAAACTATTGTAATCTTTAATGTATGAAGATTTCTTCTGAATACGGAGTTATTCCTTGAAATATCATTTTGCTTTTGGTCACAGCCAGAGATCTAGGTGCACGTTTTAAGGCATTCCTTGTTTTCTCTATGTAAGATAAAGAGTATTTAAACTAAAAGATTTTATACTGCATCGTATATGGGTATTCTGAATACATATATGGTTTTAAATTTTCCTCTGAATTTTCCTTCCTTCCTTTTCCCTCCCCTTCTAGTGCACCCTACTTGGAACGATAAAACAGACATATATAATAGCAAAGTGGGCTTAAGCAAAACGATATTAAAACAGTGCATACGCCACATGTATATCATGCAATATCTTGCATAAGTAAATCCATTGCTTCCAATATCCTACAACCCAATATGGCTAACACTCAGAGGAAAACAAATAAATCGCTTTTTGTCAAAAGAAAATGCTCCAGTATTTCCCCCGCTTCACATCCTTTCTGTATTTATATAGACGGAAATAATTCGAATACTTTAACGCTTCATTCGAAAACAAATAACACACATAGAATATTCGGTCGGCAAGCACACAAAGGAGAGCTTTTTATTAAGAAAATTCCCGACATTATAATATTACCAGAATAAATATGTTACGTTCTAAATGGCGGGGTGAATTCGCGTTAACAGCAATCTCTCAACTCACCCCTCGACAGCGGCATGCCGCCCAGTTGGTAGCCAAAAGTATTTCATTGTAATTCGGATGCTTGCAAGCGGGGGATATCTGGATGAAAGTTATCCATTTATCAATGTTAATGATAACGATTACGGTCTTATTTTAGAAAACATGACCTCCATGTTCTTCATTACTGTATTGGTTGTGACTCTGCTCTTGGTATACACTCATGCCGCTTTCTTGCCAAAAAGGGTAAGTATAAGGTAGTACATACATATATACATATATAATCATAAAATTAATACAGATTTTCACCTTTGATCACAAAAAGAAGGGGTAGAATCGTATTCATATGCGATATATTAATAATAGTACTAATAGTATGAATTATAAGATATACGATAATTATCAACAAAAACTAATCGTGTTCAAAGAATTTAATATTATTAAAACATGTAAAACATTATATGATTATAAAAATATTTATCATATTTATACGTATTATACAAAAACAGAAATAAAATTCTATATTGTTAGTAGACATACTCATATTTCGAAGTTATATGTTTATGTATACTATTAAAGGATAACTGGAAGAAGTGTCAAACTACAAGAGATGGAACTGCTGAGATGTGAAATTCACAAGCTGTCAAGCAACTGTTGCTTTTTTCCTCTGTCTCCTTGAGTCCATACTTTCCTATCGTGTACGAATCATACTTCTGCCTATTTATTGTAGTCTTATAGTCTAGCAGTCTACATATCACTTGTATGTTCCCTTTCATACATTGTATTTTATGTAAATTTTGAAATTTTGAAAACCCTAATGTTATTCGTATGAACTCCATAATATTAAAGATGAACTTGCTTTCTTATTTCAGATTGCCAAATTGATTTCTATTTTATAAAACACAACGTACCAAATTCCCAACAAAGTAGAAATCCATTTCAAACGTTTCGCAACAAAATTTAAAAACTTAAAATATCTCCTTTTAGTATAGTTTATAGAATTATAGTTAAATATACCAAAAATGTGCCACAAAAAAGCGGATCACTCAGTAAAAGGATATATTTTTAAACCACATTTTTACAAACCTCTACTGTGTTGAGAATAATAAATGATTAGATTCTTATTATAAAATTCGCGGCCTTTATAGAGCAAATTTAATAATGAGTTGCCGCTCAACATTCTGCTAGTCGCATGGGCATGGTTCTAAAAGAAGGAGTTGGTAGGGCATCACGTAGCTGTTATAAATTCATTACAGGGCTAGGAAGCATGCCAACCCTTCTGCCCATCATATCCCAGATATATTCTATGGGCGATCGCCAATTGAAAATATAAATGTTAGCTTCTTGCAGGAATCGTAATGTTGCTGCGGCAACATGAGGTCGGGCATTGTCTCCCTCTAATGTGGCATCATTTAAGGCTTTGATATATGCCAAATCAAATGGTTCCAAGGCGTCGTGAATATACATTTGAGCATTTAAATGGCCTCGCAGGAATATTGTACGCGTTCTACTTCCTATGCTAATTCCACCCCAAACCGTCAATCCTCTAGTAAGCGCAGTTTTACATTCAAAGGAAATTTTCAAAAACCGCTTTGCTCCTCTTCGACGTTGAACTCGTCTACGACCATCATGAGTTCAGAAACAGAAATGAGATTTGTCTGAAAAAGCGATATTGCTCCTCTTCTCGTACCAATCTCCCCGTACCTTACACAGTTCTAATTTAAGGGTATGATGCCCATTAGTGAGAGGCAGTAATAGTCTTAAACGATGGGAAATCAATCCAATCTAACGAATACGTAGATGTATGGAACGCATTGTTATTCTATGGCTTATCTCTTCCAAAAACACATTTTCCATAGACGATGAGGTAGTTGCCGATGCGTAAGGGTAAGCATTCCTAGCTGCCTATCTTCCCCCGTCCAGAGTCTCTTCTACCATGCTGCTTACCTTCTTGGGATCAATCTTTGCAACAGCAATATTTTCTTCATCCGCCTAGCGCCTTCACAAAATATAATACCTGCGTCATGTAGTCCAATAATACGGCCCCGTTCAAAAGTCTTAGCATTTTAATGTACTAATTCACAACTATAGTCTGTTACAGTGAAATAATCAAAGTAAACTGATTTAAAATAAAAAGAATATTTTCGTTAGAGTTAGGCAAAAAGGATACAAAGATTTATCATTTTCTTGTTCATAGTTTTATCATTTCTTATTCTCAACACCATGAACATCTGTATATAATGCGGTTTAAAAATATAAACTTGTACTGCGTCATCAGTTTTTTCTTTCATGTAGTATATATTTGTGACTTCTTTAGATACTTATCTTTTGGTATATTTACAAAATTGCGATAACTATTTCTAAAAAATGATAGAAATTTTCAAAGGAAGACCAATAGAGTAAAATAATTGATATAATAAAAGGTAATCATTTACTAATTTATTAGTTTCAAGACTGAAAACAATTTACTTAAACATACTGTAGGAAAACATTTCATTAACTTTTTCAATTCCGAAATTTAATATTCCATTTCTATCAGGACAATATTTATTTTCACTTAATCTTAGGTCCTGTTGGTTTCAATATACTAATTTCGTAAATTAACTGGCGCATCCACCATTTACGCTACTCCATGTGGACAAATCCAACAGTATTATACACTGACTACACATGTTATATAATGAGCATGTATGAGTGTACACACTTTTCATGATATATCTCGTTTAAAATCTTGAAGAATTTACGGTTTAGCTCAATAAGCGTGCAGTTTGTACTTCGTCAACTGCAGACATTTATATAATTTATAACTAAATATCGACTTACTTTTTATTTTCTACGGGCTCATGTGGTTGGCTCTCTGCGAAATGCTTTTCCCTTTCTATGCTAAACTTGTGACGTGACAATGCATCATCCAATAAAATCTAATTAAAAAATAAATAAAATAAAGATATTACAGATCATTATCACGTTTTGTACGTAACATACATATGTATGTTTACAGTATTACGATTAAAGGAATTCAGTGATAAATTCTTTTCTACAAAGAAGAAAAACAAAAATTAATTACTCTATTGCATTTCCATTTGATGAATGTACAAGAGAGGAAAAAATATTGAGTCGTTTTTGTAGGAATTGTGATCTGGCCATCACGATATAATCGCTTGATCATATCCTAAAGTTATTTAGCTTTGAATGAATGCAATTTGTTTCAGAACTTTTTACGTGTACTTTTGAACAATCAAGGGTGAGAAGTTATTTCCAATACTTATTCCATATTTTCACAAATTCCAAACCTGCTTTCTTCTTCTACAACAGCTGACCAATTTATGACCAATGTAAACTTACAAACAATATTTTTTTGAGAAAAGAGTAGGATTCTAATCTGAGAATAGGATGAATCTTAATCTGCTGAAAATGTGAAAATTCAAAGCTAATAAATATGGCGATGTCGAACAAACTGTTTTTTCACATTTTCGCAAAAAGAAAAAAGACAATATTCCACCAAAGTTTGAACAGGTGTCAACCAACACATCTTTGTACTTCCTGTTCCATAGGTATACAAGTTCTGCATATTAATAAGGACTCATATGACTCCATTTGAGCTATTGGATGTGCACACTTTAATTTACAAATATTTAGACTCTTTAATAGATCAAAAACCAAAACAAGAAAAGCCGTTTTTGGTAAAAAATGAACAAAGGAATTGAGTAAGAATTAAGTTCTTAAATAAATAATTTAATTGATAGATTTCCAAAAGCACCGAATCCAAAACAGAAAGTCTTCGAACTGTAACAAGACATTTACTGCTGATTAAAATAGCTATATGCAGACGACATAATAGTGATAGCAGATTCGGCTAAGAAAATGCAAGAACTTTTAAAGGTATAGATAGAAGAGATAGAGATGATGATGACTAAAATTTGATAAAAGAGTGGATGACGTGTTATCTTTAATTGGTGTAAACCGGAGTGACGCCCTTATTTTTCCGAATTTTAATGTCGCGCCTTGCACGTAGTGGAGGCAAAGACCGGTTTGCACCACTTAATGACACGCCATCCACGCTTTTATCCAACCTTAATGATGACGTATATCGGTACCGCAAAAGGTAATATAAGGACTATCAGAATAAAAGTTTTAGAAAGAAGATATCAAACAAAACAATATGGAAATGCAAAACGCTAGAAGAAGTGACAGATTCTGAGTAGGTAGTAGGCCATAATTCTATTGAATGATGGCAAATAAGATATGTAAATAGCAAACAGACTATAAAGAGTGAATAAAATTTACTACGGCAACAAGTAAAGCAATATTAGGAAATTACAAGTACATAAGTCCATAACAGTATCAACCAGGAGTTCGAATTTGGTCTAAATTGAAATCATATCTTATCTCTGAGAACTTCTTAAGCACACCTATGATAAAATATGATATAATGATGGCGTTAGGTGGTAACTTTCGAAAACTAATACTACTTATTTGTTGGCTAAGGTTAGCAAAAAATAGCTCTAGAAACAAAGTTTTCAAGAATTTACTCAATTTACTTCAATTTTTTAATTAAGTGGGTAACGTGACCCGCTTTTAATCCAGTTGACTTATCGCTATATCTAAACCATATCTCACGGAAAGACACTTCAAAGTGCGATAAGACGATGAATAGACATCAAGTCGCTGAGCTAACGATCTTACAAACTCAGAAGATACAAGGCACCAACATTCGCCAATGATACAGTTATCATAACAATTACGAGAAAGTGACTTAAAACTATAAAAGGCCTTGGATAGTAGCAACAAATTAGCCCGCGATAGACAAATAAAATTAAATAAAAGCAAATCAACACTTTTAACTTCGCTAACATAAAAATTAAATATGCTTCGGCCAAAATTAATGAAAGGAAACATGTTAAAAGAAAGGCGAGCAATTAAAACTAGACTATAAGAAATTATATTATCTGATTAGTAGGTGCTCAGTACTGTCTGCTGATAATAAACTCCAGCTTTATAAGCAAGTGCTTAAATCAGCGTGAGCTTATGGCATACCACTACAGGGCTGCACCGAATCAACTAATCAACACTATCCAATTTTCTCAAAATAAAGTGTTACTTAACATACTTAGTGCACTGGGATATGTGCGTAAAATCATAGAGACCTTCACATGGAAATGATTACCAGTAATATACGTAGATGTGTCTTCAAACCTGAAATAAGACTCCACCGTGATGCAAACAGTGAGACCATACGGCTTCAAGTCAATAATTCTGAAATGCGTTGACTGAGGCGGTTACAACTACAAGAATTAGAGGGGTGAATAAACAGTAAAGAAAAAGAGTAAACTGCGTGAATGATCATCAAGATTCGGCAAACGAGTGCATGATAAATTGTGTAAACCAAACTGATACTGTCCCTCCTCCGAATTTTAATGTAGCGCCCTGCACGTAAGTGCTATTTACTTGTGCAAACAACAACAACTAAATGGAACTAATAAGTGAAATTTAAAATTTTTATACTTCTACGTCTATTAAATTAGGTCAAAACTAAAATAGCTAATTACCACACAAACTAGGCGCGAAACTCATATATATGTATTACAAAAGGGAGAGGTGTCGTGGGACACCTGTAAGCATTTGATGCTTATTTGAATAAAAGGTAAAATTCTATAATTGAATAAACAACGTAAAAATAAAAAGTATTTCATTTCGCAACCGGTGGTAAATAAGTTGAAGTCGAATTTGAAGTAAATTCGAGTCCACATAATAAGAGCGCTATCTGATGGGTGGAGACGCAATCGTGTGCGTATATGCGAGCGAGAAAGAACTAATGAAAGAAGAAAGATAGAAGAAAAGCGTCTATCTGACAGTTTCCAAGCGTCTCACTTTTTCCCACTTAACTCTTGCCGCAGAACCTGCCAAAAAAGAGCTTTGCCTTAAAAAAATCGATCTTTCCTTAGAAAATTATAATTTTAATAATAGTGGAATTATGTTATTTAAACAACATTAACTATAGGTGAAAAGCAATTATAACAAAATGTGATCATCCTTAATGAAGAAGAGGGGACTGTTACGGGCGGGGCGGTGTCAATGGCAGAAACTACTGGGTTTTCCTATTTAATATCAAGTATGAGTTTCAATATCCTTGACAAACGTAACGAAACACTACGGAAAGCAAAAAGACTATATCCAACATACGGCACAAACCGACAGGAGTTTCAAGCAAAAATTACAGAACAAGTTTTAACGTTTGAGGATAATTAGTAACAGAGAGGGACGTTGGTCGAAGAAATCGATAAGAAAATTCACAAAGAGGAAATTTGATATCATGGAAGCAAATCTTCTTTGCCGTTTTGGTACTGGGATACATTTCAAAAGTCACGAGTAGTGGTTTTAATATAATAAAAACCGCTTATTTATACATGCGGCATACGTTTAATTGAAAAGAAGGTAATCAGAACTGTATATATGTATGTACACATTGCCAATTTAAAATCACGACCAAACATCGAATAACAACATGAAATTTCAACCATGAAACCTTGCTGTTTGGCACTGAAATGGATAATATTTGTAAAAAAGAATCGTGAAAGAAGTGATTTTCTTCACTAAGAACAATATGTAAAAATGAAATAAGAAGAGCGATCTAAAAGAGGATGGTAAAAAGATATACCAAGATTTGCGTAAAATAAATATTGTTTTCAATACGATAAGCATGCGCATAAAATTTCAATTGAAATATATAACTTTATTATAACTAACTACAAATTCTTAATCCAAATACATAAAAATTATTTAAATATGTTCCATGTATAACACAGAAAACAAATTTTTACAATTAATTTTGTAGCCAAACTATATGATACATACAATATGCGGTTGCTAACGTTTACCATACAAAATAATTATTCTAGCGGTGTCGTTATTTTAATGAAGGCTTTGACGTGTTAATCTGTTCAACAGGATGGAGTTAATTATTTGGCGAAGGAGAGTTTAATCGACCCGAAGAAACGACCTTTCTGCAACGCCTTCACTGGTAAGAACAGACATTCTCGAGAAATCCTCAACTATGCTTGCGGTTTCAATTAATTCTTGTTGTAATGTGTCTACGCTTTGGCTGACAAGCAGCGTACACGTAAGAGATTACTGAAATAGCTCTGGTCCACAAAAATGTTAGGCTTGAAAATGTGAAATGCTTTACCGTGATCAATGCTTTAATATACAACGTAGTTAATTACACGCATAGTTTCGCGGTATTCGATTTGGTAAAATTTCAATTTGCGTACAAGTGTGACCTGATTTTGAATTTATAAATAGAATACTTAAAGTACGCGTTCGTTTACAATAAAAGGAATAACTTCAAGTAGTCCATTTATATACACATCGATATACATATATGTACATTTATTTTGAATAGGTATTTTTTAATACAAAACAATTCTGACCTCCAGGAAATGATATCAACTTTTAAACCTTAAATTAGACAGAATATGTATGTAGTTTTACATTACTTTAAATCTGCATTACCTCCTGAATAAAATGTACTAGCTTTGATATAACTATGCTCTATGATTGCTAAAAACTTAGTTTATCTATTTAAATTTAAGCTAACGGCTGGTAATACATATGTGTAGATAGTAGAGGTACAGATGCATATATATATATATATATATATATATATATATCAGATGATCTAGATCGCCAGTCAACAAACGGTAAATACATAATGCAAATGTATACCACCTTGCTGAAACGAAACTTGATCAATCAATAGATCAGAATCTTCTGAATTGCGAAAAACAACAGCCAAAACCGGAATAGTTAACATTTCTTTAAAAAGTAAGGGCCTAGAAGTCGATTATCCACCTTCTACTTGTAAACTTTTTTTAAGGATACTGCGTGTGAGTCTCGTCCATCCAGTGTAGATTTTATGTTGCATTACTGTAATTTTGTCCATTGACGACACCATTATACACAACATTGCCAAATTAGAAAAAAATAATTCGTTAAATAAAATGCAAACTTTCATTTTGCCATCCAAATATTTGCTCGCAGAATTAGGTTCTTCGATCATAGTCATCTTCTACTAGTCCTTACTACTAATTCACACTGTATAAAGATAATAGCTTGATACTTGATGTGTTTTCCAATAGAGATATCTGGATTTAGTAATGTTTCAAGTTGTGTTCTCTAGCTTTCACTCAACGCGTATTATGTGAAAGTTAGGACCCGCATAATCGTCCAAGTAAACTTTGTATTCGTCATCTGATTCAAAAAAGTGAACTGACTCAGTGCTTGACCCAACAACGCCTGTGTTTCGTCATATCGCATGGTCAAACAAAAACTTCGTCGCAATACGTCAAAGTGTGCTTGAAAGTTCAAATCTTTCGGTTCCTCACTCTGCACAATGACTGAGCCTATCAACCACATCTACCTGATAAATTTTGGGAAGACATACAGCACTACTAGATTAAATTAACCCAAGAACTCAAGTCTTGGTCCAAAAATCAACTTCAGCGATAAACCACATTTTTGGCTAAATGGCTATGTCAACAATCTAAATTGTTGCAAACACAACACGATTCCAGAATTAAAGGACAATATACAACGCTAAATAGCAGATACTAACCCTCAGATATGCCAAAATATCATAAAAAATTGAGATTCTTCTGCGACGGCCATCCCAGCAATATCAGTTTTCATCCTTCATGTAATCGCATTCTTTCAAGAGATAACAAAAATTTGACGAAATACAAATTCGTTCGGTTTTTATTCGAATATAAAATCTTCAGATAGAAAATGAAACACCCTTTATTTTTCATACCAATCCTGTATTTACATCACAACTTCTTGATGTTTTCCTAACTGCCACGTAGGTAATATTTTTGAGTTTCCAGATTATGTTTAATTTGGTGTCTTCAGGTATTTGGCATGAATAAGTTCTAGGTTAATTTATAACCTAACCAAATTCTTCAAATTTCTTCTTAATTGTCAAGTCAATCTCCAAAACCGACTATCATAAACATGTGTTTTCGTTATTTTTCCGTTAAAGCCATTCTGGTAATATTATTTTAATAATCAGCGCTATTTTACATAGTAAAAACCACAGTTAGATTTTAAAAATAATAATTGACATTGGCTTTAAAGTATATAGAGATATAGATCTTATCTAAAATATAAAAATTTACGTAATTTCCCAGAAATCCTCTAAGTAATATTGAGTCCACGTATAGACAAAAAATTGTTATTTAAATATATATGCATACAAAGACAAATATTATGAATGAAATATTATGAAATACGGAATTATTACTTTCATCATAAATCCACTCGCAATTTACATTAATATTTTCTGAGCTTTTACTTATTTAAGCATCAAACTTACTGACTTCAAAAATTTCGAAATACATAGTATATCTACATTTTTTAGAATGTAATCTTAATTAAACTTAAATATGACTAACATTTAATCTTAGATATTTAACATACTAATTAAAAAGAAAAAGCAGTAAATATAGGAACAAAAAAGATAATAATACATGTACTACGAGGGATGTTTCAAATGTTTTATGTATTTGGCTCTAGCTCAATTGGGTAAGTCTCGTAAGTCATGCTATTGATCAGCGACAAGTCTTAATACGTTTACGCAGCCATCCCGCGCATTAATGTTTAGTATGCTTCAGCTATTTGACTGGTACAGACATATTCTCGTACCGCTGATTTTGCAATTACAAGGAGCTATTTTCTTTTTATTTATTTTATTTTTAGAAAGTGTAAAACCTTCAGAAATTCTTCAACGTCTGCAGGGTATATGGAGGAAAGTTTGTAGAATCTAAAAGTACAGTCTGTCGAGACCAAAAATTAGTCGAAAAAATGGCACAAACCCGAAGAAGGACCTCCGCTTAAAGCACGTGAAGTTCCATTAGTTAAAAAAGTAATCCTTACTGTATTCTGGGATTGCGAGGCGTTTATATATTTTTATGGATTATCTACCAATAGATACTAGAATTAACACAGGATATTATTCTAATCGTTTATCTAGCCTCTTGCCTATTGCGGTAGGCGATTTGCAGTAAATAGCCAGGGAGGTTGCATAGGTGTCCATTATTACCACAGAACAATGCAACTCTCATAATGCACAAAGAACGAAAGATGTTTTAAACGAATTGTCTTGGAAATTTCTTCCTCGTCCATCATATTCGCCAGATCTGGCTCCTAGTGATTTTCATATGTTCCCAAAATTTCAAGGAATTACTACTTGATGTTTCATTTGAGATTTTTATGGGGTAAAACTTACTATAAATAGATGGATTGCAGAGACTCTAACATACGAAAAAGTTCTTTGAGGACGGTTTAAATGAAATTGGCTTCACTTTCTTGCTATATTTGAACATAGGCTATTTCTTTGTAATACCGCCAAACTGATACTTTCTTTAACTTTTTGCGTGAATCTCAACTTTGTGTATTTGATCTAGTCAGTCAGTGTAGTTTACAACAGTGTCCTTTCTCATATTTATTCTTGCAAATTTTTCAAAAAAGGATCATATCCATAACCAAAGTTACAAGTAGGATACATGGAAAAGCAATGTAAAAATGTATTTATATAAATGCGACAAACGCAAAGAAGAACAAATATATGTATAAAATCTGATACTGAATAAGGTATATAAAATATGTCTAAAATAAGAAACCAGATAAGTTAAACAGAAGGATAGAATTAGTTGCGGGTTACCATAAAATACACACGCCACAAGTAATCAAGAATATCATGCTAGTACTAATATTAAAATCGCAAATAGGGTGCATATTCCTTCCTGATAGGTACATATGTAGATACATCAATTTCAAGTGACTTGAAGATATTTCAAAACCAAGCAACTCAATAAACAAATTCTTATTCTGGTAGATGTAACCTAGACATAGGTATACATGAGAATACACGTAACAACCGATCAAACATAGCTGCAAATAGAAAAGGAAATGTTTGAAAACCTACGACTAATTGTAGGCTGTGGTGGTGCTCTATCACTAAAACTAGAAACCAACTAGCCGAGACATTGTTGTTGAAACAATCGTCTCATACTATCTGACGTGTTAGTCTTCTCCATTTAACATAGTTAGAAGTTCTGAACGACTTATCTTCTCGCCTTCATGACAAAGCCAATGTAATATCGTTCATTAGTTTATTACTTCATCCTCGATTGTGCTGATCTATTTTCTGAAATAGTCTTATATTAAGTACCAGTGATTTGATGCTAATCTAAGATTGTGGAAATTCAACAGATAAATTAATTTTGAACACCATGAAGTAGCACACGGTACACTATTCCTTTAAATATGTGAAGTAGGTGAGACCATCATTTGTTTACACATATACATATGTAGGTACATATCTATCAAAAAGATGTGATATAAAGAAAAAGTAATCCGAGCTAGTACTGTGTTAAAGCAGTGAAGAATTTAGGTGGAAATTGAAATCCACAATGCTTAGCTTAAATGGAAGAACATCTTAAGACACCACCGTTAATATTCTTTATATAATTATGCGAAACCCAATACAGAATTCCTCCCTAAAAGATTAGCCAAAAAGATACTTTGTTAAATCATCATTTTACTTCACATACTCACAAAAACTCACCAAAAACCGATGGCGTAAACCTTTGATTTTCTTTAAAGATTACATTGTGTCTGCTTTGTAATAGTGTGCTTTTAAATATTTTGTGTGTGACCTACTTATACATTACAGGTTGTGGTCGTAAAGATCAAATATGCCTCCACTAGCGGAAGCTCAGCAACAGTTTCAACATTCTCAACAAGTTCGCCACCCACAAGCACAGAAGCACCACGTTTTAGATGATTCCGTCGCTAGTCTTCTAGAACTAAATGCTGAACCTGGAATAGAAGATCTGTCGAGACAAATTCTTTCTGAAGCGAAACTTTGGGAAGCAATACAAGAAGCTAATGTGGAATTAAGGAGAGAACAAGAAGCCATGGACAACGCCGACTTCATTCCAGGTGCACGAAATTTTCCAGATGCTTGCGCAGTACCACCGTGCTATGTAGCAGCGTAAAAGCACAATAATTTAATACTGAATAATACACGTTATTATTAAGATATCTTCCAATTACGTTTTTAATATATTCCTGTTGTGTTTATATGTACGTTATAATATGTGTATATATCTTGAATGTGTTGAGTTTGATGAATAATAAAGTGTTCGCATGAGTTACAATCAATCTCTGACACAGGAGTAAACGTGAAGTAAATATCTATAATGATGATCAAAATTACTTGCTTCACATATAGAAGAAAGTATCCCTTTATTCGCATAGATTCTTAATATCGCATAGGGTATTTCAGCAATTAAGGGCTGCCATGTATGGCTGTGCAGTCACTAGAGATTGCAAATTTACCGACTTTTCATTACCGGCTTACCAATAATTTACTGGTTATTTTTGTTTTCAGAAGATTTGCTAATATTGAAGAAATTTTATTTATAAACGTACTCTATCACGCATTACAAACAAACATAAATAAATGAAATTTTATTAAAAAAATATATATAAAACATAAAATAAACAAAAAATAATGCTTTTATTCTGCGCAAATAACATGTCTAAATAAATAACTATGTTCTAAAGAAATTAAGTTACTAGTATAGTCAAATAACTATTCTGTACAAACTTTTTGTGCATTTTAAAGTATTTTTGAAAATACGAGCGCAAAAGCATAGTTTATTAAGACGGGGATCCCCTAATTGTGATTTGACCTTGCTACAAATTATGTCAGTTGCGGAAAAGGCTCTTTCTGATTCCACACTTGGCCGATAGGTGGGTAAAAAATCATACACCATTTGTGTGTATTTCTCTCTTATTTTCTGCTCTTTAAGATAATTTATTTCTTTTTTAACTACTGGTGTTAATTTTTTATTTTTACCTTACATTATAGTCGGTACTTGACAAGATATCTCGCGTTTCTCCTTTATTAAGAGCTGCAGTTTATGTCATACATAATGTAGCTGATATTAAAGGAATCAGAAGGAATCAGAATTAATACCTTCTGATAATTCAGTGTTAGTGTCTGCGTGTGCTTTTAAATTTGTTACTTAAAAATGTGTTTTGCGTCGTTAGCTCATTAAGCATAAATTTCTACGTAACATCGGCAACATACAAATTAACATTTTCACAACATAGTGCTTCTAAAGCAACTTTTATTGGTTGTAATGCTGATATTGTATTAGAAAGCAATGCAAGCTCGTTATCAGTAAAACTGATATCTGATTTGAAATCTATGAGATTCTTTCTAACGGAGTTTGTAATTTTCGAAAGACGCTCTAGCATAATCAGTAAGCTATCCCAACGTGGTTTAGAATCCATTATTGACAAAAATTCTCGACCAAATTCTTCTCTTACATGTTCTTTTAATACCTCATCATTTTTTGTCGATTTTCAAAAGATTTTGACTATCTCTCGCACCTGTTATCAGAGAATTAATTCTATATCCTGTACAGAATGTAATTCTAAGTCAGTAAATACGCTTGATACTATTGGAAAAGTTTCCCCTTCACTTTTATGGTCTTCGTCATCAGAATGATTTGTATCAGCTAACTCAACAAGTTCCTCATTATCACATTTAATTTCTTCTAAGTTATTTTGGCTATAGAGCACTTTGGTTACAGCTAATTGTATACCATGTGCGAGACATACATAACTAGAGTTGCTCAATTTGCGGCAACAGCCAGCGGCGGGCGCATAAAAGCATTCCATAACAGCCAATTTTGTACAATCGAAAATTTATCACGAAAATCAAAAATATCTTAAAAATAGGTAGCATTCTTTTCCTTATTCCTGGAATGTATTCCAAAAAAGAAGGTGATAGGAAGAAAATTACGATATTTACGGAATATTTGATATAATATGCATCAGTTAAGGTAATAAAGCGAATGGAAAATAAATTTAATTTCTTTTCAATATAAACAAAGAATAGACACCCGGTCTGATGCTTTCAGCACCATTATAACAGATGTTCCAAATTGCTGCCACCAATCTCAATAGATAGACATGCTCACCGTAATAATGGGTAGACTGCTTAAACAGCGTACAATAACGAAATAAGTTACGACAGCATCACCGACTCCCCACTCTAGTTAGTACTAAATCGATGCGCTATATGCGAGTAGTTCTGTATATATGTCGGCTGTCGTCACTTATTTCGTAATTACTTCTGTTTGCCCAGACTAGTAATGAGTCACGCACAAAGTGGAACGTATTATTTATTGAGTCATCTAGGGGATTTCTTAATTTTTCTACGTCACTTACTTTGGTATTATAAATTAATTGTTTAACTGGCCCCACAAAAGAATCTAAGGCTGACCAGCGAAGTCAAACGATTCCCCGCCACCTATCCAGCCATTCTCGTATGTTTGATTTAAATGACAGCGAACATCTACGTTGAAATGTGGCGGAGTCCCATCGTGTATAAACTACATCAGTTGTCAAATATTAAGCGGTATCCATTCGAGTAATGGCGGTAACTCATTTTGTAGAAAATCTAAATAACTTTGTTTGTCTAGACGATTCGGAAACACAAATGGTCCATTAATAAAGTTATGTAGTATGCCGCACCATAGATTGAGAGAATATCATTTTTGGTAATGAGTACGCTACATAGCATGGGGATTCTCCATCCCATAATGATATCTACTATGCGTACTAATAATTCCAGCACGAGAAAAATGTTCATCAGCTGTTAATAGTATTCTTATTAAGAAATTATCTTCCGTACTTCTTTCTATAAATCATGCACAAAGCTGCAGTCGCTGGGGACAACCATCTTATTATAAATCGTGTACCCGTTCAAAATGATAAGGATACAATTGATTTCTCCTCAATGTTCGGTACACCATTGAACGAGACAAACTAATTTGCTCTGCAATTTGGCGGGTATTTATCATGGGATCATCCTCCACTAAATTTAACACTGCATAAATATTTTCGATTGCGTGCACGTCCAATAACGTCAACAAATGTGCTACCGGTAAATTTCTATTAGGAAATAATTCCGCATATCGTCTTTGAGTTTTGTTCGCATTTGCCGTAAACAAGTACGATATCTACATTAGTGCAAATTAACATACCATAGGGTTAAAGCGTTTACGTGTAAATAATCTGAATTTTTATCGATTATCTCAACTGTCAATTGCTAAACTCATAAGATTGCAAGTTTATCAAAGGCATGTCCTTTACAACCGTTCAATTCATTGTTTCGAATTCAACAGCCGTATCCGAACGGTGAGTCACACTAGCAGGTGTCGGCGCTCTCATAACAAATCACATGACCTCTGCTCATAGTGTGTCAAAGGCATTGCTTTAATATGAATAGTACCATCCCGCAAACATAAACTTGGTAACAACAATATTTTTTGCCATTTAACTTTTATTGGAAATACTTTTACTAATTGATTTACTATGACTTGGAACATCTATACTTAAATTCTTAAGGGTAAGTTAGTGCACACGCTGTATATTTAAGGTAGAAGGAGACAATTAAATTCATGTAGTTCCCACTGCATTTCTTTATTTTGATGAAATCGCTGTTGATACAATGATGATAATCGTAAAACAGAAAACTACAATACAAAGAAACATAACTTAGGATTGTAAAATTCAATTTACTTGTGCAAAATTAATAATAGGCTCCATGTAGAGACGCCTGGTACATGAGAACACATATATAGGAGAGCATATAGCGCTACGGATATTCCTCCAAATACATAACAATAGAAATTATATACGATTTTTATTCCCATACACAAATCAAAGATAATTATCTTTGCCATATTTTGATTTTGGTGATCACTTAAAAACATTATTCGTTCAGAGATACCATAGGTGACAAAAGCAAGGTTGTTTAGATATGTTTCTGTTTTAATGATATGAAACTAGGAGGTTTGTTTCCAAACTTCTAAGAATTTTGGTTAATACATATTTATAGCAATATGAATCAGATTTCTTAATGCATTTAAAGAATTTTTTTGGGATGTCTTATTCTAAATGTATATGTTTATATACACACACACACACACACACATATATATATATATATATATTGGTATATTTTATCCGCTGTTATTAATTTATACATAAAATTGGTCGCTATAAAGTTATAAATTGTCTTAAAATTTACGACAAATTTCTACGTTGTTAAACTTTCATTCTAACCACAATAGCCGAAGTAAACACGTCGTATATTAATACCTATAGTTCTACTAATCTCAGAGATAATAACTGTGGGCAAACAACGGTAACAGTCACTGTAGTAGATAAGGGGATGGGGATTCGGGGAATATTTATTTCACGCGTTCACAGCGTCAGTACTAAATGGACGCTGTATGCAAGTAGTTCAGTGTATATGCAGACTATCGTAACTTATTTCGCAATTATACACTTATGTTTGCTTTAAAAATGTTGCAGTTAGGTACACAGTTAAAAACTTTCTAGTTAATAATAAACATCTTTATTGTCCAACAGATTACATCCATATGAAGAACAAAATATAATGGAATACTTAAAATAATGCTCAAAGCAGTGTATATAAAGTATATAGAGTTTACAAAACTATAAAAGAAAAGAAATAGTTATTGTGTAACACATCCATAAGTATTAATAGAAAAGAATAAAAAGGAAAATAAATGAATAAATATACATCAATCCCACTAACTAAGTAGACCTTTAGCAATTTCCAGGACATCACTGAGTGACGTGTAGTTTATATCTCAATGTGACGATATCAAATTGAAACTCTGAGACATTGCAACGATCGGAGAATTCAGTGAGTAATTCAGACGTTCAAAAGGGATATAAAAGGTAATATCTTGTCTTGTTGATAAGCGTGGGACAAGAAACTTAAGTTTTGATAGCAGATCCGGAGACTCAATCCTGAAATGGACGAAGCAATAAACAAACTTTATAAGAGCCAACTGGCGTCTAAACTCAAGTGATTCAATATTGAATTGATGTAAGAGTAATTGATAATCGTAACCACGGGCAGAGTAAGTACCTTCCTCAGTAAAGTATAAAAATTTTAAACATTTTCTTTGTATTTTCTCATCTCTAATTTGTGTGTAGAGTAGAATGGATTCCATATCAAAGAGGCATATTCCAATTTGGATCTGATATATGCAAAATAGAGCAGTTTCATAGTGCTGACTTGAAAATGGTTGGAGCTTCTAATTATAAAACCCAACAGTTTCATGCCAGAAGATATAGTTTGGTTTCTATGAGTAGTAAAAGTAAGAGCACTATCAAAATAAATACTCAAATCCTTGATCACGAAATCACGTGGCAGGGACACTGCATCCAATGAATAATTAAAAGGAACGGGATTGACTTTCCTGGTGAATGTCACAGTTTGACATTTGGTAACATTCAAATCGAGATAGTTAATGGTGCACCACTTGGCTACATTGTTCAACTGTTCCTAGTAAACATACCAGACTTAATTTATGATGGCGTGGCGCTAAAATTCAGTGTCTAGTTTGTAATATCTCTAATGTGTTGAGCCAGAAGCCAATGTCAACGTCACATCGGAAGCAAACAGCATTCTTCTGCCAAAAGTGGCATACGAGACCACGAAAAATTTTAATTTGATTTATGTGTTACTCTTATTTATGTAATCTATCGTTTCGTTTATTAGATAGAGAAGCATTTGTCTCCTTCTGGAATAAATATGCGGACTGTAAATCACCTAATCGGACATCGATATGGAATTTAGTGCTATTTTCTCGTGAACATATTGAAAAAAGAATGAAATCGGAATTGAAAAATAAAAAACTGTAGTTGTGTGTGAACGAAATAACAGATCGTAAAAAACATTCTGTGGTTTATATAATGTTGCGCACGATGGAACTACATCAGCTGTCATCCTCCATCCTACTTGCTTCCAAAAGAGGTGTAAATTGTACTGCCGATGAGATTTTAAAGATGGTGTTGAACTCGTTAAACAAATTTTAACTAAGCAACTTTCAATGTTTATGACTTATGGTGCTGCACACATGCTTTCTTTGGGGCGATCTCTTAAATAATATACTGGTAACTTCTTGCATGTAACTTGTAAAATCCATGCTCTAAATCTTGTAGCACAAACGATTCCTACATGTTATCCACCAGTAAATGCGTTAATTGCTATTACAAAGGCAGTGTTTCTAAATGCCCCGAAACGTACCCGCCGATTTCACAAACTGTGTCCCGATATACCTGAACCGCCACAGCCATTTGTGATATGTTTGGGAACATGGTTGCAGGCTGCGTTTTACTACAATAAATATTTTGATCAAGTAACGAAGCTAGTTTTAGAATTCGGTCCAAAAAACCAGGAAATATTTCGAGATAGTCAAGTTAAAAAAGATTTACAAAATATTCAGTTACTTCAGACAAGCGGAGGAAATAGAACACTTACACAATGTTTCGATGTCGTTAGTGGATTCTGTTCAAATTGTGAATAATGTTCACGCAGAGTTACACTGTAGAAGACGGAAAAATTGGTGTGTAATACGAAAATTTGAAAGTACTTTATAGAAAGATTCCGAATTTCTTCAAAGACAAATTTGCAAAGGTGCATTAATTTGTTTCAAAGATTATTTTAAATATGCAAATATAACATTGCTAGATGTAGAACGGTCGTTTTCGTCATTAAAAAACATTTATTCCGACGTATTCACTTTACTGAAACAGCTGTGAAAATATATCTAATGATTCAAATATTTATCAGATGTTACCCAGTTTGTAATATTACGGAAGACTTTTAAAATGGTAAGTGTTTCAGCACGTTGTATAACTTACTTCTTATTTTCGTTATTTTATTTTCTGTGTAAACTTTTATGTGCTCGCCACGCCACTGACTGTCACCGCATATGTATCCAGTTTAATAATAACTCTGTCGACGTGTAGTGTCTCTACAACATTAATGTTGACTCATATATCGCAGCATTCGGTTCGTTCGTTTACTAAACTCGTGCTGTGGTTTTAGAATTGTCAACCTAGCGCTATTGTATTGTATTGTGTTGTAATATGGTGTGGTCTGGCCCAAAATGGCACTTTGCACTGCGACCACGTTGATCTATTGTGCTTCCTCTTGTTTGTTTTATTTATTTATTTAATACGCTGAGGAACAGGATCAGCTCCTTCAATGGGAGTGTAAATAGGTCCTCCTCACTCAGCGTATATGGATGTAGTAGTCTATATCTCCTGTGGCATAGTGCCCCACAGTTAGTGATCAAGTGTTCCATTGACTCCTCTTCTTCACCGCAGAATCTGCAAGTGTCCGTGTTGGATAAGCCCATTTTGTGAAGGTGCTTGCTACAGGTATAGTGGCCTGTGAGTGCCCCTGTCAGTGTTTTTAAGCTTCCCCTGTCCAGTTTTAGGGCGAGGTCCCCCTCCTAGCGTCGAGGCTCAGAAATTTTTGGAATGTTCCAGCCCGCTGGTCTCATTCCAGTGTTTCATTGTAATGGACGCTGTCAATTTCTTTATCTCACCTGTAAGGAGACCTTTGTTAAACCCAAAAGGTGGGGTAGGTCCAGTAAAGTTTCTCTCAGCCCCTTTTTTTACGCAGATGTCTGCCATCTCATTTCCCCCGTGCCCCTCATGTCCTGGCACCCAGACCAGGGTGATCTGGTTCTGAGTGGCCAGGCCATTAAGCATGTTGCGGCATTCCAATAATAATTTGGACGTAATTGTACAACTGCTCAGGGCCTTAAGGACTGATTTAACCTAGCGCTATACTTTCTCTTATTCTGCAAAGTTCCCAAAACATATTGATCAGCATTGCATGTAATCACAAGAAAAATCTAGAGACTTGTCTAGTACCCATAATTGTTATTGTCGCATTTTAAAATTTCCCAGAATTTTGGAAACATCCGTCGTATAGTCAGTATTATTACGGCGAAATAATATTGGTAAATTTGGTTTGTAAAAGACGTAAAAACACAAAACCGAATACATTGCAAAAATCATAAGATGTTTATTTCAAAGTGCCAAAATCTAGTCTCGGAGAATAGCCGCACTTGTATAGGCGCAAAGTAAAGCGTGATTCAACAGATAGCGTGGATCTTGGTTGTTATTATCTGACGTGAGGTATAATGAACGCCTCATAGAAATATTTTTTGATATATGTCAAATATAAACTATGGCAATTTTAGTCATGGACTCGTTTACAACCAAGCAACGCGTAAAAATTATCCTCACTACGAAAATAGTCGTAAAAAGAACTTTTCGTAAAATTAGTAATTATTTCGGATAAAATAAGTTGGGAGTCGGTTGAATTCATGCAAAATATCTTGGTTAAATTGTTTTCAATAAATCTGCTTGTAGTTAAATACATTATTATTTTTCTCTTACTCCTTAACAGCAATTAAATACGGTTCTAATACTTTTCATATCAAATTATTTTGCAATCGTAGCTTAATTTTAACATTGCTTTCGGTATAGCATCTATCTAGAATTGTTTCTCTCAGAGTTCTTTCATCCGGAATGGTTCCTTTTCAGTATTTTCCAAAATTGCATTAAAAGTGGTATTATTCAACTTATTTAAGGCAATATTCGCGATCAACATACATAAGTTGTATTTGATTGTTTCCTCTTCATATTGGACTGCATTAGAGAATAAAGTTTCTCATATAGAAGTTTGTGTTACATTGGTTGAGTTTCTGTTTGCACATTTTCTCCTTGGAATTTTTCATTTCACAGTGTTAGTCTGTAAGATGTTTCTTTGCACTTGAAGCAAATTTAAAATAAATTCGTTCTTGTTTGAGAGATATTAGGTAACACGCAAAATATTAACATAAAATAACCTCAATTCTATAGAATCAAATAAAAATGACGATGATTGGTAAAACCCAGTCTTGTAATTTTTAAAAGACTTAGGCTAGGTGCACACGCATCGATTTTCGATCGTACGAAAAAATATCGTACGTTGTTTTATCGAACGAATAAAAATCGTCGAGTGTGTAAGCGTTCGTTGGATCATATACGCCACTGTATTCGCGGCAAGTCGATCGTAATGGCAATGCACGGCATCAACACGGAGATCGTGCCGTATCGTGTTGAGTTCGAAGCTTGTGCGCGCTCTCATGCTCTTCTTTGTTCCACTAAAAGAATTTGATCGTACGATATTTTTCCGTACGATCGAAATCGATGCGTGTACACCTAGCCTTATTTCTATGTCGCAAAGTTTGCAAACATCATCATCTTCGTGTAGAACTCTGAATGAAGTAGAATCGATGATAATAATTTTAACGAATTGTTCACTTCATTTTTGTGGGTAATAATTAGTGTACCTAACGAATAATATTTATTATTAGAACGTGAGAGACAAGAGGTGTGAATGAGGAATTAATAGAGTGTATAAAGAGCACATACTACAGAACAAGAAACTACGTTAGAGTAAGAAATGAAAAATCGGAGACGTTTATATGTAGAAATGGACTAAAGCAAGGCTGCGCGCTGAGCGCCTTATTATTTAATATAATGTTAGACGAAGCGATTAAGAAGTGTAAACACCAACTGAAGCCATATAATGTAGGTTACTGGAAAATGGAGAAAGTACAAATAACTGAGTTAAGCTATGCGGACGATATGGTGATATTAGGAAACACGGAGAGACATCTGCAAGAAAATGTCAATATATTAAATGAACAATTAAAAGAGATAAACATGGAAGTTAATATAGACAAAACAAAAACAATGGCAATAAGCAGAGAAAGTCTAACACATAACATAAAAATAGAAGGACATAGAATTGAACAAACTAACGCGTTTAAATACCTGGGAGGGATTATTAACAGCGAGGGGTCCTTATAAGATGAAATAAATGATATGATGAATATCAAAAACTGCAAAACTTTACAACATGATAAAAACACCATTCTTAAACAACAAAGAAACACCAGAGATAGTAAAGGCAGAAGTGATCCGCAAGGTAGTGAAACCAGTACTGACACACTCATGCAAGTCATGGACTACAAACGAGAGACAAGGAAGTAGGATGAACAGCGTAGAAATGAGGTTCCTAAGACGAATAAAATATAAAACTAAGTTGTATAGGATAAAGAACGCAGAATACAGAGAGGAGCTCAAGATAGAGCCAATCCAAATAACAATACAGCAAGGGCAATTAAGATGGCTTGGCCATGTTGAATGGGCGAAGAAAGGTTGGCAAGACAAATATATGAATCAAAAGAAATGGGAAAAAGGAGAAGAGGAAGACCGAGGAAGACATGGGAGCAAGAAATACGAAGTGCATACGAGGCAAGGGGAGAGAAATGGGAGGATATGAGAGCAAGATGCAGGGAGAAAGAAGAGTGGAGACAAATATGGAAGAGGGAGCCAGGAAACTCAACTCCACACAACCCGACACTTCACGGTCAAACGGGTTTCAGGATTAAGTAAGTAAGGTACAGCTTTGGTTAATTCCGAATTAATTAACCTGCTGATTTTGATATTAAAGGAAAATACTTTTATTAATGCAAATAAATTTATTCAACAATTCAAACCAAGTTTTTGAACCAATTGTATGGCAGACTGTAATTTGCAAAATAAATATGTAATTTGAATTAAATAAATAAAATAAAATAGTTTTGTAAAATTATCAACTTACCATTTTAACGCACGCTTTGCAGAATGCTTTTCTTTGTTCAAAAGTAATTCTGGAACGGCATTGATCCAGGAGGCTACTAAATCGCTTTTCACTTTTGGCATTTTTGGATAACACTCGGTAACACTTCACTTTATTCGGTGTTTGTAAATGATGAAATTTTTAAATGATAAAGATTGAACCAGATACACCCCCTACCTAATTATTTTTAACTAATCAGAACTGATCTTTATTGGTTTAATTTCCGATTTTTATTCTTAGAAACCGAAACAAAATAATCTTTGCTCTTCGGTACTGGACATGATATTTCGTTTGGAAATTTCTTCTTCTTCTTCTTCTCGTCAATCCTTATGCCTTTCAGCGTCGGATCGTTTGGAAATTTAAAAGCAATTAACAATTTTTTAGGAACTTGTTGAACCATAAATTTCTTGGAAAAAGCATTAATCCCTATTTAAGTAATATTTATTTTATTATATTTAACGGAGCATCGGTAATCGTACAATATAAATTTCGCAGAAAATCGTCGACTATATTTTTATCAAAATAACGCGATTTGCAAACAGAAAAATATTTCAAATAATTTCAAATATTTTGAAATATTCGAAATATGTGGAAAAAGTCAAAATTGATAGTTATCGATATGTAAAAAACATATTATTCCGTGTCTGCTTATTAGTTATAAAATATGTACCAAAATACAGAAAATTGCGTTTTGCATACACTTCAAACTTTCTAACTAACAGAATAAGATTGAGTTCTGCTCTTATCTTGTAGAAATCTTCTTACCTACATAAAATATGCCAAATAGGTGCGTAAAGAATAATTTGCTTAAAATTATGTAATTTTCAACAAAATAAATTATTAGCTTCGTTATACGTAGTCATACATCATGAGAATAACTGGCTTATACATACATTCATAAGCTCACGTAACGAGCTTAAATTATCGCTATGTATTTAACTCTAGGGACTATTTAAATCCGCTACAAATTGGAAATACTATTACACCACTATGACATCGTTACTGTTAATCAAAGAACGTCAGAGTTTATTACAATGAAAAATCAGTACCGGCTAAGCATTAAATCGATACAATCCCCGTTTCCCATTTAGCATAGCTGGTCAGTCTCCTATGGTCTCCAATTATAGTGTAACGAACTTAATCTGATCCATCAGATGGCGCTATCAGTTTGTTATAATCGCATTTCAGGATCCTCATTATATTTGCATCAAATAATCCATGTATAACAAAAAGCCTAGCGTTGGCTTTACCTGTAGTTGCCGATGCACTCTAAAAATGTTTGATTTTCAATTTAAACAATTCTACAGATATATTTGTATGACTTGCTGAAAACGTTTTAACTCAATTATGATAAAAATACTTTAGTATTACAGTAACATTTTTTTAAATGGCAACCGAAATGCTACGGTGCACGATTTACGGGTTCAAAATTAGCGAAAATCAGACATGATACCTACTTGATTCTTCCACCAAAAGGACTCATTGGTTAGAGGCATGTTCGTACTAATCCCAAGCAAGATAATAGAGAAAAATCCTAATAATGATGAAAAAAACTGAGTCTCAAATACCATTTGACCAGTATGATTGAGAGAATAATATATTTGTTAAAGTGCAGAAACCCAGACCTGAAAATCTTTTGGGAAATTAATATCCATTCTTAATAAATGCCTAAACGAGTTGGTTCTATAGAAATGGAAAATTGGATAAGCAAGTTATAAAATAGAGAAGTCTTTGAAATCTAGAACACACATTAGATTTGTAGATATTTCATTCGTCGTCCCACTATTCAAACTGTAAACAATCTCTTGAAGAACTACACAAGAAATAGAAATTAAGAATGAAACCTTAAATTCCTAACAAAAGAAGTTTATATGTTGTAAAAGTGATATTTATTAACGTACATTTTATTATCCATAATTATTGAAAGTAACTAGCGTAATATTTGATTACTACTACCACCAAAAAACTGAATACTAAAAACTAAAAAAACTAAACTAAAAAACTAAATACAACTCATGAACAATTGAATATGTATCTAACATGGTACATACGTACCTTTTAACATGACAATTATTGTAGAATATATATCAATATCGAAATTCTGACAAGTTGCACAAGCCTCATTTAAGACTTTTTATCTACTTGGCAAATTTTAGGTTAACTAAACTAACACTACTTACTTTCGATTTTTCTGGCTTAGCATTTACTCTCCAGACTCATAGTTAGGTATCTACTCAAAATATTTCTTTCTCTGTTTTGCTTAAATCGGTCATATCTTTTCAAGAAAATTTAATCTTGATAGTAAATATGAACAATCAATGAATGACGATGAATTAACTTCCATATGAAGCGCGCGCCATACGAAAGTAAGCGACTTGCAGCTATGTCTGTCCAACTCCAAAGCATAGTCCATATTCCGTTCAGGATATACACCATTAAGTTTGAAAGATATTAATTTCAGGAAACATCATTGAATTTTCTTGATATACAGTTACGAGTATAAATAATCTGTGGACAATACTGGCGATACATTCTAGCTTACTACTAACTAGAGTTTGTTAAAAAGGTAGATCCTTGTCTCCACTTACATGCAAGGCGCAAGATTAAAATTCAGCGAAGTCAAAGTGTAAGTACGGTTTATACTATTTAATAATACCACGTCATCCACTTCTTTAACAAACTCTAGTAATAACAAAAGTAAAATATAACTTCTCTAAAGGTGAAATATTAAAAAGCGTGAGCATCGGAATACAAATAATAACAATTTGGAAGCAAATGCACTCAGATGAATTATACGATGTGATGAAAAAGTTATACGACTATAAAATAGAACCATTAGATCTTTGACTTCATACCCCCTGTTCAAATAATTCACCGTCCATACATAGCATATCTGATTGGAAAGTAATTAAATCCGCTAATATCCCCACATGTTGCAGCAGCACTTTGCAATATTTAAATGTTATTTACAATTATAACAGCAATAGGTGATAGTATTTAAGTTTATTTGAAGGAATTAAACATTATTCGAATTTGTAATAGGGGAGTAAATTTTGAGGTCTTCAGCGTTGTTAGTTAAGTTAATAAATCATTGATGTAAACAATGAAAGGCATCAAGTTTGAAACAAACCACACCGGAAAAAAAAGCAAAATATTCAATGGACTTAAAATCTCTATAAAATACGAGGACAAATTAATATATAAGTCGCAAACGTCAATTTAGCTTATACCGTTTTAAAATATGAGCGCATTTTTTCCAGCAGCTAACAGCATATGTTTGCTGGTCGTATAGGCTGCGTGAGTCCTCGTTAGCACGCAGTAGGACAGCGATGCAGTTGTGCGTTTCTTCTGGGCCAAAGGACCATCCACAGTTGAAGTGCATCGCGGAATGGATCCCGTGTATAGTGACAACTCCTTCTCACGGAAAGCGGTATTCAATAGGATGCAGAAGTTTAACAAGGAAAGGCAAAGCATGAGAGATGAGGGACGTTCTACATCGTGCATGAGCAGTTGCAATTTCGTAAAGTTTGTGCACAGTGGGTTCCCCGCCAGAGGAACACAAAATTTATCTGTCCTTGCAGCACCTCACTAGGTACACTGAGGAAGGAGAGGACTTTATGCCACAAATTGTTACGAGAGACGAGTCTTGGGTTCACCACTTTCAACCTAAATCCAAACAGTCTTCCATGGAATGGAAACATTCCTCCTCCCCAACAAGAAAAAACTTCAAAACGATTCCATCAAACCGCAAGATTATGTTCACCGTGTTTTGGGGCATGAAAGGGGTCATACGGCAGAAATTCCAGCCCCACGGTATGACAGTGAATGTCGCGTCGTACTTCACCAGTCTGTAGGTACTGCGACAGACCCCTCGCCGCAAGCTACCTGGACTCCTGACAAAGAGAGTGATTCATCTGGATGAGAATTTCCGCCCTCACCAACCAAGACCAACGCAGGAGTTGTTACGAACATTGCATTGGGTGCGCTTGGAATATCCACCGTACAGTCCCGACTTAACCCCCAGTGATTTTCATCTGTTTGGGCCCTTAAAGTTTTATTTAGGTGGCCATCATTTTGAAACTGATGATGCCGTAAGTCAAGAAGTTATTCGTTGGCTACCATAGGAACCAAAAGACTTCTCTGCCGCCGGATTTCAAGGACTTGTAAAGGGATAGGATAACTGTTTGAATGTACAGGGTGAATATGTTGAAAAATGATATAAACGTTAGGATGTTGCTTTTATTATTGTCTCTATTAGGTTTTTCGTCTTATTTATTGACTTATCCTCGTACATAATTATGTCAATTGTAGAGGTAAAGAGTTTTACCAAAAGTACATTACAGCCAAGAGCAGATACCCTAATAAGATATTGTAGTCAATTGTGTCGAAGGCATTGCTAATGTCAGTATATATTTTGAACAAGTTGTAATTGTTTGTCTAGCTCACAATTAATAGATACTCCAATAGACACGAGATTAGTTATTGTAGATTTGCCCTGAAAGAAGACGTGCTAGTGAGATGATATATAAGATGTCATATTATTAAGTGAGCAAGAGTAAGTAACATTTTTATAAACCTTAGCAAAATTAGAAAGTATAACTTTAGGGCTGTAACTTACCATATCTGACGCATTACCTTCCTCGAATATGCTACTAATTCTATCACGCTTCTAAATATTAGGGAAAATAGCGCTGAATATTAACATATTTTTGATCTTGGTCAAAGGCCTATCAAAAACAAAACCCATCTTATACGGAAGAAAACTGAATATGAAACTATCCCTAACATTAAAATTTAATTAGATCTTCTTCAGATCTCTGCTGCAAACCGAATGGAGTCCCAGGGCGACACAATTTTAATATACGCAGAGACCAGGTAGTATTATAAATAGAAGAAAATCTTTAGACAAAAGCGTCTACAGCGTCTTGAGGATAATTAATAAGCACATTATTATATGATAAGCAGCTTGGAATGCGGGTCAAAGCCCACCCGAATTTAACGTAGCAAAGCATTTCATAAGGATTATTTTGTATTGATTCCTTAATGTGTTGAAAACAAAGTTTGTAAGCGGTCGATATTTAAGTCCTACATAAAATTCGCAGTCTTTTAAACTCATCATAGAAGAAGGGTTAACCAGATGATTTCCACTTCTTTCTGCAGTAATCTTTGCATTCTATGTTAGCAATAACGTCCTTCGAGAACTAGGAAGAACGAAGGAACGAACAGTAGAAGATGAATGGAATTTTGACACAGCAATATTTATTTTTTAATTAACAGATTACTTAATTTCTTATTAGCAATCTTGTCAATAACTTAAACATAATTCTTTTACTGGACACTAAAGATGATCACATTGATCACTGAGAACGGCCTTTTTCAATAGCGGCAAAAATTAATATCAATATACTTACGTATACCGACAATATTATTGACTGCCAAATTCGCAGAAACAGCTACATAGACACATTGCATTCACATGCAGCGAAAAAAAACCTTATGAAATAGATGTTCATGGTTTCATCACCACGACTTGGCTACGAAGTAGAAAGAGAGAAAATAGGTGTGTATGCCCAGTTTATTTCTAGATATACTTGTGCATACTGAACACGAACCATCAATGGAAAGGCCAAATAAAATATACCTTGTTGTTGACTATTCTAATTTACTACTATTTATATATACTAATTTAGTTTATGGGTAACTGATCAAATTATCTTGAAAAAAGTATATTTTCAAAGCAAATTATTCATGACATTTATGTATATGTATACGTAGATTAGGGTAGTTCATCTTTGTATGGGTAAATTATTTTCTTAGAATTTTTTATCTCCTAGTCCAAACTTTTCATCGAAGAACAACCCACTTAATAAATTTTTATCATCCAGGTGCATTCCATCATGCACGCTGGATATCTAGCGCAATTTAATATCTAAAAATATGTTTTTTCAAGAGCAGGTTAAATAACGCAAAAAGAAAAGACAGATATTGCCGATATATCCCTTTTATTGGAAAAAATGTATATAAAAGCATGATATAAAACGCCATATGCGAACAGAGTACAATGTCTTGATTTAAAGTTTGTGAAGTGAACATAAAAGTATTGACAAAGAATTGTCTCAAGCTACAAGTAATAAAATAAGAAGAAGAAGAACGCATTAACCAGTAGATGATAAATAACGTTAATGACATTAAAAACAAAAAAGTACTTTATATGCAATTAAAGTAAAAAGTTCTTTTGATAAATTAAGCTTGGCTACATACTTTTTAGAAACTGATCCAGCAGCTTGGAGCGAAAATTATTCTTACAAACAGTGTTTGTATATTGTCAAGAAACTCAAGGTTGTAAATGATACGGCTGAACGAGGCACCAACCTTATCAGTGGTTATAATCCAATTTTAACAAAAACTGAACATCAAAAACATTTTTGCTCCAAGTGGGAAGATTATTGATCCAAGGAAACCATGTGGAGGTGTTGTGTGTTATATTGAAATATATCTATATCGGTATGTTCCTAATGATACTCTTACTTCAAAATGTGGTTGCGGATGTTTTACGGCGATATTTTGTCCCTACGGCACCCCGGATTAGTGTCCAGCAATAATCAGCAAGCAAACCTGGACTCAATTTGCCTTGTATTGCTTTTCCATGGTTCCAACGTCCTGGTGGAACCGTTCCCCAAATTTTTCGGAAAGAAATCGAGATGACCATCCAGAAAGTGAATTTTTAATGACATGTTACATCCCACTTCTCTGTAGGCACTGTGTAATTCAGTTACAAAATCTTCGTAATTTTCGGCTTTGATATTTCCAAGAAAATTGGTCACAACTGTTTTAAAAGCCCTCCATGCTTTTAGTTCAACTTCAATCAGCATGTTATCATCATCTTTCATCTTTTTCTTCTCATATTTGTGTTCCCACAAATATGCCCTCTTTAATTTTTGCTTCACTAACTCTCGGATATTTCAGTTTCAAATCTATCGTTCCGATCTAGTACGTTAACGAAATTTTTATTAAGCCCAATTTAATATGCACTGGTGGTAGAAATATGTTTCAAGGATCAACCAGTGGTTCATTGGTAATACTTTTTAGTCCAGAATTAGTGGCGTAATAAGCATTCTTTCTGTATCTAGTGACGATATCGTGCACGGCTGTTCGATTCACACAGGAAACAGCAGTATTTCATATACCCCAGCTGCAGTCCAAGAACAAGCGCTATCACTTTTAGGTCTCCACAGGTTGACCACTCATACTGGATGTGTTCTAGGCGATATTTATTTAGACAAATCTCTCCAACATATGATGCGTACTTATATACATAAAAATTTTTATTACTAAAAATTCGTGGGTGTTATTAAATTTATGTTTTTAAATTCGTTTTTAGTGTGCCGAAATATATGGGAACACACATAAAAATTGTCACAAAATGTGTGTTTAACGGTGTAATTACATTTATTCCTATAATTGTGCATATTGATTCTTTGCTGTTATTATCATAATGTGCGGTGATTAAGGGCTAAGGCAACCCAGTTTATAGTCTCTGTTATATCGTCGCCTTACGATATCATCGGTCTGAGTGAAACCTGGTTTTCCAGTGACGTTTTTAATGCTAAATGGTTTGCAGACTCCTTCTCCGTTATCCGTTGTGACCGTGGATTTGAAGAACTGCAGTTAAACCGAGGGGTGTACTCCTGGCTTACAAAAACTATTTTAACTTTAATAATTAAAATTTATCAATAACATTTAGTAAGTTTCCTCTTGGAGATATTGTCGGTGCTAAATGAGCTCTTGAGTTTGGGTCAATTTATATTGTTGTTTTGTGTATATCGCCTAATATTATTATTAATGACTTTGAATGCTTCTTCGAATTATTTGAAGTAGTAACTTCGAATTTTGTAATTTAATTATTCTAGCTGATTTTAACTGTTCTAGTCTTCTTACTGATAGTGGAGGTGATGCTAAATCCCAGGCAGTTGAGTCCTATATGGACATATGTAATCTCAGGCAATATAATAGTGTAATAAATTTTGACAACAAATTGTTGGATCTTGTATTTTCCGATATCGACTGCAATGTCCAACGTGATGATTCACCACTAGTTTCTGAAGACAGTTTTCATCCTGCGCTATTTATCAGCACTTCTATTACAACAAACTCTTCTACCAGGTTCCCTTCTAACTATGTTAGATCATTCAACTTTCGTAGAGCTAATTTTCCTCGATTGTATAATGTGCTTTATTATCTGGAATAGAATTTTCTGGATAATATTTCTGATGTTGACTCTATGTCTAATACTATTTATAGTGCGCTATTTTCCATATTTGATAGACATGTTCCAACCTATACTAACCGATCCCAAAACTTTTCCCAATAGTGCACCCCAGAAATTATTTCCAATTTGAAAGTAAAACATAAGTACTAGAATCATTATAAACGCGCCAAATGCATTGAATCTTTGAAATTGTTTAAGCAGCTTAAAGCGTCAATTAAGAAGTTAACATCTTCTGCCTACAAGACGTATCTAGTGAGAACGGAAACGCAACTTTTGGATGGTCCTATTTGGACTTACATTGGGGGAGGAGGAGGAGTGGTCGCATTCCTGGTAAGGTGCAGTTGTCCGGTGCTGAGTTTGGCTATTACCCAGGCTATTGTTAACGCCTTTGCTGACTACTTTAAGAACGTCTGCACTACGTCATCTGCATCTGGTAACGTTGAAGATACATCTGCTTACCCCTACCCGTTTATATCCCTGGAGATGATCAGATTCTTGCTCTTTTAGCGAGGGACTGTGGGAATATACTGGCTGCACACCAGCAAAAATATTTAATTTAGCTCTTACAACGTTCACATTTCCTACTGTTTGGAAGGTTGCCAGAATTGTTCCTGTTTTGAAACAGGGCCATTCTTCAGATATAAGTAATTATAGACCCATTGCTATCTTATGCAACTTTGCAAAAATTTTGGAAACAGCTATATATACTAAAATCTATCCACTGATCAGACTCTCAGTTTCTCCATATCAGCACGGTTTTACGGAAAGGAAGTCTACTATTTCTAACCTAAATGTCTTTACATGGAGTGTCACCAATGCTTTGGATACTGGGCTTCAAGTTGAGTTGAGTAGGTCATGCTACTTTGCTAATTAAGTTACAAAACTTTGGATTTAGCGAACCTTTAAGTGCTTTCTTGACCTCTTATATGTGCAATAGACCTCAACGAGTATTTTGTAATGGATACACTTCTTCGTCTTATATAGCCACTTCTGGAGTTCCGCAGGGCTCAAACCTGGACCGCTTCTTTTCATCATCTTCATTAATGATCTGGTTGACAAGATTGCATCCGATAAGCTTCTTTTTGCAGATGACATGAAGTTGTATCGGACGATCACCAATTCTAGCGATTGTCCTTTGTTGCACATGGACTTGGACAATATATAACAGTAGTGTAAAATTAACAGCCTACCTATGAACCCTAGTAAATGCAAAGTATTCATTTATACCCGAAGACGAACTCCCACTAGCTACATATATATGCTTGGGGATGTGGCTTCCTCTAGAGTTGAGACCGTTAGGGATTTGGGAGTAACATTTGATGCAGAGCTAAGTTTCAATATCCACGTTAACAACGTGGTGAAACAGGCCAGGCAGACTTTAGGATTCGTGGTTTGGAACTGTCGATCCTTTACAAATATTGCAGTATTGAATACGCTATACTTTACATTGGTGACGACGAAGTTGGAATATGCTGGTTTGATCTGGTATTTCCATTATAGAACTCAAAAATATATCTTAGAGCTTGTACATCAGAGATTTGTTAAATTCCTGTCGTACAGAGTGGATGGTGTGTACCTTTGGGGCTGTTATCATTCCGTACTACTTTTCCGTTTTCTAGTACCATCCTTCTCCTTCAGACGCTTCTTATCCAGCCTCAATTTTCTTTACAAACTCCTTCACAATGAAGTAGACTGTTCCGAGGATCCATCTTTACTCAGCTTTCTGGTGCCTCAATTCTTCATTTGCCCCTCTTCCGCCTTCTATCTTCCCTTTTCCCACAACCAATTTAATGATACAAACACCTATCTATGTGATGTCCTACAATTTTATTATCAACGAACACTGCAATAGATTTGGTTTATAAATAACTTCTTTATGTTGCTTGATTACCATGTATTATTTATATTTCTGCTTTCTATTTTTATTTTGTATTATACATAATTTAATTTAATGTAATTTTGGATTTACTGGTGTATATAATCTATGGATCAATTTAATCCTTATTCAAACGTGTTGTCCTGTAATTGGAATGTAATGTTCTGTTGACTAAATAAATGAAATATTGCGGCACGCCTTCCCCTAATTTTTATCACTTATGTTTTACCGGGATTGTTTTTCATCATTTAAAATTATTTAGATGGGTGGAAGATTACAATCTCCGAATTCCAAGAAGATGAACCACCCTAATGTAGATACAAGATTAGATGTATTTCAACTTAAAATCCCCAAAAACATCTTATCTCTAACTCATTTCATGTACTGCTAAAAACAATTAACGGATATTTTTAAAAACCGCTGGTAAACAGTACTCTTACTTTGATTTTTTTTTCCAATTCGAAAAATCCTTAAAACTTTTGTCCACAGTTTATCCACACCAATACTTCTTCTTCTTCGTCTTCTTAATCACGTTCCTATCTACCTTTCGGTGTAAGGCTTGGATGGGGTCAAGTTTCCTATTTTCTATATAATTCTCTCCACCGTTTTCTGACTCCGGTCTGGTCCTTTATTCCCTCCCACTCAATTCCCCTCTCTGCCGCTGCTCCCTGATATCGTCATTCCATCTTCTTCTTGGCCTTCCTTTCTTGTTTGTTCCTATCACTCGTGTCTCATACACTCTCTTTGTCAGTCTATTATCACTCATACGACACACATGGCCGAACCATCTCAGCTGATTCTCCTCCACTATTCTCCATATGGATTTTATTCCTAGGTTTTGCTAGTAATTCTCGTTTATTATCTTGTCTTTCACACCAATACACCTTTTCAATTTTGAATTTTTCCAGTATGGTAAGAAAGGCCGCATGAAAGCAATACAAGTGCCATTCAAATATCCCACAATTAATTTAACAAGGACACGACCATCTCACCCAGTAAAATAACCGTAGCTTTTGGAGGGAAACGTAGAATACTGGCAAGGACTGGTATTGTGCTTTTAATGCTTCCATGAGAGGCTAATTTATTTCTGGTGCAATCAACACATGAAGGTTAACTCACTGCGACCTGTTTACATCAAACTTTTATGATAGTCATTGTCAGACTCTATTACTATTAATAAGAAAGTAAATCGAGGAAACCAACATTTACTCGCTCAGTAAGTGAGTAAAAACAAAAAGAATGCTGTTTATGTCACTAGAGTCAGAAACAATTTACCTCCTGCTTTAGAGGAAGTTCAAAGAACATCACATTACACGACCTTTAAAAGATATAAAAGAATATAAATAACTGATTACTTGGAATAAATTTTAACTTGCTAAGCTTTGTTTACATATGAATTACTCATTGTTAAACTATCTCATGTATTACACCCGAACAACACCGTTTGGTCTGTGCTTTGACATAATTTGAAATAAAGAATGATTTTTTTCGTATGCTTAAAATATATAAGTCGGTCTATTACTGACAAGTCACTGCCTTCCCCGCAGCTTACATTATTCGGCGCATTATATTCCAAACAACATTACCACTGTGTACATTTTCAGATAAATCTTCTCTGGTTAACCTTTTAGGTTTTTAAGTAGTCTACATAATGTGACATTTCTCCATCACTTTTAGGACAAAAGTTTCTAATTGCTTTTGTGTTCCCTTTGTGCATAGAGTTTGTCTAGCTTTGTCGGTACAGTTACTTTTGTCCTACGTCTCGGGCATGCAGAATTTGAGGGAGTCTTTGGGCGCGAGAGGAGAGGAGATGCACTATCGCAGGCTGGAGTCGCTCGTAGACGGAGTCCAGGAATGGTTTTCGAGGTGGAAGATGAATACTAACAAAGAAAATTGCATCGTCATCAGACTAATTCGTGGACACTTACAATACTCGATGATACCTACGTCGGACAAACACGCTCTCCCTGGAATCCGACAGCCAGGTACGCCCGGGTGACATTTGATGCACGTTTCGGAAGCATATGAACTTCTTGAAAACAAGACAGACATCTGCTGCCACCGCTATCATGTAGGGACTCGAAATAGTGTTTGAAGACCAAAACAAGTCTAGTCAAGTCTAGCTTATAGTGCATTCTGCTAGCCCACCGTTGCTAAGTGTCTCATTGTCCGTCTTGTACACAATGGTAGCTGAATCATGGTTTATCAGAAACAGTCAACCACAATTGGACCTGAAGATCCTCTCCCTCCAAGATTACATTCTCAAATTGGCCAGATCGGTGTTGGAAAGGATTGTTGATTTTGATAACCCAGTGGTCATCTTTTTAGCGCGGCTAAACATGGACAGACCACCTCCTTGCACTATAATGCTGAGAGTGGAGAATATGTTGCAGTAGTGGACGACGTCTCCACTCCCTCTGATGGTTCCTGAAATTGAAAGAACGTGAAAAAAGCCAGGAAGCTATCCAGGATTCATTGCACCGTCAACCGTCAGCATGCGACTTGAGTCGAACCGCTTAGTAGCGATTAAGGGGACCAATGATTTTTAATCCAGCATCTAAAAGAAAGGGAAAATTTTTGGTCGGTACAATTATGGTAAAGTGTATCAATACAAACTGCAGAACGTAATATTTCGCACGCTTTGTAGTTTGATTACCCCTAGTTGTTGTGAATACTAAACTGATACCTGATAACTTAAGTAATAAGTATTTGCTACACCGTTCTCAGGGTTAGTAGAATTCTTCGGTAGAAGAACTATGCAACCGTTAATTAAGTACTGTCCGACAGACGGGCGATGGCGAGCGGTCGCGCAGATAAGATTCCGCCTTCCAAAAATATAATTGCTTGTACGGATTTGAAAGAGAGAAAAAGAAGTACTTCGTACAATACGACATGGGAAGGCCTATTGCGATTCGGTCAATTGCGCATCCTGCCTTCTCGCCATCACTCGTCTGTTGTGCTGTACTTACCAACATATTCGCCACGTATTTTGAGTGGCAGAATCTTTGTTGAAGCACGAAGTATCTACCGATACAAGTTGCCGAATCAGAGCGATCCTTCGAACTGAGAATACATAATACATGATTGCGTATTCCTAGTGCTTCCTAATGTTGCGCAAATATGATTCTTTACACAACAAAATATAAATGAAGTAATAAAAGCTCAGAGAGCCACAAAACTGAGAATATTAGGAACACCTTCAAGAAATCAAATACAGAGGATTCATCCGATGAAGGTCTCTTTATTAATGGATATTCTTTATCAGGCCACAGTCTCCCTGTTTTGATGTCGAGTCGGAAGGGTAGCATAGACATGTATGTATGTATGTATATAGCTCTAGTCTTCTAATGTAAAAGGTGAAGTTCTTGCCCCAGTCCTTAGTTGTTGCATAAAAGTTGAAATTTGTGGCAACAATAACATATCTTTGCTGGTTCTCCCATGGTGTATCTGGAATTTTTCTGTCAGTATCCTCAAAATTTGAGCTAGTCCAAGAAATAGTACTAAAACTATTAGGAAACAACCAGAATTGTAAGGAAATTTGTCTTTATTTTGTTGTTTGTTATTGGATTGGACAATTCTTAAGATAATTCACTTTTTAATTTTCTTGTTTATTACTAATTCTACGGGATTATTAGTTTATCGGATTCATTTTTCATTCATTGGTGCTATTGCTCCAGCGCCTGTTAGTAAATGTGCGCTCTTACACCATTAGTTTTTGATAAAATTACTTGTCTTTCATTTTTCCAACTCAAATTCTATTTCGAGGCGTTAGAAAATTTCTCATTACTTTTAAGAAACTTCTTCAACGGTCTATTTATGAACGTATAAATAATCTATCAGACATGAATAAAGAGCAATGTCACCAGTTTTCTCGTACACTTCACTGTACTATAAACTATATAGGTAGAGATTGCATTTTTTGCTGATCCTTAGACATCTAAACTTGTCTGCTGTCTGCATTATCTTTGGTTGATATTTTTGTGTGATTACCCACGAGAGATTTTATATAGCGTTGGTATATCATATTATATATTGACTAGAATCGAAGGGCAGCTCTTTTTGGTATCATTACTTGTATGTTTCCCACTATCCTTTCCATTAGCTGCATCCAATTAATATTTTAAACATTGAGTCTTCCAATGTTGGGTGCTGGTGTCGTATTTGCATTTATTTGGGGATTTTGCTTAAGGGGTTACACCATTGTACCAGCCTAAGAAGCGTCTTTTTGAAAATGTCTTTTGCATGGAAGAAAAGGTAATTTGATAATAATATTCGAGAAATATGTCTAAGTATTAGGCAAACAATTATTATTGATGAATATGAAAAAATGGCGACCCCATAGCTATTCTCGCGAGGCATGATAAATTCTGAGGCGCTCTGTGGCACGTAGTGTAGCTGGTGTAAATTTAAATCCGGAATAAAAGAAAAACTCACCTAATTTACATGATTATAGCTAATGAAATACGTAGGGGATTTTCAAAATATTGATTTTTGTGTGATTGGCAAGTATTTGAAGTAAGAAATTCAATTTCCAACAAGAAAAAGGGCAGTATTTGTTAATAAATAATGTTTAAATTAACTTATCGAAAATCTCGTACCTATTTCACTTCAAAATGATATTTTAAAGATAGGGTCAAAAATTTGAATGAATGGAATAAAATTTGTTAAAGTCGTTTTGAAAAATTGTGTTTCGAGGAAAACGTGTTTGAAGTTTTGAAATGTGTTAGAGACATGAAGAAATCAAAAATTCCATTGTTTAAATTTTTTGTCATTAATCTGCTATCCCAGCACCATACAGCTCCGCTTCCATGTCTTTCGCTGCATCTGTTAAAAACAGCTCGATGTGCTTGATTCGCCTCACATGGACTTCAAGACAAAAATTGTATGATTGAACGCCAATATCCATCTCCAAAACTTCATGATTCGTAGAATATTTGTCAGACCATCATTAAAACTTCACACAGCAATATCAGTCGCTATATTTAAGACTTCTTTGCCACTTTAGTAAGATTTTGGTGCCAAATTCCAAACAGCAGCATTAATTCGTACGTTGCTATTTTGCGTGTAGCCTCCCAAGCAACGGTTTAGTAACTCGTCTCGGATAGTTTTCAGCCTCGAATCTATTCAATGGTCTTCTCCACGAGGCATTGCTCCGACGCCGAGTTGGAAACGATTTCCTCGCACCCTTCCGGCCCAGGTACTCTTTTGCGTCACTTATTCTAACTTATAAGTAAGGTTTGGTAAAAGAGTGGTTGACGTGTTGTCATTAAGTAGTGTAAACCGGCCTTTCTCTCCACCTACGTACAAGGTGCGACATTAAAATTCGGGAAAGTAAGCGCGTCAGTCCGGTTTACTCTACTTAATTATAACATGTCATCCACTCTTTTAACAAACCTTACTTATAAGTCCACTGGGATTATAAATATACTGTTAAAAATGGGCATTACACATAAATACCGTTATTTCAAGCGAGCAAATTATATCCTTTTCGTACGAAAGCGGTTCTTTTTCAACCTCCGATATCTGTGAACAAGCTTTGCAATACCCTCTTCATAAAATGTTGCCGCCAATGACTTGAACTGAGTTTTGGCGGTTTCTTTGACCTCCTGGTCAGTTTGGAAGCCGTGCCCTCCAAGCCACTTCTTCAGTTCAGGAAAAGATGGTAGTCACTCGGCGCTAGTTGGGGACTATATGGTGGGTGTTCGAAAATGTCCCATTCAAATTGCTCAACTAGCCGTTGGGTTACACGAGCAGTGTAAGGACGAGCATTGTCATGGATCAGAACAATTTCAGAAGTCAGCATGCCTGTTCTTTTGTTTTGAATAGCTCTCCGCTTTCCGATGCACTATTCCCTTCTGCCTACAAGAAACGAATAACACTACAATTCGCACTTCGCGGGAGAATCAATAGAGACGGCCATATTTACCACCAATACGCCTCCAGTCACCTAGTACATACCTGGTCTTCATACTGTGCGATCGGAGGTTAAGAGAAACAGACGTTACACTGACATACTTTTCACTTCTGAATAAATACGGAAATTCTTCTAATTGAACATAAACACGTTCCTTCGATATTTGTTAATGTATTAGAGGAGTTAGCAATCAAAAGGTAAGATATTAAGCCTAATGTACCTTCCCAGCAGGTATTCGGTTTCGGAGATTTGCGACGCGCTTGGGAAAGATCTCAAAATTTTAAGGAAGAACGTTTATTTCAGATACTAAACTTTTTACCCCATATTCTATAAGGTTCCAAGCATGTATTAAGCCAATAAAAGAAAATTGATTTTCTGAAAAATTTACAATGCTTGCTTTTACTTCCTTAAATTAATAAATATATCTTTTATTTATTTCAGTCTCTAATGCAGTTAACACTGCCCTTTTATTCTATGCTATTGGGCTTTCATAATTATATTGTTTCTAGGTGCTCAAACTCACCGCTTCACTGTACTTCGGGTTACATTAAGAGCTTCTTCTTATGTAACATGCCTATCCTACACATTAAAATAGAGTAGGAATCAAATTTATCCATTCTTGAGTTTAAATTTGATATTTGCAGTTATTATTTTATTCGTTGCTTAAACTCTATACTTGATGTAGCTAAATCATTAACATTATCTTAAAAGAATATGAGAGTTCAAATTTTCTGAAAAATTTGTAAACATTATCAAAGTAACTCCGTTTTACGGCATACAATTTTGAAACCAAGCATTAAAAAGTAATGCTATGCTCAAAGGTCCCACTATTTTACGACGCAGTAGTTAACATGTTAATTATTATTACCTATTAAAAAATATGATGGATAGATATCTCATGCTCTGAACAAAATAACTGTTTGAGCAAATACACAAACCGCCTCTCAGTCCCCAAATACCGACACTATTGGAAATGGACGAAGTTTAGGATTTAGTCATAAATGAGTTACAAGAAAAGCACGTACTTATTTTAAAGAACCTTGTTCCCAAGATGTAGGACAGACGAGCATTGGTTGAGCAAGCGATGAGCCGGATAAGATAAACTGCGTTCTGCATCAAGTACTAAAGAAATTTAGTATATACAGGGTCACGCAAATACTCCGCAATAATTCGATTATAGCGGTGTAAGTTTTGCGGCGCAACACAAAAATTCTGATCTTTGTGATTTTAACCTTCCTATACTCACACATACGGTCTGTGAGACCGACTTATATAGTATAGTATACGTGTCATATTTTGACGTGAGTATAGGAAGGTTAAGACATCTGTGGCCGCACTACTTGCAAAGAGATGAACATCGACCATGTCAGAAAATGCAACACTTTGAATTTTATGATAAAATGTTTGCGCAATTTCTATCACAGATAAACAGAAATTGTAATTAATTACTAATAATTGATCAGTATACCTACCTTAACTGCATATTGGGTGAACCATATTTTATAAGGATTCTTTTAAAAACCCGCTGTTCCTTATGGATGGAAAACTACCATTAGTTGTTTTTAACTATAGATAAAAATGACTAGAACATTTGAAAACGATTTAATAACACTGGCAAACTTTTCGATTACACCTGCATCATATAAAACAAAAATAAAAAAGCGGAACGCTTGCCGTAATCCGCTTCTATCCTCATCCCCTTATAAATAGCAGCCGCATTTTCCAATCTCCTCATCCCTACCCGACGTAAACCGGAAACGTGCGGTGATATAACATTATTATCTGGTAATTTTGCGGCCGGTGGGTTGCCTGCACTGATTGGAGGACTGCCAGTTAACTGTAACCACGCCTCTTACTATTAATGCGCATGTCTAGGTCATGACATGACACGCCCACAATCATATTTCATATTTTCCTAAGATAACCGCCTTGATGAGGTCGAGAGGGCTGTTATTAAAGTGAATTCGGATAAAATTGAGATTACCTTCGGCTTGTGTGTTGAGGGTATGCTGCATCTTCCCGTTCTCTACCCTCGTAGCGGCCGCAATCGACTTTCCCTCCCACTCTCTTCTTGTTCATGTTTGCGCTGAAAACCGCCATTTAGGTTCTTAATTAAATTACGCTCTGGATAGTCTCCGATGGAAGTGACTAATTTGCTATCGATGTATAATTGATGCAATTAGTTTGATTTATAGATCGAAAGGGTAGGTATTGTATGTCAGAAAATGGTGCTTACCTGTAATAACAACTTAAATTATGAACATTTCAGTAGTTACAATAAATAATATATATTCATCCGCTACACTAGAATCTATAAGATAGAGCCCAAAAGTTTTTTCGTTTATATGAATTTCAATAAAATTGTCCCTTAATTTTTTTACGTTGCACTAAGTACTAAAATTTACGCTCTGTTGCACAGTATGGGTCGATATTATATGAGTGCAGGAGAGTTGCATTCATACTGATAAAAAGAAACCTAAAATAGGAATATGTTATTTTTCTGTGTTTCAAAATTGAAGCATATAAACGAAATTTTACCAACTATTAAATTGATTTGAAAAAACTGAACTAGAGGGAATAACAAAAAACTCAAACAGGCAGCGAAACTGTTGGAATAGAAAATACAAAAAGCCTGAACATATACAGTATTTGTAAGAAAATACCTTAAAGTTGTGGGAAGGAGTAAAAAAGAGAATATTTTGAAGATATATGTAGAGACGTTCAGATATCTGGGAACAAGAGGAATCCGGAAATTATACAGAAAAACTCAACGAGAATAGTGCGAAGGAATAAATCTGTCGAAACATTACCTAAATAAAAATTAACAGGGACATCAAAAAGAATTACGAACTTACCAGGACCCACAGACCCTATAATAAAGTATAAGAAACAAAAATACAGGGAAAAATATTTGGACGAATGAAGATAGAAAAAATAGCAAAGAATAAATTGAGGAATAACTTCATTATATTGACAATAAATGTATATATATATCTATATAACTTATATGGTAGAGATCTATCATATAAGTTATATTGACAATAAGTGCGGTTTTGCTCAAATACGTCCATTTCTATTTCAGAATCTGCTCTTTTTGGGATTAAGTACCCCTGTATCTAATACAGAGGCGGGCCAAAATTTTTAATGGAAAAGAAGATCAAGTGATATATTTCGTCAACGCTCTTTTCATCCCCTATTCAATAGCAAAACGAAGTAAAATATTGTTTTTTGGACTTCCGTCCTTTCTTTACGTTTAGTAGCCTCCGCCGTCTGTTGAGGCTTAACTTCCTTATCTAGACTAACCTGGTCCTTTGTGCATGCCTAGTGAAGATGGCCTTGATTGTGGCTCTTTTAGCCTGTATGAAATCTTGGTCCTGTTTCACAAGCTTTTGCACTTTAGCCTTGGAAATTCTAGATAGCGTAGCTATATGAACAGTAGCTTGGGATTTTTATGCCTTCTTAGAGTACGTTCTCCAGCTATATTTGTAATTAGACTTAATACATTTGAGAGCGGTACTGCCGCACATACGTGTATTTTTAAAGCGGGCTTGAAGCGCTTGCTCCGTAATGCTGTTATATGCTTCCATAATCGAGTCCTGGCCTGCCTTAAGCTTTGTCGGCTCCATCTGGGTGGCTGGATAGTCGTTGCATACTACCGCGATCCTCTCCAAAGCAGCCTCTTTGAAGGTAAAACCTTCTGGGCCCTTTGCTTTTCGGAAGACCCGCGGGAGTACTGCCCTCCTACCTCGCTGTTTTGGACTTCCGTCCATTCTTTACGTTTAGTAGCCTCGTTGAGGGCTAACTTCCTTATCTAGACTAATCTGGCCCTCTGTGCATGCCTAGTGAAGTTGGCCTTTTAGCCTGTATGAAATCTTGGCCCTGTTTCACAAGCCTTTTGCACTTTAGGCTTGGAAATTCTAGATAGCGTAGCTATACGAGGAGTAGCTAGGGAAGCATCTGTCCGCCCGATCAGAGCGCCGCTTGATCGGGTAAGGCTAATAACAAGGGGGTTTCGCCTGATGCCCCCAGAGGAACGTTAAATACCACACACCCCTGCGGCCACGCAACTCTCGGCACGTTACCTTACACCTTAGTTTGGGTTTCAGCTCGGGTACCTCGGGAGCGTTAAATTCCCGAACTCAGTTGTTAAACTTGTTAAGAGTTATTGTCTCTATGATACTATCTTCTCTACTGTATTTTCTTATTTTGTTTACATTAATGCATTAAACTTCTACCTGTTAAATAACCTCCCCTCTACCACTTTTAGATCAATAAGAGAGGAGAATATATATGTAGGTCACGAAACATACGAGGCCATTCCAGAAAATAGTTACCCGTTTAGTCATACAGATGGCGCTATTAATCAAATTAAAGCAAAGTGGCGCAGATGTCAACAGTAACATCGTAGCTTTGCGGGAAGAAAAAGTTGAAGTTGTTTTTAAGATAGAAAGTCCCGTGAACTACAAAGTATTTTGAATGCAGTAAACCTCCGTTCAAACGAAACTCATCGCAGGATTACTGAAGTGTATGGTACGGAAACAGTGGATAAGTCATCTATAAGGCGCTGGGTTCGAAATGTCAAAAGGGAAGAGATAATGTGCATGATGAAGAGCGGTCAGGTCGCCCGTTCCCTTATCACCGACGATCTGAAGAAACATGTCGATGATTTCGTCTGCGCAGATCAACGCGTAAAACTCAAAAGAAAAATTAATAAGCAATTACCTGAAGTTTCACAATCAATGCTCCATGAAACCGTGACGGACAATGACTTGAATTACAAGAACATTTCCGCAAAATGGGTGTTCAAAATGTTTACCGACGAGCACAAGACCAACCACATGGGTGCAGCATTGACGTTTTTGACCCGTTACGAGTAACAGATGCATTCTTTGACCAAATTGTTACTGGGGATGAAATTAGGGTGTACCATTTCACACCTGAGACAAAACGCAAGTCCATGGAGTGGCACCATCCACGATCTCCAAGGCCGGGCAAGTTTAAGCAGTCGTTTTCCACGAAAAAGGAAAGGTCTGTTTTTGGTTGATTTCATACCCCAAGGGACGACCATCAATGCGGGTACATACTATAAAACACTTCAGCAGCTGTGTTGGGCCATCTAAAACAAGAGGCGGAGAATGTTGACAAGTGCCATTGTTCTTCTGAATTACAATGCTCGTCTCTACACTACTCGGAAGACCATTGACCTTCTTTGGAAGTTCAAGTGGAAGGTTTCTAACTACCCTGCGTATAGCTCCGACTTGGCTCCAAGTGATTATCATTTGTTGCGTGAGGTGGATTTTTTGATAGAAGAACGTTTCCAAAGTAATGATGGCTTAAACGCAGGTGTATAGCATTGGCTGGCAACTTTAGCTGTAGAGGTTTACGCGGAAGGCATAAACAAAGTGGTTTCAAGATGCAACAAATGTCGCAACAACGGCGGCGACTACATTGAAAAATGTGTAAATGTATTACTTTCATTTAAATAAAATCATTATGTACTTTCTTTCATTTTTCTTTTAATTATATGTAAACGGATACTATTTTCTAGTATGCCCTCGGACATATAGGTACATTTTACCGAACATCTATGCTCTTTTTTCAAATTGCAAATCCTAGGATTATATGAACTTTTAATTCTTTCAATTTTTTGTAATACAGTCTTAACTGGCTTTTAGCATTCTTACGACATCCTGGTTTAAAGAAAACAGAAAACATTTTTCCGCTTGCGTGAGGATTTACTTACAGCACGAAACCGGCCTTTCTGTTTTAATGCCAATTTAATAGAAAGATAAAAATGAAAACACATCCCCAATACAAAATATAATTTATTTCATTTTACACACTTAGCGTGTATTTGCCTCTTCACTAGTTCACAAGTTACATACACTTTCATCTAAAGGCGTATAAAGAATATCACATCTTTCTAATTTATTGTATATCGGTGAAACATGTTGCTGTGTTGAGATTTGTCTGCAAGAACATCAACGCCGTTAGATTTAGGAATCCTCCTTCGTCTCTTGCAGAAAACCAAGTGGAGGCAGCTCACATTCTCGGGGATGAAACTTCAGTCATCCACTAACTCTCGCTTATATTTTCAGCACAAAATGCATACGGCCATTGACATTCAGAAACACCTCTGCAATTTGAATCGTGAAGACGATTAACTTCTTTCCTCTTGGAAATCATTGCTGTTGCGCAACCCCTCCACATGTTCTATCCCACCAGTCACTTCTCAATGAATCGTGATGATCTCCCTATACTGTCCTATCCCTGCTCCGTCTCTTAAGTTTACTTTCAGTCCTGGAAATACCTATCTCAAATGTGCCGAAACGTCGACTTGGTTTGCTTCATATTATATTTCCATTATTTTTGTTTTGTAAACATTTCATTTATTTTATTTTGTTTTCTCCTTTGTTTTTCCCGTCTGCATCCTTGTGCTTTTCGGGCTTTGGATTAGAATTTCGTGTGCTTCAGAACCCACCTCTTCCGTGCTTTTCTGTCCATTGCCAAGGGCCTCTTCTCTTCCTGTCTTGCTTCCCGCTTTGTTTATTTAATCTTTCCATACTCTTCTGGATCTACCTGTTTTTCTCCTTCTTGCTCTCCTCATTTCCAATAGCTCGTATCAGTTAAGTTAACACCGGTAAATAATGTTTTTGTTTCTTGGACGCTGAATACTGTTTCTTGTATATATTTTGATGCTGATTTTGAATTCGTCGTCAGAAATCGTCCGCAATTGCATTCTCCATTGTTGCGAGTTACCTTTCACCCCTCGACCAACTCGCATCGCATCCGATATGGGATAAGGATATGCCTGGCACCTTTGAAAAAACTTTACCGTCACTTGTGCGAGTAAGACAGCAGAGATAGACAAAACGATTATGTAAAAAAACAATGGCCACCAAGAAGACAGCTTGTTCTAGGAACAAAAAATGTTGTCGGTCAGCCCTGGTAGATCTCCAGAAAGTTTATCCATAACCTCCACACATTAAACTTGGATTGATAAAAAGATTGGTTAAAGGAATGAATAAAAACGGTCACGGTTTAAGCTTTCTAAAAGACAAATTTCCACGAATCAGTGACGTAAAAATCGAGGAAGGCATATTCGTGGTCCTCAAATTCGGGAAATAATGAACTAGTTCGATGCCATCCTTAATGAGCAAGAAACATTAACAAAATAATAAGGCGGACAACTATAAGGACCTTTTGGAGGAATTGCTTCAGAATGATAAAGCTATTGATTGCAAAATGTTACTGACGATACATTTTCTTCATTCACATTTAGATTTGACATTGGCGACAAGCAGGGTGAGCGATTCCACTACGAAATGTCTATTGTAGAATCGCGTTATCAACATAAATTGGGCCTAAACTTGCTGGCCAACTACTGTTGGGCATTAAAAGAAGGTACTCCTGCTACAAAATACAGAAGAAAATCATGTAAGAGTATCTTTCCAAGTATCATTACTATCAGAATTTAAGCTATTTTAAGTTGTAAGCAAATGCAAAAAATATACGTTCAAAACTTTAAACGCGTGTTACTCAAGAACTATGCCTGACACAAATTTTGAAAGAAGATACAGAATCAGTGGAGAAACTACTATAACCTTATGTCATCCAATTCTGTCATTCCTACTATCTTCGTTAAGTGCTACATTTTCATTGCCGTTAGCTTAAATATACGCTGTCTTTATTTCTCAATTTTATCTGGCGTTAACTGTGATGGTATTATGTACCTTAACTTTCCTCTTTACCGATTGTCCTCTTAGATTTCTAATATTAAGCGCTATTTCTTTCATTACTATACTACTCTCTTACACTTTATATTATTTCAATCATAACACGGTCCAATCCTGGAAACTGTTTTGTTGGCCGTGGAAGTCTACATTTCTGTCTTCATTTTTGTAAGATGCAGATTAAATAAAAAATCGTCTTCTCCGCTTTAGATAACCACTTGCTAAATCTATGGAGTGCAAAGTCATTGATGATATTCAACTGTGAACTGTCAATGAGAAATGAAAAAACGAAACGTAATCTTCTCACTATTAATAATGTATTCATTTTGTAAAACACTGCAACGTTTTTTTAAAGGGAAGTTTAACATTTAATTTGAATTTTACCATCATTGATAGACATTACTTTAACGGGCGGGGAGTGAAAACTCACAGTTGCCAGTTTGTTAATTACAGATAATCTTAAAAAATAATCTTAAGGACATACGCGCACAAGGTAAGCTGAAAACCGAAAAGCTCAAAAGCTCACAACGGATGATTTACAATTTATAAAAGAAAAACAAATAATTTTATCAAATAATTAGCCTACTCATAATCCTTAGTTTGTACGCTTCTGTCTTGCTTTTGGAGAATTAATGTAGTCAGCAGGTGTTATTATGACCACTGTGCACTTTTGTCCAACACCGATTTTAGCAAAATGAATTTAAATATTTTTTCAACCTATTCTATTCAATCTGATCTTTTAATTATTATTTCAACAGTTCATAATTTCAATTTTTTCCTTATGCATATGGACAATTTTATTCATATAGATATACCTAGGTATGGAAATGTACAGTAAAACTTCGTTATAACGCTCTTCTAGGGCCCTAGAAAAAGGAGCGCTATAACCGGGAAAGTGCTATTACCGGGTAATCTTTAAAACGGCTAAAAATGAACAAAATTTATTTTAAAACGTCTTTATACATACGTACACTTCCAATTCAAGGCTGGAAGGTCGGATTTCAATAAATACTACTACTATATATTTACTACTACATATATTTTACTTCTTTTAAATCATATATGATAGATCTCTACCACTAATAGGTCAATAAAACAAGGCTGGTTTGAACGATAGTTATATTTTCAGAACGTTTACCAACAAATGTTTGTTTATATATTTATCTAGTTATATTTTCACTGAAGAAGGTGTTCCGAAAACGTTGGTAAACGTTCTGAAAATATAACTATCGTTCAAACCAGCTTTGTTTTATTGACCTATTAGTGGTAGAGATCTTTCATATAAGATAAGTATAAAACGGTCACGAAATATATATATATATATATATATATATATATATACTTCTTTTAAATAAAGTAAAAGTTAACAAAATCTATTTTATATAATACTTGTACGTTAAAGAAAGAAATATAAAACAAACTATGTATATATTCCTACAAATTTTATTCTTTTTTTTAATCATTAATTTGTGTTTGTTTATAGTAACAGATGTTTTTTTTTTAAACTACGTTTTCTGGTTTATTGATATTTTTGAAGGTTTCCTATTCTACCTCCGTACAAGAAAAGAATGCTCTGTTTGTTTTCAAGGCCTCCAAAACGTCGTTTATTTTTGGCGTAATTATTTCTGATGAATCTTCATCCTCTTCATTTTCCACTGCTGATGGTGCATTTTAATCGGCGATTAGTGTCTCAAGGCTTAAAGCTTTATTGGTCACTAGCCCATTGTCGACGTCATTAAAACTTTCCAAATCGGTCAATCTTTCTTCCATTTATAAAAGTCTTGCCAGCCTTTCAATGTCTACCTCTTCGGTTGCTTCTTCCCTTGTAAAATTACCAACACCTACTTTTGTGAAACAATTAAAAATGGTCCCGTTCGTAATGTCCATCCATGCAGCGTATAAAAAGTGGATAGCATCAAGAACACAAATTGTTGGAGAAATTGAATTTGTACTGTCCATAATCGATAGATATCATTGGACCATCCTTTTCCTGTAACCTTGCCTCAGAACTTTTATGATGCCTTGATCAAGTGGTTGAAGCGCACTTGTGGTGTTAGGTGGTAGGAAAGCCAAGTTGATGTTTTTGAGATTTACCTGTTTCGGATGCGCGGCGCAATTGTCGACAAGCAAAAGTATTTTTCGGTCTTTCAATTGGATGTCCCATTCATTAAGCCATTGCACAAATCTATCTCCAGTCATCCATGCACAAGATTGAGAAGAATAAATGCAGGGAAGGGTTTTCACATTCTTAAAGAAACGTGGCTTAGCGTATTTTCCAATTACGAGCGGTTTTTTCTTGTCTGTCCCTGTACAATTCGTGCATACAAGGACCGTTAGACGTTCTTTGCTTAATTTTCCTCCGTAGCATTTTTAATTTTTTAAACTAAAGATTTATCAGGTATCACTTTAAAAAACAATTCGAATTCATCCGCATTATAAATTTCTGAGGGATTGTAGCCAGAGGTGAGGGTCGACATTTGTCCAGTCGAATGTTGATGCATCAGGATCTATTGAAATTGACTCACCACAAATTTGTTTGTAGACGATAGAATATCTGTTTTTAAATCTATCGAGCCATCCAGTTGAAGCGGTAAAGTCTGTTGTTCCAAGACCGTCGACCACTTGCAGGGTCTTTTCTTGTAAAATTGGGCCACTTACCGGGATGTTGGAGCTCCTGGCCTGGACGAACCAAATTTTCAAAATCGTTTCTAGCGCTTCATATTTCGCGGATCGTATTTTTACGACTGGTTCCCTCATGCACCGAAACAAATTCACTGCGCTTCTTTAAAATTGTACGTAAAGTTGCATTGATGATTTTTGACGGCGCAAAATCTTTTTGATTTAAATTGGATTTATCAAAGTCTTTTATAAGATCACTTTTTTCTTTTAACGAAAACGATTTTCGCGACATGTTGCCAGCAGCGTAAAAATTAAAGGACTGAAAAGAAACCTTGATTACGCAACCGCCAAATGAATTCTCGGAAAATTATTTAGCCTAGATTCCTGGAACATCTTGGTGGGATTTGTTGATACTAGTATTTCATAGAAATCGTAATGATGTTCACTTCTCAGAAATATGTAGACCATTTCCGTCTGCTTTTTAAACATTTATTTAAATTTAGTCATATCCCTTTCTAATGTTTGCAAAATAAAGTTAAAAAATTAATAACCTGCAATGGGGTGTTATAATCAGGTAATGGGAGCGTTATAACGAATGAAAGTACTACAGAAAACTAGCCGCTGGGACCGGGACCAAGGAAAAAGAGCGTTATAGCCGGGAAATTGTTATAAACGGGAGCGTTATAACGAAGGTTTACTGTAATATTAATAATATATACATACAAAAACGTTCTGAGATCGTTATAAAATCCAATCGGTGAATGTAATATCGTGGTATTTATGGTAGAGGAGACAATCAAAAGGCAAAAAATTCGTAAGTTTTCTTTTCTTAAAAATAAAGAAATTAAAAATTTGGTTATATTCAGTTAGAAAGATTATTCAATAAATGAATAATGTAAGATAATGTATGAATAAGGTAAGAACTGCAGGTAGTTCCAGTATAAATATAAGCAAATTTAATCTAATGAACTAAATTCTCTAAACCTTTTCATCATTAAAACATCTTCTAGTTACAAAAAAATGTGCAGAACAATGTAGGAAACTCAATCTCCTTTAAAACAAAAGCAACAAACCGACGCATAGAGCGTCCAGTAAGCGTAAAACAAAAGACGCCGTAATTAAACGCGGAACAGACAAACGAGATGGATAGTTAAAATGAGAGGGACGGCAAAAATCCCAAACCAAAAAAATAGTCACATACTACGTAATATTGAATCGTTTTACATCCGTATTTATGTGTAGGACAAATGTTGGTACAGGTTCATCGCAGGAATAGAGAGGGAAGTTATAATTCGAGGGTGTGTCCACGTATACAGGACCAACCCCTGTGGCTGGAGGGGTTTCTCCACAACCGGAATCATCAAACAAGTGTACCTTCTGTGTCAGTTACCAAACGACAATCCGTGTTCATTGTCTCTAATACACCTTCGACATAGTGTAGTGGAGAGTATGCTTTAAAAAAGACATCAAAGCGACCACAGAAAATGTGAGATGGTGTAATCTTTAAAACCCAAGACGTGTACTTTGCACAATGTTACATTACAACTATTCCTCTTCCTTATCCCATTTTCTCAGTTATCATCAATTAGAAAACCAGAACATTAACGACAATGAACACATTACCACGAATTCTTCTATTGGCGAAGAAACAGATGGTTGTAAAAGCGGTTCCACGGTTGCCAGTAAGTCTTTTACTATTGCCGCTATACTCGGTCTTGGTGATAATGATACGAAAAATACCGGTTCAGATTTAAGTGTTGTGAACTTGAGTGTTCATCAAGGTAACACGGACCGATCGGTGGTATCTAATTGCTCGCGACTACAGCTACCTATTAGGCAAGGGGGATCATCAGGTCCGGTGACAAATCATTATGGTGTTACCAGTGCTGTAAACTGTCCTGCTGGAAGACACGCAGGTTTGTATCTGTTTTTCAAATTTTATATTAAGTAATCAAAGAAAATTGAAATAAATTTGTGTCCACTATACAAGACTGTAAATTTTGTTTTGTGTTTGTGTTGTTGAGTTAGTAACTAACGTAGTAACTATAAGAACATAAAAACACGTACATTTAGGATAAATGATACATAACTTAGAATTAAAAGTATTGCCGCAATATTTCTGATTATAATACAATTACTGTAAGTGCTCATTTATCTGATAAAACTTTTTAATCTGCATTTGCATATGTCGCAACAAAAATTTACATCTCCGCAAAATACCTCAAAATAGTAATAGTGAAAAATATTCAAAAGGAGGTAAATTCAAGTTTATCAACGCAACAATCATCCAATCATTCATGCGATTTTAGTCCTGAGCACAGAGTAACATGCCAGCATACATTTTAAATAGCATAACTTCTCACTTGAATGGGCTTCTCATTTCTTACACAACTTCGTTTTTATCGATCGTTTTATTAGGGAAAATTTTCCTATTTTAATTGCAAATACGCACCTTGGAAAAGCCGACAAAATTAAAAATGTCATGATGTAATTTTTATATAGAAATTCCTACAGGCTAAGATCTGTTCACGGATGGGAGCTCCCCGAATGATTTTCAACAGCACCCGCGATCAAATCATCCCTCATTCGAATTAATTTCATCTGTAATACAACTTTTTCTAGTAAGATCTTAAATCTTCTTTCATTATGTTGTAGAACAGGGCTCTCCGCATTTGGTTCCATGACAGTTTCTATTTTTGTGGCTAGAAACAATAAATTAAATGTATATATATATATATATTTCGTGACCTTTTATACTTATCTTATATGATAGATCTCTACCACTAATAGGTCAATAAAACAAGGCTGGTTTGAACGATAGTTATATTTTCAGAACGTTTACAAACGTTTTCGGAATACCTTCTTCAGTGAAAATATAACTAGATAAATATATAAACAAACATTTGTTTTTTTTCAAAATAATAGACGCATTTTCCTTTTGAAATGCAGATGTCATCTGTAATACAACTGCAATTTCTATTAGTTAAAAATAATTCCCCATCACTTGCAGAAGTATTCCGAAATTTTGCTCAGTATGCTAATATTTTAGTAAAGAACCAAATAGATTAAATATTCAATATTATATATAGCGCTAGTACTAGTAGTAGATACAGATCGTATTTCCACTATTATATGATAATCAAGGAACTAACATTATTCATTCGGAGGTGTTTGTGGAGTCAACTAATGCTACCAAGATTCACGGAGATCAGTTCAAAAACCAAATCCAAATTGCATCAGCATATTTCGTACTTAAAAATACACGCTTATATCTGACATCCACTGGCATCGATATTTGCAGCTAAGAAGATCTGAAGAATATGGTGGCTTAGCCCACCCAAGCTGTAAAAACTTTTGACAAGTTACCAAACTTGTATGAGGTCTCGCATTATCCTGGTGGAACACCACATCTTTTCTATTGATCCATTCTGGCCTGTTATGTTGAAGTGAATTATTCAATTTGTCCAGTTGATCGTTGTGTTGGTACAAGCTCAAAAAAACGATTTTCTTGAAATCCCACCAAACAGACAGCGTCACCTTCTTTGATGAATATCGGCTTTCGAAGTGCTTTGAGCCGATTCATATTTTTACTCCATGATCTCTTGCGTTTTGTTGTAGACAACCCATTTCTTCTCCCCAGTGATAGTGCGCTTCAAAAATGGATCATTTTCTTGACGTTTGAGAAGTAAATCACAGACGTCAAAGCGACGACACAAACTTCTTTCCGTAAGAACATGAGGAACCCATATGTCGAACTTTGAGATTAAACCTAGGCGTTTCAAATGATCATGAACGGTCGAATTCGATAAATTTAACCTCTCAGCGATCTCACGCGTTATTATTCGCCGGTTTGCATAAATTAATGCCTTTATTGTGTCTTTATCAGCTTCAACTGGCCTTCCAGAACGTGGTGCATCTTCAACAGCAAAATTGCCGAATCGAATTTTGCAAACCATTTTTAGCACTGGCGTTCTGTCAATACATCTTCCCCATACACATCGGATAATTTTTGTTTTGCTTATCTATACCTTATCTATAGTAAAAAAGTAAAATAGCCCGAGAATGCTGATTTTCACTTTCCATATTTGATAGGGCACCAACCAGACACTACTGCGTAGAATCAATCGGACTTTTTCACAAGCAAGCCTTGCTATATCAGCTGTCGAAATATATAATGACCACGCGACATAAGTGTGGAGTTACCTGTGAAAAAATACAATTAAGTTCTCTGTTGGAAAAAAACGAAATTACTTTTCACTGTTATCCATCACCACTTGCCAATTTGATAACCAAATGGTTGAAACCCTGAATCATGTATTTTATGACTAAAGAATGACAGAAAATATTTTACATTGATTTTTCATTAGCAGTCTGTGTTTAATACGCGCTAGTATACTTAAGGGGTAATAGCACTGAAAATTTGTCAGAAAATCAAATTTTTTATTGGCTTAATAGATGCTTTGAACCTTCTAGAATATGGGACAAAAAGTTTATTACCTGCAACAAAATTGTTTCCTTAAAGTCTCGAGCTATGTTCCAGACGCGTCGGATATCTCCGGAACCACTACCTGCGTCAAATAAATACCTTCTGGAAAGATACAGCCTAATGTCTTAACTCTTGATTTCCAACTCATCTAATACTCTAACAGATGCCGTTAGGAAGTGTTTATGTTCAGTTAGAAGCATTTCCTCTTTTGAAATCAGGGTATTTATATGTAGTGCTGTTTTATTTGTAATCTCAGACTACTTATTAGTTACAATGAGTGACTCAAAAATGTACCCAGGCCGGAAAGGTATCAAAAATTGTATCCAACACGGCGTCAGAGCAATGCCCCAGCGAGACGACCGTTGAATAGATTTGAGACTTCAACGATGCGAAAGGAGTCTGTGCTTTTGTCCATATATAAGGAGCTGAGTCAAGACGAGTTACTAAACCATTGCCTGGTATGCTACAAGTAAAAAGGCAACATAAGATTCAATGCTACTGTTTGGAATTTGACTCCAAAATCTTACTCAAATGGCAATATAAATCGTAAATATAGCAAGTGATATTCCTGTGTGCAATTTTAATATTTTAATAACATAATATTTTATATAATAGTCTGACAGATATTATACAAATCGTGAAAGTTTGAGAGATGAATATTGGCGTCCAATCAGACAATTCTTGTCTTGAAGCCGATGCTAAGGGATCAAGCCCACTGAAGTGTCTTTGACAGATGCGGCAAAAGAGGCAAGAATATTTGTACGTGGAAGGGCAGCTTTTCGATAAATTTATATAATTTTTGTATTAACATATGATTGTCCTTTTTGTTTTCGAAAATTGAATTTCTTATTTCAAATACTCACTAATCACACAAAAATCGATATTTTTAAATCTTCTACGTGTTTCACTAGATATGTAGATTACCTGATTCTTTTTATTCCGGATTCAAATTTGCAGGTATGCCGAATAGCTTCCTCGAATATTATTATCCTACTACATTTCCTGCCATCTAAACAAAATTGTTACCCCTAAAGTAATCCATGTTTATGTAGAAATAGGTAAAGGAAGTGCACGCCTATTCTATCCTTTTCCTTCGCAGTGGGATCGCGTTCGTCAAGCTATAAATATCTATTTGATAAGAGTTTCTCTACTATATATCGATGCGATATACATGAGCGTAGCTAGGGATCTTTCCTGGGGAGGAGGGGTTGAAGGGGGCAGCCGGACACCTGATTTTTCTAGGGTGGACAACGAATTACGGGTATGCGGTTGTTGTTTCCGATTTAGAGAGTCAATAATTCGAGTAACATACAAAGTTTTACTTGCATTAATTTTTGACGTTGCACACTTGAAAAACATACAACGCCGTTCTCTGTGTATAACTGCCCATCCTTAGCACGGAATCGTATAAAATAAATAAAATTACTCTTACCACGCCACACCAAAAATCAGTTACGTATTTTGGCAACTAATTTGCCACTCTAGTGGTTAGTTTTGATGAGCCTTGTCGACGCTTCCTCTTTCCTTTGGTGTGTTCACTGCCTATACATTTTCCCAAATTTATTATTTCCCTTTATCTTATTCTTGTCGTGGTTGAGTGATTGAGGTACCTTAACTGAAGCCAGTCCTGTATTAATAAAAAGACACTGTCACTTTTTCAGTATCTAATCGATTGTTACCAAACAAATATTTTCTAAAATTGAGAAATACCAAACTCAAGAAAAGTAAACATCACATTTTAGGTAAAAATAAAGACTGTATTTCTGTATAGAAATTGGAGGTCGCTTTAGACAATGTATCCTATAGTTTCAAGTACTATGTACTTTCTCAATTGTAACTTCAATTATAACTTCTGCATATTAGTCCATGATGGATTTAATATCAATTTATAGATCAGCAATTTGCTATCCAAAACTTAGATGTGAGTTTCTAAACATGAACCAGTACATTCTTCTGTAGATTAGGCCGAGTAATAGTCTTTCGGTCCCGATATATTTTTCCAATTAAGTCGCATGTCCAAGTGAAGCCCCAGGTATTTAACCTTCCTATACTCACGTCAAAATGAAAGACGTATACTATACTATATAAATCGGCCTCACAGACCGTATGCGTGAGTATAGGAAGGTTAAGTGTCCTTTTATGGGTACAGCCGCATTGTGTAACTAAAACACTACTTTCACTATTCGCAGACGCGTTTCGCGGTTATACCGGTCATGAGTGCGACTTTGTGAGGAGTAGTTGCTATTTCCAGAAAAAGTACTTCTCACAAATTTGCACTGATGAGCGGTATAACCGCGAAACGCGTCTGCGAATAGTAAATTTAGTTTTCTAATTATACATTTTCCCACGGTGGGTAAGTCGAAAAGCGCAACTGCAGCAACTTAGTTGTCCACTCCTGTAAAATGTAAATAGATATTGGGGAAATTTCTTAATTGAATTCTCATATGTACAAACATCAAAGCCGCATTATTTAGTAAGTTCGTATATGTTCTTTTTGGTTGAACATTAGCATTGTGTCTGAAGGTTTTTCGTTGATATCAGTTAATTCGTGGTTAACAACAATCTTTGATATAATTTTCGAATATCAAATTTTATAAGTATATATACTAATTTATAGAACGTAGATTGACCCAATTTAGAAAATTGTGAAGATTTGGGTGACTGCTTCACTTGTTCTAAGCCGAAATTTATAAAACACTGGATGCTTCTGTACCCATGAACTATATCTTGAAGAAGTCCTCTTATTCACTAGGGTTTACAGAAGAACTTAAATTGAACATTAAATATGTTTATTGGACATTAAATAGATCTATTAAGTACCATAAAACACTTTTTTTGTACGAGATAAAGATTTTTGGCTCCGTACAAGGATTATTTTAGCATCTTTGTACATTAGACTTAGAGTTAAAAACTTTTTTGAAACTTGAATGCGGGTAGCGATGAATATATGTGATTTGATACCAAAATTAATGTAGCAAATTTTCAGGCTGATCGGATGGTGCCAGCCAGTGCCATAATGAAGTCAAAGGTCAAAATTTTGAAAAACCACCAAAATACTCTTTTTGCATTTCGTCAATTTTTTTAATAGGAAATACTATAAATATAATGTTTTTTCTTTAATTTTTATTTAATAGGCTTATTACTTTTATTTTAAATCAATGAAGATTTGGGGGAATTTGGGAAGTCCTTACGGCTCTCTATAATGTGTAACAAGTACTGTTTATCGTCTTCGTTGTGTGTTAAGCATCTGTTAAAGTCAGTTATTAGTTTGAGTTTTCTTTCGGCGACATCATTCACAGCAGTAATGCATTTGACGATCTGTTCCCCTTTACAAAATGCTTCGCTCTTAGGCCAATTTTACGGATCAAACCGTAAGGAATCCATAGAAATTTCCAAACGAGAAAAGAAATTTTTGTTTTGGTAGTCACAAAAGAGCTTAAATCGTTGGATGTGAATAATTGTAATTCATCAACGCTTGCACGCACTTTTTAGGAGGGAAAATATCAACATCATCACCGATATGATTCTCTTGATCGGACTCTATCAACTCGATCAAAAAGGCAAGTGCAACTACTCTGATAAATACCATAGATGGCTCCGATTTTTCCAATAGCACTGTAGATACCTTTTATCAAAATAGCCAATAATCCCCTTTGTCAGTTGCATATCTGTATTTGGCTCTTTAACTGCATTTGCGGTTCTATACCAGTATGGAATATAGAGACTTACTAAGAAAATGTGCATATTACGAATTCCATTCAACTGACTCGCAAAAATAGTGGTGTGAAAAATATACATTTTTAGACAATAGATGGCCATGGACATGAATCTTGCGGTGCACGAAATGTGAAATTGGGAATGCTACCACCAAGAAAAATAAATGCAAGTTGTAGGAGTTCTTTATAATCATGCCGAATGTGAACTTTCGCTAAATATTCAAGACAAAAGTGCTTGCTTGTTTCGCGTTCCTCGACAGATATGACACTCAAAACTTGTTCATCCTGCATACAAGTGCTGTATCCCTTTGAATTAAGTGTGCTCAATTCCCGTGCAAAACGTTCAAAAATCGCTACCTCTGGCCCACTTGATTTTCCAAAATTAATCTCAAATACAGCTCTTAAGAGAATTTCTGCAATATGGTGGCGACATGGTAACCACAATAAGCTACGTTCCAATTTGCGTTCCAATAAAGTTCCAGCATCACTATAAGGGCCAGTATTTGCACCATTTGTATTAAAACTTATCATTTTTAATGAATTCAGCATATTTATTTTTAGCAAATAGTCGTAGACTGATTGAGCGCCTGCAGCACCAGTTCCATCTTCAATGATGGGGATAGCTATCAATTCTTCAACGTTCTCCGACGTGAGCACAATAGCCAAGCCATCAACTTTATCTTTTCCAGCAATTGCGGGAAGTAGCTTGCCGTCCCAATGCAAAACAAATGTTTCAGGGATCTAAAAACGTTAAGCTCAAAGAAAAACTTACAACTTGGCCAAAATAAAAAAAATTACCTTGAAATATTCAATAATTTCTTTGCCATGACGCCGACGATATTTTTACGTTGTTCACGCAAACTTGTGCAATTCAGAACAAGATCCTCAATATTGTGACCCAACGTTTTGGCAGTTGCACTGATGAAGTGTATAGCTAATGGAGATGAGATATTGCCGGCATCCATACAAGCTAGCATTCTGTCGTCTATAAAATTCTTCTTTCCACGTTTTCGAATCGGCTTATTGGAGCAACTTGGAATATTATCGGTCTGTTTTACATCCATCGCCTGCACATCATCTCCCGATTCATCAGTCTCAAATTCAACATGTTCCATAGTCAAATAGTCAAGTCTGTACATGAAATTAAGTGCACAAAAAGAAAGCCACTGTGCGTCCAAAGACTACATAATAATTACCTGAAGTGCCCTATTTCTTTTCATAATTTTCTTTTCGACGTTTTTCATCTTCCAATCTTTGTGCCTTTCTTTTTCTTTATTTGTGACATTTTGATCGACACAAGTCATGCTACCAACACGCCCATATTCTCGCTGCTTCGTTAAGAAGTCTCTATCTTCCTGTATACTTATAAGCTTGAGAGCGTCAACGTGGGCAATGTCAAATAAATTGTTTAAATTGTTCTTGAAGTCTCAGGAACGGAGATTTACATACTTTTTGGACTGTTTCCCACTGTTCATAAAGTTTTGCAGCACATGTTCTTTGATCTGGAGTTGGGATTCTAGCTTTTTCCCGAAAAGGCAATATTTCATCCAACACCAATCTTGCACTTTCTTTAACTGTTTTATTTTCACAACGTACATTATAAATAAAACACTAGAGCACTTGCTGTTTTGATGGCAATTTCACACCAACTACTTTGGGTTCACATTTACCAATCAAATACACATTTGTCAGCAGATCGAAACCGTTTCAACGATGAATTTGTCTTCTGAGCCATTGAATTACGAAAATTAACAAAGTATTTTATTTTACATAAGCTAAATCTTTCTCAACAAAATTAAAATTTGCAATGACAAAACTTTACATATTCATATCAACAGCAGTGCTATGTGCTCACTGCTCATGCTCAGTAGCGGAGCTGTAAAAACGGTACTTTTAGACAAATGTGCAGTTGTCAACAGCTCAAAGCGTAGAAATACTGAGGCAGTTTAAAAACAGCGACGAACAAAAAATTTTACCGTTTTTTCAATAATAGTTGTTGGTATAAATATTGTTAGCATTTGTTAATTTCTATAAATATTTTTGTCTTACTATAATAGCAGAAACACCATACATTTTTGCAACTTAGAGCTCAATTAAAAATTATAATATAAATGTATTTGATTCTGCTGGCATTGTATATACATATACTGCAGCGTTAATACAACTAATAACTAATTTACAAGTTGTAAATGATGTTCTAATTTATAGTAGTTTTATTTATAGTATTTCTTATTAAAAAATTGATAAAAAGAGTATTTTGGTGGTTTTTCAAAATTTTTACCTTTGACCTCATTATGGCACGGGTTGGTACCATCCGATCAGCCTGAAAATTTGCTACATCAATTTTGGCATCAAATCGCATATTTTCATCGCTCCCAACATTCAAAATTCCAAAAAATAAAAATCCCATATTCGCTGCGCCAGGTCTGTTGTACATTGTACAGAGAGTTTTTGGGTAGTTCAGTTACCATTATTATGTTGTACAAACTAAAAATCTCTCGCACAAAGATTTTTTCCGATCTTTGTACATGTACAAAAAGGCTCGTACAAAAAAACAGTGCCATAAAAGATGGAAATCAACCGACCATGCGTATTATTATCGTGAATTCATCAGAATTCGCAGTCTGATATAATATAGCATATAATGCTGATTCTGCAGATAATCCGTTGGATATTCTTAACGGCTTGTTAGCAAGTTTTCGGCTACAACTTCTGTGGTATAAACAACTATACTGCGACAATCAAATTTGTGTGCAAATACTACAAACTATATCTGACATTAAACCAAACAGCCGCAGATGACCAGATTGCAACTTTTATAAAAGAGTTTAAAATAGTATTCGTATGGTCTCTGCTAACTTTGTTCAATTTAATTCTGGCAAAAAATGTTTGCCAACGGAATGGAAGAATACTAGAATCTGTCTCATTTCTAAAAAGGAAAACGGCGGAAATTAAGAATTAGACTAATTTATAGTATTATTTACTGCAACTAATTACAAAATACCTATTACTCAACATGGATTTGTCAAGGGTTGCTCTAGTAGTGCAACTTTACTGTGGCTTATTTAAGACTTATGCACCACCTTCAATGAACGCAGTCAAATACTTTTGATTTCCACAGACTTAACAAAGGCGTTGGATGCAATCACAGAATATTACTAAAAAAGAATGATTTTGGATTTAGTACTAATTTATTTGTCTTGAGAAAATCTATATAAAAACAATATTTACTATAATGACTTTAATTCGGATGAATATATTTCCGCCTCCAGTGAGTCGGAGATATTAAAATGGAGACTACTTGCGTTTCTCATTTTTACAAACAATCTGTTCATAAACATCACTTTCTTCAAATTGGCGTAGGCCACTGACGTTAAAATTTACACGCGTATTGTGAATTACAATAACGCGCTTGATTTCGATTGAAATGTTTTAAAGCATACTTATTATTAAGGTTCGACAAACAAGTGTATGGTATGATATGTAAACCGAACTGACACGATCTCTTCTTCGAATTTTAATGTCGCACCTTGCACCTAAGTGTGGTACAAGAGCTCGAAGGACGGCGTCAGTCCGGTTTACACTACTTAATAACTTAGCATGTACTTGAAAATATATTTCTCATCAACTATTTTAACAGTACATTTTACCCCATTCTAATATTCTTTTATTTACATTACTGTCAATTTTATCTTCTTAAATTTCAATGATTTCATCTTCACTATGAATTTTATCATTACTATTATTAAAAATTCTCCATTTCTAGGTTTGCTTTCTTCAAAAGGACCGTTAAAAAAAAAGTATCTTGATTTCCTGCTTTGTTTCCAATTTTCGGAACTACAAGCAAATCGATTACCTCAAAAGGAAAACTTTTACACTTCTTTTCGGGTAACTTTCATAATAATGATTTAAAATATTTTGATTCATGTTTACTTTGGATGATTTCCTTGGAAAACCTCAGCAAAAATGTTTTTAATGTTTATTTTTAGCTTCCCGTGCCTCTTCTAAAAAATTTCTGATCACTAATAGAGCTGACTCGATTATTTGAAGTATATGGAAAAGCATTTAGGGACAGTAGGATTATAGCAGAGATATAATCCAATAAATAGCTTGTCTCTATGTCTAAAGTGCGTGACCGAAACTTTTCAAATAAATTTGATATCAAAAACTTGCAAATTTTTACAAATGTATTTAATAGATAGAACGAAGATATTGCCATAAAAAAACAATGTGCTCCGAGCTCCATAAACATAATTTCTTTAATACGTTGGGCGTCATGTCAGTCAAATGTAACTGTTACTATACTTTCTGTTCGGACCGAATCAGTCACCAGTAATTAACAGTATACTTTACGTTCAGGGGCGTCAGGCATTGTTGACTACTCTACGAAACGTCAAGTATATTTTAACAAATCAGGAGACATGGCGTCTAATAGATATTTATGTAATCATTAAAAAAAAAAATTAGTAACACCTTGAACATATTTAATTTATTTAACCCTGCTGTTAGGTTTGGACCATTTTGGTCAATTTTTTTTATTTTTTCTTTTATATTTACAATGACTTATTGTATCAACTTAAAATGCCAGCTCAGGTATTTTTTTTTTCTATTTTAATGCTTTTAGTGAGTTTTTAGCTATTTAGGATAAAATAGAACAGAAAAAAATTCAAAATTACAAATCTTAGGTTACGGAGCGTTTTGGTCCATGCAATTTATTAAATTTTGTATTTTAGTAAAAGTATATGAATAAAAGAAAGAACAGTTATAGCCTATTACTTTCGCAGCAAGATGTACATATTGTTTTTCGATTTAATTTGCATACAAATCTATTGCATATAATGCATTTGGCATCACATTTCGACTTACAGCAATTGCAAATTCACCGTTTTCTTGGAGCTGAAGTTTTTATACCACCGCTTGCAAATGGTACACTATTTGATGACCAAGCTTGTTGTTGAGTGAACAGCTCTGCTGCACATGGGTTTTTAGGTTTGGCTGTCCTTTTCAACATGTATTCTTCCGATAAGCTCATAGCTAGCTGACGTAAAAAATCAGGTCTTGTACGATTTGAATCATTTGCAGCCCACAAAGAATCAATTTCTGAATATAAAATAAATGCATTCAATGCGGATATAGCAATTATATTTGAAAATACAACATTTGGCCATCGATTTGTTTTTCTTTTAGTGCTGTAGTAGCCAATCATTTGATCAGCAGTATCAACGCCTCCTAAGATAGGTAAAGGGTTTACAGGTTTTTATGGTTTTTACAGGCACGGTAAATAATGACACAAAATAACAAACCTTTTGTAGAGTTATAATACGAAACGATTGCAGGTGTCGTCTTCTCATTATTGAAATCAATTTCATCAGTTTTGTGCATGGTGCTCATCAATACAGTACCTTTATTTTTATGTCTAATATACTAAACAAGTGTTACAATTTCACTGAAAGCAAATGCGGATGTATATAAAGGAACTTTTTGAACATCAGCAATTTCGGTGGGATAAAAGTTTTGTTTTTTCGAACTGTTCCCACATATGTCAGTTTCCTTTGTAAAAGTTTTTCTCCAACTCAAAAGATGAAGAAAAGTTATCATCTGTAATATTTTGCCCTTTCAGCCCTTCTGTCAACTCCAACACAACTCGCTCTCCTGGATTTTTAGGCTGTCCATTTTTTGGTTTTCCAAATTACGGTTGTATTTTCCATATGTATCCTGATTTGGAGTCTACAGCTAACCAAAAGTTAAGCCCGTATTTGGCAGACTTTGACGGCATATGCTGCCTAAAAGAACATCGTCCTGTAAAACACACTAGCTGCTCATCAATAGTGATATTTGTATGACAGTTATAAAACATTGGAAGAAGAGTTTCCCAGTTGTCCCATAACTCGCGAATAGGAGCAAACTTATCACTAGTTTTTTGTGGTCTTCTGTTGGTAACGTCGTCAAAGCGGTGAGCACTTGTTATCATATAAAAATTTTCTTCACTCATAATAGAACGTCGAATGTTGAACGACCAAAACGTGCATCAAACAAACCATGCAAACCTTCGTTCTTGCCTCTGCAATACAAAATTATTATGAAAACAACTTTACGTATACACAAGATCAAAAGTACTGTATATACCGATAAACCCCAGCAAGAATTAGAACACCAATATATGCTCGCAAAGTGGATTCTTCTAAGTCTTTCCATTTGTTTTCAAACTTCATTCTACCATATTTATTTGTATTGTCAATGATTATTTTTTCTACTCTCGGAGGAAAAATAGCAGAAATATACCACAAGCTGCTTCATTTTCTTCACCATTTTCCATTTCATATTCACATGTATCACTATCACTTTCAGTTTCAATATTTTCATCTATTATGGAAGAAATTGAAATATCTGAGTCACTTTCAGTTAGAATTTCAGCAATAGTACTGCTGTTCAAATTTCTTCGATTTGCCATTTTTCTCTTTTAGGAAGTAAAAAAATCAAAAGCTAAACATTAACTGAAGTAAAACATAGATTGGTTGTACACATATCTGTATAGAACGGCAAATCCCAGAATTACAAAACTATTGTGAATAAATACCATAATAGAATTATTCTTACTCTAGGTTACCCGGTAAAAATTGACCGTTAATTTTAACATTTCAAAAAATACTGAACCTTTTATCGGTATTGGTTTTAAATTAAATGTTATCAGTTAATAAATTATTTAAAATGTCTGGTCAAAAGGGTTTTATATCAAATTATTTATGAAAAATACGAAATGGGCCAAAATGGTCTCTTACCTAAACTTCGTATGTTTTTTCAACCTAACAGCAGAGTTAATATCGTTATTATTATTTTATTATCTGTTATTATTTTTGTTTTTCTAGAAAAGTCATTTACAAATAATTTAATAATTTAATAATTTTTACAAAAGATACTACTACCTACTACTTACTACGAGACCCAAGTACATTTCGCCGCCGGGATGTTTTCTTCGCGAAGACGTTTTATCCATTTTTAAAACGTCTAGCTCTAAATCCAAATCTACTATACTATTTGACTTATACATTACATGATATTTGTGTATAGGTCATACACATAGCTGTGTAGGTATATAGAAACATATTAATAAATTTGAATATAATAATAACTGTTTGATAAAAGAGTGGATGACGTGTCATCATTAAGTAGTGTAAACCGGACTGAGGCCCTTACTTCTCCGAATTTTAATGTCGCGCCTTGCACATAAGTGGAGAAACACCGATTTACAATACTTCGTGATAACACGTCATCCACTCTTTTATCAAACGTTGATAATAACAAATGATTGAAATATATTTGTTTTTGACAAATGCACCAGAATTGTTTTCCTACATATGGTAGGCACATCCACAGTTGTTGGCACATCCACAGTGATTGGCACCATATGTGTTCCATTCATATTTTTAACAATTTTTTCCACTTTAGATCTATTTTATATGGCGTTTACTTTTGTGGTACGACTTTTCTAACTAGGCGATCAATTTCGTGTTTGTTGATTGGGAATGAGACCCAAATAAAGTTTAGTGGACTGTTGTGATTGGTAAGTTCCTATCAAAATAAGTAAATGTATATATATATTTTTCGTGACTCTTTTTATACTTATCTTATATGATACTTCTCTACCACAATTAGGTCAATTGAACAAGACTGGTTTGAATGATAGTTATATTTCCAGAACATTTACAAACGTGTGTTCACTGATTTTTACCGAAGAAGGTGTTCCCAAAAGGTTTATAAACATTCTGGAAATATAACTATCATTCAAACCAGTCTTGTTCTAATTACCATTGGCAATAATTGGTAATTATTGCCAATGGAAAATGTATAATTAAAATCAAAGCAATATAGTTTATAAAATACACTGTAAAAACTGTGATGGAAGTTAAGTCGGTCGGAGAAAACAACGTTAAAAAGAAAAGATTGTCTAATTATAAATATTCTTTAAATAATGATTTGGGTGCAATGACCACTGTAACAAAGCATTACAAAGATTAGGTCGTTGCTTTGATTTTAAGAACACAACTATTATAAAAAGGTTAATATACGAAGTGATAAATGTATAAAAGGATGTTAAAACTATTAATTAAGCATTTAAATAATGTGTATATATATTGATCATTAAGACATTTGTTGTAAAAATGTTTACATATCCTATATATCAAGAAATTCTAATCGTTAGGTATGTTGTTGATAATGTCCAAATAAAAACAAATGTTTGTTCAAATTGGTTTTCGAGTACAAAGGGTTGTTCGTTACGTTGGCTATTTAGTACTATATTTAATTCTTTTCGTAGTTTAAGGGGAGATTCACAAGTCCTTGCCACTTGAATATATGCTTGTTTTTAATTACGTTCAACTAAAGTTGTAAGGTGGTTACCGAAATGAAATAGCTTAATTGAGTTTACTAGATACAGCTCAAGTGACAATAAAGTGCTGTTAAACGTCGATCTCTCGCCTCAATTCATTTTATTTTTTATTTTGTTTATGTTATTCTTAAATAGTTTTCAGCTACTTTTGCTGATCGCTTCACGATAGCATAAATATCCAGAGCACAGACGGTTCAGATAACCTTGTACCGCCTACTATGGAAGCTGAATGTGATCCAGTTATGTAATTGGAGAGTGGCGGCTTGTTACTAAATTCTCGATATTTTTTTAACAAAAACTTTAAAAGCTAGTAATAACTGATTTCGCGACGTATATCAGACATATGCCAGCAGGCTCCAGATGAAGGCGATTGAGATGTCGTTGAAACTTCGAGAAGAGCAAAAACAAAAACAATACGCGGAACAACGCGCGAGATATGGTATATATATATATATATATATATATAGTAAAAATGTATTTCGACCGTACTGTATAGAGTAGAATATATATATATATATATATACATTTACTTATTTATTATACTAATATTATGTGTATTTGCCGTTCTTTTTATATATTTCCACTACCATAGTTATGATGAATAAAAGCACAGGCTTTAGATATCACTACTCGCTCTGTAATTGTAATATAATTTCGACTACAAGACTAATGTAATAGGTATAACAATATGAGGTTTATAAAACGTTTTATGCATTTATATATTATTATACATTAAAACATTTTCTTTTTCAGTAAGAAACCTCAAACACATGTCCAATTCGGTAATACCGAATAAGAAAGGCTGCAAAAGTAAAAGAGTTCGCACAATATTCACTCCAGAGCAACTCGAGAGGTTAGAAGCGGAATTCGAGAGACAGCAATATATGGTTGGACCAGAAAGATTATATCTAGCTCATACATTGCAATTAACTGAAGCCCAGGTAATTATAGCATATAACTCATCTGCGCTGATAATAACTTTCGCATTACTGTTCACCTTTTTGGAAAGAAAAGATGGAAACAATTGTTATCAAAAATGCCAAAGCTTACTATTAAATACAAAAATATTTTTTAATTTTTTTTAATATACAGGTGTCCAAGAACTTGAAATAAATAAACTAAGCATATGCTTAAATGGGGGAAAATTATTTGTTCAACAAGAAAAAGCAATCTACAGAAAATACCGTTGGTGTAATGACAAGGATGTTCATTTTTTCTTAAATGGCACAGTATACTTTTTAATATGCGGATCGTATTTTTATTCTCTTTACAGATATATACATTAATATGGACCTTACATAAATGAATTTTCAAAAAAAGTTTGACTGAAAATTTGCCATGGCAATGAATTGAAGTAGTGTTTATCTACTAGGCGATGAAAGCAACAGCGTTCTACAAAAAAATTGTATTGTCCATATTAATTTATATGGCCGTAAATAGAATAAAAGATATAATGTGAATATTAAAAGAAGTATACTGTGCTATTTGAAACAAAGGAATTGAGTATCCTTGTCATTAAACGAGCGCGCTTTCTGTAAATTGATTTTTCCTATCGTACACTATAGATAATTTTCCTCCATTTAAGGATATGATATATTGCAACACCAAGAAAGGGTTGAAATTTCCGAATGAAATTTGGTTGGAATATTGACCTATGTTATAGTAATAGTAGTATGTTATAGTAATAAAGTTTGGGAGGAAATTCTTTATTAGTTAAATAAAATTTAATAATTATTGTTAATAATGTGTGGAGCGGCTTCTCTGATTTATACATTCATTTACACGTCGTAGTATTGATTGAATAAGGTGCTTTATTTCGTCTTGGGGTATTGCGTCCCATCCAAGTTGCACCTCATGTCTCAAAGCCTCCAAAGTCATAGGAGGGCCCTGCAAATTTTGCAACCTTCTACCCATTATGTCCCAAACATGTTCAATGGGTGAAAGATCTGGAGATCCTGGAGGTCAGGGCAAAAGATTAATCTGGGCCTGTTCAAAGAAGTTCAAGGAAATCCTTGCTACATGAGGACGTGCACTATCCTGCTGGAATAATGGAGCTTCAAGCTCTTGTGAGTATGGCAGATAATGTGCTTCAACCATCTCCGCAATATATCGTTGTGCTGTCATATTGTCTCGAATGAACACCAAGGGAGACCTGCTACCGTAAGTAATCACACCCCAAACCATAACACCCACGGCGCGATGTACATGTCTCTCAACTGTAAATTGAAGATTCCGTCGTTCATCCCGTCTTCTTCTGACTCTCTTACGACCGTCGTGCATGCCTAAACAAAATCTAGATTCGTCACTAAAGACAACACCACGCCATTCAATATTCCAATGAGATCTTTCATTGCACTGTTGTAGCCATTGCTGACAATGTCCCGCAGTCAAAGGAAGCACCAGTTGCGGACGATATGATCTTAACCCAAAACTTCGGAATCGCCGATAAACTGTTCTAAGGATCACATGGCGTCCTTCTTCACCAAGCCATTAATCACTAATTGCCCGAGTAGAGGAAAATCGATTTCTAAATGACAGTTGTCTTAAGCGACGATCTTGATACTCATTCGTTTTTCTTGAAGCACCGGTTTCCCTTTTACGACGTTCCTGACCATTTTCAAATCATGCACGACACACTCGCATTACAGTAGACCGGTTTCGATTTACACGGATAGCAATCTCCCCAAATGAAGAACCAGCTTCGCGCAAACCAATAATTCGACCTCGATCGAATTCGCTTAATTGATGGTAATTGACTCGTTGCCGTACTCTAGGCATGATCAAACAAACAAAAGACGTAAACAACTGACTAACAATCGAAATAATGTTAATTAACAATGAAAAAACAACAAATCGAAGGATAAGTACAGATCGAAAAAGCTGGCAAAAAATTAATAATAACCGTCAAATGTGCCGTTATTATATTACCATTTGATCTCAACAGTTAATCAATTATTATTTAATGGTAACCCAACAAAACTACCAAGTTTCAACAAAAATATCCTGCTCCTTCTTGGTGTTGCAATTTCTATGTCACTCAGTATAATAATAATGCTAATATAATAAAAATATCAGTATTATAAGGCAAATACAATACAGAAGACTTTATTATTTGAATATCTTTAAAATATGATGGAAATTATGATAAGTCAAAGATGCAGATATTCTTTATAAAAACAGAAAGTAGGATCCCATGCATGTAGCAATATTATATTTTTTATCGATTAATTTTCTAAGCAACGCATGCATTTGTATTTTATAAAACATTAAATTGTGGTGAAATATATACAAATGTGCCCACACTGAATATAATAAATGAATTAATAAAGGAAATTCGCAGTTTACATGTCGTTAATAGTTAATTCTCTGTCTACATCAGAAGTTTATAAAATTATATTTCATTATAATCTAATTGTTCTAATATAGTTATTACTAGGAAACGGTAGAAAATATTTTATATTGATTTTTCGGCGGTTCATGTTCAATAACTGCAAGTGCCTGGTGGACCGAGCCTTGCTCGGAGTTCCCAAAATGTTTCAATAATTTTGAACCAAATAATAACGCCCTTTTAAGAATAAACAAAGCTCAAAATCTTTCTTAAGAAATACACATTTTAAGTAAACATTTACATACCTGCTTTTTGCAACGCCAACTAATTGTGTATAAGTTCTTTTATTTTGATTTAAAAACTCAGCTCCGATTACTTTTGTAACTGTAAACAAAGTATGTCAATTTACATGTTGTTGTTAGTTTTTGTAGATATTTTTCTTTTATTAACATACTACTTTCAGCGCCATCTATGGTTTAGTAGTAAAGCTTTAATCACTTATAATTTCGCTTGGCTGCATGATGTTAAAAAAGTTGCTAACCCACGTTTAGGCCGAAATGCATTGCAGTAAATGGATTGAATCGAGACCGGGATCATGCTATATCGGTTTTTCGTCTCCAAAAACTCGCAGATGCTGAATTGTAACAAAATCTTGAGAGTAATTTTCGATAACACACTTTATGTACCGCAGAAATAGGTAAAAGCGGGACAAAAAAATTTCTTGGGACCGGGACCATGCTAGATCAATTTTGTGTTCTCGAAAATCCCCAGATACTAAATTGCATAAAAATTACTAGTCATTTTCGATAACCAATTTTATATACCGCAATACCAGAAATGTGTGTAAACCGGATCAAAATAGATTTTCCCGGGACCGGGACCATGCTAGATCGATTTCTCGTTCCCGAAAACCCCCAGGTACTAAATCATCAAAATCGTTACAGCCGTTTTCAAGAAACCAATTCTATATAGATATATATATATATATACGTAGTTGTTTTTGCGAGTTCGACAGTCAATAATCGTAGCAGTATACGTAATTTTACTTGCATTCACTTTTTCCGCTACTCACTTGATAAATATACCACGCCCTTTTCTAGTTATTGGTTAGGTTACTATGGCCTAGTTAAGCCTAGTCAATGATCAAGAAAAGTATAAAAAAAATGTTGTTGATAAACACACATTTAAATAATAGATTTAACAAAAAGGAAATTTTACATTTTACGTCCTCTTTAGTTACCTCTGACTGTTCTTCCGCTTCCAATCGAACGTCAAAGTTACTTTAACTTCTTTAGAGGTCTTTTTGACCTTTCGATCGAAGGTTGAGAAGAAAGGAACTCTTTCTACAGAACACAAGCCATACTAATTTAACTTGACAGTCAATATATTTTGTGTCAAAATAAAATGAATATTCAAACAAAATTAGAATGGTAATTGACTAATGAAAAATACAAGAAATATATCATCGCTAAAGTTAACGATCAAGCTGTTAAGTAATTAAACTTGACTAAACTAAATTAATACTTTGATACATGGAGGAAGCAGCAACAAACGATACAAATGAGCTGTGTTCAAACAAGTTAATGTTTTGAACTACAGTGGGTAAAAAAATTTAATAGCGTTTGCTTTTCATTTAGAAACGAAAGGCACGAACTATTGTTTATTAGAAACGTTCTATTTTCTGTACTTACCCAAAATGTTTTCAGTAAGTTTCTCTAAAATAAATCTAGCATATTTTATTTGTATAACTTTATTCATTTAAATTTACAGAAAGTGCTCAAAATGGTCTCCTTCTGTTTTGTAAGCAACGATTCACTCCTCGTTTAAAATTTTCAAAAACATATTTCAATTCTTCTACACTAATATTATTAATTTTATGCTGCCCTGCTGCTTGCAGTTCTTCTATGATTATAGAGTCTGTTTTTGTATACATATTTTTCTAAATTTCCAATTAATTAAATAAAGAGGAGCAGGTGAAAGCCATAAATTTGTCGTAATTACTCTATTATCAAAAAATTGTTCTAAATGTTTCTGAAATGCTGTGGCAGTGTGGGATGGATCATTGTTCTGTCGAAAACAGTTATAAAATCATGAAAGAGGATTGCTCCCACTATTCTTTCTAGGTCTACCTTTAGATTTTTGTATGCAAATGCAATTTCTTTTTTCAAATCGATTAATAATAACATGTCTTTGGTGTTTGAAGGCATCATGATCTTGATTAAGATCAGAAAAACGTTGTGCAAATTAATCGATAGAGTCAAACTGAATACATCCAATTTCCTTCATGACTGCCCTTTCAATAGTGGGCTATTAAAATAAATGCATTTTCCTCCGATGTAAACATTATTGTTAAAGATCTCACAACTTAAAAGTACATTTATTAGTGACAGTAGTGACTTCCAATACAGGAAAATTAATACTGACTCGTTAGTTCTTAAACGAAAACAATGAAAATAGAAATTAATCTATCAATTTCACTCAGCCTATTATTTGAGGTTGTCAAAAAAATTAGTGGGCAATACCACCTTGTAAATACACTATGTTTGGTGCACTACTACAAATACAGTGAATAGACCATATTGGTTCCTATTGTTCCTAAGTCATACTGGATATAGTTATCTTATATTCTACTAGAATTCAGACATTTTAATTCGTCCAAGTCTGTAAAGCAATCTTTTCTAAAAAATTCTACCCAATTTACTAGAACACTACCATTTCCCTTGCCAATGTAATATAATCATATTAATCATCCATAACTTTATAAATCATACAGTGTCTAATATGATATCTTGGTAGGTTAAGGTCTGGTTTCAAAATAGAAGAATAAAATGGAGGAAGCACCACCTTGAACTGACGCAGCAGAGATTAGCGGCTCTCAAACAACAACAGCTTCTGATGGATGAAACACAAGCGGACACTCAAGATACGAACAGTTCGAGTACAGATACTTGAGACGATTAGATTTAAATAATTAGATTGTAGATAATGTTAAAAGAACGTCCTGTGACCTGTATATAAACATTAATCTAATCGATTGCGGATATTTTGTTAAATATTGTGTATTTCCATGATAAAAAGAAACGAAGAAAACGATTTAGTGCAAGAGCTTACCAAAGGAATTTTTTCGAAGTATATATACATACATACATACATATATTTATCGTATGCGATTTTCGAAACTTAAAAGTGATCGTACCTATACAATATGTTAGAAATTTTTAAAATAAAATTTATGTGAAACTATTATTAGTATTTTCATTTTGTCAAACATGATTGAAAAGGAATAAACATCTCGCTTTCAACTGCAATCATACAAATTAAGTTAAAAACGATCAGAGAAATTACATGGAACATAATATAAGAGGTAGGTATTTGTATAGCATGAAAGTGTGAATTTTCTATAAAGAATAAGAGGCCACAGTCACAATTTTAGGATGAAATATTTATCTGCTACCTAGAAGGTCGTCGCTACACAGTATGTTGCCTAAAATTTGCGTTTTGTCCAATAATATTCTTTTAGGTAAGTTTTTCACATCGAATTATAAAATTACGTGCAAACTGTTATTTTGCTCTGTTCTCAAAATATTCTGTTGTTATAGATTTTCGGATAAAATTTATACTTACATGGCTTTTGTTATTCTAATCAGGGTTTTCCTCCTTCCTTCGGTACTACTGGCTGCTATTCGAAAAAAAAAAAACCTGAGTTATCTTGTATCCAGTATATTTTGCAAATACATGTTAGCTATTGCTTTTCAGTACCTTTCATTATGTCTCCTACTTTTATTTCTTACTTGATTGTTTTATTTCTAATCCAATCCCTTTTTCAAAATGCATAGCAAACTTCTTATTGTATACATTGCTGCTATTTCTACTCGCGATTTACATTTTTTGTTGCCTTCCATATATCAAATCCATATAACGGAATTCTATCTATCATGGCCTTATTGATATTGAATTTTTGTTTGTTATGATTTACTTCGTAATATACTTTCTTTTTTGCACTCTTCTTTCTCTTTACTGAAATGATGATTTCTTTACTATTTTTCAAACCTAATTTGTTATCATTATTGGTACACATCTATAGTGCTTTTACAACATTCAGTAAAATCTCCATGATGTGTCATATCATCTCTACTGTTGGTTATAACAACCTAACAATCCACATTTTTATCTTTCTTATAGCAAACCCAACACGAGATAAAATGTTTCGGAAAGCTGGTATTAGGCCAATCAATGTGAATTCAAAACTATTTCTCTTAGGAACTTACGGACGGTACTAAAGAAAAGGTTAATCAGACCATAGTAACAAAAATATATACAATATCAAGATATTTACTTCTAGATTGATATCCAATCAAATCTTTTTGTTAAGTGTTACATCTGTCGTTGAAATAATATTACTAAACCTAGAAGGAAGTACCTATAATTGATATACGGTTTCTCTAATAATCCCAATCAATGAGAAAATGTAAAAGAAGGTATAGAATAATGTTAACAATTCTTATACAACGGGATGCATAATTTATTTATTACTGACTTATAATTTAGATGTAAATATACTGCAGCTGTTTGATTTTGAACAAGTAGCACTAATAAAGTAAGATATCCAAGACAATAGTGCAACTTTACTTGTATACTAATACCATAAAGCGTCAATTACTACGGCTTTTATAGAATTATGGTTTCATCTCAATTCAGTTATCTTTAGATCATCTTAAGAGTGCCAAATTAAATCATAGGTAGACCCAGGCGCACCATCCAGGTCGACCGCAAGACCGTATCGCTTTGGCAGAAGGACGATGCTCTGTATTTGGTGGGACCAGAGGGGCATGGTCTATTATCTGCTATTAAAACCTGGGCAAACACGTTGCTCCATCACATACGGCAAATCGATTCACGACACGTTGGAAGCACTCAACAGGGAAGTTCTACTCCATGCGGCTTACTCACCAGACTTGGCTGATTTCGATTGCCACTTGTTTGCATCGATGGGTCAAAAATGGCCCGATGAATGGTTCGCAGCAAAAGGGGAAGATTTTTACTGGTGTGGTAGTTACAAATTGCCCGAAAGATGGAAGAAATGTATAACAATCGATGGAGAATGCTTTGAATAAAGCACTTTTTATCATTCTTCCGAATTGAACGTGTTTTCTTAGAAAAAATCCGCATTTCATACTTGTACACCTGGTAGTACAGTTTCATTTACGACAAAAATATTAACTACAGTCAAAAATCACAATTGACGCAACATATTACAACCGAGATACACAGAGAAGCAATTAACCATTTCTTAAAAGGTAAGTTTTATGAAAATATACGTGAGGCCTTTGCAGCAGCTAGTGTTTCTTTGGCACTTCCGATGCTTATACATATTATAGGTTCATTCCACCACAGCACAAAACCAGTATATGCGTTAATGGGCAGTTAACAAGTATCTGCGCAAAAGCTTACAAAGTAAGCACAATTTGCTTATGCCAATAATTCGTGAGGAAAATTAAGCTTTATCAATCGCAGACCGCAACTGCAGACTAATTAGTTTCGCCCTTATTAGGATTCGTCAGTACAGTATATTGGTCTGCGATTGACAAAATATAATTTCCAGGTGATACGTTGATATCTCGTTGAGATTGATTTCTTCACAGTTATGACCCCACTCCCGAGCTGGAGAAATATTGGCATACCCGGTTACATCGCAATCAACGACAAATAATGAACTATTTTTGAGAGCCAACATTTTAATTAAAAAAATAAAAATACATTTTGTTTTGTTAAAATTTTGGGTTTTGCACGTTTAAACCTAAGCTTAAACGTTTGCACAATTACTTATTAACTTCCCATTAACGCGCCTAACTCATTAGATCATTAGAGAGAGTCCTGTACATTTTATTATATTAGATATTGACATATTAAAGCAAATCGGTGCACCAAAAATTCTCAAACACAGTAATAGAAACGAAACGCACAATTTATGCAACGTAATAAGGACATTTCCATGCTTATGATAATAAGAGGTCGATTAGGTCGGAGTGACTGATGGACCGGATATTCTTATTTAAAAGATTCGTATTTTTACATATGTGAAGAAGTTCATTTTATCAATTTTAAATTTTCGATTTTAATTTCATGCCCCGTGTCGTATATATGGCTCATATGATTTGTGGACCTGTGGTGTGTCATAGAAACAGAACAAATCGGTTTTGTTTTATACAGGGCGTGTATACATTGGCGAAAAAGTTACACACAGCGATATCGGTTCTGAATCAAAAATCTGAATCTTAAAGTATTGTATCATGCTTCGTATGTTTTTGGGAAGCACTTGAAAGAAACATACATTTGGCAACGGTGCATTCGCATACATCGTATTATATACCTTAAATAAATTATGTATTTTTTATACAAATGTGTTTGTATGGAATCAATCAAAAGCATTTCGCGCCGTAGTTGTGGACCATTTTTATATCTCAAAATAAAAGAAAACTGTGATCCATTGAAGAATTTCAAAATGTCGTTCTGTATATTTTATTAGTGAACTGAAAGCGATAACTATATGTAGGAAATACCTGCTAAAGAAGAAAATTCTATTACTAAATTACTAAATACTACAGAAATCAAGACATACACATAGATATGTATCATATTTTCGACATGACAGCGATGGTTTTTGAAACACTTATCAATTCGTGGTTAATTATGCACCGTGGCCTATTATGATTAACCCTAGATTACTTATGAGTAATGTGGGCAAACAGCGGTAACAGTCAGTGTAGTAGATATGGGGAGTATACTAAATCGATGCTGTGTACGAGTAGTTCTGTGCATATGTAGGCTATTGTAACTTTTTCGTAATTAGGTTTGCCCTAAAAGTGTCGCAGTTAGGCACGTCGCAAAACCGACCAATAGCAGACACAGTTAAAAACTGTATAGTGAACATGCCGGACTTAATTTATAATGGCGCTAAAATTCAATGTCTAGTTTGTAACATCCCTCTAATGTGTTGGTCCAGAGGCCATTGTCAACATCACATTGAATTCAAATAGCATTCTTCGGAAAAAAAGGGGCATACGAGACCAAGAAAAATTAAAATTTGATTTATGTGTTACTCTTATTTTATGTAATCTATCGTTCCGTTTACTAGACACAGAAGCATTTATCTCCTTCAGGAATAAATATGCGGGCTGTCAATTACCTAGTCGGACATCGATACGAAATTTAGTGCCATTTGTGTCTGTGGACGAAACAAGATATCTTAAAAACATTATGTGGTGAATGTTATGGTACGCACAATGGAACCACATCAACCGCCATCCTCCATCTTACTTGCTTGCTGGTGCGGTAAACATGCTTTCTTTTGGCCAATCTCTTAAAGAACTCAGTGGTAACTTCTTGCATGTAATGTGCAATATCCATGCTCTAAATCTTGTGGCACTAACAATGCTTACATGTTATCCGCTAGTAAATGCATTAATTGCTAATACAAAGACTGTGTTCCTAAAGTCTCCGAAACGTACCCGACTATTTCACAAACTGTGTCCCGACATACTTGAACCACCACAGTCGATTGTTACACGTTGGGGAACATGGTTGCAGGCTGCGTTTTATTACAACAAATATTTTGATCAAGTAAAGAAGGTAGTTTTAAAAATTGATCCGACAAAAGCTGCAGCTATCAAGAAAAGCCAAGAAATATTTCAAGATAGTCAGGTTAAAAGAGATTTACAAACTATTTACAACAATTACTTCAGACTAACGGTGGGAATAGAAAACTTACACAATGTTTCAATGTCGTTAGTGGATTCTGTTCAAATCGTAAATGATGTTCACTTGCTCACGCATAGTTATGCGCTGCACAAAGCGAAAAATTGGTGTGTAATACGAAAATTTAAAAGTGTTTTAGAGAAAGACCCCAATTTTCTTATATTAAGACAAATTTGTGAAGGTGCGTGGGAAGATGCATTAAGTTGTTTCAAAGATTATTTTAAATATGCAAATATAACATCACTAGATATAGAACACTTATTCCGCACGTCGTACTCATTTGATTGAAACAAGTGTGGAAACTCATTTAGTGATTGAACTATTTAACAGATGTTACCCTGTTTGTGATGCCACGGAAGACTTTTAAAACGGTAAGTGTTTCAGTGCGTTTTATAATTTATTTCTTACCTTTTATTTTAGGTGGGAACTTTTATGGGCTCGCCACGCCACTGGCTGTTACCGCATATTTGCCCAGTTTACTCATGACGATAGATGTGACCAAAATTAATCGCGGATATTTTAGCTCCCGCAGACTTTTAATAACGATTACTCGCCTTTGCAAGTTGTTTTCTCTAAAGATATATTGCCCTCCCGCCGATTTTCGCAAGAACTTCCTGTTAAAGTGCGTGTGTCAAATTTAAATACCTTTTGGGCCATTTACCATAGAAAACGTATTTCAAATACACCAGGAAAATAATAGCGGGATTATTAGAAACAAAGATGAAGGACATGACGTTATTTAAGATATACATGAAACTCTTTTTGTTTTATTTATATATATGTATATATACATATATATATATCGCGTGTTTTTTTAGAATGTCTGATAATTGCTTTTTGTTTAGTTTGATTTGAAATTTCAATATGAATCGACTTACACCAGAGCAACGCGTGCAAATTGTTGAAATTTTTAATCAAAATAATTGTTCTATTCGTCAAACTCATCGTGCACTTCTTCCATTTTATGGCGTACATAATCGTCCTTCAGAGCGGCTTATTCGAAGAACAATAGATCGTTTTCGGACTACATTTACTGTTACTGATAATGTGCATCCCGTGAAACGCCGAACAGTGCGCACTGAAGAAGCTGTAGCCGCTGTACAGGAAAGCATTGAAGATGATCCTAATCAATCAATTCGTCGCCGTTCTCAGCAACTGGGGTTATCTCCTTCCACTTTATGGAAGATTTTACGAAAGGATCTTGGCTTAAAAGCTTTCAAGATTCAACTGGTGCAGGAATTAAAGCCAAACGACCATCGTATGCGTCGCCAATTCGGCGAATGGGCTGAAGCACAAATTGATATTGATTTTGAATTTCCATACAAAATTTTATTTTCCGATGAAGCCCATTTCTGGTTGAATGGGTACGTAAATAAGCAGAATTGTCGCATTTGGAGTGAGGAGAATCCACAAGCTTTTGTCGAAACACCCTTACATCCACAGAAAATTACTGTTTGGTGCGCTTTATGGGCTGGCGAAGTCATTGGCCCATATGTCTTCAAAAACAATAATGGTCAGAATGTTACTGTCAATGGTGAACGGTATAGGAATATGATTCGAAATTTTTTCGTACCTCAATTGCGTGGCAGTAATCTTGCTGATATGTGGTTCCAACAGGACGGAGCTACATGCCACACAGCGGGCGCTACAATTGATTTACTCAAAGAAACTTTTGATGAAAGAATAATTTCACGTAATGGCCCAATTAATTGGCCACCAAGGTCGTGTGATTTAAGCCCATTGGATTATTTTCTTTGGGGTTATGTTAAGTCACTTGTCTACGTCGATAAACCACAAACAATTGAACACCTGAAAATCAACATTCGAAGAGTTATCGGCGAAATACGGCCGCAAATGCTGCGAACAGTTGTTAAAAATTGGTGTTCCAGATTACGCCTTCTACGCGCCAGCCGTGGCAGCCACATGGCAGAAATCATATTTAAACATTAATTTCATAAAATTTTCTTTCCAATAAAGCCCGTTTCATTGATATTAAAAATATATTTCCTTGTTTTATTATGATTTAAACTTGTGACACTCTATAAAAAACACCCGTTATATATATATACTTATATACTTACATATATTTCTTTTTTGTATTTTCTTGCAGCACTTTAGTTCGCTTAGAATTTCTACCCTGGGGTGCAATATAAAATGTTGTCCAGCAGCAATGCATTCAACATCATCATTTCGTTATCTAAATTCTTACGTTATATTTTCTGAAATGAAAAATATATTTTGGAGGAATCAAGCTTATATATGTTAACCAACAGTGTTATTTCCAAGATGAACTGTATTTATCGCTGGTTCCAAGAAGGGTATAGCAGAACCTTGCTAATTATTAAAAACTACATAGTTTATATTTCTAAAAATCTACTTTTTCTGTTTCAAATGTCCTGATGAACACGATTTGAGAATACGAAATGAAAATCTGTACTTGCAAAGTTTTGACCCTAACAGGATTCGTAAGCTAATAATACAAATTAGCGTAGAACGTTGCAGAGGTCGACAGCGAACCCAGCGAGAAAAGGGACGGGGTGCGTGAAACAGGACGTCAGTTGTGGAGGGAAGGGGGTCATATCGCACAATGGTTAACAACAGATAGGCGAGCATAATCGAGGGGCTTCTGATGATATTAGAGAGAGCACGTTGGGTGCGGGGTCGGGGTCTCTGCGGCGTCGGAGGCATAAAGCGACGCTTGTGCCTCTTTTGATTCGTCGATTAATTGAAATACCTCGCATTCCATGGCTTCGGCAGCGGCCCTTCCTCTGCTGTCGGCGGTACGTGCCGTCGGCAAAAGCGCGTCCCGACGCAAGGCAAACCATCCGCATTAGGAAAAGGAAGGACATAACGGTAGATCTACTGAGGCCGGTATGAACTGAATCCGTATCGGGATGAAATTGTTATCTCCGTTTGAACTCCGCCATAGGTGGCGGTTATCGGACACTTCTTTTCCTTCATCGGGAGTGATACGAAATCAACCCTAGCCATGCACTTCTAAAAGCAATTTTATTAGCAGATATTTAATTTTTTGTAGGTTGTAAAATTATGAAAATAACAAAAGGAAAACGAAAGGGATTTGTTTAATAAAATGCGAATTATACAATTATTTTTCTTTTGTCGTCTTCAAAGTGGTTGCTTTCTCCAGATTTCGCAATATCTGCAAAATTCATGATAAATGGTTCGTTAGACCTTCTATAGGTGAAACATTGCATCTAACCCTTTCAATCTACAGCGAAGTCTAAATTGGACAATCGCCTTTAATTCTTCGTAAATGGACCAAATATATCTTTCACTCACTGCTTACCGCTTATTGTGTCAAACAATATTGGTACATCTTCTACAAGTTGTGGCTATTACACTGATAAGTAATTTCTCATCGTTCATGTTTGTAAATTTTAAATAAATTATTATCTATTATTTTATCAACATTTCTAAGTTAGACGCGTCCTAATTAAGCCAATGTAGAAAATCAAAAAATGTAACGAAAAATATATAATGTATATGTAGGCTGTCGCAACTTATTTCATAATTGCCGCTGTTTATCCAGACAAGTCATTACTTAATATATATAGTGAAATACTGTTTATTGTAACCTCTTCTACTAATTGTAAGCCTAATTAATTCTTCTAGATTTGTGTCGGTCATCTACTCATTCCAAAAGAGTATGCTAGTGTTGGAATGGTATATGTGTTAATGACTTTAAACATATTCCATTAATTGAGATTAAACTTAAAGTTTTTCTATTTGTTTCTTTATGTGACGGTGATCTACGAGGTATGTAAATAAAGTAATCCGACCGATTTTTTCATTTGTTTTATTCCAATAACATCACAACTCAACTTAGGAAACCACACAGCGCTGGAAACGGTTCTTCCACGCCTTATAACAGTATTGGAACTCCGATATTGGAATAGCATTCAGCTGGTCGGTTGCAGTCGTTTGAATATTGCCAGTGCCCCACAACGACGTCCCTGCAGGCGTTGCTTCAATCTTGGGAAAAGGAAAAGTCACAAAGACTCAAGCTGGGCGAATAAGGCGGCTGAGGAGCCACAGAAATGTTCTTACCGGCCAAAAAGCAGTTTACTGAAATTGTGTGTGACAAAGCAATACCCAGCTGTTTTTCCAATGTTTGGTTTCACACGCATGACCCATTTTCGAAGTCCTCCAAGAACCTCTCGACGAAAATGTTGATTAACGCCTTGACCTGGAGGCACTAACTCTTTGTGAACGATTTCCTTACTATGAAAAAGCAAATCAGCATACTTTTGATCTTTGACTTGCTCATTCTTGCTTTTCTTTTGCCTTGGTGTCCTTGGAGTGTACTGTTCCATGCTCTGGCACTTGGTTGGGTAATCACACGCGGGTGCTCGAAATTCGTGGCATTCATTATCAGAACGCACAAGCAAAACCTGCTTCACTAAAACAATCGCTACGGACAAACAACGTAACTCTAACTAATTCCAACTCGCATTCTCTTCCAAGTCCTACGTCCTAAGAGTTGCCCTATCGAACACTACGCTACCAGTCTTATTACTTTATTTACACACATCATATACCAGTATTTTGTTCGCATTCCAGGTATTTGCTTCCTCCGGTTCTATATCTAGAGGTATTTCATTGTTAAATGTTTTTGCTGGTTTGCACGTTGTTTTGTATTTTTACGCTTCATTTTAAACCAATAACTTGTATTGTTTGGGGGTGGTTAAAAAGAGGGTTGAGACATAAACATAATCATAGAGTACAGAAGGAGTCGCCCTGGAATATCACTCTTTTGATCCTTATCTTATTTGTCTCTATGAGTGTTACTTGATGTGAAGTGCTTTGTTGTTATCTAGTTTTCTATGGCTTTAGTACAAAGCTTTGCATGTGTTTATTCTTAGACTCTATGCATGTACATATATTATGTAGAATTTTGGTCACCATGTTTTAGAACAGTTAGCTTTACCAATCGCTTATCCAATCACTAAATAAGGCCAGAATCCAGCAATACAATGTCCGGCCTTATGTTGCCACAGCTACGATTCCTGCAAGAAGCCAACATTAATCTCTTCAATTGGTCTGCGCCACCGCCGAATCTATCGCCCATAGAGCATGTCTGGGATATGATAAGTCATGTTGGTATGCTTCCTTATCCTGCAATCAACTTACAACAGCTACATAATGCCTTAAAAGTTGTTTGGAATGAGCTTCTAGAGTAGTCAATAAATCATCTTCTTAAAAGCATGCCCAAGCGAATTGCAAAATGTATTCGTTTACGCAGAACGACCACTCATTATTAAATTTTCTTTGTAAAGGGTAAATTTTGAATGAAAATTGAATGATTTATTATTCTCGACACAGTTGCATTGGTACAAACTTTAGTTTAAGAATATATTCTTGTACTGGATTCGTTTTTCTGTCACAGTATATGTCCAGTACTTTCAATAGCCAACATATGAGGTACAGAACCGAAAGGCTTTTTATGGTAAACATAGCAATATTTCGTTGTTACTTCACCGCTTTTTGATCATGACACTGTCTGTAATGATTTGTTCTTCGTATCTTTTTCGGCATCCTTGTTTTTCTTCAGTTAAGACGCTATTCTCAATTATGTTTCTCAATTTGTTGTACATTGTCGACAGATACGTTATTGGCTGGATTTTGTGTCTGTATATTTTTAGTTTTGTGTAAATTTTTCCATGTTAAGGATTTTGGCAATCTTTGTGTTTCTAGTATAACGTTATTTATTTGCTCCGTAAGTATCTAGTTCGTGTAATCTAATAAACTTTTTGTATTGAAAATGATGTATATCATCTATTCCCCGTACCTTCCAGCTGTGAGTTTCTTTTTTGTACATTTTATAAGTTCTTTTGCCCCTAATTAAATAATTCGTTTCGTGTGGAATACTTTTGTCTGTTTTCTTCTATTGTTATTCAAGTATAATAATAATAATAATAATAATAATAATAATAATAATAATAATAATAATTTATTGTCCAACAGTAATTACCAATAACAGGACAAAAATATATAATAATTACATACATACATTAAAAAGAAAAATACAAAATATTGAAGTAATTATAAATCATTAATAGCATTAATAATAATAATACAGGTCGGCAGAGCGGCACATTGCAGCAAGTGGCGATACGCTAAATAAATTAGTTCTAGAAAATGGTAGATAATGATAGTGTGAGAACGAGAAGATAATCTAGGAACATAAAAATTTAACTGGAAAAGCAGAGCCGAACAGTCAATGATTCCATGTACCAATTTCCATATGAAACAGGCACCACTACATTCACGTCCAAAGGCTAGAGAACTAAAGCCGAGCCTCCCCGGCGACGAATTATAAGCAGTTCCTCGCTCAGCATAAATAACATCCATCCTAAATGCTAAATATTTAAGAAAACGACGCTGAATCTTTTCAATTGACAGCTGAAGATAAATATAATGAAGAGACCAGACTTACGATGCATATTCTGATTTACTAATAATAAAGCTGAAAAATAGTGATTTTAGCAATTGGATATTACGAAATGATCGCTCTTGCAGATCCGTGAGTTATGTGAGGTGAGAATCTTATGGCATGATCAAACAGCACACCAAGATCCTTAACCACATCCAGTTTGGTCAAGAGGTATATTATAGTTACAGGCAATTGAACTAAGTTTACGGGCGAAAAAACATAGCAGCATTTGTCAGGACTTAATTTAAATTTAAATTTAGCGCACCAATTAATAATGTAATCAACGTTATATATCTTTCCGTTGCCTTAATCGTGACCTTATCCAGTCTTTGATTTCGTTTTTACTAACAATGAATGATATAACCGGTATTTCTTCTTTCTTCTCTAGGTTCTTATACACCTGTTCTTCATTTCTTCTAAATTGTATATTCTGTACTCGTCTTTTGTTGATTTCTTTATATCTTCTTAGTCTTGTTGAATACATATCTTCTTCCGGTGTTATATGTTTTGATGTGTTTCATAATGTATTTTACCCTATTCAAAGCCAAAAGCTTAAGGAAATAAAATCTGGAAGGCTATAGATAACGACCTTATACCTAGTACGTTAATGGGCAGCTAACAAGTAGCTGTGCAGAAGCTTACAATAATCCGTTAGGAGAATTAGGCTTTGTCAAGCGTAGACCGCAACTGCAAACTAATTAGGTTTGTCGTTGCTTAATTCTCCTCACGGATTATTGGCATATGCAAATTGTGCTCACTTTATAAGCACGGTTCCTTATTAACTGCCCATTAATGTATCTAATTCATTAGGTTGTTACTTAGCGATTTCATTTTATTCTTATAACTTGTTTCTTCAATGGTTGTTTTCTAGTCTAGTTTATCACTTGGGCTTATTTATAACTCGTCTTCAACCTGATTGATGTGGTATGTTTTTTTATTAAGGGTAATGTTAGTTGTTGCAGTAGCGTAAATTAGGTGATGCTTCTTTTCTTTTAGCTCTCTAATGTTTTTGTCGCCCGCATATGGTTTTTAAGTTTGTTGATGACCAAACTAATATGTATGTTTGTTAAATATCAATGTTGGCAGAACAATTCTGTTCGTGTATTTCCATTTCATAATGTTTGTTTGTATTCTATGGTCTATTTCTTCTTCTTCGGGTGTATTCGGTCGCTGTGTTAGCGCTTCATGATTTACGATTTCTCTTTCCTGGTGGTCGTTAAGAAGCCGTAGACACGACCTGTAAATTGACTCCATTTTCTTCTTGATCTTGAAATTCGCTTCTGTTGCTATTTTTTTCTTGATTATTTGTAATACGCGGTTAGTCAGTTTTTGTGTGCATCAATAACTCTTCTTTAATCTGATAGTCATTGTGCGGTGATAATTTCTACGAAATAGTCTGTGAAATACTTCTCGCTGCCCAATCTTCTGCTGTGTGTATTTGGCAGCCTTATAGTAGCATCACCTAACATTTGTATTCATTTCATTGCTCCACGCTATGCCTCCCCCAGGTTTTCCTACTTTAGTGTACAGGTTTTGCATTCATCTGGTATTGATTCTTCACTTACAATGTTATTGTAGAACAGAATCTATACTTTACGATTTCCTATTTTGAATATTGCGATTGTTGTTTGTCAAATTGGCAACTATGTCACTAATTTCTAACAGGTAAATGTTGATACATAAAACTAAGATTTATTTGATTTTATTATTTACAACTAGGTTCTTAATGCTAAAAGGCAATTTCACATTAACAAATTGATGACTACCCATTTCTGAAAACCTTAGATAGAGAGTTGCAAAGGTGTTTCGTTAAATTTAACATGCGTGATTGTACAAACAGTGGAAGCTTAGAAATTGATAGTTGATTTACGTTTAAAGAAAGCAATTTTGTTAAAGAATGGAAATTCCACGTGAAAGTTTCCGTTGAATAATTTTTTATGATTTTAGTAAATACTGAACTCCACAACGATTCATAAATAAGCTTCATTGAACTTTTGGTTATCAAGCACCACCAGAAAGGACTGTTTACAATTGGTTTGCAGAATTTCATCGTGATCGTGCGTCAGCGAGAAATTGCTTGAAAGTCGATCGAAATCTATTTTTATTCTTCGATGCTGAATGGTAGACAACGATTTATTTGTCGGAAGTCCAACAAAATTAGGAAAGACAACCGAAAACGTCACATGATTCTGCTCATGACAGCTCTCACACAGTCCGTCAAACAATTGATTATTTGAAGGGGAAAACTATGGCCTAGCAATCTCTTTCTGTTTTCACATGTTAAACAGAAAATGCATAAACGGCGATTTTCAGCACCTCAATAAGCTGAAGAAACTTTCAAAAATAATATTTTTGACGTACTAACTTGAGAGTGGAAAACATATTTAAAAAATGTGTTTGAACGCATGCAAAAGTGTATAAACCTTCGAGGCAAATATTTTGAAATACAATAAAACAGTTTGTTCAAGAAATTCTATTTTCTTTCCTAGTTTTTAAGAACTTAAAATGCCCTCCTATGACTGCATTTTCTTAATATTAGTTTACGTAGACTTGTTATTTTGTTGGTGAATTTCTGTGGCCTATACTTAATCATTTCATTCGGGAATCCGATAGAGTTTGTCTTTTTAGTTTGAGATTGCAGCCCTTACATCAAATACCATTATCGGAGTTATGATTTCATGATTAGTTAGTTAGTGACTACCATAAGCTATCATTCCACCGTTAATTTTAAGTCACAAATATAATTAACCAATAGAGGTACAATAAATGAAACAAATCTACTCTTTCATTTAAGATGCCATTTATTTGGAAGTAAAAGGGTATAAATATTTTGGTGAATGTATTAATATGTATATTAATAATTCCAATTAGTTCCATGTAGTGGACAGTGTTAACACATTTCCAAATTATCAAGTTGTTTCAGAAAAATAGTCCGAATTTATACACCAAAAATTCGGTGACAAACTAACAAACTTTCTCGAAAAGGAAAAAAATGTGCTTAATATTTTTAGAATAAAGACGTTAGAGGGAAATTACCTCGTTAAGAAAGTATCCGGCCCTCTTTTGTTAATCCCAGTTAAGAAAAGGGGTAATTAATTTCTTAACTGCAAATTCAGAGATAGGATATTATGAGTAAATTACCAATAAACTTGTCGTGCTGCTATACCGCTAAATTAGCCGGCACAACTCGGATCAATATCAGCGGCCCCGTCTTTGCACTGGAGAAGATATTAAAACCCGAGAAGCCGAGCGAATTAATTAATTAACGAGAATGTCGGTGAAATTCCAACGCTGCTGCTCACACAATCTTAACGAATAAATAACTGCAAAGTGTTAATTTTTGGTAAAAAGAAAAGGTAACACGCTAAAACATTTTTCTCTATTCATTTATAAATGCGCCCGGAAACAATTTCAATTTCATTTCGATCTACTTTTACCATTCTTCATTTGTTTGTTCATTAATTTAACGCAACTTTAGGTAAATATTGGTTTCAATTTGATATATTGTATAATTAGAGTTTGTTAAAAAGATGAATGACATGTTATCACTAACTGAGTGGAGCTGTCACTCCTCCGAATTTTATTATTTAATCATAACTTATTAGTGACAACTTATCATATGAGTTCGTTAAAAAGGTGGTACCGAACAAAAGCACATGTCGGTGAACGCAGCGTACTGGAGTCAGTTGAATGGAGAATAGGTAGGAGGGTAGCTACGTCCGTTAACATATTCGCGGTAAACGCTGTGTTCGCCGACATACGCCCTTGCCCGGTACCACCTTTTTAACAAAATCTACTTGAATAATCAAATTCGGAGGAGTGACAGCGTCAGTCCAATTTACACTACTTAATGATAATACATCATTCACCATTTTAACAAACTTTATATATAATATACTGAGTGACATAGAAATTGCGACACCAAGAAGGAGTAGGATATTTTTGTTGAAACTTGGTAGATTTGTTTGGCTAACTTTTGAGATCAAGTGATAATGTAATAACGTCACATTCGACAGTTATTATTAATTTTTTGCTAGCTTTTTCGATCTGTTTTATCGTTTGATTTGTTGTTTATTTTTCATTGTTAATTAACATTATTTCGATTGTTATTCACCTGTTTACGTGTTTTGTTTGTTTGATCATGCCTAGAGCACGGCAACCAGTCAATTACCATCAATTAAGCGAATTCGATCGAGGTCGAATTATTGGTTTGCGCGAAGCTGGTTTTTCATTTTGGGAGATTGTTAATCGTGTAAATCGAAACCGGTCTACTCTAATGCGAGTGTGTCGCGCATGGTTTGAAAATGGTCAGGAACGTCGTAAACGGGGAACCGGTGCTCCAAGAAAAACGAATGAGCGCCAAGATCGTCCCTTAACAAAACTGTCATTTAGAGATCGAGTTTCCTCTACTCGGGCAACTAGTGACCAATGGTTTGGTGAAGAAGGACGCCATGTAGCCCTTAGAACAGTTTATCACCGAATCCGAAGGTTTGGATTAAAATCATATCGTCTGCAACTTGTGCTTCCTTTGACTGCGGAACATTGTCAGCAACGATTACAACAGTGCAATGAAAGATCTCATTGGAATATTGAATGGCGTGGTGTTGTCTTTAGTGACGAATCTAAATTTTGTTTAGGCACGCACGACGGTCGTAAGAGAGTCAGAAGAAGACGGGGTGGACGACGGAATCTTCAATTTAAAGTTAAGAGACACGAACACCGCGCCATGGGTGTTATGGTTTCGGGTGCGATTACTTACGGTAGCAGGTCTCTCTTGATGTTCATTCCAGGCAATATGACAGCACAACGATATATTGCGGAGGTAGTTGAAGCACATCTTCTGCCATACTTACAAGAGCTTGAAGATTCATTATTCCAGCAGGATAATGCACGTCCTCATGTAACAAGGATTTCCTTGAACTTCTTTGAACAGGCCCAGATTAATCTTTTGCTCTGGCCTCTAAGATCTCCAAATCTTTCACCCATTGAACATGTTTGGCACATAATGGGCAGAGGGTTGCAAAATGTACAGCGCCCTCCTTTGACTTTGGAGGCTTTGAGACATGAGGTGCAACTTGCATGGAACGCAATACCCCAAGACGAAATAAACCACCTTATTCAATCACTGCCACGACGTGTAAATGAATGTATAAATCAGAGAAGCCGCTCCACACATTATTAACAATAATTACTTACTAATTTTGTATAACTAATAAAGATTTTCCTCCGAACAAAATTTCATTCAGAAATTCCAACCCCTTCTTGGTGTTGCAATTTCTATGTCACTTAGTATATATAAATATGTTACGTGTTAATCATATATTTTACAAGGCAAATTAAGAACACAGCCATCAATCAACAAGAGCATCAATGCATAGTTTTTTCGATTGATGTGGTATTACTTGTAACACTAAAGAAATCATTGGAAGAGTTAAAATGAAACAGAAGCATATGGACTGATAAGTAATCATGATAGAATTAACAAGGGAACACCGGCAACTATGAAATTCTGATTTCGATGAAACTATAGAGACTGAAAGAGTGTCTTGCTATAAGAACAACACAATTCTTTTTCCCCCGATTTCGGGGAACAGCCCCATCCAAAAATTTGCACTATTTTTTAATTTTTGTAAATATCTCGGAGGCTGTCAGAAATATCTTTCCTTCTTTAGAATATAATTTGAAATATATTACATAGTCCCAAGGATAGCGCAAATTATTTTCGGGAAAATTAAATAAAGGGCGACCAGGCGCCCCTTACCCCTTTTCTTAGTTTTTTTATTTATCACAAACAAAATCGGGTTTACGTAGAAAACGGTGCGGAATAATAAATTTAGACAGTTAATAGTAAATGTATTAAAAAACGATAATAAAGTTTCAGTTGTCATTTATTGATGTACATGCCGTTCTAAATATAAAATACTTTGAATTACTAATTATTTCGTTAAGTTCGAAAGAAATATGAAATATATTCAGATAGACATGGATTAAGTACTTAAGTCCTTAAGGGGGCGGCTAGTCAACACATGACAGCACTATCGAGAAACGGCACTAATTTGTAGAATTCATAATTGGAAAATTAAGCATTCTTTTTAATAGAATTATTAAGAAACCGAAAGTGATAGGAATGAAATATACGTATGTATATGACGTATGTACATATGTCGTATACTCTGAGAAAACTTGTTCGAAACATTGCAAATTTTGACAAAAAATTGGCAAAATCAAACAAAATAAATTGCATAATCTTGCTGCGATATTCTACATGTGAAATTTGTAAGAATATGAACAATTCGGTATGTATAAAAAATAATTTGTATCCACAAAGTGAACGTATGACAGGCGTTGATTTATGGTAAAAGTGTAGCTATTGTCTGATAGATGACAAAATATATTCTAAAAGTAAATGTCAACCAAAAAAATTTAACGTTTGATGCAGGAGAATTTCCTCATATAAATATAAAGAGCTATAATGCGTCTTGTGACACATTCTTTTAGCCAACATTATGAAACAGGAAACATATCTCTGTTTCGCTTGTTGAGAGTACAGAGAAGTGCCCTTGCGTTATAAAAGCCAATCAAGTCCGGAATTCAGCGCTTATTGTTTTATATGCAGCAGGATACAACCACGCAATGGAAAAGCAGACTGCAGTTTTCCCAAGTGAGTTTTTGTGTTTGCTGTAAAAGAAGATGATAGTAACGACAGATATTACAGATTTTCAAATGCGCAGAAAACTGATAAACCCGAGTATAGTAGTTATTAGAATTTGCACAATTGCAGAGAAAGTACTAAGGGAAAATATTCCAGCATTGTTTATCACTTCTAGCATAGTAAACGTCTTAATGAAGAAAATTATGAAAAGATTGGAATACTGGCAGAATTAGAATTAAGTAAAAATATCTCCACTTTTAGAATGCTATCAATTAGATGATTCCTTTTATAATGTCAGTAAGTACTGAAATAAATAAGCTACTAGTTTTATGTAAATATTGAAAACAAATTTCTTTGACGTTTATATTTTATGGTCCGAAGTCAACAATAATAAACTTTGTTATTATTATTATTGTACTTTCATTGTTATTATCATCATCACTAATCCAATATCATGAATTTGGTTTGTAATATAATGTAGTAAATTCGTTAATCTATCCTATTAAATCATGGTGCTCAGACCTGCATATGTAAAAGCACTGCAATCAGCAAGTTCAAACAAATATGTAGAACACGACGATAACAAGAATATACATATGTGATAAGTATTAGTATATTTCTCTTCTTCTTCTTTTTCTAAAACGTAGTCTTGTGTTTTTCCATTTACAATTAGCCGTTTTGTGAATCCGATGTACATAGGACGTTTCAGCATCAGAGGATGCCCAGGTTTCGGGATGCAATTCCGTTTACAGCTCTATTTATTTCCATCTTGCTAACATGATAATTCGTGCTCTTCTTCTTTGTGGTCTCTATCCGAATGTTTCCGTTTGTAATCAGCAGCATTGTTGAAAATAAAATAAAAAATTCTATTCAATAACCTAAAAATCCAATATGGCGACCATTTAACTTAAAGAAGTTGATACGAGTAGTTCAAAAGCAGCCACCCTGACTTTTTGTTCGACATGATTTTTAAAATAGTTTTATCGAAAACAGTGACTGTCATATAAAACTGTTTTTCCTGTTTCTTATACTTACGAAAGATGTACAAGCAAATTACTGTTTTCTGTTTTTTTAAATAACTTCTGATGGATTTGACATTTTGAACTTCTTCAAACAGATTTTAAATCAGCATATAAAGCGGCAAAACATCCCATTTACTCAAAACACCATCTTCAATAATAAAAAAGTTACCTATGGAATTCCACTCGATCTGGGACATACGGTATACATCAGATGTGTATGAATTGACGACGTGACCTCTTATGAAATTCTCAATCGACGTCTTCACAAGGTTCAGACTTTTATTCCACAAATAAGCGTTATCGTTCAATATCTGTTGAAAGAGATAGCTGCAATTTAAAATAAAGAAGAATGTTCGATACTATTTGTTGGTAAACGTTTTTTTATTACCAATTATGATTTTAACATTTCTTCATAAACATACTTTCACGAAAAACACATCCTACAACGTTGTAGAACAATAACACTGACAATGATTTTTATCAATAACATTACTATCAAATTTTTACTATTACAACAGCATGCGAGTGTAGTGTTGCCAGATGTATGTATCTCTCAGGTGGTTTCTAAAAGAATAGGAAGCACAACGCTTTAAGATTAAGATTTTCTATTCAGAACCGAACGAAGAATGTTGCTTTGTGTAGTTCTTTCGCCAACTTATACACACCTGTATACAAGTATGTAATTGTTTAATACATTATATTTGATGATTTAAATGATATTAAAAAGTATTGAAATTATAAAATATTATCAAAAATTTATATTAAAGAACGAGTTTCTTAGTTTATTGAAACGGTGCTGTGTGTTCTTGTTATTTTATCTGAAATATCCATCACAGCATCGCTGCATGTAGGTGAACTGTTGTCAAACGTTGCAAAAGCTTTTAACCCTGCTTTTTGGAGAGACTTGTCACTGTTTCATTTTCCACCTTTTTAAGTGCTAACAATCCAATTCACTGCATCCAGTACAGAAATAAATTTTATCACTTAATTTATCTTCAATTACTACCAGCAAAGACTGCATAACTATATTTCTGTAATGTAATTTTAAGCAATAAATAACACCATGCTTCAATGATTGCGCTATGCTGGTAGTATCTACATGAAACGAAACTAATTTAATATTGTCAACGTTAGGTAACATGCCGTATTATCTAGAAACAATACTTTGCGATTTCGTTTTTCTCTTTTTGGTTAAACATTTACAACCATTTCGTCATAATCTGCCAACGGGTAGATCTTTATGTAGTGAATTTTCCTATGATTAAGTAACATCACCACATAAATTAACAGAAACAAATAAGGGTTCTTTTGAACGTTTTTCTCCCTTGGATGTTTCCCTTTCCAACGTGAATATTTTAGAATAAATAGTTCTGAAAAACAATCCCTTTTCGTCGCCATTATAAATATCACGAGATTCATAATTTTTTTCATTTATGATATCCTTTGTTTCTACTTATCAATTGTCAGTATCAACATCAAACAGTCAAGTCTCTAGTCAAGCGTTAGACGGTTTAATATTCAATTGTCCAGCAATTTTCTTCGACTGTTCTTGACCCATCGGTTCCGATCCTTGCTCTGATAACAACAAAGTAATCACGTCAGTACATTACGTCCAGTTTTTCGAATTTATTCATGTTTAAAGGTTGGGTTAGGTTAGGTTAGGGTCTATAATAGATATAGATATAGTAAATTCACGTGGGAGCAAAGCATTTGCTTTATTGAATATAAACCAAATGATTCGCGTCTCATTGTAGCACAACTTTCTGTTAAACTATTTGCTAAATGGGTTGCACTCGTGTCGATTATCTTCATTGAAGCACGTTGTAATATACTATATTTTGCGACTTTATCTATTATCGGAGCGTTGAATTGTCGTTCGTGTGTTCCAGCGGGGCGTTTATTTGTTCTGATCACGACTTTATAGTCATCACTTGGCATGCGATCCAACGCAGTTTTGAACAACCAAATCAATGCATGATGTTCATGAAGTATTTGCTGCAAATCTTGAAGAATTTCTCTTTTCATTCCGTTATTGATAGTTTGACGTAAATCAAGTTGGTGCTCCATATTGGTCATGAAGTAAATTTGTAACAATTTTATGCTGTGCGTCTTCAACCGGCTGCAATGATCCAAATCTATGGTGTATTTGTCCTTGTATCTGTATAGTCGAAAGGGAAGTGATAATTAGTGATTTATGATTACCAAAAGTAAAGGTTACTCTCTTATTAACAAACATTACCTTGAATGTCGGACTGAATCCGCGTTCTTCAATAATATTTGCTCCAAATGAAGTGAAAACATGCGTTGTACCTTTAAGCGTTCGAAAGAAAATGTCGAGATTCTTCAGCCACGAAGCAATGAATGCAATGGCTTAGGTAGCGGAGGCAAAAATGGCAATTTAGCCTTTCCACTGAGACAGCAAAATTCAGGTGTTTCTTCAGCGAACTTCAATGCACCACAATGGACGCACACAACCACCATAGGGCCAATTCTAACGAAAGGATGCGAGGTATAGTCAATTGTGGAATCGTATTGAAACGTTCCTCGATTCAAATTAACATTTGAAGCATTTCTTCTTGCGACTCGACGTTGTTGATCTCTGTGTTCTGCTCGACGATTTCTCATTGCCAACCGAGCCGTTTCACGTATGGCCTCTCTTTGTTCTTGTGCTTGTGAAACACGAATATTCCGGAGTCTAATTGCATTACGGCTTCGTTGTAAAATATTCGATCTTCTCGCTCGCGGCATTGTAAATAAGACCGTGATGAATATTGCTGATTTTGCTTCTATTATGACATAACAATTATTCATGCGCGCACAATCACAAATGTCATAACCTTAATTGTCTTTACGCACACCATGACAATTGTCATAACCTAACCCACCAAACGTCGTCAATTTGTTTAATCTCTAATATTTTTTCTTAATTTTTAAATGCTTTAATAGTTCTCTTTTTCCTAAACCTTCGCGTAGCAATTACGAACAAACCCGCAGAAGGAAGTGTCCAATTTGGTTCAGTCGTTTTCAAGTTTTAAGCATCCGAACAAACCACGATCCATTTTTATATATATAGATATGTATATATCTATATCCATATATATATAATTTCCTTATTTGTGTGTTCCTCTTTTTCTGTCTATCCAGAGCTTTTTGAAGCCCACTGATGAGCTAGAAAGCTGAAAATTGACATGCATATAGTAAAACGCCTAGGCCAAATCTTAAGGTAGCCGGATTTTTGGCCTGTGGGCGGAGAATTGAGACGAAGAAGGGACGTTTTTAACATTTTAGCTTATATTAAAGCCCCTAATGATATACGAAGCTGAAAATTGCCTAGCATATAGTTCTAACAATCCTGAAATGAAAAATATTTAAAAAAAAATTGGAAATAATAATTTTTTTGTACTATTTCGTTAATTAATTATAAAGTTAATTTGTATTGTACTTTTGTTTGGGTTATAAAATTCGCCTATTTGGAAAAAAAGAATTTCTTGATTTTGTAAATAATTTTTTGCTTTTTTGCCAAGCAGATTTTGCTTTTCTTCCTGCCTGGCAGGGACAGGCTTAACAGCTAGTACATATGTATCTAGGTGCCATGATGATACAAGTCAAATTCTGACTTTTGCTTGCTTGCTCAGACATTTGTGTGCTGAAAAGCGCAAACCATTCTACTTGCTTTGTCTGCTTGGTCCTCGACTTTAATGTGCTTATATTAACTGGATAAAATTTGGGTCCTTAGGAATTTAAATGTCATGACTTGCTTTATTGGATTGTTGTCAATGATCAGTCAGTTTGTACCGTACTAGTCCTTTGGCTATCACTAATTTATTTTCGACGTTAATTTTTGGGTTGATACTTTTTGCTTTCTGTTAGAATGGGTATAGCAATCTTTGTAAATCGCTCTCGCTTTCAGCCATAATTGCTGTCTCGTTAGCGTAAGATAGAACAAAGAATAGGTTCATGCGTTATTTAACAAAACATTTTAAACTCAACCACCCATTCGTATAACCGCAATAAGTACTTTTAATAACTAAATTATATTAACATAGTTAATCATTTTACATTGACATTTAAATAGCTTTAACTGCTTCTTTCGTAACACACATATTAAGGGTCGAAGAATAGAGGAAGGGATGGAGCGTATAACGCGTGCAATATGTACGCACACCCTTAGCTCTTCATCCCTTTGATATATGACAGTTTATATAAGAGCTACGGTTGCAATAATAATAATAACACGGCTCGTTATGCCATCAAAACAATATGAATTCCGGAGCGCATTTTTCCCAGATTCGTTTGATGTGTAATTACTTTTTCGGTCGGTAGACGCACGAAGCTTCGGAACGCTTTGCTTTTATTTGATTCCGGTATTTATTTATTGCCTTTATGCGGCGGGGGGATGAGTTGAGGTGAGAGGGTTTCAAGCGTATGCGGATTTTTTAAGCACGTACACTCGTAGCTACTTCTGACTGAGCTTTTGTTTTATTTTCGAGAGACCGACGTTTGTCTGCCCTGCCAACTTGCTTTTTGAAATATTTTTAACGAAACAGGTATTCCAATAAAGGTGGACGAAATGAACGAAAATTTATTTTCGTGATTGTGATTTATTTATTGTTATTTCAATCGAATCCGGCCTTTTAATAAAAGCTCATCCATTTAGATCCTTTTTCCTTTTTCAAGAGGCAAAGTTAACAAAGCCCAAACGTATTTTGAAACAAACATTAAATACAATAAATTACTTAATCGGAGATCAAGATCAACTCTATAAAATTCGCAAATCAAATTAATTTCGAAAAAGCCAGGTTCTCAGAAAAAAACAGAATGGACCAAACTGCAATGCATACATTATGTGAGAAGAAATGTATAATAAAATACCATATTACGACAGTGAGGACGGTTAGTTAGCTAAAATAATATATTTAAAAGTATACAAATTGATATTATATGATAAGCATAAGAATCCCTTTATTTCAATTCAATTTTATTCACACACTATGTAAGAACTGTGATGTACTGTAACGAACACTAACAAGGGAACACCGGCAACTAAGATATTTTGATTTCGATGAAACTGTACCAACTGGAACAGTATGTTGCTATAAGAAGGACGCATTTTTTAGCGGCTGAATCTCCCGATCGGCATGCAGCCCCCTCCAAAAATTTGCATAATTTTTTAATTCTCGTAAATATCTCGGAAACTATTAGAGATTTGCTTCTTTTTAGAATATAATTTGAAGTATATTACATAGTCTCAAAAATGGCCTAAACTATCTTCAGAAAAATTAAATTACGGGCGACCGCGCGTCTCCTGTCCCCTTCTTTAATAGTTTTTTATCTATAATAAATGAAGACGGTTTTATGTAGAAAACGGTGCTGAATAACAAATTTAGTCAGCTAATAATAAAGATATTAAAGCGATAATAAAGCTTCAGTTTTCGTTGATTGTTGTACATATATAAGTGTCGTTCTAAATACAAACTACTTTGAATTACTAATTATTTTGATAAGTTCAAAGGAAATACAAAATATATTCAGATAGATGTGGATTGAGTACTTAAGTCCTTAATGTAGATAGATATCAATTAACAAAAACACACGCATTGTATCCCATATACCGGTATACCGGAATATATGTTTCGGATGAATTTCCGCACAGTGTACATTTATAGTTTGGCACAATGGCAGCGATTAATCTAGCTCATGTGTTAAACATGTTACTAACAACGTTTCAAGTAGCAGTAATTCCTTTGACGTCTCAAGACCTTGAGTTGCATGATTCGTTAAACGATGATTGTAACGGCTCAACAAGAAAACATGTTCTCTTTTGAATATGTAACAGGATTGGAGCTTGAACGATTAGAAGAACCACATGAAGCCCAATTTGCGAAAGATATAGCATAAGATGAAGAAGACAATTATGAAAATATTGCCTGTGTTCCTCAAGAAGGAGGCAGTGTTATTGACCTGGATTACAAAATTAGAGCTGTAGACTACTGGAAAAGTGGTAAAACCAAACGACGTTCTATCGAAAGTGTGAAAAAGAATTTCAAAAAAGTGAAATCGCCATTTTTTTAAAGGCACAGAAAGATACCGCAAGAAAAAGCGATCTGATAGAAAAAGAAAGTTGTACGAAAGAGAGGGACGAGCAATTGTACGAAAGGCGAGGAATTCGCAGATCAGTTGTTCCAGTTTAACCAATCATTGCGCCACGAAAGAGTCCAAAACAACTGTTTGGCGTGTCTTAAAACGCTGTCCTGATATTTGCCGAGCTAAAATGAAGGTTGTTCCAAGGCTGCTTAAACGGCATAAGGTTGCGCGTCTTGAATTTGCTAGGAAAAATATGGGCACTAACTGGTCCTCGGTAACTCAAATAAGCAATATAAGTTATTCTTCTTCTAGCTGATATTTTCTGATGAGAAAAATGGAATTTAGATGGAGCAGATGGCTCAAACTTTTATTGGCGCGATTTAAGGAAGGAACCCCTCTATTTCTCTAAGCGCAACGTTGGGGGCGGGTCAATAATGGTCTGGGAAGCATTTTCAGAGGAAAGAGTGCTCGAACGTCATCTAAAATAAAAAGTGCCGACTACATTGCTGTGTTGCATAGCAGTTTAGTAGCATTCCTGCAGTAACTTCCCGACCGAAACTGGATTTTTCAGCATGACAATGCTCGAATCCACACAAGCACTGAGTGTAAGGCTTGGCTTGGCAGTAGAAATATCCGTGTTTTGGACTGGCCAGCATGCTCTCTAGACCTAAGCAGAATAGAAAATTTGTGGCAAATATTGGTTTGCCGCGTTTACAGCCATGGTCGTTAATACGGCAACATTAATGAATTAAAAGCTACCATCTTCAAGGCCTGGGAGAATTTGGGCAAGAACATAAAACGTCATTTTGTCAATGCGTAAACGAGTTTTTGAAGTAATAAAGTCTAAAGGATGCCTAATAAGCTTGTAAATACTGGACTTTTATTTTTAGTACGCTGAAAGACGAAAAAAGAGGTTGGGTTATAAATATGAAACGTTTCTGTGATTGAGTTTCAGCTCTAATTGAACTAAATGTTGTAAATTTCTAGCAAAAATGATTCTAGCATTTAATATACAGTGTGTCCCAGGATTGACGTTACAAGAGGTGTGATGGACTGAAAATTTTTGAATTTTATTTTAAGATCGTAGAATTAAGCCCTGCTTGGCGCGAATAGAATTTTAAGAATATTTTCAGTTTTTGAAAAACAAGTTGGCCTTGACGGTGAAAAATTTCTTAACTATTCATAGAACCAGTCATACGTGTAAGGTTGGTATTGGGAAATCTCTCGTTAAACTGCTGCACCACTTCTCTTAGTGCAATCGTTCGAGCCCATAACACTGAACAACGTAAATTCTCTGCTGTAACGTTAACATGATCTAGCATTAATTGAAATTTGAACTAAGGGATACTACAAATTATTGTAATCTGACAGTACTTAAGATTAGTGAACAATTTTGTTTTCATGGCCTCCCATTGTTTTACTTCACGCGAATTCAGACATCCCAGACTTTAAAAAAACAATTTATTTTGTTCAATCTAAAAAATACGTAAATATTTCTGAAATTTTGCATAGAGCCATAATTTTTCATTCTGAACAACTTTTTTAGTAACAGTTTGACGTATCATGAACAAAAAGTGTAGGTTACCTGAAAAGAAAATAGTTTTCGCTTCACCGTCAAGGCCAACTTGTTTTTCAAAAACTGAAAATATTCTTAAAATTCTATTAACATCAAGCAGGGCTTAATTCTACAATCTTAAAATAAAATTCAAAAATTTTCAGTCCATCACACCTCTCCTCCTGGGACAGACTGTATATTTTTTATTCTCCGTTTTGATCAAAACTTTATGTTTTTATAATTAACGTACAGGTAAATCCTTACAACATTATAAAGGTGGGTTATAAATATGAAACGCACCTTATTATTAGATGTGACACCCATACGGATAAACTACGGTTTACTACAGAATACGTTCATACAAAGTTTTGAAAGAGCATTAACGATGAAAAAATAACTAATGGCATGGGCCTTCGAAGCTTTAGAAGCTAAACAAGAAATTGGACACGCCACGTTTAAAGCGGGATATTGGTGGATATGCCATTTTAAGATAGTACATAATATTGTGTCACGCAAAATAATCAAGTTTATTACTTGGTCGACACATGCTGGTATGGAAAACCTAACCAGTAATTTTATTAGGAAAGTCAAACCCCATATCACTAGTATCGGCAGAAGCAGCGTATACAACGCCGATGACAGTGGATTTAATCCAGAAATGCAATCCGGCCGTACTTTAGCAGTAAAGGGCCAGTAAAACCGTCGAAAGTGTTCTTATCTTTGCACTCTACAACACATAATTATACAATTTTAACAGCCATTTCCGCAGATGGACGCTTACTTTCGCCATTATTTTTTAAATGTGTGAAATGTGTATATTTCTTCTTCGTCGCCTGGAACGCTCACTTGAAATCATTTCAAAACCTGGCTAACATATGTTTTCTTTCCAAATATCGGACCAAAAGGTGTTCTCTTGATTGATTCTTGGAGTGGGTATTGTGATGACAAACTTCAGAAATTTGTGCCAAAAGATCAAACTGTAAAAATTTTAAATATGTCTAAGAGAGAACAGCAATGGTACAACTTCTAAGTGTGTTCGGTTTTAGATTATGAAAAAATTTTATCAGAACCTTTTCTGATACAGTGTTTGTCTTATAAACTATGACATAGATTTGCATCAGAGAACTAATATTATTAAGCTAAAATCGTTGACACACAATCAGTTTTCTTCACCAAGATTTTTCTATGGCTTCAAATAGTCGTGGTATAAGAGTGGATATCCGGATGAAACGCCGGGATCTTTTAAAAATCCTGTAGAGTTTTGTTTTGTAAAAGTGACGGAGTCTACGCCCTTGTGTAGTGTTTGTAGAAAACCGGCTATTGTGCGTTGTTCGTGGTGCAAGCAATACCTATGTTTTGAACACTTATACTGATTACCATTACTGTAATAATTACATAGCATAATTACTACATCCATAATTGTACATTATAATATCAATTGTAATATCAATAATCACATCATTGAATGTTTCATTAGCATTATACTTTCTTATTCTGCTGCACTGTTTTATATTTATTATTATATATTTATTATTGTTACAAACATGTTAGTTAATATTGCTCTATTGAATATCATGTCAAACTATAAATTTACACTGTAGGAAAAATATTATTTCTTCGTTCTGTTTGTATATCAATTTCCTACACCGGTATCCGTGACACAATGCGTGTATTTTTTGGTTATTGATATCTATCTAGGTTAAGTACTTTAGTACTATATCTATTTGAGTATATTTCGTATTACTTTCAAATGTTATTGAAACAATTAGTAATTCAAAGTATTTTATATTTAGAACGATACTTATCTATGTAACATGGATCAATGACATCTGAAAGTTTATTATTGTAGCTATACACGCCTGAAGGGGTTGAGCCTCCTAGTCGGTTCTCTAGATCATTACAATTTGGGACATCAGCCCCATCTGATTATATTCTTTCACATAGTTTTTTGTTTTTGTTTCCAATTGATCTCTGCGGTTCTTCTTATATTATGTTCCACTTCCTTCAGCCATGTACTTTTGGTGTTCATCTCCTTCTTCTGCATCCCGGCTTCCACTCTTTCACATCATAGATTACAGCTCCTGGACCCGCTCTCCATACATGTCCGCGCCACCTTGCTCTTGGTCACTTAATTTTTCTCACTACATCCATTTCTACTTCTTGTGCCAATTCCTCGGTCGTACTTTATTATCATTTTTTAATATTCTTACTATTAGCTGTTTAAATTTGTTATTCAGCACCGTTTCATCCGTAAAACCAGCTTTATTTGTGCCAAATAAGAAAAATAATAAAAAAGGGGTAAGACGCGCCCGGTCGCCCGTTATTTAATTTGTCCGAAAATAATTTACACCATCCTTGAGACTATAATATATTTCAAATTATATTCGAAAAAAAGAAAGATATGTGATATATACAAAAATTAAAACATCAAACGCAAATCTTTGCAAAACGGGGAATTCTGCCGCTAATAAAAATTGAGTTGTTGTTATAACAAGGCAATCTTTCAGTCCCTACAGTTTCACCGAAATCAGAAATTCTAAGTTGCCGGTGTTCGCTTGTAAGGCTACGGTTACTATGGATGCGAGTTCTGACGAAAATGTGTTCTGACGAGTTCTGACGAATTCGTCCGAACAATCAAACAAGTTTTCCAATGAGAGTGTTTACACTGGTGGCGACGAACACGTGAGAACATGCACGACGTCGCCAGAACCAGTTGAGCGTTCAAACATTTTTGATTTTTTCGTGCGACCTGCGTCTATTTTGGGTGCTTTTGGGATCGAATTTCGAGTGATTTGGTTATTTCACCATGGATTACGATAAATTGATAAGTCTTGTGTACGAGAACAGGTGCTTTTTGGGATATGAGACGCCACTTCTAGAAAATAACTGGTTGATATGCTTTGCTTTTCCACCATTTAACAACAATAACTTCATTAACGGACTTTCAAGAAAATAAAATTCATCAAGTTCGTTCATTTTTGCTGGGCGAGAGAATCGTACAGACTATCAGAATATCAGAAAACGCGCACAGTGTAATCACCTTGTTCTGATGACGATTTCGAACGTACTCGTCATAACACATTTTCGTCAGAACTCGCATCCATAGTAACCGTAGCCTAAGCTGTAAAACGCAGACTTATCAGCCTATAATGGGGAACCTACCTGTGACAAGGTTATATTTGGGTTTTCCATTTCAAGCTACAGGATTATTCCGGACCTTCTTCAATTCACGACAATCGTGGCCGCGTTAGCAAATTTACGAAGAGGTATATTTCTCTGTTCGTATGCTTCAACACTAAATGCATACACTTAGAATTAGTTAGCAATCTCTCAACATCCACATCCATTCTTATTAGCTTTAAAAAGATTTACCGCTTGTTATGGTAAGCCATTGCACATAGGTATATTCTGACAGCGGAACGACATTTGTGGAGGCTAATCGGGAATTAATGGAATTAATGGAATTTGTTCGGTTTTGGAAGAATTATTAAACCACCATTGGCATTTCGGTTCCACATATGCTCCTACATTTGGCGGTCTGTGGGAGGTAGGCGTCAAATCCACAAAGTACCGCCTTAAACGAATAATGGCAAATACCCATTTAACGTTTGAAGGGTTAACTACCTTGTTAACGCAAATAGAAGCCATTCTGAATTCTAGACCTATTACTCCCTTGTAAACCAATTCTTTAAGTTCAACATCCACAACAGACCAGATCACTTGCTGCTTGAGAGGAATTGACTTCCACTCCCGAAGCAGACGTCAGTAAAAATTGCTTGCCGCGCTACCAACGACTGAAGCAGCTCCGACAACACTTCTGGAAAACGGTGGAAGGACTATATTTGTGAACTGCAGCAACCTGTAAAGTGTAAGTGTAATAGAAGCAGCTTAGAAAAGGGTGCTCGAGTGGTAGTGAAAGACGACAATCTCTTACCACTAAAATGGCGCTTTGATCGCATTGTAGATATTTATCCGGGAAAAGACAATATCACTTGAGTGGCGTCAATTAAAACTGCGTCAACGGTAATCAAATGGGCTTGTACAAAATTTTGTCTTCTGCCAGTGGAAGAGATTATGTTAAAACACTAATTTCTTTCATGGGCAGGGACATATTCGATACTTAACCCACTCTCGTACGTGTACATACCCGGGAGGGAAAGAGAGAAGCATGTATAAAAGACAAGATATAAGGAATACAGTGTGTGGGCCATTTCTCACCTCATACAGTACATTTCTCTTGTGTTTCTTGTTATTTTGTTAAAGAAACCTCTATGTATATAATGTAAAGCAGTGAAACAAGTGTATTTATTACGTAACAGTGATTTATTATCAAAAGTTGAACGAAGTAGTTTTATGCATTGTTGTTGAATTTGGTCTTTACTAAAGTCATAGAAAACAATCCAACAAAAGACCTTTACGTGAAATTTCCATTCTTTCAAAAATTGCTATTTTTAAACGTTCACAGTACAAACAAACAAACGAACTACTAAGTCAATTTCTAATCTGCCAGTGCTTTCACAACAATAAATATCAAATTTTACAAAAATTGTAATGACACACCTCAATAACGTCACTAAAATATAAAAAGAACTTCTCGTATTACAAATGATGGATGTGATCATCGGAAGCGGTTTGATAAGCTATGCTAACCACATGAACATCTAGAAAGAAAAAGGCAGAAATGAAACCGTGTTAAGAAATGAGACCCGCAGACTAGAAACGACACATAAAAGACTGAAACCAACAATCGCAAAATACTAAAAACATAAAAGGCCCCGTGTATTATTTAATACATAAAACACAAATTCACATATTGGTTTTATTTCGTGGAAACGCGTAGTAAAGTATTGGCAGTCCTTCCTACCAGAAGGATAAAATTCCATCCAAATGGGTGGAATTACTTCAATGTCCTTTATTCGATCAACACTTCCATTTAGCTTATGCCTTTTGACTTCTGTTTCTTGTTGTGTTTTTCTCTTGCTATTTTCTGCACACCTCTGCAAATTTATCTCTCTATGCTTAAGTTTTCGGAAATGGGTAATCATCGATTTGTTAATGTGAAATTCCCTTTCAACATTAAGAACGTACTTGTAAATTACAAAATAAAATGAAACATGGTTTGATGTACCAACATTTACCTGTTAAACATTACTGACATAGTGACGCTTATATTTTCGAATTAAAGTAATATAAAACATATTTCTTAAAATTTTATTTTTCACATAATAGATAAATTACAATCACATAATAATTTCAAATGCATTTATGTATGCCATAACACACATTGTACTTGCTTAATTAGAAATCAAATTTTATTTCTCTAAGAGGTTGCAATTTTACATCCGAAAGGGGATAAACGTTGAACATGCCTTTTTGTGAAAACGACGAAAGACTTCACCTCCATGGGTTAAATAAGAAAGAATCGAATGAAGAGACAACGAACGATACGTGAAATAGGGACAGAGGAGGTCTGAATCAGGGGGATGATCTATGTCTGGAATGCGGAGATCTAACGTGCGCACGCTTGACTTTTAATAAAAGCGAAGCGAATGACTATTTTATTCTCTCTTGGAGGAGAAAAGGAGCTTTTATTGCCCCTTGTTGATGCGAGTGGCCGGTGTACAAGGGGATGAGGGACGCGCATAGCCAACGACGATGACTGCAATAATCCCTCTGTGATAACAACAAGGGTTCTCCGTGTCATATTGTCACCGAATTACACTGTATTAAAATATTTAATCGATTATTCTCGTGCGTACAAATTGAACTACCCTTCGTTTTGCGCTGTCCTTAATGCATGAAATTCTTGTTAGCCATAATGCTTTAATTATATCTGATGTATTCCTTAATTTTAATTTTTGTATTTTTGCTAAAATTTATGTAAAAAGAAAATTGTAAAATTTGGAGCAAATGACTTAAATAGTCGTTAAGTACTTTTTGGTGAATTGTGATTGAATTTAGTTAAGCTATGTACTTCTTGTAAAGCTTTAATCCGTCAATCAACTTGATAGGTTCTAAGTTCTGGAGTGTATGTATGTGTTCTCATTAATTTAGCCTGCGCAAACTGCGTACAATTACGAAATAAGTTACGACAGCATCGCCAACTCCCCACTCTAGTCAGTACCAAAACGATGCTGTATGCCAGTAGTTCTTTGTATATATAGGCTGTCGTAACTTATTTCGTAATTACCGCTGTTTGCCCAGACTACCCGAGTACTGCCCTAGTACTACATTTTATTTCGCATAGAGTCCTAAGTATACGTCTTATGGAAATCGGGGTTGCCATATCATCAACGTTACGAATTTATTTACATAGACAGCATGACATTCGTATTAAAACATGAGAACGAACCTTAGGAGACATTTTTTTGTAGTTTTATATCGTTCTAGCAATAAAATAGCGTATCGACTTTAACGCTGCAGACCATTAAAATCTAAAAAAAGGCTACTTCTAAGCAAGGTTTGAAAAGATCATATATATAATAAAATTTCTGCCTAAAAGAAGTTAATTCTTAAATTTGAAAAACTGCCTCAAGAAACGTAATTAAATCAAGAAATGTATGGCCCAATGTTTTTTCTAATTTTTCGAAGAAGATTATCTCATCAAGGCAATGCGAGTTCACACTCAGCTCGAAAGACTATTGCGTTTTTGGAGTAGCAGAACATCGAATTAGTAGATCATCCTGTACAGACCCTCGGACTCGCTAACGCCTTTTACATTACCACTGATGAAGAATGAACTGCAGGATTAATGGTTCTGGTCACTAGAAGTAAGTCGATGCCTCTACAAAATGCCAATTTTGACTACCCCAACTGACACTTGGAGCAACTGGCTTATCCTTCGTTAGTAAAAAAACAAAACTAAAGGTTAACGTTAAGGACAGACTACTCACAACAACAACTTCACAGTTTAATAGAGGAACTTTGGGAGGCAATAAAACAACTTTTACGCATTCATGCTATAGAAAGGCCAGACTGATGAGTATGGAAATCAGGTTTTTTAGAAGAAAACCATGCAGAACTAATCAGAAACGAAATAAATAGGGAGAAGTTACAAGTGGAAATAATTATGAAAGGAAATGACTTGGACCTGGACAAGTTTGAGCGAAGATGTAAAAGCGGCAGTACAACTAAAAAGTGTTAAATACTAAGAGGATAAAATATGGCAAATAATGACAAAAGGATTAACAAAAATCTCGTAGAACTCAACTCCACTTTAACTTTGTTTGGTGGAGATGATTATGATGATGACATCACTTCACTACACATGGCATAACAAGAACTAAACTATTTATTTATATAAGAAACTGAAGAAGTCGAATTTTCATAAACTAATAAATATACATCTCAATGAAACAAATTTAAAGTAAATCATAATTATAGACAAATACTTCTCATCCAGAGGTATCGGAAATCGGAATAAATTTTCTTTCTCATTCCGTTATATCGAAAAATTACATCCCGTCAACTACTTTTCATCTGATAAATGTTTATGCAACATACAATTCTTTTAAAGAAAATGAACACCTATAGTTCTAACAACGCGCTCTTCGTTCTTTAATAAAATGTCTTTCAGAACCGTTGACGTGTCTACTTAATTACAAGAATGTTTAAAAACCATTCTAAAATAACCTATATAACAGATACCTACTTATCTTTGCATCAGCTCTACCACTATAGGTAAATTAGAGAATAAGTTTTTTTACAAAATGTATTTCAGGATGGCTTTTAACCATTCTCGTGGTCATTTTAACGATTCTGACATATATTAGGTTCGTTCCAACACGGCACAAAACCAGTTTGTGGATCGTCGTGTACATAGGCAGAGCAAATTTGGCGTTCCAAATTTGCGCATGTACCCGACGATTCAAAAGCTGGTTTTGTGGTGTCTTGGAACGAACCTATTGTATTAAAGAACTTGTTACGCAATTTAACAACCCAAGCTATTTTCAGCATAGAAATGACTTTTGGCTATATCCTTGCTAAATAGAAAATAGTAGATTATGTTATTAGGAGTAAAAATAGACTATTGCGTGATAAGCCTATTGGTCTACCAGTCAAATGGAGTGAGGCAGACAAAACAGGCGAAGTATATACAAAGCGTTTCTTGCTCCGGATAATAAAAATAATATCAGCGATTGTGCATAAGAACAAAAATAATATACAAAATATACGAAACAAAAGAACTGTACACAATCGAAGGCAAAGTTCAGTATCAGTACCAATTTAACCTTGAAAAATGAAAATAAAAGTAAATATAAAGCCAATCCCCAAAACTAACAGTAATCGGTGATCATTAAGATTCGACAAACACGTGCATGATAAGTTGTGTGGATCAAACTGACGCTGTCACTCCTTCCAATTTTAATGTTGAGCCTTGCACGTACATAAGTGTAGACAAGCGATAGACTGACAGCACCAGTGCGGTTTACACTACCTAATGACAACTTATCAGGCACTCGTTTGTCGAACCTTAGTGATTATACAAAACAGCCAATATGTATGAATATATATGTATGTACAGCAAGCATAGAAAGCATATAGTATAATTATATAAACAGGCAGAAGCAACATTATTGAATAGTAACATTGCTCTATACGAAAACATATACATATACATATATATATATATAATTTTTTATCCTTACTACCTTTCGGAGTAAGGATTCGGAGCCACCGAGCCGTATACGCACGTATACCGTACCGCTCCTGGCCCGTCTAGTGGCATTTCCCTCCTGCAGCGTATTGAAGGTTGCAGATCCATTTTAGGATTTTAAACTATTACGCTTCCGCCGCGGTCGAGTTTCGAACCCAGACCTATTCACTGTGAAACGTGATTTTTACCACTGAGCCACTAGGGTGTTTACGAAAACATAATAAATAATAATTTCAATAGTATGAAGCCATCTGTATTCGTATAGCGCAATGTTACTATTCTACTACAGTCCTTTCAGATAGTTGTAGCACTATTGGCGCAAATTGAGCAAGCCTAGTTATAGTTCGTACATACTGAAATAGGTGAATAATATATGGGTTCTACTTAACTCACAATAAAATGTCTGTTGTCGACGAAGATTTATTTGTCCTGAAGCGCTAAAATTCACTCTGCTCAATAACCATGCACAATCAGTCTCATTATGCAGAAGGTCATATAGAAATTTAACACTGTAGTTAGCACTGTTAAATCGATAATCAGAACCCCTCATCAGATATATGTCATCATTCACATAAATAAAAATTTTAAGAATCTGCCGTGAGCTGATTCCAATGCATTAATATGTGTTTCATAAATACGATACCACATCAGTGATGCATATTCTAATTTTGATCATATGACGACATAATCAACATGGTCAACATGAACCCGTACATTTTGTATGCACTAGCTACAACTTGATTAATATATTCAACAAACGATAATTCAACATTGAAAGGTTATGCCCAGGTCTTTAAGCGTTGAGCAGCGCTGGCAGTGGATTTCCATTCAAGAAATAGTCAAACTTAATTATACTGGTTTTCCTAGCGTAACTTATCGTTTTACACTGGTTTGAGTTTAGACAAAGATGGTTTTTCTGACACCAAATATCGGTGGAACTCATGTTTTCTTGCAACTTCAAGCAATCCTTAATCTTGTCTATCCTTTGAAAGATAGTAAGATTATCAGCAAGGAGAAGTTTCTCACAATCAATTATACTGACAATATTATTGACAAAAAGAATAGTACAAGTACCAAGTTAGACCCTTGCGTTACACCTGAGAAAGGAGTAAATATGGATGATCAAACTAGGATATTCGAGAAATTATTATTTCGGATCGTATAAGTATGATGTAGATAATTTAATTAGTGCAGGTGACATGCCAATAGCAGACAGTTTTCCGAAAAGAATGAAATAGTCAATAAGAAATTTGCATATTCTTCTAACATGTTTGGAGCGATCATAATAGTATGTAGTACCAAATTTGTTTCGATGAGTTTCGATGAACTCTATTCTTTTGCTTGACATATTGAATAATATTTCTGTTAAACTATGGCAAACCAGTCCATACATTAAAGGATAGTTAGCATGTCTGAAACTGTACGTTTTGTGATGTCCATACTGTGAAAACTGTACATAGTGAGGCGAAGGAAAATCGTCACGTTCAACAGTACAATCTAAACTACACATCATCAAATCGAGAAGACGGTTACTAATATTAGAAATAAAATGATATTGTTCAAGATGCTAAAACCCTTAAAAAGTGTAAAGAGCAGTACATTTTTGTTCATTTACATCTTGATTATACAGTCGTTGTTCATTGAATTAGGACCACAGGGAAAATTATTAGTTTTGATATATAACTCCATTAAAAACGAATTCTCAAATTATTTTATTACAAAACATTTATTTTTACTTGTATGTTCCCCTTTTGCTTTAACGACAGCAGCAATTCTTCCTGGAATACTATAATATTTTTTAATGTACTCCAAACATTTTCAATAAGGTTCATATCCGGAGAATTTCCAGGCTAATCCAATAACTACAAATTTCACTTTAGTTAAATGATTTTTCACAGATTTTGCTCTATGGCATGGATCATTATCGTACATTAAGACATATGATCCTTTGCTTTCATCCAAAGTATCAATTTAAGACATTAAGCACTTATTTATAAGTTTTTATATTGGTTTCGATTCGTCGTACCGTGAACAAAGTAAAGTGGTCCAAGATCCTCTACTGTGATGCATGACCATATCATCACGAAAAGAGGATATTTCACCGTTTTTGCGGTACATTCGTCTTTACAATGTTAACATGGTAATCTTCCCACATACCGGGCATGTTATGTTAGCGCGTCTGCTTTTTATTCGTCATTGAAGATAAACTATGAAAAAGTGGAAACATTGCAATTTTGCAACAATTTTAGCAAATACGTAAAAGTAGGTTAAGTAATTTAATATTGATGTTTACTGTTTTCCAATCATCTACTGTGTAATCTTTTTAAAATGAATAAAATTACGCTTACCACACCTTTCAGAAAAAAACCAGATAATGTATTTTGGCAACTAAGTTGCCATTTTCAGTGAAAAACTGGGGAATTCAGATGGAGAACCTATTCATAATAATGAATGCAGATGGAGGACCTATTCATAATAATGAATGCAGATGGAGCGCCTATTCCAAATTCCAAATTGTAGGTACGAGCTATTGAATTAAATTTTAGATTTGTGTAGAATCATTGAACCGTATTGACACACTCTATAGAGCATGAAATTTAGACTAGAATTAATATAAATACACGCTCCCCTAAGAGGAGTTGAGTGTCAACAGTGTTTTGGTATGTTTCGCGCGTGCAGTGTGTGATGTTCATTGTACAGTGCTTTAGTGTTGTACAGTGTTTGTTGTGTAGTGTTCGTTTTGGGCATTAGCCGAATTCGCTAGTGGTACTGAATTCCCCAGTTTTCCACTGAGGATGGCAACTATCTGGATTTTTTCCGAAAGGTGTGGTAAGGGTAATTTCATTTATTTTATATATTATTTTTGCCACAGTCTCCTTATTCTTATTTGTGTAATCGTTGTGTAGTTTGGCAAATTTGTACCGTGCTTTCTTCATCCTATTAGTCAATTTGTTTTTTTTTACCGGACGCCTGCACCCAAGTCCGATCCCATACCAACGTCTTCGAACAGTTTGTGATGATATGTTTAAACTCTTCTCTCCCAGGATTCAGTGAATCAACTTAAGTGATTAGTTATAAGTTTGTTTGTTTCCCTTTGTAATTTTCTTTTTTTGCAATAATTTTGTCGAGATGTGCTAGTACAAGGAAATCCTTTGTCTAGTTTTCCAATTCTTACAAGTTACAGTTTGATGAGAAACACCTTATTTCCGTGCTATTTCACGTTGTGAATAGATTTCTGTTTCCACTTGCTTTATATCTATCGCAATTAACTTAAAAAAAAATTAATTGCAAAACAAAAATAAAACACTAAAACATATTTAACGAAACGCACAATAATGTTGATTTTAATTGTTAATTAACTGTAGGTAGTTATTACTCGAACAGGAACAGATAAACTAAACCACACTAAAGACACATATTTCGACAAAGCAATGCGGTTGGGAAGCGTCGAAGACCAAGTAGTTTTAACAATAAATGTCAAATTAGGAGACAACTATAAATCAAGTAATAGATAAAATGTTGTCTACAATGACATTAAATGTATCTGGCAGTACAATTAGTAAATTATTCTAAGAAACTTGAAATTCTCGGAGTGGTCCTAATTCAATGGCCAACGACTGTATAAAGGACTATTAAAATTGCCAATTATGACTAACAGAGTTACAACAAGAGGTTAAATTCATTGTGTCGAATAATTAAAGAAAATATTGATAATTATTAATTTTCAAAGTTGGCGGCACATATAAAACTACTACAAGAAGCTGAAATGTGTTTGGAAACAATAATTTACATCCCACAACATCTACCGACGGAACCGCACGCCCAAACACCGCTAAATCCAAAGGCGTGGAAATTATTTCATTTTCAGCTGCTTCATCCCCCTTCGACACACCAAGTGGCCGCAGATTCCCATCACAACGGTAAACAGTAGTCATCAGGAAATAGTTCACTATTGGAAACACTAGCAGTCAACCAAGTCTCCGTCAGACACACAACGTCATAATTCTAATTCAAAAGTGAATTGTACAAGATAATTATTTTGGAATTCAAGCCTTCTTCTTCAGAGCATTATATATGTACTTTAATTTGTCGGGGAGTTTTATCAAATGATAAGGAAATACTTTTAGAATTACTCTTCCAATAGAAAAAGGAGATACATGTTGTAACTCCATTACAAGAGATAAAGAACGTATAATGTTAAAAATATTTATTCTAAAACCACAATATTGTTTCGCTATAGTGTAGCTTCATCGGGTGGAAGAACAATGGCTTGGAATCTAAAGCTTTTACACTTATGCAATACGTTAGTGAAAAGGTGTAGGGGGTTTACAGATTTAAATGTAGAAGAGGGGTGTTATTTACCTGTAGTTGGTCGTTTGAAACTTTCCCTAATTTGTTATACCTCTTAATTTACAGATTCTGTAATAATTTTTTTATCTTTGTTTTAAACGTGTGAAATATCAAAGTTAATGTTAAATTTATGATTCATCTCTAAACAATGATTAGCAAAAGTCGAGTCTTTTTCTTAAATTTATAACTTCTGTCGTGTTCTTTCATGAGACTTTTGAAGGTTCTTCCTGTTTGGCCAACATAGTCGTTACTAACTCACAAGTTAACAAATAAACTCCGGAATTCGAATCTTTGTCCGTCCCGTGTTTATTGTTTTCGATGTAATTTTTCAACGAGCAATTAGTTTCAAATGATACCTTTTCACCTGTAGCTTTTTTAACGAATTCACTTATTTTGAGTGAAGTATGGCCGATGTATGTAATTAAGCTATAATTTTCCTGCTTACAACCACTTGAATAAGTTCGTGTAATTGAACATAGTTGGACCATTTCAATAAAGCCGTGCGAGAAATAATAAAATTCAGAAAATGTGTTTTCTAATACTAACCATAAATTGTAATATATAATTATTAGCAAATGCCCATATTACTCATAAATGTATTAGGTATATTACATATTTTGCAAATATTGCTGGTAGTCTATTTGTTGCACAGTACAACAAAAATTACGAAAATAAATGTTTGTTTAAACATATTCTTCAATAAAATAATGTTTTGGCAATAGGAATATATAAAAAATATAGCTATAAATCTGTCAAATTGCCATTTCATCCATTATTCTTCTTATATTATGGCATAAGCATATATTATTGCTTTTTTGGACATGTTGTCTATGTTATTATTATTAGTATGTATCTTCGCTAGTTTCCAAGATCGCCATACTAAACATTGGAAAAAAGCTAAGTTTGTCCATATTCCATATCCAACATTCTCTTTGCCAAATTTCAATGATATAGAACGCCATTTTAAACTTGAACGAACTAGTCTTCTATAGATACTTCTAGATACTTATCTTTAGATTAGCTCTACCACTATTAGGTCAACTAGAAAACAACAAGTTCTTAAGAATAATAAAAATGGATTTTAAACGTCTTCAAAATTATATAAATGATTCTGAAATATATTCTATTAAAGAATTTGTTTTCTAATTAACCCAAAATGGTAGAGCTAATCGAATGACAAGTATTTAGAAACCATAGAAGAAAAGTTTTTTCAAATCTGAAATGGCGTTTTATTTCACTAAAACCTATTTTCTTCTAGAAATACTTTTCTGTAGATTCAAAAATAGGGCCAAATTTTACTAAAGGAAATTATAATTTTAAGGCCGGCCGAAAAAGTAGGTAATTTTCACGTGTGGATTGCCAAAGAAATAAGAAAGCTGCACACTTGCAATTTGGTAGGTTAGTTAAGTACACTATGATGATATAAAATCTATAAAATCAAAAGAAAAGTAATAATTTTAATACTATTCATTACCTTGTTAGGAAAAGTATTTTTTTCGCAGCGTTTATTGGTGTCGATGATTCCGCCATAGTGGAACGTCTGGACCCAAAACATAAAATATATTGTATTCGTTAAGCATTGACCGAGCTTTTTCAAGATTAATTGACATTTGACTGAAAAGAAAAATTTGAGCTTTTGATTTGATTTTTGGCTGTATTATTGGGAATTAAGTAGAGAGAGAGTTGAGTAGACCCCGAGAAACCTTCGACACCAGTTTGAAAAACGTAGTTTCGAGAAAAACGCATTTAAAGTTTTGCAAAAAATTTTTTTATTAGATAGTACAAACTTTTTTGTTTTTATGGTTAATCTGCCTTGCCAGCTTCGTAATAGTCATCTCCCTCATCGTCAGTTTCTGCTTTGCTCTACCGCCTTAAAATACGACCTTAGATGTCTTGAACGTAGACGCCTTAGCGATCGAAATTCGTGCTACATCCAAGACTTCGCAAATGCTTGCTGTAACCGGTCCGATGACTATATTCATGGTATTCATTATTAACCCTTCGTATACACACCCGGAAAATCCCGGGTCATACACGCGGGGTCCAGGAGACCCCATCGATTTTTGAATGCTTATTATAAGAAAACTATTCATCCGATTTGAATAAAACAAACGCGAAAACGTAGCTCAAACTAGCTAGAATGCGATAGGATTACAATAAAAAATTGAAGAGAAATTAAGGTTCTCAAAAATGTACGGAAATGAGAGAAGTCGTGTTGATTGAGACAGTTGGCGTTGGGGTCCACTGGACCCCTAGTGTATACGAAGGGTTAAAAGAATGTTTGAATAACCATTATTGAATATACTTCTGGCAATATTGACAGCATTTTTAACGCATGTGACACTACTAAATGTTATTTTTTAAGCGAACGTCCAAATTAACGCGTTCAGACACTCGTTCGAATTTTGAGTGTAAGCACCTAAACAGCGCCCTAGCAAATCATTGTTGCTAAGTTTCTTGTAGATAGGAGTAATTCCCTCTATAACATTGGAATGAAGAGCAGATTTGTGAGTGTATTCATTTAATTTATTTGTCGCCTTTGCTACTTGCCAGGACCAAGACTTGGCCCGGGCAGACAGTTTTCATGTTGGGGTTTAACGTTAGTTAACGATTTGTGCTGTAACTTTGCTGTAATATTGCAGTTTTCATTTCTTCTATTGAATTTTTATGTCTCCTAATCAAGTCCGTAATAAATGCTCACTCAGGCCCACAACAGACTCATCCTGGGCGTACGGCCAATCTCGAGCGGCCGGCGCACGAGTACGAAGTCTGTTGTAAGCTCTATAACCCCTTAAGTATAAAGTTAAATTAAATTTACTACTATATCTGCTTCGTATTTTGTGTGCTAAAGTTGGAATATATTTTTCAGTTGTACCTGAAAACCATATAGACAAAATCATCTTATTCTGAAAAATAATGAATTAATTGGCAACACCAGTGCTTATCAATATTGCATAAATTCGTATATTACGATATACATATGTACCTACGTATATGCATACGTAAACACGTTCAATATTCGTTCACAGTTGAACGATCTTCCGATTAGTAATAAAAACACAATTACAAAAGCAAAACATGAAACAATCACGATACAAACAGCTCTTAATTTGAAACGAACAATAAACGAATGAATCTCATATCCGCTCGCATTTCCTATTAAATAATAAAATCGTACGTGTAATTAAATTGTTCATCCCGTTATATTGCAATATTATGATTAGTACTGGATTACTCTGCAACAAGCGAACTACAAAAGGCAACGCGTAACGCTTTCAATTGCCAAATGGGGCGATTTTTTTTCTTATTTCAATAGCTCTTTAATAGTATAATATACGTACACTATTTGCTATTCATTGTGGTTGCTCATATAGATGCACCATTGCACTAATCCGGTTATAAAACCACCACGTCTACTATTAATATAACTCGCGTTTCTTGCAACATATTGATCAAGTAATAAATTAATTTGAGGGTGAATATAAAGCGACCATATCATCATTACTAAATATAAATGGTCGAATATACATTATAAAACTTTCGAAATCATACACCTAAGTAATTGATTTAATGGTGGAAAATAATTTTTGTTCTACTTCCGTACCCCTAATGAGTGGGTTGAGCAAATAAAAATTATAAATTATAGATAGAGTTTTGAGATATCATTTGTAAAACATGAAGTACAACAAAAAGGAACCATGCAGGTTGTAATTAACTAACACCTAAATTAAAATGTTTGCTTTGAAACAAACACTAAATTATCGGTATTATTAGCATGAGGTTGAAATTGTTCCCAGTATATCTTTCTGATTTCCGTAAAAGAGGAAAGGTGCTCCAGTCAGGTTATACGGGCTAGGTTAAATAAAAGTGCAAGATAAACTCTGAAGATCCATGTGAGGATATTCAAAACTGAGATATGTTATAGGTAACTAGAGTCCGGAAGTTCACGCAAAATTCCTAAAACGCCTGAATATTTTAATTATTAGAGCAAAGCTCTTTTAAGGAGGTTCTGCGGTGAAAGTTAACTGGGTTTAACTGGAAAAAAGTGAGACGCTTGAAATCGTCAGATAGACGCTTTTCTTCTATCTTTCTTCTTTCATTAGTTCTTTCCCGCATATACGCACACGTTTGCGTCTCCCCCATCAGATGACGCTCTTACTACTCAGACTCGAATTTTCTTCAAATTCAACTTCAAATTATTTACCATCGGCCTCGAAATGTAATACTTTTTCTGTATACATTGTTTATTCAATTATATAAATTTACCTTTTATTGAAATAAACATCAAATGCGTACAGAGCTTCGCTCTTGTCGGGTGTCCCACAACGCCTCCCCTTTTTTAAATTTATAAGTAACTATTATATTATATATATATATATATATATATTAATATAAATATCAGCAACAAAGTCGGTTTACATAAAAATCCCATCCCATTATGTTAATTACTTGACAATTAGTCTGATATAAGGTAAATAATTGTAAATACCTGGTGGACCGAGCCTTGCTCGGAGTTCCCAAAATTTTTTAATATTTTTGAACCAAATAATAACGCCCTTTATTTTAGTTTTGATATTTAATTTAGATTGTATATTTCAAGTATATATAGTAGCACACACATATGTATTAGTAGTTTTAAAATTAATATTTACAGTTATATTTAAATACATAAAAATAAATAATATTTTATAAAAGGAATTGTGTTTATGAAAGACATATACGTAAACATTATTAATATAAAATAACAAGGAAATTTCCCGAAAAGAAGTAAATCCACATATACAAATACTTTTTGTCCATTAAAAAATGAAGCAAGTTGTTTCTATATAAATTTTTAATATATAATTGATATCTAGGAACTAGACTTCTTATTAATGTTAAAATAAATAATAATTCTTGCTCTTTTGAACTTTTTCGACAAATTCATCCAATAAATAATAATAATTATTGCTTTCATTGACACTTATTCCTATTATCCGTCCGTTCTAAAATATCATTACACTCCAGTCCCCTCCTGACGGATAATAGATTTCTACTGTATAAGACAAAATAAGTGTTTTGTGAGTTCCGGTGCGTGGAAGTGTAGTGCAATGAGCGGCGGTGTATTAAGTTGCGTTTGAGTGGAGTGTGGTTCGATGAAAGAATACTGAACACCCGAAATTCTGGTAAGTCAAGTGCGTTTCTATATTTTATTTTATTTTGTTTTCTTACTGGCGGTTTCGTAGGTAGGTGTTGTTGACTTGGGAGTGAGACAAAATTCCTAAATTCCACATAGTTTCTCAAGTGTCTTAATATTAGAAATACTAAATATGTAACACAAAAATCCGTATTTATATAATATATTTCTGCAAAGGTATCTGTTAACCGCCGTTCTGGGAATGTGCAAAATGTGTGTTGGTCATAGGTAGAATTGCTCAACTTGCGCCAGTAATAGTGTAGCTATCTGAAACGATTATACTAGAATAGCAACATGGCGCTATACGAATATAGAATACATAATAGTTGAAATGTATCGTATGATGTATTCGTATAGCGCAATGTTGCAATTCTAGTACAGTCGTTTAAGATAGTTACACTACTATTGGCGCAAATTGAGCAACTCTAGTCATAAGTATCGACAAAAGGCAAATAGTCATTAGGCAGCGTATACTGTATAGACAGAAATCAAAATTGTCTGAAAGAATCATTGACTGCCTTATGATACAGAAAATGCTTACAACTATATAGGGCGAGGTTTGCCCCTACCAACTTTTACATCGGAGTAAAATGTACCTGAAGCCGCATTTGGAAAAACGGTGATCATCAACCTATTATTATTTGTGCAAAATAGTGCCATAAAACCTGATATTTAAGAAAACAATAAGCAGGTAGCAATTAGTTATAAGTAATGAAAAGTAATAAAACATAAAACTGCACAACCCCTTGCATAAATAATAAATACTTCATTTTAAACAAATAAATAGATAAAATATTGGATAAAGTCCTATGCAAACGACATGATGATAATGACCCGAACAGAAGAAAATTGTAGAAATGCGTTTAGAAAATTGGAGTAGTCGGCCAAAGGCAAAGGATTGTTGATTAACGATAGTAAAACAAAGGTAATGAGAATAGGGAGGACAACGGGAACTCAACAAAACAGTAAAATGAGACTAAGAATGGAAGATGGCTGTAGCATATGGCGAGAATGGAAAAGGCGAGGGTAGCGGAGCAGGTGTTGGCGAGGGGAGTATCGGGGAGAATGAGAAGAGGAAGACCGTAAATTAAGTGGCAGCAGGCGGTGAAGATTGGGATATATACCTGGCGAAGGAAAACAGTGGATAAACAAACATGGAAAGCAATATATACATATATATATATATATATATATATATATGTAGGGATGGGTTTAGCAAAATACACGAACACCCAAATTTTACAGTTTATTAAACTGATGGTATGAATAGAACATTACAAGGTTAGCATACACACGTCTTCACGTCTTGACGTCTTATTTTCTACTATCCATAATGCAAAGATGACCCGCACGCGCGCATTCAGGAATATTCCTTCCCACATATATATGTTGCTGATGTTATCCACATCATATACACTTTCACTACTTTCACTATTTGCAGAAGCGCGTTTGACGGTTATACCGATCATCAGTGCGACCTTGAGGAGTAATTTTCATATCTTCATCAGCACTATATATTCCAGTACATGTTATGTTTGTGCGTATAAGAATTTCAATTAAGAAATTATGAATGATATATGATCACATGCTCACGCCCAAGAAGAACACCACACAATGAGCACTGTACAACTCTGTGACACACCATGACATTGTTGATATACTGTCTTGCTGTCTCGCGCAGAAACTCAGTGTGTGATGTTCATTATGCAGTGCTTTAGAGTTGTACAGTTGTGGTTGTGTGGTGTTCGTCGTGGGCTTTAGCAGTATATCGCTAGCGATACTGAATTCCCCCAGTTTTCCACTGAGGGTAGCAAGTTACTTGCTGAAATACGTATCTGGAATTATTTCCGAAAGGTGTGATAAAAGTAATTATATTTATTTTATATGTTATTTTAACCATAGTCTTCCTACTCTTATTTCAAGTTAAACTAACTAATAAAACTACAAGTCACTGCAGACGAAAATATAATAATGTGTACAAACAGTTCTGTCAAATGTAGATAATTTTGTTATTTAACAGAATCATTGTCACCCCCACCTGTACCTCTATATTTTTTTACTTACATTCATGGCCGTTTTAAAAGATTCTGGCGCCCGGATGCGAAATTCTAAATGGCGTTCTCTGTTCAATAAATATTTGGGAATGTGAATTTAATACTACAAGCAACTTCAAGTAGAAAAGAAAACATGGAAGAATGTCAACACGAATTTATTTAGGTAAATGCAATATCAATGGTCACAAATCGCAGCGTCATTTAAAAATAAATGAGTCATTAAATCACAGAGTTATAACAAATATAAAAGAAATACAAATCATAAATAACAAATAAGTATAAAAAAATATACAGCAATTATACTTTTTGTAATTTTCCTACAAAAACATTATCACCGATTCAATACGGAATTCAGTTAATTAAAAGAAATATAACAAACAGCCCTTTACGTAATATTCCAATGTTCTGCTCTCCACAACAACACAAACATATTTTGCTTATTTGCAATAAATGAGTTATGACTTGAAACCGGACTCTGAACCGCAGTTGTTACACTGGCAGAGATATCTGTATATCGTGTAAGCAAATTACGGTAACCTCTTCCAATTGTTGCTAACAATGACGTGTAGTCTTGTCTATCGTTGGCGGTTTTCAGTCGCGAAAGTGGAACAATAGCCCGAACTTCCTCTTCATATGGTCTAAATATCGTTATTGGGCGCAATGTCAATTTTTCTGCTATAATTATGCAGCCCCACGTCGTCCCAATGTACAATTCTTCGTTTAAAACTGCTAAAGTTGTTACCTGCAATAAGTGATATCAACATTTTACATCGAGGTGTGAAACATAAAACAATTAAATTATTATTTATTATTAAAAGACAAAACATCAATATTGCAATATACAGGGTGGCTCACGACTAGCGCGTCGTACTGTAGCTCCCAAAGTAATAACTGTTCTTTAAATCACTTGCGACGGGGTGATGTATATTTATAAAGGCCATAATTAGAAAATATTGCCATTTACAGGTGTTCCAAAAGCACTAAGTATTAATGTTATGTATTTCTTAATGGAACTCTAAATATAAAAAAATAAAGGCGAGTTACTTCAATGTTCTCTATACCTATCGTTTACCGTTTTCGTATTTGAAGATTTGAAAATGGACATAACAACAAACTAATTGAAATTTTCAAATCATGTTTTTACCCTTGATTTGGTATATCTTGTGCTACTTATTTTCAGGTATGTAACTTTACAATAATGTACAGCCTGATTCCATAGATCGGCTTGATTTGCCTCAACTTCAATAGTGTATAACTTTGTTATTTCAAATGGAACATTCTGTATATTTTTAGACTCGGAGAAAGGTTTCTCAATTCCAATCCAAACTGTATTAGGTTTCCCTATACCTATCTTTTCTAGTTTCGGAGAAATTTTAAGGTATGTTAAATTTTACTTGCATTAAAATTAATGCCATTTTTTTAATTTCAACTATCTGAAAAAGTTGCTAAAGAAACACATACGCCTTTGAATGACAAGTATTCTCATAAATGTTCTACATGATCGCCGTTTTTCTCTATGCATATTCTAACTCTCTCTTCAAACAATCTTCTAACTCTTAACATTTTCGGGGTAATGATGGCAAATGCATTTGTTGTTCTCATTTTCATATCATGCGGTGTAGTTGGTGTCGGATTGTAAACAATATTTTATACATATACTCACAAAAAGATCTACGCATGTCAAATCAGGTGACCTGGATGGCCATTTACAGGATCCTTGCCTCCCAATCCATTTATTGGGTACATTAAATGTAAATTGTTTCTAACAGCTACGTGAAAATGTGCAGAAACCCCGTCTAACTGCAGCCACATTTTGCCTCTTGTAAATAAGGAAAAATCTTTTAAAACAGAAATCTCCTTGTAAAAATTGTAAAAGACGGTCCAATTCAATCGTTCTTAGAAAAAGTAAAGTCCAATAATTCTCGCGTAGATATTTAAACTCCAGGGATTGGGTGATCAACAGTCTTAAATACGTGTGGATTTTCTGTATAATAGTAATGAAAATTGTGACTACATACCAATCCATTATTGTGGAAGGGAGATTCATCAGTGGATAAAATATATCGAGAAAAATCCTCCTCTTCTCCAACACGATCCAGAGTCCACAAGCAAAATTCCAGTCGATGGTTAAAGTCTATCCCATATAAATGTTAGTGGTATTTGGTTGTGATATGGGTGACATTTGTTTTTTATGATGCTCTGTAACACTATCTACTACTATCTGCTTATATCGTTTGTTGGGTAATTTTCCGTGAACTGGTACTAGGATTTTCAGCAATTTAATCTAATACTAGAAATTCATTTTCTTCGTGGTCAACGACTGATTTCCTTCTTTTTTTTTTTTTTGTTTAGAGTAGGAAGTATTACTTGTCTCTCGAAACCTTGCGAGAAGCCTTTAAAAAGCCCGCTTTTCAGAATGTTCTCATTCAGGATACTTTTGCACATAAACTCTGGCAGCCAAGAAACAGTTTTCATGACATTTACCTATGCTCAAAATATCTCAAATAGATAAAAAATAACTATATCTCAAATAAATAAAAAACACAACACTTCGATTGTTTCACAATTTTGTTTTAAGATTTCTTTAATAGTAGTTATGTATTATTATCGAAGAATAAAATATACTAAAGTAAAGTAAGATGAAGTATGTCATTAGAACAATTTAATTGCTGTATCTAGCAGTGGAGGGTTTGTTAACTATGTTCCAAGGAACGCAAAACTTATTTCTTTAGATGTTAAAACCCTTTTTCCCTCAATATGTACTAATGGGTTACAATTAATCAAAAATACAATACATAGAGGAAAATGGCGATCATGGAGAACTTTTATTATAATATTAATCATTTAAAGGCATACGTGTTTCATTAGCAACTTTTTCAGATAGTTAAAATTAAAAAAGAAATGGCATTAATTTTAATCTAACTAAAATTTAACATACCTTCAAATTTCGCCGAAATCACAAGAGCTAGGTATAGAGAAACCTAATACAGTTTGGGTAGGAACTGAAAAACCTTTCTTCGAATCTAAAAATATACAGGATGTTCCATTTGAAGGAACAACGTTATACACTATTGAAGTTGAGACAAATAAAGCCGATCTATGGAATCACCTTGTACATTATTGTAAAATTACATACCTGAAAATATGTAGTCCAAGATATACCAAATCAATTCTGAAAATATGATTTGAAAATTTGAATTAATTTGTTTGTTATGTTTATTTTCAAAACATTCTACTTTTTCGAAAATCCTCAAATACTTCGAAAACCGTAAGCGATAGGTATAGGGAAGATTGAAGTAACTTACCTTTAGTGTTTCTATACAACTCGAAAAAGGCAAAAAATATATAGTGTTCCATTAAAAAAAAACATTGATACTTAGCGCTTTTCTAATTATGGCTTTTATAAACATATACCATCCTGTCAAAAGATATTCAAAAAAAAAAATTATTAGTTTGGGAGCGGCAGTCTGACGCATTAGTCGTGACCCACCTGTATATTATCGATAAATCATAATTAATCATAGTATACCAAACTTACTTGACAGTTTGTTGGGCTTAAATGTTCTTCAATAGCAATGGATTTCAAACTTTCGGAACAGGGTACCAACTTCGAACAATCTAATTTGTTAACGATGGATCGTGTCTTCGGATCCCACTGATATACAATACAACCAGGATGAATATATGACCACACCGCGGTGCCATCAGAAACTAATTTCTTTACTTGGACGTTGTATATGACCGGTTGATAATGGTTCAATTTTTCATGGGCAATTACACCTTGATCCTTTATAGTATATATCGATATCTGCGCTTCAGATTGACCACACCATAACTCACACACTTTTTCTTCGTCCTTGTTCAGATAACACATACAGGTTATTGTGCTACTCGAACCCAATTCAGTCATAACGAACGTTCCTTCGGCAGCTGTTGGTGTTTTTGGTAAAGAATCAGAATTGAGTAAAAATAGTCGCCCATTTGACAATGTACAAGCAACTCGTTTTAGCATTGGTAAATATAAAAACGCTTCGACGGCAGTGTTTCCTTCGTTTTCCAAACTGTATGAAAATATTTTGTATCCGTCAGTAACCCTATAAATATATATAATACCAGTTAAATTTTGTTTATACTACTTATTATCATGATCTTGAGTAAGTTCTTGCTTGTTTCCAACAGATGGCGTTGCCAGAACTGGATGCGTGTAGCTTAAGATGCTAACTATAAGGACGTAATATAAGCAAGCTTAAAATTTAGTGTATATCATTTCGCCGAAGTCTAAACAACATTTTCTTTCATAGCGTTAAACATGTCGAGTTTCGTGCCAAAAGAGTATTTGCAGGGAATTATACTGCACTACTTTATTGGAAAAAATAATCTGCAACTAAAGCACACAGAATTTTTGTTGGGAATTGCGGCCACCATGCTCTGCCGGAAACAACCGGCAGAAATTGGTTTAAATGCTTAAAAAATAATGATTTTGATATTGAAGACAAAGAACGCTTTGGCGCACCGAAAAAGTTTGAAGACGAAGAATTGGAGACATTACTTGCATCAGCATTAGGAATTGATCACACAACAGTTTCGAAACGTTTGAAAGTATTAGGAATGATTCAAAAACTAGAACATTAGATACCGTACGAGTTGAAGCCGAGAGATGTTGAACGGTGTCTTTTCAAGTGTGAACAGCTGCTTCAACGGCTGAAAAGGAAAGGTTTCTTGTATCATATCGTGACTGGCGATGAAAGGTGGATACAGTACGACAACCCTAAGCGTAGAAGATCGTGGGATAAGTCCGGCCATGTATCAACATCGTTGGCAAAGCCGAATATCCATGGTTCCAATCTTCTGCTCTGCATTTGGTGGAATCAAGTAGGTGCAGTTTATTATGAGCAATGAAGGAAAAACGGCCTCTATACGAGCAGAGACACGACAAAGTGATTTTGCAACATGACAACGCTCGGCCGCACGACCGGTGAAAACCTCCTTGGAAACGCTTAAATCGGAAGTCCTACCCCACCTGCCGTATGCACCAGACATTGCCCCTTCCGATCATCACTCGTTCCAATCGACGACATATGGCCTGGCTTAGTAGCACTTCCAATTCTATAAAGATGTCAAAAAATGGGTCGATTCTTGGATACCCACAAAAGTCGTGTCGTTTTCCCAACGTAGAATTCAAATGCTATCGGAAAGATTGGGAAAAGTAGTGGCTAGAGATTGAGAATACTTTCAGTGACATGTTTTTTACGACTTCTTTTAAAATAAAGCATTAATTTTCACGAAGAATCAGTGAGAATTTATTCAAGGTCCCAATAATATTTAAAACCGTGGTTCGGAGTACCGTAAAACGGGGTTACTTGAGACAATTTCCTAAGTTTTGTTTGTAATTCTTAAATAGAGGCATAATTAGATGCTGTTTAAATAGATGGGGTGAGAAAATTTAAAGGGATTCCGTACTTGGATTTTAAAAATTTGATAGTTGCTTTTTGTTTAAATTTTTCAATAAAAATACAAAAAACAAATACTTTACTACTTAGAAAATATACAACTACATATTCTGCTTTTTGTAGCAAATATGAACACGTGTTGTGTCAAAATATGACACTCAACAAGAAAAGTTTATCATATAAATAAATATAAACAAAAAAATCTGAAAAAATATCTCAAAAATAGGAACGTTTATAGGCTAGGTCTACAGGCTTGTTAAAAAATATGATATTCCAAAATATCTGCTTCGTGATCCTCTGATTCAGCTTCAGATAATCCATCAAAGTCATTGACAATATCAGACGCAATACCCTATTCATCATCTGGCGTACCCGATTCTGCTGCAGATACAATATCTTCTAGTCGTACTGCTATTCCAGGTATAACATTTAACTTTCTCTGTCTTTTTGAGATTGGTTTCTCAATCACCATATGTTTTTTATAATGTTCTCAAAAGCGCTTGTCATGTATTGTTTAAGTCTTCTTTAGAGGCTGACGGTTGAACAAAGTCTGGAAGCTTTCTTAGCACTTCTAACATCTTAATAGGAATAATCCCAGTGGCTCTAAATCCGATTTTCATATTGTCAGGAGTATTCCGTTCCAGAATTTCTAAAGTTTGCTTCAACAATATAGGAAACTCCGTTTTTGGGATGAGATCGTTTCGAATTCATCAGTAGCTTTTGCCATGCCGTTTTTAGTGGGTTAAAATAAGACACGTCTAGTGGCTAAGAAATATGCGTGCTATTTGGCGGTAAAAAATTAGCCTTGCATCACCATCTTCACACTTTAATTTTTAAAGAAAAGTGTCACGCTAAGTTGTCACCAATTATTGCTTTTCTACCCTCGTGGTTTCTAAAATAGGGAAAGCCTACTTTAAAGAGCCAATCTTCAAAGATGGTGTTATCAAACCAACCAGTTTTTGATCTGTTGTAACAACATGTGTTTCAACCCATTCGGGACATAAATTTTTAGCTGTGTGTACAACATCAAGCGGCAGTTTTTGACCAGATCCACTCACTGCGAACATAACAGATGTAGAACTTTTTGAATGATTCATTACTTTGATAACTCTTTTAGCACTTCGAGGAACTACTACGCGAACCTGAGCAGCGTCTTCAATTAAATTAGTTTCATCATAGTTTAGAATGTTAGCGGATTCTACTTTTACAAGACTACTTTCTAAATTGTCAAAATAATTATTTATTTCGATTGACGTAATTTCAGTTCGGCCCTTCTTTATATTTTGCGACAATCGCACTGTTAATTCAGGATGTCTTCTTACAAATGAATTTACCCAATCCAACCCTGGTAAATTTTCTGTAAACCGTCTCTCTTAAACCCCCTTTCGGTCCAAATAAGTGTGTGCTTGTAACTCCACGATATTTTCCGCTTACAAGGGGAACATCAAGGTTGTGAATAACGGATTTTGATGTGTCTCGAATATGTTATAGAGGCACCTCCCACGAGTATCTTGCTACCAGCTTTTGTAGCCATTCGCCCTAGTTTTCGAGAAAATTGCGAAAGTTTTCCTAACCGACTTTATATACCGTTAATCTTAATAAGTTTGTGAAGAAGTGAGTGTAGTGCAGTGGTTAAGTTCCAGGCCTACTACGCTGGCGATCCGTGTTCAAATCCTGTTATTGTAGTTTTTTTTTCTCAATCTCATTGCATGTGATATTAACAAATATATTTAATTTCATGCAAAATTGGTCAAAAATAATATTTTTCGCCATGGTAATTTTATTAATAAAATGATAATATTTTAAATCGTTTAAGAAAATTAAAGGTGGTTTTTGACACAAAATGATGTATGTAGTTCTTTGTGGGTAAATTCGGCTATTTCTTCAAAAAGAACATTTAAGCGTTTATAATCAAAATTATTTATCTCTTTTTCTTTAAATGCTTTGGCCATTTTTTACTTTTTGCTCGACAGAAACTCAATCATCAAAAAATACCAAACCGACTGCTTCTTCGATGAGATACCATAAATGCCCACAAGAATTCTTTGATTTGCTTTTGACATGTTTTCAGTTATTTTATTATAAAAATAAAGGTTGCTTAAAAACATCAAGCCCTGGGCCGATGCTTTGTAGGCAAAAGGAGCATTACAATACGCTTTTATCTATATCTTTAAAATAAATATACAAATATCCTTCAATCCTTGCCTTTCCTTCCTAGTGATGAAACAATTTAATTATAACATTTGATTGTAAAATTTAAAATACACACCATGCTGCAGATTTGTTTCCGATTAATTTTATTAATAACTTTATTATGGCGAAAAATATTTTTAACAATTTTGCATGAAATTAAATATATTTGTTAATATCATATGCAATAAGATTGAGAAAAGAAAAACTACAAGAGTAGGATTTGAACACGGATCGTCAGCGTAATATGGCTGAAACTTAACCACTGCACTATACCCACTTCTTTACAAACTTATTAAGATTAACGGTATATAAAGTCCGTTAAGAAAACTTTCGCAATTTTCTCGAAAACTAGGGCGAATGGCTACAAAAGCTGGTAGCGAGATACTCGTGGAAGGTGCCTCTATAACATATTCGAAACACATCAAAATCCGTTATTCACAACCTTGACTTCCCCTTGTTAGTGTTGTCCTTGGTATCCCGTATCGGTCTTCAGCCCCTCTAAGTGACATTATGCCTTTAACCATATTTTCTAGTGCCTAGTGTAATTTATCATCTGGATAGTGTCTATATCGTCTTGACCCAAGCTGCCTTTTATATCTGCGGGGCATGTTTCAATTTACCCTGAGAAAGCGCAGTTGTATGAATATGTCGTTTCTGCTTTATTAAAAATTAAATTTAAAGTTAGATTTTTTATCTACTTATTAAAGATATGCCAAATAAGAATCGGGATTTTTGTTTTTTATATATAGCGTCTAGATTTCTTAGGATAGGTGAGACAAATTCTATGTTTTAAGAGTAACAAATTGCATGCCTACATACCTGTGTACGTTTTGTCACTACTAAACCACCAATAAAAATAAAATGAAATATTTGTACATTACACTTATCAACACAAAATACACCAATATTACATACCAAAGTCAACCATAGACAGCAGCAGAAGGATGATTTTTGATAAATTGCAATTTCTCTCAAGTTACACGGAGTGTCTCAAGTAACCCCGGATTACGGTACTATTCATACAAACACCAAACGTGCTTGACTTACGAATAAGCGTGGACCTTTCCGGCAAAGTCTCCAATCCAGATAGTTCCACCAACAGTACAAGCAGCAGTTGGACGTATAACTAATGTCATTGTATGATACTGTAACCAACCTCGATCAGCCGCCAGTAATAAATCAACTCTAGAATTAGCGCACATCAGCCATAATTCTGATCCGGAAAGCCCATCTTCTAAAAAAAAAATAAGTAGTAATTCCTAAACTGCACTTCTACTTTCGTCTTGAATATGTATTAGATTAGCAAATAAAATCTAAAGAAACAGACAGTCATATTTTTGAAGTGAATACTTCTTAAGGGACACTGTACTAGCTCGAGCATAATCGTAAACGTAAACGTAAGAGAGTTAAATTGCGAGCGAGAGGCGATGACCGAGAAAAAGGATACGTGCGTGCTTGCTTCGTCTAAAACAGAAGAAACAGAGAGAGTATGATGTGCGAGTGGAAGTATTTACTTTAGACATGCGTAAACCACACACACCAATTTTTTTATAAGTGGGCATGGGGTTGAACCCTTCCACCTGCTTGCCTGTTAGCGGCGCGCGCAGACAAGCAGTACTGAAGTAACCATAACGTAACACAAGATGTATTATTTACAAAAAATTATAATATATATAAAATTGTGGTTTTAAAAATACATATAAAAATTCATGCAATGTAATTAACAAAAATCAATTGAAGGCATCAACGTACAACATGTTCATTTTCATTACTTTACGCATAACGGGTCTCTGTAGAAGACTGGACAAATAAGCGGTATGATGAGTCACAATGTACATCATACCGCATATTTGTCAATTTTACTGGTCACGATGAAATAACGAAATAAATACAATCGCCCTTACTACATTCGACTTTAGAAACCCCAAAATTTCCACAACTAACTCGTCATCTTTATTGGAAAACCATTGAAACTATGCGTCACACAAATTTCGATCAAATGCCACATTGAACTCCTGTGTATTTCGTATGGCATTCGATCAACGCTTATTTGCAACACATATGTTATATGGTTTTTCAGTGAGGATGACAATTTATTTATCGTAACATGTATTTGTCAAATTCTATATTTTATGCACATCTAAACCAATTAATGCATACACAAGTTAATACATCTTCCTAATTTTATGCTTTCCAAATTAATAGGACATGTTTTGCTTCAAGTGTGTGTATAAGGTATGTAATCAACAGTGTTGTGGAGAACGTTACCTGTGATATGTGTTATAGGTGCACTTGTTGTTGCTTCCACCGTAGCTTGATGTTTCAATGACATAACGTCGCTAAGATGTATAAATTCAGGAGCACTTGCTATAGATACAATTTGACTAGCAGAGGGTCTGTCTTTAGGTTGTTGTGACCAACATAAAACCATGAGGTCAAGGCAGTAACTGGGATACAGCGTTTCCTATAATATTATAGCGACAAATAAATCACCCAGAAACAAAGAAATTAAAAACTATCGTACCCTATATGTCAAAGGTGGCCTTCCTCCCTCAAGAATGCATTCCTTCACCGATTCGTGGCCTTCAAATGGTTGGTGTAACGTTAGGAGTTCATAAATAAACATTCCAAAAGAAAAACAATCAACTTTCTCGGTATATTCTTCTTCGCCATTATAGCGCATTATTTCTGGCGCCATAAATCCTTCAGTACCACCAAAACCTTTTGTACCAGATGGTAAAGTTAGTCGACTAATTCCTACAGTAATGGAAATTATATTTTACAAAATAAATATGGTTAGGTCGTATATTACCATAGTCTGCTACTTTAATATGAACAAGGTGATTTGGATGATCAACAAATGGAGGTGGAATCTCCCACACCAAGACATTTTCAGACTTTAAATCGCGATATATAATATGCTGGCGATGAAGATATTCGATAGCTTTTGCAACCTACAAATTGGGTTATCAAATTAGAAATGTATTACATCTTAAAATTAATCGTAACATTACAGAGCGTATGCATATACAGGGTGCGCCATAATTATTTAGATGATTTCGTGTCGCTGACTTGCACAGCAGTGTCGACAGTTAAAAGCCTTCAGTCGCCATGGAGCGTTGAACTAAGGATCATCGTATGTTTGCAATTGAGGGTTTTAAAAAATAGTGATTCGTGATACGTGTCATCATTCTAACGAAATGGACGAGTACCAACACGCCAAACAGTTTTAAATTGGGTAGGAAACTTTAGGTTGACTGCTTCTGCATTACCAAAGAAAACTTCTGGTCGTCCGCGAATAGTTCGTACCCTGGACAATGTGGAGAGAGTGAGAACGGCTTTACTGCGAAGTTCACGACGTTCTGCTGGACGACATTCCGTTGCACTAAACTTATCAAATAGGAGTGTCAGACATATTACACAAGGATTCGCATTTTCATCCATTTAAAATGCAAGTGGTCCAACAATTACTTCCACTTTTAGTACTGTTAGCAAGCAATTATCCTTATCTGGTAAAAGTCTGTATCGGGGAGGAAGGATTGTTCTGTTTGGCAACCTACGTACGTGCGGATTACATCCTAGCAACCGATTTCTGTAGCTGGAAAATGGAGAACACACAAGAAATGGGTGGTGGCTTGGATCCGACTTGTGGCGAAAGTACAGGAAAATTATGAAAAGTTATTTGGATAACGAATCGCCCAAATTTTACCACATAGGCATCTCCGCGCCGTTTGCCTTAGGAAACGATGTTGCCATCATAAATGTAGCGCTTTACGAGAGTGGAGATTTTAATCACCGAATGGCTTTTACACACAATTGTTAGAAATTATTGAAGCACAATCACAATTTCTATCTCATCTTATTATGTCAGATGAGGCACATTTCCATTTAAGTTGTTATGCCAATAAACAGAACTTCAGATATTGGGCACAGGAAAACCCTCGTTTAATGCATCAACGTCCTTTGCATAGCGAGAAAGTAACAGTTTGATGGAGTGAGTTTTCGGATCATACTTTTTCCAAGACGGCAATGGAAGAGCTGTAACGGTAACATCTGAGCGTTATGCGGCCACGCTGAACGATTTTCTTGATCAAACCATAACACTCGTTATGGTTTCAATGGATTTGACGCCATGCGATTTTTCTTATGGGGGTCATAAATTCTTCCAGAGGGAACCTCACAACATAGACGATTTAAAAGAATCAATAACGACTGAGATTTGACAGATACCATTACAAATCCTGACAAATACTATGGATTCTTTCAGGCAACGTGCGGAGATGTGTATTCAGACACATGGAGCCCATCTTAGTGATGTTATTTTTAAACAATAGTATTCACATAAAATGCTTTTCTACTAACTTTTCAATGATGTAAGTTTTATAATGTACACAATAAAATGAATTACTTATTTTACCACCTAAAATCGTCTAAATAATTATGCCACACCCTGTATTTGTAAACAATGGGACAGTATTTCCTACATATGTAGGAAATACATACATAATATTGGATACAAACAAAAACAATATAAAAGACAATGCAATATAGCACATACGATATTCTTAAGCTCAGGCAAGATATTCAAAAATTATAATTGATTGATATGGCCGCACGCATACGGGTAATGAACCACGTTCAGGACGTCCGAAAACGGCTACCACGCAATGGAAAAAATGGTTTTGACAAATCGCCGAATAAAGGTGGGTGAAATTGACGTAGCTACAACTAGTTCGTATTTTACATAATGAATTGGGTTTAGAAAGGGTTTCTGCAAGGTGGGTGCCGCATTTGCTCAATCGGAGCAAAAACGCATTCGTGCTCGAACTTCAGTCGATTGTTTGGAAGTGATTACGAGGAATCCAACGAATTTTAAGACGTGACCATAGATTCATTACTACACACAAGAAATAAAAATGCAATCAAAACAGTGGATTGCACGCGGTGAATAGGTTTCGAAGAAGGGAAAGAGCAGTCCCTCGGGTGGGAAGCTGATGGCATCGGTGTATTGGGACGCAAAAGGAATTTTTCTAATTGGTTACCTTGAAAAAGGCAAAACTCTTACTGGCCAATATTACACAACACTTCTGGACAAATTCAAAGCAGCATTTCAGGAAAAACGCCCGTGAATGGTTAAGCAAAAGTGTTGTGTCACCCCGACAATGCGCCCGCTCATTCAAAGGCAATCGTTCACCAAAAATTGAATTGAAGTTCGAAATTCTTCCCCATCCGTCTGTCTTCGCCTGTTTTTGCTTCGCAAGACCTGTTTCCGAAACTCAAAACATTTCTGAGTGGAAAGAGATTTTGCTAGAATAAACTGATAGAGGTTGTTAACGATTATTTTGGGAACCTCAAAGAAAGTCACTTCCGGGGACGAATCGAGAAGCTAGAGAAATGTTGGACTAAGTAATATAACTGAAATCCAGATTATGTTTTCATTGTCATCCCGGAAACTATTCAATCTATCCTTGTATAATGTAAAATATTGTAAACAATTATTAGTTACACTGGACTCGATTTTTGGTTTCGAAGTGAAATCAATTTTCATTTAGAAACTTGTAAATAAAGACAAATGCAGTAAAAAATTATTATAAAATGTCTAACCTGCAATATAATCGCTTGAAGTGTGTACGGGCCAACCTTAGCCCCACTTCTCCTATAATGTCGTAACACCAAATCGAGGGCTCCTTGAGGCGCTAAATCTAGAACTAAGGCTAAAGGGCTAGTACACACACCAACGAATGGAACAATATTAGGATGACGTAGTGTTAATAGAATATTCAGCTCCTGTCTTGCCGTACAATATGCTTTACAGGCGTACTGTAAAGGATCCCTATCCCATTTGCCTTGCGCTGCCTTATACGCTATGATTGCAGATTGTCTAGCATTTGGACCAGGTTGAACAGGTTGTAGCATCTTCATCGCCACATCTATAACTGTATTCGTGCATCGATTCTTACACGTTCCTTTAAAAACAAAACCAAAAGCTCCACGTCCTAGCAAACGCCCTTTTTAATGTTATCCGGGCGTATTAAATATCTTTCTCCTAAATCAATGAATATCTAAACAAACACAAAATAAGCAAAATTCATTTTATTCTTCATATTTTCATATACTCACAGTATCAGGTGCAATTTGACCTAGTGGTACGTTTCCATGTGTGGGACACATAACTGCTTTATTTCCATATGCAGCTAGAATACATTCTTCTACCATCCAGCAGTAAAATACTTGCCCATGCAAATTATTAGCTTCCTCTACATTTAATGCCGGATGCCCTTCCACAGAAGGCATCCTACTCGAACCGGCCGAATCTGGTCCAACTCCACTATCACACTCAGAAGTGTAAGATTCTTGAGATTTTCTAGTTCTTCTGATACTATGATACATTGGCTCGGGATCATCTTGACTAAATTGATCGAAATTTAGTTTTGAATGATCTGATGGAAAGTTGACAAGATGCTGTTCCATTTCAGTCGACAGCGATAAACACTTTGGACATGGTATCAACCTCGTAACTAGGAATTTCCCTTCGGACGTATGCACAAATCTGGTTCCCAACGTCGGATACCAGTCCTCCAATAAGATATCGATGTGATCGACAGCTAACGCGAGAAGTTGGGCTGTAGATTCTGGTGTACATTCTATCACTAAATCCGTCTTATATTTGAAATCGGATATGTCTGCATTTTCGCCGATAATGGGCTTGATGATTAATGAATCAACTGGAAAGTATATTTCTAGAATTGATGTGTTTTGAAGATCGACATCACACCAAACTCCCTCTTGTTTAAGTTTAAATCTATTAAAATTATTATTTTTTAACATGATTGCTTAATAAGTTTTTAAATTGCAAAAGATAATTTTGATATCTTAGAATATATGAAAAAATATTTTGCTAATACTAAAAAAATAGTAAAATGCACGAACAAAATATAATAGTCGGATAACTTAGATATATGTACGTATATATACTTACTTCATCTGTCTATAATGTGCTGCAGAACTTGGTAGTACTTCACGCATTCGAAACAGCGTTATATCGCCGTATTTTAACTGTAATCCCGTTTGCCATAACACCCATTCTGCTTTAAAGTCTAGTAATTTCACTAGTTCGATATCTTGCGCTGCATCTTTAGGTAGGATAAAAAATGATCTTATAATATCTACAATAGTATCGTCAGCTAAGATTCTTGACATCAAGCGCGACCAGAAGCCCGATGGAAAATAAGACATAAGTAGCAATCTAGTAATTGATTTATCCATTGAAGGGCAATTCACAACTTGATACTGATTACCTTCTTCAACTTCATCCGCTGAAAAATAAAGTGAAAGTAGAAAAAGTGATAAATTATACAGTGCCTCTCACAACTTATGCATCAAATTAAAACAGATGAAAATAACAGAAAATAAGAGAATGTCAACAGTGGTGTGTTTTGCGCGTTCAGTGTGTGATGTTCACTGTGCAGTGCTTTAGTGTTGTCAGTGTCCGTTGTGTAGTGTTCGTTTTGGGCATTCGCCGGATTCCCTAGTGATATTGATTCCCGAGTATTCCACCTTTTTCCGAAAGGTGTGGTAAGGGGAATTATATATATGTATATATATAAACGAATATATGTCTGTGTGTCCTTTATGCATTACTACACCAATCATTCGATCGCCATGAAACTTGCGGAAGTTGTTGACTACACTCACGCGAAGATTACTGTCATAGTGGCATCAACGAATTCCAAATCAATTTATTTTATCAACGTTTTCCAAAAACGAAACTCCATGAATTTCCATACATGCAATACTAATCCTACGATAGATGGCGCGCGAGTATACAAACAAATTCAATTGATGAATGTAAACAATGACTAATGACAGTTCAGTTTGTGGGTGACATGTGGGTGATAACTGATATATGTAACTCGTAATACTGAATTTTTCCATTTATTTATTTATTCAAGCGAATTTGCGAGCATCGTCGACAGTTACCGCGTGTGAGACGTGGAATAATTTATATTCATTGTGAATATCCAATCGCTGCTCCTATTGAATACATTCACCCACATTTTTTTCATCGTGAGTTTAATCGATTTCAATTCTCATAAGCTTTGGAATACTGTATATATCCTACGGTAGGTGGCGCGCGCGTGTCGAATACTTTTGGTAGAGTACATATATCCTACGATAGGTGGCGCGCGTGCATACAAACAAATTCAATTCTATTGAATGTAAATAATGTGTATATATATATATATATAATTTAAAACCTTGTAAGGTTTACTTTTCACATTTCATTTGTTAGGTTCTTTTTGGTTGTCTATTGTTCCATGCACAAATTTCGCCCATTCCATTTTATTTTTTGCCTTTATCTCCGCTTCTCCCCATATGTTTTTTTTTTTTCTTAAAATTTTCTGCCACTACGTCATTCCATTCCTCGCCTTCTTGTACTTTGTACTCTTGCCCTCCATATTTGTTTAACCTGCCTTTCATCCTTCATTCTGCACATGTGCCAAACCATTTGAGTGCGTTCTTTTCAAGTACGTCCATATCGTCCATAATCGGGCCCACTCTCAGTTGTTCTCTCACTATAGTATTTCTGCGTAATCCCTTTGCCTCTTCTCAGGTATTTCATGTCTATAACATTTATTTTGCTTTTCATTGCTTCCGTTAACACCCAACTCTCACTGCCACAGGTCAGGATAGGTGTAACGACAGTCTTATACACCCGCATTTTTGTCTTTTTGCCGATTTCCTTTTTGTTGATAAAAGATATATTCCAGCTGTGATACATTCTTGATGCATTTTTTATTCTCTCGTCGAAAAATGCTGCATATGTTTGCGTACTCATCTTTTTGTTCTCATCAATTATTTGTTTGAGCGTAAATATGTGGTCTTGGGTGCTTTTTCCTTTTCTAAATCCACTTTGTGATTCTACCAAGTCTTGATCGATTGCGTCTTTCAGTTTAATATTTATTCATATGTTTTGGATAGCACACTCAGCAATGTGATTCCTCTGTAGTTTGCGCAGGTTCTCGTGTCTCGTTTCTTGTGTATAGGAAGAATTTTTCCAATTTTTTGGTTTTTTTGGTAAGCATCCTGCGTTCCAACCTTTGTTAAATAATTCATTGATCATTTCTGTGTCTAGTGGTCCCAAGTTTTTCGTCACCTCCGCCGTGATCCTGTCGTGTCCTACAAATTTACCGACTTTTAGGTGTGCGATGGCTTGTACCATTTCTTCCGCGCTTATAATATATTCACTTTCTACTATTGTATTACTTGTAATCGTGTCCTCTTCTTTGTTATTTGTTTCACTTTGGTTCAGTAATTCCTCGAAGTGTTCTTTCCACCTATTGATGATTTCGTCCGAAATTAATTTTTGAGTTTCGCAACTTCCACGAGGAATGTTTTGAGAACCTTTAACAATATGGGCTCGACTAGGATGTTTATTATTACAACGAAAAAATATAAACGCTAGTCAAATTCGAGTCATATTTGCACCAAAATCACGTAGATCGTGTTTGTTTTACCAAGCGGGCGATACATCATGTGTCGATGAACATGCTATTGAAAAATAAAGGCGAACGTTTACAATTTAGAAAGAAAGAAATATAAACGCTGGTAAAATTCGGCCCATCTACTAGACAAGGTGAAGCTGACATTTGGCTAGGACATGTTTACTTCCTCGGCCGGCTCGTATGCCTGTATCTAACGCCGGCAAATCTATTAGCATATATAAGGCTCCTTTCAAAATAATGTTAATGTCAATGTTGATGATAAAGTGCTAACAATAATCGTAACGTTAAGGATGTTCACAATAAAGTTAATGTTGACGTTTAGAGAAGTTCGCAACGTCTCAAAATAGTAAACATAAAACAAAGAACATAACCTTTACTGATTGGTGATTCTTTTTCTTTATTTGCAGGCATAGTATTAAAAAAATAAGAACTTTGCTTTCATTGGTAGATGTTGATCATGATGTTAAGAAATCCAAAATAGTTTTAGAACGTTAACATGATTTAACAGTACCATTACCATTAACATTGTGGACAATCTAATGAATACTAGCTATATATTTTGAGTTTTAATACCCTACATAACATTACCATTACCATTAACATTATTGTGGAAGGGCAGTAAGTCAGTGCTTCGAAAACAATACTTTTTGCCCATTTTTTTTTCATTTACCCCCATTGACTTATTTTTAGCTCATATAATCTCATAAAAGATTTGGATGAATATTAACATTTCAATTAATATATTAGCGCTGAATATAAAGCCATTCTTTGCTTCTTATACGAAATAATTGAGTTGAACTGCAGACTTACCACTACTTGTAGATGTCGACGGTAACGCCATTTGGAACTTAGATTGCACTCCACAATCTCTATAAAGTACAGATTTCGGAGATACGGTTATTTTTTTATTTCTCACAGCCCAACCCCTCGATCTTAATGGCACCTTGATCTTAACCACTGGGGGAAATTGTCCGGGATAAGTTTGGGCTAAATGTATATCTTCCTCCGACGGTAACAAAGATGGAATTAACAATGTTCTCGAGTCCCATGTAAGAGCAACTTCAAACTTATTCAATAAATTTACGATATAACCTCTAGTATCCATTGGACCGATATTACTAGCTTTGAATATATGCTTCAGATCATCTAATTTCATTATGCCCGTTCTAGCGAATGGATTAATTTCTCTAATCGTTACAACGTGCGCCAGCATGTCGCATAGCCACTGTGGATCGAGAAAATACAAATCCTTTAATGTAGCGTCATCGTAATGAAGAAGAACACCTTTAAAAAATTAGTTTTATTAAAACGATTATGAAATATGTATCTTTACCGTTATCGTGTAAAAATAGCGTTGCTTGATGTAACTCTCCTCCATCTCTGAACGTTCTATTGTACCTTTGTTGCATTTCAGTCGCTACGATACTTCTATATTGTTCAGCGTTTAAGACTGGATCTAAACCATTCAATCGCCTTTCAGCTGCTATGTAATTGACTACATCTTCCAACGCTAAATATGAAGCCGGAACTTTTTGTTCTAGAAGCAATTCTTTGCTGCCTAAAAATGTGATCATTTTTAATTTTTTAATATTATTGGTTGTTAAAAGCACTTCAAGATGCTACCCGAAATGTTTATTTAGAACATTTACCTGGAGGTCTCAAACTGAACACTGTATCATAAATCAAGTTACATAATAACTTAATGTTGTGCCTCGTTTTACAACTTATTTCAATAGTATCCAAAACTCTTGGGAGACCGCACTTCTCTGCGTCAACGATGTTTATGAAACGGTCCCTTATAAGTTGTTGATACTCTTCAGAAACACTAGGATTTCGTTCTTGTACAATATCATAGTGAGTCCCAACAATTAAGACAGGTGAATTAGGTGCTCTGGCTTGAATATTTACTAGCCATTGCAAGATTTCATTTATTCCTTTTTGACCATCAGTAATCCTCCATACCACTAAATATAAGCTGCGCTTGGATAAAAAATATTGGTGTGTTGCATAATACCTTAAAAAAGCCAAATGGATATCTTTTGTAAATGATTTGAAATATTCAATTCTTACTCTTTTTGTCCTCCAAAGTCCCACGTTCTAAATATTACCGGACCATGTGTTGAATGGTTCCGTATTTTTTCTCATATAACCAATCACCAATATCAACACCAACGGTAGACATATTTGTACCCCTCGAAGTTTTTACGTTTATATTCTTGTTTCCCATACGTTTTGCCCAGTGCTGAAATTTTTGAAGCGCTATAAATCACCGTAAATCCTTATCAACAAATTAAGAAGTTATTTCGATTACAGTAATTACGAGAAATAAGTAAAAATTATTACTTGCCCACCTCTGGTCTTCTCCTGGTGATTCCCTCCTGCCTTAATTGCTCTAATAAGCTAGTTTTTCCAATTCCTTGAACTCCCACAATCATCAGTTTCATACGTGCATACGGCCTAGCATCCTCTAATACCGATTTTAAATATCCTATTATATCCATCGTTTTGTATTTTTACTATCAATCATAGACTTTAGAGGTTCTTGCAATGCACATCCGCGCGTGTTCAAATTCCATAACCTAGAGAGAAGGCCCATCTGCGGCGGCAATTCATTTATATCTAAAAATAGTCGCTATGAGAAATAACATCGTGGAATCGTGCCAAAACACTTGAGTAAATTGGCGGACGCTATTTTTCTAATGTTTACCTAAGTTACCGCTGATATTCAGAACTGACAAATTATTCAATTCGTATATATTGATTGGAATTTCTCTTAAACTATTATTACCAATATCCAACATAGATAGATTGGGAAACATTAAGCGAGCTTTTCCCGAGTAAGAGTTCTGTAAAAATAAAGAGAATTTCATTTATTCACTTATTTTGGAACTATGCGTAAGTTTTGTTTACATGGGTAAACAGTTTCTAAGCTTTGGTATTTTAGGTTCGAATAACATATGTGAATTCTGTAATTCTAATTTTTGAAACACAACAACTTGTTCACGTTTAAAATGTTTTGATTAGTTCTTCGACGAGGAATATTCAATATATTTAGTTTCACAAATATATCGACCAAGTAGCACAATTTCATCACAAAATATATGATTTTGAATTAGATCGGTCTCTGGCACTTATCTTCTTCAAAGAGGATTATAATTTCATCTCCTAAATCATAAACATATTTTAGAAAGTTGCTGCGTCATAATCATCTTACTTCGGGATAAAGAAGGAACGTTAACCTTCCTGAACTCGCGTGTTGATGCTACAGACTGTCGAGTTTACGTGCAATACAGAAGGTGGGTATTATTTTGAAATTATATTGCATTTTTTTAATTCTTTCATAGGGAACAGTCCTATAGTGTACATATTTGAATAAAGTAATATTGTTCAATTTTTGGATTTATGATGAATCAGAAAGAAGAAGAGACCATACGTACCCCTCTAAAGGAATTAGAAAATATGATTTAGAAAACGAAATTAGTGACAGACCGGACAATGATATTGAAGATCATGAAGAAATTCAGGGCGAACGCAATAATACTGAAGAAGAGTTCGAAGCGGATCAAGACATTCCAGAGGAGAACTACTGCAACTTTTTATGGGGAAATATAAGAAAACAAAGTGACGACAAACTGCCCTACAGAGTAATGTGCGTACGAGATCAAAGAATATAGTTCCTCAATTGCCAGGAATAAAACGTAAGGTAAAAGATGCGAAAAAAACCCTTGAAACATTTTTATTTTTTAGTAATCTTGTTGTTGATGTGATTGTAAGGAATACAAATAAATTTATGAAATCGCTTTGTAATAAATACAGGGTAAAATAGAAATTAAAGCCTTGCTGAGTGTATTATTCGTAAGTGTACGAAAAAATAGTCGTTTGAATGCGAGAGCTCTTTTTAGAACAGATGGATCTTCGCCCGAAATATTCCGTTGGACTACGAGCCCTCTTGCATTTCTTTGATGATAAAGAAACTAGATCTCAACGTTCGAATTTCGATAAATTAGCGCCAATAAGGGAGCTGTTTGATGTCATAAATTTTGCATTTACCAAGTTTTACAGTCCTTCTCAATCTGTAACAATTGATGAAAAATTGGAAGTGTTTCGAGGTCGATGTGCGTTTAGGCACTATACACCATCAAAGTCTAACGAATATCGTGTCCAGGTCAATGCGCTTACAGATGCGAAAATGTTTTATACAATGTCTATGGAAGTTTAAGAAACAAGTGGATCACCAGTATGGAAATCGTAATGCCTATGCTTCCGATAGATATTTTCATCATTGTAGGAACAATAATGGAAACATAAACCAAAGATACCATCAAATTTTGTTCAAAGTAAACGTCGAACAGTTGATTCTAGCTTATTTGACTTTGGAAACAACTATGCTATGGTACCATATGTGTCTCAAAAAGATAAAAATGTGCTACTTATTTGGACCATGTATGACGAAGCTAGCAGTGATTCCGAAACAAATAAACCAAAGATTATTATAACATAAATAAATTATGGGCCACATATGATCAACAGATGGTCAATTTTTATAGTCTTATGAATGTGTTAGCAATAAATGTTTTTATAATCTATACCGAGAACAATGCAGGTTCGAATACGGTAAGAAAGAAGTTTTTAGAAATATTGTCCTTTGAACTACGGAAAATCAATTGAAGAGAAGCTCTGCGTGCCTAAATTTGGTAAGATTGATGTGGGAAAGGTTAATACAACTTTGTAATTGTGATTCACAAGGTTCCTAATAAAATACAAAACCAGAGCGTTGTTCATACAGCTCTTCAAAAAAAAAAACAAAACCAAATACAATTGCCGTAAATTCCAAAAATACTTCTACTTGGTACATGCATACAGTGTCGGACAAAACATATTGGACTAATGTCTATGAATGATACTATCCTCTCCTGCATTCACAAATACAGTTTTGAATATAATAAAATTACTTAAATGCCAAGAAAATACATTTTTTTGTGAAAATATAAACAATCTTAGAATTGTTTTCACTCCGTGACATTATATACAAAAAGAATAAACATATTCAATATTCAGCGCGACAAAACATATTGGACTGATTATTATTATTTAATATTTTATAGCATAACCATTATTTTTAATAACATCACTGCATCTCTTTGGCATAGAAACTCTAAGGTTGTTAATGACCTCTGGTGGAACACTTAACCAGGCTTCTCCTGCAGCTTCAAATAACTTGTCTTTGTTTCCGTTGGCACTCTCTCTGTCAATCCTCCTGTTCACTATTTCCCAGAGATTTTCAATTGGATTGAGGACCGGTGACTGAGCCGGCCACTTTAAGACAGTAATTTTTTCAGCTGCGATCCAATTTGTTACAAGTTTCGCGGTGTGTTTTGGGTCGTTATCTTGTTGGAACGACCATGAAATTGGCATATTCCACTCGGCATAGGGAAGCATCACACTTTCAAGGATATTCTTGTATACGAATCGATCCATAATGCCATTTATTCGGTGCAGGGGTCCAATGCCAAATCCAGAAAAACATCCCCATACCATTATACTACCTCCACCATGCTTAACTGTGCCTTGGCAATATCGAGGATCTAAGCGTTTATTTTGTGGTCGACGAACTCTTCTCATTCCGTCTGAATATTTCAAATTAAACTTTGATTCATCCGAAAAAGTACAGTTTTCCATCGCTTCACTGACCAGTTGATATGCTCTCGGGCAAATTGTAAACGTTTTAATCGATTTTTCCTTGAAATAAATGGCTTTTAGCCGCTCTATAACTTTTTAGCCCACCTGCACATGCTCTTCTTTGTACGGTTCTGCTGCTTACTTTCAAGTTTAGGTCTTTAACCAGGCTTGATGCCGATTTATCCGGGTGCTTTTTAAATTCTGTAAGTATTCGTGAGTCTTCTTGTCGTGTTGTAGCTTTAGGTCGTCCTCCACGATGATAAGTTTCTACAGTTCCGTTAACTTTGAACTTGTTTATAATGAAACTTACTGTTGATTTCTTTAAACAAAACTTTTTGCAAATATCTTTCTGAGAAGAACCTTTCCTATAATCATTAATAATTAGATTTTTCAATTGAAGTGAGTGTTTTTTTCCAGCCATAATCACGTTTTACACAATATCTTAGGAAATTTCTAGAATTTTAAAGGCGTCACAACTTTTGCACTCAAATGATCTTGTTGAAATAAAAACGGTCTTTCTTCTATTAAACTTGTACTAGGAATGCTTAAACTACGTAGTGCATCTACAACCGTTAACAAATAACTGCTTGCTTGCCGTCTACTCAGCCAAATTGCGACGAGTCCAATGTGTTTTGTCGCACGACTTTTGAATATATTTTTTGCTTGCTTTAAATTTGTAAGAAATGTTTGCTAATCATCTAAAACGCATTTGCTTATAATAAATAATGATAGAACTCAGCTTTAAGGTCCTTTATTTCATTTTATGCATTATATTTTATAAGCTATACAGTGATAAGTTACTATTGATACTTAGTCCAATATGTTTTGTCCAACACTGTATATGATTTGCCAAAATTGTTTCTTATTTTGAAAACTAGTTCGTATTTTCATAATACATAGCACTATAAATTGACTTTTGTGTTTTGCTCTGTTTTTCTAGTTTATGCAAATAAAGTTGATTGAATTATTATAAAAAAGAGAATAAACAAATTAATTTCTATATTTTTTCGTTATAGAATAATTTTAATTAAACATTAAAAATTAACTGCCATAAAACTATACTAAATAAGTACTATATTCCACTTATTTAATAATTAGTCTGAGAGACCAGCGTGAGTCATTTTGCATTGAAAAATTACGCAAGTTCAGGAAGATTAAATCTATTGTATTCATCCTTTTGCATAGTATAGAAATATAATTTACCATATTTTCAATTGTTGTTAACACAATGTTCAAACTAAAACTTATTTCTTTGTCTACAAAGCCTTTACTGGTGTATCCAAAATGTATTGTAAAGTCTGTTATAGAAATTTATGGTTTAAAAACATTGGCAAGTAACAGTAATTTTTCAGCTGTTGCCTGAGCACAATCTGTAGATATTCCAGCAAATTTTTTATTACATGCTTGAATCATTTAACAAATGTATATATATAGCGGTTAGGACTGGACTGGATATATATATATTTGTATATATATATATCAATTACCCTATCTGAATCTTCGTCCTCAGTGCTACTTAGATCACCATCATCGTCAGTGGAGAGTTGTATTCTAGTAAGTTGGTTATCTGCTAGTATTAATGTTCTCAAATTATCCAATCTTAAATGCCTCCGATGGGAACAAACCGTATGTAACACTGTATTTCTAACGGATCTGCTGCTCTGTCTTCTTACTATAACAAACAAATCCGATGAATCTTTTAAATAATACTACTACCTGAAGCCATCATTTATAATCCCAATGATGCAGCTGGTTAAATGTATGCACTAATGTATTACATTGTATGACTTTTCCGATTTCGATTCGATATTGAAATCCGAGCTTATTTAAATTATAATCACTTTGATCTTGATAAAATTAATTAGCGTAATAGTAATCTGTAAGTACAGCGGAGCGTCGATTATCCGAACCAATGTTGCCAGGATTTGGATAATCAAATATTCGAATAATCAAAATTCACTAAAAATCAGGAAGGTGTAAAAAATGAACCACGTTTCTGCAAAAAAAAAAACCGTCTATTTAAGTATAGTACGCAGTGGTAAAAAATAAACGACACAAAAAATATACGTTGTATACCTAAGATGAATTTGGCACAAAAAAATCGTAATACTGGTCTGCAGCAATGATGACTTCCTCTTTGTGACAGCTAGGTCTCTGATTCATTTGACCTGCAATAGTTGGCTGTGTATTTGTATTACCATCGTCTGTGTGATCGTTGTGATGTAATAATTCGTGAACAATTTCTTCGTCTTTCTTACTTCTTTTTTACTTCAGGAATGAAACTGCGTTCAAACCATTTCGTGAACAAATCGCTGGTCATTCACGCGTTTTTTGGCTCGTGTATATGAACGGAACTGTAATATTTTTAAAAGAACGTGGATTTTTGACTTCCTTACCAAAATCAGTGGAACCTTGTGTGTCTCACTTGCATTAGTACATACGATAATTGTGACACGCTGCTTACTGATCTTGTAGCCTGGAGCTACGGATTCTCTTCGAGATATCAACCGCCTAAATGGTAAAGCTTTTGAATAGAAGCCTTTTCGTCTGCATTGTAGACGAAATCTATCATATTCATTCTGTTCAAGACATTTCTTTAAATTCTCGGAAAAAGAAACTGCCGCTGGGGCGTCGGCACTTAATTTTTCACCATGAATCTCGATTTACCGAATCCCCATGTCGTAATTTGAAATTTTTCAGCCACCCCGAACTTGCGACACATGACAAGTCACCACTAAGCTTTATGTTTAATTTCACTGCTTTTTCACACTTAATGGGCCTGATATGGGCTACCTACAAGGACGTTTTTACAAAAACTAAGTGAATGCAGCATCTTTCAACAATTTGGATTTCATAGTTTTACGATATGAACTGCCCTCCTCACTCTCAAGATTAAGTCCATACCTAATGATTGAATCAAAATTATTTTTTATTTCCCTTATCGTTGATTTACCAACAGTGAACTTGGTAGCTACTGCCTGACCCGTTTCACCTTTCTTCGCTCCCGTAGTAATTTCCATTGATCTTTTAATGGAAGCAGTACTCGTTTTCGTTTTTGTCGAGATTTTGCAAGTTTTCTCTTAAAATATGTGTCAACAAATTCAATGAACACCTTACAATGAATGATCTGAAACTAGGAGCCTTGGTCACGGACCGTAGGAAAGGAAAGGAATTCAGTGAAAAACCTAATTAACAAATTACACAGACATAATTCTTAGTAAAGAAATATTGACATAGCTAACAATCCTGTTTCTAAGAATTAATTAAGCCTTTTGTACGTGAATCATCTCAGCACTTCCCTATACGTATTTTTTTAATTTTTAATGATTTCCGTAAATAAAATTCTAAAAACTGAGCCAAGCAAAGACTGAACACGTCTTCATAGAATATCGCTCTCAAAAATACTCTGTCAACGCATTGAGTCCTAACGATGCTCGGCCAGAACCGATATTTCCTATGATTTCATTCTTTTTTCCATGAAGCCACTTCGCGTAATCGAACATTCGGATAATCAACGCTCTACTGTACTTCATCTCACAATCACCACTAAAATTCTTTCAACGCTGCAATTATTACATACACTACCCGCCATATATATAGGAGCGATAGTTATAAGTACAAACACTCAGAATGTAATTAATATATAGCATTAATAAAATATTTTTATATTTAAAATGTGTACCTACTTCTACCAATTTTGCGAAAATTTCCTTATCATAATGGGGTTAAGGCCTTTTTGCCTATTACAAAAGGATTGTTAATTGCGGTAAAAGCAGGTAAGGATTTGCAATGCTACTTTTTAAGCCGGAAGTATTATCTTTGAAAAATTTACTGTGAGCTCTTGGAAGTGGACATGATACAAGTATTGGGAATGAATTATAAATGCCAGGTGAATTTGTTTCTCTTCAGTTTGCTTCTAAAATATAAAGTAGTTGTTCGAATACCAAACATACGGGAAATACCAATAGACCATTGGACAAATCTCGACATGGGCGTATAATATTCTTCAGCGTAAAGAAACTACCGGAAGATTAGTGAATTGTAAACATGTCCGCTGCTGTTATTCGGGTGATGTAAAAGCTACCTGAGATGCTTTTAAAACGGTATTGAACAATTTTGTGTCCAACAAGATAAAAAAGTACAAACTTTCCTAATTTGAATCTCCAAGCATTATGAAAAAAAAATTCCTTTCCAAATTTCCAAGTTTCCTTTAGAGTTAGGCACTATATAGAATTTAAGTTTAAGAGGTTCGATTTAAAAGCTCCAGTGTATTTGAATCCCGTTACAAATTTCCTCTGTACCCTGGAAGCTACAAGATACAGCTTGACACGTTTAAATTTATTTCAAGATTGTTGGCAGCGCATACTTTAGGACCGAAATAGCTACAGAACTAAGCTCCGTGGTTATTACAACTGTTGATCCCTTGCGCATACGCCCTTGGAATACAACTTAAACTATTCAAAGTGCATTTTCTAGATTCTCATCCAGAGTATTATTCTGAAAACTAGCATGCTGTTATCTACGACTATGGAAATAAATTTCATCAAAATAGTCCAAATATGAATAAGAAGGTATAACGAAAAACACGGCACAATTTATACTCCAGATCCAAACTCAAGGAAAATTGGGTCAAAAACTATATACCATCCTCCATACAATTTTAATCTCTCCCGAGGCAACTCTCACTTATTTGGATTTTAAAAGAAACGTTGAAGTGAGCGCGTTCAGAAAAATAAATACGTATATGTATAAGTATACTCACTGATTACACATATTCTACATATTTCTTAAGATATAGATACATATACCAATAGAAAGAGGTAAAAGTTATGTTGAAGCGTAATCGTTTTTCTAATTTTGAAATACTGATACAACAAAAACTTGTTGGTTGGTTTCAAATTAAACATTTTCCAAGATTAATATTAAAATAAATAAAATAATAATAATAAAGTACATATTAACAATAATTAATCCACCGAAATCTTCAGAAACATTTAAACCTGCAAACAAGAATAAGAAGACTGTGATTAAAGTAATATGTAAAATAATTACCCTTACCATACCTTTCGGAAATAATTCCGGATACGTATTTCGGAAACTAATTAAATATCACCAACGATTATTTCTGAAAGGTGTGGTAAGAGTAATTATTTTATATATTATTTTAATCACAGTCTTCTTATTCTTATTTGAAGGTTTAAATGTTTCTGAAGATTTCTGTGGATTAATTTTTGAGTTCCTGTTAAAGTAAGGAAATTTTCGGTAATACATACCTCCAATAATTGGCAGCTTATCTCTAGACATCGATGTATTTGTAGCATAACAAGTAACGTTTGCAACCTCCATCATATCTTGCGCTTCAACTTGAGGTAAGCTTGGCCAAACGCTAATCTGATTATGGCTTAAATCCAATTGTTTAAGCGAACTGGGATAGCTGGTGATGTGTGACATTGATCTTAACGAATTGAATGCCAAATTTAATCTTGTAAGATTAACAGCTAAACAAGGCAACACCACCGGTATGCTCGTGAACAGATTATGAGCAAGATTCAGCGCGGATAATTGCGATGACTTTTCGGTTACAGATTCGTCGCTATGGAGGATTTGTTCGGTAACGTCTATTGACTTACACCACATATGGTGTTTGTTAATATCTAATTGTCTGAAATAAATATTTATTATAGACGCTCGTCAGCTTCAATTCATGCACTTACATTAAACTTATCTTTGGATAAGCTATACCACTATAGGTTAATTAGCAAATGACAATTGTGTTCAATAGAATGTGTTTGAAATACATATCTACCTACTAATTCACTTATATGCCTGTATACAGAATGTCGCATGACATGGCTGCCACAGCTTAACGATATGTTACTGAAGCAATTTCAAGTTAAAAATTGTTTAATCAACATATGTCCAAAACTCTACCATAACTGGGCTACAAGCATTGGAAGTCTTAGATAACCCTACTAATGCAGGTATCACGTACCGTTGACAAAAACAAACCTCATTGAAAATAATTTTTTAAAAAGTCGTTTCATTGAATTACTTGTTCAAAATGTCCACCCAGTTACTGTATACATAGCCTACTTCGTCCTAGAATACAAGAGATACCTCTGTTAACAGTCTCAGGATCAGTTCAAATAGGTACTGCGACATCCATAATCTTAACAACAAGTTGTTCTCTGTTTTCAGGTTTTCCTACATAAACTAAATTTTTCAGCATTTCCCATAAATAATCAAGGGAATGTAAGTCTGGTCACCATACGGGCCAAGCACACTGCTGAACCACTTCCAATCCAGCGGTTCATATAATTTTGATTAAAAAAATCTCTTGCTTATCTACCAAAGTGTTCGCCGTCTTCCTTTAAGAGTAACGTCATCTAGTAATCCCGGAAGGAAGAAAACGTAAATAATGCACGGCCGTGAGACGTTCTTCGATTATAAACGGACTAATGAGACGGTCGTCAATCATACCACACCAAAAACATTATTTTCCGACAAAGCCTTCGGTTTCTCACTAACCAATCTGGATGCGTAGTTGTCAATTTATAAAGCTCTTAGAAGTAAGATATGTTGCGTGTACAAACCAATAAACAAGTTTTCCATACTCTCAGGCGGCCTAGGTTGTATTTTAGATATTCTTTGGACACTAGTAAAAGCTTGAGCGTCAACCATATTAAGTATTGCCTCTTCCTGAGCAAGTTGTTGTTGCATGGGATGTTCAGAAGTAGCTGCAGGAAACTTGCCTGTTTCTCTTAAACATCGATGGACATTGCTAAAACAGTGCTTCAAGGCACTCTACGAGTGAGAAATCGCCGACGATATGCGTCCACTGTCGCTCGTAAACAAAGTGAATATCGGCGTATTCTTCATTCGAAGAAATGAACATACTTTTAGTAGTACTTTAATGTGACACAAAAGAAAACACGCTTTATTAAATTTATTGACGTTTACTGTCACAATGAATAATAAATGATGAATCACAGCCTCCCCGACTTTTTAATAATAACGAAATCAACAGCGGTACGTAATGCCTGCATTAGTAAGACTATCGAAAACTTCAAATGCTTGTAGCGCAGTTACGATAGAGTTTTAGGCATACGTTCACTAGACATTTTTAACTTGAAATTTATTCAGTAACATATCCTTAAGCTGTGGCAGTTATGCCATTGGACTCCCGGTATATATATGGCTAATCCAAAGGCAAGTGTTATTTACGTCACGAAATATCTATATATAATATAATATATATATATATATATATATATATATTATTTTCTTACATTAAACTACGATCTTTCTTCTTATATCGTACAGGTATAATTCCATCTTCTTGTCTGGCATCACATTCCAGGTCGGAACTCCCATCATTTTCCAAATCAATTTCCGTATGACTCGATAACTGACTATCACTCGAACTAACACTAATTTTATCACAGTCATCTTTGGTGTTCTAAAATTTTTTTAAATGAAGTACCTACTAGATGACTATATCTAAACCTCACCTCAATAGGGCTGATAGGTAACTCTTTTATTAAATTAAACGATGCATTGAGTTCCTTCAATTTTGGTGACAACCACATATTATACGGCAGGTACTGCAACTTATTATTAGCCACAACCAAGGTAATTAAATTTGGTAAACGAAAAATTGCCTCGGGTATGTGATCGAGGCGATTATCTTGAAGATAGAGTTCCTCCAGAACAGGACAGTTATAGCTCAATTCCTCCCTGCTTGTACTCTTTCTTCGATGTGTTTTTTTCATAGGAGATTCGGCAGGAAACGGTAATTTTTCGATTTTATTTTTGTGCTATATTTAAATAACGTAAGCTATACAATTGGAATACAGCTAAAGGAATAGAGGTCAAACTATTGTTAGAAACATCTAATCTCGTAATTGCATATAGAGCTATATCATAGCTCTTTGGATTTTGCTTAAGCTTATGATTCAAATGGAGAGAAGCATCTATTAACCATTGGGTACGAATCTGAGATAAATGACAGCGCTGGTTATGCCAGTTAATCATGGCAGGTGTATTCGGGAATATTGTGCTGTACGTTAAATTAGACATGCCAGAGAACAAGGAAAAATGCGATGTATGTATGTTATCAGTCATAGCTTTTTTGTTGATTTTATATTCGGGATCCGGATGCGCCTGAAAGAAAATACATATAATTGTATTCTTTGATAAAATTGTGTGAAAACGTCTTAAAAACATAACAGATTCCAACAAGAAAAGAACAACGATAGAGGAACAGCATGTTAGGCATAATGTTTTCTGTGGCTCCCGTGGTTTTTACATAATTTGCAGTTACTAATACCAGCGACAAATTATTGAATTGATCACTGCGTTATAACTTCAATTTCCAAAATATACGACTCAGTCTCAACGAAACTGCTCGAAAGTAGGTGCAATTTTAGAAAAAAAATAAATAAAAAAACAAAAGCGCAACAAAGTTGAGTATCCTCGGAATAAGAAACTTGTTTATAGCAATCCAAGTAACTTCTACATTAAATGCCGAAATTATTAAATTACGAAATAAGTTACGACAGCATCGTCGACTCGCCGCTCTAGTCAGTACTAAATCGATGCTGTATGCGAGTACTTCTGTGTATATGTACGCTGTGGTAACTTATTTCATAATCAGCGCTGTTTGCTCAGACTACTTCTAACTAGCTAACTAACTATGACGAATACATATACCGAGAAACCTAATAAAGACAAATTTGAAGAGCTGAAATGTAGATGAAGAAGTAACAAAGCCAAATTGATATAAAATGAATCTGTAGTAAGAAAAAGTGACATCTTATCATATTTAATTACTTGCAAGTCAAAATCTTACTTTTATCTGTGGGCTATGATCAAAATCGGAACTAGTTTCTTCTGTCTGTTATTTCTCTTATTGGCAGTATAATATTTGTGTTATAATGAAGAAATGAAGTGATCCAGGAGGTTTTTGGGTGTCCTCCGATTGCTCTTTCAAAAGACGCCGCCCCAAATAGAGACTGTAGTTATTGCTCCGGGATTTGTGCAAGTCTTCTTCTTCTTCTACTCGTTAATCCTTATGCCTTTCAGCGTCGGATTTGTGCAAGTCTAACTTAATAAAATATGAACCCAGTGACGGAAGATAGCTGATCTGCGGATCATCAAATTCTTTAGCTCTTGTGAGGGTAGTTGAAAGCTGATCTTCTCTTCTGGTTGTTAAGCATTTTCTTTCACTTTTTGGCCGACTAATATAAGTGTATTCATAATACGGAATTTTTCCAGAGGTGTCTAATACAAATGGCCAACGCTGTATTTACGTACCGCTGATTTTGTAATTATGGAAGATGCGACTAACAATAAATTACAAAGAGCTATCATTTTCCCTTTATTTAATGAGGGTGTGAAATCTTAAAAAATCGTTTATCGTCTGTAAGGTCTATTTGGATAGTCTGCAGAATTTAAAACGAGAGTCTACTGATGGGCCGATCGTTTTAAAGCTGGCCGAACGTCACTAGAAGACGATCCGCGCAGTGGACGGCAGAGCACTTCTGCAAATGAAAGGAACGGTGCTGCCGATAACATGACGAACATACTGAGAGATAACAGGCGAATAGCTATTCGTGAAATTAGTATTAGTGTAGGAATAGGCACGCGACAAGTTCATGCGATTTTGTACGAATGTTTGGGGGCGCACAAGCTTTTAAACCAAGGCTGTTAGGAACCCCAACAGGAACTCAGCAAGTCCGCCGCATGCTGTCAACTTCAAGAGTTTGCCACCAATTTTGGCAACGGATAATAAGTACTGAAAAAACATGGATACGTCACTTCAATTCTGCGAACAGAAATCAGTCGAAAGAATGGCGGAAACCGCGAAGATGGACCTCCGCTTAAACGCGCTCTCCAAATTTCTATTGCATTTGATATAAACGTTCTCAAAGGACAGTCATTGTTTTATTTGTATTGTTATCATTCAAATACATTAGTATTTTGTTTTGGTTTTATTTTTTGCTTTTTACATAGCACTCCTCCACGTTTACCTTTTACTAAATTAAATTACTCATTAACGTTAGCGCATAAAGGGAGGTGTCTTGCCGATCAATCAATTATTTTTTTATCATTTACGATTAACTCCCCTTCTTAATTAACACCTCGCTCGTATTTAATACACGGAACCCAGATTGCTCGTCAAGAATTACTTTAAGATTGTGCAGTTCGTGCCTCACATGACTCTCTTAGATAATCTAGCTCTGCGGAAATAACGTGTTCTTGTTTACGTGTAGATCATCATCTTCCCGATGTTCGGAAAGCAGAAGGACGGCAATCCTACATTTATTATTAAGAGATTTCTTCCATGTATGGTTTATTCTCTCATTCCTTCATCCTCTGGAAATTGTCAAACCACCTGAACTGTTTTTTCTATTTTCCTTATTAACCCTTTCCATATTTCTAATAAATGGCGGTTTTGCTCTTGTGATCAAAATTATGCAAACCAATTGTTTCAAGTATTTGACAATCACTGCAAATTTGTACTCAAATTTATGGTGGTATTTCAAAAGAACAATGCACTAACTTAGCAACATAACTGAGACAAATAGGAATGATAAACATAAAATAGTAAACAAAATTAATTGTACAAGAAATTAAAATATCAAAATAAAATAAATGAAAAACTTCACTCAACGTTTCGCCACTTTTTTAAGTGGCTTCTTCAGGAGCTTAAAGAAAATAAAGAACGGAGCAAGGATAGGACAACTATATAGGGCTGAACTTATGGGGGTGGTGTAACAGTAGTAGCATCCAAAAAGAAGAAAGGAGGTAACCACGTTCAAGATTTCAGTTCTGTGCATATTTATCAATATGCTACTTTACCTTAATAGACAAAAGCTTAGCAGTCAAAGTTTCATCCTTATTTTGAACCGCTGTTGATAAAGCTTTACAATCATCGTCTCGAGCTTTCCACCTAAGTAATAAATCAACAAGAGGTACATCCCTATTTCGACAAGCCTCTACTAAAGCTGTAGACTGCCCAGTATTTACATCATCTTCAACAGAGTAGCAACTCATACTCTGTAAAGATAATCGAATTAAAGTGAATTACATTTTAAGCACAAATGAAATACCAACCTCATTGTAATCTAAATATGCTTTGATAATCAAATTTGGATTAGCGCTAGCATTCAAAAGAGCTAAAGTAATATCATAATGTTTTCCTTTCACGGCTGCGTGTAGGGCAGTCTCTGTATTATTATTACAGTACATGTCAATTCGAAGTGGACAAACTACTGACATGTGATCATGCTACAAGAATAAACAATAAAAGATATCCACATCGCAATTCTATAAAACATACCTCATTTTCAGCTGAACTTTCTCGGGATAAATTTAATCTAGACATTATAGACTGTATACCATCAGAAATTCTTCTTCTAGTTGGACTGATTATAGGATTGCTTTCGGAACTTGGTGTGATATCTTCATCCTTTAAAACAGATATCAAACTCAATACTAAATCACAACATTATATATAATTTTGTGATTTATAACTAGCTAATGTAACAAGTAGGTTATTTTGTACTTCTCATATTTAATATATTGTAATTAATACAAAATGAAAACAAAAAAATAGACAAACTACTAACTTATGCGATTATATTGTAGGGAAAAAATCTGACGTTGTTTGAGAAAGGTTCCTTCTATGAATTAATATACTCTCAAAGTGATGCTCTGAAGTCTATAAGCAATTCAAATCTTTTTGAATCTGCATTTACCGCTGCAAACAACTTGATATGATTTAAATTTGTGAAAGCATTCTTGTAGCTTTCGATGGGATTTTGATCCTCCACATTTTAGTCATTAGTATCAGAATTATTTTGTACTAAATTTACAGAATTCTCAAAATTTAAATCCATGTTTTCATTCTCTTGAGCTAAACAATCATCAATTATCACATATTACACAAAATCATTATTATTTATTTCACTTTGGTTTACTGTTTCACACATTTCAGCAATAACTGATAGCGGTAATTCATCTTCTCAATCAAAACTACCTCCGAGAATATTTGCTGCTTTGTGAAAATAATTTGGAATAGTTGGTGGTGTTTCTACCATGCCTTTTGAATAAAGTAAGCAACATCTAACAAATTGATTGATTTCATCACTTTTTTAGAAAAAGCGCATGTATCTAGCTGGGATAAAATAAGTTTTTGATAATTCCTAGTTCAAGCGGTTGACAAACTGAAGTTACAATACTGTGCAAAACAAAAGCAATAAATTGATCATACAATTTAAGTGTCCATTATTAAATAGAAAAAGTAAACTTAAGAAAATTATATTACTTAGACAAGTATATGTACGCTAGTAATTTAAAAAAATTAGGCACTGTTACATTATCAACGACGAAATTTAAAAGTACATAGATCACAAAAACAAAATATATTCAAATTTTAAGTGTGCAAAACAAAAGCAACGAAGTACTTGAAGACAATAGGCAACCTGTGTTTCTACGAGATAAGGATATTTCATGTATGCAGCGCTTGTCTTTAAGTTGTTTTTGTACTTTTTAAAACAATTCAGGCGTTAGTTCGTTGTAAATGTTGAAAGTGTTTACACTGCCTACAAAAAAGCAAAAAGGTGTTACTTAAAATTTTGATAAATTCTTCTTTAACCCGGTTTTATACCAACTTTCGCTAGCACACATTTGAATTTGACAGTAGAAAAGTTGAAAACGGTTTTGTTCAGCGACGAATCAAAATTTAATTTAACGAATTCCGGCAAAGAAAAGATAAACGTCTAGCTTCACGGAACTGCAAGATGAGTCTCAAGCATGGAGACGGTGGCATTATGGTATGGACCTGTTTTTTCTGGCGGTGGAGTCGGTCGTTTTCATAAAATTGATAGTATAATGGACCGATTTGTGTATAAAGACATATTAGAGTCAAAAATACTGCCATACGCCAGGTGGAATATGCCGCTTCGTTGGTTGTTTCAGCATGACGAAACACATCAAAGATGATTAAAGACTATCTCAAGGACAGTGGAATTCAAGTTCACCAGACTTGAATCCAATCGAGGACCTGTTTGGAATATTAAAACGAAGCGTTTCTGGTCAACGCTTTCGTAAGAAAGAAGATTTGTTCTAAACCCTAAAGATAGAATGATATCTCTGAATCTACTCTTAATAATTTAATAGCATCAATACCTCATAGATGTGCAGAAGTTATAAAAATAAAGATTCCTATACCAAATACTGATTTGTTGCTTTTATTTGGAACACTTCACAATGGATGGACTAGGAGGTAATGAATGAAATACATTTTCCAAGTATTTAATATTTGTGTATCACATTTTTGTAAAAATTGTTCTTAAAAGAAATATAACAACGATTTTGCTTTGATTACATTTGTTGCTTTTGTTTTGCACAGCACTGTATATTCGGAGGCAAAATTATTACCTCAATGTTCTTTTAGTTTTAAGTCACGTGAATATGACACTGCATTGTCTAAAAATAGCAATACCTTTCGTTCTTCTAAACACATTTTTTGTTATCAAATTCGTGCAAAAATTCGATCATTACGCAAGTAATTCACGATTTTATATTTGATCGCCACTTCACTGATAAAATGTTCAAAGTAATCCAAAAACAAAGTAAATATCGATATATTCTTCATTCGAAAAATGAACATATTTTTATTCATTAGACATTTTTAACTTGAAACTGCTTGGGTCATATATCCTTAGACTGTGGCAGTCGTCATGGGAGACCCTGTACATATATAAAATCTGAGCCACCGACCGCCCCTAATTACAAAACAAAAAATTCCCCGTAATAAAATGTTTGCCAATCCTACGAGAAATTCTAGTATAGAATCAAAAAGTGTTGTATTCATCACGTTCGTGTAATATTATTTCTATCACCTAATCATTTAAATTGTAAAATATATGGTGACCATATATTCAAAAGACAATAAACTTTTTAAAAATATGGTTACTTAAAGGACAATAACAGGAGATTAGTCCAATCAAGTTTAAAAAAATTACAAACATAAATATCTGATTTTCAAAAAGAAACTTACTGGAATTATTCTAGTCCCTCGCACTCTAAACTTCAATATCACATCTAAAAGCTTTTTGTTGCCTAAAAGACAAGCCATATACAAAATATTCTGTCCTGTAGCATCACGTTCATTAATATCGTAGGGCATGTAATATTCCCACTGGCCACTGCTATCCCTGAAGAATTGTTAAACAAGTTCAAATCGCTACATAAGGCATACTTATATATATATATAGAGTATACTTACTGAAATTTTCTAAGTATATTTTTTGGATATGGAAATTGGAACAATAATTCCAATACACCAACATGTCCATTGATACACGAAGCGTGTATAGGAAGCCATCTTTCTACAGTGTGTTGCTACAATTGATTAGGAGATTATGTAATGCCAAATATTTTCCAGAAATATAAATTGTTACCTGTACTAATTCGGGAAATCTTAACAGAAGCATCTCTACGATGTCTCTATGTCCATGATAACATGCAATATGTAACGGAGAATATTTGGTAACTGGATGATATCTTCCGTCTGCACCGTGATCCAAAAGAATCCTCACAATTTCTTTATTTCCGGTTTGACATGCCCTAAAGGTCATAAATTAAATCAAACTGAACGATTTTATTTGGTTATTTATATAATTCTCAAAATACTAAGCAAAGTCTGTGGTTTAGAATGAACTCATATTAAACAGTCTTTATCCTGACCAAACCAATTTTCGAAAACCGAGTTATCATCTTTAAGGTAGGAAACAAGGGAAAAAAGCAATTGCTTGTGTAACGAGCGCACTTAACACTAAAACTTACACTTCAAAGCAAATATTAGCCAAATTTAATGCGTGGTGTATGTGCACCACTTTCTTCCTCTATTGGGAATAACAAATTAGTTGTTGAAATACGTGTTGAATGCTAAAAATATTTGAGTTTCTGCTATTTGTCACTTTACATACGAGACTAGGCACTACTAATTTTCAGCAATAAATTTTGCTAAAATTTCTCAATAAATTTTTTGACATTGTAAATGATACGGCGCATCGCATTTAGCCGGTTCAATATGTTCAATGTTATCCTGAAGTTGATTAACCAGAAAGTTAAATCTACTTTCTTTTATTAATGAGATTCAACCTATTCTAACAAACTTTTCTTGTGACTTAGGACATGTTGAGAGATGTAGCATTTTCAAGTGGCCTTTATTATCATTAGCAAGAACTCTTCAATAATTAAATGTTCTTATAGATCTTTTTTAATATTTTTACAATAAATTTATAGAGAAACTTCTTTAATGATATCACGCAGGACTAACGTTATTATAGTTTTTATATTTTTTCATAAAAATTTGCAAATATGTTCCAAAACGTACTTCACTAGCGCAGCTTCAAATGTACCATGTAATACAGCAGTTTCAGTTAATTTGCTCTTTATATCTCATGAAAGTAATATGTAGGACTCAAAAATATACTTTTTGGAAAAAAAAAAAACAACACAAATTTCTTTGGGTATTAACAAAACTAGGATTTTCTGATATGACAAAGGGCATATTTCAACGTTTTAGTACAATCAGAGTGTGATCCCTCATATGTATTTTGTGTAAATAACGATTTGCTTATTAATAATGAAATGTGACGTTGTTTTCTTTTGACACATATTTTACCAAAAAGTTTAAATTCACGCCGATTCACAATTAAAGGTGTGTGTTAATAATCAAAATACACATGTCTCATGTGTGCATCTGAAGATAGTTTGCATTTAACTAAATGATTGATGTAAAATTATCAAGATTACAATATGCATTATGCAATACAAATCACGAATAAACAATCGGTTATATAATTTGGAATTATGCCCGTTTAATCTAAATTACGATTGAGATTACCTACGGCTTATCTACCTCCGAACAGTGTGATAATGTGAACTTAAAATCAAATTTTGAACTTAGTTTTAATCATCAAATAGATGTTTTATGGTTTTCTCTATCGTGCTTAGATTAATGTATATATATATATATATATATGTATATACATATATATATAGATATAATTAATTATTTCATTAAATCATATCTGTACCCAACATAATAGAAAGAAAAGGAGAAAAATTAAATTGGTGAATTTCATGCTGTACATACATGAACCAGATTCGTACGTTAACTTTGGGCTAAATATGTCCATATGATACACACGAACAAGCACATACAGTACCGACCATAAGTCTTTACCCACCTACATAATTGAGAGATTATTCAAATAAACTATATATTATCATTATGAATTATTATTAAACCTCAAATAGAAATAGATTACAATTCCTCTGTAATATTCTGCATGCACGTAATGGGATCAGCGAAATTTAGATATCGGAAATAGCCCTTTTGCGGTCTAGACACGTTCAGATACACGGATTTGTCACCACAGTTAAGAGACGTTTACTCCAAGCTAGTACGAAAGAATTACTATGCAGAAACCGTTTTTAGTAACGTTCATCGACCTCTGGACGATTTGATCAAAATAGATGGTATCCTTATAGGTTATAGGGAGATTTTAGAGAGGAATACAATTTCATCTGGAACAGGGACAATCGGTAAAAACTTTGTGTTCCAGCACGATAATGATCCAAAGCCCACTGCCAGAATATACCATGAGTATTTAGAAGAACGAGCACAGAGGGAAATTGTAGTTATGAAATAGCCGCCCCAAAGTCCAAATCTCAATCCGATCGAGCTTTCCTGGGAGGAACTCGACCAAAAGGTTAAAAAATCTGCTCCAACGTCGGCAACAGTACTCAACCACAAGATGCGTAGAGGAAAATAGAACCAATAACACTGGCGAAGCTGTTAGAAAGAATGTGGAGATTGTGTGCGGCTGTATATTGACGAATCGCGAATTTAAGTTAGCTTATGTTTATCTATGGCAGCAAGTTGACAAACACATTGTTTTTACGTCTGTTAAAGTTATCTGCATAAGTATAGAATAAAGTTTCAATTTATAATCAGTGTTTAATTTGATTTTGTAATATTTTGGGGTGGACAAACACTTATGGCCGATAGTTTATATGTAGGGCCTTAGGACCGGGCCACATGCTGATAAAGTTTAGTATAAGTGCTACATGGCACTAAAAAATGGTAACACCATGTATATTTCAGAAAACATGTCACGTAATTACTAGTTTGATACTGTTCATGGCCTATTCTTCGACTAATACTAGAAAGATATATTTCTAAGCTTCAACACTTAAAAGTACATTTAATTAATGCTTAACTATAATATACATATTTCCAACGATATCAAAAATAAGAAAAATATAAGAAAGTTAAGGAATATATAATCGTACTGTTAGATATGGGACTGCAGAACATATATAATTAATATGTGTTTAGTTAACCTAGACATATCACTTTTTATAGTATATTCTGCTTAATTTGAGTTTCAATTGACCCACAAGTAATGGGAAACAAACTATATTCCCAGCGAGTGAAGTACATTTGAACATTTTCGTTATAATAAATCAATTAGAGCATAAAAGAAATCAACATCTATGACTTGTAATTTAATAATGCTATCTCGGTTAAAATAAGATTCTCTGCCACTGACTTAAAAAGGGAAAAAGACGTTTAAAAAAGATATAAAAATATAAAGCGGTTGAAAGAATTGCATTTATTATTATCCAATTTATTTTAAAATGCATAGTGATTTTGTATGGCAGTTTATAATCAAAAATATAAAGTCCTTATAAAGGAAAATATGTATTTACAATAGCTATTAAAAATATATCACAAATTTTGTGTGTTCGAATAATAAGGTATCTCCCTTACGTGAAGAGTAACGTATTAGCACCACTGGGGGCCATATTGACGATGAGTTCTGCATCTTTGGATAAGGAAGCAACAAGTTGTTGTACTGAGGTAATATCTCCTTGACTACAAGAGTCTCGTAGGGCAGCGTGGATATCCAACTTTGCCTTTTCCCTAGCATCTGAAAAGAGAAGTCAGTAATTAAACATCAAACTAAACAAATGTAAGTTGAAAAGTTTGGCAGCAGCTTCTAAATATCAACATCAAGGTAACATACTTAAATTGCAGTTGGATTTTACAATTCACGAAAATGCCTCTGCATATATGAGTGAGAATTCTATTCACTAAGAACAGTGTCTCAAATAGTTTCTTCTAATGTTTTAAGCATCAATTAATTGCGTAATGGTAATAATGTAGTACAATGGAACATAAAAACCAAACGAAAGATAAAAACGGTACTCCAATTGCATTAGAAAAGTTGCAATTGTTTTCAACCTCATATTACTCGAAAAGGAAGATATATTAATAATAATACACATGTTTACGGATTTTAGTCATTAACAGCATTTATAACGCAAAATGTAGAGTAAAACTTTGAAATAACAGCCACTGGTGCGGAATGTAGAAACGGTCGTTATATAAAGGTGAAGATTGGCCAACGCACAAGTACATCGATTCTGCGGTACTATTTTATTGCACTTTCCTGTTAAAACTTTAAGGATTCGTACGCTAAAATCTTTTTTAACGAAACTTATAACCCCGCCTGCAAGGAAACATGGCCTGCAAACACGAATACCAAAATTCCCGTTTCCTTGCTTTCACATTGGGTAGTAACGTACCAATCCAATCAGAAGCGGCGTGTGGTGATGGTGTGAACATCACAGACTAAGCAACCACAATTATTACTCCTTGTTCACAGTGAACGCAAGTTCTCAATTTACTGACTGAATTGGCCCGAGTTTGAACGAACGCCGTCAGCATCGTAGCTGAGCTTACTATCACACCGACTTAACCAAACTGATATTAGTTGAAATAATCTGCAAAATGCGAATTTGTTGAAATTGAATATACACATGTGGTCAGTAAAATAGGAACGGACTATAATTTTATGAAAAAAACAATTTTTTCAAGTTTCTGTATTTTCAAATTCAATTCCGTGGGTTAATTTATTGTTTAGAGGTATAAGTAAACAAAAATACTAGTTCAGATTTTACTATAAACTTAGATTCTATTATTTAAAAAACAAAGTTAAAACTTCATATGGTCATTAAGTAGGTAGAAGTAACTATAATTAATATTATTAAAGAAATAAAAGTAAAATAACGTTTACAAAGGTGAAATAAATATTTTATATAACTAGTATCCACTATATCCTCCCCTTTTTTGGTTGACTTTTTCTATTCTATTAGTCATGGAATTAATTAGTTTGCAACAAGTCTCTATTGGAGTACCATACCAAAGTTTTTTGTATTGTTTACCGTAATTTGGCCTTACTGTGATAGGTTTTCTTTCCAATTCTTGTCTTAAGATCTCCCCAAAAATGTTCAATTGGATTAAGATCAAGCGATTAATTTGGCCATTTCATTACTTGAATTTCATTGCTCTGAAACCAATTACTTATCAGCCATGAAGTGTATTTGATGTCGTTATCTTGCTGGAAAAGCCACCGAACTGATATGTTATCTACAGTATGACATCATGTAGTATACCTTTGTAAACCTCTTTAGTCATAGTGTCACTAACTAAATGGATTGGTCCAACTCCATTCCAGGAAAAACAACCCCTTACCATTATATTTTCTCTCCCAGGGTTCTTTTTTGTACAGCCGGAGGCAAATTCTTGGCATTTTGGACGTCTTCCAGGATCATTTCCAAATAAATTGATCTTAGTGTCATCACACCACAGAACATTACGCCACTTTCTTACACCCTCTTGTCCGCTCCACCTTCTATGAGCAAGTGCAAAGACTTTCCTCTTCTGCAAGTTCGCTTTCCTAAGTAACGGAAGCTTACGAGCTATTCGACCAGGTAGTTTCATATTGTATAGTCGGCGTCGTACAGTTCTAGCTGATATTTCATTATTAATTTTCGCTGCAATCGCTTTGGAAGATTTAAAGAAATATCGTTTGGCTAAAGTTACAGTGTAGTCTTTTGAGATACGAGATGTTTTTCTTACATCCCCACGTATTTTTACCCGATTTCAAGAGATTTGCAACAAACTTTCTTGATCAACCCAATAATTTGGCAATGAAATTACAGGATTTATTTAAGATCTAAAATAAGTCTCCTGTTCCCCGCTGTGCAATGCTGTCCACGACCCATCTAACGATCATATTCCTATCAATATCCATTTTGTATCAAATCTACAGTACTAAAACATACCTTTTAACGAATTGTTTTTGTAAAATTTATAGCAATGTAACAGGTTTTCACAAAGTACCTAATTTAGTGGCCACTGGGAATTGTTACTGAATACATTTAATGAAACTTCGTAGTTATTGTAGCAAACTTAAATAATGGTTCTAACAAACTGAACAAGCATACAGTCTTGTCAGCTGAAAGCAATTAATTATAATATAATAAAAATTTTGCATATGAAAGTTCAACGTTAAAGTCTGCGTACCTATTTGACTGACCGCATGTGTATAACTAAATATCTGCTAATAGTCTCATACAAAAGCAGATCATCTCTACTGAGCAACCAATTCTAACGTTTCCAAAATTTTGAATACGATCATTTTCAACCACTAATGCATGAAAATCTAAAATATTGTACAACTTTACAAATCGCCCACCATATCTGAAATCTATAGTTAAATTTGAAAAATCAAAAGAAATGGGCATCTACTATGCTGCTTCACCCGAAATAATATAGGTTCTAGTGCATGTGTTTTACCTTAATTGTAGCCATTTATGGAGAGATGAGTATGGAAGACAATATAAATAGTATAAGGAAAAAAGTATTTGGTACAAAAATATCATAATAAATTAGCGAAAGAGGGGCTTAAAAACGCACAAAAATGTTCGAACAAAAAAACTGCATTACAAAGTTATAATCTTGGTAGTCTGAATGAAAACAAGGACAAAAACTGTGAATATAACCAAAGTATCAGAGCAATGAAAAAGATGACTGTTATCCAAGACAAGATATATGTATAACTAGTCTGGACAAATAGTGATAATTACGAAATAAGTTATTACAGTCTACATATACACATAACTACTCGCATACAACGTACTGACTAGAGTGAGGAGTCGGCGATGCTGTAACTTATTTCGTAAGTGTACACTGTCACCGCTGCTTGCCCAGACTATACATAACTCACACAAGCAAGTAGCAAATCCTGGCGATAATGATAATTAAATATAAAGGATGTAAATTAAGAACTTACAAAAAGATCACTATGAAAATTAACGGTAGAAAATTGTAGAATTAGAATGGTGAAAAAATGTGCAAATATAACTACATAAAATTTTAAGAATTCTTCATTTGGTGTGGAAGTGGTAAAATAAACCTAAAGCACTAAGTCAGTGCAAATATAATATAATACAAAGCAAATTATCTTATAATACGTAAACAAGCTATTACCTGTTTCACAGTTAATTTGTAGATCATCAGTAAAATAATCACATGCATCAAACGCCAATTCAGGAGAAGTCAAACTTTTTATTTTCTTATCCATAATTATATAGTAAATACAATTTTTTTATCAAATATAAATAATACAAAAATATAAACACTCGTTTGCATAAGAGCTAATAAAAATCAGGCACTGCACCGATGTAAAATTTTAAGTATAAATAGATTTCAAGGCATAAGATAATTCTTTCGTTGTAAAATCGGAAAATAGAAAACAGGAAAACACAATGTTCAACAACAAAATAACCTAAATCCTACATGGCCGAAATATTCAATGTAGCACATAAAACAGAACTAAGGAAAATCAATAGGTACAGTTGGGTATACGATACCAGACGTTAGGGGTAAAACGATATCGTTTGATGTGAATCATAAAAAATATGCGGTTAGTTTTGTATGTATATGTGTATATATACGTAGATTAAATGTAATACAGTATCAAATTGCTAAAATTACTCACAACGATAGGTAGTGTTAAATCTAATTCGCCGGAGTTGTTTGGGTCATTTCCGCGTTCTTGAACTTCCTCTTCAACAAGATCGCTATCAGATAGATAAGTATCAAAAGTAAAATTGCTGTACATACACATCTCGCCATAGTTTTGTAAAATGTCATCTGTTATTGTTTATAAACGGGCTAGAAAATTGTCCCATTAACTAACGTAATTCGTCTAGCGGCGGTTTTATTTTGTAACGCAGTTTCAAATATGACTGCCGGGAAATATACAGTGATTTTGTATAGGTCAAAGTATGATAAAACGTGCGCATTATTGTTAATCCTCTCAATACAGTTCTGATAAAGATATTAAGTTTATAGTTACTTCACTCCTGATAACAAAAATGAAAATAATGTAAATGGTAAGTTACGTTACATAAACACATGTTTAATAATTACGTATAAATAAATACATTAATAAATAGTATTTAATTTTTTTGCACTTTAACTTCTAGATTCCACTAAATACTAATCCAATACTAACAATTTGCAAAGTTGCATTTAAATTAACATTTACAGAACTCCCCAGATACCCAATAATTACATATTTGAACATTTTTTAAAGTATTCGTTTTTAAACTAAATTAGGAGTAGTATGCACATACACATGTGATCCCTAAAGTAGATACGGGTTATAATTTCAGTGAAAAACATTTTTAAATTCTCTGTTTTTCAAATTCCATTCCGTGGATTAATTTATTGTTTACAGGTATAAGTAAACAAAAATATTAATTTAGATTTTACTATAAACTTACATTTTATTATTTAAAGAAAAAGTCAAAAATTCATGAGGTCATTGAAATAGGTTCAACTAACTTATTAATATTATTAAATAGATAAAAGTAAAATAATGTTTAAAAAAGTGAAATAAATATCTTATATAACTAATATCCACTATGTCCTTCGCTGTTTTGGATTACTTTTTCTATTCTATTAGGCATGGATTAATTAGTTTGCAACAACTCTCTATTGAAGTATCGTACAAATTTTGTTTTGCGTTTTTTTGCCATAATTCGCCCTTACTATGACAGGTTTTCTTTCCAATTCTTGTCTTAAGATCTCCCCAAAGCTGTTTAATTGGGTTAAGACCAACTGATTGACTTGGCCATTCCATTACTTGAATTCCATTGCTTCGACACAAATCACTTACTAGCCTTGAAGAGTGCTTGGATCGTTGTCTTGCTGGAAAAGCCACCGAAGTGGCATATTATCTTCAGCATAGGGTAACATAATCACTAATCAAATGGATAGGTATAATTCCATTCCAGGAGAAAGAATTTTCATTTGTTGTATTTGTACGATTTATGAGTGAGTTAACCATAAAGATATAAGACAAGAGGGACGCACGTGAAGCGGTATTTAGATTAAGAATTCTTGTAAGTTATTAATATTTAAATAAGAAGGCTGTATGCGTGTATTAAATAAAAACGTACAACGAAAAAAAGTGGAAAGAAAGGTTAACTCAACAGAAAAAGAAAATGGAGGGAAATCTGAATATTCCCAAACCGTTGATTCTCACAAGCGAGAATAGCAATTTGAAAAAATTAAAACAGCAGTTTGATCTGTATATGAAAGCCATGACAAAGGATAAAGAAATAGACGACGTAAATATCTGCATCCTTATACATAAATATAGCAGGCGAGGAAGCTTCAGACTTTTATAATAGATACGTTTAAATTGTCAGAATAAGACAAATAGAAGTACGACAAAGTGATAAAGGCATTCGAAATACACTGCATACCAAAGAAAAATATAATTGGAGGAAGCTTTAAATTTTTCTCGAGAACACAAGGGCCAGATGAACCCACTTTCTCACTGACTCGAGGATACAACCTCAATTGTGTGAATTTGGGGATCAGGACGAAAGACTAGTCAGGGATCGAATAGTAATAGGCGCAAATGATGCAACAATACAGAAACAGTAGGAAGAGCTATTAACCAGTGCAGAGCTGCAGAAACAGGAAAATCACAGACAAGAACATTAAGAGAACAAAAAATAGAGGTAATAACAGTAAAAACATACAATTCAAGAAAACAAAATAACCCCGAAGAGAGGAATAAGAAAAATGTGGTAAATGGGGACGATGTCATAATATGCAAGATAGAAAATCATTTTGCTGCCATGTGCAAGATTAAAACCAAGAAACAAGGAAAGAAGACACGACAGAAAACAGTAAATGCAGTCTAGGAGAAGGATAGTAAAGAAGATCTAGAATTTCATTTAGATACTATATTTAGTGAAAACCATACTAATTATATTAATAATACAGAAACACAATGGTATCAGAAGGTTAGGGTGAGAGATCTGACTATTTCATTTAAAATAGATACAGGTGCAGCATGTAGTATTTTACCATATCAGTATTTATTAAAGTGGCTCAGTGGCTGAGTGGTAAAACTCGCGCTTCACAGTGCGAACGGCCGGCGTTCGAGACCCGGTAGCGGCAGAGCGTAGCAGTTTAAAAATCCTAAAAAGGGATCTGGACCTCTAATAAGCTGCGAAAATGAAGGAAATGCCACTGGGTGGGCCAGGAGCGGTACGGTATATGCGTGTACATATACGGCTCGGTGGCTCCGGAACCCCTACACCGAAAGGTAGAAAGGGTAAAAAGATTAAGAAGAAGAAGAAGTATTTATTAAAATTAGCTAAGTGTAGAGAATTAACATTAGAAAATAGTCATACAATATTAGTAGTATATGGCGGTAGTAAACTAAAACCAGGGAGTTATATAAATTTGTCTTGTAGTATAGGGCACATAACTGTTAACAGTTACAACGAGTAAATGTTAACAATATTACTAGCAAAGAAAGTTACCAAAAGGACTTTACAGGATTAGGCAAAATGGGCAAATATAAAATAAAGTTAAGTACAGATGCAGAACCCGTTGTTAAATCAATCAAACGAGTGCCCGAATGCATAAAAATCAATTAAAACAAATACTAGAACTCCTAGAGCAAAAGGATATTATTGTCAAAGTAAGTGAGCCAACGTAATGGTGTCATAATTTAGTCATTGTAGAAAAGCCCGACAAATGCTTAAGGCTTTGTCTGAATCCAAGAGAACTAAATAAATATATATTAAGAGAAAGGTACCCCACACCTGATACTACGTTGTATTTAATACACGCATACAGCATTTTTATATAAACACTAGGTGACCCGGCAAACTTCGTTTTGCCCAATTTTTTCCGACGTTTCTTTTTTCCTAAACCTTCGCGTAGCCATTACGAACAAACCCGCAGAAGGAAGTATCCAATTTGGTCCAGTCGTTTTCAAGCTTTAAACATCCGAACAAACCACGATCCATTTTTATATACAACGTGTCCCAGATAACATTTCAAACATGGGGATCTCGCTTATTGTAAAAGATACAAGTGTGGTTAAATTAGACAAATTGTTCCTAAGGACTAATAAAATTATACAATATTCTTCAATTTTCAAATTTCCATGTATTTTAGGATTTATGATGAAAAAGCGCAATATGTCAAATTTCTTTTTCTGGTAATAACTTTTTTGTTCTAGTAGATACATAACTTCCTTTTACATTTTCTTAAGATACTTTTTATGTAGAATTTAAATATCGACTTGGATTTTTTTGCACTTTTCGTTTTTAGTTTTGATCGCTAATTTAAATTTTTCTTATGGAACGTCAAGTCGGCTTTGAAATAATTGAACGTGTTTCTTCATCCTCTTTACAATGGTATATCACATGTACTATCTATTTTTTAAAATATTAAAGAAAATTTAAAAAATGTATTTTATTAATTTTATTTTTTATTAGTCTAACGAAAAGCATACCGTGAAACATGAAAACACAGTAGTTTAATGTCACTTAGAAATTATTCTTTCCAGAATATTTTTGTATCAGCAATGGCTTCATTTACTAATACTGAAAAATTTGATGTTGAATTTTTACATCCTTTGTCATAAAAACAGTGTAGAAACTGAACGGATGTACTGGAAGCTGTATCCTGAAAGAAGGCAGCCCAGTCTTCGTACGTATAGAAATTTTGTAGTTAATTTAACCTTCCTATACTCACGCATACGGTCTGTGAGACCGATTTATATAGTATAGTATACGTCTTTCATTTTGACGTGAGTATAGGAAGGTTAAAAGAATATGGCTCGTTTTTCAAACCTAACAGAAATCCGCAATTAATGAATGATAATGTAGCATTAAATGTATTACAATCTGTTATTGAAAATCCTTCAACATCTGTTAGAGAAATTGAGCACAATACTGGAATTTCGAAAAGCACAACACAAAGAATTTTAAAGCGTCACAAATATCACCCGTATAAGTACACCATTCTACACGGACTTAGAGATGGAGATCAGGAGAGATGAATACAATTTTTCCAATGGTATGTTAACTAATGTGAGAATAATGATAATTTTCCTGTTACGATGTTATGGTCTGACGAAAGCAGATTCACAAATAACGATCCTTTTAATAGACATAATGTTCATTTTTGGGACAGAGAGAATCCTCACTTTCTAAACGAAAGTCGACATCAAGTGTGATTTGGTTTTAATGTCTGGTGTGGTATTTTAGGCACTAAGCTTATTGGGCCCATATTTTCTAACGAAACACTAAATCAGGTATGGGCAACCTCCGGCCCTCCGGCGGGCCACGTGCGGCCCTCGAGTAAGATTTGCCCGGCTCGCTACTGAATTCTTTCGTTGCATATTAGCACGGCCCGTCTAAACTTAATTCATAATGAATCATAAGGATACCACAAAAATGTATATTTTTCAAGATTACTCGCAGCATAAAACTTCTACAAAAAAGGTTGCCCATCCCTGCACTAAATAGTGCAAGGCATTTGAATTTACTACAAACTGATTTGGAAAATAGACATGATGATTTACCATTGATTGAAAATATTAACATCAGCTTCCAACAATGGCGTTCCACCCCACAATTCAAACACAATCACCGAATACCTTAATAATCGTTTTCCAAATTTGTGGATTGGTAATCGAGGACCGATTTTATGGCCACCTAGATCTCCAGACCTGACGCCCTTGGATTTTTGTTTGGGGCTACGTAAAAGATCGGGTGTACGTGAAAACATTTAATAATGGCGAAGATCTACGTGAAGCTGGTCTTGCAGCATTTGGTAGCATTACACGCCAAAAGCTACGTAATGCGATTACGCATTACGCAGGGCACAATTAAGTTTAGAACGGAATGGGCACTTGTTTGAACATCTTTTATAATTAGATAATTATCTCCGTTACTATTACCTGTTTGACTATCTTTGTGTTCTATCATTTGTTGTTCTCTTGTGTAGCACGCCTACTTTTCGTTAGACTGTTTAATAAAATACATTTTTTTCAATTTTCTTTAATATTTAAAAAACTACATGTGAAATATCATTGTAAAGAGGATGAAAAAACACGTTCAATTATTTCAAAGCCGACTTGACGTTCCATAAGAAAATTTAAATTAGAGATCAAAACTAAAAAAACGAAAAGTTAAAAAAAAACAAGTCGATATTTAAATTCTACATAAAAAGTATCTTTAAAAAATGTGAAAAGAAATTATGTATCTACTAAAATAAAAAAGTTATTACAAGAAAAAGAAATTTGACATTTTTCGCTTTTTCACCATAAATCCTAAAATACATAGAAATTTGAAAATTGAAGAATATTGTATAGTTTCATTAGTCCTTAGGAACAATTTGTCTAATTTAACCAAACCTGTATCTTATACAATAAGCGAGATCCCCATGTTGGAAATGTTTTCTGGGACACGTTATATATAAACATTAAGAACTTACAAGAACTCTTAATCTAAATACCGCTTCACGTGCGCACCTATTGTCTATATCTTTATGCTTAACTCACTCTCCTCAGAGGGCGCCCGCTCTACATACATATATGCCAAGTTTATGTATGTAACACCATTATATTTCCAACACCATGTTTAATGTTTTTTTTTTTGTGTAGCAGGAGATAAATTCTTGGTCCTTTGGACGTTTAAGAGTAACATCTACAAATAACTTGATCTTACAATTAGTCTCGTCACTCCACAGGACATTACGCCACTTTTTTGCAAGCCCAAGGGCTTCTCTCTTCTGTAAATTCGCTTTCCTAAGTAAGAGAACCTTACAAGCTATTCAACCAGGTGATATTTCATAATGAATTTCCGCTGGAATCGTTTTAGACGACTTAAGGGAATCCCGTTTGGCCAAAATTACAATGTATTCGTCTGTGATACGAGATGTTTTTCTTACACCTCCACGTTTTTCTACTTGGTTTTTGGGGTTTAATGGCATTTGCAACAATATTTTTTCGTCCCAATGATTTAAGATCTAGAATAAGTCTCCTCTCTCCCGCTGAACATATTCCTATCAATATTTATTTTGTATCATATTTACAGTACTAAAACATACCTTTTAAGGAATTGTTTTTGTAAAATTTATGGAAATGTAACAGATATTTACAATGGCCTATTTTGTGGCCACTGAATATTGTTACTGAATACCATTTAATAAAACTTTTTAGCTATCGTAGCTAACTTAGATAACGGTTCTAACAAACTAAACAAGTATATAGCTCTGCTAGTTGAAAGAAATTAATTTTATTAAGAATTATCTTATATTAAAAATGTTACACCTGAAAGTTCAACGCCAAAGACTACGTACCTATTTTATTGACCACATGTGTATATTTTCACTTTCTATATTTCAAAATATATGCTACGTTTAGTGAGAACCCAGCAACGCGTAATTCTTTTTCAGATAGAGTATGTACAATTTTATCTCTTAAAGTAGCATACAGCATTTTATATCCACAGTATTGTCTATTGCTTATAAATCTTTTGAAGTACTACCGATTTGAATATCAATTTTAAACGAATTAACAACAAAAACTATTGCTAAAACACTGCTAAAGTAACATGTAATAAACTCAACTCATTAGCTTTAAGATTTAATTAAATACTTAGATGAACTTATTATAGTGGTAGAGATCTATCATATAAGATAATTATAAATAATATAGATACCGGCTATCTATTTGCTTAAATTTCAATGTCTATATTTTTTAAAGAGAGGTATCAGAGGCTAAAAACGTTGGAGTAGTATGAAAAGAGAATGAAAATAACATAATAAATACGGTACAACCAACAAACTCTCGCTTCTCACCCACACCAACTTCAAAACCTTAAATGGCACCCTCCGCAGATGATACATCGTTGGAAAGTTCTTGGAAAATGGTTTGCATTGATACCATACACAGTTTGGGGAAGTAAATATTAACTGATTGGATAAAAAGACATAGGAGCCAGGCCCGACAATTACTATCGATTTATCACTACTTTTACATATAAAATAAATCATTTTATTTAAGGAATTGTAGGAAATGTCCACCATTTTTTGTCTAAACAGTAGTATAATCGATTTTGAAACTCCCTTCTTATATTTTTCCTCGAAATTGAATGGTGAGGTTTTATAAACCACTGAGTTTAAATGTCCCCAGAGAAAAAAAAATTGGTGTGCTGGTTTACGCACGTTTAAAGTGAATACTTCCACTCGCACATCATACTCTCTCTGTCTCTCCTTCTGTTTCAGACAAAGCAAGCACGCACGTATTCCTTCTCTCGCTCGCACAGCATACTCTCTGTTTTCTTTGTCTTTGATACGAAGCGAAGCCCCGCCCAAATGTAACGCTCTTACGCTTGCGTTTACGCTTACGGTTACGTTTACGCTCAAGCTGATACGGTGTCCCTTAAGAAGTATTCACTTCAAAAATCCAGAGGCGTGAAATACAATTATTAACTCAAGTATTGTCGTTTGATTGACCTAGTAGTGGTAGAAAGGCTATCTATAAAATAGGTATAAAAAGATCTCAAAAAATCATCATCACACAGTAAATTCGTCACCACAATAATTCGGTAATACAGTAGAAGTGCGATAACGTGAATATCCGCATAACGTGGACAGTACTATTCGTAAACTTTAAATGACTACTGTAGGTTTAGACGACCTGTAGGCAGTTGTTGCAGTTGTTCAACAAAATACGTATACAGTGGAAATTTTGGTTTTACAAAATCCACATACTTTACACATTCATCATCACCAGGCGGTGTCTGGGTGTGAATTAAATCAGGCGAGCGGTAAACTAGTTATTGAAGAAAATTTTTATTTAAAAATGTCCAGTAGGCGTAAGGTAACGGCCCTTTGGTGATAAAGTAAAAAACTTTATCTGTGAGTTTCCAGATTTATTATACGACGGTGCTAAAATAGTATGTGAAGTGTGCGAGAAAACTTTGATGTGCTGGCAGAAGAACGACTGTAGGAAGCATGTAGATAATGCAAAACACAGAAATAGAAAAAACGGCGCGTCAAATAGAAATGACTATTTTCGGTTTACTTATCATGATGATAACATGTAATTTGTATGGTTTGATAAAAGAGTGGATAACGTGTTATCATTAAGTAGTGTAAACCTTAGTAATTTGTCACTTAACATACTGGATAAAAAATCGTTCAAGAACTTTTGGAACAAATACAACCCGCATTTGAAATTGCCAACTACGGCAACAGCGCGTAAGCATGTTATATTTGAAAAGAGATGGAAAACAAAATCGTATCTACATAAAAAAATCAGTTGCTGTGGTTGTGTGTGCACGTACAAACATACGCACAGAACGCTTTGACCAAAGCAAGTAGTGATGGGAAAAATCGTTTCTTTGCTACTCACTATAGATGACGAAAAAATATTTGTTTTAAAAAAGTTGGAAAGTATGTTAGAGAAAGATTCCAATTTTATCACATTACAACAAATTTGTAATGGTACTACCTTCTACACGACTAATCCATTAATTGAGTTCGACGCTTATTTTAATCATATATGTCGAACAATCTTTCTCCAAATATAACCATATTTTTTTACCACTGCTAACACGGTTCCACGAGACAAATATTGAAACATATCTAATGCTATCAAATTTAGACGCTTTAATAGGGTATACAATGTTTGTCAAATCGCCAAAACGTACTCGCGAATTTCACAAACTGTGCCCCGGTATGACTGAACCACCAGAGCCGATTCTTATACTTTGTGGAACATGGTTACAGGCCGCGTTTTACTATTATAAATATTTTAATAATATTAACAATTTTCCGAAAAAATCTAAATTTTCTATAAACGAATAATTATGAATAATCAGTACTGTTATTGTTCTGGCTTTTGGTTGCAGCAGAATAAAAGAATATTACATGTAGTCGAATTCATTAGATCAGAACAGAACAGAAACACAAGCTCTTTTTTTTTTCTGTTTTACGGAATTTATTATAATATTTTGCGTACTCACCGTTTACTTTACCGTAAGCAGATAATTTTTCCATCCTGGCTCCAAGGCTGTACTGCCCCGGTGTTCTATATTAAGACGATTATATTATAGATGTATCTATTTAAATACATAGGCGCGGAGGCTAATCATTATTTACAATATTAGAAATTACGTAAAAAATAAAAATGAATATGTGACTTGTTTAATATTAACACAGATTTGGGAACACACACCTATTCATATCACACTTGAGCAAACATCCACCCGGTATAAGCATGTATTTCCTACGTATCTGCCACATATATATTGTCTACATGTAGGTGTATTGTAATATATAATAGTTCCGCATCATTTCCAAACCCACTAACATTCTAGTAGTAGTAGTAGTAGTATTTACAGTGTTAAGAATTGATTTCACTTATGCATACATTACATTTCATATGTATTAGAATCAATAGGAAAACGGATTACTGTATATACAATACAATATTTTAATTCACTTAAAAAATAGAAATGAAAAAATATGTAATGGTATAGGTCTAGGACACATTCACATACAATCATTATCGGGCTATACCTATTATTATTATATATAATTACATATGTATATATGTACATACTGAGTGCTATTAGAAATAGAAAACGCAGTTACACTTTTAAAATTTCTCGTGCACTAGTTTATTAATTACAAAGCATGTTAGCATAAAATTTTAGCTTAATTAACGGTTTATATCGCACTTTCCTTGCAGCTATCTTTGATCCTTATTAACATACACTGGGTTAAATAAGTCTCCAAACACTCAATGAGATGTTCAATTTACGCTTTTAATTTAGATAACGCCCATTTTTTAAAGAAATAACTTCATAAGATATTTAGGAAGTCCATATACACATGATTTACCCAAAAGTAACTTTTTATTCTACTAATTACAATTGCATAGCTAACTTTCTTATTAGATATTGAAGATGGGGTTTTGGTCAAATGGAATATGTTTTGCAGCTTTATGTATATGCTGATTTAAAATCTGTTTGTAAAAGTTCAGAACGTCAAACCCATCAGAAGTTAATGAAAAAAAAAAAAAACAGAAAACTGTCATTTTCTTGTACAGCAAATATCTTCGTAAGTAAAAGAGATACGAAAAATTTCATATTGTGTGATTGTGATTGTCATATGAAACTCTTTTTCGTATCTCATACTTACGAAGATATTTCACGTACAAGAAAATTACAGTTTTCTGTTTTTTAATAACTTCTGACGGGTCTGACATTTTGAACTTCTTGAAGCAGATTTTAATTATGAGCATATAAAGCGGCAAAACATAACCCATTTAACCAAAACTTCATCTTCAATAATAAGAAAGTTACCCATGCAATCCCACTCGATCTGGGACACACCGTATATATATAAATTATATATATATATATATATATATATATATATATATATACATTTATAAATTCGAACAAAAAAGTTTCCATACATGCTGAAATAAACATCGGGATTTCCTAAATATATTATACTTCCGGGCTTTACCTATTTCACTCAAAAAAATTATAATCTGGAAAATACAGTTCAGTTATATTAACATTAGAGCGTGCTATGCAATTTTTATTGAATTAAGATGGAAATTCTACAGTCAATATATAGTAAACAGATACAGGGAGTTACAATCTTGTGAAAATAGACCACGTTCAGGTAGACCCAGAAAAGTAAAAACCATTCATAAACGCCCTATTTTAAAAACTATTGGCGAAAATCCAAGCACTAGTGCACTTATTATACCTATAAAAATGTTAGAAAACGACTATGAGTTACAAGTATTACCTCAAACGATAAGATATATTATACGAAACCCAGATTTTTACGGATGAGTTCTTAGGGAAAAAAACATTGATCAGTAAAAACAACAAAACCTTTCGTTTTAAATTTGCAAAAATGCATCTCAATAAACCTTGGTTGTTTTGGGAGTCTTTAATATTCAGTGACCAATCTAAATTTAACGTCTTTGGGTCAAATGAGAGAGTGATGGCTTGGAGGAAGAAAAATTAACACCACACAGCGAAAAATTTGGGTGCGACGGTAAAACATGGTGGCGGTAACGTTCTGGTATGGAGGTGTATGAGCGCAGCAGGTGTCGGTAATATTGTTTTCATTAACGAGATAATGGACCAATACCTTTATTTAAAAATTTTACCGAAAAATTTACACGCAAGTTCCCCAGAACTTGATTTAGAGAAATCACTTACCAAGATAATGACCCACGCGCAAAGCTCCACAATCACTAGATTTAAAAAATAATTATGGGTGGGATAAGAAGAATTTTCTACTAGAAATTTAAACATTTTTTTGCGAATTCTTACTCGGAAGCACTACATTTCAAGACTAAAGTGTCGTCAAAATTTCAAAATTTTTACTCCTTCTACGAGCAAAATCATGGGACATATGTGTCCCATTCCTCGTCAAAGGTAATGATTTGTGAGCAAGTGCATTGAACATTTTTGAAAGAATTTTGTTTGAATTTTTTGAACATGAAAATGCTTGCAAAACTTATTGCTTTATTTACATTGTAAAAACAACAAAACAGATTCTATCGCTTGCTGATCGTTTGTTCAATAGTTTGCTTTTAGTTTGCATGATAGTGGGTGTTGCTTCATTTACATTGCGAAGTACACGAAAATTATTACAACTTTTAGTTTCTAATCAACTGTTCAACTATTTGCATCCTACAATTTGTGCTTAAAGTCGTGTTTTAAGTTGCGCTTTGAAACAAACAATTTTCATATTGTTATTGTTAGCCAAATACATATACAAATTGTTTTTGAAAATGAGTAGATTGCGTCGGTTTTATAAAACTGAGAATTTTTCATTGAATTGTTGTATTTACTTTGTTTTTTAATAATCAAATATTAAATAAAATACAATAAAATACGAAATAAAACCTCCTTTATTTTCACCTTTGATGACGAATGGGACATATATGTCCCATCTTATTTTAAGTACTTGTAAGAAAAGCATAAAACCGATTCGAAATTCGTCTGTCAATAAGTTTACATAAGGTATTCGTACATTTAATACTAAAAGTTTATCCAGCAGTATCAATTAAAACCTGAAATATTAGAACACTAAAACTGATAAAAAATAATACGAATTTCCGACTTTGAGACTCCCCTTAAGTGCAACTGAAGATCCAAAACGTTAATTTTAATACAAATTTGAAAGAGCTAATTTGGTTTTTATCAAAAAATACCAATTTGGTTGAAATCCACTGAAAAATGTGGCCGTAATGATGAAAAACAAATGGGACATATGTGTCCCATTCGTCGTCAAAGAGTTAAAGGAGGCAATATTAAAAGAATGGAATGCAATTGAACCAGAAGTAACCAAAAAAAAAAACTGGTAAATGGAATGAAAAAACGAGTGTTGGGAGTATTACAAATAACTGATGGTCATACAAGTTACTAAGAAAACTGGCACACTTTATACATTAACTATAAACCGCCCGCATGGAAACTTTTTGTTTGAATTTATATCTATTATGTATATGTATATCTTTTCTATTTGTAATTAGCAGAATAAAGTTACTTTTGTGCAAATCATGCGCGAGTGAACTGCCTAAATACCTTCGGTAATATTTCTTTCTCAAAAATTATGACATTAACTAAATTAAAAGCGTAAATTGAAAATGTTTTGAGTGTATGAAGACGTATTTGACCCAGTGTACATACAATGTGCATATACACATATATTTCGAAGAATATTCAGGACGAAAATTATTACTTATTCGACGTGATTGAGAGTACAGTTAAATTTAATATATTAAACTAGATCTTAAAAGAATTCGAGAATTCCACCAATTAAGTGATTTAAATAGGGGTGGTTTGGTCTACGCGAAGCTGGTTTTTCATACACCGGGAGTACCTCTTGTGTGAACTACAAGTGCGATAATGAGGGAGTCAAGTAGATAACAAAAATAGAATTCACTACTTAACCAAAACGACTATAGAGAATAAAAACACTATACAAGTTTCTCTTTCATGGCTATAGAAATACGTTAAGTTTTAAGTATCACTGTGAGCGCAGTGTATTTGAAAAGATTGAATGAATATTTACGCATTCTTACTATAGTAGTAAGAAGACAAGCTCATATTAACCAGAATGAGCTAAAATAAAAAGTTTCTTACTCTTACTATACCTTATAATTTACATACTTCCAAATACACATTTCAACTGTAAGCATCTTCAGTAGAAAAGAAAACAAAGGAAAAAACGGATAGTACATGAACTTTGGCTTTGGGGGCGATATCACTCCCATGTGGGCGTTATGGGAAATTATATATATGGATATAGATATATACATATCTATATATATATATATATATATATAAATTGATCGTGGTTTGTTCGGATGCTTAAAGCTTGAAAACGACTGGACCAAATTGGATATTTCCTTCTGCGGATTTGTTCGCAATTGCTACGCGAAGGTTTAGGAAAAAAGAAAAGACGAAATAAATGTTGGGCAAAACGAAGTTTGCCGGGTCACCTAGTGATAGTTATATTTTCAAAACGTTTACAAACGTTTTCGGAACACTTCTAGTTTAGTTCCTAGCGTGACTGATTTTCGGCATCTCTTTTTATGAACACCTTCTTCACTAAAAATATAACTAAATAAATGTTATATTATTATTATTACTAGTTATACTTTTACTGAAGAAGGTGTTCCGAAACCGTTTGTACACGTTCTGAAAATATAACTATCATTTAAACCAGTCTTGTTTAATTAACCTAATTGTGGTAGAGAACTATCATATAAGATAAGTATAAAAGGTCACGAGAAATATATATATATATTTAATTAGGAATAATTAGATATTTTATTCATTATATCGTACAATAATTAAACAAAGAACATTATGCTAGTCACTAGTCTATTATATGCAATACGAATTTGGCGAATATTGCGAAGTGAAGGGGAGATACTACGTAACGGTTTTATTGAAGGAGGCGATGATTCGTTAGAGGTTAATAAACACTGTTCTAAAGAATCCAGTTTGCCATTTCAGTTGACACTAACAGTTTCAAGGGTACTCTTCCTTTAGTGCAAGTGTTAACTCAAATTCACGTGTAACGCTTTTTCTCCTTTCTGTTCTTCGTACGTAGAATGAGAAAATGTAGTGAAAATACGTGTATGAAAGTATCCAAATTCACATAGTAAATGAAAACCATTTTATTTCAGTTCATTCTAAGTCAAAGATTTTCTAACTTCTCGTAATTCAAACCAAATAAAATATGTGCATAGGTCGGAGAGATCTGTACAATAAAGATAAACCGATTCGAACCAAGAAAGAAATAACATGAAGCAACAGAAAAAGTATCTGGAAGCAAATCATCGCCAGATACCAAGTGGTCAGAGGAAATCAGAACAGATATATACACAAAAATATATTTTGGAAGAAATATGTGAACAAAAACAAAAATGTGTGAGGAATAAAAAACGAGTTAAAATTGTTGAAAACAAAATTGCTGCAGCTACTTCTGTAGCACTAGGTAAAAGTTAGCAAAACAATGAAACTAGACTATAGGGAAAATAAAAAATAAGAGCATTTGATAGAGCTGAATATGAGAAAACTACGGAGCTAACTGACAAGGTACATCAAGAAGAGACAAGAAAACCTAGTCTTGAAAATGTGAGAAAATAGTTCAGACCATGAGCAAAGAAGAAATTACGTTGCTATATGAAGTAATAAATGCGGCTTGGAAAAATAAGACAATTCCTAGAAACCTAGAAGATTGCAATGATTTGTAGCAGAATTTTATTACAGAGAACTTTTAAAAGTATATTCAATTCAGGCAATATAGTAACATCTGGAGGGCTCTCTAAGTAACGACCTAATAAATTAGGTGCGATAATAGGCAGCTATGAAGTAACTGTGCGAAAGCTTACAAAATAAGCACAAATTGCATATGCCCACAATCCGCTTTTGCAACTATCAAGAGAATGAGGCAATGAAGAATTTTCAACCACTTGAAATTTATAATATTAATAGACAAAGAGTTGATCTGCATATGTTGTAGAATGTAATTATAAAAGCATTTAGATATGCAGAAGACCTAGCGTTGTTAATAGAAAGCTAAGCACAACTACAAACAAGTATGGAATAAAGTACTAATAATAAATAGCTCAAATATACGGGGGCGGTTTGACCAAAAGGTAGCTTTTCAAAGGTTGGCAACATTTTCCCTATGGTAATTATATTGGCTATCGCCATGTTTCTGATGTCTATTCTCAAAATTTCACACAAATCTGACAGATAGGTTATACTTTATACTCATTTAAAGAAAACTGCTTTGTTGTTCTATAAATGTGACAATTTCGACTGTTATTTTAACTTCTTTTTACGTGGAAAAACATTTAAAGAAACGTAGGAAAAGTTACGTAAATATTATCGAATGTGGAATGATTTGCAAGTGGTTTCCCGCTTTTAAAAGTGGCCATATGAGCACAGATGATGTAGAATGTCATTAGTAGTATCAGGTTGGTGAATTTTACGTTTTAAATTCGACACATTACGCGAGATATGATTTGGTCTTAAAATTATTTATTGTCAAAATAATACATACGTACTGAAAACTGTAAAATTACAGTGCATTTTAAAATAGATGCATTCATTTTTTAATATTTATCTGATATATAACGAACCAGTTTCATCAAGACGTTGCAGCTATCTTTATCGAAAAGTATTGAACAAAAAGTCCGAACTTCTAGAACCTCGTGAAGACGTAGGATATTTTGCTGTTGAGATTTTCGATTCAGAATTTTAGAAGGGGTTACGTTACGTATAGCCTTTTCTCTAATTTATACACACCCGATATATCAAGAAATCCTATTCGTGAATTATTTTGTTGATAGTAACCAAAATATACATATACATATACATACATATATATGTATACATACATACATATTTATACGTATATATATATATATATGTATATATATATATATATAATACCTGGTTGACCGAGCCTTGCTCGGGGTTCCCAAAGTTTTTTCAATAATTTTGAACCAAATAATAACGCCCTTCATTTTAGTTTTGATATTTAATGTATATTGTATATTTCAAGTATATATAGTACCACATATATATTATAAGTTTCTAAGGTGAATTTACATGTTGTTAGTTTTCGTAGATATTTTTCTTCTATTAACATACTACTTACAGCGCCATCTATGGTTTAGTAGTTTTAATTACTTATAATTTCGCTTGGCTGCAAAGTTGCAAACCCACGTTTAGGCCGAAATTGGTGAGAACCTGGAGTAAATGGATTGAATCGAGACCGGGACCATGCTATATCGGTTTTTCGTCTCCAAAAACTCGCAGATACTAAATTGTAACAAAATCTTGAGAGTAATTTTCGATAACACGTTTTATGTACCGCAGAAATAGATAAAAGCGGGACAATAAAATCCCCAGATACTAAATTGCATAAAAAAATTGCTAAAGTAATTTTCGATAACCAATTTCATATACCGCAACACCAGAAATATGTGTAAACCGGGTCAAAATGGACTTAACGGTCTGAAATATAGCTATTAACGATCGTTGATTGAAAGCACGTGAAATAGCTAATGGAGCAAATATTTCAACCGAACGGATATGCATAATAATGTATAAACGTTTAAATATGAAAAAGCTATCCGCCAAATGGGTGCCGCGTTTGCTTAAAGCTGATCAAATGCGCGCTCACATTAAAAATTCAGAATAATGTTTGACTATCTTCAAACATAATCCAAGGAAATTTTTCCGTCGATATGTCACAGTAGGTGAAACTTGGATACACATTTATGCGTCCATAAATAAAAATAAAGTCTCCCGCGGAGCGTTTCCCCGAAAAGGCAAAAACGGTTTGCTCGGCCAATAAATCATGTGCAATCTGTATTGATTATTTACAAAAAGGAAAAACGATAACTAGCAAATATTGTGCTGATTTGCTGACATGTGTTGATGTCGACCTTAAGGAAAACCACTGCATTTGTTGAAGAAAAAGGTCCACTACTGCTACAACCAAATTGTCGAATTGCGTTCCGATTTGCTGTGTCATCTGCCATATAATTTAAAAGAATTAGTCGGTGGAAAAATTTCAGACAAATGAGGAGGTGATATCTGAGTTAAATGAAAACTTCTACAAAAAAGGTTGCCCATGCCTGCTTTAAAGTATCGACCAGATGTTAACCCTTTATAGACGACAGTAACGAAATCAATAAGCTTCAAATATTCTAACTTAAATGGCTGTTATTTCTCAAATATTTATCTTTGTCCTTCCTGTTACACCGATTTCGTGGCATTAAAAGAAAAATATGTGTACATATACACTGTAGGAAAATACAGACTGACACATGCGGCAAAAAATGGCGTTAAATCAATAGAGTTGTAGGTGAAGAGTACAACATCCATTACAGTATTATTGACAGTAACTGACTGCTATGATCGCTCCTTACTCTTCGCGTACAATGTTATATATTTAAGGGGGTGGGCTGCTGATTTTGTAGTAAATAGATGTAGGGAACCTTAATAAGAAATGGTAAAGCGCGCTATTCTAATTTTACTAATGAACTGGGTATAAAATGCCTTCCATTTAAAACACTTGATATTTGTAAATGTATAAAATGAAATTTAAATCATGAAAGCTCGCTATAGGAGGTTAAAGAATCCATATCTAGTCTAAATATCAACCTATTTTAACGCGCAAAACACAAACATTTTACAAAAAAGTTGTTACCTTGTATACTCTACTTATTTACACTTGTTAATGCTAATGTCTAATCAAGAAGTATGTATATTATCCCTAATGATTCTTTGCTTCTAGGATTAACTAGAGAATTATACCTGCTTAAAGTCCATAAAACAATGATATGCCTTTCCCAAATGTTTATTATAATTTTGCTTTCTAATTCTGGATGAGTAAATGGTGTAACATCATTTACCATAATGTACATACTTTTTATAAATATCTTAGTAATGAGTATTATACCAAATACAATCAAGACAGAAAAAGATATATATTCACATAAATTTTGTGAAACACTTAATCAACAAACTATGTGTACGCTATGCTTATCAAAACCAGCAAAAAATTATCAGCTGCATCACTAATTAAATGCAAATTGAAAAATGCACCAAAATCATTTTAGTTGAATTTGCATAATTACCATTTAGTAATCTAGATAAACGCTAGATGTTACATGTTACCAATATGGAAATACAAGTTTACTCACCAGCAGCTTCCTTCAGTATAGATATGCATTCACAATGTCCAGCTTTATCTGCCAAATCGGAAGGAGTCATACCATTAATATCTCTAACCAGCATACTAGCTCCAAGCTGAAGTAAAGTTGTAATATTACTGTTATAACCATGCTCAGCGGACAAATGTAGTGGAGTCTAAAATTAATTGAAAATATCTTTTTTAATAATGAAATTATTAGAAAGTTTTAAAAATAGAAAGTGTTACCTTATTTTCACCTCTCGGGCCACACTGTATGTTTGGTTCTGCTCCTGCATTTAATAGAATCTGCAAGCAACGAGAATGTTCGCATATTGCGGCAGCATGCAGGGGTGTTCTTCCCCAACTGTCCCTAGAATTTATAAAATGCTGCTGTCCTCCTTCGAGCAAATCTTCCAAGAGTTCAATATTGTCCCAGAGAGCGGCCTACAACATAACAATCTTAGATACTCAAAATATGATTATTTAAATACCAATTACTTGATGAAGAAGCCTTCCTGGGAAATCCTCTTCTTCCGGTGATGAATCCAACATTTTGTGTTAGTAAAAGCATGTAAGTGAAGAATAAATAAAATTAAAAAATCAATAACGTTGAAGCCGTCCAAGTTCACCCGATAGCTACATGCTCATAACTACTTGCAGCTTTTACGCGATCCTTTCACATAATTATGCTTTATTTATAATAATTTAAATATTACTTGACGTTTTATCGCTTAAACATTTTGACGTATAGTTTTTTTATTCGTTCGCCAATAACTATAAAATTCCCTATAATAAAATTTGCGTTTCACTCATAATTATTGTTTGTTAAATGCAATTTACTTCTAATTTTATAATACAAGGAGCTCGATTTACGAAACTGTGGTAGATAATGTATAAGAGAATTCACTTTTTAAGTGAAAATATATGAAATTTTTAGTTTTAAAGGTTTGTCTCCTTGAATGATTTTGTTTTGTAACGCAGGTTGCCCACGATCTAAAATGCTTTTTAGACATTCCTTAAATACTTTTTGTATATTATTTGGATAGTTTCTCCGTTTTTTTTTTTTGTTTTCAAAATTGGATTATTGCCATTAATAAAGGTGAGCTCTTTTATCTTTCACCAATAATTTTCGTAATTGCTTCTTAATTCTTTTTCAGTTTAGTCCTATACCTCAAAAATGGATGAAGCTGCTGCATTACCTCAAGCTCCCCATTAAATATACTTCCACCTACACCAGCAGGACTAGAATCCTTATATTCATTATGTAGAAAAATATATCCTGATCAAGTTAATCCACTACAAGTAACAGCACTTTTAAAATATTGGTATGTAATTTTTAAACGCATTACTAATAATTTATAATTAAAGTTCTATTTTTAAATGTAGTCACCCTTACTTCCTGGATTTAATTAGGGTGCCTATTTTTAGAAAAATTTCTAGTTACTGCTTAATGATTTTTAGGCTAGGTGGACCAGATCCTTTAGATTATATTTCTATGTATGCTAATCCAGGAATCCCACACGAAAACATTCCACCTCATTGGCATTATATAAGGTAATTTGATTGAATGTAAGAGGAAATCAATTATTTTGAATAGATTTAAACTATTAATAATATTTCGGTACTTATAGAAATTAAACTTATTGTTAACAATTTCATTTACAAATGTAAACAAAAACACTTTATACCAAGATTTAAATCAACAAACAGTCAGCACTTTTGAATGTTTAAGGTACTTAGCATTATCACCTTTGAAATTTGAGGAAACATTTTCCCACAATTCATAGAACCCATAACATAATCTATGCATAACAAACATTTTGGGCCTATAATATTGAGGTGGATACAATCCATAACCATACTACTATTAGCAATTGATCAATAATTGCTTCTGTAACCATGAGCTCTCTGGTTTGCATAATAGATAGACATGACTATATTCTGTCAAATGATATGCAAATTACTCTCCAATTTGTTAGCAACTAATGTTCAAGAACAGGACTTTGAGTGAACAGGAGGCTGAACATAAGAACTATTATCGTGAATCGATGCCTTATAAAGTTTTCTGAAGTGTTTAAATATCTTAAGATCATCTTGATAAAAGACAACTGGAAAGCTCATATTGAAAGAGTTTCTTCTAAAACGATGGTAATAATCTTGTTATACTGCAGACTTATTGGCAGCAGCTCGGGCTTGAAATCCTAATTATATGTTGGATTTACCTGACAGTAATTAAGCCAATTATCTCTTACGGGGCATTGGTATGAAAATTACAGAGACAAATTCGCCTGTGTAACTGCTGCTCTGGAAGCGATGTTCAATTTCCTTCTTCTACGCTATTTATGAGGAGGGAGGCGATATTGAACGCCCTAAAAGTAGCGCAATCAGTTAAACTAATAGCAGGCAATACTGCAAACAATCCCTGGCCAAACAAAGTAATCCTGATGCTTGCGGAGATCAAAGTTAGTGACATTGCCGACTGCCTCGCTAAAGGAAATTTTGCGACCCCTTTTTTCGACCAGAAACATTTAATAGTAGTCTGGGCAAACAGCGGTAACAGCGTACTAAGTTACGATATGCCCTTATCTAGGCACTACTGAATTGATGCGATGTGCGAGTAGTTCTGTGTATCGTAATTGTGCGCTGTTACCACTGCGCGCCCAGACTATTTAATTGCATTACTAAAGGCCATATTATGCGGACAATAGGATACGGCATGGGCAGGGAAAAGGGTCATTTCCTTTTGCACTAAAAAGCGAAGAAGTTCCCTGCACTGCAGAGAATACGGCTATAACTAGTTACAGGCCTTCTCACTGGGCGCTTTCATTCGAGATTCCATTTCAAGACCATAGATGATAACTATAGGTTATATACAGGTTTGTATAAATTGACGAGAAAGCTACAAGCTGCGAATCTATGATTTGCTCCACAAATTTCAGAGCATTGTCCAAATAGCAATCCGGTTCGATTCGATTCGATTCGAACCTTCGTTCGGTGCTGAATCGAAAATCTTGATCTTAAAGTGCTGTATCATGCTTCGTATGTTTTTAGGACACATTAGGCGAGATATGATTTGCTTTTGAAATTATTTATTGTCAAAATAATATATATATATACGGACTGAAAACTGTAAAATTACAGTGCATATTTAACGAACCAGTTTCACCAAGACGTTCATCCATCCTTTGAAATACATTTCCTTTATAATGCCTTCGGTTTGAGAAACGTATGCGATATTCTTATTCTGCCATGTTACCATTTCCATTACAGAAATCGTACACCATGTACATATCGGTATATTCATTCGATGTAGAATAATAATAATAGTAATAATAATAGTAATAATGAAAGGAGAGGTGTCGTGGGGCAGCCGACAAGAGCGAAGCTCTTTACGCACATGATGCATATTTGAATAAAAGGTAAAATTCTATAATTGAATAAACAATGTATAAAGAAAAAGTATCTCATTTCGAAACCGATGGTAAATAAGTTGAAGTTGAATTTGAAGTAAATTTGAGTCCGAATAATAAGCGCCATCTGATGGGGGAGACGCAAAGTGTCTGTGTGTGTGCGAGTGAGAAAGCACTAATGGAAGAAGAAAGATAGAAGAAAAGCGTCTATCTGGCGGTTTCAAGCGTCTCATTTTTTCCCAGCCGCAAAAAGAACTAAAAACAGAAACACAAGAACTGATAAAAACACGAAAAAAAAAAGGACGTTATACAAAGTTATAACACGAAAGTCGAATTACATAAGTACATAAATGTCAAAATTTGACTAATATTATTAATAGAAATAACATTCGAAAACAATCTTATTGTTCTGCAACGTTGCAAGATGTGTTTTTGCGAAATTATATTAATGAAAAAGTGTTAAAAGCATAATTGGAAATCAAAAAGAAAACGTTTATCAACAAAATATCAAAAATTCTTCTTTACTCTAAGCTTATTTGTGAAATAAAGGTCCGAACTTCTAGAACCTCGGGCAGACGTATGAAGCGTGGTACAATATTTTGATATTAAAATTGTTTATTCAGAATTTCATAAGGGGTTACGTCACGTGTAGCTTTTTCGCCAATTTATACACACCCGATACATTATAGATTATATATTATATACAGCTAGGAGAAGCTACAATAGAGTCGGGCGAGGTTAGCAGTATCTCTTCCCCAAAACTTACAGCCTTTGTAAAACATCTAGTAATTCAGAGTAGGCTGTAGTTGTAGCATTCGTTGTATATATAAACTTTTTGTTATGTTACTGCAACCTGGAAAGTCTAATTTTGTGTTTTAAGGGCGTATGTACAAATGGAAGCAGCAGCTATAGTAATCATGCTCAATGTGCGCCGCTATGTGCCGTTAACAACCTTGAAATACGGACTTAGACGTGTCAGGCTGGGGTAGGATACTGCAATTTTTTCATTCTTCATATAACAACTCTTCAAAAAGCCTGTTGTGCTTTTATATATATATATAACATTTGTACCATTATTGGAAATTGAGATGAAGTGCATCGATGTCACCCGTATCAGGTAGAAAGCGCAAGATGTTATAACAGATACTATTGGACAAGACTGATATAAAAAGAAATTAACAAACTGACCTTCAAATGCGTTAAAACAACTACAACCTATGCCAATTATGACGACAGTTTTGCCCTTTAGGGTCAATCATAAGTAACCATCTTAGCAGATTTGAGAAAATAAGAAGGCGATTTGAGGGAGAAACAACTAACCCCCGACATCAACGTTTCTACAGAATAATTGTAACTTATAAAGAACGGATCTATAACTTTAAAGCAAAAAGTTTCAGTAATATTGTGCCTTTGGTGGAATTCCAAGTGTGTTGCCAACTTTAAACTAGTACTAAAGATAAGGATAAGGCGATAGCGCTAGATTGGTTCTGACATCTGCTAAGAATGGACGAAACTGGAAGCCACCGGACGCCCGCATAGGTTATCGTATGATAGGATCAAACAGGCTATCATAAAATCTGGAAGAAGACATGATACAATCGAGAAGGATGTCGTCAACGATTGGGAAGACAGTGTCTTGCTGTATAATTATTGTATAGAAAATGTACATCATTAATCCCAAATAAATATACATACATACGATTATTTGAGTAGATCACTGCACCTCACAATGAAAAGGTTAAGTGATCGATCCCTGTTTTCTCCAATATGTTGCGAAAGTAAGGAAATGTCACTGGACGGGCCAGAAGCGGTACGGTATACATATGTATACAGCTCGGTGGGCTAAAACCTTCCACCCAAAAGGTAGAAAGGGCAAAGGATTAAGAAGAAGAAGAGTAGGTTACTATATGGAGTTGTATAGCCCCACAAAATATATTTTTATGCCCCACTGCATTATGTGAAACTTAATTTACTCTTATCTCTTTTCTTTTTTTTTTTTGTTTTTCATATCTAATTTATTATTATAACTTTTAGCTTTGGACTATCTGACTTACATGGCGATGGCAGGGTACATGACATTTCAGGACCAGAGGCAATATCAGGTTTTGGATTTGAGTTAACTTTTCGTTTAAAGCGGGAACCAGGAGAAACTGCACCACCGACTTGGCCAGCTACTCTAATGCAGTCGTTAGCTAAATATGTATTCCAATCAGGTAAATCAATTCAGTCAATTATTTCTCAATATACATATTTATTATTATCAGATGTAACCCAAAAGTGTAATTGTAACGCGTGTTTTATACTTCCACAATAATGGACACCATTAAGTGGCGGGCGATAATGTGGTGCTGCAGCGCTGATATAGTTATTAACACGTTCACGCCGGCGCGTACCACCGGTTGCCCACAGTAGAAAATTAAAATAATGAAAATTTAACGTATATTCATTATAAACATTTATTTTTAATGACAATTATAATTAATAACGTATTATAAACATAACTTTTGTTCAAAAGCATAAACATAATAATTCAGTATTATAAATTTAACTCAAATTCGATACATAGAACGCGTGTATAAGCGAAAATCGCACGCCACCAGATGAAGCGCGGGATGAATTCAAGCGCCGCCTTACGGCGAAAAACATGAAAATCGGCCCCGGCGTGAACGTGTTAAATGATTCTATATTACTTCTAAATCATTGAAGATGACTAACTTGTAACAGGACATTGTAATGTAACACGAACAGAACAAAATCGGTGCTTCGAAGCGAGCAGCGAGCAGTTTCGCGAATGTAAAATTCAACAAAATAAGTCAGTTGGCACAACTTCACTTATATTAAAGTATTAAAATAACCGAGATATAAACATATTTGAGATTTACAATTCATACATTATATGTATTATAGACACCTGCGGTTTTGCGCAGTTCGCCTACGCATTACTTTGCCCACGTATTTTATGCGATTCTGCAGTTCTTCAATTGTGACCGCTTCATAAGATGAGGACGACGATTTACTACAAGTTCTCGGTTTTTGTATGCGCATATGCAGGTTACAAGGTATACAGGCTGCCTGAGTCAATATGGACAACTTCTGCATCAGAAGAGATAGAGAGATGACCAAATTAGCAAAAAGGTGCAGGTTCGAGAGCTCATTAAGAATCTATCCCCAAATCCTCCTTGTCATGGCCCACCTGTTCTAAATTTAAAAAAAAACAAAATCTCTCAATTTCTTTCATTTGCCGCAACTTTCCTGCTACCCAAGACACCAATTTTTAGTAATCTAACCTAACCTGAAAATTTTTGGCCTTTTTGAGAGGATTTTTTTCTGAATACAATAATGTATCACGATATGGAGACTTCTTCAAAATTTTGAAACACTAAAGGTATTCTTTTTACGGGCAGAAATCACTAGTGCCATTATCACAATATCTTTGGTTTTTGTTTATGACGTTATCGATGAAATTATTTTTCAAAACAAATATCACGCTTATCCTCTATTATCGTACATACCTGTCAGTAGAGTTGGTATTGTTAGATACTAGAGTTTATTAAAAAGGTGGATGGCGTGTTATCATTATGTAGTGTATTATTCAATGATAAGTTATCAATGACAACTTATCATTGAATAATAAAATTCGGAGTGACAGCGTCTGTCCGATTTATACTACTTAATGATAACACGTCATTCATCTTTTAATAAACTCTAGTTGTTACTTCAACTTATAACGAAAATTTTTGAAAAATATGATGTATTTTGTACGTATGTCAAGTGCTATAATAACGTAGAGCTTACACGTCAAACATACAGAGTTCAATATCCAAAAAGGCGGTTACCTGATCGTAAAACGATATTGCGATTAGACAGGAATCTAAAGAATTGAGGTTCGTTTGCTGCAGCAAGACCAAAGATGTACAATAAGAATATTGCAGAAAAGGAAGAATTACTTTTACAGCACAACAGACGGGTGATGGCGAGAAGGCAGGATGCGCAATTAACCAAATCGCAATAGGCCTTCCCATGTCGTTTTGTGCGAAGTACTTCTTTCCCTCTCTTTCAAATCCGTACAAGCAATTATATATTTGAAATGCGGAACCCTATCTGCGCGACCGTTCGCCATTACCCGTCTGTCGGACAGTAGCTTGTGTTAATGCGGATAAGTGTGTTTCTTCTATAGAAGTTTTGCAGAGTATAAGTGTGCCAAAGACTGGTGTTTCAGAAATTTTGAAAAAACACAAGTACAATTGTTATAAATTTAAACCATCTCAAAGATTAATACCTGGAGTTGGAGAAAGAAGACTACATTTTTGCAACTGATATTTGGGCCAAGTGAACGTAAACTACAATTTCAAGAATATCATTTTGTGGACAGATGAAACTGTTTTGTGGAATGTTTAATAGACGTAATAAGCATTACTAGTCCCAAACTAACTTACAGCTGACTCTTCCAGTTAGAAATCAAGTTAGATTTGGTTTCAATGTTTGGTGTGGCATAATAAATAATAAATTACTATGCCCCATTATTTTTCTCCCTTTTTTACAAGAGGAGATCGAAGATTTAATAGAAGAGTTGCCACTCGAAATTACTAGACAGATGTAGTTTCACACAAGATGGGTGTCCTTCGCATAATACTGGTGCCGTTATGAACTATTTCAATGAGCGATTTAATGAGAGGGTAATTGCAACTAATTGAGCGGTAGGTTGGCCTGCAAAATCACCTGATTTGGCTCCTTATGATACATTACTCTCAAAAATAAAGTCTATGGGCCTACATACAACAACGATGAAGAATTAGAGGAAGCAGTACTTGAGGCATTTCACAGTATTAAGGCAATACTACCGGTAAAGTAATTAGTGTTCAGAAACGGAGCCAACCTTACATTGCAAACAGTGGTGAATATTTAAGTAATTTAATTATTGTTAATTATTGTAGTTGAGTTTGTATGTCAGTTATAAATAAATTTTGATTTTCAGTTTTTCATTTTTAATAATTTCTGAACTGTTCGGAATGTAAAATTTTTCTCAACGGAATTTCAATCGGCATTCAAACCTGCACAAGATTGTCTATTTAATCAAATCTCTATTTTTACTAGAGATAAACATACTCATATTGTCCCTACGAAATGCGGGCATGTCACGAAAAGACAGAAACTACAGAAGACTGCAATTGTCCATAATGTAATGTAGGAATTGTAATTTTCAAGTATTTCTCAGTTATAATATTTTCATTTGTTGATTTTTCTATTCTATTAAAAAACATCAACTTTTAAAACATCCGGTATAATGCAAAAACACGTTAGTGGATACATTTTCAGAAATATGTTATACAAATATGGGGTTTTGTGTTATGTTGTATTTTTAATATTGAGACACTCAAGAAACTATATGGTACTTAGGAAGTTACAACCACAACTGGAACTATTAGTCACTAACAATAAATTTGCCGCTATTGATAGTGTATGAGCCACATTATAAGTGAATACAGTATCAAATTTTAGAATGCAAATCATTTAAAATTTCCATAAAACAGTTTTTATCCCGGCCACACCGATTTTTTTTACGGTCCACTCGAGCAAAATGGGTTAAAGATACTAAGCACACTTTACCGTCCCACAATCGATACTATATGGAAGTGTCACCTTCTTACCTTTGTATGTTCCATCTTCAGTGAATGGACCTTTAGGGTTAAGATGCGTAGTTGGAGTTTCCAAATAATCGGTCTGGCAAGGGTAAGAACTATTTTATTTAAGTGAGAACAGGGCTAAGATTAGGAGTCATACTATCCTTCGTACTTTTGGGCTATATCTAATTACTATCTTTATTTGATATTCTAGGCAACAATCTTTGTTCTGGCGACCATGTTTCATGGCATTGTGCTTTGGACAATAGTGAATCAAGAATTCAGCATATGTTAATGACAACTGATTTACAATTAAAATCGGCACAAACACCGTTTGGTTCTGTTGACTTTGTACAAATTGTAGGAATAAGTGCTGACGAACTTAGAGCCGCTCAACAGTGGAATGGCGCTGGAATTCTGGAAATGATCAGCAGACTGCCTCAGTATGTATTTTAACGGATTTGCAATTTTTTATATATCTTTAAAAATGCATTTACCATTACACAAAAGCTATTTTTCTACATAGTTGCCATGAAGATTGAGACTTTTTTCCAAAGCGATGAACCAGTTTTTTTAATCCCTTCTTCATAGAATCTGCCGCCTGTGAATTAAGCCATGTAACATTGTCGTGCAGCTCTTCATCGTTCTTAAACTGTTGTGATCCAAGCCATTTCTTAATGTTAAGGACGTGATGATAGTCAGCGATTTTCACGAATTTTCTCTCCGATATTACCCAAAAATTCTTTCGTCACAATAATTGGTCTTCCACTCCGTTCTTCATCATGGAGATCAGTTCGTCCTCCTCTAAACATACGGCATCATCTTGTAACCATACTGTTACTCATGACATTTTCACCATAAACAGGACAAAGTTCGCGATGAATCTTAGCAGCCGTCATGTTCTTTGAACACAAAGATCGGACGTAGACCAAAATAGCACGAAAGAATGTCCGAACGATTCTCTCACTAGCACTGCCCACTCACATTGAAATAGACTACACCACAGCGCTGCGATCGCGCCGATATCCTCACTCCTCTGCTTACTAGGCGGAAACGGAACAGACTTTATGAATCGCCCTGGTATATTTTCTTTCAATAATTATAAGGGTTACATTTTTTGCATTTATAGGTCTGATTTTGTCGATAGTAAAGGGTTAAACATGGTATTACTTTCATTACTACCATTAATAACTTCTTTCTAAATCTTTTACCTTTCGGTGTAAAGTACCATTAGTAACTATTATTCTAAAAAAATTAAATTTTATAAAGATGGATTGGCTAGGAAAAGTTATGTACTATTCAATTTATATGTACGATCCTAACTCTACTGTTAGCTTCCAAGCCTCCTATTATAATTTTTAGAAAAATTCGTTCCTACGGCCATTTGTCCATGTTAACCTCCTTATCCAACGGTTTACAAGTTGTGACACATTTTGCTTGATTTTCGTTCATTCTCCAACTGAATCTCTTGACCCTCGCATCATTTTTATTCTTTTTCATCTCTTTACGTTCGTTGTGTGAGTCATCAAGCTGCTGTATCCGTTTTCGTCTTTTAAGTTGTTTACTTAATAATGTAAAATAAACACGTTGTTTGATTCGAGTCCCTTCTAATTCTGTGCGTAATAGTTCCATAACAATGTTCCATAACTTACATAATTTGTATAATTATCATCATTGCCTTTAACATGATTTTATAATTTTATTTTTATATTTTAAAAGAAATTACTAAGTAAATTAATTCTTATCATCTCGTTTACTTATGCATTTTATATCTATAGAGCAGGAGGTCCTTGGCATATAACAGATATGAGAAGAGGAGAAAGTGTTTTTGAATTGGATCCTAATGCTCATGAAGAAGTAGAACAAGGTTTTGAGTTAGAAGGATCCAATTTGAGTGGGGTTAGTGCAAGATGTTCGTGGGCAGAACAAGACTTTTCGAAAAATATTGTAATTAAAGAAAAAAAAAGATGAAGGAAATAGTATGTCTGAAGAAGAAAATGATCAAATGAAATCCGCATATCAAAATCAAGTTTATTCAAATACCAGCGAAAGATTAGCTGGAACAAGTAGTTACAAAACTGACGACGGAAAGGAAAACTCAACGATGCTAGAGTCTACCGAATTACTGCGCGTAAAGAAACTGGAAGGAGTACATTTAGTTTTCAATTTAGAAGCTGGTAGCTTATTACCTTTGGCCATCAGGTTAGTTTTGTTGCTTTATTTGGTTGTTATTAAGTAGAAAAGGTTCTAGTTATTTGCTGCAAATTATAAGGTAGTACTGACACTATATCACATCACTTACCAGACAATTATTTAATTAAATCTGGTGACACATATTTCGCTAGCACGGAAACTAGCATCTTCAAATCGAATGGTTCAATCAAATATTTCAAGCTAGCGATACTTTTTGTTATAGGGGACGTGTAAAACATGGAAGACATTTTACATTTAAATCTATATTAGGAGAAACAGCAATCACGTTGGTTGCAAGTTCCGTAACCGGCACCTTAGTCGATCTGGATAATCCTTATGTCGCACAAGGATCATGGTTGCAAGTACTCATAACAGATGACCTAGCGCAGGATATGGCCGTTACTTTCCAAATTTTAGCAACGCCGGAAGTTCTTTCCTTACCAAAAACTTTTTCGTGGCCCGAGAAACGACTTAGTATAACTGTGGTCGCCGATAAATTATAAATAAGTAGGTTTTTGTTCGTCACCTATATCCGTCCTAGTTTACGCAAGACACCGAATAGTTTTTAAGTTCACATACATAAATCGCGAAATGTACTGCATTCATAACCTTTTCCATTATATCATTCAATCATATTAAGTACAAATTATCCATTTATACATGTTTGTAATAGTAATTCGGACACTACACGATCGGTCTGAAGTTTTCACGGATTTCATTCATAAAATTACTGCTATGTGCGGAGATTTAAGATATAAATTTCGGGTTTAGTAGATCGACATTTTTAAGACATTTAAGAAAGTTAAGTTCTAGCACAGTGGGGTGGCACATATTTTAATCTTGTTGAACTCCATTAGTTTACGGGCCACCGGAGCACGTATTCATTTGAATAACTAAAAGACCTGGCTAGAATCTTGCAGAGGATTTTTATTTTACAAAAACCGTACTATACATGGCGAGTCACCAGCTATTGCTACCTAGAATAACTCCGAAAGTATGATAGTAGTAGAGAAGTTTTTGCATGTGTGTGCAAGTTGCATGGGACAACAGGGGGCTATTATATGACGTTAGTTTATTGTTGCTAGGTGGAGTCGCTTCAGGGATTTGAAGCTTAACTTTGTTTTTTTAAATAGTATGTACGTTTTGATAGCGGTTATCGAAACGGATTAGTGTTTGAAGGTCAAAAAGGTGAAATGAACTTACATTTACAGAATGCGCGAAGTGATGACCATTGGTACAGTATCGGCAAAGAACATATCACTTTTATGTTTTTTGACTTTTTTACTTCATTGAAACTGATCTAATCTCTATGAAATTTTTTTCCTGTAAATTAGTCAATATATAATGTCTGAATAACAGCCGGAAAAAATGCAGTCACAGAAATTCGATTTTTATAAAATATTTTATTGAATTTCCAAAATCAGCAACTTTTCGCAACCAACTTTGCGAGTATACAACTGGATCCAAATACAAGTAATCATCAATCAATACGATGTAACAATTGAAGACATCCTAGTACTTCGTCGCGTACTCCTTGGCGTCGATCACAGCCTGGCACCGGTGAGGCATGCTGTCGATGGTTAGCTGCGGGATCTTCTTCTATTCCTTCTCCAGTTGGACGAACTTCTCGTTGACATTTTTGGCATACCTGCTCACCAGGCGACGCTTTAGTTCCTTCCACATGTGTTCGATCACATTGAGGTCCGGCGATTGACTGGGCCAGCCCAGGTACGTGAACCGGCCCTTGTTGAACCAGCGCAGACCGTGCTTGGGCGGTGTTTGGGATCATTATCTTGCTGGAAAGTTAACACCCGACTCATGGATTTGAGGGCGGATGGTCGCATGACATTCCTCATAATGTTGTTGTACTTCACCCGGTCCATGGTGTAGTTAACGTGGTGGAGAGGACCCATTCCTTAGGCGAAGAAACACTCCCAGACCATGCACGAACCACCGCCAAGCTTTACAGTGGGCAGTTGGCACTTGGAATCGTATCTGGTGCCGCTGGAACGTCGAACCCACTTGATTCCATCAGTTCCGAACAGTAGAGACTTGGATTCGTCACTCCATAGTACATTTGATCACACTCTCTTTCCCCAGTGCAGATGCGCCTTGGCGTTCTTCTCCGATATCATCGGTTTCTTCACGGGACGAAGTCCGTGCAGTCCGGCCTACTGCAGACGAAGCAGATAATACGAATCGCAGGCATTCGTTCGTCGAGAGAAAAATCTGACGGACAATGTCGGCAGCAATGAAGCGCGGATTCTCTCGGGAGAGCCTGACGATGTTGCTATCGATGAGTTTCGAAGTGATTTGAGGGCGACCGTTCTTCCACACCTTCCTTACTACTCCATGAGTCTTCCACGTCTTGAGAAACTTCGTTATGGTAGGTTTTCCAACGTTGAACTGACTCGTGAGGTGCTGGTGAGTGAATCATTGACCTTGGTCGCGTGCGATGGCTTCCTGTTCTTGCGGTGTGAGATTATGAGGTTCACGTTGTTTACCCATATTTTGCAAGTTATTGGTGAACATTTGAGAACAAATAACACAATAAAACATTATAAAAAACAATAAAAGCAAGGAAACAAAAATCAGTAATTTTTAAAGAAATCGATAATAGTTTCCAAAATCATGGTGCAGTTTAGTAAACTACATCAAGCAGGTAGTGCGTCACGCATACTACGCTAGGAACACACCGTGAAAAAATTAGAGAGTTTCGTTCGCTTTTAACGAAGTTATTCTAAAAGAACTGAAAGGTGATATGCTTTTGCCGGTACTGTATCAATGCAGTGCTGCAATCTCCTTATCACGTATTCGGCATTTATCAAAACACATGCTCTGACAATTCTCTCTCGCATATCGCACAAATACAGTAAATATTTACCAAATACGGCGCATTCATCAAACCTGACAAAGACAAGTAAACACTGTTCGGATGATATCGCAAGACAACAATAATAAGAATGGTAGGACTGGTATCATCGAATCAAGCGAATGTAAATAATATATTCCTTCGAAGAACAAACCGATATGCTTCGTATTTACGGAGAATGCCAACAACATTCAGTGAGAACTAGAGACTTATGCACTGAAAGATATCTTCAACGTTCTCACCCTACACGCCGTACATTTAAATATTTGTACGATAAATTGGGAACAACTAGAGCCTTAACTTGTCCGAAAAATAGCCGGCAAAAGCAAGTTACTAACGAAGAAACGGAAATTAGTATCCTTGTGTTAATTCGCGTCCAATCAAAAGGGAATCTGGCATAAGCCAGAGTAATGTTCGTGTTCTGCGTCGCCATAAATATCATCATTACGATATTAGTCTGCACCAAGAATTAACTGCTACGCATTTCATGAATCGCATTGAATTCTGCCGATGGATACACCTCCAGATTCAGAGAAATAACTCATTTATTAATTTAATGTTATTTACTGATGAGGCAACATTCACACTCACCTGGAAATGTTAATTTGCATAACACGCATTTCTGGTCAACCGAAAATCCATGTTGCCTGCGGTAAGTTGCACTGCAAAAATCGTGGTCGGTGAATATACGGTATGGGATTATTGAGGACAGAATTATAGCCCCCTATTTCATCGCAGGAAAACTTAGTAGGAGGTGCACCACATTCCTGCAAGAAACATTAGATCCGTTATTGGAGGAAACATCTTTACAAACAAGGAACAAAATATGGTATTGGTGTCATTTTTCGCTGATGGCTAGAAATGAATTGCAAAGAAGATTTCCAAATCGTTGGATTAGACACGGAGGAGATGTATCGTGGCCGGCTCGTTCGTGAGACTTGATGCCTGAGGATTTCTTATGGGGATTCTTAAAAAATGTGTTTATAAAGGAGTTCCAACTACGCCTGAAAATATACGAGAGAGAATTGTCAAAGCATGTGCCACTACATTGATACCAATGATCATTAGTTCTAACACCTTCTGTAAATTCATTTCACCTTTTTGACCTTCAGAGACCTTAATCTTGCACATCATTGGATTCGTCTCGATAGCCGCTATCAGAAAATAAGTACCAAAATATAGCATCATATTTAAAAAGACAAAGTCGACCTTCAAATTTCTGAAGCGACTCCACCTAACAAAAACTAACGCCATATAATAGCCCCCGTTTTCCCATGTAACTTTTGTTTCAAAAACTTTTTACTACTATCATAGTATCATCATAGTATCATCATATCGTTTGGGAGTTCTTCTAGGTGGCAATAGCTGGTGACTCACCTTGTATAGGGAACAGCAACAGTATTTACGACACCTCGATTGCTAGTATTTTTCTGATCCACCTTATCCACCTTCGTCCATTCGGACAAAATTGAAATTTTGCCTAAGACTTGAGCCGCATGAACTGCCATTTTTTAACATTTAAGCATTTCCAATTATATGAAATATTTTGGATGGAAAATATTCAACTGATTTATTAACACCCAACTCAAATTATTGCATTGGATTTTTTGGACAACGATACTTAGCGTACTCCTGATAGAGCTTTTCCTGATGCCTTCCATATCTCTTTTTTTTTTCAAGTCTTTTGTGACTTTTCTGGCTGCAGCATTAAATTTTCGGGGATAATATCATGAGTGCTTAAAAATTACCAATAATTTTCATGAAAGCGCGTTCATAGTTCCACGAGTTCGAAGAAACGAGTGGAATTAAGTTATATTAAGCGAGTTTGAATGAAAATTATCCGGTTAATTTTTAAGCACTCGTGGTATTTAGGGAGAATATTTCACGAATAAAAATACAAAATACTCAAAACCAAATACCAATGAATAGTAAAAACTGCAATTATGATAATTGTAAACAATGTTTTGATTTTGTGACGACATTGCCACAGAACCGCTGTTGCTTGCCATAGAAAGAGGCATATTCTATTGCGGCTCAAGTTCCGTTCCGTCTTCCCTCATTTTTCTTTATGATGATCCTCGTCCGTTGGCAAGTACCTGGATATTAACATCGCATTATAATGGCATGTAATTTTTATTAGATTTTCTCCTGAGACTCCGCTTTTGGCTAGTTTTGATGCGGCGGTGACCCTAAGTGAGTGATTTTCTTGGTGGCGTTGAAGCCTAAATTTACCTCTTGTTTTTTGTTCAAGTTCATAGCTCATTTACTCCTACGACTGTTTTTGATCCAATTTCCAATGATTCTTCAATGTGGATTTGGAGTTAAAAATAGTCGGGTGCTTGGAGCTTTTCCTCTTTTATCTTGGAGTTTTAGAAACAGTCTGATTGGACAAAAGTTGGTATTTGAATCATTCTCTACAAGCCATGTTGTACCAGCTTGTTTTCGGATACCTCCTTGCGTGGCTTTCGAAGAAAGAGGGGTGTATTGGATTCTACTTCTTTTTTCGCCGTTGTTGTGGGTTTCTTGTTTGAAAAATGTGATTTCTATTTTTGCGCCTTCACATCCTCTCCGAGCAGGTTCATAAAACAGTATAAAAGTCTTTTTCTGTAGACCTTCTGGCGTTTGTACATCACACGCTTTGACAAGTTCTTTTATTTCATTGTAGGTCAGAAAAGTTGTAGATTCTTTACATTTGTCTTCCATACCTTGTAAAATCTTTCTTTTGGCATTTTTTGCATCTCGGGCAGCTTTAAATTCAATTTATTCGAAAGGATTTATTGTAATTCCATATTCATTAAGATACTTTTCATTAGTACTTTGACAGTAACATTCCAAAGGACTTTTACTGTGTTTTTTATATCCCTCACCATTTTGCTTTCTCATATTAAAGGCCCAGTTTTCAAAATTAATGCAAGTTCGGATACTGGGGTTCCCCGTTCGAATGTTTTTTTGCGGCGCAAAATACAAACTGTCTCCAGACACTGACCTTGATCTTTTCCGTGTTTTTTGGTGTACTTCTAATGACATTATCGTCAATTTCTCGTTCTGTGACATCCCCAAATCGATTCATGGCGTCTAAAACATTCTTTTACTTTGACGTCCAGGTTGCAACAATGTCATAGCAACGTGGAATTTCCACTGTAATTTCCATTTAATAATTCAGTACCTGTTGCATTGTTACAAAAATGTATGAGTGAAATACTCGGTAAAATGCCTCTGTGTTATTGGCAACTTGCCCTGTTTTAAGCATTATTCCTTTGAGTTCGCCCCAATAATGTTCAATCGGGCGACGTTCGGGACATTCTGAGGATTCAACTGCTTTGGGTCATAAGTGACATAAATGGATTCCAGGAACTGTACATATCTCTAGCGTAGTACACTGAGGTATGCTCAGACTAAAACGGAATAGACACATCATACTTCTTTATAAAAGGCAAAATTTTCCTTGCTGATTGTTTCTTTGTCGTTTTCGGTTTCAGGAAGAATATTTCGAGCGGATGCAATATTTACTCCAGGGAGCTTCGAAAAGTCTCCTTTGACATACGTTTCATCGTCGATGACAAGATACCGCTTTTCTGCTCGCAGAGAATCATACAACTTGCAACTCTTCATTCCTTTCCCTTTCATTGCCTTTTAGATAATATCGCTGCTTGTCCTGCATTTTTTAGCAATATTTGGTTGATGATTATTCCATCGGGCACCGGTAGATTTACCTCTTCTGGGTTTAATATTGACCTTTGCGATCAAAGCTTCATATGTTCACAAAACTCTGCACGTGTGTCAAAATCATCTGATAGGTATTGCACCAAAGTAGTTTTGTAAGGATGCTTTTTTTTTTTTGAAAACGTGGATGGAGTCTTTACTGACATTACAATTTAAAACTAGCTGACGAGTTCACGCTACCTATGGTAACATCTAGCCTCATATCATCGTCGTTATCGACCGCTCCTTAGAACATGCTTAACATGACCCATTTCTCTAAAACGTTTTAAGGCTTTACTGATAATCAACTGAGTAATTGGTTTCCGTTTTGTATAGACTTCCTCATTAGATAGAGCACACACCGTCTTGTTGGATTCTCGTATAATCTCCATAACTAACCATCATTAAAAGCATAATCTATTTATAACATAACTGCATATAACAACTAAGATAGATAGGTAAAACTAGGTTTTGTTTAAATACTTCTTCATAGCATTCTATTTACATTAGCCAACTTTCTTCTGTAAAAACTTAGATTTTTCGACAACTATTAAGTTTTCAACATTACAACCTGATACTATTTAAAAGGTAACAAGAGGTTTCAAGAGTAACGTACAAATCTGGAAACATACAGAGCGTTCCGTTTAAAAATATATATACATGACGTTATCAACAAAAAAATGTACTACATCAAAATGTATAACATACTGTGTAGTAAATGCTGACGATACTGTTGCTTTATTCATCTTGGGCATCGATATATTCAAAACTATGTTTGTAAGTTATGTGCGTTAAACCTTCAACGATCGTCGGTATAAAACTTCAATGTACGTACTCCTTAATGTATTACAGTCCCTTCAATTATAATGTATGTATGTATTTCAATTTTCCTTCATTCCAACACGCGGTTTTGAAAATACAATTATCTATTACTTTATTTATTTTGTCGATTACGTCCATTTGAAAGAAGCAACACTAATACTCCGGAGAAACTGGCTTTAGAACTACAGCTTCAGTATGTTCCCATCTTCACACAATATATTAGCGATCGTAGTGTCATATATTTTTGCTGTTCCCTATAGCAAAATTGATGGAGAAAAACATGAAATCAGAATTGAAACATCTACCAAACTTTGTCAAAATTTCAATTTTCTCAGAATAAGTACGTTGATATGGTTACGGAGGAAGATGAATCCGAGTTGCCAGAAGAAATACTAGTGATCGTGGTGCCATAAATGTTTTTGCTGTTTACTGTAGCAACAATTAGGAAGAGTAAGACCGTGAATCAAAATTTTAGCGTCTGGTGCCGAACCTTGTCAGAATTTCAATTTTCTTTCAATTTCGTACCTATGATATTATCCAGACTAAACTGGACAAATATGCGGTATGATGAGTCATCTGTCCTTTGTCCTCTGTAATATATTAGATTGTGAAAAGGACAGATGACCATCATACCGCATATTTACCCAGTCTAATCCGGACGGAGGTAAATTCGGGTTGGTTTTATGGATGAGATGTCTGGATAACCTCACACGGATCACAACACATATGATTAAAAATAATGAATCTTACATGTATACTATATTTACTGTGCCTTTTTAATACAAATTTGTGTATATTAAAGTAACTATTTATTATGCAAGTTTTTATAATGTATTTATAACGTCGTATATACTGTATGTATAAGCTGTAGATTGAAAAAGAAAATATATTTACCTAGTGTTTTTGTTTATACTATTCTTCTTGTACTTATTACTTTTATTAGGGCCATCAGGGAGCCGAAGTAAATATCTGAAAGTATTTTGGAAAGGAGTGGTAAGGGTCATTTTATTTCTTTTATATATTAGTTTAACCACAGTCGCCTTATTCTTATTTACCGCAAAATAGTTGTAGTATCTGTAGTTTCTCTACGATTATGTAATAGTTCATATTGCCGATTTGTCAGTATTCTATCAAATGAAACCGAACGCCCCAACCGTGTGCAGATGAATGAGTAATTACGCGCAGCGCAGGTAATAGTATCTAATTCACGTATTGCCGTTTATTTCCTTTCTTGCGCTCACTTATAACCAATCGGTATATACTACTATGACAACCACTATCCACCACTACTTAAATCGAAACAAAGTACCATTAAACAATGTTTGCTGCATATCGAAGGAATAAATTAAACACAAAAAGAAAGGTAATACATACGCGAATATTTAGTATATCCCCTTTAGTTTTAACCCTTTCGCTACGAAAGGTGTATACATATCCACTCAGATGTTTATCAATATATACGACAGCACATATTTAGAGATACATACAAAAGGCGTATACATACGCCAGTGGCGGCTTCTGACATTTCAAGGTGGGTGGTCGAACCATAACCAGTTTAAAGTAATAATAATAATAATAACCCTATAATAAATATATATACATATATAATATTTATATAATATTTATATCCAAAAAATATTAACAAAATTTACAATATGGAAAGTTTCAAAGTCAATCGAACTTACCCTATTTCATTTTCTTAAACTGGAGTTCAATACGTCGGTCTTTTTTGGAGGCAAACGTTTTAATTATTTTCTCGTTGAAATTCGGTACTGAGGCGACGAATTGTTTTTCTATTGAAAGCATCGATAAAGCAGTTAGATGATCTGCACACATTTAATTTTTAAGAAAAATTTTTATGTGCTTCAAGGTGGAGAAATTACATTGGGCTTCAGCAGTGATCACGGGAGTAGTCGTTAGAATTTCCATAAACTTTTATGTTTCTGCCATGTTTCTTCCAAATTGTTAGAAATTATAAATGTTAACAAAGGCACTGCACCTGAGAACGTCTGTAGTTTCATCATCCATCATTACACTTCCAGCATGTAATCTAAAATCTCATTTTGTATCATTTTTGAGGTGCCTTTGTAAACCGTTACATTTTTAAGATGTTCACTCTGTAAGTGTTTTATCAAGTTCTGACAACAAACTCCGAAAAATACCGAGATTTTCGGATGATTCACTTTCATCATATCCTCTTAAGGCTAGCTCGAAATCCCCAAAAAATTTTATGCAGTCAATAAATTTTGACAACACACCTGTTGTTCGTTACTTCCTCGTTATGCTTTTATATATTTATCCAATAAGCAGAATGAAGTTGAGCTTGAATATTCACTTTCCCAAATAATGCAAATTTCATTTGATTGCTGATATGCGCACGGCTTGTTTCATGTTTTTTTCACTTTTTCGCTTAAATGTATTAAATCACGTACGCCTTTTTCCCGCCAAATTTTTTCTTTCGTAATCAGTTCCGAACAACGCACACGGAAAACAAAAAAAAAGCGTTTTTCGCCACAGCCAGAAATCCAATTACGAAGATATATGTCTTAAATTGTCTTTTATAAGTTTTTCCAGGACTTTTACCGGTCACTTCAATATTGAGTACAGAAAGAGGACGTTCACGCTCTTTTACTACCAGTTGTTGTTGAAAGTTAAGGTTTTGAAACTTGGTTTTGCCGAGTTTAAAAACAATATCCATTTTTACATCACAATGACACGTGATTGTAATTTTAAATGCCCGCGATGCATACATTAACATCGACCAATTCCCACTGATCACTGCTGGCCGAAAATGCAGCTTATCGCGACGTTCTCGCATCCGTGTGCCAAAGACCGTCAGCTGTCTTCGAGGAGCGACTGACATGAGGGGTCTCCAAACTTTTCAACCTTGGGGCCATACTGATTACTTCAGTGAGTTTTCTGCGTATTATACTTGTCATTAAGCTTTACCTAGCAAGTAAATAAATCCGAGTTATCATTCTGTGTTCTTTTATCCAACTTATCTTATTAATAGCTTATATATATAAGCTATTAGCTGTCGTCGCGGGCCGGATTGATGACACTGGAGGGCCGTAGTTTGGAGACCCCCTGGTCTAGGCAAACGGCTTTAATTGTACGCTGTTACCGCTGTTTGCCCAGGCTAGTGATGGTTCCGTACGAAAGTGAGGCATAGCGAAAAGGTTAACTGGAGATAATTTTTAAGGAAGCTAAGTCTATAGATTAACGGTGCTCTTTCTAAGAGCAAAGCTAAAAATTGAGGTAGCTGATCGTCCTGGAGAGATCTGTGATATGGTACTCCCGGGTCAACAATCTTAAGGTCTTCCTGGACGTCCAGAAATACACGCAGTACTGTGGACTAGGTAGTCAACCGCGCGGTGGTCTAATGTAGAGGTTGTCTCTACTACCATAAAGGTCAATGAGGAAACAACAAACTGATTCGAACAGACTGTATTTCAGAGCGGTATTTAAAGCAGAATTAGTGTGCTACAAGATAAATTACAGTGTAAGTTACGTTCTAAGTTTCCTAGAATTACTCAATCGGTAAGAAAACAAACATATTTGTACGCTATCACTGTCACTAGGATGATGCAATTCAATACTTAGCAAAATATTTATTCAGAAAATAATAGCAGTATTCCATTTAGCTAAACATAGTGCATACTTTTCATAGTGCATTTTAGATATACGACGGCAAGTCAACATATAAGTCACCAACGTCAGTTTTCCGTATGCCATTTTAAATACCGAGTGCATTTTTTGCCAGTAGATGGCAGCATGTGTATGCTTGTCGTATAGGCTGTACAGCGTGCAGTTGTGCGTTTGTTGTAGGTCAAATAACTGACCACAGAAGAAATGCATCCCGTGCATGGTGACAACTGTTTCTCACAGAACCATGTATTCAATTAGATCCAGAAGTTTAGGACAAAGCATCAGAGATGGGGAGCATTCTGGTCGTCCTACAGAGAGATCAACTGCAGCCACAGGGTAGCGTGTGGAAGAAATCATTCGTAGTGACCGGCATGTGACGATCGATGACATAGCGCGTGCTGTACGCTATTCGAAATCGTATGGAACATCGTGCATGAGCAATTGCAGTTTCGTAAACTGTGGGCACGGTAGGTGCCCCGTCAGTTTTATGAGGAAAACAAAATGAATAGAATGGGTCTATCCTTGCAGCACCACACTCGATGCACTGGGGAAGGAGAGAACTAAATGGCACGAATTGTTACGGCAACGAGTTTTAGGCTCACTACTTTCAAGCCTAATCCAAACGATCTTGCATGGAATGGAAACCTATCACCTCCAACAACAAAAAATTAAGACGATTCCATCAACCCCGAAGGTAATGCTCACGGTGTTTTGGAATATGCAAGGGGTCATACTGTGGAAATTCCAGCCTCACGAGATGAATGTCGCGTCATATTGCGCCACTCTGCAGGAACTCCGACAGGCCATTCGTCGCAAGCGACCTGGACTCCTGACAAAACGAGTAATTCTTCTGGATGGCAATGCCCGTCCTCACACGACAAGGACGGCTGGGACGAACATTTCGTTGGGAACGCCTTTCATTTGTTTGGCCTTCTAAAAATTATTTGGGCGGCCGTCATTTTGAAACTGATGATGCCGTAAGCCAAGAGGTTGCTCGTGGGCTATGACAGCAACCAAAAGACTTCTTTGCGAAAAGTGAAATAAATGCCAGGAAGTTACTTTGATTATTATTCCCTCTGTCCCGTTTTGTGACTTATTTATTGACACCCTCGTAATGAATTAATAACCACAGCCATATTTCCACTAAAACAGATCTTAAATAAATTATATGTAAATAGTATCATAAAGTTACTTCGTATGCAAAATCACTTCCTTTAATTTATCCAGGAGCTCTTCATATACATCTGCATTTTCCTCTTCTTTATCATCGTTGTTTATTTTAACTAAATTTTGAAAAATATTCTGCAACTCATCCTTCAAAAAACAAATGTAATGACATTTTAATTGCATCATGGACGATTTCGTACCTCCGCGCTTTGATAATTTAATATTGCTATGCAACTGACAGGTCTATGTTTCATTGTCAAATTTCCTATTTTTGATCTCTTCAATGCGAAGATATACGGAATTTGATTGGTTTTGCACAATTCTTTCAATTGAAGTATATTCTTGTATAGAAGTTCTGAAAAGGATGATTGATAAGTTTTAGAAACAACCTTGAGTACACTTCGTTTGCGTTAAGAATGCAGTGTGGAAACAGATAGGACTATAAAATTCTTAAAGTTGATTGGATAATACCAAAGCCCAAATTATACAAACCCCAGCGTACCTGAGAGCACCTGATAGTAGTCACTTTGTAAAGTTACTTATCCGACGAGTTTGTACTATTTTGATTGTGTCACGATTTAAAACGCCACTTACTGCATTTTTAACATGAACTTAATATAGTTAATTCATTCTGTCTGCTCCGTCACATGTATCAAACTGGTATAGGTGTATCGCCTTCTTTCGACGAACGCGTCTTGTTTGCTGTATATAAACTGTTTTTTCAGCGAACAAAACGCACGTTTGTCGAACCTTAGTGATAACCTCTAATAAATTACTTTTATTGCCAATAATGTATACTGATATACGTTATACCATACTCACAGTTACTATCTAGTACTGCACATTTAACCTTCCTATACTCACGTCAAAATGAAAGACGTATACTATACTATATAAATCGGTCTCACAGACCGTATGCGTGAGTATAGGAAGGTTAACTATTTTTATACCAGTTTTTTTAATTTTAACGATAGAGAATTTTCTAAAGATAATACCCATAGTACATGATGCAAAATTGAATAGCACGATTAAACAAATTTTCCAAAAGTGTCTATACCAACCTTCTACATGGTTAACTTTTAAGTCACTGGCTATAACCAGTAATTTCACTTTTTCGTTATGATGTATTTCTTAGTTTCATGAATGCCAACGACGTAACGTTTTTTAATCCTTGCTTTATCTGCATCTCTTTTAAACGCTTGTTCTTGAAAACCCACAATCTTTTTGAGAAATACCGTGGTAGCATTATTCAAGTCGTCGGTCACCAAATTATCACTAGAAAACATAGTTGCTAATTATCATGACTTGTCTCAGTACAATAAATGGAATGTTTTGACTACATCAGAATAATATGGTGGTTGTATAGACATGAACGAGATTAGAATATTAATACTGGAACCACCTGTAAAATCCTTTTCATTGAATTTTCTGTATGTTTAGACGCAAGTAATTCACACTTTGGTCAATCCTTATTGATATAGGAATTTTTCGTGGGCCTGCTATCCCACTTGTATGAAAAACACTAAAATTTAGTGAAAAGTAACTGCAAACCCATAAACAAAGCAACTGCTTTTATATCACAGCATACAGTCCAACAATACTTTTTATATTGAATTTGTTACAACAAAATGTTCATGTTTTAATATGTCCCTATGTGGAACTTTGATTCTTAACCTAAGGTCAGACTGATTGCGTTTAAATGCTTTTATCTAGTGATTGATAGAGTGAGTGTAGATTAATAGATAAACTAAATAGGGAAATAAATTATTTTTTTTTAAGAAATGTTCATGTACAGAACAAAATATCTTTATTTCTATTTTTTATGTTTAGAATAAAATTTCGTGGGGATGGTTTTGTCTAATGAAATTAATAAATTTTGAAATAATGATCATGCTATCATTTAGTACATTTCAAACAATTAGAAATCTGTCTTCACATCTTTTAATATCTCCCACGTTTGCACAAATTTTGAGGGATATTTTCATTAGAGCGCCCTCCACTCCTTGTATGGGGGATTCCGCCGATAATAATAAGTACAATAATCTTTATTAGACCCTTTCACAAATGCACAAAATTTCAATTTTTTTGGGGAGTCAGAATTGCAGGTGTTTCCTTGTCAGTGTCACAGAAAATTTAATATCAAATACTGCATCATCCCACTTTATCTTATTTACTATTATTTTGGAATAAAATGCTAATTTAAATAAAAGACTGGATGACAATTCATTTTGTTGTAAGATAACCTTTCTGTGACCAACCCTTAGTAGGTATTTCAGTATGTGTCTTTAGTAAAATGCAATGATGATTGCCCAGGTAAAAATGTATGTCCCATTAGTTATCTATGGTATGTCCCCATTTGCTTCCTGGTATGACAGATTGCATTTTAGGGTTAAAATTAAAAACAGAATACAAGACCAGAAACAACTTACCAATAATTAATTGAGGTTTCATAAACAACTTGTTTAGATTCCTGTTTTAAAATATCTCGCTTTAGTTTACTTGGTATTTTAATCTTTGGAATTTCTCTATGTTTACCAACACATCTTGTAGGATGGCTGGAATCTAATATATTTCCGGCATAAGTTTCAGGTGTAGTTTGCTTATTAGACTTCGTAGTATTGGTTCGATCCAAGAAATATTGCAGTGGTATTACAGATGTTGCCCTTTTTTAGTTCTAAAATCTGTAACTTCAATGGTCTACATTAATCATTTGCAATTGCTTGCTATTGTTACCTTCTAGCTTATTCTGTTGCGGAAGTTGCGCTATAATTTGTAATTTTGTACTTGTAGGCGGACACCTTTTCCATTGCGTTTTCTCTTTTTGCTCCATTTTTGCTACTTGCTTTTAATTACTTTATTTATCCAAACCTGCATTATCTAATGTTATCATTTGTGCGTCATTCAAATTATACTCAAGATCTGTGCTCAAGATGATTCCAACCGTTCCAAACCGCTCCAACCACATTCCAAGAGGGTGTTCTATGATTCCAACTCCAACCAATCTAACCTACTATCACACCTACTAAAACGGATATAACCTATTATATAATTCATTACCGTGTATCTTGTTTGTTAATTATAATTACGAAATAAGAAAATAAATAGAATGAAATATTTGTTTTAATTTTGTTAAATTAAAAAGATAAATCGTTACTTTCAAAATATTTTCGTCTGATTTTTAACTTACAAAAGATAATGTCTCTTTAATTTAACCAACAAATTTAACTGGTTTCACGTAATTTCACGTCTGCATTTGCTTACAAACCATACAAACAGAAAATGACAAATATACTAAAAAGTGTCTTTTAATCGGTGGAATTAGTATAGGAAGCTTTTATTACGGTAAATATTCTGATAAACAAAATGCATTCAAGAAAAATGTACTTGATGAATTGAAGAAACTCCCTGGATTACCTGTTTTTGGAACTGTATCCGCAGCAACTTCTTTCTCTCCAGTGCCACAGGCACAAAATCGAACATCGCAAATAATGAAATACGGCTTTCCAGGCCTAGACAATGTGAGATCTTTTGATGACTTTGTCCTAAGTTACGATAGAAGAACTAGAGTTGCACACTGGGTTTTTGAACATCTAACGAAAGAATCTGTTAAGTATAATGAAGCAGTTGATAGATCATTGTGTCAATTCGTGCCAGATGAAAGTATTCATCACTTCTTTAGGTACTATTACATATTCTAATGAAGCGTTTAAACCAAAATTTGTAAAATATTTTGTGATGTAGGTCGGAAAATTCAGATTATTTGGGCTCTGGATATGATAGGGGTCACTTGGCAGCTGCTGGGAATCACAAATACGATCAGAAACATGTAGAACAAACATTTTATTTATCAAACATGGCTCCTCAAGTTGGTGTTGGTTTTAATAGACACTCGTGGAATCGTTTAGAAAAATATGTGAGAAAACTAACAAAGGTATACAAGAACGTTTATTGTTGTACAGGACCATTATATTTACCTAGGTATCCATTATAAATATGCAATTATGTTGTTAGTAAAATTACTTTTTATCTTTAGAAAAGAAGCAAATGGTAAGAATTACGTGAAATATGAAGTAATAGGTGCTAGCCATGTAGCTGTCCCAACACATTTTTTAAAGTGCTGGTGGGAGAAAGTGAAAATGGTGATTTACACATGGAATCCTATGTAATGCCAAACCAGGTTATTGGTAATGATGTACCTTTAAATAGTTTTCAGGTGTGTATAAAATTTACTGAATTGAATCTAACACCTGCAACTACTTTCCTATATACTAACAAGACCTGTTTAGCTTTAGCAATTTTAATATATATCTTCCAAATAACTAAACTTGATGTCAAAAGCACCGGTTGTATATAAATAGATTTATACGTCAGATAAGCGAAACTCTACTGTAATAGGGAGGCTATTTACATATATCTATGTTTTTAGGTTGTAATTTTACAATTTGTTTATTATAGGTTCCTCCGGAGAGTATAGAAAGAGCCGCTGGACTACTATTCTTTGATAATATTGCTAGGACAAAAATAAAATCAATTAATGGAAAGAAAAGATAACAAAAGAAATTTAAAATAATTATAAATAGTGTAATTTATTTAGATAATTTTTCAATTTTTATTTTAATGTAGAAAATATAAAATAAAGAATCCCGGAAATCTTCTTTCTGTTGAAACTATTTCAGAATGAAATTAAGGTTTGAAATATTTATGTAAAATAAGCACAGCGTATTCCTGAGTTGGCCATTTTAAAGGCGGCAGAACGAATTTAGAAGGCGGGCGACCGAAGACTGCAAATAAAAACGAGAAACATGACTGCTGTAAAAACATTGTTAGACGACATACGAGGAAGATTTGTTTGATGTGTATTAGTACACAGCAAGTTTATGTGATCACCCACAATTCCTGTTTACTCGTTTAGTACTTTGATTGTTTGGCCCAGAACAAAAGCTGAGCAAAATGGAGTCTTATACACTTTTACAAGGTTGACGCAGCCTAATATAGTAAAGCACGAAACCTGCTCTCTATACTAATAACTAAAGTTTGGTATAAAGGTGGTACCGAGTAAGGACGCATGTTGGTGAACACAGCGTACTGGAGTCATTTAATTAGAGAATAGGTAGGAGGGCGCCTATGTCGGTTAACAAATTCGCGCCAGATACTGCGTTCGCCGACATACGTCCTTGCTCGGTACCATCCTTAACAAACTCCACTTATAACGCAGACCAGGAGGAAATAAGGCAAGGTGATCATTGGTATTTTTTGCGATTATGGTGGGATAATCTTGACTAACGACTTAGCAATAGGAAGTAATCGTTGTGGAATACAATTTCACACTTCAAACTGGTTCATTATGGCAAGCACTTGTAAACAAGTCGAATTAGAAAATTATACCCGAGACAGTGCAAAGCAAAAGTGCAAAATGGCTCACCAAAGAAAGCAGATTTTAAATAAATTACGGTTTCAGTATTTCGTTTCTTTGAAGAGGGTATTCGCGTATTCGTCAAGAGAGCGTATGAGAGCATAGAAACATGCGAGAGAGTTAGAGCTACTTATGTACAGCGCAAGTTGAAAACAGACATTTACAATTTGTACATTTTCACTTACGAATTGCCTTCGTAAACGTGGTATTGACAAAGTAATTTCCCGTTGGAACGGTACTGAATTTTTGTTCCATTTTAACCAGTGACAGTTGCACTTGATAGGATGTGAATTAACATATACGTTAATACACAGTAACTAACGCTCTTAGGACAAACATATTGATGTTTGTAGACATGAGAATTCAATTAAGAAACTCCACCAATATGTACTTAAATGCACATTTTTGCAGCCATTTAATTCTACAAGAGTGGACAACTAAGTTGTCACAAAATCCTGTAGTAGCTGCAGTTGCGCTTCTCGGTTAACCCACCGTTGGAAAATGTGTAATTAAAAAGTAGTTTTTTAATACCATTTACCATTCACAGACGCGTTTCGCGGTTGTACCGCTCGTCAGTGCGACTTTGTGAGAAAACTGCAAAAATGCGCATTTAAGTACATATTGAGGAAATACTTAATGGAATTGTCATATGTACAAACATCAAATATACTACCATATATAGATGTTATTCGAAAATGAATACTTCCCACGAAGTTGAACTAACGAGCGGTATAACCGCGAAACGCATCTGCGAATGATGAAAATAATTTTCTAATTACACGAACATATTGCTTTGCACATGTTGACGCTTTAACAAAATCAACCGGTTTTGGGTAAGAATTAGTAAATAAAAATAATAACTGACCTATAACTTTGGAAATATCCCTCGTATAATAAACTAATAATACATAATTGTCAGCGGCGGCTAGTGAAATCAATTATTAGGAGCTGCTGCGTTGATGACAGTTCGTATACCACAGCAGCGCGAACGAAAACGAATAAAAAGCATTTCTGCGACAATGAAGTAGAATAAGATGCGTGAGGCGTGTGTACATGCTTCACGCTTTATCTTATTGGATCTCGTTGTCACCGCAATGCCCTTTATTCGTCCTTATTTGCACTCTTGTAAGTTAATCACTGACTGAACCAGTGTATTCATAAATCGGCGACAATTGTAATTTGGTAGATGCGAGTTTCCAGCATGTATGAACGAATCTCAGTGTATTGTATCACCAGCCGCCGCTGATAACTTGGCTACTACAGAACTTATTGCTTATTGTAATTTCGTTTAGTAAATTTTATGTTTATATAATATTAAAGGTATAATAATAAAAATATCTTTATTCTATAAATACCTTTAATAAATTTTATCTTTTGAATTTGATTCAAAAATTTGTGTTTATTAGGTTGCAGTATGACTTATGAAGTACGACATTAACCTTGCAGTAGTTGAAACGTCAAACGAAGCATGAAGTTACAATGACAAGATTACGGCTCTGACAGTTCAGCGAAATTTGGATATTGAATGGCAACAGTAGTTCAATATCTAATGCAATTCGAAACTCTACAATCATGTCGACCGACAGCGATGATATGGACATTCAACAAGAACTAAAAAATATTCAAAATGTAATTAGTCTGACTCGTGTAAATATCGAAGCACTCAATGCAAAATTTGCGGATATTCAACATCCACCGGCAATGTATTTAAAAGAATATGAAGATCTAACGTGTAAACTACACGAATTGGAAGCAAAAGAGAGACGTTTACTGGAACAATCTAGCAATGGTAGAGATAGCCCTGAACTGACTGAGTCGTACCATACTAAACATGAATATTACAAACCGCACTATGATTCTTTGCCGAGGCCTAAATTTCTTCGAGCACACTTGCCCAATCAACAACGGACTAGCGTACAAGTGCGAGATGGTCAAACACTACGTGAAGCCTTAGCAAAAGCAATGAAACTTCGTAACCTCATTTGTGAAGTGTGTTGTGTTTATCTCGGGGACTCTCATACACCCATTAATTGGGATGTCGATATTGGTACCTTAGACTGTGAAGAGATAACTGTTAAAATTATTGATAAGTTTCCTATTCCAACAAGTATCTCGCACAATTTTGTTCGGAAGACTTTTTTTCTTTAGTGTTTTGTGAATCTTGTCGACGATTGCTTTTTCAAGGATTTTGCTGTCGTACTTGTGGATATAAGTTTCATCAACGGTGTGCTGCTGGAGTTCCTTTGCACTGTCAACAAGTACTGTAGATATTTGTTACTTATTAATGTTTTGTTGCATGGTTTTGGTTATTTATTATTTTTTGCCACTTCCTATTTCATGAATGATGATATAATTATTAATTTAGAAACTTTAACAGCTTTATATAGTTATCTTAACATTTTATTTGGAAAAAGTTGAGTACTCAATATTTTAGACATTTTTGGTATAACTTCATAACATTTAGCATGCCGATATCCTACGTTTTTAGCATCCTTTTATTCACATTTACATATAAGGGACATCTAGAAAAAAATTGGTCAGGCAAGTATAAAATAGGAATATACTGGTACAAGCAGAGGAGAAGGTGGTACCATAAACACATAAGCTGTCAACATTTACAAATCTTGAGGTTGATAAATATACAAACCTAGAAATATTAGATATTCTATAAATTGTTCAATTCAATTTACAGTCCTGGTCAAATGTTATCAGCAGTTAGCATTTTGGATGTATTAGTAAACATTCTTATAGTAAAGTAAGAAAATTTGTTTATTTACCACTAAAAGAATGCAAATGCACTACACCAACCTTTTGAAGAAATCTACATTATATTTATTGAACAGTTTAAACTTATACAAAAAGAAAAAGAAGATAATGTCCTCTTCTTATTAATCATTAGCTTTCCTACCGCTAGACGTAAAGCTATAGGAGTTGAGTCAGTTTATTTTGTTGCATTTTCTCCATTTTAAAATCGTACAAAAAGAAATATAAAAGGTAATACAAGAATAATAATATTACAAATCAGTATAATGCCAGTAATAGATGTAACCACTCTACTTTCTGATACACTCATGTACACTATCAGTCATTGAATTTATTAATGTGTAGATTTTTCTTGCCAATATCCATAGAGTTGGTGCTTTTGTTGGTTAACGGCAGTGACCGCGATAGGATTACGCAGGAGTCGACCCCCATGAAAGAACTGGTACACTATTTTCCTTCAGAGAACGCATAGTGCGACGTACCGTGTAAGATTAGCTTTATCCTGATGAAATATCTCTTTTGCATTGCACCCCACATCATAATACCAATTGTCGGCGCCATATGTCGGCTTAAAATATATTCCTCATTTTCTTTTTTTCCACGTCTTTTACGTACACTTATTATATTGCGACGCGAATGGTTCAGGAGTTTTCCCTTTCATTTTTACTGCGCAGATTTTTGATAGTGGAGAATTTCAAGCATTCTGTCCACCATTCTTAAGTTACTACGATTGCCGACTCAAACCGATGCCTCACAATTAGTTGTTTAACCCCTTGCACTACGCCGAAATTCACAATCAGCCGTGCCAAACTCGGCCGCCTGAGTGGTCCCGAAAAGAGTCGAAGCGGCGAAGACTGAGTGTCGGAACTTTGAACACATCTTACGACCATTCTTACGACTGACAATGAGTGCGAGATAGGCGTGCTCGTGTTGACTTCACGCGGTGGTGCTCTTGTAAAATTCAAAAGACAACAAGATACAAGATAAAATACCCAATCATTCAAGAAAAGGAAAGAAGAGATAAGACCTCATTCAGGCGTTCCTGGTGGCCCGAAATTAAGACCACGAGCACGGCTCGTGATATTCATGTTTGGCCCGAAATGTCGATTACGAGCCTGACTCGTGATATCCACGTTTGCCGTGAAATTGAACAACGAGCCTGACTCGTGATATTCAAGTTTGGCCTAAAATTTTCATCACGAGTCAGACTCGTGAAAATAGTGCAAGGGGTTAAAGAGAAACTGTTGATGAGGGCGGATTTCTTGTGATATATCGGGAGCCCACTTCTGTCCAATGATTACTGTTTCTTTTTAAACAACTAATTGTGAGGCATTGGTTGTCAGTGATAAGTTATCATTGAATAATAAAGTTCGAAGGAGTGACAGGGTCAGTCTGGTTTACACTACTTAATGATAACACGTCATTCACTCTTTGCAAACCTTACTGATTACTGATGATTATGGTTGAGTTTACAAGCGATTTCTCTAAAAGAAACACCTGCTTTAACCCTACAACGAGGCTTCATTCAAATACTGTTAGTTGTGTACGGTGTTGGATATCGTGTGCCAGACAAACTGAATATATAATTAAAAAAAGTTAGATGTGATGCAATTGAGTGTTTTTAATAATCCATTAACCCTGTTTAGGAGAACATGTCACCCCATTTGTAATATAGCCGAGCTCATTTTCAAATCACTTAATGATACAAGGTGGGCTGTGAAATGACGAGATTGATGCTGTATTTGTTTTTTTTTAAATTTTATTTATACATTTATATATTATGCCCTTCCATATGCATTCCTCCTCTATCCCTACAACGCTCCATGCGAATTTTCCATTGTTATAATATAGTGTCTCAAAAGTCTTGTAAATTTTTTAAGTCTTGTTTATACATTTTTTATATTATTATCCCCTTCAATATACAGCCCTCCTTTATCCCTGTCCTCTCCATGCGAATTTTCCATTTCAATGCAGATTTGATCTTGGGAAAGAGTGTCACATAGTGGTGATGGGTCGTTATTGAACTATCTGTTATTTTAGAACCGTTCTCGATCCAGAACGGTTGCAACTGTTACCTCGCTGGGCAAAGAACGGTTCCTTTCAGACGGTCTCCAGCGTACGCGGTTGAAGAAGAAATTCCACATCATCGACTTCTTTCCTATTAAATATTTCTCTGTTGGAGCGAAATGACAACAGTCCACTAGTTTTCAAAATACTTTGTAGTTGCTATCTAGAAGAAAACAAAACAACGACTCAGCAACACAACAAAAATTGTAAACCAGTTGTCAAAAACGTTTATGTCTGTTATATCTTTCCAAGTATCATTAAAATCTTCCCTAATACCATTGTGGTTTCTCTCAACATAATTTGTGGTCCATGATGATTATTTTGCCTGGGAAACTTCCGGATGAATGAATTGTGATTACTTGATGATTGTTCCTATTTCCTAACTACAAAGCTGTTGTTCGATGGAGCAGCTACGGATTGTAGCAAACGGATGTGTCCACAATGAAAACGGACTTAAATGTTTTTGTTATATTTATTTTACACCATGTGTGTAAACTAGCGTTGAATCGTGGAAAATAAAACTGTATAGGAACTTCTAACGAAAAACTTAATGAACGTAGAATACAGTTACATCATCAATACACAATCATATAACTCGGATATAACCAAAATGTTAGAACTAGTGATGGGAAAGTATAACATCGGGGAAAAACAAACTATATGTCAAATCAAGCAAAGGCCGCCAAAGGCGATGTACGCATGACATATTTTATTGATTTTAATTGCGATGCGTTATCAAATAGAACTGTCGAGTACGAAACAACGATGACCTGTTATATTGGAACCGTTATTTCAAAATAACGAGGACGGTTGGAACTGTTCTTTTAAAAGAACAGGTTTTCCCATCACTATCACATAGTGTCAGGTCAGGCGAATAAACGAATGGTCTAATACTGAGATGTTATATTTGGCTAGAAACGTTTTGACAATCCAGTGTGAACCAGTGCGTTGTCCTCATGAAAAATTCATGACTTTGTTTTCCACAATTCGAGTCTTTTTTTCTGATTTTTCACGGAGTTCAGCTAGAACCTTAAGGTAGTGATGCTGATTAACAGATTTACTTTCACGACCCCAGCCACGGTACACAATTCCATGAATATCGACAAAAGCAATTATCATTGCTTTGAATTTTGATTTGCTTCTTATTCGAGATTTTTGAGCTCTCGGTAAAGATGAGCTTTTCCAATATGTGGATTGACGCGTAGTTTCTATATCATAAGTGAAGTTTCACATAAAATTTTACGACAATACGACTCCATTCAAACACTTTTCATTTTTATGACAAAACCAAGAAGTAGATCTTATATAAACGAATACCAGGTTTAGACTAATATAGTTATAGAAAGAGAAGGCTTCACGCTACACAGCTGTTAATCACCCCACTTTGGCGCATGGGTAGTTCCTCTGTAGTAACATCAGTCTCATTATTTTATAGCCACGCCTCGTATAATTCCAGGATGTATCTACGAGCAGTTTGAGAAAGATATTCAAGTTATTTATAGATGGTGCAATTTAATTTGTATTTCATTGGAGAAATCGTTTGTTACAATTTATTTTCGAATTACATTATACTGTATAATATTCATCCTAAAAGTATCCTATAAACTTTCAATTGGGGACAAATCAATGTACTGCACACTATTCTAGAATTGGCACCTGATTTTCGTAGGGAAAAGTTTTGTTTTCTCCGGACTCCAAGATATTCTGGAAGTACTGAAGTATTTAATGCATAACACCAAGCATGAATTTAGAATAATGTGGAAGAATATCATTTATTTAAACAGAGATATATGCTATTCTTAGAGATAAAACGACGTATGTATATTAAAATTATGACGCAACTGAATGGCAATTAAAGCACCGAGTTCATATTGAATTGATTTGAAACTGTTGAGGAACCTTTAATGAGTTCGAAACTACCAGCAAGGTACTCTTACCTGGCATTCTAGGACATGGATGAGTACTTGGAAGTGAAGTAATTGACCTCTTGGAAGAAAAAGTCACTGCTAATAAATACATGGAACTGAAACTTTTCACTAACATAGTTCCATGCCCAAACACATTATATTAGGATGGAGGGAAGACAGTACCTTCCGATACTGTATTGACTTACAGAGCCCATTTGAAAACATTTAATCCGAAGTTTACAAACCACGGCAATGGAGTTGTTGAGCTACACAGTATGATGAACATACTGACCATTATATGCGTATAAAGACGTTTTACTCAATGTATAGGTACTGACAAAACAAGTATGAAACCACAACAAATTGGACCGCTTGCTGTTTTTTGATCGTTTTAGGCACTGTAAATTATGACAAGCTTGGCGACGACTCGAGCATTACTATCATAAGAAAATTTCTTTCACATCTTGCAGTGACTTCATTAGCGGTAGCAACCTGAATGGGTCGCTCATTGTGGACAAGCTACAATAAACCCATAGAGGATAGCGGTGGAAGACAGCTGCCTTAAGGTAGGCGTCCACCTATCCGCATCGTACGTATCGGACGCATCGCATCAAACGGATCGTAGTATTCTTTACATAGGAAGCCATAGAAGTGCGTCCACCTATCCGCATCGTACGGATCGCACGGATCTACCCGTCGGCAATGCCGGCGCCGTTGCTCCGAGAGGCAACTTTTGCGATGCGTGCCGATGACTCACTACGAAAGTCCGATAGTTGCATCGGCAAATCAATAGCTGTCGATACCGTGAACGCATTGGAAAGAAATAATCCGTTTGAGGTAGGCGTTCACCTATCCGCATCGCATCAAACGGATTATTTTTTCCAATTCATTCACAGTATCGGCAGCGATTGGATTTGCCGACGCAACTATCGGACTTTCGTAGTGAGTCATCGGCACGCATCGCAAAAGTTGCCTCTCGGAGCAACGGCGTCGGCATTGCCGACGGGCAGATTCGTACGATCCGTACGATGCGGATAGGTGGACGCGCTTGTATAGGTTCCTATATAAAGAATATTACGATCCGTTTGATGCGATGCGTCCGATACGTACGATGCGGATAGGTGGACGCCTAGCTTTACTCTCAAAGAACCTAACCATAACACATTCATTTTGTCTAACATGTGATAAGATACATTATTTCTTTGTGAGCAGCATTCTCCCATATTCAAATAATTTAAAGATAGATCAGATAGATGACTTACGCACTTGTTCATATCTATTACCATAACATACATTATTTATCCTCCCGTCACAGATGAACTTCATCAACATATAGTCAAAGTCATATAGTCCCAAAATTTTATAAGTAATGTATTGCGCCAGAATCGTTTTCTCAATTGGCCCGTCACAACTACGAACCTGCAATATTGAATCAGAAAACAGTGTGATAGTACAATGTCTAGTGTTTTTCTTTTTGTATAAAATACATTTTCAATATCTATATTGTATTCCGCTTAAAAGTTTGCTTATACTTATTTACATCAGTATTTTTATCTGGGCAGATAATTTCCTCCTAATTTTACATCATCCTATTTCTATAATGTTTGCCTGCAGTAAACGTTTATATTGCGGTTTATTCAAAAAAGTTTTCAACTACTACTAATAACAATTTTCGAATTTAACTTAATTTGGTTTGAAAATGTTGCCCCATTGCCAGAGTGTAGTGAGCTACTGTCAGTAATACTACACTAGTTTTTGCAATCATTACCAAGTATCAAAGTTTTCAATTGTCTATCAATTACTCTATCTTCCCTGATGATTTTGCCTACTTCGGGATTAAATTTCACATTGACTAGTTTCAATCTATTTTTTGTTATCACATTTTGATTGGTTTTTCAGTTATAATATACAATTTTTGTTTGACTAAACTTCAAAAATTTTCTTTTTAGGCGGCTCTAATAATACATTGATTTCGATAACTAATCGCTTGCAAAATTTATAATTACAACCATCAGTGTTAATGTGATACATAAATAACGATATACATATTCAGATGTTCTTTTTAAAATCTTAAGGAAGAAATTTTAATAAACCCCGCTCATTACCTTTTAGGTCATTAAGTAAAGAAAATACTTTCGAAAGATTTACTGTCAACTAAGTACTCTGTTTCGTCTGTCATCGATTCTCATTCTAGTCTATTCATTTTTCTTCGTGATCTACGTATCATACATCTTGTATGATTGTCCCTGATTCATTAATTTGTGTCTTTTGCAAGCTCTGCGGCTTGCGGAGGAAAAGAGAAAGAAAAGAGAATTCGTACTAAAAAGTTGACGCTCTAGAATGTGTTGCCATAAATGATTTGGTTCCTTTGATTTTCTGTGTTAGTTTTTGCAAGAAAATCTAGAGCATTAACTAAAATACCTAACGTATTTTCCATTAGATCTAAAAGACAATACTCGTTTATTTGCATCCAGAAAACAAAAAATCGGCTTGTATAGTTATAATTCTGCACTTGTGCAAGTCATCCGATTCGATCATCTTGTTTTCAAGTCTTGTCTTATTATAACAAAATTATTATCGATTATAGCATACGCTGAAGAAGCATTCTGGAATGAATGAATTATAATTATTTAATTGAATACCAAAGAATTATCGTATATGTTTTGCACATGAACCATATGGTTGTGTTAAGCAGACGAGTGAGTATTGTGATATTATGAAGAAGAAAATCGTCTGCAGTTTAGTCATGGTTCTGCCTATAATATTACTCACAATAGACTTGGCTTTTATCAAATTTATGCAAAATAGATCCCGAAAATAATTCACAATGCTCTATAAACAAAGAAATTCATAATTGACGAAACATGGTTCCGTGATTATGGGTTGGGGATAGAAGGGCCAACAATCGCTTACAAGAGAAAGACTAATAAGGTTATCACGAGAGAAACTCAATAATGAACCATGCTCGTTATAGGGATACCTATGTGCAGGTTGTAACAATTATATAGCAAAATAAGACTATCAAGTGTTAGTAGATATGTATTTGGTTGTTATATAACAATGATCTCCTGCATATCGCCACACTGTTGAAACCCTCTAGAAGCGTAAGTTTGAAGTATTAACTCCGTTTGAACTGCAAACTAAATCACTATTTCTGAGGACACAAGAAGCTTATCGACCAATAGTAAAAATACATTGGGAAGCAATGAACAATCACATAATCGATTGTAAAAGAACGTGGTTTGACCTACTACAATAATAGGGACAGAAGAATTTAAAAACGAGTGGCTATAATGTTACCAGGAGTATAAATCGAAATATATACCTATACATGTACGGAAATCAAAAGTTTATACTAAGAAACTTGACTTTCTCCGAAATATACGCTTATTCAAATGCTACAGTAATATTTTTAAAATTATGACTGTTATTACTTATTTGGGTGGATTACTGAAAGCATTTAAAATTAAATAAAAATACGTTTCAAATTTAGGATAAAATGTTGCCGTATGTCAAGTCAGCTACATATTTTGGAATTTCAATTTCCATAGATATGCTGGCATATATGTACGAGGGCGATTCGTAAAGTAAATTCTGCTTGGTTATTAAAATAAAAACACCAATACATGAAGACGTTTTTATTATATACAACTTAAAGCTCCACCTTTCAGCTATTTTTCTACATAGTTGCCATTATCACATTTGTCATAACGATGAACCAGTTTTTTACTGACTTTTTAACGCCCTCTTCATAGAACTCTATCGCTTGTGAATTAAGCCAACCTCGTACAAAACTGTACTTGAAATTTGAAGGAAAAAGACACTCAGTTCTGTGATTGTGAATCGCCGATTTTCACGAATTTTCTCTTCGATTTTACCTAAAAGCTCGTCCGTCACAATAGTTGGTCTTCTACTCCATTGTTCATCATGGACATTAGTTCGTCCTTCTCGAAACATACAGCATCATCTTCTAACAACACTCAACAAAACTCACGATGAATCTTATCAGCAGCCATTCTAAACGACCAAAATAGCACGGAACGGTTTTCTCACTAGCACTGCCAGGCTCACATTGGACCAGACTACACCGCAGCGCTGCGATCACGTCGATATCCCCACTCCGCTGCTCATAAAGCGGAAACGGAACTTACTTTACGAATCGCCCTCGTAGATTACTGATAACAATTATATAACTTTTTGCGTATCAGTGTTACTGTTTTTTCTATTTCTGTAAATACATTAATGTCGTTTCATTTATGTAGGATTTAGTGAGTGTTTATAAATTTTTGTTATTGGCGGTAACAAAAGATTTGAAACATAGTTGTGTTTTGCTTCCAAATATGTTGTTGCTATATTTTTTAATCGGCATATCCAGTTATTTATAAAAGTGGAATCTGCAATTAAAGGCAAATGTATAGTAGTAATAGTCTTATTTTTAGTGTTAAATATTCAGCTTCCACCTTTTTTATATATAGTAATCTTGTACAAAATACTATTGCATTTTTTGCAATATCCAATAAATTTTAAATAAAACATTCCGATTTTCCAGAATCGTATGGCCGATGCGTACTACAGAGCATTATTGGCACGTCCTGACTCGAGTGCTGGTATACTTCACCCAGGTCAAGCCGGTCTCGGTTTAGATAGGCAACAACGGCACCCGGGTACGCTGGGACATCAGGACCGATCAAATTCTGCTCCAAACGTATGCATTAATACCGTTCGTGGCCCCAATGATGATTGTTCGAACAGATCATTAAATAGTCATAGTACCATCCCCGATGGCAACTCGTCACCCCACTGCAGAAGTACTCAAGCTTCGCCGACAGGTTCTCAACAACCGAGGAGGCAACGTGCTCGATCGGCCGATGAAAGCAAGCCTCTGTTAGCGCCTAGGGAAAGTATAGAGGATTGGGAAATTCCCGCTGACGAAATACTGGTAGGACCTAGAGTCGGATCAGGTAGTTTTGGAACTGTTTACAAAGCGCATTGGCATGGATCCGTTGCTGTAAAAACATTAAATGTTAAAATTCCGACTGCTGCACAGCTTCAAGCATTTAAAAACGAAGTAGCTGTACTGAGAAAAACCCGACATGTAAATATTTTACTCTTCATGGGCTGCGTAAGTAAACCGCAATTAGCAATCGTTACCCAATGGTGTGAAGGTTCCAGTTTGTATAAACATTTACACGTTTTCGAAATTAAATTTGAAATGTTCACATTAATCGAGATAGCTAGACAAACCGCCCAAGGTATGGATTATCTTCACGCAAAAAATATAATCCATCGCGACCTTAAATCTAATAACATTTTTCTTCATGACGATCTTACGGTTAAAATAGGCGATTTCGGTTTAGCAACTGCAAAGACTAAGTGGTCAGGCTCACAACAATTCCATCAACCAAGCGGTTCCATCCTGTGGATGGCTCCCGAAGTCATTAGGATGCAAGAAGATAACCCATATAGTTTTCAATCTGATGTCTATGCCTTCGGTATTGTTTTATATGAAATGCTAGCCATGCAATTGCCGTATTCTCACATAAACAACAAAGATCAAATTTTATTCATGGTTGGGCGAGGATACTTGAAGCCGGATTTAAATAAATTGAGATCAGACACGCCCAAAGCCTTAAAAAGACTAATAGAAGATTGTATTAAATTCGACAGAAGTGAGAGGCCACTATTTAAACAGATATATACACTATTGGAAGGGTTTGTCAAAAATCTACCAAAAATTCATAGATCAGCTTCTGAACCTAATATGAACCGAACGCAATTGCAATCAGACGAGTTTATTTATGCCTGCGCTAGTCCTAAGACTCCTGTTAATTTCGGCCCACCTAGTAACTTCCTCTTTTATGCATCGGGCGCCGGTAACATATAATTAATATGACAGTTTTTCTCACAGAGATCTCAGGCATTGATAGGTTTACTTACGGTAAGTGTCCCGCTGGGTTATTCCGACATATGTTAAGTCAACAACGTTTGAAAGTTAAGAGATTTTATTTTTCGTGGTATGTATACATTTTTATAATAAGGAAATATCTAAGATTTGCATTGGACGAAAAATCTGTTAATTTTAATATGTAGTTGTGTAGAAGCTGCATCATAATTTTAAACTTTGATATTTATCAAAAAATTTCATAAATAAAATGAAATAGCTTAGATGCCTAACCAATGAAGGTTAGATACATAATGTACTACTTATTGAATAGTAATGCAAGATACATTATGGGTGTATGTACATACTACTAAATCTGATACTTTTAGATTTATTTTTCATAACGTATAGCTTCAGTTAACTAGTAACACTACATCTTTTTTAATTCTAAGGAGCATGTTTCATATCTAATAGTGCCGCAATTGAAAAGAGAAGAATTTTTTAATCTTTTAAGACAGTGGTCTCAAACTTGTGGTCTGTGAACCGCATCCGCCTCTCGAAGTAATTTTTCACGGTTCGCGAAATTATTAAAATTATGTGCGGTTAAAGAAAATTCCGGTCTGTCAGCTGCATTTAGATCGTGCATTCGGCCCGCATTCAATTTGAGTTTGGACATTCACTTACTTGACTTCCAGTTCAAATCGAAATGTTTTGATTACTAAACTTACAAATCAGTATTGGACTACTTCGCTGCTACTTTTGTGTTCAGAATTGCGCATATAGTAGTGACAAAGTGAAAACGTGAATGAATTAATTTTAACATCTTCGCCGCCGGTGCAACATTATTGTACACCTTGTTATTACAGAAGTGTAACCGACAATTATTTCAGCAAAACTAGCGTGTATCATAAGTATTATACCTCATGTGTATTTATTATTGGGAATATACTCTACTATCACCTGAAATAAAGAACACGTTGTTTATTTGTTCCTAATTTAGGTGTTACAAAAATTTTTCATTCAGCCAGTTTTTCTTCCATTTTAACATTTTTGTACACCACAAGGAAACATAAATAATTATTAGAAAAAACGCAAATATAATATGGTAAACATGAAAAAATTTCATATTAAGACATAGCAAAAGTCTTGTTTTGACCTACAGTGACCACCGGCGGCGAGAGTGTTAATAATAAATAGGCTTCCATGTTAATTTTGACCCAGATTTTGGAAATTGCATTTTCACTTATTTGGAAGCTATAAACATGTGTAGAAAGTAAACCGTGTTCGAGAGAAACGGGTGAGTGAAATCGGCCATTTTGACTGGTATCATGTCAATATGCCAAAAAGGTATTATCTTACGGTTTCTTCTAAAATTTGTCAATGTCAATAGAGAAACTACCCCCACCCTAACTCTTTTGAAATGATGATAATGCTATCATTTAAATACTCTTCAAGCAATTCAAAACCTGTCTTAACTTTTTTAATATCTCTAATAGTTTTCGAGATATTTGCACAAATTTCATTTAGTATTTTCAATAGAGTGCCCCCTACTCCACAAATGGGGGATTCCGCCGATAACAATAAGTGGAATAACCTTGACCCCTCTACAAATCCACAAAATTACATATTTTTTTTGGTATTCCCTTGTAAGTTTACGCATTAGATTTTGAGTTCGTTCCCATTTTACTAGCCTGGACAACTCGATTGATCTAAATACCCGAGCTACTTACTCTGTCCGGTAGAGCTATAGCTATATAATAAATCCAATTAGTTGTATGAGGAGTTTACCCCGTCAGTATGATCTTCTGGGCACATTTAAAAGCACCAATTTTGAGACAGATTGCATAAAAGCTCGTGTTCTTGATTATTTACGATAATTATTTAATAATGTATGTGCTACGGAATTACCTACGCAATTCAGTATTAAGAACGGTTAAAATATAGAACTACTCCACAAACTCCATTGAGCTTTTTTTTATTTAACAGGGCTCAGTCAGTATTATCATTAAATCGTAATCCTAAATTTAGCTCATTAAAAGTAATTTTAAACTATCCCATGTATTCAAAACGTACACTATCGGTCGTGGGGGATGGGGCAAATCAAGTGTTGTATTTTTAGTTAAAATTATACACAGCTATATTCTACGTGAAAATAGCCGACTATAAAAATTGGATACCTGCGTTTATGGTGAATAAAGGGTAATAATTCAGTTGCCTCATGCATAACACAAGACCACGTATTGTTCCAAAATGTATTGGTAAGTGGCAACCTTGTGTGAGAACAAAGAAACAGTGTCCTGGACACTTAATTAAGTCGTTTTCTCGCTGAGTATCAGTGCCTCACCATTCTTGTTCATACATTTGATAATTTCGACATACCAAAAGTATTCGCGGTCATTACTTTTGAAGTATCAAGTTTTCACCACAAAATCGTTCACTGGTAGGCAGAATATTCTACCGAAAAGTCTCTCTCCTTAAAATTCCATCAGTTTTTATGGGAACTCTCTCCATGCCACCCGCATGATTCGTCGTTGGGGTAATATATTCACTCACTTTTTCACCACTGCGTTTTTGCAGTGACTTACCATCTCAGAAATGTTCTTTTGAATCACTAGTCTCAAACATACAGTTCCTGACCCCATTACACTCAATGTCCCAGTTTTTTCATAATACGATCAAAACTACAAGAGTTATACTTTTTATTTATAAAATGATATGACTTTTGGTTTAATATTAAACAATTGGTTAATATTTGGTCCAAAACCCCATATTTTAAAACGTCATTAATTCTGCGGGACATACTATTAATGGAACACGTAATTTTTGTTTTTCTGTCGCCATTATTTTCCCATATATCCCTTTACATTATTAATATTTCCTTTTTCAACTTAAAAAAGTTTCTTTGTGACACGACGTGGGATATTATCCTTCCTGGGTTAAAGTAAAAAAAAATATGAAAATAATATTCTACAAAATATAAGGAGCCAAGTCCACCTCCGCCCATCAGGGTCTAAACCAGGAGTCCCCAAACTACGGCCTGCGGGACAAATCTGGCCCGCCAGTATCATCAATCCGGCCCGCCAGTATCATCAATCCGGCCCGCGACAGCTAATAGCTTATTGTTGTTGTGATAAGTTGGATATATATATATATATATATATATATTGTAGGATAGTTTTTGCAATTGTTTATTGAAATGGCCGGGGTCCAATGTACCCCAGTATGACCATTTAGATTCTATATTGAAGTGTGACCATAGAGGGTTAAGATACCAAATTAGTTATAATTTTCGTTAATTGTAAATAATTACATCAAAAAAAAAAGAAAATAGAACAAACAAACATTTTATCTTCACAATGACGAAGTACTAGCACAAAACAATAACTAATATGTACAATCCAGTTTTAGTAAAATTATCAGGAAATCAAAAAAAAATCGATGTGTTCTTTAAATTGTAAATAAGAAAAATGAAGAATTTGTATCCCTACTATTTTCGTCGTAATCTACTTTCGTGCTACAATAACATAATCTCTTAACAATTGTTTGTACTCAAAATGAAAATGCACTCGTTTGGCAAAGAAGAAAGTGCTTCTCAATTAAGACAATGCACGGGTGCACACCTGCATCCACCGTATTTACCAAATCGACCTTTGCTGCGACTTTTTCTTCTTTCCAAACTTGAAGAAATGGCTCACTGGACAGAGATTCCCGTCTAACGAAGAAGTCATCGCTGATGGAGAGGCCTATTTTGAGCAGCTTCTGAATTTTGAGAAGTTAGGAAAATCGCTGGGTGATATGTATCGACTTAAAAGGGGATTGTATTGATTAATGAAAGATGTCAGAACAATTTTGATCTACAACCGTTATAAGAAATCACATATTGAGAGGGTTATAGAGGGAGGGAGAGGGCCAATAAGAATATATATTGGTGTCCCCCACTTAAACCTCGGGCAGCTACTATTTAAATTTCCTATATTCATTACGTGTCTAGAGTCTGAAAATGAGAAAAAGATTCCTTATAAAGATAACTTTAAGTCTGTTTATAAATCCCCTACCAAAATTTCGCAATTTTTACCCTCCATCAAGGGAAAGTTCACACGTTTTCGTCTAAAGGCGTGTATGGGATACCATCGGTCAGTCGAGTAAGATTCCTCGGCAAGAACAACGCCGTTCAGGTATCCCATTTTTGTTCTGTTGCAGAACACCACTTCAAAACATCTTTGATAAAACATCAATCACAAATTCTCTGTTTTATTTTCTACACAGAATACACCAAGGTCACGAAACTGAGGGCCCACACAATTTCAATCATGAAGATCATTACCCTATTTCCTCTTGAAAATATCTATTATTACCCCAGTCTTCCAGATATTCTGTTCCCGAAAACAGCTTACTTATTCACTCTAGCTACGGAAATCTACGTTATCTTGTTAAACAATTGATTTTTATAGTAGATTGTCTTTTATGTTTCCAGAAAAGTTAGAAATAACAGAAAGTGATTCTTAAATGAGCTTTCTTCTTTAAATGATTTGAGGTTCATACATTTTCTGCGAAGTACTTTGATAACCATGGAGTTTGTCGGCTTTGGATTACCGTTGAGTGGTCAAACAATCAATTGTTGCTTTAATTCGGGTTCATATAACTACGTATATTCAGATTTTGTCTTCTGTCAGCATGTACACGTTCTCGGAAGTTCTACAGCTGAATTTGTTGAGCAGTTCTATGCTCAAATCGATATCCTTTTTTGATTGTCGGACAATTTGTGCGAACTTACATACCAAGACGCTTCTTTACAGCAACATTTTTAAGCAATATTGATTATATTGTGCTCTAACTAGTGCACGAAGTTGCCTCTATCTCACATACCGATCAGTTCAATCGTTGATTTTTGCATTAGTTAGTCTTAAGAAGCAAACAAAAATAAATGTGTAAATGGCGAATAGACAAAATCTTAAACCTAATAATACAACAACAAAATTTAACTCAATCGCCAAAGGTAATAAAGCTACTAGTTTCTAAATTAAAAACTCAATTAACTGTAGTTACTGCAGACATGATTTTCGCGACATGTGATATCTTGCATTTTAGGATTTTTGAATATTTTTGAAAACCAGACGCTCGATAACGTGAACTAATTCAGACCAAGGGTGTTTCACATTATCGAAATGTTTACATTAACGAACGTGATTATTAACAAGCAAATTATTCAATGAAACCTTTAATACGCCAAAATAAAATACAAAAAATATTTGAACAAACTTTTGTAAACACTAAGGATAACAATAAATCAAAATAGCGTTTTATAATTGTGTATTTAAGAACAAACCTCAGCACATAAAGTTTTATTAAGACTACTTTTGCAAAATCAAAACTACATATGTATGTATACGCAACTAAAAGCATCTGTGTTTCCTATAGCAATGAGTTATACCGGGAATGTACACAATTAAGGTCAAATATCGATATACATATTCTACATAAATCGGGGACTCCCCTACATAAGTGGATAACTCGGGGATTGATCAAACTGGGCTTTTCATAGGTATCTTCTAACCCATTTGTAGACGATCGGAAATTGCGTGCTGTCTACATTATCCAGCTATTACTTACAATACTTTTACGTTAGCGAGCGGTCTGTATAATCCTATACTACGAATTTTGTGTTCACATTAGCGCAATGTTTACAATATCGGGTATTTACGTTATCGAGCGTTAGCTCTATATGCCAGTATAAATTTCCAAAATAAGGGATAATAAATTTGTTTTCTAGAAATATATATATATAACTGCAATTACCACACCACGGTATCACTCAAAATGCACTTAAAAGTAGATGTCTGTCGACAGAGCCGTGATCAATTATCTACTCAATATTTGATGACAAACGTTATGGCATTATTACTTGGCTCTAATGCAAAGCAGTCATAGCCCTACAGTACAGCACAAATTAATACTATTATCGTCCACGGATCAATTAAATTACCCAGCATATGATAATTTCTAAAATCAAAGACAAGAAAAAATAAAACCCAATTTTTCATTCCAGAGTGCTTTATTGATTTGCTTGCCTTATTAAGTTATGGTGAAAGCGTGCGTTTAAATGTAATCAATTACAGTTGAGCTCAGAACTCAAAGCATCATTTACTTCAAGACGGTGTTCTCAATAGATTTATTGAGAACACCGTCTTGACTAAGATTTGAATACCCTACTGATTCAATTAGTTTCAGGATTCATATGCATATGTACATACATACATACTTATAGCCTGCTTCTTGCATTACATTCGCAGAAAATAATTTACTTTTTCCCACTTCACAAATTCGATGTTTAAGGATAAATTCTATAAACTCATTTTAGAAATCAGTATTTTTATATCTGGTCCGAAATGAGTATTTCTTTTAATTAATTCCAAGTTATCAAACATTAATTGTAGTAAATTGAAGAACATATGAACTTCCTTTGATCAGGATAGATCCACTTATAAGGGAACACCAGCAACCCGGACTCCCCAAAAAATTTAAATTTTGTGGATTTGTAGAGGGGCTCAATGTCAGATTATTGGCCTTATTCTTATCGGCGGAATTCCCCATTTGTTGAGTGGAGCGCGCTCTAATGAAAACAACATCCTTTGAGTTTTGTACAAATATCTCTAAAACTATAGGAGATATTAAAAAAAATTAAGACAGGTTTTGAATTGTGTCATTTCAATAGAGAAACTACCCGCACCCTAACTATTTTGAAATGATGATGATGCTATCATTTAGTATCTTTCTTCTTCTTAATCATGTTTATATCTACCTTTCGGTGTAAGGCTTGGATGGGGTCAAGTTTCCTATTTTCTATATCTGATCCTTTATTCCCTCCCACTCAATTCCCGTCTCTGCCGCTGCTCCCTGATATCGTCATTCCATCTTCTTCTTGGCCTTCCTTTTTTATTTTTTCCTATCACGGCCTATCCTATGGCCGAACCATCTCAGCTGATTCTCCTCCACTATTCTCCATATGGGTTTTATTCCTAGGTTTTGCCAGTAATTCTCGTTTCTTATGTTGTCTTTCTTGGTCTTGTTTTCTATTCGTCTTAGGAATCTCATATCCATGGCGTTCACCCGCGATTTTGCCTTTTCTGACCTTGTCCAGGACTCACTACTATATCACTCTTATCACTTTTTTCACAATTTCCGTTTTAAGCCGTTTTGGCACTTCCTTTTTTCCCAGAAACGGAGTTCTCATCATATAAAACATTCTTGTCGCTTTTTTCATTCTCTCATTAATTTCTTGTTCCATTTTTCCGTCCCATTGAATTATTGTTCCTAAATATTTGTAGTTATTCACCTGTTCTATTGTCCTCCCTTCGATTTTGATGTTATGTCTTTTCCTTTCTCCTGCTATTATCATTGATTTGGTCTTTTCGATGTTTATTTTCATGTTTATATTCTTTATTTCCTTATTTAGGATTTCAAGGTTCCTTTGTAGCGCTTCTTCTAATTCAGCCAAAATTGCCATATCATCCGCAAACATCAGTTCACACAAGTTAGTCTCCTTCATTTTCCAGTGACCCATTTTTAGTGGTTTCATTTGTTTTTTAGCACTTTATGGCCTCATCTAGTACCATATTTCTATGGTACTAGATTGGTTCTATGGTACATTGTTGTTTTCACAACAATGGACTAAGCACACAGCCCTGCTTTACCCCAATCTTTGTTGTAAACTCTTTAGATTCTTCGTTGTTGGTTCTTACTATATTTGTGTTATATCTCTACATCTCTTTTATTAACTCTATTGTTCGTTTGTCTATATTTCTCTTTTCTAGGACATTCCATATGTCTTCCCTTCTTATCCGGTCGAACGCTTTTTCTAAGTCTATAAAACATATATGTAGTATCCTTCAAACAATTAAAACCCTGTCTAAACTGTTTTTTTTTTTCATATCTACAATAGTTTTCGAGATATTTGGGCAAATTTTAAAGGATAGTATTTTTATTACAGCGCCCGGCACAAATGGGGGATTCCGCCGATAGAAGAATAAGTGCAATAATCTTACATTACAAATCCACAAAATTTTATTTTTTTGAGGAGTCCGAGTTTCCGGTGTTTCCTTGTTAGTAGATCTTTCGCAGTTTTCATTATACCTAGACGATTTATTACCGAAGCGTTACTTTACTCTGTAATTATTTCTTCGTTAACATTTATTTAAATTATTAAGGAATTAAAAAAAAGAGATTATTACCTATCAGTTCCACATACTGTAAATTTTATAATTATGTTGATAAATCATTTTATCAGGTTACCAACATTTTCGTGACCAAATGGATGTTAAAAATTAATTTAGCATATTTGACAAACGTTTTTGACTTAAAATATGTGTAATATACGTCGATGCAGTTTTGGGACACTTTTGTATATGCCTTGCGTGTATGATTTAACTTACGTATAGCATTTATTAAAAATATATATATACATATATATTATCATATCTTGTAACTGAGTTATATTTTTACGATTCACCAATTCGTGATGATGGTTGTGATTGCGTGTATTATGTATACTACTTATATAGGAAATCATTTAGTAGTAGACTTTAAGTTATTTGTCAAAATACTTATATATTTAAATTACGCAAGAATTGTTTTGTTTTCATAATAATAAATTCGAAAAATTCCATTTTGTTTTATTCAATGTTGTCCTTATGTTATTATTATTATTATTTGTAAATTAGTGGTATGTATATACTTATTATAACGGGTTTAAAGATTTACACGACCAGAATAATTAGTGAAGTGTGTTATAATTTAATTTTACCCTCACTCTTAAGACCAATACAAATGAAGACATAAGATTCGCTATAAGCTACAGGATTCTCTATTTGAATTCATTTATACATAAGCGCAGATTGTTGGTTTGAAGTCGCTGAATGTTTAGCATCAGCCAGACCTCCCCGTTCAACTAATGGAAAGGCTATTATCAAAAATCATGATTTTAATCTTAATAACAATTATTTCGGCCGACAGAGGCAACGTTACAGTTATACAGTTTATTCATGTTAATTCTGTGTGTATTTCACATTTCCAATAGCTTCGCCATGTCAAGAGTGTCTATTCCCGATGTTTCTGGCATTAGTTGCGGGTTCCGAAACAATAATCTAAAGTCAGTTTCTAGCACTAGACCTCTTTCATTTATATTGTGTAAGATCTTCCAATCTAGTTTTCTTGTGAAGCTCACAGTTGTCGTTTTGTCAGGTTTGTAAAACGAGGTGTATTCCAATTTATGACCATGTCTTCACGCGTCTCTTTAACTATAATTACCAGACCATTTCACCACCACGTCTTCGACTAATTCGTTAAGTAAAAGTAGCTACAGCGTGGCAGATAGTACCCCGCAATGTAAATGGCCTCCACCTTCCTGATTCCAGCTGTGTGTTCTGACGCAATTACCTACTATTGACAATATCAAGTTGGAAGACTGGGTTGCTCTCTGGGGAGGACAGAAAACACTCCGTCTTCGACTTCTTCGGGTCGGGCCGTACAGAAGCAAACAAATAATATCACAAAAGGAAGGTTAGTATAATCATTGAGATTACTTTTGGCTCCACTATGCTTTTTTTCTAATTTAGCAATATATTAAATACATTTGTCAAATAATCACTAAAAGAAAGAAACTTTATCAAAATCATCGATATGGAACGACTTCTTGTGGCCCGAATAAGACTGTAGCGAGCTTATGCAATTTGCCGATCTCTGACCTAGTGCTTTGTATGGAGTAAAATGGTTAATTAATAGAGTTTGTTAAAAAGATGAATGATGCGTTATCATTGATTTATCATTGAATAAAATTCAGAAAAGTAATAGCATCAGTCCGATTTACAGTACTTAATGATACACGTCATCCACCTTCTTAACAAACTGTTAATTACCCACACAATGGTTTCTGCTTCAACATAGCATTTTCATTCCTATAGTCAAGGACGTTTCGACTTCCTACGAGGTAATGATATCGGCAGATGCAATATATAACAATAGCTCAAGGGTTTTCCTTTTAAGCTTAACAGGCTTACCAAATATGTCATACACAGGCTCTCTGCTTTTTGACTCCCATTTATCAAAAATCATATCAGGAAGATTCATCAGCAAATCTGGCAGCCAGACAATACTTGGATTCATGGCACATATCCCTATGATGGAATTCGAGAAGATTAATAATCTGCAATTACCAATCCACTCCGATATCCCTGGTCTCAGAACTGCTCAGAATTGCCTGCATGATGCTGGTTTTAACGTAACTGCTCGTTGGCGGAATGAATGGGGGGACAACACCCTACTAGCCCACTACAACATACCTTGCACATCCAGCAAACCCCAAGGATTCGACCTAAATAGAATAAGAACTAAATGCGGGAGATGTACCGATGCACTTTTCAAATGAGGTAAAAACTGTTCTCCCAGATGTAATTGTGGAACCAATGGGCAAACAATCCGTCACATTGTTGAGGACTGCAGATTGAGGGCCCACTCCGGTGATTCGTCTGACTTCCAGATAGCAGCTGCAGAATCAATTGAATATATATGTACGTAACTTAGACATTTGTTTATGGACTTGAGTTCTTGTTCTGTAATATTGATGCAATTTGTAATAATATTGTTGTAATTTTCTTAATCTTTTTAAGTGATGTGACCGAGCCATATGGTAAATAAATAAATCGGGCATTTGAGGATTTTTAACACTATGTTTAGATGTTGATATGTTTAGACAATATGCTTACAACATCCGCCTTGAAAGCGAGATTGAAATATTATATTTTATGCAAAATAATAGAATTCATTGTTTTAATAGAATATATTATAACAATAATTATAATCCACATATGAATTATGAACAATTTGAATGCACATAGAATAAAAAATAACAAAACATATTTGGTATATTTTACAATAAAGTTAATCTTGATTTCTAAGCTAACTACCCTTATACTATTTACACATATCTGTATATTATTTATGTATACTTATAAACAATGTTTATAAAAATGGTGAAATATTATAAAACGCAAGAAATAAAAATTTAACGCTTTTTGCCGGTGAACATGTTCTTAATTCGAGCAGATATTCTATGGTCACCACTAGATTGAACTGGTTGAACAGAGGTAGGCCTGTTATTAGATGATCTCCAGTCGGATCTGAACGACCCTCCATCTCGGTAGCCGGCACCTGAAAAATGATAAATTAATTTGAAAGAACACAAGCTGTCTAGACTATTAAAGAAAACATTGTTGACTGTATTGCAGTAATCATTATGTCGCAACAAAAATGATCGTCGCAAAATCTAATCATTGCAGCATAATAATATACATATATGAAAGTGTTTAGTAAGCATGCAAAGAAATGGTGCTACGTCAGTGAAAGTTGCTAATATATACAAAGCAAACCGCATGCAGTAGAAAGTTTTAATTGTGCCAGAGTATCTATATTAGAAAAAGGAAGCAAAATTTGTTTGTTTGTCCCAAACAGTTTGACATGTACACTAACCATACATCTCTCCGCTGCCATCAATAGAGTTGTGTCTTCGAACTCCGTTATTCGGCGGCTGACTCATTGGCAAAGGGGTGGACTCTCGCCTACATTAGTTTAGATAAGTATAATGAAAATGTACACTGCCAACAGTGAAAAAGGCAGCGTTTAAAAAGTAATTATATAATTTAGAAAATCACCAGCTTATTTTAAATGTTATATGTGTGTGGCGAAATTAAGAATTAGTGACGAAACGTTAGAAGTTAATCAAATGGAATCAAATACAGTTACAGCTATGTTTAGTTGTATGCTGACTTTTGGAAAACATCTCTAATTTTCCATTACAAGACAACACCTTGTCAAATCTGTTCTAACGAAGGTACATAAGAGAATTTGATGATTATCTATTATAATAAAAGCTAGTAGGAAAATAATTAGCTTTAAAACTGATATAGGCAAAATTTGACATTGTAATGTGCTGATGTAGAAAGTTAATGTGATACTGCGCATGATATTTCCAATCTTACTTACACCACTTCTAAAGCTTTCCATCTAAGAAAGTACATTTTGAGAGTAAGTAACTAGATGTGACAAGTTTTGGCTGTTTTTAGTTTTAATGGTATATAATTTTGGAATTAGATCAATATATGGAAAAAGGTATACATATGAAACCGATATTATAAAAAAGGATACTTATTGGCATATGAATAACATACATATACACATCAAATCATTGACGCTTTTAAATATATCAACTGTTAAGATGTAAGATATTTACTACCTAAAAAATTATCGAATTAACTTGCGTAATATAGTGGCGCTTTTGTGTTTTTGCAAACGACAACTAATTAACACTGTTAAGATGTGTTATTACCATTTTCGTAAAATTTGACATTGGTTATGGTGAAAACAGCTTAGACATTGACCTAGTAGTTACACTTAGTTTACAGTTTACAGTGAACGCCTAAAAAGGGCAATTTTATAAAGAAATGGTAATTTCACGTGACGGTTTTCGTTGGATGATTTTTACGATTTTAGTAAAGCCCTAATTAACAACAATGCATAGAATTGCTTCGTTCAACTTTTGGTAATAAAACACCTATCAGAAAAAATCTCTACAACCGGTTTGCGGAATTTCGTCGCGATTGTGCGTCCGTCAATGATGAATTGCGCGAAGGTTGACCAAAATCGGTTATTCCAAAAAACTTCGGTGCTGTGCGCAACATAATTGAAGAAGACCGATATGTGACCTGCAAGGCTTTCTTAGGCATATCGGAGACTGCAATGCATTCGATTTTGCATGCGCATTTACCTGTAAACAAGATCTATTCCCGATGGAATCAACATAATTTGACCTCAAAAAGAAAACCGGTATTAATTGGTGTAAAGAAATGTTCAAATGTAAATCATTCAATCTTGATCTTGTTGTACTTTTATTTAGATTCATTAAAGAAAAAGTTTGTTCACAAGTATAAGTTGAGCTAAAGATTACTACATATTTCTTGGCAAGTTTTTTTAAATTTCATATTTTTCATTGTTCAATTGCTTTTAAAGATTATACAATTTTCTTGCTCTTCGCGATATTCCCATGTAATAGTTTATTACATTGTAAATTAATTATTTCTAAGTGTATATCAACAGGAATATCATCTACATGTACCGAAAATGGAATTCTATCAATTCTCTTGAAGCAATCGAATCGCTGCTCGAAATCTGTCATTAGTTCAAGGGAATTGTTATTAAATCCTTGAACCTTTTCTCTTGAAATATTTGAAGATATGGTCTCTAACGTTACGATCAAATTTGCATTCAGCCAGATGTCTAGAAAAAAGGTTGAGCTGAAAGATAGATAATAGCGGGCCGCATGAATTCATTACGCGGACCGTATGTTAGCCAAGCCTGCTTTAAAGGATCGAAGAACAGTTAATGCTGACTGGTATACAACAATTTGTTTGCCACAAGTCATCGACGGAATCAAGAAAAACAACCGAAATCGTATTCATCTGATTTATCGCCTAACGATTTCTTTTCTTTAACTAATATCAAACAAAAAATGCGTGGCCAGCGATTTTCAACACCTCAAGAAGCTTACAAAGCCTTCCAAAACCATGTTTTTGAGATACCAACTTCAAAGTGGAAAAAATGTTTGGGGAATTTGTTGAAACGCATGCTAAAGTGTATAAATCTTACTTTAAAAAGCAATAAAATAGTTTGTTCCAATCTTTTTTCCTTCCAAGTTTTTATAATTTAAAAGGCCCCCATCGTATTTATTTGTTTGATTAGCAAATAGCAGTAATAGATTTTGACAAACCCAATAGATAATTTAAGTTTAACCGAACGCTTTGTTCTTGGAACTGCAGGATATAATACAGATATTAAACTTGCTTTAGTAGTTTAAATTCGTAGACTGCAGCAGAAACTTTTGAATCTGGATTCTACCACTATTGATTGCAAAAATTTATCCTTTTGGGTAGGGTAACACTGACAAAAGAAAGAACTAATAACGTTTGCATTTAAGAGCAAAGTTTACAACTTGTGGAAACCATGGAATTTAACTAAGAAAATTTTTGTGCGATGATATTCTGACTTTAGATACGATAACAATGTGTCTTTCTTTCAGTTTTTGGTGATTAAGACGATCCAAAACCACAATATATCATTAGTTTTCAATTAAAAAAAAGTCGGCTGTTAACTAGTGTTGTTTCAAAAACTATCGATTTTAAATAAACATTCAGTTGTTGAAAGTTATGAACCTACTGGATTCCATACAATTGGATCGAAACTCAAAAATAGCTTCGTGTTAGAAACAGAGAGGAAATATCCAAAAGTACAATAGTGTTTCTGATTCGCTTTATAACATCGTATAGGTATGAAACTTGAAGTGTTCGAAAGAAATAATTTTTCGTTACTAGTTTTAATGTTACGTTATTTTTGACCGCGCCTGTATGGACGTTTCGGTTTGTGGTTGTACATGCAGCGATTCACTAGATAAACTTGTTTCGTTTTAATTTTCATATTCTTCGATTTTGCCTTACTTCCTGTTGAAATTTCAATTTCAATGAATTTTTAATTCACATCCGTTGTTGTAGAACCAACAGTATTTGATAGGCGGAACTATGTACACATTTTTGTTCGCGTAAATACTATATCAATTGATTATTATCTAAGAGATCATCGCCATCTACGTTGATAGTTTTCATCAGCCTTGGACTATCTTTTTCCTTTTAAATCTTCCGTTTTGGATTCGATAGATTTGGTCGTTTTCGAGTCTATAAAATTCGGCGGCATACGTTTACTCGCCCAAATCTATCACCTCTAGTAATACGGTCTAGTTCATTAGATTCATTTAAGAATACCTCTGAACTTTTGGATTTAGATTTGTTAAATTATTAACTGGCTCCTCTTTGCAGTTTGTCTTTATGAATTGGTGTATGCTTGTCTACTTCTCCCCGAAAATCCCCCCACCCCTTCTGCGTTCGGAAGATACCGGACGTAGTGCCCGAAACGCAGTGGCGCCCTTTATCACCTAAAAATCAAGTTCGGCACCTACTCCCGTCTTCACTGAGATAGTCTGGCCGCCCAAAATCCAGTAAGTTTCTTTCAAAAATGTATGAACAGTCCATGCTAATTGTTACTAGCTTTAAAGCTGACAGTCAGTGAAGACTGCAACAAAGGTTGGCACCAAGAATTTAGGGACAAATACATATAAAATAACACAAACATATCGAAAGAAATAACCAGTAACTACGAAGAAAAAAGAACACGAATAAATTTGCAGTGAACTGTAGGGTAAAGTATTTTAAAATACAACGAATGCAGATTAATTCAATTACATTAAATTAAGTTTTGGTTAAAAAAATTGTTCATTGATTTATTTATTGATATTTTACATTTTTCGTACTTCTCACAATTTGCTAATCAAATAAATAATTGAGACTAACAAGGAAAGGTTCTTAACCCGCCGATTTCGACAAACCTTGGTAATCATGTACAGTTAGTAGGACTATGTAATAGGCCGGTTACTGTTTCTGCGATTAAAGTTTTTGAAGGGGTGAAAAAGCCCCTAAACATTGGCCTACTTTTCGTTTTCTGCCAATTGCCGGAATTGTTTCAAGAGAAAAATATTCAAACAAATAACTATGTAAAACGTCGATTCTTCTTTCTGCCAGTAGCGCGTTTGAAGGGGTGAAAAGCTGCCCCAAGAATGGAAGGGTTTCTTGCCAATTACTCTGCGTTACAAGGAGAAAACATGCAAAATATGGACATATAGCGCTTCAACAGGACTATTAAAACAAATGAGAATCGGGAACACTCATAACACAATTACCCTCTCTCACCAACACCAATTTTGACAAAACTCGGAAGTTATGTAGAGCTGCGTTGCTGGTTCGAACATGCTTTAATTGCCGAATAATTGGTAAAAGACGGTCTGTAAATCCGTGGGTGCCGGGGAGGTAATATTTTTAAGAATTCGGGTTACCGATTCAAACGTGCTTTAATGGCCCTCGTGAACTCCTATGTATATACTCATATATCTGAATTTTTTTCATGAAACAATTCCCGAGTAATTGGCATAAAACGATTTTCGGGGGTTCTTTTCACCCCTTCAAAGGCTTCAATCGCAGATACAGAAACTGGCCTCTTACATAATCCTACCAGTTCTACATAATTGTAGCTGGTTTCAACTTATTTTAAACTGACTAAATTAAGTGTGAACAGATTTATAGCACCTCCTGCGGTGAGGCCTTAGTGATGGAGAAACACCGTGCAACTACTGCCCGGAGCAATTAAATCACCTTTAGATTATCGCTTGCTTATCGAACTCTTATCTTAAAGGGTAAACATAAATATAATTAGCTGCTCATTACTCAGATAAAATTAGTTGAAATCGGCGTCTGCGCGTTGGGAACCTTTTTTGTAAGTGTGATACTTGCGTTTGAATTAAATGTTCTTCAACTACTTTGATAATTATGATAAAAATTTAACTAGAAATGTATTAACTATCAATACGTAAATACCATATACAACTAACAATAGGTATCCATGTTAGACCGACGTTACTAATTCAAGATTTCATTCAAGTTAATATCCAATGACGTTGCATTCCTGTTAAGGTAATTCTGCTTAAGTTTCTTCTTACCTGTTAATGTATGTCGCTGTACTCCAGACTGCGTGCTACCATTTTGAATTTGAGGATCATGCCTTAGCACAACATTTTCTGGAACGTCTGGGCTAGATGTCCTGCTGGATTGAGAACTAACTTCTTCCGCTTGGTCCTTTATTAACACGTAAATAAACAATATAACAATGATTTCTATTTGCGATAATAACTGGTCACATAATTGAAATTTCACTTACCTTTGGTACTTCGAGGTGTAATAATTGTTGACTTGGGGGCAATTTTGCTCTGAAAGAAATTTTGCCTACCCAATCCAACATTTCGTTTTCATTCGAACATGAAAATAGGTATTCAGACCCGTCCAAATTTACTAAACGGAATGTATATTTTCGTTTATGATAATCATCTGCGACTGTACATAATGAATTGTGAAGTCCGATCGGAGCTGACAATGCTTTGTTTGCACTAAAGTCATCCTTGTTTTTAAAGAAGCATAGCAACTGACCGCAAAGGACAGTGTAACAGACTTTCCATTGACGATTTGGCGCTCTTTTTCCTCCAGATACCATAACATGTTTGCGTTCTAGGAATGCTTGTATTTCTACTGGTGGTAATTCATTTTCTGAAAATATACATAGTGAGATTTAAAACACGTTTCAAAATTCCACTGGGTAAGTAATTTTAATAAATTTAAATCTGAGAGGTTTTAATAATAAGTTTATCACATTTGTGATAGAATTTTTGAATATAATTTAAAATCAAAACTGTTATTATATTACATATTTTATACAGAATGTTTAATTAATCATTGTCCACATGGTAACTGGAGAATGCTTGGCCCAAAATATGACGATTTAACCTAAAACACTTAGAGAAAATATTCCTTCTAACCGAGATACACATGTTTTATTTCAAAATACAAGAATTAAAGATAAACATATTTAGGTGGATTCCTTATTACTGTGTAAGTAACTTAAAATAATTTTCATCGCTTACGTCTATCTCACATATCAATAAGACAATTACGATTGGTAGACTATGGTTTATTGTTAAAAGTGTAGTAGACTGGTGTTATTTGTTTATGTTATTATAAGAAGTAAATATTCCATATGGAAATTGATGTTTAGGGTTGTTAGGGGATTTTCTGGATTTGGGGATTTTTCAGTTGTAGACATACACCTAACAGAAAGAAGAGGTGTGGAAGTGACAAGATGGAATAGAGTTAAGATGTTAACGTTAAGGAACTCACTCACCTAATTGTAAGAAATAAAACAAACAGTTATGTCAGGATATATTCAATAAACATACAAAACCAATATCGTATATTTTAACAGTTATAACTGTCAGACGGTTAATTTTCATTGAAAAGTGTAAGATTAGTTATTGTTATAATAACTTTCCTTGTGAAAATGCCACGCTATAATAATTTTTCAAATACAGAAATCCAAGATGTGGCATGTGTTTATGCATAAGAACATTATCAATGGCGCCCTACTGCTCAGAGATATTTGCAATTATATCCCAACAGACGACTTATGACGACAATATTTACGACCGATTAGCGGAAACTGGTCAATTTCATCCGGGAGATGGAGGACGTCCACAAAAAGTTGCAGATATGCATATTTTAGTAAGAATTGCTGATGATGCCCAGTTAAGTACCAGGCGCTTATCAGCAACAACAGGAATAAGCCATATTTCAGTTTTCAGAATACTAAAAAGAAAACTTTAGACCTTACTATTTCACTCTGGTGCAGAATCTATTAACTGTAGACATCCCTCGACGAATCGAATTGGTGCAATTTGTTACGGATAACACAATTGCAAACAACAATTTCATTAGCAACATTCTTTTTAGTGATGAAACTACTTTCGCACGCAGAGGCGTTTTCAACTGAAGAAATTGCCATTATTGGGATACTGAACACACATGTAATTAGACAGGCACACTTCCAGAAGGCGAAAAAGTTTGTTATCCTTGACCTACTCGAAGTCTTGATTTTAACCCCTGGATTTTGTTTGTGGGGACATATGAAAACACTAGTGTATGCTCCGGAGATTAATACCCGACAAGAATTATGGCAACAAATACAACATTCTCCGAATTTTATTAGAAATCAACCAAACATATTTTTAAGGGTTAGGACAAATTTTAACGCAAGAATTCAAAAATGTATTGAATACGTTTATCTTTAATCATTGTACTTTTAAATAAAACATCCTATATCTTGGTCAGGAGGAATATTTTATCTAAGTGTTTTAGGTTACACTATCATATTGGAACACCCCGTATAATTATTATTTTATGGTATTTACGAGGGGCGCCTTTTATGTTTTCACAAACGACCACTGAGCGGCGTTATTGAGATGTGTCTGCTATTTTTGTAAAAATTTAACATTTGTTGTTATGAAAACAGTGGCAGCTTAGAAATTGATGGATAATATGTTTAAAACGGAATGAAAGTTTAGAAAGCAATTTTGTGAAAAAGTTGAATTTCTCGTGATGGTTTTTGTTGGACGATATTAGACCTAAATGAACAACAATTCATAGAATTGCTTTGTTCGACTTGTGGTAATAAAACACCGTCAGGAACGACCAAATATGTCGATGTTGAAGTAGATCGGCATGTGACTTACAACGAGATACAGGCATTCTCAGGCATATCGAAGACTGCAGTACATTCGATTTTCCACGAGCATTTAGCTGTGAACAATACTCAAAAAATTCGATCGAGAAACTGCAAAATCCGTATACAACATCGTAATAGGTAACAAAACTTTGATATATTCATATGGCCGGAACGTAAGCAACAATCCACGTCACCGGTTGGATTTTTAGAGGATCGAAAAACAATTAATGCTGACCAAACCAGGAAAGACAACCTGAAACGTTGCATCATTCTGCATCGTGTATTCTTACCTGCAGCTTTTGTTCTAAATGATCCTCTTCTTCTAGTTGTAAATGATGGAGTTCGTTTCACTGGTTTACTTAATCCTTGCACTTTCATACTTTCTGCCCTCTTTACATTCGCGTCTGACGCTCGTCGATGTCTGTCTCCAAACATGTGTGCAACAGAGTTAGACTTGGTAATATTGGTAGATGACGGTGGAGTGTCTTCTGGTGATTGTGGTTCTTCTTGTTGACGTCTGGCATTTATTCTTAAATTTTCGGGTCGACCCTGTTCCTGCTGTCTAATTTCTGACAATCTTTGTACCTCCAACCGTTTTCGATGCGCTAATCTTTCCATTTCTATCCTGTCGCGTTCGGCTTGTCTTTCTCTGGCCTCTTTCTCTTTTTGCGATAAAAAGGCTTCCTCCACCTAAAAATAAGTGATTTAAACAATATATTTTTATCAATCTAATGATGTAATTTACCATTGTTAAACGTCGCAAGGCATTAAATTTATCTTCTTGGGCAGCTATTGTCATTTCAAAATCGTCGTGTTTTCGTATTAGTTCCTCCACATGTGGAATACTATCACCTAATTTTTCATCTCTCAACGTACCTTCCCGGACGGTCAGCCAATTATCCAACAAGTTTGCTTCCCGTTTAAAGTATTGGAGGTTCAAATTCATATCATAAATTTGACAACGGTTAGTCCACGTTCGATTAAGATAGTTCATTCTATGTTCAAGTGTGTTAATTCGGTCTTGAATTTCTTGGGATAAAATATGGCCGTCTTTTATCAATTTATTTCCACTGTCTATATAGTGATTAAACGTCCCTTCTCTACTATCTATTTCGACTTTGTATTCCTTGTGCATTTCCTGCAAATTCTCTGCGCCGGTAACATCCTGGGGTAAATCGGGTGCAGTGATTTTTGCAATCATTTCGTTAATCCAGGCTCTGAAATAGAAATGCTGTTAATCAGACAATAAAAATTACAAGAAAGCTTACAAAAATTCTTGATGTTGATCGAAGTATGTTTGAAGTTGTTCAGCTTGTTCCAAATTTTCTTTCCGTTGGTGTGATTTCGCTCTCAAATCTTCCCAAGCGGCTTGTGAATCTTCTCTTTTCACTGAAATATGTTCTTCGGCATCTGGATAGAGTTCTATCAATTTCTCCGCTTCCTGTTCGATGGTTTCAATTTGCTCCTTAATTGCTACCAATTCGCTTTCAAATGTATTATGTTTTCGTACTAAAGCTTGAATACTTTCCAAATCTAATCCGTAGAAATCCGCAGACAAAGTGCCTTCTTTTTCTAGAATCCACGCAATCGTTTCGTCAGCAGTTCTATCGAATATGTGAACCCTTCTAGCACCAGCTAATGCTTCGTGTCTGGCCGTAGCTAATTCAAATAAGTCTTCCCATTGATCATTTACTTCATTTACTTTCGCGGTAATTTCGGTTTTGTAGCGGTTGTTATCGGCAAGTAATTTATTTCCATTTTCGATGCATGTTTTAACTCGTGGTTCATAATTTGTTAAACCAGATAGGATTAATTCGAATTGTTGTGTTAGTAGCTCGACGTGCTCGACATCCGTACCGTAATCTTCTGATGCAGCTTTTACTTGTTGATCATTCATCCACTCTTGTACTTCTGTACATTCCTTAAGGTATACAAAATAAGCTAATGCCTCCGTCAGTTTCGATTCGCGTTCTGCTAAGAGAAGTTGGATTTCTGCGAAATCGGTTTCTATTTTTGCCTAAAATTGATAGATAATAATTTAAAAAGTTAAAATGTAATAGATCTTCAACAATAAATAGCGTTCAGAGAGAATCAATAAACGTATTTAGCTTTATGCTGATGTAAAACTTATTAGGTAAGATACAAATTATTGCGTTAACAAATACAGCGGGAACTTAATCCTGTTTCAAATACCACACTGTAAAGGTCATCGATATTTTAATGATTTGGCACATAAGGTTAATTGTAAGTTGTTTTATTATGGAATGGAGTCTGTCAAAGAACAATCTGTGTGCTAGGTAGATACGAACTCTGCTATCAATGACTGTTGTATGACTAAAAACGGTTTATGTATGAGAAAATATAGCAAGGAAATAATAATTGATTTCGTAGTTCAGGCGATGCGCCGTCTTAGGAATGATTTGTCGGGCATATGTCGTTGCTCAATGGGTTTTAAAGTCTACTGTCATATCGTTAGGTCACGCCATTAATTCTCTTTTAGCAAAAATATTGTAAATTTCCATCCAGTTTAATTCCTTCCTTCCTTCTCACGTATTTGTAATAATTATTGTAAAGCACCACAATTTCCAAAATTTCAGAGATTATCTACAACTTTTGTGGTGTTTAAATTTGCTTTCTTGGTCAACTCATTCACCAACAAAAATCAAAATCCAATTCTTGTAGTACTGGGCTTTATTAAAAATTAATTAATAATAATTGCTTCTACATCTTGAAAATTAACTAGCACAAAACCTTTAAAACCTCATTTTATTTTAACAAATTCGTTTTAATTGGAATTTTGGACTTTGATGTTTTGTTTATCGAGTTTGTTTATAGCAGTGACCGACAGCCTCTATAGCGGTAACGTGTGTAAGTGTAAGTTCGCCGTTTGTTTCCTTTTGGCAACGAAATCTATTTCACTCTTTAGCGTGTCGTATAGGAACAATCATTTTCGTGAACAACTTTTCGGCGACTTCTAGAGATTTTGAATAACCCGACTTTGTCCGCTGAGGCTAGCCGTATCTGTTGCCGTCACCCGCAGTTTCGTCCTAGGAAAAAGGAAACATCTTACTGCCTACTCCCATCAGAAAATCAGTTTGAGATCATTCATTTTACGTAAAACATCTGGATACTACAATACTATTTTCGGTCACTGCCCTTTTAAGAGGGGTTAAACCTAGTGAGAATGCCTATAATTATGCCATACCCAAATTTTATGAATCTGAACCTTTAAACCCTTCAGCAGCATTTCAGATAGTTAGGTCGTGGAAAAAAATTGAAAGGAAGGAAATAAAGAGTTACGACCCAAACAATACTTCTGGCTTTTAAGGAAATATTTCACCATCTAAGACAGGCATGTGCAAACCCCAGCCCACGGACCACATGCGGCCCTCGAATAAGATTTGTCCGGCCCGCTTTTAAATTTTTCCCTTGCATATTAGCACGGCCCGTCAAACTTGCTTAATAAGGACACTACAAATATTTATATTTTTCAAGAATCCTAAAATGTCGAATAGTTATGTACGACCAAGAGAACTTGTAACTCGTCTCCCGATGCAGAAATGTCAGTGAAAGCAACCGACGAGAAGACCCAACTAAATTCAAGAGTAATCCAGATTATTAGAAGTAGCTGTGGTTCCTGCCAGTCTGCGTCAAGATCAGTTGGGAAATCCAAATCCAGGAAAAAGCAGGTTTAGTGATGTTCCAAACGAAAATTTGAAAACATTTCTGCTCCTAAAATATGTCCGAACCCTCAAGTAGTAAATACAGAAAGGTTGACTCTGAAGATCATACATTCCAGGAGAAATGGACTGAAGAATGTTTTTTGTTATTTATAAGGACAAGCCAATTTGTCTGATGTGTAATGAGGCCGTCCCAGTTTTAAAAGAGTACAATTTAAAAAGGCATTATACCATAAAATATTTCCAAAAATAGGAAAGTTTAACAGAGCAACTAAGAAGTGATAGAATGGAAAAGTGTAAAAGGAATTGGGGCGGTGAAGAACAATTTTTCTAAAACGCAGTGAAGGAACAGAAGATATCGTTAAGGCGAGTTATATTGTCAGTAAAAAGTGGCGAAACATTCAAAGCTGTTTTGAGAAGGCGAATTTGTGAAAGGGTGCTTAATAGCCGTAGCAAATATCTTGGATTCACAAAAACGTAAAAAGTATGCAAAAGTTAGTTTATCCAGAAAAACAGTCCTAATACGAATAGATGCAATGGCAGAAAACATAAAAGTCGCTCTTGAAAAACTGGTGGAAAAATGTGTGTTGCATTTTCCATAGCATTGGACAACTAGCAATATTTATTCGTGACGTCGACCAAAACTTAAATATAACAGATTTGCTCACGCTTCGACCTATAGAAGCCACTACAAGGGAGTACATTTTTGAAGAAATTTTGAATGTTTTTAGGGCTTTTAAACTTGACTGGGCAAAATGAAGTTGTATCAAAAAATGTTGCTTCAAATGGAATTAATTGACCTCCAGACAGATGATGTTCTAAAAATTCAGTTTCGTGAGATACCTCTGCAAGATTTTTACGTGAGATATATTTCCAAAGATAAATATCCAATTTAATAAATTTGTAAAATGATGTCTCTCTTTGGCAATACATATGGTTGTGAACTGTGAGTTTCATTTGAAATCAAAAAACAGATCAAGGATTATCGATACTAATTTGGAAAACTCCTTACACGTAGCAACAACATCACCTTCACCAAATATTAAACATCTTGCAAAAGAAGGGCAACCCCAAATTTCTCACTAATTAGAGTTATGGCACTATATGACTATAAGAAGTAATTTGTTTAATAAAGTTTATTTATTTCAGTTTCATTATTTTATTATTTTATCATAAAACCAATGCTTGTGTACTTACATATCGTAACCTTTTTTTTAAGTAAATACTATTATTATCAATTATCTGTTTTGGCCCGTTGTCCATCCTAATCTTTCTTTTGCCCCCTACAAAAAAGGTTGCCTAAGCCTGATCTAAGGGAAAGAGTAAGGCAATCTTCAGACAGTTAAGTGCTTGTTAATGTAAAATTCAAAAGTGTTTGCTTGGGTCGATGATTGCAAACAGAATCTCAACTAGCTAGCGGAAAACAATGAAGCAACCCCATTGTCGGTAAAAATATCTTTAGTTTTCCAGGTATGAATGTCAGAAATCTTACAAAAATTACAAAAGGAACAATTAAGACTGGATATTGGTGTGTACACCTATATCATCTCAAGACTGGCGATGACTAACTTATGAAAATAAAAACGACTGAAGCGTTGACAATGTGAATGTCTACACATGATTGAAATATCTAGATAAAGTTACCTTCGAAAGGGCAAATGGGTAAACAACCTTTTCCGTATACTTATAGACTTATAGTCTATAGGTATATATATAGAATTCGGTGCTTATAAAAAGTTAAAAAATTTACGGCACAGAAAAAACAATTTAGGTCGTAGTGACTCGACATACATGGAAGAACAATATTCGAATTTCTATATTTGCTCTTTTACCTGTTTCTCAGTTATAGTTTCAGCATCAAAATGATTTCTTTCTAATAATTCTTTAGCCATAGTTGTTAAGCGTGCAATGTTATTGTTATACGCGTTGACTTCGCAACTAATCGCCTCTAGTTTGCGTTGCAACGCTTTCGCCGAATCCTCATCTTTGCCAACTTCAGCGGATAGTAACATCGGTCGTTTATCGTTGAACCATATTTCCGCCTCGGCAGCTTCGGCATAAAACTAAAAGAAAATAACGACGTAAATTTTAAAATTATCCACAAGTTACGTTATATTCCTGTATACCGTTTGTGATTCTAAAGCGTCTTGTAACCTAAGCTTACGAATACTAGCCAAGTCGCGAATATTTGTTAATTTTGTTTTTGCTTCTATTGCTTTGTCATTTATTGTTTTGGCGGAATTATGTCCTGATCTTGTTAAGTGCGATGATCTAGCTACCAAGGCACCAACTATCGGCTCTCTGGATACTAATTCTGCCTCTAAAGCCTGATGCTTCTTTTGTAAACTTTGAACCGCGGTTAAGCTATTTCCTGTAATTAAATAAGTTGTAACGCAAGTTTTCAGTTGTATCGTATTAAATAATCTACCTAAATCAGTAGAAGATGCCAGTAGTTCTTTTTCGCTAAGCCATTGTAGTTCATCGTCAACGTCTCTTGTAAATTGATGTAGCATCGAAGACGCTTCCAAAAGCTCCCGTCTGTTTTCCATTGGTTGTTCAAGTTCGTTGAAACGCATAATTACATCCTCCGACCGTAACTGCAATTCCTCTGCCAAGAAATGTTCATTTTTAATAAATTGTTCAACGGTCTCATTGATAAGTTCGCAATTATCCGCATGTTGTTTTACGTCCGTTTCTAACGCAGCATGTTTCTTCAGTAAATTATTAACTGTTGCCAAATCTTTGCCTGTATCTGTGGATTGTAATTGCTGCTCAACATCATTCAACCAACTTTCGAATTCATCTAATGATCTATTAAACAATAGCGCTTGATAAGCATCATTGAGTCTGTCGCGCTTAAGGGTAGAAAGTTCCTGTAGATGTTTCCATTCATTTTCCAATTCTTCTAATTTAGTCTCAATTTCCGTACTAGCAAAATGATTAGAATCGATTAAATTTTGACCTTCATTCATAACTTCTTGAATTCGTCCTTGGTAAGCCAAAACTTCAGCATCAAAAGCAGAATGTTTCTGTATTTTGCTTTGTAGATTACTTGGTTCTCTGTAATTTTCATCACTTGCTACTTGATTCTTTTGCAGCAACCATATTTCGACATCGTGTATGTTTCGAATAAATTCGTGTAAGGCTCTGGATTCTTGAAGTTTATTTTTTCTCGCTTTAGTAGCATCAAGCAGATGATCCTTTCTCGTTAAAATGGCGTTTAATCTTGTATGTACCTCAGTATTATCGTAGTTTTCATCAGTTATGATACTTTTTCCGATTTTTTCTAATTCGTTGACTCTATTCAGTTGCTGTTCCAACATGATTTGAAAATCTTGATGCTTTCTTATCAATGATTCCACAGCTCTGGGATTTTCACCAATGTCATCATTATTGAGGAACGCCTCTTTCGATGCAAACCAACTATCTAATTGATCTGCTTGTTCTTTGAAATCCTGCACTTGATATTCGTGCATGAGGTCATTTCTGTGTTCTGTCCAAGCATTTGTAATTGTCTTTTCTAAGTCATCTAATTGGCGCAATGCGTCAGTAATTTCTGGGTCATTACTGCGTTGTAGTTTCCTTCCATAATCTCTAAGTAAGGCGAACGTTTCTTTTCGTCCATCAATTTCGGCTTTGTGTTCGTTGTGAAGTTCTAAAAGAGCTTGCGCGTCCGCTACGCTCATTGGTTTATTTTGGGCTTCCATTCGTTTTATGCTTTCGTTGACCCATTGATCAAGATCTTTGAGTTCGGAGAAGAATTTTTGTTTATTATATGCCCTATCCAAATTTTTGGTTCTGCTATCAGCGGATTTCAAGAGGTTAGCCCATTGTTTTTGTAAACCGTCGATTTTGCCTTGAAGGTGTCGTGCTTGGTCCGGATAGCGTATTTTTAGTCTATGAGAGTCTTTTTCGTGATCCTTTATTTTTGCGTGTATTAACTGCATTTCTCGTTCTAAAGCCTATATTAAAAACAAAAAGAACACTTTAGTCACACACAAATACAATACAAACGCAATAAGTAAACTTAGAACGAGGGTGTAGAATTTTTTTCTAATTCGTGAGTAAGTTACAAAGATAAACATTGTTATCTACTGTTTTCTCTTCCAATCAACAGAGAGATATTATTTGTAAATTGTTTGAAAAACTATCTCTCAATGAGTCTGTTTATAAACTTGGTGTGTTTGCTTAAAAATAAAAAGATTACAAATTCTCTCAATAATTATACATCATTGAAGTTTAAAATAGTACTTTTAGAACTGCAGAAAAGGAAAGATATTATTGTTGAAATCCGTGCTTTGATAGTAGCATAACTTAACTCAGGCATTAGCAATCATAAAATTGCTAGAAAATTACATTTAAATGTATCTACTGGTGATTATAACATCAAAAAATACCGTAAAAGTTACAGTTTCCTAAATAAAATAAGTGATAGACCAAGGGCGACAACATAACACATTTTTTTATTTTATTTATCGTCAACCACGGCGGTAGTTCGGTAATGATTTTGAGTTATTCTGCATGTGATCACGTAAAAATTCAAGGCATAATGAGAAATGAGCAATATACATGATTCAATACCCTCTGGTGTAAAAATTTTGAGTTAGAATTTTATATTTTAACAAGACAATGGGTCAAAATACACTTCAAAATTATGCAAGCAATATTTAGAGAAGTTGGAAGAGGAAGAGGCTCTAAGAATCATGAAGTGGCCAGCCCAAAGCCCGGACCTGAATTCCATCTAGTTATTATTTGAAGAATTCGCTCGGGACGTAAGAAAAACTGCTCCAACTTTAGCAGGTGACACATGAAATAGAGTACAGGCGGCATAAGCGCGAACAACTGCAGATTAACATTTATTGCAAGGATACTCCGATTATGCGACGCAATCATTAAAAGTAAAGGCGAATCTAAAATTTAGGTCAAATAAATAATTTAATTCTTAAAGTTGTACATTTGTGTATACTTAAATACCTAATACATATTTTAATATTTAATGATTTACCCCGAAATTTGAGGTAGCCAAATACGTATGAGCGGTAGTGTATGTTTGTTTAGGTAATTTTGATAGAGATAGAAAAATATAATAATTTCGTTCATTTCGATTGTCTCACGCTAATTTACGAATAATGTGTTGTTATTTAGTCGCAGAGCTAAACAGATGGGAATAAAATAACAAAAATAATCAATCGCTTCCGGGTTTCGAATATTTTATTCCACACATTTTTATTTTTTGCTTACACCTAGAATTATATTCGTTTTGTACATATTTTTATACTCATTAGTTTACAACTGGAATTATATATTTTTGTATCAATTTTTCCATTTTTCCATTTTGTAATCAAAATTATATATTCTTTAGGATTATTTTTGCATTTATTTTTATCTTTTACATAACATTAATAATTAGCAAATAAACATGCATTTTTATAATAATTACTAATTATTATAATAATGAATTATTACAATTACGAATAATTCTGGTGGTAATAACTAGTCGGGACGAGTATAACAAACTATAACCATCAAAAAAGAAAAATCGGAACAAAAAGAGCCGCCGCCATTTTGTCCGGAAGTTAAATTTTTGGTATAGTGGGAAATGGAAATCATGATTTTAATTACAGGGTAACACCACTGTAAATTTTTCAAAAAATTTTTATATTGGCTTAATAGACGCCTTGAAACTTCTAGAATATGGGGCAAGAAGCTTATTATCTGAAAAACATTTTTCTTGGAAGTCTTGAGCTCCTCCCCAAACGCGCCGAACATCTCCGAAACGACTACCTACGTCAAATAAATATCGGCTGGGAAGATAGAGCCTAATGTCTTATCTTTTGATTTCTAACTCCTCTAATACACTAACAGATGTCGTTAGAAAATATTTATGTTCAGTTAGAAGCATTTCCGTGTTTAGTCCCGAAGTGAAAAGTACGTTAGTGTAGCGTCACTACATATACAAAAAGGACATAGCTCCTGGCTTGAAATTACGGCTTTTGTGTGTACTGCTGATTTTTAACAGTTTATTTGTAATCTCAGAGTATTTATAAGTAACAATGAGTGGCGCAAAAGTGTACTCACGCCGAAAAGGTACGGATTTCTTTCTGAGGAAATTGTTGAATTATGCAAACCGATTTATGAGGAGCTGAATCGTGACTTGTTGCTAAACCGTTGCTTGTTTTTTTTTTTATTAGTCCGGATCCAAATTTGTACCAGCTACACTGCGTGCCGCAAGAGCGCTTCAAATTCAACATGCCTCGCGAGAATGGCTTCGGCGTCGCCATTCTTTAAATATTTATCGATGATAATTTTTTGTCTAATAATTGAATATATGCTTAATAGCGTTTTCTAATATTATTATCCTATTACTTTTCCTTCCATCCAAAAGAAATTGACAAAAAGCTTTTTTGGAGGCGGTTACAGTGGTGTAACCCCTTAAGTGTTTCCACATATGTACATATTTACTGTTTTAATTAAAAACATGCCTCCTGTTTGCGTTGCAATGTTTGGACACCATCCAAATCACGTCCGAAGTCATCAACTTCCATAGAATGTGCTTTCTCGGTAATTCTTTGCGACGTGTCATCAACATCCCTGTTAAATAAGTGTATTTCCGAAGCACATGCCAATTTATCCCTGTACTTTCCCAGAGCGCCTTGTAAATTGTGCCATTTCTTGATGAAATCCTGCCGTCTTTCTTTCACACCTACTTGACCTTGCTTAATTAGTTTGTCGGCAAGCGAGTTGATAGTCTTTATACGAGTATCATCGACTCGCATATCGCTGTCCACATCGTCTAATTTTCTTTGCAAAGCTAAGCAATGCTCGTAGTCTTTACCAGTATCACCTGCTTGTATCATAACTTCTTTATCTCTAATCCACGCTTCAATCTTATCTAGTTGGTTATTGAATTCCAGTATATCTTGGGCCTCCTCCAAGCCTGTAAATAATTATAGAATATATTTTAACACTGAAAACTGTCAATAGATGTGATGGTCTACATACCTTTGCCTTGTGCATTTAGTTCTTGAATAAGTTTCTTCCAAGCGCCTTCTAACTCCATCATTTGCTTCTTGACTTGCGGTGATGCTTTGTGTCGTTTGTCTAATAGTCTTTTACCTTTATGCATCACTTCCTGTAACCTACCTTCGTTGGCAGTAACTTCCGCTTGGAATGCTTGGTGCTTTTGTAATTTCTTTATTTTCTCTTCTAATTTGCTAACTTCACCCGTTAGCATTTCCGCTTCCAATTTCTTTTGCTTCTCATTGATCCAGCTCTTAGCTTCGGTGGCATCTCGCATAAATTCAGCATAAAGAAGGGCATCTTCTAGTTGGTGACGTCGTTTCACACATAACTGTTTAATATTCACTCTCTTTGTTTCTAAATCTGCAACTTTACTGATGATTTGTGGACTTTCAAAGTGATTTTGAGCGATCAGTTTCTCTCCCAGCTGAGCAAGTTGGTCTAATCTTTCGTCTTGGCTGTTCATCAATTTCTCAAACGCTTCGTGCTTTTTGAAATTGCTGGATACTTCGTCGACAGTATCTCCGAAGTCTTGTTTATTTAATGATGCTTCTTGGGCGGTAGCCGTATTTTCTAATAGTTTTGCTTCCCGTAAGAAAAGGTACAAGTCAATGAGTTGGTCAAGATGTATGTTTTTCATTTGCCACGCCGTATGTAATTTTTCGCGTTCTTGGAATAAAGCTTTGTACTTTTCAATTGCTTCAGGGGCAGCGTAGTGTCCTGAAAATATAAAGTATATTGATAAAGACTCAGAATGAATTAGAGTTTTATAATGAGTCTAGACAAGGCTGTTAAGAGTAATTACCAGTTTGTTCCATTGCAGTACACATTTCTGCTGCCAATTGGAAACTTTCTTCTCTGGCATCTATTTCACCTTTAAGAGCTTCGTGTTCCGCTCTTAAGGCTTGTGCTCTAGCAGCATTCCTAACGTTTTCATGTGTAGCCATCGCAATCCGTAGTCCAGAAGACCAATTCGTTAAATCTCTTACTTGCGCCAAAAATTTCTGAAGATCTACACTAGCTTGGAGCTGGTCTCTTCTTAGATCTGCCCTGTCCTTTAACCCTTGCCACGCTGTAACAACTAGAGCTTGTTTTTCTTGGATGTTTTTCTTATTTGAGGGATAAGTCGCTTGAAGTCGGGACGCGTCATCTACCAAAACTTGAAGTTGATCAGCCAGAACTACCAATTCGTTTTCAAAAGCTTCTTGTTTGCGTAGTAAGGATAAAGCCGAATTCAAATCACGACCAAGCTCCGATCCCAACGCAGCACTCTTTTCGTGTATTCTGGATAAAGCATCGGCAACATCTCTGTGAAATCTATGAATTTCTCCGGCAGCATACAATCTTTGTTGACGATGATCGATTTGTTGTCTGAGTCTTTCCCAGTTTTCCCTGAAGAATACAGAAGTCTATTAGCACAATTACCAAAGTGCCTAAAGTGATCATCTAAAATAAATATGTACAGGTAGTTACAAAGTATTAGAAGTACTTTTAGAAGACGTCAATAAAACGAATGAAATAAAGATTACGTGCAAGAAGAGTTACTACCGATAAAAGAGTATTAACCAATATAAATAAAGTTTTATTTTTATTATTGCAATTAATTATTTCATAATGTAATTTTATTTTAATTCATATAATTTTTATATTTATAAGGTATTGGCACAGGTAAATGATGACATGCCAGTAGTGAATGTTCTTTAAAATAGAACACCTTTTCTCATATACGTAGGAACATAAAACGTTTTGAAAACATACATATCATTTAGGTGTGCAATCTAATCTGTTTTATACTACTTTTATGAGTTTTCAATAACATATTCAAGTCATATATTATGTCCTTGTTCGGATTAACCAATCGATATCCTTGATTCGCATGACGCATGACAAGGACTAGAACTAGATGACTAATCAAATCAATTTTATTCAGATATTTGGTGGCTAAAATTGCGTCAGGCACGGGTGCATTTTCATTATGTAATGTACGGCAAACTCAGGTCCTTTGACCTCTTGAGGTAACGTAGTTTGAATTAAGTCAGGTTTACGAAGAAAATCATATTTATGTGGCTCATCATCGTTGAACTAGCGTTAAAAATTTGGAAGTCAGGCGCTGGTATTGCAACCAAATTACATCGGGTGGTATAATACGTAGTAGTGATGACCTCAAAAGTACTATTTTCATAGTTTTAAACCATTTCTCCCGGGTACTCCACCATACTATCAAATATTGTCCGTTTATAATTTTTTGTCACCCAAATGATCCCTTGGTATGAAATGCTTTTTGATCATTACGATCTGATATGCGTTGCATTATCGTAAAATTTAAGAGCCACGTTGGAGAAGATATATTGCTATATATCAGATGAATCAGCTTATTGAAAGATTTAAACGAAATAAAGTAGGAAGCATCATACTTCACAATGTTAATATCAAGAATATCAAGTTAAGACTTAATCAGGAGTAAAGTGATGCAAAATATAACACACAAATGCCGGATTTAAGTTACTCAAATTTTTAATGTAGAGTTAACTGTAGGTCACTTCCCAGATGAGTGGAAGATAGATCAAGTCATTATGATATTGAAACTGGGCCATCACCGCAGTCCGCTAAAACCTTGATTTTTGAAATTTCACTCGAATTCCATCTTCAATGATGAAATTTATTTGTTTAGAAACCACAAGAATTGAAAAAAGCAAAATTTGTTGGTACCTCCGATATTTAGTACAAATGAATTTTTCACTTCAAATGAATTTTAGTGATTTTTCTTAGATGCAAAAATGTATTGTATTTGATTTTTTTATTATTATTATTGTTGACCATGTCTTTATATAGGCAATAAAGAGTATTATTATCATTATTATTTAAACAAACAAGCTTTAAACGATGAAAGAAATTCCGGAGGGCTTTCTAGTAAGTCCGGATGGTGAACCTACAAAGATTCACTTCTCATCACTACAACTGGGTGTAGAATAGAACAAAAGGGACAGCACAAAAAGGGAATAAGAAAAACACGACGAAGATAAATATATAATGCAGAAAAAGGCAAAGTAGATAATAAAGACGAAAACAATGTAAAGAATAGAGAAAGAAAGGAAGATGGTTAAAGAAACTATGAGGAACCAGATGCAAAGCAAAACAATAAAAACAACAAAACAATAAAATAAGAAAAACACGATAAATGGAAAAGTCAAAGAAGATAATAAAGAAAATGAAGGAAAACTTCGAATTGGGTGTAGAATAAGACAAAGTGAAGAACAATGAAAAGAGGAAATAATAGAAGGCGATATAATTGGAAAATAAGATAAAAAAGATAAGAATATGATGTATGAAACTAAATAATCAAATTCCCAAACCCCAAACTTCGTGATGTAACGTGATCAAGTTGTAGAAGAAATTAGTAACTTCTCCAAAAATATTACAATAGGCTTGAACATCTTCCAAATAAACTTGCAAAGAAATTAGTTAATCCATGTGAAGTGAGACAGTTAAAGAGATTTAAACCAAGTAACGTACGTATTAGCCTTAATTAAAATGGATTAATGAAACCTAACTTTCATATATCGGAGTTTAATACATTATGAGTAAACTTAAGTGTTTGCCGTTTAAATGCTGTGAATTATCCCAATCTTAGCGCGAAAAATTTGACTGCAGGTTACTTGTAGTCCCAGAATATACACACTATGTATGGGACTACGGGGCAATGCATCACTCGTGCGCGTCTGGCACTTGTTGATGACACAACAAAATGGTGCAGCGTCAAATCTTTACAACACAAACTGTATTGATGTGCATCTGTTGTTTGAAACCCACATTTCATACTTCGACACCTTGTAAGTCACTGCGTAAGCACTACTCCAGACCAAATAGTAGACCGACTGTTAAGAAATACATTCCGAACAATTTAGGCGTCCTTGTCTTGATCACAGTCTCGATACATACTCTCATGGAACTTCTTTCGTGAGATGAGGTAGGTTCTTATTACTTTAAATTTCTTTATTGGATAAATTCTTCTCTTTCTTCAGAATGTTGAGCGGAGATGGGCGCGACCTATTTGCCGCCTTTTAGGGAACATCCCTGATCACCAGTTTGGTTAGATTCTCCGTGAGCTTGGCCAAATTCAATTTTTGGCAGATTCTCCATTGTTTTTTATTTTCTTCTGGTGTTGGCTTTAACCGCGTAGGTGAAAGAATACCTCGCTTACTTGACATTCTTTCAATTTAGAAATGGATCTAACACTGTAGGTTTTGGTGTTGTTGTTAAAAATATTGGCAATTTTATGACGCTACATATATCACTATTACTCCCCAGCCCATTTTAGGTTCATTAGTAAACCAAATACTAACAGCATTGTTGATTGGCGGCTTTTATGACTATTTCAAATGTAAGCATGTTCCTGACACACACCTCACGGTATAAGGGAAAATGATGTAGCATGTATACTGTCGATGAACATCATCAGTCATCACTTGTAGAGGACAATGATTCGAAAATTACGTTAGATATTTCACCGAGAGGATGAATTTGAAATCGAATTTCATCTCGTCTACGCAAGACATTTACTTCAATCGGTGTTATTTTTTAAAATACGAACCAAACGAGAAGTTGTAAGTAGTCTTAAGTAGTGTTAGAAAGCAATAATAAACTTAAACCTGCTAAACACATTTTCTAATTTCTTTCTGAATTACTTTTTTTTTTTAAATCTCAGAAATAAATATTTTATAAAACCAAGGGAGGTATTAGTTACAAATATGAAACAATACATTATCAGTTGCATGTGCAAATAGTACATTACCGTATCATCGCATGTCTAGCAGCTACTTGTTGAACAGCTTCTGATTCTTCAGGATGCCTAAAACAGTTAGTCCAACACCTACATGCTATACCTACTACACTGAAGGTAAGATTAAAGCACATCGAAAAATTAAGGGGTTAAAAAATGTTAATACCAAACCACCATAGATTAAGTGAATTGTAAGTACAACATTGAATTTTCACTCACTCTAGTTGATGTTGTTTTTTCATAATATCAGAAGTGTAAGGACTTTCATTAGCAATAAGTTTTTGTGCTAAATCTTCACATTGTTTGAATCTTTCACTTCCAGATTCCACCCGGTGCTTGAAATCATCAAACTTAGCTTGCAACAACTGTAATAAAACGTTATAGTTAGTAGTTCTAACCTATTTTTCTTATTGTACCATAAGGTGCTCGTAATCTTGGCCGTAATCTTCAGAAGATGCAGTCTGTAACTGTTCTGCAATCCATAGGTCTAATTCACCTGATTCCACAAAGTATTCGTGTCTATACAGGGATTCCATGAGACGATGTTGTCTTAAAGCTGCTCTTCTCTGCAAATTTTTGATTGTATGTTCCAATGTGGTTTGTCTTTCTGCAATAACTTTCGAATCTGGATGACCGCTTTGTATGAGAACTTGTGCGCCACGCCCCATTTCACCTATTATGCTATTGTAGGTATCTAATTCTAGTTCTAATGCCTACAAAATAGTAAGGAAAGCATTAAGGTACGGTTGTAATGAAAAAAATATATATACGTTATATCCTATCGTTTTGTTATAACTACTGTTAGGGGCTTGCCCTTTAAATGCCATGAATTTAATTAGGACCAACACTATATAATTAATCGTGTCTGGAACTCTCTATATGTACTTTGGCTGAAGCTACTTACCTTGGATTCGAATTAGTGGCAGTGTATTGTATATAGTTTAACAGTGTACATTTTCCATATAGGAATAAGGGGACTGTAGTTAAAAAAGTATGTACATTTTATTGAAAAGAAAAACCGTGGAAGTTTCGGGTACTAAATTGAAACTGCATCCTATATTTGTATTCATGACTTTCTTACGATACATACAATAACAATAATCATTTTACCTTATGCTTAGTAAGTAAATTCGTTGCCGAATCTCTGTCCCTTCCATAATCAGTACTGGCCAATATGTCGCTCTTTTCATTCAACCACGATTCTACTTCGCTTGCTTCAAAGAAATATTGTTGAGCTTTGAGCGATTGTTCCAATTTTTGTGCCCTGACATTAGCTGTTTGCTGTAAATCCCTCCAGGCTTCACGGAGAGTATCACATAAGTCTTTAACCTATTTAACCAAAATAATGAAATAATCACAAATACATTTTAAATTAAATCACCTTTTTATGTTCTGGATGTTTTTGATCGATTAAAACTTGACCTGCTTCTAAATTTTTATCGATAACAGGTTGATGGCCTTTAATTTCAGCTTCTAATTTCTTGTGCTTTTTATACAAATTTTGTGCTTGATGTAAATTTTGTCCTAGCGTCTCCGATGATGCCAACGTAAAATGTTCCTTAATCCATTGCAACTCGCTATCTAGTTCAAAACCGAATTTGTAATATTTCAGCGATTCCTCCAGAGCTTCTCGTCGTTTCCTTGCGGGATCTGCTAAAGCATCCAATCGTTTCTGGCACTCAAGCGCGTCATCTCTAACAGCTTGGGAATCGAAATGTCCATCGTGAGTCATCTCATCGCTTTGACTGGCAAGATCTTTAACTCTTGCTTGAGATTGCTGCAATTCATTTTCGAGCGCTTCTTGTTTCTTTAACAAATCGCGGCATGAACGCAAATCGCTTCCAACATTAGGATTTTGAAGATCATTGTCGATATCGCCAAGTTTATTGTGAACATCTTCAATTGCCGTATTGTAATTATGTTGTGCAAGGGCTTGATTTAGTTTACGTCCTTTATCTAAAGATATTCCCACTAACATTTGCCATTCATCGTTAAGTTCTTTCAGTGTTTTGGCTACGTCATCCTTTTTATAGCTGTCTTGTGCGATTAAAGCTTGTCCGAGTTTATTAACAGTTCTTAATTGTCCTTCATTCGCCCTTAATTCTCTTTCAAATGCCTCGTGTTTCTGTAATTTCCGTTCGACATTGCTAAGATCGCGGTAACTCTCGTCAGAGGCAGTTTTCAACTTATCTTGAAGCCAACCTCTCAAATCGTTCACTTCAGCGCAGAATTCTTGATAATTCTTAGATGCATCTAAAGCATGCGATCTTGCTTGGCATAAATCTTTAACGGCCTGTCGTTTGTCCAAAACTTGATTTCTTCTGTCGTCAATCCTAACAAAAAACGATAAATTAATGAAATAATAAATTAAGGAATTAACGCCAAACTCACGCCGGGCTATCATAATGATTGTCAGCAATTAAGGCGTCGGCTTTTCTACTAAAAGCTGTTAGACGTTCGTCTTGAGCGACTAAAGTATTAGCAAAGGCTCTGTGTTGTTTTAATAATGCTTCAACTTCGTCCAGAGAATTCTAAAATTTGCACACACATTTTAAGTTAGTGTACACTCGTAAACAGGGGCGAAAAAGAAAGGTATATACGTACACCTAATTCCAGGAATTCTAAGAATGCCTGATGACTAGAAGACGCTGCGTCGATATTATCTGCTTCTTTATTAAACATTTGGAGTTGAAGGCATTGTTGAAGCCATGCTTGTTTCTCGTTCCAGCCTCTAGCAATTGCTTCTTGTTCAGCAGTGAGTCTATCCAAGTTATCGGCAACATCGAGCAATTTCGGATTGGATTTTAACAGTTTTTCACCTAAATCGGTTACTTGTTGGAATCTAAAAAAAAAATTACATCATACATACATAACTTAGAATTAGGCACGAATTCTTTTTAATAAGTTGACCCAAAGTGAATTGAATTACATTATTGACACTCAGTTCGACGAATATATTTCAATTGATGTGTGGGTATACATATGTTGACGAAGTGTTGATATTCCAAAATAAAAGTGTTAAATATGTCCCATGTTTCGATATATAGCATTGATCAAAATTGTTACAAATTTCTTATTAGCTATTACTTACTCATCATCGTGCGCTTTAATATCTTGACCTAAATCTTGATGATTCTTTAATAATTCTTCGGCAGTTTGTATATCTCGTACAATATTTTCTGCGTTCAATTGATCCTTTACGTCTCCTACCCAGCCTAAGAGAGCCTTGGCACTGTTGGTGAAAATTTGCTGACCAACGGCATTTTCCAATCTTCCTTTCCGATAAGCTGCTTTGTCTTTTAGTTGATCCCACAAATCTATAATTTCGGCTTGTCTTTCATCTACGTTTCTTCCTCTCTTGCGGATAAGCAGATTTTACTGAATTCGCTAGAAGATCTATTTTGTTGACTTTTTCCTCAACAGGAGCTAATTCTCTTTCCAAGTGTTGATGCCGTCTTTGTAAAGCTTGAACTGTTTTTAAGTCATGGGCGTGGGAAGGAATATCTAATTGCGTCATCTTTTCAAACATCCAATCTTTAGCTTCATCGCAAGTCCTAGCAAATAATTCAACGCTACTTGCCCCTTCTAAACTACGTTCTTTCTGTTCTTTCAGTCTGTTTAGTTTGTCCCAAGCCGCGTGAATTTGTTTGTGTCTGGCCCTTACTTTGTCAATTTGGGAATGATTTTTATCTTCAAAATCTTTCACGTCATTATCCAATGCTTCAATTCGTTTGTTGCTGGCGGATAAATCCGTAACGAATTTCTTGAAAAAGAAAAGGACGAAATTAAAAGGAAACAATGTAGTCATTTTATCAATGAAGATAGTTTCTCCACATTTTAAAATACTAATATAAAATATATCTTTACGTATATATAGTGTATGTCCGGATTGACTTCACTATAGGTATAATTGATCAAACATTTTGGAGTTTCGTTTTAATGTTTTAGGATGCCGCCCTGCTTGGTCTGAAAAGAATTTTAAACACAATTTTACTTTTTTGAATTAAAAAGATATTTTCTGTTGAAGTAAAGTACCATTTCGGTTAATAAAACAGTAAAATGTTATTGAGAAAAGTTATTCAGAATATGAAATTATAACCCTATGCAAAATTTGACAAATATTGGATCACTTTAACAAAATCAGTATTTATTTTGGATTCTGCGTTATAACCGCTGAAGAAATATAAGCTGTAAAAATGTAAATTATGTAATGTTCTAATAAAGTATTTTATTTAAAAAAAGAAAGTACACAACATTTCTCAATTTGAATTCCTCTACGATCGGTTCATTTTTTATTTTTTAAATTTAATTAACGAAAACTCGCACAATACGTAAACAATTGAATAATAATTGAAAAATTAATAGAATAAAATATAAGATTAAATTGTCATTATCTAAGATTAAAATCAAATTTAAAAAGATATTTCAAGTCGATTGTGTTGATCGTGTAGAAATTCAAATTGAGTAATTGTTATGTATTTTATTTATGTATTTTATTGGGAACTTACATTTTTTTGACAACTTATGCAGAGTACTTGTTTTTCTGCAGTAACAATGCAAGAATACAAAACAAATACTGATTTAGTCAAAGAAATCCGATATTTGTGATAATTTGCACGGAGCCATAATTTCATATTCTATATAACTTTTCTCAATATCATTTTGCCGTATTATTAACAGAAATAGTACTTTAGTCTAACAGAAAACGTCTTTTCTTTCCTAAATTATCATAACGGCCTTGATTTTTTAAGAGTAAAAATATGCTTGAAATTCTTTTCAGACCAAGCAGGGAAGGCATCCCAAAACAGCAATAGTATAGCGAAGTCAATCCGGGGACATATGTATATATATATGAAAATCGACTGGCTTCTTTTTTTTTAAGAAAAAGCATTTCAACTACTAAGTTGCTTGCCCTTAATTGAAGATAATTGAATCATCTATGGCATGTGAAGCTTGCCAAAAAGTCACTTGTATAACGTTTTGTAAACATCATTTCAAAGTTTTCAAGTTTATTTGCGATAACTGTAACTCAAGATCACAATTTTGGGAAACATATATTTGAAAGTTCTCTGAAATCAGGTACTATAATTCTATTTTCTTATATTTAAAAGTTTTTTCTCATAGCACACATAGTTTTTCCTTATAGATATTTAGACTATAATTGTAAAATACTCACTTCATATTTTCTCTTAGCTTGATCAACGTTTTCATGCGGATCGTCAGTAGTAAGTAGTTTTTCCTTATCTTTTATCCACCTTTCAAAATCGTCACATTCTCGATAAAATCCAAATAATTTAATGGCGTCCTCTAAGAGCGCATGTCGTTTTGCTGCCAAATCTTGGCATTCATCATAGGCATCATTAATATTCTTTTGTCTTTTAGGAACAGAATCGCTATCATCAACTTTCCTTTTAACAGGTTTGGGTTGCCTTTGCAATTTTACAGGTACTTTTTGTTTCACCATTTTCACTTTCTTAACCTTTTGCATCGTTTTGACTTTTTGCGGTTTGCGTACTTGCATTTGCACTACTCTCGGGTCAACTTCCTTTAGATAATTCACAGGCGCAAAACCATCCGTGCCATCTGCTTTGCGAACACACCACCAGTCTGGATTACTTTTGTTTAGAAGGAACATCACATCACCCTTCGCCATTGCGTAGCCGTGGTCGCTGAAGGCATATAACGCTTTTACTTGAGGAATTGTCCGTTCCTCTAATACTGTTTTGTATTCAACTTTCTCTACTGGTTCTTCCTCCCATACCTCCATTGGAATCAATCTGAAATACAAAGTTTCGATTTTCGATTAAAATCGTTGGAATTTTTTAATAATACTCACTTATATTCATAGGCAACATCTTCCTTGGACCCATCGACCTCATCTGGTTGTGCTGTCAGATCAAGGTGCGATATACCAGACGCTATTAACTTATCTGCTTGATTGTTCAGGCTTTGTATATCGCCTTTGTAAGCGTTCAATTCTCCTTGTAAGTCCTTATGTCTCTGCAGCAAAGCTTGACCACTTGGCTCATCCGAACCATAATCTGTGGATGCTAGCAACGATTTCTTTTCATTCAAGAAAGAATCGGCTTCATTTGCGTCGGTATAAAATTGATAAGCTTCCGCAGCGTCTTGTAGTTGTTTGGTTCGTTCATTTGCCAATCTTTCTAAAGTATCCCATTCCTTTCTATTGTTGTCTAAGTGTTCCTGTATTTCTGATGATCTGGGATGCTGATCGTTAATAAGTTGGTTACCAACATTTGCTGTAAAATATATTCGGTATGAAAATTATATTTTTATGATTATTTGGCAATTTTGAGAAAAAGTACAGCAAACCTTACGAAAATTGAAGCGACTAGAGAAGCTACCTATTATATTGCATTAAATGTTGAAAGCGATAATACTCGTTAGCATTGTATCAATACAGGTGTAGTAAGTATGTAGGTATAATGGTGGTCGTATTTGTCAAATTGCAATTGTAGTTGACGTATGAGCAATTGAGCATATACAAATTAATGGCTCATTCAAATCGTGATAGTGTATTTTGATTGTCGGAAGATGGGTTACGACTGTTGCGTTAAACTACGTGAATTTTTTTTCAAATGCTTTAAAATAAATACGATTATCAGGTAGTAAATGATTACTTCATATATAATTTTATGAATACTGTAAGCCATTTGAAGGTGGTTGCGATATTCAACGGTGGCCGGTGATATCATTTTGGTCAAGTTACAACAAGGATAATAGCACTAGTTCATATATACATTTGCATATCAGTAACAGACAATGCTATCCTTGTTATAACGCCGTCAAAATGTCATCACAAGGCGCTACTGATAATACATATGTACAGAAGTGTTGTATTAAATGATAACTGTTAGCCAACTGCTAGTAATAATGATAAGAGGATTGTACTATGAAGCATCTACGTTCTGAATGTCAGATAAATAGACGTTATTCCAAAATAATAAAAATCTTCCAATGAATAGGAAACAATACCTAACAACAATGCGGAAGACGAAAGAATTGATATCAGTGAAATCAGAGAGATAATACAACAACTAAAAATAGGGAAATCCACCGGGCATGACAAAATAACAACAGAAATACTGAAAAATCTAGGGCCAGAAGGCCTAGAACAACTAACTAAATCTTCATAAGGGCATGGTATATAGGTAAAGTGCCAAAGGACTGGGTAATTGGTACCATTTTCCCAATATGCAAAAAGGAAGTTAAAAGAGAATTACAGGAGAATCGCAGTGCTCAGTAGAGTATCCAAAACGTACGATTCGATGCTAAACAAAAATTACTAGATGTAGTAGGAAAGAATCTCGCAGAACTCCAAAGCGGATTTCGGAAAGGACGATCAACCCAAGACCATGTTTTTTAAATAAAGCAGTTCATGAAAAAAGCACGGAAAATGAAATCAAAGATATATGCAGCCTACCTCAACCTCGAAAAGACTTATGACCATATGTCACAAAAAGAAGTATAGAGAATTATGGAAGAAAGAAATATACAGCCAAAATTAAGGAAGACCATACAACGCCTATACAAAGATAATTAATGTTATGCACAGAAAGAGGGTCTGCATTCGAATATGTTTGAAATTCATGATGGATTAAAGCAAGAAGGGGTCTTGAGCCCCACGTTGTTCCTGCTTATCATGGATGATGTTATAAGGGCTGCGGAATGTAAAATACGTAAGCTACATACAGGTTATAACAAATTAAAACCAACAAGAATATTGGAGCGTGCATTTTCTGACGATTTGGTTATATTTGCGGACCAAAAGAAAGAACTACAGAGACATGTAACAATCTTGACAGAAGAACAACAAACAACAACAACAAAACAAATGTGATGCGCACTGGAAACAACATAAAAGAATTAAATATATAAGTGAACAATGAAAGACTTGAGCAAGTAGAAATATACAGATACATAGGAGCAAAAAATATGGGGGGTATAGAAGAAGAAGTTAATGACTAACCAATGCATCACGCATTTACCACGTCCCAAACAGACCGTTCTTTAACAAGAAAGAAGTCTCAAAGGAAGCGAAGATGACAGTGTACAAAACTATCCTTAGACCAATATTAACTTATGGAAGTGAAAGTTGAGTCCTAACACAAACACTGAGAAGTAGATTAAACGCCATTGACATGAAATACCTGAAAAGAGTGAAAGGAAGCACGAAACGAGACAAAATCAGGAACAGTATGGTCGGAGAAGACTTAAAAGTGGAAGTAATTGACAAGATAATCGAAAGAAATCAACTGAAATGATTCGGACATATCTGTAGGATGAAGGATAACAGTCAGGTGAAACAAATATGGGAAAGAAAAGTACCAAATAGAAAAGGAAGAGGAAGGCCCAAGAAAAATGAAATTGAATGAATTCTCAAGAAAAAGAATATGCCGTGGGGAGAAGCAAAGAAAGTTTCTCTAACCACAAAGAAATCGACAAAAATGATTTGATAATGCTTGCCTCGTGCTAGCGAAACACGTATTACTGAATTTAATTAAACAATTGTGTGGTGAGGAGTTTACCGATGTGACATAGTGCCAGTAAATATACCACGGCCGTTTCAATCACTATCTTTACACGATTTTTACACAAATGTTTGAAGAAATATGGAGGAATCCCAAATAAGTCCCTTACAGAGAATTATTGCTTACCAAGCTGATCGCATTTTCCTTTTCTGCTTTTAATTTCGTCCAGCAGTAGCTTATGCTTTTGTTGTAAATTTAAAACACCTCGCAGATCTTTCGCAGTGATCCCTGCTTGGCATATTCTCTGCTTTTCAATAAGCCATGATTCTTCATCTTCAATATCCTGGAGAAATTGGTAAAAGTTTCTAGCTTCCTCAAGTAAAGCTTTTCTGTTGGCACTGCATTCCTGCAAATTTGAAAATAAAATTTCCTGATAAGCAACCTAAACTGTAACCTACTTGAAGTTCGCTGAAAGCGACATCTAACTCTGCTAATTTCCTTTTCAAGAGTTCCTCCTCTTTTGGATTTTGTGCAGCATTTTCGCACATTCTCTTTAGTTTTCTTTGTGTTTCGCTAAAAGAACTAACTTGTAGCTGTTGTAATGCGTGTTTCTGTAAAAGGTCTTCAACTGCATATAAATGATTTCCCGTATCAACAGAACCCAAGGTAGTCGTGAGTTGCATAATACTCGATAGAGTGGTGTCAATTTCTCTCAACAAAGTCATAATATTTCCCATTCGATTCAAATTAAATTTATGTTTCTCCAAAAGACTTAGTAAATAGTGCCACTTTTCTAGTATTTCAGTTTCTCTGGCTTTTACTCTTTCCGAATTCCTATAATTTTCTTTCAACAATTCATCACACATTTGACTTAAGTCTTGGAATCTTTCTTCCCTTGCTAGAATGTCGGCGGATACCGCTTCGTGTTTTTTAAGTGTAGCATCGACTTGTGCCAAATTCGAACCGTACCTGGGATCTGATAATACCTGAATCATGTCTTTTAGATAATTTGCTCTTAGTATGCTTTTCCTTTCGAATTTATAATTTAGCTGCTCTAAACGTTCTTGTCTTCTAAGTTCATCACGTAATGCTACTTCGCGACTATGTTCCGCCCGTTCTAATGCTTCCCAAGCTCTTTCTATGTCTTGTACTAATTTTCCATCGGGGGTGTAAAGGTAGGTTGTTTAAGTTCTGTTAATTGGGTGTTTATATTGAAATACAACGCTTCAATTTCACTCCGTTCTTTGTACTTAGGCGGTTTTTCTATAGTTCTATACTGCCCGAATGCTAATAGTAAACTTTGTATCCCCTCTAACGAATTTGGAAAATGGCGGTCCTCCAAATCACTAACTTTGGCATATATCCATTCTAACAGATTTGTAGTGAATTTATCGTATTCATTCTTCATTTTATCAGCCTCTACCATTTGGTGTATTATCTATATTTAAAATACAAATAAATGGATTAAAAGCGTGATATTTATATTATTTATATAACACATACCTTAGCTATCCTTCTTCCGCTTTTCTCCTCATTCTTCATTCTCGCAAACGTATGGTAATAAGAAGCAACGTATGTCATAATACTTTTTTCATCTGGTCTTGTAGTATCTATATCTTCGGCATCCAGCAATTTTGGAATACCAAGTTCGTTGTTAGCCATTTCAAAGGCATGATTCAAGTTATCTAAAGGGGTTCCGTTCAATAAGTTGTTGTAATCGAAAAGATCTGGGCGATGTGCATGAATAAGGGCATTAAAACCTAAACCATTTCTCCACGAAGAGCTAAAATCGGTAATATTAACGCCCTTGTAGTTTCTGGTTTTTCGCTGGGCCCATAGAAGTAAAGCATCTTTGGCGGATTTCTTTTCGGAACTTTCATTTTCTTCATCCTGTAATGATAAAGTTTATCAATATATCAGTTTTTTACGAAATCATTATTCTATATTAATATAAAGGGAATTGTCTTGTATTGCAGAACAAATGTCAAAATATGGAATTTGTAAATAAGTAATTTCTTGATCTACACTACATCATTTTCTTTGGTGTTTTAAGTTGATCAGTTGAATTTGAGGTACTTATGCCTCACTTGTCTGATAGCAGAAAGTAAGAAAAAACCAAATTGGTAGGTCAAAAAGACTGGAGAGGGTCGTTTGTAATAACTGGGGCTTATCCACGACAGCTATGGAGATGCTGTTCGGTCTCACGGCCTTGCATTTAGTGATTGAGGTGCAGGGTTGGATAGCAGCATAGAGAATTAAAATCGACAAAGAGAATATCGCCTGCATAGAGGCAATGTATCTTGAAACTTCGTTAGAAAACATCCTCCAGATACGATTTAACAGTTAACACCGTATACGACTTTAGAATACTTCTTCGGGTTGTTATACCTGAAAAGGATGCCAAATTGAAACTGTGAGAGCTACTCAATGAAGACGGTAGCGTCTGGTTCACCGAAGGATACTAAAACAACTACATGCTCGCAAACTAGGATACAAACATGAAGCCAGAATAGAAAGGTGTATATCACGACTGACTGGTAGGTGCCGCGTGGTAGGTTTTATTGAGCACATCTACCTAATAGACTTGATAGTTAAGGGGTACAAACCAATGAACTTTAGTAAGATTAATATTACTTAAGCCTTAAACAAAAATTTGGGACTTAACCGTATAGGACGATAAATTGGCTTGAAGGACAAACGCATATACCCGACTAGCTAGCCTCTGCGTTATATGCATTATCTTTTTATGCAATGAATAAATGAACCTAATTATTTTGATAGCTTATAAAATATTGTTCGGGAGTCCAGGCTCACGACGCTAGTAAGATGCGGAGCTTACTTAGAGTTCAAAGAGTTAAGCCTTCAAGCAGTAGACGAAACGAAGAGTTTATTTGTCGCACAGAATATATTATTCAAAATTTAGGTATTTGAAGAACAATTGAAAGCATAGAATCGTATAAATTATAATTTAATAATAATAATATATTATACATTGTGGTAACAAACTCAATAATTAATTGAGCAAAATTGATTAACGAACGAAAAAAGCAGTGGAATTTGATGGAGGATGTAATGAATTAACGGATTAATTCTGATGCAACATTTTTTGATGGATGGTCATAAACCGGTAGATAAGCGAATGTTTGTGAGCTCATTTCTATTTTGAAGTACAATCGATTTACGTATAAAAATGTACAGATAGCATTTTGAATCAATTTTCTGTAATATACTTCTAGCTGAGAACAGTTAAATACTGACGATATGGGTTTTAACATAGTAAAAGGTGAAAACCCAAACATCTTTCTTCTCGCGCTCATTTTACCAAACATTGCCGAAATTTGTTGACGCATATGTATTGTCAATAATGGAATTGAATGCATATTTATTATAATATTATACACAAAAAAGGTTGAATACAGATAAATTGTGTCAAACTAAATTTGAATGATTTGAACTTTATTGGTCTTTATCATTTGAAAAACTTTAATAATTCCTTAATAAGGAACAGATAAAATTTTGTTAACTGAACTAGTTTCAAAAATTATTTAATATTAAAAAATGAGCATAGAAGTGGTCGTGCCTGTCGTAAACACTTCTGTTATTTGTATCCTGAATCTGAGAACAAAAGATTTATAAATAGACCGTAATCATTCTAAGTCTCTAGACACTTCAATAGTTGATCCAGGTCAAGTATATTGATAACTAGCAAATAATGAACTAAAACAAGTTCGCCAATAGTAAATAATTTCTTGACGTGAAAGAACACGCGCCATTATGAAGGTGAAAAAGTTGTTCTAGAACGAGACTAAGGTCAATATCTAACGATTGAGAGTATCATTTCCCTACAGACGCTTGGAAACAATCATCCAGACAGAATTGAATGACGAAATAAAAGATACAGGAAGTATAGTTTTTGTGATATGTGTGTGTATAGATGTAAAACGTGATTTTTTTATTGGTTTGTGTTGACTTAAGTTCGATATATTGTAAAGATGGTCTGTAAACAACCTGTCTAAACGCAAAAACATTGAGAAAATGAGACCATTTGTGGTTTAGATTCATCTGGAATTTTTCGGTTATAACTATTTCCGGATTTACTTCCAACTAACTTGAATAATGAGTAATGTTACTTATGATACAAAACTTTCCATTATCGAAATATGTTTTTAGTGAACAGTCACTTACGGAGAATTTACTATTTTTATAATTAAACACGCAATGTATGCTATAGTTCTAGTCCGAAAAATGTGGCCGCAGATTCTTTTTAGCGATGCTGTGGGCGATTTCGTTATTCTTTGATCCCTTCTTACCCTGGTGCCCTTGTTTTTCGAAATTGTACGTCTTTGAGCATGTTGTCTCTGAGCATGTCGAAGAGGTTTATGTACATCGGCGAGAATTTCTAAATGTCCAGGAAGTTTAACTGTTCTTAGTTTAACTGATTGTTTTTAAAGTGTTTAATACCAAGTCTTTACAAATAGATGTAAAAGAATGATATTGAACATCACATTCATAGCAGCAGTGGAACAGCTGTTTATGGCCCTTGTGATCTTCAAGCAAATCTGTTTCTGCAAGTTGTCCAGTCAGTTCTAAAGTCTTACGTCACTATACCAGTGATCCATACCACACAATTGGTCTAATTATCGCCCGTTGTGTTTCTTGTGTGAATTTTAAAAAGAAATATGTATAAGGTAATGGTGATGTTATAATAAGAAGTGTTCAAAAGTGCGTTTTGTGCGGATTATAATCAGATATGCATCAAAATTATTTGAAAGTGAAATATTATATTTTCTGAATGTTTGCCTTCTTTGATACACTCAAGAAATTAATTAATTTATATGAGCAATAATAAAATGATTAATACTCCCGGAACATTATTAAATAAAATAAAAAAATTTTGAAAAAAAAAAATTAAACCGACTTCCCATTAAGGGCCACAAACCGAAAAAGCAGCATACAATAATTTTGCTCTAAAAAGAAAAAAATGATCTCTTTTATCTTTTATCTTTTATCTCATTATTTCTTACCTAGAACGGATCAAATTTAACTTTCGGGAGTCGACGCCAAATTATTTTCTTTGTATTCATATCAAATCTACATATGTATGTATATCCAAATCTAACGGAATTACCGTTCTCTCACGTTTTGTTATTAGCATTCTGTATATATGTATTTATTACTTAAACGTATTTTTTACTCAAGTTACATACCTGTAATCCAGTAAAAGCTCACGTCGATGTTATTTTCATAAAAACTTGAGTCTCAAAATACAATTCAAAAGAAAGAATAACAATCATACACTATTAATACGAAAACAATAAACTACCTGCGGTTTTCATGCACGCAAATAACACCTGTGATTTGCCTTCTTTATTAAAACAACAGAAAATACTCCTTATAGGTTATCTCTAATAAAATATTATGATACTATACTAGTACTATACTATTACTATACTACTACTATACTACTAATATATGCTGCTATTATTTACGAATGTCTTTGATTATATCAACGTTTGGCGCCGATTCCCAAAAGTTAAATTTGATCCGTTCTAGGCAAGAAATAATGAAATAAAATAAATAAGAGATTATTTTTTTCTTTTAGAGCAAAATTATTGTATGCTGCTTTTTCGGTTGTGGCCCTTAATTGGAAGTCGGTTTAATTCCTTCTTAAAAAAATTTTATTTGATACTTTTTACTGTTTTGTTTGCATTCATATTTTTAGTTCATAATGGGAAGAGCAACAATGGCGGCCGCCCATATGAAAAAGAAATCGTAAATGGACATGTACAACATTGCATTTTTAATTCTTCGATTCCCTTGTCATTCAAAATTAACTTATTTGCTTTTCGCATAACCTATGAATAAATTAGATACCAATTTTGAATTGAACATATTTTATAATTAGAACAGGAAAAATAATAATACAGATTCACCTGTCGTAAACCTCAATTTGTGTATTAATTTTTTTCTTTGAATAAATAGGATTACGACTTTGGATTTACCAAAATTGAAGTATATATTTTTTATTTCTTTCCACGAAACGTCAAATTATTTAATGCACAAATAACATTTACATGAAATATTTTTGTAGCAACTTTTTTTTTTAAGTCGACTCTGTTCTCGTAATGCTAGCGAACATATTTTTCGACGGTAAAATTGCCTATAGTTTACTTTATGTGACCTCCGATAACAGATTAAATAAAAACACACGACCAACCCCTATGACATCACTTATAAGAATCTCCGCTTGTGATCGCTTGGTTGCGCCTAATTCTTCGCGTCGGGCATCGCCTGCTTGTTGGGTTGCTAACACCGATACACCACTCATACAATAAGAAGGCGGTTATTGTTGGTTTTTTGTTAATATTAGCCCAGCACTAATTCGATATCGGCTCAAGATGATATGGGACCATTCTGGATGTACGCTCTATTAAATGTACTCAGAATGATTAAAATCGGTCAACCCGTTGAGTAGTTATGCGCGAACAAACATAAAAAAGAAGAAAAAACATACACGACGAATTGATAACCTCCTCCTTTTTGGAAGTCGGTTAAAAAGGGAGAGGTGTCGTGGGACACTCAGCAAGAGCAAAGCTCTTAAGTAATTAATATCTATTCCGTCAAATGCAATATCATGACATCCAGTAATTTGCTTTACACGTGAATTAACTTTCGGCAAGAGTTATGCACTAATCATTTGTAGTAACTATATTCCCAATCATATTACAATTATATTTACATGAATCTTAAATCTAGAAAAGCGTCTAGTGACGATTTCAAGCGTCTCACATCGTAGCGTCTTCCAGACTTTTTCCCAGTTAACTCCCGCCGTGGAACCTCAGTAAAAGAGCTTCACTCTAATAATATACATTGACGAAAATATAACTTAATTAATTTAATTGCATCGCATATATGATAAGAAATAAAATAGTACACGTCACGTTACTATTCATCGTTTTATTGAATCGTTATGTCGAAAAAATATTTCATAAAATGGCATAGAAGGTCATTTAAACATCTAGTGCAATATCTCATTATTATCAAGTTTCACAAACTTATTTTTAAAGATGATGACTGAGCGATATATTCCAGTATATCCTACCTATCAAATAAATTGGAATTGGCACCATTTCTCTGCATTTCAATTATTATACGCGATAGGTAGCGCATGTAACTTTATAACAGCAATCCATAGATAAGATAGGTTGTCATATAATCTGTTGTGTAAGCTTATTCAATTCTAAATCCTCATAATCGAAGAATTTATATTTAATGTGATAACAATTTTGATAAAAAATGAATTCACTTACCACGTCGATTTCGATTTCTTGAATTTGAAATCGCAAAATGATCGTCCATATAAGGCCAAGTATCAGTCTAGGGTTACCATCTACAATATCTTCGGCCCCTATACTTTCTAATCTAACTTTTGTATGCAGAAATGCTAAGCTTTTGTTCACATTTTCGATTTTGTGTACTCTCATTTTTCCTTCGTTCGGTTTGCCTAATTTCTCTCCCGATATTATTTCCAGTAATTTTAATAGGATTCTCCCATCCGCCAAATCCACAAACATATCATTTACTTCCATTCGAGCCTGAAAAGAAAATACAATTATTATAATAGAATAAGTTAAATATTTACAAATCAAACCAAATTGTTTTGAGAATGATAGCAATTTTACTAGCAATAAGTATAATAAATTATACATATTCTTATTGGAGTTCTCACTTTTATTCATCGGATAAAATTTTAAATTATTGTAGAACGTAAATGGAACTAACGGCTTGTAAAGCCTGAACCTACATACGTGTAGGATTCCTTGTCGGACCGTAAGGACTGATATGAGGAACTTGCCGAAGAAGCTGCATATTAAACAGTAAAGAACCGAGCTAGAACTAAAGCAGTGTCACATATTCATAGCGCGCCCCTGAGATGACAAAACACTACAATCTCTGAGAATGAGCAGAAACCAAATTGACAAGATAATAAGTCTGTTGACACGAAAGGCACTTTCTAGATTAGACGAATAATGGAAGGTCTTATACATATTGGACCTTAGTTGTTGCAGCTGAAAGAGATAAAAAAGATTTCTATTAATAAGGTGATAGGCTTTACTGAGGACACCGACTTGATGATGTAGATTATTTAAGGGGTATAATAGGCCAAGTGGCTATGTACAGTTGATGGCTGTACATTTAAAAATATGTATTGAAAATAGCAAAACATCAGCAGCGATTAGTAACACTAGAGAAATAAACAAATTATGTATTTAGTTTAGATTTATGTCAACTATCGAATACAAATCTATATCGCTCTTGAAGAATTAGTTACTAAACATGAACCCAATATAGAAGAAGAATGGTACGAAGAAATGTTCTATTCTAGATAGAAACGAATATTCATAATGTGAGTAATGAGTAGTTTCCGAATGGATTCTAGGAAACCGAAGGGAAATGATAGAGTTAGCATTGGATGATCATCATTATATCCACACTATTACATCCGTAAGTCGGGACGGAGAACAACGGATATAATCTTCAGCGTTAGGCAGCTCATGGAAAATCATTCATGAAAGAAACTTTGGGAATTATTAATTAATTAAGTGAAAAAAAGCAGTTACAATGATGCGGGTACATGGTTCGGATGGATGACCGATGAATAGGGATACAGAACTGGAAAATGGGAGTCGATAAAAATGCTCTATGTCAAACCGGGAAGAACATGAAACGAGGACTTGGGAAAGGTGTGGAAAAACAGGTATATGGATTGGAAGCAGGTAGAAGGGGTGCCTTGTGATAGAAAGAAGTGGGAAAACGAAATCCCCCATCCCTCTTCACCAATCAGGTACACGAGTATTATGTATGTCAAAAGATGACTCTTTGGTGCAAAACTTTATTGCACTTTCTTGTATCTTTAATAAATAACAACTAGTTATTTGCTCAGCTGCCAACGGATAGAAATCCAATCAAATTCATGCAAATGACAAATAATGTACAATAATTTGAAATTGTTATAATAAGAAACAAACATACTTTGTTAAATCCTCTCTATAACACTTTTATAACTTTCAGTAATCGCTGATAAAGCTATAACTGTTTTAACGTGTTTTCTACATTTCCTTGAGATAACATTCTCACTTCATGTATTAACTTTTAAAGATTCTCTACTACTTTTAGATCAATAACAAATTGGAAATCACCACCTATAGACTTCTGAAAATATAGATGCTGATTTCCAATTTGTTGTTTGATTGACCTAAAAGTGGTAGAGAATATTTAAAAGATAAGTATGAAAAGGTTATTATACATACATATGTGCATATACATATATGTATGTACATGTATATACATTTATTTTATGTATTATGTACAAATCACTAGAAAGCAACACACAATCTGAGTTCGCACACTAAAACACTGTTTTAAAGTCTACGTAACGTGTCCGCAAATTCAAGGAATCATTTCAATCTATGGCAGAAGATGGCTACATATTACAAAAAATATTTTGTAAATATGAACCCGATGATTGTAACATTTAAGGTAAAGGAATTTTACAATAATTGAGAGAGTGCACTTTTAGTTTTCAATTCCTGGCGTTAAAAAAGAGTGACAAGTAGCTCGTGAAATGTTAAACTGAAATTCTGTTTTACAAATGTCCCGTGATGTGAAAGAATATTTGGGAACTAGAGGTGTTATCAATCAAAATTTAATTCGGGAAAGTGCGGTTTGAATATGGTAGCCCCGTTGCTACCGAAAGACGTGTCACCGGATTTAATTCAATAATTGTGTGGTGAGGAGTTTACCGATGTGACATAGTGTCAGTAAAATTAAATAAACATCCTACGCAATATCTACTTGAGAAAGACTATTGCTCAGCCAATAAGTATCGTATTTACGATGGCTGGCTGTCAATCGCTCGGTTTTTCCTTTGTTGATTGTCAGTTATCTATTAGCATCAAACGACAATAAACCTAATTCCCAGTCTCGAAACTTCCATATATGTTAATTTACTTGCTTGAACAGTTCTACGAGACCATTATTTCGATTCATTGATAAAATAAGATCAATCCCATCACACCTAGTTGAGAAAGAAATCCAGATACGTATTTCCAGAACTAAGTTGTCATCTTTGGTGCACTGACCTACGCGATCGATGTGTTACGTCACATGAATATTGGCCGAACACCACACTGAATCAAACACACAAAACCATAGATAATTCCTTAAATCGTATTGTGTTGAGTGTGATCTGGTGGACTTTGGTTATCTCAAATATGTGAAACAACTGAAGTGAAAACTACGATCAATAATAGAAGTGACTACGAGAGAATATATAAAAAAGGATATGTAAAATGCCATGGATCGGAGCTCGAAGACGTGAATCATTCTCAAATAGAAAGAATGAGAAACAACAGTGGCGGTGATAGTTATGGAGGATAGGCCACACAGAAGAAGATCTCCATCGGCCCATCCCTAAAGCGACAGGCAGACTTATAGCAGTCAGTGCCCAGAATGATCGAAAAATTCCACATTAACTGAAAGTCATATCCTGAGATAGTGGATTTCAAGAAGTAATAATAATATAATTTGACATCTTTATCGCAAATACATATACAAAGCTTGATTCTAATTGTCTCCTTTAAGATTAACACATTTAATCCCGTTCGACAAATATAAATTTCGTAATTATCACCATAATGATTGTGTACTTTGATCAACTTATTGTACATTGTTTCTCATTCATCAAAAATGATTTATTTGATGTCAAAGATATTCTAACAGCCAGCAATAATTTTAAGTCCATTTGGGATAGCATTTTTGTTAAACTAGCATTGAAAAAGAACTAATACCAACTGGTTATATGTATTCGCACATATCTAATCGACGCTTTTGGCAACAAACAAACTGCATGCACAATTGCATATTTCTAAAAATGTTACTCAAATATTTATTTTCTGTTAATATCTCTAAAGTACACGGGAATTGACATAATTGATTATATACTTTTATCAATATCTACTTGATCTTCAGAAAAGTGTCACCGATATCTTTACATTAGAAAATACGTGAAAATGAAAGACTGACAAAAATTTACATAAGTACTTTTATCTTAAACAAACACCTATAATCTTCGACAACTGCTTTCTGGAAAGTATTTATAACGTTCATTAGTCATCTAGACAAATTTCAAGAATTTAAAACACAATCTCTTTTTCTGACTAAAATCTTAATCGATTTTTCGGGTTGTTCACCTTAAAATATGACTAGCCGTGTTATTAGATGGTTTAGTTTTACGTTCATAAGTATTTGGTGAGCGAAGCTCCGCTAAATTGAATGGACAGAGTTCTTATTCTGAACCAATTAGCATCCGAAATGGTCAATTTACATTTAATTTAGTATACATTCGACTTAATTTGCGCATGGCCTGAATTGTTACAGTGAAATGAAACAGTTCCCGTTTTGCAGGAGAAAACTGTGTAGCCGATGAAGCATGCAAGTTATATTCTTTAATATGATAGAATATTCATAATATACGAGTACTTTCCAGAAAACGTTTTGTAATGCAAAAACGTTAATTAATATAATTTCTTTAGTATAGTAATATTAGTACTCATGATTACTGAGGTAACTGTACGGTGTGATTTTATTAATAAACTTTGAGATATAATTTGCGCCAATTAAGAGTCTCTGGGTATGCTGTTAATGTGTCCAAAATCTAAAATTTGAATTTTATGTAATACTTTAAAACAGTCAGCAATTCAAATTAAAATATAAGCTAGTCTTTAGCTTTCCTAATAACATATTGTGGGTGCAATTTCCTTACTACCAACATTCCTCTGCTGCTGATGCAATAAATTAAATCGAATATATCTGTTTTAATATTGATAGTTTTGTGTGGTTTCACACACATCTTATTCAATTTCATAAAACCTGACCATAGTTAATTGACTGAGTAATCTTATTCCCTTTCATTTTAATTAATATGCTTTTGTAGTTATATTACTGAAAGGAGACTTGGTAATTAGTAGCAGATTCTTTTAAATTTTTCTTTGTTCAATCGGTTCTGATTGGTCCAATATAACTAGAATTCGGTTTATCAATACAAACTTCATTTGAGTTTTGCCATGTGTTACTATTCGAAGTTCCGCTGTCATACTGAAGAGTACATGCATGAAAATTTGGTTTTAAAGAAACATGTGTTCTAATAGTATTAAGCATACAGATTGCGACAATGTGGACAGCATTCCTCCTCGAAGACCCGTAGCTTTGCCTAAAAGTGTGAGAGTTCGGGGTTTTAAGATTAGTTTTAAGCATAGAGGCATACTTCCAAATTCTAGGAGGTTAAGGGCTAAAGAACCTATCCAGAGGCAAAAACAAGTTAAAAAAAAGTGTCAATGTGGACAGTGCCCCTCCCAGAAGACTTATAGCATTTATTAAAAATCTGGGACTTCGGCGTTTTAAGTAAAGACGTGCCTTCATATTGCTAAGCATAGAAGTCAAACGTAGACCTCAAGTGTACGTTCAAGTCCTCGAACTTAAGGCTGAGGAGTTTAGCTGAAGGGAGAAACTTCCCAGAACACTGAAAGAAGCTCTGTAAAATGCTAGGTATATAAATAATTAAAAATCTATATTTCAGTAACTACCTAGTTTTAATATCATCATAGTAGGCATGAATTTAAATCGACAATATGGAAAGGTAGATGGTGTATGGAAAGATGGAAGACTTCAGAGCTAGATCAGTAAAGCCAGCACAGAAACCAACAAGAGGTCGCGATGGAAAAATAGTAAAGAAAGGGCATAGCGAAAATATAATCAATGATTATCACACATCTTCCAAGATACTAAGAAGAAGCAAAGTGTAACAGCGAGTAATAGAAAGCTATGCAAGAAGACAAGAACGCGAGTACAAAATATGGTTAGAATAACAGGATGCCTTACCCACTCATTTTGAACAATGAATTTTAAAACAAAAATCTATGAAACAGCTGGACGATTTTAATAGTAATAATAAAAAGAAGAAGAAGAAGACGAAGAAGAAGGACCATGAAAATGATCAACGGAAAAAGATTATGCTATAAAATAGGAAATGATAGCCTATTGGAGAACAGTAATCATTAGGACATACGGAGCTATGCAAGAAACAGTAGACAATAAAGGCCGACTAGCAGAAGAATGAAAGAAGATAAATAAGTAATAGACCAGTAGAAAATCTTCGAAAATATGGCGATGGTGCTGGATGTCTACTTAAGAAGAATGTGTTGCAAACTCATCAAACAGAAAAAGAAGTTAAATACAATGTAACGATGCTATATATAATCAGTTTCCCCTTCTACCCTAACGTGTAGGGATTGTAACGATGCTATAAGTGAAACTAAACTATATAAATGATACCATAATTTATTTAAGCATAATATTTTACCCGTCTCTGTTAAATCTTCAACCTATATTTCACTGTTCAGAAGTAAAATCGACAAATTCTTAAATTTGGTGTCTTTTACACAATGTGTAAGTTTCTTAACGATGGATGATACATATTTGATTATGAAATTAAATGTTTGTTTCGCCCTGTTTTACGTACAGCAACTATTATTTTGATGAACTCTTTTTGCAAAGATTTCTTTATTTCTCACTTTTACTATTGGTAGTAAATATCCCAAAATACATTTTTTAAGCAAACTGCAGTATTAGCTAATCCGTTTCAAATTAAATCCAAATTAATGCAATGGAATCGAAACTTAAAACAAATCTTTTTAAGCGGCCGCATATATATACATGTGCAAATAAAATGTTATTATGTTTTCTGAAAAAGAAGTTAACAAATGTTGGTTCAAGCTTACCTTGACTAAAAACGAATTCATCCATTTCGTGAATGTTTTCTTTTGAATGTGCAGTCGTTCCTCTTGCAGAACCTTGATACGCTTCTGCTCGAACTTCTGCACGTCATCCCTTTGCGTCATGTTGGAACGTTGTTGAATTTCGAATCCTCTTCTATTAGGTTCATACTGCACAGGGCCCACTATAACAAAGAAACAAAGATTACCAATTTAAAGAATGCGGTGATAAATTTAATTTTATAATATGTCATAATATACAACTAAAGAAACGTAAGCAACTGAATTTTTATTCAGACAAATATTTACAAAATAAAGAAGATATATAAGAAAGCAGCTAATAATAAGGAAAGGGAACGTATTTTCCAAACCAGAATTTGCGTAATTAATTACAATGGTAGGTAGTTTTCTGGGTAGTGTAAGTAAATGAGAATTGTCTATTTAAAGCATTATCTGTTTTATTGTTTTTTTTTATAATTACCACAAAGTTATTTCACCTCTTATAAAATGATGCTAAAAATAACTGGAAATAATACCAGAACGGATACTTCTGGTTTAATATCCCAGCGAACAAATTAAGCCAGATTCACACTGTACGTTTAATATACGTTCCGTTCACCTTCCGGAATTAAGGAATAACTATACTGTATAAAACACTTTTATGGATATTCAATGGAACGGACATATGAAAAGGTCCTAAAGTAGAATGTATAGTAGCAAATTGTTAATATCATCTTTTTTGTATTATAATTTAAGAATTTTCCACTGGCCAAAATATACGTAGATGAAGAATATTACATCTTTCATTCGCCGAAGAACGATTAGCAAGAAACGTCGCACTAGTACGAACGTATGTAAATTTCTGCAGATAAAAAGGACGTTAAGGCAGGATACCACCTTTGAACTTTGAAAAAATCGAAAAAAATGTTTGGCTTAAAGTACTGTTTCAAGTGTATAGTATCGAAATTCATTCATTAGAAAAGTGACCGAAACCTTAATATAGTCACTACGTAGGAGATGGAGACAGTAAAACATTTAAAGGTATTTTAGACTCGAATCCATATGAAAATTTGGACGTCAAGAGAAAAGAATGTATCGACCACGTTCAAAAGACGATGGGAACGCAACTTCGGAATTTGAAAAAAATGTACGAGGTCTTAGTGGCAAAGGCAAACTAACCGGAAAATTAATTGATGATCTATCATTATATTTTGGTCTGGCAGTACGTCGAAATCATAATTCAATTGTTAATATGAAGAAAGAAATATGGGTCACGCCTTATCACAAGATTTCCACGGACGATAACCCACAGCACGATAGATGTCTAGATGGCAAAAATTCCTGGTGCTCGTGGAAAAAGGCTAAATCTCGCAACGAACTCGTCAATTATCAACACAAATCAGCAATGAAAGATGAAGTTTTCAATGCTGTTAAATCCATTTATGAAGAACTCAGCCAGGATGAACTATTACCACGGTGCTTGGGTGGGTTCAGAAAGAACAGCAATGAGTGTTTCAATTCTGTTCTGTGGACGCTCGCTCCTGAAACCATGTCCAGTGGCAAAGAAACGTCATCGACATTGCTGCTGATATTGCAGTATGTAATTTTAATGATGGATTACAGAGCATTATGGATATTATGCAAACTTTGAACCTACCTATAAGTCAAAGTTGCTACGATTTTTGTATAAAAGCCGATAATTATCGTATTGAGAGAGCGGAGGTTTCGATTACTGAAGCTGCTCGAAAGGCTAGAAGAAGTGGTGTCTCTGCGCATAAGCTTGCTAATGAAGAAGAAATACTTCCTGAAGGTATCCTGTATGGCGCAGGTATTGCAGATTGACAGTCAGTTGAAAATATTTATTAGTTTCATGTATGTAAAACTTTAAACGCGTTTTTCTCGAAACGATATTTTCTAAATCTGCGTGTCAAATTAGTCTTTCAATTTTCATCGGATTGACTTGATACCTCGCATAATTCTTCCCTATGGTATAATCTAAGGATGTACGTAGGATTTATTCTGTAGCGTTGTTATTTTATTTTTGGTGCACAGTTTTATGAACTTTTTGCCCTGAAAAATTGAATTTTTTTAATAACCGCCATTTTCTTAAAAATCGAAATTTCGTAAAATTCCTACGTACAGATTTAAAACATATTGTTATTAATAAGAAAAGAATTTGATTTTTGTTCTAAGAGCCACGTAGAAGAAGGAATTTGACACGCAGACTGACGGTGTTCCTCAAAAGCCGTATGCTTTAGCCCCACTTACAAGAGGCTATTTTTTACTTTTTCGACATAAAAATTTTTTTATTGTATCTGAAGATTGTCTTAATGAATGGCTAAAACCGACTTCCTTTCTGCGCAAAATCATGAAAAACGCCTCCAAAATTGCAATGAAAGGTGGTATCCTGCCTTAAGAAAAATTCCCAGAGTAAGTTCTTTTTGTCGTAGTCAAGCTAGTCCTCCCAACAGAATTAATTGAATTGAAATCGCAGGACACCAACCGATTGCGATTTCTCGCCATCAGCATCGAGAAATCAGGTAAGGGTATTCTTCGGGTTTTCCTTTATACCACTGTTATTCATGTACACCACAGGTAATAGACCAGCTAGGCCAAATCGTAGTCCAACTAACAATCCCTAGAGAATTAATAATAAAAAGATCGCAACCTAAATCGCAGATTACCCATCGACTGTTATTGGTACTGCGTACCTCGAGAAATCAACTTAGAGTATCCTTGACGTTTTCGTGTATCCGGCTAATCCATCCTCACAAAATTAATCATTGCGCCGGTGTAGTAATGTACGCATCTTCCTGTGGGAATTTACGCAATTCATTTGTCGTTTACTTGCTTTGTGTGGGAACCTATTGGGATACTAATCCCAATAGGTTCCCACACAACTACTACACGTGTACGAGGTAATAAAGAACTAATAAAAATAGATGAGAGATTATGGTGCTTGTTCGCTTATAAAATACCAACCAATAGTTAACTCGGTATGAATCAAATCTTTCTCGTTTAATTAACTAATGGAATTTGTTGATCGGCAAAATATAATAAAAAGAGGTAGAACTAGTACAGGATATATACTAAGAGCTGTTATTAAGTAAGTCAACACTAGTTAATTTAATAGATGGTGCATAATTATAAGCAATAGTAAATGATTACACTGGTCAAAACATATTTTCCTGCCGGACTTTTTCAACTGTATCAGCTCGTTTCCAAAAGATGTGAGCACGTATTTGTATTTATTGTATTATTGTATTTATATACAGATATAAATGTTGGTTCCAATACAACCTATAAAAAACGCACAAATAAAAATAAAATAAATTTATTCTATAAAACAAATATTCATAAATGTTATTACCCAAAATAATAATATTTACAGAAGTTGGTAACTAATTTAAAAACTTTCTTTTGAGCGCTTTTCTTGCGTATGTCTGAAAGGGTTTGTCTCTTAATACTCCAGCAGTAATCAGCCATCTTGTGTGTGTCCCATCTGCCCTGGTATCTTTCTTCCATTATTCTGATATGCTGGTGGAATCGTTAGCCCTGCTCCTCAATGAAGCCGCCAAGATTTGCAGGAAATCTCTCTAAACGACTGTGGAGATAATGGATCTGAATGCACATTTGGCAACCCAAAATTTGAAAGTTATTAAGCATATCTTCTCTCATCTCTCACTATTTGTTCGTAATTGTCAGACTTATAATTACCAAGAAATTTTTGCTTTAACAAAAGAAGACCATGCATTGAACTCAATTTCAGTCATTAGCTCTGTGAAGACGGGCCCTTTTATAAGTTGCCTTATCTGAGCTCCATCAAATATTCCGGCTTTTAATTTTTGATTACTGATTGCAGGGAATTGATTTGCCAAGTATTGAAAACAGTGACCATTTTAATCTAAAGCTTTCACAAATTGTTTCATTAGCCCTAGTTTTATATATGATAGATCTCTACCACTAATAGGTCAATAAAACAAGGCTGGTTTGAACGATAGTTATATTTTCAGAACGTTTACAAACGTTTTCGGAATACCTTCTTCAGTGAAAATATAACTAGATAAATATATAAACAAACATTTGTTTTTTTATTTGGGAACTATCAACAAAATGACTAATGACTAGGATTTCTTGATATAGAGGATGTGTAACCAACTTTTATATATATATATAAATTATAAAAACTAAATTAATGTGTAAACATACATGCAAATTAAGTAAAACCTTATATCAAAAATCTTTGTCGAAACCTTAACAATTCTGTTCAAGGACTAGGGAAAACCCAAATTTAAAAACCTAGCCAAAGGTTTCCTTCTTAAGAAATGCAAATGTCATTTTAACAAATTGCTATATACATTACTTAAATTTTGAATATCGGTTCTGAAATTAATAGTTTTAGTGTCTTTTTGTATATTTATCATTTCATATATTAGTCTTTTTTTATAATTATTCTCTGTTTTTAATATAATTGTGTTTTCAAAATCAAAGTAATGCCCAAGATCTTTGTAATGTTTTGTTACAGCGGTCATTGCACCAAAATCATTATTTAAAGAATACTTATGGTTATACAACCTTTTCTTTAAATATTGTTTCGTCTGACCGATGTAACAACCATCACAGTCTCTACAGTTTATTTTATAAACTACATTACTTTGATTTTGTTTAATTATTTTAGATTATTAATTAAACAAAATCAAAGTAATGTAGTTTAATGTAGTTTACTCTTTTTTTGTAACAGTCCCTTTATGTCGTTGCAAAATACCAAGTTACCTTCCTGAGAATAAAATGGCAGAAGGTCTTTTTCTCCGTTACGGTAATACGTAATTTTTGTTTCCGGAAAAAGAAGGTTTTTTCATGTCTAGAAGCAAGCAACTCCAAAAACTTCTTTGAAATGTTTATAACACTGATATGTTTCATGTGACATGTTAACAAGAAGACATTTCATTATCATCCTCTGGTAATATATGTAGGTTACTAAATATTGGAACTGCTATTTCTTCTGAATGTGGAATAGGACTCCTCGCTGAATCCAACTTGGGATATATCAGTTATTCCGGTTAATACTCTCTATATTCATTAGATAAAAGTAACAATCGTCGAAACGGTTTCTTGGTTTCCTCTATACCATTGGAATCCCAAATTTCCAACTCTTTCTTTGTCCTTTTGTTCACTGGCGCAGGTTCTCAACACATGATTTGCAGGCAACATTAAGCGTCCAAGTTTTATTTTGATTTCCTAGATGAACAGCAAAGTAGGCCATGTATGCCTTTTTCACAAACTCACAAAATTGGTTTCCTACTCTCTCTTAATATGTATTCGCCACGTCTGGATGATTAACACAACTAGGTCTGCTTGTCGAAGCCATGATTTTAATAACACTTCTCGAACAAATACACTTGCAAGACATCTTAAGTTTAAACTGAATCAAGGGTTGACACGTACATATCTTTATAGTTATTTATGCAGATATAAGTGGGAAGTAAACCTTATATACCAATTATACTGCTATTTTCCTGAATCGTTTATAACAAACATTCTTGAAAACTTCTTATTACATAAACACATTAAAGCCGGTATTCTTGGGAACCATTGGGGGTAATTAGGTAAATTTAAGATGATAAATAAATAGTTTCTTGTCTAGAAAGATTTGGGAAGTAAAAAACAACTGTGATAAACAACTAGAATTGAAAAGAAGGTATGTTCAGAAAGTTTATTGTAGCAATATGAAAGAAAATATATGAAATATTTAATTTTTGTCTATCTCAACAACAAGAGCTGATACACGAAACAGAATGGTATTTTTGGAATCAGAATTCTTGAAATATTTAAAATCAGGTTTTTCCTGATCCAGCAGAAAACATTTTTTTGTCGGGCTGTGTTATTTATGGCGCACTGAATTCGACCTATATTATGTTAATCCATAGTACATACCAATAAATCTTGAGATAACCCACAGCGCAAGATTCTTATCGTCATAACAACGATTTGCTACACATATTGGCTTGACACATGATGCATCAAATTGGTATTAATTTATGGAGTAACAAATAGCGGCACTTCTGTGAAATATTATCGAATTCACAGATGATTCAATCTCGATCGTTTATGACTGTATATTATTGATCATTAACTTCAAATGGTCAATATATCATCAACGGCTAATATATTTCACACCTTACATACGAAAAAAATATAAGAGGAAAAGATTACGGCTAGTAACAAAAACAGTTTATCATTGACATATTTTTTCTGTCGTAAGTAAATGCAAATAAAGAAATTGCTATAATTCAATTCAAACTTTAGTTTTTACGTCTTCAATTATATTTGAAATATAGAATACACAATTTTCAAGTATGTATTAGAGAAAATTGTTCCAGACATTATTTAATATCGCAGTAGAGAAAATGAAGAAGACGAAGATATGAAGTAGGGATGTTTGGGGTAAGAGGTAATCACTGCAAAAACGGGAAGGGTGGTTATGGGACGACATTGTGCGGTAACGCTTCGGGGTCGGGATAACCTATTCTAAACGCATTCACAAACGCTTTTCTTTTGACACAATACTTCTCTATTTACTCGGCTTTATTGCACTGCTAAATAAAATAGTATAGGAGAACCTGTGATAAAATGGCGAACGAGGTAATCTTATCAATTGTATAACTGACCCTCGATCGTGAACATATACAGCTTTGTCAAATAAATATTAAAATAGAATAGAAAGGGAAACCTGTTTAGTACAGAAGTATCATCCAAGTTTCGATTTGATTAGTTTAACATAATTATTGCATTATGGATTATACTGAGCACCATAAAATTGAGCGGCCTTAGAGGTAAGTTAGCGAATGGGTTGACAAGGAAAGTAAACAAACATTATCGCACAACTTGCCAGAGACAGAAAAAATAATGTTAACGTAAGACTAACATTTTCGGTAAGAATCTGCTGGATTCTCTGCTAATGCTCAAACTTCCCTTAAGCAAAATACTGGCCTTTGTAGAAGAGACAGTGTTGCTTCAACGGAAGTGAGAGTGTTATTGGTCAACGGTACAAAGAGGATACTGTTCAGGTGCTTGCTTTCTGGTTACCAACCCTACAGGAGTGAATAAATGAACGATGACTGAAATTTATTAACCTTGCAAACTTAGCCGAAGTCCCCTATCTAATTATTAAATTCGCCATCCTGCATATCCTGTATAATCATTGGAAAACATCCCAGGCGGCTTACATTAGAAACTAGTAGAACTATTAAAACATCAATTAACAGCATAAAGTCCTTATACTACGCATTTGTGATTAGTAAGTTGGAGTATGCGAATCTAGTATGGAATCCTTTTTACTTATGTCACTCCATTTGGCTGGAAAAAATACATCGTAAGTTTTTGAAATACCTCTCCTTCAAATCTGATGGTCTTTATCCTGAGCGTGATATTCCGCAAGAGGAACTTCTCTGGCGCCACACTATGAAGTCTCTAGCTGAAAGAAGACAGATCCACTGCACCAAGTTTTTGTGTAGTTTGTTAAATTTTAAAGTGGACTGTGAGTTTCTACTTTCGCGAATAAAACTGAATGTTCCACGTTTAATCACTCGCTACTTAACCACTTTCTATACACCGACAGCACGAACTAACACACTGCCAAGATCTCCAATTCATACTCTAATAAAATGTGTGGATAAACATTTTGAAGACATATTTAATGCTTAAAAAATAAGTTAATATAATAATATATATATTTTTTTCTCTTACGATTTCTTTACTAATTTTGTATTTTTCTATATAGGTATATGTCTATATATATAGTTTGCTGAATTATCTATGATTGTACTTTATTGAATTTTGTCCTGTAAGTGGGATTACCTGTTGGGCAAATAAAGCATATTATTATTATTATTATTATTATTATTATTAAAAAATGCAAGAACAAGTAAATTCTTGTTTCCCGAAGGAACCATTGAGATTAATATATCACGACCTTAAACTTACATTCTTAACTTCCCTCAACCCCAACACAAGGATCTTAAATGGGATGAGACACATCGTATAGTATAAAAGTGGCAGCATAAAGTGCGTTTCATATTTATAACCCACGCATGACACTATAGAAGATATTAAAATGACAATTGGTATATTAGTTCCCTATGAATAAATAACTGAGTGGTAAGTACTGTATGGTCAGTAGTTTATAGTGGCTGCTCTGTTTTGACATAAGTTTTGACATTCATTTATTTTTCAATGCCAACGTGAAGACGCCCTGTTTTAATTTTAATTTTTCCATTAATTAAAAGACGTGTTAGTTCCGTTTGAGTTATTTACGTCTTAGGAAGTAATTCTGCGCGGTGCAGTATGATTTGAAGTGGAAAAGGGCAAAATATGGACACTAATTGGTCCTCGGTAAATCAAATGAACAATATAAGCCCTGTTTACTTAACCCTTGTAGGTGATATTTTCTGATGACAACAAATGGAATTTATATAGACCAGATGGTCTAAACTTTTATTGGTGCGATTTAAGCAAAGAATTCTTCTATTTTTCTTATTTTTCTAAGTGCAACTAAGGGGGCGCATTTTCAGAGGATTGTCTTGCACAGTAGTATAGTATTATTCCTGCAGCAACAACTTGACTAAAACTGGATTTTTCAGCATGAGGATGGTCGAATCCACGCAAGCACTGAAACTGAGGCTTGGCTTGACAGTAAAAATATTCGTGTTTTGAGCTGGACAGTGCTCCACAGGCCTAAATCCAATAAAAGTCTGTGGGGAATATTGGATCCCGTTTATAGTAATGGTCATCAATACGGCAATATTAATGAGTTAAAAGATGCCATCTTCAACACCTGGAAGAATTTGTTTACAAAATCTCATTTGTTCAAAGTGTAAACGAGTTTTTCAAGTAATAAAATTTAAAGGATGCCTTTAAATTAGTAAATACTGTACTTTTATTTTCCAGCACTCTGAAAGACAAAAAATGGTTGGGTATTAAAATATTTATATAATGTAATTGGACCAAAGTGAAAATGATTTTGGCATTGAATATACATTTTTTATTATTCGTTTCGATCAAAATTTTGTTTTTATAACGTATATGAAGAATCTTACAACATTGTAAAGATGTGTTATAAATATGAAACGCACCTTATATATAGGTATGTACAAGTATACATGGTCATACAATGTGAAGTTCCAAAGGAAGTCTATTTTCTCTCACAATAGATAGCAAATTTTAATATCCTGAACGGTAGTGAAGGAAGTCATTAATACTAAAGCTACAATAAGTATCTATCCTATAAAGACACCATCCTACGTACAATATAAATTATATTTATGGCCTACTTTATAAACATCCTCCACATTATATAGTATGTATAATCGTCAATAAAAGGAAGATGCTTAACTGAAACTGAAATGAATGAACTGGCACATATGTATGCATATTGGCGCATAACTTATACATATGCACGTACTAATGCAATGATACTGGAAGTTTAAGAGACTTCTTATATGAAAGGTTAATATTATTGACCTTTCATATTTGTCGATATTTGTTGAAATTATTCAACAGTCTCTTCAGTTATAAACTAGATGTTGTTTAACATCCAGTACTTGTATAAATTGGAATATCAAAGTTTAATAATTCAAATAAGTAATGTCGTTTTTATTGCTTTTATCCTTATTAATTCTTATTCTTTAATTTTGATGGCCATAAGCAGGTTTTCATAGAAATGATATGGAATTGCAACAAATTGTTTATTCGTTATCATGAGGTGCAAGTTAAGAATCTATTCATAAAACAAACGACATAATTTGTAATATAGATAAAAGAAGATATAAATTTATTTTTACTGCATATTGTTAGATAGTTAGTTCAAGTTCATTTTTATAACTAAGAATAAGTTATCATCTGTGAAGGACCATGAATCCCACATCACACTTGAGATTAAGACAAATGATAGTTTAAATATCTATCTATCACTTACTTTATTATTTAATAATCTGTGGTCAGTATTCCGGTGCATTGTTTCGGGCGACGCGACACTAAACCACAATGTGTGAAACGTGATATACCTTTCTTCATCACTAAGAATGATAAAATAGCAAACCAATTTATAACTAATGTACATTCAGAACAATTCAATTCTATTTTGTATCTATAGGATGTCACCTTTTAGTTCTAATACTTTATGGATAATATACAATTCATTAAGATTGTGATGTACAAGTATAAAATGCGGATTTCAGACAACAGATGCACACCAATACAGTTTGTGCTATAAAGATTTGGCACTCCACCACGAGTCTTGGAAAAATGTGTGCATAATGTTGTGTTTATGGGTTTAATAAGTCGAAATTTATACAGCGAGCATTCGCGGAGACCATTAATTTTTTGTTTTCAGTTGAAGAAAACTGCCGCATTATCATTCCGATTACTTCGAGAAGTTTATGGTGAACATGCTCCATCGCAAGATACGTGTGAACGATGGTTTTGGCGTTTCAAAAATGGTAAGTTCGATGTTGCAGACAAGGAATGTGGAAAACGGCCAAAAAATACAAAGATGTGGAATTGCAAGCATTGTTGGAAGAAGATGATTCGTAAACACAAAAACAACTCGCCTAGCAATTGGGCGTTAGTCAACAAGCTCTTTCCAATCGGCTACGAGAGACGGGAAAGATTCAGAAGACCCGTATATGGGTACCACATGAGTTGAACGACAGGCAAATGGAAAAGCGCAAAAATACATGCGACATTTTGCAGACACAATCATGGGTAGATCTAGGCGCATCATCCATATCGAGCGCAAGATCGAATCGCTTTGGCAGAAAGACAACAATCTGTGTTTGGTGGGATCAGAGGGGCGTGGTCTATTATGAGCTATTAAAACCTGAGAAAACGATTAATACTAAACGTTGTCAACAACCATCGTCCGATTTGAACGTTCGCTGCTTGAAAAAGGCTCGATTACCGAAAAAGGCAATACAAAATCATTTTCCTACATGACAATGCTCCATCACATACGGCAAAACCGGTTCGTAACACGTTGGAAGCACTTAGGTGGGAAGTACTACCCCATCGGCTTATTCACCAGTCTTGGCTCCTTGCGATTACCACGTGTTTGCATCGATGGGTCATGCACTTGCTGATCAGCGCTTTGGTTCGTACGAACATGTGAAGAAATGACTCGATGAATGGCTCGCAGCAAAAGGGGAAGATTTTTACTGGCGGGGTATTCACAAATTGCCCGAAAGATGGGACAAATGTATAACAATCGATGGAGCATACTTTGAATAAAGCATTTTTGACATTCTTCCGAATTTAACATGTCTTTTTTTTTAGAAAAAATCCGCATTTCATACTTCTACACCTGGTACGCGGTAAATGCAAAGAATTTCTGTGTAAAAATTGAGGAATCCTTTGCTTGTGCAGCGAATAATTATCAACCAAAGATCATAAATAATTCGGGGGCGGGGGTTAAGTTCAAAGTCCTTAATTATTATTTCTAATAACGTGAAATTTTCTAGGGTACAATAGTTTTAAAGTGGTTTATGTTATCATAAATAAAGTACCATTACCACTAGCAATAGCGCTTAATCTACGACCAAATCTTTTATGCAAAATCCAAACAAAAATCAGATTTCCCAACGTCAGGCACTTAAATTCTTTCTTCTAGTTACATCCTCAATCATTACGCAATTCAACTCGAGAACACAAAATAGAGTGTGATACATAATCGTTGCCGATCCCAATTGTGATTGTGGGGAGTTGGGTGATATTAATCACCTATTTTTCAATTGTCCACTTAATCGTTGTCACATCGATAATTTAATTCAAGGTTTGATTGGGTTAGGATATTATCCGCCTCATTCTATTCACTCTTTACTTATCATCTTGTAATTTTAAAATCTATAAATGTCTGTATGTTTTCTTAGTAAATTGTAAAATCCTTTTGTAACTCATTCCTTTTCCTTTTTCTTATCCGTTCCTTTAGGTGGTGGTATATGTTTTTTCCGAGGCTCCATTTCGGGTTGTCTTTAGGGTCGCTGGAGCTCCGGCCCGAGAAAAGTCTCTCCTATATATGTATTTCCCTTAAATTTCTCATCACAGGGTAACGGTGCCCTTTATAATGGTGTATGGTGAATGAAAAGAGCTACGGATAGCTCAAACACCAACTAAAATAATAATAATAGCATAATCGTTGCCGAATGTCAGACAGTATGGTCTTCAACAAAATCTTTAACAATACAAGATTTAATTTTGAATCCACATTGTCTTATTGATTATAAGTTGTTGAAAGTCATTTCCGGCAATATATTCGATAGCTTCGATCTTTATTCATTTCATTACTCTTATTTTTTATTTAAAAAAGAAACAGTTTCTCCTAACAAAGTCATCGATTTCTTGAAAAGAATCACAGTTGTGCAAGGAATGGGAAACACATTCAAATGAAGAATCGCTTGACCGTTCGTGCGACTTAAATTCTTTGGGGCTTGCGCATCCTGCAAAAATCATAAGAGTGATTTGTGCATCGACCATAACACGAAAATCGCCGTATTCTTCGAATGTGTAAATTTTCTTCTACGGATATCGGGTCAATTAGTTTCCGAGACATTTAGTGCACATTTAGTCACCTGCAGAAGAAATTCAAGTTTGTATCTAAAAGTGGTTCGAGACATTTAGTCCCCTTGTAAGAAGCAAGAATTGCCTTTTAATCCCTATTATACTAATATTTGCTTGTTATTATTGCAAAATCATTAGGTAAAATTTAGGAATAGGATTTTCCCTGTTTTGGTGAAGTGGAAGGGGATGAGGTGGAATTCGTGCAGGATCGGATAGGATGGCGCTCGTTCGATTTTCCCTGAGTTTATAAACTTCGGGGAATCGTGTGGAATTCGGAAGAGTTGGACAGAGAAGAACTAATAGTCACCATGGAATACAACGGATAACCAACAACAAAGTGCAGGAGGCCATTGCAAGCACTAAGCCGGAGAAAGTTGGTTTGGAGATAAGCCATAACTCATGAAATGCAAAATTTATTAACGATATCAGACTCAAAGCTTTCGGAGACCTAACTACAATTACAAGAGAAAAGAGAGGAGGAGGATTGTAATATAGGAGTTGTATTACTACTGTATAAACATGAGACATGGGAGAATATGCAAATTACATAGAAATAACGTAGGCAAGACTTAGGAAAGACCTGGATAGAATGCTATAGGAAACACAATATGGTTTCAGCAAGGACAGAATTATACAAGACTCGAGCGAAAAAGTCATTAAATAATGAATAGACGGAGGCGTATTTGCTTTTGTATTTATGGGGAAATAAGAAAACAGATATGGAAATATAGGCCAAAGACTAAAAGTCAAAGCAGTGAAAGCGATGTACGAATGAATATAGTAGCAATATCATAAAAACAGAAAACGCCGAATTCGCAAAAATTCCTGAAAAGTCTAATAATGTTCGGTAAACCGTACCGTATATACAAATACTCATACGCGTATACACAAGACCAGGCTAATTTTTAGTAAAACGGTTTGAGTTTTTAAGTTAAATTCCGCAAGGTGGAATGATCCGAACTGCGGGACAGATCGTTCGAAAATTCTAATATGTGCCCAGTTGGTTGGGTCCGGCTAGGTAAAGGATTCTTTACTAAATCTAACAAGTTAAAGATTGCGAATAAAACTATTGCCAACAATTTTGTGTTCTTCCCCTCTCCATCTTCTACTAATGCCAAAATCCCATACTTCAATAGCTACGAATTATATCTAGTTATGCAATTTGCTTTAAAGTATGAAATAATCCAAATTTGAATATCATTGAGGATTCAAGCCTTGAGTATTAAGTATTCCTTACGCAAGTTTTATGCAGATCCTGATAAGATTAACAATAATAACATCCAAGTGACACATGTTTAAAATTAACCAAGGCAATTTTAGATAAGGTGATAACTAATCTAAATAACAAGTATGGGAATAGGTAGGCGTCAGGTACCTACCTGATAATGCGAATATTTAATTATAAATGTTACTGTAGCATTATTATATATTATCAACCAAAATATAGGCAAATTTCACGCACATTTCCACTGCCATTTATTTTTTATATGTTATTTGAGCTACGTCACATAAATAATTATCTGGTACGTATAATTGTATCATCAAATCTACTTTATTGAAATTGAAATTTATCCATACATTGAATGTTGTTTTTTGTCTAGAATTCTAGAATTTGCATTGTAACCTACAAAATAACATCGTTGCTATTTATTTAAGATATGTTCATTTTTATTTATTTGCAGAAATAGTAAGATATTTATTTTATAAAAAAATCTCAAACATCCGTGGTTTGCAAAACCCGGATAAGCTTTTCAACAGTTAAGTCATATATTCAGATGAAGAGCTCGCGGAATTAATATCCTTAGTAGACGTCTTGGCCAAACATAGTCCTCAAAGCACTGTACAATTGCAACAAATCACTGCATATCTGACAGTGCGCATTTCACGCATTCACATTCTACCGAATTAAATTGTGTGTGTTGAGTGTAGTTTGAGAAAATGCGGCGTACTCTGTCTCAAGTATGATTTGGTTTAGTGTGCGATGTGCAGTAATCCATTGGCTGTGTGTCGTGCGCTATGCAGTGTTTGGATAAGATTCATGTAAAACACGTAAACATGATATTTTTTAAAACAGAAATTTTGGGGTCAGAATATGTAATGCCACTTTTCTCCAACAAGATGCACTAAAGGATACTTTTATTTCATGTTATATCTAATATATAGTCACCTAGTCAATTACATAAATTAAGAAACTTGATGAACATGTGTTGAACTATAGTTTATTTCCTATCATCACAAGTTTGTATACCATAACCATTATTAGATGTTAGAAAAGCTTTGTCTCATTTATATAATTATACCGAATCAATATTACATTATAATATCCAGTTGCTTATTAAATAAATTAACTCTGTTAATTTAGATAAACTAGGCAGGTACTATGTAAGATCGATTACTGTTTACACATTCATATAGAACATAATTTCCGTATGGGTATTAGGTACGCATGCAGATTATAATTGAAATTCCAAGGAAATATGCAGTTATTTTCAGTTGTATCTATACGTTATAATTATGTCATAAAAATGGTAGGAATGACTCGGCAAGTAATAATTTATGTTTCATACTATGTTATAATTTTCTACCACTTCATGAAAAAATACTTCCTATAAATTATCCAGGCAAACACAAACTATAAATATTTGCTCTTCAAATAAGTTTCCAGAGCACGTGATCATAACATTTGGGCGACTTTGAAATAAGATTGCAGTCTTGCCTATACACTTCTACGACAATAGCTTAAAACTCGAAGGTACTTTTTTCAAGATCAAGATTCTTTATTGGTTCCAAAACTCTTTTGAAAGCTGTATATCTTACTTTTAAAAGTAGTATGTGTAATGATAAAATAATAGCTTTTACAATGTTAAGAGCTTCTACAGCTTTAATCTTTTGTCAATAAGTGAAGAACCAGTAGGTTTACAGGCTCGAAATTTTCAAATTCTATCAAATGCGCGCTCGCATCAAAAATTCAAAGGAATATTTGGCTATCTCCAAACTGGAATTTTTCCGTCGATACGTCACAGTAGATGAAAGTTGGATACACCATTATACTACAGGAAGAAAAATACAGTCGAAACAATGGACTTCTCCCGAGGAGCGTGCTCTCAAAAAGGCAAAAACCGTTTTTCAGCCAATAAGGTTATAGCCACAGTTTTTACAAAAAGGAAAACCGATAACTGACAAATATTATGCTGATTTGATGACATGTTTTGATGCCGAACTTAAGAAGAAACAACTGCATCTGTTAAAGGAAAAGTGTTGTTCCATCACGATAGTGCGCCGTGTTTTCGTCCACTGTTGCTACGACAAAATTAATCGAATTGCTTTACGATTTGCTGGCTCATCCGCCATACTCACCAGATCCGGCTGCCAGTAATTTCTTCTTGTTTCCAAATTATAAAAAAATGTCTCGGTGGAAAGAAATTTCAGACGAATGCAGATATAATATCCGAGACAAATGCATATTCTGATTTTCTGAAAAATACCATTTTGGATGGCTTGAGAAAATTGGAAACTCGCTGGGCTAAGTGTTAGTTAAACGGGAATTATGTTGGACAATAACATATATTTCTGACAGTAAAATAGCTCTGTTATTGAAAAGTCACTCATCCATCAATTCGCCCTCCTAATAATTGGTTCCATTACAGCCCATGAAAGGTTCTTGGGTTCTGCTTAAGGCAGATTGATCGAGTTTTCAGGCTATCGCCATCATTTGGAGAATTGAAAGCAGTGTGGTCAACAACTACGCTTTAGCTGCCTATTACTCTCCCAAGAAATGAATCTACAGTACTCGTTTCCAGAAACTGACTGTACCTTTCCAAAAACATCTTGATATTATAGAGCGGGATGCAAGAATCCAGTCCAGTGTCCCACCAAATGAGCGACTAAGGACTCAATTTTCTTAAATAATGCTTGAAATTTGTTGATATTTAAAAATCACAAAACAACAGAAAGATCAAAATAAATCAATAGAAACAAAAATCAATAAGACACAATTTTGCAACATTGAGTGATACCAACTGACTGGCTATACAACCAAACAGAACAAGTGACTTGACACACTAATTCATTCCTGAAATAACCAAAATGCTGGTTTAATCTCAACACACAATACTACTCAATTATCATTTAATCCATGTGATTGTACTAATTTCTCCTTCACTTGAGGTGAAATTTTGTTATTCCTTTTGCTACTGAGGTTTTTATTTGAGGTTTTCTTAGTTACAGAAATAACAGAGAATTTTGTAGATTTTTTTATGCTGAAAACGAATCTGGCAGCAGAAATTGTCTAGTTTTTGGAAGGAAATTATTTTCACAAGCAGATAGAGTACCACGATGGCATAGGTTTACTGTTTAGACAAAGAAATGTAAACGTTAATAAACTTAGGTAAATATGGAAGGTCCATAACATGGATGGATACGACGTGTTTATTTACTTCTGCGATAAACGCATCCAACGCCGAGTGCGTATAGCGATATCTCTTGCGATAAATACGTCAACGGTCCCAAAACTAAACTTATGTGACATTGTTCTTTTTGTTTAATGTTTTTATACACTCATTAACTTATTTTTACCTCATACAATCTTATAAATAAATTTGACGCATTAGTTGCGAATAACCCTACATAGAATCTATAGCAAATTTATACATCTATTAATTTGATGTATGTAATTGATCACGAAATATATATATACATTTGATAAACTTTTATAAAAACTCCAAAAATATTTAACTCTACATTTAAAATTATATAGAAATAATTTGCTGCATTTGTTAATAGGCAAAAGGACACGCACAGTATTCGGGGATTTCCCTCATGTTTCCAGGGGAATACGTTTATTATATTACTATGCCATTCATAAACAATATTTTCACATACTTGCACTCACTTGTTGATAGTTTAATAAAATCGGTTCAAAGGAAAGATACACAACGGTGGTATTAAGAAAAATTGTTATAAAACATTATAATCAATGCAAATCGTTAACAGAAGTGACTGTATGTGACGTATAGTAAAAAATTATTTATACAAGGAGTTACCATAGTTGAACAGTTCCCAGGAAATACTGGATCATTGAAATTAACAATAATAATAATAATTAACAAAAAGCCAAAACCATCAGCTAAAACTCCTTGAAATGTTTCCCGAAAGTCGAGGAAACTTACCAGAATGCTTTCTTGACTTTTCTGGACTTGGTGGAAACTGGAAGCAAATTGTAGTCGTCTCTTCCTATTTTTTTGGTTGTTTGATTTCTCACGAACTATTCTACTACGGTAACCTTCCCTATACAGACAACTTCTTACTGTACTTTACATACATTTACTTCTGCTGCGGTATTTAAGTGAAATTTTATGAAGTCTTTATAAATGTCAACTTATATGATAGAGATCTACCACTAATAGGTCAATAAAACAATGTATATAGCAATTTGTTAAAATGACATTTGCATTTCTTAAGAAGGAAACCTTTGGCTAGGTTTTTGAATTTGGTTTTCCCTAGTCCTTGAACAGAATTGTTAAGGATTCGACAAAGATTTTTTGATATAAGGTTTTACTTAATTTGCATGTATGTTTACACATTAATTTAGTTTTTATAATTTATATATATATAAAAGTTGGTTATACATCCTCTATATCAAGAAATCCTAGTCACTAGTTATTTTGTTGATAGTCCCAAATAAAAAACAAAAGTTTGTTTATATATTTATCTAGTTATATTTTCACTGACGAAGGTGTTCCGAAAACGTTTGTAAACGTTCTGAAAATATAACTATCGCTCAAACCAGACTTGTTTTATTGACCTATTAGTGGTAGATCTCTATCATATAAGATAAGTATAAAAAGGTCACGAAATATATATATATATATACATTTAATAAATGTCAACGTTAAGCTAGATAAAAGCCTTGCTTTTTTGAACTTCTTATAGGAATGTAATTGGTAAGTAAAACATTACATTTTGTTGTACGTCTATAGCTGTCCCAACAATTACTGCCTTTACTGTATTTAGGTTCTGGTTTCGTACAATAGCAATTATACCAAAAATAAACACATTTAGTGAATCTGAAAACATTCTAATTTAGTCAAAGTGATCCAATGTTTGTAAAATTTTGCACAGAGTTATAATTTCATATTCTGAATAACATTCTCAATAACATTATGCTGTATTATCGACCGAATTGATACTTTACTTCAACAGAAAATGTTTTCTTCTCAATTGTCATGACGACCTTGATTTTTCAAAAGTAGAAATGTGCTTGAAATTATTTTCAGAGCTAGCAGGTTGGTATCCCAAAATATTAAAACGAGATTCTAAAATGTTTGATCAATTATACCCATAGTGAAGTCAATCCGGGAACATACGTAAACAAATAATTGCTATCATCTCTAACATATGGGATAACTACAGTCCAAATCAATAAAATTTATGGAACCAGCTGTATATAAGCGAATTCAGATTCCAGAAATATTTTCACTTACCATTTCAAATACTTTTAAGAGATAGTTACTCTTAATATACAAAATAACAAACAGAATAGAGATGAGGAAACCGCATTAGAAAATAATGCAAATTTAAGTATTCTCGACAGTGTCAATATTTTTTGTCCGATCTCTGTTGTACCTATTTGTACTGTAAAACACGAAAGATTCAAAGAGCTAAGCTGCGAATAAATGTTTCACACATTATGCGGACAGGCCAACTAGCTAATTTTTCGGGGGAAACTGCAGCGTTAACAAGTGATAATTATGGTGCGATCGTAATTAGAGAAAATGGGCTTGTTAATTGCTAAATGTTGTTAATCAGCGAGCAGTGATAAATGAAGTTTTCGAAGTTATCATTATTTTAAAACTTACCATTTGGGCGAAATGTATTGTATATACATACGAGAGGCGCCTTTTATGTTTTTGCAAACGACAATTTAGTGGCGTTATTAAGATGTGTCATTACCATTTTCGTAAAATTCGACATTTGTTATTGCCAAACCAGTGGCAGCTTAGAAATCGATGGAGTAGTTTGTTTACAGTGAACGTTTGAGAAAAGCTATTTCGTGAAATAATGGAAATGTCAAGTGAAGGTTTTCGGTGGTTGATTTTTTAGAATTTTAGGCTTAACTCACCGAACCACCTAACAACACTGCATAGAATCGCTTCGTTTAATTTTTGATAATGAAATACCATCAGAAAAAGTGTTTACAATTGGTTTCTGAAATTTCATCCTGGTCGTGCGTTCGTCAATGATGCATTGCGTGAAGGTCGACCGAAATCGGTTGTTATTTCAGAAAACATCGATGCTATGCGCAACATGACTGAATAATGACATAGGAGCATGCTTAGGCATATTGAGGGCATTCAATTTAGCATGAGTATTTAACTGTGAAGAGATCTGCTACCGATGGATTCTACATAATTTGGCAGAGCTCAAAAGTAATTCAAATAATGTTAATTGGTGTAGGGAAATGCTCAAAGGATTCCACCGTGGAGTTCTGTGTGTACGAATAATGCTAAACGACGTGAATGTATGTAACTAGATTAAAAGGAATATTCAAGCATACATTACAATTACAACGTCGTAAATGATCGAAATGAATATCGCCGAATATTATTATTATAGCCTATATTCATGAATTTGAGTTTCTTTTGGCGATGTATCTATTTAATCCATAATTAAGCATAATTATATAATATCTAAATCATTTATTTCCTAAATTAATAACTAAATATAATAAAGAGGTTCCATTTCCACACTTCGATTTATAATAATATAAGTACAAATATAAGTAGCACTCTATTTATCAGTACTGCAACCTGTTGGAATTAACTCATTGTCAGATAGAGATAGGGATTAAGTATGTGTGTATAATTTTTTAAATTAATATGAAAATAGTATTTTACAGTACAATGACGCAATTAGGAATGATCTAGCTGTTCCTGTTTTCACGAATGGTGTAACAAACAACCGTATTGGGAAAGGAAAGAGGAAGTAGGCATGAATGAATGCGTTCTGCTATTTTTATGCTTGTACTATTTGTGCACAATTTGATGTAGGTATAGATGGTAGTATCTATTGAAAATTGTTGTTTTCCTTTTTTACCATAAGTGCTCAACATGCGTCTTTTCGGTGAAAGTCTAATACATAATACCTATGTGGTACTGCACTTAATCATACCTATGACTAAATTTTTAATTTATTCCATTGTGAATAGCAACGTAAGTAAATAAAAGCTAATATTAAATTTGTCCTTCAGCGATAAAATCTTTGATTCAATGCTTTGTTATCCGAGTAGAATACTATGAATATTTTATTAAGCTAAGAATTATCGATAGGATGAAGATTATCGTAGTAAACATTCGACATTGACTGAGCAACAATAACTTTAAAAATCTGAGGGCACTTAATATAGTAGGTAATATAATCTTTATTAGCGCGACAAAACACTTCTATTTATAGGACAAAGGGAATAATAAAGTAAATACTTGAGTGAGTTACTTAAATAACATATGCCCTCATAATTACACCGCCGTAAATACGAAATAAAAACAAAAATCAAAACTAAAATATATATACTGAGTGACATAGAAATTGCAACACCAAGAAGGAGTAGGATATATTTGTTGAAACTTGGTGGATTTGTTGGGCTACCATTAAATAATAATTGATTAATCTTTGAGATCGAGTGGTAATGTCATAACCTTACATTTGACAGTTATTATTAATTTTTTTGCTAGCTTTTTCGATCTGTATTTATCGTTCGATTTGTTGTTCTTTTCGTTGTTAATTAACATTATTTCGATTGCTATTCAGTTGTTTACATGTTTTGTTTGTTTGAGCATGCCTAGAGTACGGCAACGAGTCAATTGCCATCAATTAAGCGAATTTGATAGAGGTCGAATTATTGGTTTGCGCGGAGCTGGTTTTTCATTTTGGGAGATTGCTAACCGTGTAAGTCGAAACCGGTCTACTGTAATGCGAGTGTGTCGTGCATGGTTTGAAGATGGTCAAGAACGTTGTAAAAGGGGAACCGGTGCTTCAAGAAAAACAAATGAGCGTCAAGATCGTTGCTTAAGACAACTGTCATTTAGAGATCGATTTTCCTCTACTCGGGCAACTAGTAACCAATGGTTTGGTGAAGAAGGACACCATGTAACCCTTAGAACAGTTTATCGCCGAATCCGGAGTTTTGGGTTAAGATGATATCGTCCGCAACTTGTGCTTCCTTTGACTACGGAACATTGTCAGCAACGGTTACAATGGTGCAATGAAAGATCTCATTGGAATATTGAATGGCGTGGTGTTGTCTTTAGTGACGAATCTAAATTTTGTTTAGGCATGCACGACGGTTGTAAGAGAGTCAGAAGAAGACGGAGTGAACGACAGAATCTTCAATTTACAGTTGAGAGACACGTACACCGCGCCGTGGGTGTTATGCTTTGGGGTGCGATTACTTACGGTAGCAGGTCTCTCTTGGTGTTCATTCGAGGCATCATGACAGCATAACGATATATTGCGGAGGTGGTTGAAGCACATCTTCTGCCATACATACAAGAGCTTGAAGATCCATTATTCCAGCAGGATAATGCACGTCCTCATGTAGCAAGGATGCCCTTGAACTTCTTTGGACAGGCCCAGATTAACTTTTTACCCTGGCCTCCAAGATCTCCAGATCTTTCACCCATTGAACATGTTTGGAACACAATGGGTAGAGAGGGTTGCAAAATTTGCAGCGCCCTCCTTTGACTTTGGAGACTTTGAGACATGAGGTGCAACTTGCAGGGGACGCAATACCCCACGACGAAATAAACTACCTTATTCAATCAATACCACGACGTGTAAATGAATGTATAAATCAGAGAGGCCGCTTCACACATTATTAACAATAATTATTAAATTTTGTTTAACTAATATACATTTTCCTCCCAAACTTTGACCATTCATTACCAAATTTCATTCAGAAATTCCAACACCTCCTTGGTGTTGCAATTTCTATGTCACTTAGTATATTTATCGCGCAAGTCGTAAACAGCAGTTGAGAAGTTCTTACAGGTTTTACTAACTTGTCTCAAGTATCTATTATAATTAGAACTAGTCTGGACAAACAGCGGTAATTACGAAATAAGTTACGACATCATCGCCGACTCCCTACTCTAGTATGCGAGTAGTTCTGTATACGTAGGCTGTCGTAACTTATTTCGTAATTATCGCTGTTTGCCCAAACTAGTTCTAATTATAATAGATACTTGAGACAAGTCAGTGTTTGCTTGTAAAACCTGTAAGAACTTCTCAACTGCTGTTTACGACTTGCGCGATAGATATATACTTTAGTTTTGATTTTTGTGTTCATTTCGTACTTATCCTGTTTACCCAGGCTAATTAGAACACATACAGTAGTGATCAAATAAAGGTTACCATTTTGGAAAAATTATATATTCGCAACAATTCCTTCGAATTTCGTACAATGCGTTAGCAGCTCTTTTTCAGTGTAATGGGAGATGTTTTTGAGTACGTTGCTTGCCAGAATTTGATTGTAACACGAGTTTATTTGACAAAGAGGTGATATTGTGTAGTGCATCTCGATGCTTTCAATAGCAGAAAATAGTATGACCTATGCATTAAAAGAAGAACACCTTTCTACAAGAGCTATTGCTCAGCGAGTAAGATATAGTTACGTTACTATGCTTAAATTTTTAAATAAATATGAGTCTCCCAAAAATCTGCAGAGAGCGGAAGAGTCTGGAAAGTGCAATAAAAAGACAACAGAACGCGAGGATCGAAATTTAAAAGTCTTATGTTACCGCAATAGATTTACAACCCTAAAAGATTTTGCTAACAAGTTGAAGGTAACGTGTTGGACTAAAATCAGCCGAAGAACGGTGCACAAAGCGCTTCAATCTGTGGGCTTTCAGTCAAGGACACCTAGAATTAAAGCCATTGTGGGTAGTAAAATGCGCGCAGCTCGCCTAAATTTTGCAAGATAACACCAAAACTGGACTCAAAATGACGAAAAGAGTCATTTTTACAAATGAGTCAAAAATAAATCTAAACCAGTCCGGTGGCGCTTTATACAAGAACGGGTCAATAAGTCCGTGACTATTTGAATGAAACAAACAAAACAAACAAAATCATTTTATTTTTCAACGTAATCTCCTTTGAGCTCTACACACTTACGTTTCTCCAATTTTTTTATCCCTTCCAAAAAATAAGATCTGTAGAGGTGATCAAAATAGGTATTTGTTTGTGAGTTGATTTCATCGTTGGAGTCAAATCTCTTTCCGCCGAGCCATTTCTTCAGGTTTGGGAACAAGAAATAGTGACCCGGAGCTAAATTCGGAAAATAGGGCGAATGAGGGAGCAATTCGTAGCCCAATTCATTGATTTTTGTCATGGAAACTGCACATATGTGGACCCTTGCATTGTCCTGGTGGAACAGAACTTTTTCTTGTGTGCTGGATCCACGTTTCGTCCACGGTTACGAAACTGTGCAGAAACTCGTCCATATTACGGTTGAACAACGCCAAGCACTCCTGCGGAGTTGTCACACATATCGTGAATTTTTTCAATTGCTTCGGGTGTAGAGACCTCAATTGGGGGTCCAGAACGTTCGACATCTTCCGTGATTGTACGGCAACAACGAAATTCACTAAACCACTTTTTTACCATTGAAAATGTTGGTGCAGAATCTCCATAGCATTTGTCAAGCTTAGCCTTGGTTTGAGTGATGGTTTTTTTCCGCAAAAAATAATGCTTAACGAGTACGCGAAATTCACTTTTTCCATTTCACGCAGTAGTCTGCCATCAAGGGCTGTCAAACACAAACTAAATGACGCAGCTTATTCAAATGTTGACAGGAGTCAACTGACAGTTGCCTGTTGACAGGAGCAGTGTTGCCCTTTCAGTTAAGAGGCGGAAAATTAAAAAATCACGGCTTATTGACCCACCCTCGTACGTTCGCCGATGGGTCAACAAAGATTTTCGTCAAAGCACGGTTATCACCCGAAGTAAATTTCCAAGTCAAATGATTCGGCGTGGCATATCGTATTTCGGTTGTAGTAAATTTGGCCTTCATAGACGGCAATTTGAACGCTGATCAATATATCGGTATCCTTGAGGTCTTTTTGGAACCCTCCATTGATGCTTTGTTTCATTTGGTTATTGACCCTATCTTCCAAGACGGTTCTGCTCCATGTCACAGAGCTAAGATTGCAAGATTCTTTTTTAATTGTGAACCTGTCCAACAAAAATATACAACATTCTTTTCATGTCTGTTTAGATAAGGTAAAGCAACACTTGGAAAAAGAGGATATTACAACCTTGAAGTGGCTCGGAAACAGTCCAGATTTAAACCCGATGGAGAACTGTTGGGCTACTGTTAAGAATTATGTGAGCAAAAAAACGTTCAAGGAAGAAACCTGCGGCAGTTTTGGATCCTTGTAAAAAAGAAATAACTGTCCAACTGACAAAGTTTCATTAGCTCAATGCTGACAAGGGTTGCAGTTATTATAAAAGCTCGGGGTGGGCACACTAAATACTAAATCAAAATTCCGAATATGTTTGTAAGCTTTATTTTTTGAACTATTTGATATCAATACAATTTGGCATTGCTTACACGATCCATTGACCGAGTGCCATTCTTGTGCTTTCTTCAGTTTATCAATTTGTAAGCAAATATGAATATTGATTTTGTTTCTTTTGGCATACAGTTGATAAATTTTATAAACTAGTTTGTTGTTTGTAAGAAGTTCTACTCTATTCACAAATATGTATATACTGGTGGTAACCATTATCTGAGCACTACTGTACCTAACATAAATGAGAGACTTCAGTAATAAATTAGTTTTATCTATGCGTATTCGTTGTTAACTAGAACGTAGTGATGGTCTAGTTACATAGGTGTTAAGGATCGGAAAAATAAAGTTGTTGCAGTTGCTGAGTTTGCGATTCTTCCACATTATTCACAATACGATAGAGTGTACATATATCTATTATATTGTGAATAATGTCGAAGAATGTCAAAATATCAAATCTATACAAAAGTATAGTCTGATCAAAATTTCTGGTTGGATATGAAACCTGACCAAACCAAACAAGCATATTACAATTGAGAGTACTATATTTTGTTGGAATTATTAGAATAAATTATAATTCAGCCTGTATATCATCTTTTTAGTTCTCATTTTTATCGATCAAATCATATTTGCTTTAATTATTTTTTATATGGATTTTATTCATAGAAAAGATGAAATTACGCTTACCACAGTTTGATTTTAAAATATTGCAAATAAGCATTGGTAAAATACTGTTCGGTGTACTGAAGAATTTTCGAATCGAATAAAGTAAGCCATTTCAGCTACAATAGGTTTAAAAACTTTAGGATATCTAGTGCTGCTGACGAAAAATTCTTCATATCCCGTTAATGGAGATAAAAGGAACTGATTGTGAGATAAAACTCAATTGAAAATTCAGTTAGCTCGTCAATTACTGATTTGATAGTAGTATTAATAGAAGATGTCAGTAGAAAGGATTAATTTGGTTTACAATCTACCAGTTTCACATTAGAAATACAGAAGAAATCCAAACCAATTTTCTAAAAATTTCAAGTATTCTAATAGAAACTGTATATCCCTCCAAAGTTAAGATCACTCAATTCTAGCAAAATGTAATTTCAGTTTTATTATTATTATTGTGATACCGGTTGTCAGCGTTTAAAATTCAGGCGTTTCGATGACAGCCTCACTCATCCACGTTTAAAACCTATGATAATTGTGAACAAGGGGTAAGAATGAGGTTTAAACAACCTGGTGACCATTATGCATTTCGACAATGCATAATGCTCACCCCATCATCACGTATTATTTCAGAATTGATTGGAGCAGAAAATCCGGGTGTGGAAGCGAATATATTGGGTTCTTAACCCTCCGCCTTGCAATCCACGCTCCTTCATGGGACTATAGTGGCTCACCATTATTATTATTATTATTATTATTAAGTAAACTTGGAAAAAATTAAAAATTCAGGCTGTCGGTTAATTACAATTGTCAATATATTTTATGTTTTGTTGTTCAAACAATGTTAGTCTATTACTGTTGGCATTATTTGGACAATTGCAATTGGCCGGCAACGTATATTAAAATTTTTCCCAATTTTTCTTCCTACGTAGTACGGTAACAATACTTTCCTTACTTTTATTATTATTATTATTGTTACTACTATTATTATTCAATTAAATTATATTTTATCTATGCTGGATTCCTATTTTAATAGTTTCTCTTTGGTTCAATTAATTATTAGATTTTTACTTTGTTAGAGAAGTTAAACTTTCTAATACCTAAGATTAAATGAATGCAACTGTTTACTTTTTATGTAGTACAAATAATTCATTGCATTCAATTGTCGATCCTATAATATTCATTCTTTTTCCGGCATCAATATCGACTGAATAAATTTAAACGGTGCGAATGGTGAACATGGTATACTTTATTGCCTATAAGGGTTAATTGAGATCTCTACATACTAGGTTTCCTTGTAATTATGTTAGAAAAACGAGTTCAAGTTATAAGTTGTATAAACCGGATCGACGCTGTCACTCCTCCGAATGTTAAGTCGCGCCTTGCACGTAAGACATTACTATTTTACAAAATTTACTTGGGCGATCCAAATAATTTGCACTTAATAGGAGGAGTTTGGAAGAAATTAATTTGCTTTAATTACAATCAAGTACTTTGATCATAGAAGTTAACCTGTAAAGGACAAATTTACGACATACGGAGACATCTTGAAGAATACAATACTATATTTAATCTATATTAATTTGTAAGTTTTGGGAGGTGAAATATGCAGAGCTCCTCTTCGCGTGTTTCTCGATTGTATACTTTTCGAAATTCCTTTTGCATAAACTCATCATTCATCAAACACTTATGATGTTGATAACAAGATAATTGGAACTGTTTTTTTAAATGAATTACTCTTTCAAAGAAAATTGATCGATATGGAAAATTCGTGGTAATACCCTGTTTAAAAAAATATCAATTAGTATTATTATTTTATTGTAACTTCGTACATCGCAGTAATTTTGTGTAAAGTTTATAAATACATATTTCATACTTGGCATTGGTGTAATGTCGATCAAAAGTAAAAAACCGATAGCTATAAGCGTGGGATTTTTTAAATGCCTAATCATTAACCGCAACAATGTTTCCAGATACGAAGTATGATTTAAATTACAAATTGTAACGAATTTTAACACGTAATCTGTTATAAGTTTTGGAGAAATAGGAAAAACCCAATTTCAGCGAAAACTTAAAAATTTCATGTCCAAGAATAGAGGATTTTATCAGCTGAGAACTCAAAAAGATGAAAACTGAGATATGCGATTTATCGGAGTGCCTATATTAAACGAAGTTCAATTAATTCACATCTTTTACATGATCGAAAAAATATAAGGGCATAAAATGCTATGTATATAATTTAAAAAATGCTTAGAGCGTTTAGTTCGCCGATCCGAGATAATTACTACAAGGCGAGGAAAATATTTAGAAGAGATAAACCTTTCATAGATAAGGAAAAGATTTACAACTGGGATGAGCTACGGTTGAATAAAGGTGATATTATAGGAAAAATATGATAATATAAAAATAATGAAAGTATGAAACAAGCATGGATGGGCAATTTATTATAACATATATTAGTAGCAGAGATTGTTTCCTTCCTCCTCTTTTTGCTTCCAACTTGTGTCTTAATTTAAAAAATCAGGAAATTACAAGGAAAACTACTAATGCTGGAATTTTGGGAAGATTGTAATGAAAGTGTTAAAGTTTGTTTTCTTCTATATCACAGTAGCAACTTAAAAGATGCAAGTAATGGCTTGGTGAAATAATTTTGGGGTATGATTACAGCGTTGGCCATATGTATTAGACACCTCTGTGAAAATGCCGTATTATGAATACATTTATATTTACAGATAAATAGTACTCGGAAATACTTTCGATAAAACTCCTTAATGTAATTTTAACGAGGGTCGCGTGTACTTAAGCAGGTAGTTTTGAAGTAAGGGGTCATTTTACAGTTTTGAGTATCACTTTATTTCCGACACGCTAACGAAAAGGAGTTTGTTGCGAAATTATATTCATTCATTCAAGTGTGTATTTTTATTATTAGTGTGTATACAGTAAAGTATAAAATAATGCCAAAAGTTCGTGAATTAACGGAAGTGCAGCGCGGCTAGATCCTTCTGCTCAGTTCGCAAGGGATGACACTGTCAGCGATCGCAAGACAAATGAAGTGTTCGCGATGTGCGGTTCGTACCACGCTAAAAAGGTACGAGGAGACGAGATCATTCACTAATCGGCCTAAAAATGGAAGAAAACGCCTAACAACTGCAAGAGAAGATCGAATTTTAGAGAGAACAGCCATACGGAATCGGACAAAAATGTCGAAAGATCTCGCCAGCGAATTAGTCCTGCATCATGCAATTGATATTTCTGCATGGACAGTTAGGAGAAGGCTTATGGCAGTTGGTTTACGTGGATGTAGAGCTCGACGAAAACCATACTTAACTGCAGAACACAAGAAAAAGCGACTTCAGTGGGCTAGAAAATATAAAAATTGGTCCGTCGAAGACTGGGCCAAAGTATTATGGTCCGATGAATCTAATATAGAGGTATGTACGAATAGATATTTATAATGTTAGTAAACGTAGATAAGTTAAATTACCGCTTAAAGTTTTTCAAAAAAAGACAGCCAATTTAAAGTATATTTTATTACTTTATTTTCCAGCTTTTCGGCCAACCTGGGGCGCAGTACATTCGACGACGACGAGGAGAGGTATATCACCCGGATTGTATAGTACCTACAGTAAAACACGGTGGAGGCAGTATTATGATTTGGGGGTGCACGTCTGCATCCGGCGTCGGTGAACTCTTCTTGTGCAAAGGTCGTATGAACAGTGGTGCTTATATTGATATGCTGGGGGAGGTATTGGAGCCATCGGTATGAAAATTGTTTGATACAGATGTACCTGAATATTATTTTCAACAGGACAATGCGCCTTGCCATAAATCACGGCAAACAATGGGGTGGTTCAACAAGAATAACGTAGAGATTCTAGACTGGCCAGCTCAGTCTCCGGACCTCTCCCCAATTGAACATTTATGGAATATTTTAAAAACTAAGGTGGTAAAACATAAATGCAACAATAAAAACATTCTTAAACAAAGAATAATCGAGGAATGGTCAAAAATATCCAGTGAAATGTGCCATAACCTGGTAGCAAGTATGCCGAGAAGAGTGCGTGCTGTTATAAAAGCAGGTGGAGGTGCTACTAAATATTAAAATAAACTAACATTCTTTAATAAATTACTGACGAATACATTCCTGTTTGTGATTTTGATTTCATTTCTTGATTTTGTACTACGGGTAACAATAATTTAAAGTTTTTCGTACGTAGGACTAAGGTGTCTAATACATATGGCCAACGCTGTATATTACACTTGATCGAAATTGCAGGGACGCACACACCAAAATTTAACAAGATACACAGCCGAGGAAATATTTGAACGGGCGTTACTATATGATTCTGAAACTGAATTCAATATCCATTATACTGCATTTGCTCAGTGCTGTGTAAATTATATTGTTTCTCAAAGTTTTCAATAATATGTTCACATACATCTGGCTCTCCTCCACTTTTTCCTCCCAGGTAACTACCATGTATATAGGTACGATGTGTGAATGAGCCCTTAAACACAATGTTGCCTTTTTGTTTCTTAATCTCCTGAGCAGTTTAGCTGAATGGCCAAACCAACGCCACTCAAAAATTGCTACTTTTACATTAAATTCAATGCAATCTCGGGAACTTTAGAATGGCAATTCAAAAATAGAAAAGCAAATATGAGATTTGGATAATGTGGCAGACATAGATGTAGAATCAATGAATATTACTTCTGAGAGTGGCAAAACTAAATGATCCAATAACAAGATATTTCATATCACATTGAAGCAAGTGAATATAGAAGAAAAAATATATTTTATGTTTTATTATTATCAAGTTAGATACTGCCAAAATTATGTCTTATCAAGTTCTCTTTACACATTTTTTATTTGGATTTTCGTATTTTGTTACTTCTTTCTCTTCCGGAAACTTATCCAGTTTTACTTTCCTAATGGAAAGTACAAGTTGACTATTAAAAATACGATACTAGATGATACCAAAAATGATATTCCCTTGCATTGAAGCATTTGACATTTCATAATTCCATTAGGTATAACGAAACCCAATAAGGGAAAAGGCATTATTTTTAACGTACCACAAAGATTACAGCTATCGATTGCAATATCTTATCAAATAGAATGATGATATTACTACTACGATGAACGTGAACCTGATACGCAGTTCTGGGCGTTTTTTAAAATTAGTAAAGTTTTTAATTAAATTAATTAACAAGATTTCAACAATAGTTTGTATAGATGTCACATGTGATGGTTTTATACAATTAAAATTGTTCAGAGTAATCATATGTTGCATCTTGAACACAAGCCGTGTTTATTAAATCTACAACTTACCATATTTTGTGGACGGATACATTTTGTCCGAAGCACAACTTTTACCGCACGAGCTTACATTTAATGACTACTGTTGAATAGTTCCAGCCAAAATGTGCATACATTGGACACGATACTTATTGCGCTAGGTGAGATAACGCACTAAGCGTATTTGTGTAATTCCAAACCCAAACTCACTATCTATACGATATCAGTTTTTAGATTGAATAATGTGTCGATAGCGTATGCATTCTTAGATTATGTAGAGTTACCACATCAAAATTAAATATGGTATCAAATTAAAGGTAATAGTTTATTTCTAAACTATATTGAGAAACTATGGTGATTAATAATAAAGAAATATTTGTGCATGTGAAATCTACTCATTAAACGCACTTTAAAATATTGTATATATTAATTACTAACAATAAGCACGTCTCGTTCATGACAAACTAAACTTTGTAATTGAAAATTTTATCTACAGAGAATATTATTGTTTAAAGGACATTTACAGGTACGTATATAATCCATTATAAAGATATACTGTGTAAATATTATAGCACCGTCATATAGTTAACAAAATTCAATCGGTATACGTTGAAAATGCTAAGCATACTGGCTCACGTTACCGTTGGAATCTGAAACTGGGCTATAAAGAATCTAACTTTGTATGGACCTCCTTGGACCTGAACCTACGTGCGAAATTCCTTACCAAACAATAAGAACTGAAATAAGGAATTTGCCAAAAGAGTAGCACGTAAAACCCTGGAGCAGTGCGCCGGACTTTAAACTTTCAGATGCTAGAACAAGCAGTTGTTGCAAATGAACGGGAACCATATGGGGAAGGCAATGGACCTTTTAGGTTCTCGATTCCTAGCCAGAAGGGCTGGAAAAGATCCCCATTAGCAAGGCGGTAGGTTTCATCAAGGACACCTATCTAATTAAGTAAAAGCAAATTGTGCCTACTTAGTAAGCTTTTGCACAGTTACTTGGTAGCTGCCTCTTAACGTATCTTATTTAATTGGGTTGTTGTAAGAAGAGTCATCCAGATTTTATTTTATAAAGTCAAAGGCCATTGAACTTCGGTGCAATGGGCTAGTACATCCCTTAAAAATACCTTTGCATGCAAGAACATTTTCATTTACACATTTTCAGTGAACGATTATTCTATATCTATCTAAAAAAAGTTGTCTTGGCGGCTAGCTAATTGAAAATTAAATTTTAGTTGAAATTGAAATATGCCTAACCTAAAGAATTTGTGAAACTCGCCTTATTTGAAATTAGAAAATAGTTTAGATTCTTTGATTCGTGATTTCGTCATATATGTTTGCTCATTTGTTTATAGTGAAGTGCTATTTAGTTTTATTTAAAACTAGCCTCACGAAATGATGGATATAAGTGTACTTTGTAAACATACAGCTCCCCCAACCACACCCACACAGGGCTTTCCTGAGTTTGCAGAATTACGACGTCACTTAAACTGACCGTTCTTCAATCATGAAAAACTAGATCATACACACCTATTTGACAAAGATTATTGGAGTTTATGTTATCACATCAACTGTATAGTTCTAACATGGTACCATCAGATTATCATTCATTTCGTTCTTTACAAAACTTTATTAATGGTAAATAATAAGAATCAGAAGTTTCAAAAACGTGGAATGATAGTCCTGCTTCCAAAAATTGCAAAAGATCATTCATAAAAACAGGCAGCAAATTACTGACTATTTACTCTGACTAGTTCTCGTTCATTTTCTTTGAAAAATATTTACTTGTCATATCAATAGTTACCACAAACTTAATTCTGCAACAAAGAGTTACCACTCGCTAGGACAAGCTTATTCAAGTAACACACAGATATTCAAGCAAAGCTTCCAAAATTGTAAAATGTTTCCTACTTCACTACTACCATTAAAATTCTAGTTGTGTGTTTGACAACATTTGCAACTAATTATCGTTATAAGCTAATTCGCTTACAATTGAGGAAATATATCGTTGCATAATTTACACAAGGAACGCAGGAATAGCTACTGTGTAAATTCACACATGATGACATTAGCAGTTTGTAATATAATAGGATTTATCTTCTCTTCATAATAAATGTCTTAGTAATAGGTAATAAGTAGTGCTAATGGAACAACAATCCGTAAAAACTAGAAAATAAAAAACAATTTTTGTAGCAAACTATTTCTCTTTAAGATTTATACACTAATTATCGAAACACATTTCCTATTTTCTATTCTAAAGCTGGCATCTCAAAAAAATTGTTTTTGAAGGCGTCGGCAGCTTTTTGAGGTGCTAAAAATCGTAGTCTGCGCATTCTTTGTATAGCATTCGAGAACAGAAAAGAATAAGAAGGAATACTAAGGAGATTAATCAGCTAAATAATCAATTGTTTGACGTGCTTTGTGAGAGCTGGCATTGTGATGATGCAGAAAAATGAGACGTTTTCCCTGATTTCGTCGATGACTTCTGGCAAACAAATTGTGGTATACCATTCAGCATTAATTGTTCTTCGTTTTTCTTGGAAGTGTTCATGAACGAACAGTTTTTGCGGGATTTAATCAACCTTGAATCATCCAAACAGTGGATTATTGCTTGGTTTCCAGTTCATACGATTATATCCAAGTTTCGTTACCTGTTGCAATGTTGTATACGGATTTTGCAGTGTAGTTTTATGAGTATTTCCTTACACCAATTAACCGAGCCCCTTTTTGAACTTCGGTCAAATTATGCGGAATCCTTGGAACAGATCTTTTCACAGCTGAATCCTCATGCAAAATCGAATATCTTCGATATCACTAAGAATACTTCTATCTCACTGTAAGTCATATGCCGATATATACCGATCTTCTTCAATCATGTTGAGCACAGCATTGATGTTTTTTTGAATAACAACCGATTTTGATCTACCTTCACGCAATTCATCACTGATGGTCGCAAACTAGTTGTAAACAGTCCTTTCTGATGGAGCTTCCTTACCAAAAGTCGATCAAAGCGGTTCTGTGTATTGTTGTTGAGTTAGGTCCACACTAATATCGTAAGAAGTCATCGAACGAAGACCTTCACGTGAAATTTCCATCCTTTCACAACATTGCTTTTTTCTAAACGTTAACTGTAAACAAACTACGCGGTCAATTTCTAAACTGCCACTCTGTTCAACATAATAAATGTCAGATTTTACGAAAATAGTACTGACTAAGGTTTCCCAAACGAGGACATGATAAGTTATCATTAAGTAGTGTAAAGAGGACTGACGCTGTCACTCCACCGCTTGTCCCCACTTAAGTGTAAAACGCGACATTAAAATTCGGAGGCGAGACAGCGTCAGTCAGGTTTCCACTGCTTATTATGCACTCATTTGTCGAACCTTAGTAATGACATATCTCAATAACGCCACTGAGTGTTCATTGTAAAAACTTGTACATATTAGATGTTACAAAATAGCAAAATTAAACATTCAAACACCTAGAAGTATTCGGTGTATTTGAAACTGGGGAAAAGATACCAAATACGAAATAAAGATCTGCTGGTGAAAAACTTGTATACAAGATATAGGAACATTGTATAGAACCTAAAGGAAAGCATGAAAACAGCTCGTCTCAATAATGGATAACACCAAATCTCAAGCCGATAGAGAGAGAAAATATGCGGCTAAACCACTCAAGACAGTAATGGCTGATATCCACATCTGACGAACAAGAAGCTTAAAAACTATAAAGGTGCATAACCTACCAAAAGAACGAAGAAGTGCATGTGGAAGTAGCAGCGAATCAAATGCTAGCAACATAGTCATTTACGAAATATGGAAATCTATGTTAAGATAACTGATCAAAATCTTTGAAATTGCGGAACGTAAGTACTGTATAGAAATATCTCCAATGTAAAGACATATGTGGACCCTTGCACATAAAACTTTCATTTATTATTAGAAATATTCTTCTAATAGGGATAATAGGATAAAGGGATCTAAGAAACACCTCATATGGATTTAAAATTGATCATGGAAACCGTAGTAGATATGCATGTAGCAAATGTACCGATGGAGATTTGTTGAGTATATTATTTGTTCTTCTGGTCCCTTCATCTTACAGAAAATCTATTGATAATTCGAGACCAAAATAGAAGTTAGTAGCTTTTAGTTTTCAAAATTCTACACTGCAATTGTGTTGTACATTCGTTTATAATTTTATTGTACATATATACACATGTATGTATTGTGTGGTGTCTGATAGCCTTTAAACCTGTCACTTTTAATTTAAGTTACTATATACATGCATTTCATACGTTAACTGACAACAAATGACAATCGGCAGTAACAAGTACAGTTAAATTAATTAATAAATGTTTGCGTAATGTATTATACCAAATATATGCACTATCTTCATTTTGCAAAAAAATCTTGTGTTAGTATCGGTTTCAAAACCATATGACTATTACATGTACTGTACATTCATATATACCATGTGGTGTAATACGATCTTCTCAATACACGTTCATTGTTTAATACATGTGCGTACGTCTCGTGCCCGCGGTCATCGAATTATTAACTGATGTGGGTACTTATGAAGACACGTACTGAGCAAACTAATTCTTTCACGCGAGTATCCGCTATTGAACCTGGTAGCTTACATACAAACTGCATGCCATCCTGTAATAACCGATGAATTTACGTTTAATAGGTCGAGACCTGAAGATATTTCCTGCCTAGATTGTGAGAACTCGAACGGCTTTAATAATGTATAATTCCGTTGTATTACTGTCAACTGACACATATTGATCTTTATCATTTGTTACGCTATGTTTATAACGTCTTTTAGTGTTGCTTAAGACACGGTCAATGTGTATAATGCACTTCACGATATGTTTCTAAAATTATGGAATCGTATTTCGGGAGAATGTAAATCATCTAGTAATGAACCTTCCAAACCTATGAATGAATAGCATAGGTGTATAAATATGGTAGGTACAAGATGAACTAAAAAAATATTGCAACATCTTCACAGCCTTATAAAGATTTACATTAAATTATAAATGCGTATACAAATTCTACAAACACTTCCAGTAAACACTGTATTGTTTTGCATTTGTACTAATAAACTTTACAGATTTGTAGATATAAACTAAACCGTCGAAGTCCATCCAAAGTGATACCCTTTGCGTTTGAACTGTTAATCAGGTAAATAGAAGATCTCTTATTAATTGTTCGAGCGCTGCTACTTCATATCTGTCTTAAGAAATTATATTGACTTCGTAAGTTTAATATTGATAAAGGCTTATACATTTGTATTGTTTGCCGGTCATTGTCACCGATGATTATTGTTATAAATTATTTCTTGATTGGTTCTTCATACAAATATAGTTGCTGCTAATGACCATCGATAGTCGCAGTATTTTCTTTTGATTCATAAACACACATAGTGCAACACATACAGCGAGTTTACGATGAAAGGAATAAATTCGATCCGAAAATATTTATTAGGTGTTCCAAAAACTTTTGAATACACCCTCTGTCCCAAAAGTAACCGCAATGCGTCTATAAATCAGAAACCAGTGGCGTCATCTCTTGATAGTTGATTGATTATTGTAGTGGGACTCTTCCTTACCAACCTGACAAATTTTCATGACATTTGGTGCATACTCAGCTGATACATCACGCTTCCTGTGAGAGTGTTTTTCGTAAACGGTCAGAAAATGAGTCGAAGAAATCGTCAGTGAGATTTATGGAAATGGAGCTTGGCATCCCTAAAACAACTATTCAGCGCATTTTGACTGAAACCCTTGGTTTGAAGAAAGTCAATTCGAAGTTTGTTCCGCACAAATTGACCGACGACCAAAAAACGCTTCGAATCGAACACTCCAAAGACATTATTGCACGAGCCCGTGCAGATGAAAACTTCTTGAAAACGATTGTGACTGGTGACGAGACGTGGTGCTTTCAATACGAACCAGAAAGCAAACGTCAAAGCGCAGAGTGGAGGTCACCAGAAGAAGGAAATCCGAAAAAATCACGAATGGAGAAGTCGAAAATCAAGTCAATGCTGATTTCATTCTACGATTCGAAGGGAATTATCCATAAGGAGTTCGTTCCATACGGCTCAACGGTTAATGGTGCATATTACCTCGATGTTATGAGGCGTTTGCTGGGTCGCATTCGTCGTGTTCGGCCCGAATATCGCGAGCCAGGCAGCTGGAGATTACTGCACGATAGCGCACCGTGTCATCGAGCAACGATTGTCACCGATTTTTGGCGAAAAATGAAATATATTCGATACAGCACCCACCGTATTCGCCTGATCTGTCCCCATGCGATTATTTCCTGTTCCCTCGTCTTCATTTGAAGCAGAAAGGAGTTCGTTATGCATCCGTAGACGCCATTCAAAGATCGACGACCGGCATCCTAAAGGCCATCCCAGAGATCGACATGAAAAGTCGTTTGAAGCACTCGTTGACCGTGCAAATCGATGTATTGTAGCACATGGAGAATATTTCGAATAAATACAATGATTTTTGTGGACATAACATACATAGCGTGCTTTATTTCGAACTATTGCGGTTACTTTTGGGACAGAGGGCGTAGATCAAATGAGATTTTCTAATAGGCATCTTTTTACATATTTATTAATTCCGGTATTCCCAGAAATTACATTATTATTTTAAATAGAACATCCAGCATATTGCCAGTACTACTAGACAGTGAAAAGCGTTTTCAGTAAACTCACATATGACATATGTTTATTGTAATTATACTAATTAAATATTTTCAATATAATCAACAAGTCAAATATTACTAAATAAAAACTAACTGACTTGAAATGTTTAAATCGATGTTCGTCCACTTCGTGGCACTTGTTAACACAATAATTTATTTCTTCGTTATGTTACCAACAAAAATACATCGAAAATTCAAAATAAAATAAAAAAGATATATTTATTTATTTTTATATAAAGTGTAACCTTTATTTAAACCGATCAAATTGTTTAGAAGATCGAATTTGTGCGGAAATCCGTCTAAAATCTCCAGAAATTCTTCTCAATGTACATACATATATAGGCAGAAATTATTTTTTGTGAAGTCCAATAAAGCTGACACCAACGTTGAAAATGTTTAATTAAGTAATTGCAATAAATATCTGATATGAAAACATTTTCTGAACAGCTATCCAAATACATGCAGGGCGTTCTATGTAAAGTAAAAAAGTTGTCATTTCCGGGAAACACGGAACTGACTTCAAATTTATGTATGTATATGTCAAAAATCTCAATTAAAAGATCTCAGTTGACCTATTCTAATATTTTTTGAAACACCCAATAAAAGTGCTTTTTTATCAAATTTGTCCTTTTCATCGTCAACTCGTGGACTTCTGCAGCATGTTACTGCGCAACTAATTTTACAAAAATTAAGCAAGTTCAAACGAAGGTTTGGCGGCCCCAGTCAAAATAATGAAGAAGACTTTAGGTAAAAAGATTTATAAACCGGTTTGGTCTTTATTCCAGCTAATTATGGTGTAATTCCTAGTGCATTAGATAACTTGCAAAGTAGAAGTTTAACTTGAGTTGATTCTATCAATATTATAAATAATACCATACGAGAAAAATGTTGTGGCTCAAGCAATAAAGGATGTAAAATTAAAGAATAGTGTGAGACTATTGTGAAAAGTGCAAGCGCAAAACACATTAATTACGATGTTCCAGAAATCACTTGTTCCAGAGTTGCTCCTGTAACATCAATAGACCTTTCTGCCAATTAAAATAGCTATAGTCGGCTAGAACCCTTTACGTTAGACAATTAAAATTCCCCAAATACTATTAGCTGTAATACTTCCAAATAAGGTTTTTGTTGTATATACACTACCGTCCATATATGTATATGGGGACGACTTCAAAATTGATGTTTTCGTTGAATTGAAATATAGAGTAGATTTGTAGTAATATTTACGAATATATTTTTGACATTGCGAAAACAATCTTTAATAACAAAAAGAAGCACACAATATTATAAAATAAAACTTAAACTGATTTTTCGTCAATATGCCCACCTCGAGATTTAATAATTGCGGCACATGTTCGTGGCATTCTTCTAATCATAGACTCCAGATGATCGCCTGTAATTTCGGTCCATGCTACCTGGAGCTTCTCCCAAAGATCTCGTACGCTGCTAAGTCCTTTTTCGAATACTGCGGTCTAATTCATCCCATAATAGCTCTATTGGCGACAGATCTGGAGATTGAGGTGGCAATATCATTCGTATCAACTTGCCTTCTTCCTCAACAGACATCAAATAAGTTCTACATAAACAAGATGAATATTTGGGGTCGTTATCTTCTTGGAAAACGAAACCGTGGGCACATAATCTTTCCTCACTTAGTACAGCATTCTCCTGTAAAATACTCATATAATCCTCCTTACCAAGGATCCCGTCTATTTTTTAGATCGTCTACAGCTGTACCACCAACAAAAACCACCACACTACTTCCACAGTGTTTCACTGTAGGAACCAGACATTGTTCACTTGCTCATTCTCCAATCTACCGCCTCACAAGCGATTGACGTTTTGAACCAAAGATTTGATTCGTCGGTTCACAACACTTTATGCCATTGCACCTACATTACACCTATTTCGTTTCGAAGTTGCTATTATAAATTGATCTTCAGCGGCTGTCGTTGCTCTTTTTCGCCCTGAGCGTTTTCTATTCCGAAATGAACCTGTTTCCCGCATTTTCTTAAGAGTACTGAATACTCCGTTTTGTGATAGCTTCACTTTTTAGCAATCTGTGCCATATCCTCCGCCACATAATTTTATAATAGCCGCACGTTTTTCAATTGATATTTCTTGTCGTTTTGGCATTTTTAACGACGATCTGACATGGAAGACAACAAATTTTAAACTGACGCATTATTACTATATATAATTATAAAAACGTGCGGCAATTATAAAATTATGTGGCAGAGGATATTCAAGAGCACAAATTGCTAAAAAGTGAAGCTATCAAAAAACGGAGGTTCACTTCGGAATAGAAAACGCTCAGGGCGAAAAAGGGCAACGACAGCCGCTGAAGATCAATTTATAATGGTAATTTCGAAACGAAATAGGTTTCTCACCGCCCCAGAAATCACACAGCATGTGAATATTTCGGGAAATCCAGCAATATCTGTTACACAGTTAAAGGGAGACTTCTTGCAGCAGAGTTAAGAGGAAGAATAGCTACGAAAAAGCCATTGCTGAAACAGCAAAACAAGAAAAAGAGACTAGAATGAGCCATTCAACATAAGGATTGGACGCTAGAGCAATGGCATGAAGCGGTATGAACCGACGAATCCAAATTCCAAATCTTTGATTCAAAACGTCGATCGTTTGTGAGGCGGTAGACTGGAGAAAGAGCAAGTGAACAACGTCTGGTTCCTACAGTAGTGTGATGGTTTGTGGTTGTTTTGGTGGTACTGCTGTAGGCGATTTGAAAAAAATAGACGGGATCCTGGGTAAGGAGGATTATCTGAATATTTTACAGGAAGATGCTGTGCTAAGTAAGGAAAGATTATGTAGCCACGGTTTCGTTTTCCAAGAAGATAACGACCCCAAACATTCATCTTGTTTATGTAGAATTTATTTGATGTCTCTTGAGGAAGAAAGCAAGTTGATACGAATGATATTGCCACCTCAATCTCCAGAACTGTCGCCAATAGAGCTAGTGTGGGATGAATTAGACCGCAGCATTCGAAAAAGGAGTTTGCAGCGTATGAGATCTTTAGGGAAAGCTCCAGGTAACATGGACTGAAGTTACAGGCGATTATTTTGAGTCTCTAATTAGAAGAATGCCAAGAATATGTGCCGCAATTATTAAATCGCGAGGTGGGCATATTGACGAAAAATCAGTTTAAATTTTTTTTTATAATATTGTGTGCTTCTTTTTTGTTATCAAAGATTGTTTTCGCAATGTCAAAAATATATTAAGAAATATTACTACAAATCTACTCGATATTTCTGTTCAATTCAACGAAAACATCAATTTTGAAGTCGTCCCCGTATACCTATATTGCATAAAATTATTTCTAATCTAACTTTAACATTAAAAACTAAGGGTAGAAATTTGAAAACCACTTCCTTACGGAACATATGGTGTGTATAACTAAGTAATATCCTGAGAAAAGATGAGAACAATCTAACGAAAGATTGTCTGTTCATCAACTTTATTGCTAGTCAATTACGTTAAATGTGCTCACGATGCTTGCTTGTCGTGAAATCCTTTGAAAGGTTAAATTCTTACTAGAGGCGTTGGCTTTAAATACACAGCGAGTTTAAAGCCATCATGACCAACGATACGTTGTATCGAGTCACGATCTGAATGACTTGAGGGCGATGAAGGTATTCTGAAACCGCTTGTTCGACAAATTCATAAATCAACTGCTGTTAATATATCGCTCCACGCACCAGATGAAACCGAGTAAGGTACGTTATAAATAGCAAAGACGAAGATTATATGGGTTAAGGTATTCCCTGTAGTACAGAAATTCTTCGTTTATGAATGCAGAGTACTATTTTTTTACGGTATTAATGTTAGATTATCTGGTAGATGAAATATATTTTATATCTTTGGTTAGTAAATAATGGAGGATAACAGTTGTATTTTGGATATAATCAATTTAAACTAATAGTACATGTACTTGTTAATTTTTCTGCAACTTAAGTTAATCAACTCCCCCTTCTTCGTAAAAAGAATTCGTAAACAAATGTTATTGTAGAAACCGATTAGTTTGTTTACAATGAACGTTTAAAGCAATTTTGTGGAAGAATGGAAATTTCACGTGAAGGTTTTCATTGGAAGATTTTTTACGATCTTAGTAAGGATCAGCCATGAATTGCATGCCAATCTACCAAAATCGATTGTTATTCCAACATGAATGAAGAAACATGTTACTTACTTACTTACTACTTAATTAATAAAATACTTATTACTTAATTAATCTAATTGACCTTATTCCCCTGATTGTTCGCCTAATGATTTCTTTCTGTTCGCGAATATCAAATAACAAATATACAAAAACTGCATAGACAGCGATTTTCAGTGCCTTAAAGAAGCTGTCAAAGCGTTCAAAGACCTTGTTTTTGAGATACTAGCTTCAGGGTAGCAAAATTATTTGGAAAATTTCGTTAAAAGCATGCAAAAGTGTATAAATCTTAAAGGCGAATATTTTGAAAAACAATAAAACTTTTTGTTTCAAAAAAAAATGATCTTTTCTAGTTTTTGTACCAACTTAGAGGTTGCTTTCGCACCTATCCTCTATGGTCAATTTCTAAGGTGATAATTGGAGGCTAGGGGTTGTTACTCAAATGATCTTTCACCAATTACCGGCGGGGGCTGTTAGTCATGTTTGCGCCTAAAACCGCACGTCTGTAATGTTAATGAAATATATGACTAATCTAAGAAGGAAACTGATTTACTGCATGTATGCTCTTTTGGAAAAAACACCTTTTGAATTACTTCGTCAATACCGTTATCTAATATTTTCAATTGAAAATTTCGTATTACTAATAAAATTCTGTTTTTCGAACAAAATTATACTAGGAGACGTTCTGGGAAGACCCTCATCGTTTAGATTTTATGTTAAAAATAAATCTCTTAAAAGTCATACAAGAAGATCATCCTTATCAATAACAGTGATTGCATTAAATTTATTCCACTATAAAAAAAAAAAAATAAAAATACAAAACGTTTTCCAGAGTTCAGAGGTTCGAAATATAGTACTATATGTGAGATATTGAAATAATAAGGGTGTGAGGTAAGAAAAATACTTCCTATCAAGTAAGAAATTAAGAAATTTGTCAGAACATCTAAAACATACACAAGCCGCAAAACTTGCATGATAAATTTATTTAATCAAGATTTGGACAGCCTAACCCATTGTCGTTATGGAAAAATTGATTCTTTCGGCACCGTAAAACATTTAGACGTCGAAGGATGCAATATCAAATTAAAATAATTAAAAGTACTAATACATACATTGCACTCAAATACAGATGTAGGACATGTATCGTGTGTTATTTATTAAATTAAATAAAAGGAGAAGTTCGTGTAAAAACTTAACACGCCGTTTCACCAGATACGATTGATGAATCATTATCAACGAAACACATATTTCAGAATTAATCGATACCGTACGACCTAATGTCAGTTATTCTATACCATAATCCATTACAATCATTTGATACTGTTGGGATGGGGCAATAAAGATTAATAACTATTATAAAAGAAAATTCTTTCATTTTATATCATCTTGCACAAGAAAAACACGACCGTTTTCAAGAACAGATGCATGCTAACTTACCTAACGCACCGACATACAAAGACTACGATACATCTACAATACAAATCATCTTTAGTTCCGATCAGTCCCTTTCAAGTCCATAATTTTCGACGGGTCTATGTGTTTAGGTATCAATTCATTTTTGACGTGTGTTATTAGTACAAAATATTTACACTTGCATTCCAGATCGTAAGAATATAATTACTCCGCTTGAGTTTTCCAACAGCTACTGTTATCACGTGTGGCCAATCGAGTGGGTATCGCATAACCCAAAATATTTAGTTGGGGCATCGAAATGTTGGTAGTGCTGTCGTATACTCCGTCGAATTGGGGCGCTGAACTAATAACAACGTACTTTCCGCACAATTTATTTTATCAACTTCAAGTTACAATTACAAATGATGGTTTGTACCTAGTATCTTTTTTTTTTTACGTTCTGTTTTTTTTTTTTCTTTTATACTATTAGAACTAATTATATTGTCATTAATTTTCGAAAGTGAAAACTTCGGTTACAACTGATATGTGAAAACAATACAATATGTGTGATGATTCGGTAACAATTTACAAAGTGACAGCAATTAGAATGTATGTGAAAGTTACTTTAATTTAATAGAGACGTTATTCGTAACGTGAGATATGTGGTCATCCGACAGTGCTCGTAGTAAAATTTGACCACAAAAGTTAAAAGCATGCATATAACCTATAGAAGATTGCGGTGAGAATGTTCATGTGCTGTCTCAATCTGTAAAAGTACTACTTCGAAATTGGATCACAATATTTAGTGTCTTGTTTAATGATACGGCATCTTCTCAACCGCAAGTGCCAGGAAATTCACGAATAGCGAAATTGATAAAATAGGGAAGGATCGAAAATATCAAATAACAGAAATGTTATAATATTTTGCATCTTTAGTATTACCAACCCAAGACACCTCCGGTTGCTCACTCTGTATATTCCTATCTGGTTATAAACATTGTCAGCATGTGTATCTAAAAGAAATAAACAAGATGACGAGTATTTGTGTAACGTTGAGTTTGAGATACGAAATGTAAATATGTAGATGTTAAGGTTCAATACATAAGTATGTACATTTGTACAATACTAAAGTAATATAACTTAGCTTATCTAACAGTAAACTTATTTCCTAGATGGCATTAAGTGTATGTTACAACAAATCTGGTACTGGTTATTTTTTCACTTCATTTATTCTTCTTCTTATTCTTTTATTCCTAATGAAATTGGAAATTATTGTTGTAATTGGTGCAGTTAAAGCAAGTCAACTGAAGCAATAATGTGGAAAATCTTATTGATTTCATCCAACATGTTTTCCTGTTTTAATCCTAGAATCACAACGTGAAGTCGTGGACGAGCATAGCCATGTTGTGAATCATTTACGCACGTTTTGGTTGTAGGATTAACAATAAGATCAGACTAAACTTTATACAGGTATTTCATTACTTTAATTTTCAATGGACTTTAAGATTGGGCGTAGTAATAAAAAATAAAAATTTCTCTTAAATCCATCGAGTTAGCCACCTGCACCTGTACTCATTCAAATTCACACACGTTTAAAATAAATTGAAGAGCAAAACTCCACACTTCAATACCCTTTACAAATCCACATTTCTGATAACTTTTGGTTTATAAAATTCAAAATGATACTTTTCAATACTTTTAAGGAGGAAAATATATTGTATTTCTTCAATGTATCGCAATTTTTGCATAAAACACAAACAATTATATTTAAACGCAGCACAATCTCTATAATTACCGCAGGTTGCAACTACGTTGTTTAAGTGCGAAAAACAAGAGAAATGCTTGAATAGTAGTCGGCACATTCCGACAAAGTGATGTAATTTTTTCCCAATGGTTTATTGTTAGCAGATTTACCTTTCGTGGCCTTCAGGTGTAAATCATATAAAAACGCTAGTGTTAGAAGTAAAATGACCGTACTTCACGTTAAGAAGTTATGAGGTTAATAAATTACAGCAGGAAAACTACTATACTCGCTTATTAACTCTAAACACTCGCACGAACATCAGATGTAAAAAATATTACCGGCAATTTACTTATCTTGTATCATTACGTTCTAATTGCTATTTTGCTACTTAAATCGGTTAATAGTTAATAGTTGAAGGCCCTTAATAGTAGTATCTGTTCCGAAGAATAGGTATTATGTAGGATATAAAGGCTCATTTTTTATTACAAATAAAGTATAGTAAGATACAAAAAGGGGGTTCGTTCCCCTGGCCTTATTGTACTTTAAGCTCAAAATGGTGTAATTGCTCAAGCTAAATAGGCCTGCTCTATTATAATGAAATCTCTCGTAATGGACACCTTCCATAAACGGACGACGACGCGTTTCAAATTTTACAATGTCCGTTCAAGGGAAATTTTATTGTATTAATGAAATGAATAACAGCGATGATCATCAACTAATCTAAATTGAGTGTTGTATCAATTAACGAATTAGAAAGAAAAATAGAAGGCAGAATATCATAATATCAGAATTGCACCAATTTACTTATACAAAGAAACATCTACATATGTATCATGAGCAAGGCAACTGCAAAAGAAGAGATAGCATTTTTTTATGGTACTTGTCACCTACTAAGTTAAAGAAAATAACTATAATCCAAGATTAATATGCAAATAACTTGTGTATCAGAATTGGCCAAGAGCTCGTGGCCTGCAAGGTTACTGAGACCTGAATTTTGATTTTTAAAGCTGATCTCCATTGCGACACCTTCACAATCCTAGTCATATACACAGACTACAGGTATATTGCATATAAACTCCAGTTTGTAAAAACCAACACCATGAAGGAATCATCAGAATTAAATGAAATTTAACACAAAAACGACTTGTATTGGAGCAAATAAGTGATTAAATTTTCAAAGCAAAAAAGCAATATTAAGTGTCCGAAATCAGTATTTGATGTAGTCACCACGCGCTGCAATAAGTGCAGCTATAGGACGTGGTATGGATTCAAACAAATTTTAAATGCCTGCCTGGGGAAGAGCATTCCATATTGCTTGTATGCGTCCACAAAGTTCATCTGTTGAAGCTGTAGGACGAGGATCACGAGCGAGACGCCAACCAACGAAATCCCACACATGTTCAATAGGCGACATATCGAGTGAATAAGCAGGCCTAGGAAGAAGCTGTATGCGTTCTGCTGAAAAGAAGTCTTGACTATCCTAGCAACAATTCGGGTGGGCATAATCTTGTTGAAAGATAGCCCCAGGAATGCCTTGAAGGAAAAGAACGACTTCGGGCTCCAGCACTTCACTGATGTACCGGTTGCTGTTAAGATTACCCACTATTCGTAGCAGCTGCGATTGTCCATGATACACAATCGCACCCCAGACCATAATTCCGGGTATTCCTCCACTATGCCGTTCGATAATGCACTCCGGAAGGTAGCGTTCAGCGGCATAGCGTCGAACACGAATGCGGCAATCATGGTACCACAAATTAAAGCGGAATTCGTCAAAGAAACACTTGTTGCCAATCTGCACGGCAGTCTCCATGTTCATGAGCCCATTGTAGCCTTAGGCATCGGTGATTTTGCATGAAGGGGATCCTGTATAAAGGAGTTCTTGCACGCAGTCCACAGTGCAGCAGACGTCGAAGAATTGACGAAGCAGACAGTGATAGATCTGTAGGAGTGGACCAACGTGCTGCCAACTGTCTAAATGAAGCTATGCGGTCCGTCAGCGCCATGCGGACCAGGTCTCTATCACCACGCGTTACCGTCTCCTTTCGGCGTCCACTATCGGATTTTCGAGTTGTCCGGTTTTCGTTGATCCACTGCTTCCACGCCCTCACAACTGTGCTGCTGTTACGCTGCACACGAGCTGCTGTTGCACGATACAGAAATCTTCCTTCACGAAGGATGATTATTCTCCCCTGTAAATTGTTGAAATGTCGCCATCTTTCGTTGAAGAGGCATAGTTATGCCTCACCTAACGTTTACCGCTAACAGATAAGCATGGACTATTTTCAACGTCCCGTTACAGCCCTCTATTTATATGGTTTGAGCAGCACTTCAGAGGACGCCATTCATTCCACGCATACGTGGTGATTCTGAAATTTTAATCATTTGCATAACATACTATAATTTGCATTTGCTGAAAATTTCAGCTCAATCGCGTCATTCCTTCATGATGTTGCATTTTTACAAACATGAGTTTACTTCGTACCGATGGGAGAACATTGTCGGTGCTTCCAAACGAATCGATTTTGATGATTCGTTAGATTGAGCAATCAAGTGTAAGAACGAAAGCAAATGGTGGTAATTAGATTCAAAGGAAAGAGGCCTTGTACTGTAACATTTTTATCAACGACACTCGCCTCTCTTGGAGTTCGATGCTTTGCTATCTTTAGATCATCGTTGATGCTCGATTTACTTTATACTAGTATGTTATCGTGTACTTCAACAGATTTTATGACTATTCACTAGAATTTCTTACTTTGTTCGAAACAAATATATCATTTCACAAACACTTAGCGGTTCTCACATCAAAAGCCAGCTTACCTAACTTAGCAGAAGCACTCCAGAAAGAATGAAGACCTCGACTTCTGTCAACTTAACTATTATTATTTATTATTATTATTATTAACAGATCGTCATCAGAAAATGTCCACCACAAATTGAGATCGCCTTCTGATAGTTAATTTTTTATTTTCAATTCTTGTTTTAGTAACGATGGTTGTGTTAAATATACGAGGGCTGTTTCTTCTTTCAATCTCCGATGGCACAGTATGAAGACCAGGCATGCGGCAAGTGGCTGGTGAGCGTATTTGTGGCTGCGCATCTCGCCCTACACACGGTCTGTCACTGCTGAGTCCAACATGGCATTTCTTCTTGAATTGTAGTCACGTAAACATGACTGTCTTTATCCTTCCTATACTCACGTCAAAATGAAAGACGTATACTATACTATACAAGTCGGTCTCACAGACCGTATGCGTGAGTATAGGAAGGTTATTGATTCTCCCGCGAAGTGTGAATTGCGAAGTGTTACTCGATTCTTGCAGGCAAAAGGGAATAGTGCAGCGGAAATTCAACGATAAATGAGTCGACCGTATGGAGACAGCTTTATGAGTGATGCTATTGTTCGTGAATGGTGTCGAAAGTATAAAGATGGCCGAACTAATGTGCGTGATGAAGGGAGTTCAGGACGCAAGTCTGTCGCTACAGACGACCTTGTTCAACAAGTTGACCAAGAGCTTAAGTAAAATCGAAGGTTCACCATAAGTGAATTATTGCTGAAATTTCCGGATGTTTCCAAATCTTTCCTGTACTCTATGGTTACTGAACAGTTGTGTTGCAGAAAACTTTGCGCTCGCTGGGTCCTAAAGATATATACTAACCATCACAAAACTCGCCGAATGGTTGCGGCTTTGGCGTTTCTTAATCGTTACAATACTGATGGAGAACATTTTTTGGAATCCATGGTGGCAGGTGATGAAACATGGGTTCAATATGACACCCACCAAACGAAACGACAATCACAATAACGGGTGCACACAAACTCTCCAGAGAAACCCACAAAATTCAACCAAACCTTCAACAACCGTAAGGTTATGACAACTGTTTTTTGGGAGCAAAAAGGTGTGTTGGGTGTAGAGTTTATGTAACCGGGGAAAACAATTACTGCAGATTCATATTGTGAAACTTTGCGACGCTTACGGAGAGCTATTCAAAACAAAAGAAGAGGCATGCTGACTTCTGGAATTGTTCTGATCCATGACAATGCTCGTCCTCACACTGCTCGTGTAACACAACTGCTCCTTGAGCAATTTCAATAGGACATTTTCGAAAAACCACCATATATTCCCGATTTAGCGCCGAGTGGCGACCATCTTTTTCCTGAACTGAAGAAGTGGCTTGGCGGGCAGCGCTTCCAAACTGACCAGGAGCTCCAGGAAACCGTCACAGAAGAGGGTATTGCTCACAGATATGACAAATGCCTCAATCGCAAGGTGATTATGTAGAGAAGTAACCTTTACTGTGCATTACTCTTGGTAATAAAATCTTTTTTATATTCACCCGTCTTTCCTTTATAGCCTATCGGAGGTTGGAAAAACCTCGTACATTCAGTACCATCAAACTTAATCGTGGCTATATTTAACCTCCATGTGAACGACAAATGTTTTGCATTTCTGTCTAACTTCGGAACTAGACCAAGAAATCTTAAGCACGAAAGTGAATACATAATAATTAGTGATGGGAAAATCCGTTCTTTTAAAAGAACACTTCCAACCGTTCTCGTTATTTTGAAATAACGGTTCCAATATAACAGGTCATCGTTGTTTCGTACTCGGCAGTTCTATTTGATAACGCATCATAAAATCAATAAAATATGTCATGCGTGCATCGCTTTTGGCAGCCTTTGCTTGATTTGATATATAGTTTGTTTTTCCCCGACGTTATACTTTCCCAGCACTAGCTCTAACATCTTGGTGATTCCCCGAGTTATGTGATTGTGTATTGATGATGTAACTGTATCCTACGTACATTAAGTTTTTCGTTAGAAGTTCCTATACAGTTTTCTTGTCTCACGATTCAACGCTAGTTTACACACATGGGGTAAAATAAATATAACAAAAACATTTAAGTCCGTTTTCATTGTGGATACATCCGTTTGCTACAATCCGTAGCTGATCCATCGAACAACAGCTTTATAGTTAGGAAATAGGAACAATCATCAAGTAATCACAATATGAATGAATTGTTTCCGGAAGTTTCCCAGGCAAAATAATCATCACGGAGAAATATTTAATAGGAAAGAGGTCGATGATGTGGAATTTCTTCTTTAACCGCGTACGCTGGAGACCGTCCGAAAGGAACCGCTCCTTGCCCAGTTAGATAACAGTTGCAACTGTTCTGGATCGAGAACGGTTCTAAAATAACGAATAATTCAATAACGACCCATCACTAGTAATAACGTTGAGAAGATAGTAATAACATTTTGTCTATCCAACATCATTTTCTTAACAGAACTTACCAGACAAAGCAACGGTATGTAACTTAAACTATCTTGAAAAAGGGTTTAGCTCTTATTCAAGATAGACAAAATATATTAAACACACTAAGAAATGAAATAAATGAAGAAATTTATTTGAATTGACTGATATATGACCCACACTGATGCTTAGCGAAGAATATTTAAACGTGTTCAAGGAGCTCCACGTATATAGTAAGTGTCGTTAGATAGAGTACCATGAATAGGAACTGGGCATTAAATTTGAAATAGTGGTGACAAGTCATAGATATTATTAACAAGTTCAACTAAACGTTTGGCACCAGTTACCTCCTTTCTAACCATGAAGATTCGAGCTCGTACACACTTTTACATTCGCACAAGTACAATAATATTTTCGATTACTTCCATCACATTTTAGATCAATCAGACAAAATTGAATTTTACAGCTTGCATTTCAGAACGCTAAATAATAGAAATACCTTTAGAGCTGCTCACTTTGAATGGTGCAGATCACTTACCTGTAACAATAAAGGTGGAATTAGTACTAAAACACATTTGAGTTAAATGTATTGGAGAGGGAGAAAATACGTAATGGAATAAGTAACAAAGGAGAACATATTGGGTCTTGCAGTTATTTTAAAATGGATGTGTTGGTGCGCGCTGCACTTGATCGTTTATCTATTATTAGAAACTTAATTGATTATCAATAAGACCTTTTTTCATTCATAGTTTGCAATTTATTCTTTAAAAAATGTTCAGGTATTTTCCGCTACCGCACTTTCGTATGATTTCACAAGTTTCCATACTTCCTTTGGCTATAATATGGAGTATCTACAGTCTTCATGGAAAAGCTGTATGGAATACTTAAAAAAATTCTCCTGAAATTTTAATGGTAGATATGATAGGCGCATACATGTATGTATGTAGACTACCGTCCATATTAGTTCGGACGGTTGGTAAAATTTCAAGCAGTATTGTTTATGGTTTTACTATTACTTGAAAATGTAAATTATATTATGATATCAAACTATTTCTGAAGTTTCTAGTTGGCAAAGGACAAATATCTTCAGAATTTCTGGGTAATAATATCGTGAAATAATAATTAAAATTTACCACATTTTAATGGTACTTGTGGTACGAATTTGCGATGCCTTTATTTTCGAGGTAGAAGTATGAGTATCACTAATAAATAAGATTAAGCAGTTTACGTTACTCTGTCCTAAAAGTGCTGCGTATTATAATTAATGTTTTAATTGCTCGACAAACGTGCTTGTACGTGTATCGATAGTAAGTGTGTATTAAAGCAAATAGCTTTATTAAAAGTGTCTAAAATGCCGAGGGGAAAGCCAACAAATCAAGAAAAACGTGCTATTATAATTGCTTTTCTTCTTGGTTGCTATTCATTTACACCAGATTGCGAAAAAGACGCATCTGAACAAGTCATCAATAAGTGATATTAGGAAATATCAATACACGGGGAGTTCGCAAGCTAGCGCACGTCCAGGTCGTTCACGAATAACAACAAGGGCAGAAATGAATCGCCACCGTCAAAGATCAATTTCTGTCACCACAGTAAAGCAGCTATTAACTGATAAATTGAAGTTTGAAGTCTTTGAAAAACGAGGCGTGTTTTTTGAAATAATGACGTGGCCACCGCAAATTCCTGAAATAGTTTTCAATCAATCCGATTGAACTGTTGTTGAATGAGCTCGACAGAAGAATCGAAAGGTGTGCCCTAGCTCCACGACTCATTTATGACACATTATATAGGACCCGTGGGCCAATATGCCAAACACAGTGCTTGCAAAATTGGTGGAACCAATGCCTAGAATTATTAGTGCCATCCTTCGTACAAAAGGAGGTTTCTTCGCCGAAAAGAACATTTAATAAGTTTAATATTATTGGTTGAATACTTTTGTTGTATGTTATAAATACGTGTTACATAACAACAACAATATTATTATATAAATTTCATTTTGTAATTTAATTTAATGTCGATATTCTATAATTTTGTAAGTTTACTTAACCTTCCTATACTCACGTCAAAATGAAAGACGTATACTATACTATATAAATCGGTCTCACAGACCGTATGCGTGAGTATAGGAAGGTTAAGTGTCCGAACTAATATGGACGGTAGTGTACATACATAATTTCTACCAGAACGTAAATTTTTGTTTTATTTTCAAAACATTGTACCCACATCTTCAGTTTCTATATGCAGATAGTTACCGTAATCAGTATTTACATTGAGTCTTGTTTATAGTTGTCTGAATATACATAAAGTGCCATGCAAACGTGACTCATTATTAAATAATGTCCGCAATTATAGCCACCGTAAATAACAAGACATCGGCGATGCGAAATCAATGTGACGTAATTAAATTACCAATTTTCTGGTTATGAAACCGTAAAGACAAACGCAACAATTGTTAGCTATGAGGAATGCGACACTTAAAGGACTAATTTGTTAACATTGAAATTGAAATTCCTTTCATGGCACGTAATACTTTGTTGTAAATTTAAGCTGGATGCGTAACTACTTAATTCAGAAATATTAAAGTGATACGTCTCAAACTAAGGAAGTTATGTATTACGTTTTGCCACTATTAACTATTGTATACGTGCATTTATGAAATAAACTCCCAACAAGTAGTGATTAATTTTTGAATGAACTTTCTTTCTCTGAGTACTGGTACTCGTTTTAAACACTGTGACAATCATTGGTTTTTTCCATCAACTGTGCCTTATATTGATGGTTTTTTAAGCGAATCATTTTTTCTCACAATGTAAATGCCAAAATATATTGTATAAATTCCTGGGTGGCATGCATCTATTCTTTTCTTGTCGGCTATCTTCATTGTCCAGGATTCTGTGGCATACGCTATGGTGGGGAACACAAGTGCCCCTACAAGCATCATTTTATTTTCGTTAGGTAATCAGTGGTCTTCCCAAATTTCTGTTAATTTCTTCATAAGAGTTTTTTCCTATTACTATTCTTCTTCTGATCTTCCAATGTATACAACTTTTACTACCTCTATTCTCCTTATATTTTTAGGAAAATCGTGTATTATCTGCGTATCTTTTTCTCTCTGATTCATATTTCTCTCCTTCAATTTGCAGCAGACATTCAGATAAACCAAGCAGCCCATATAAGTACATTAAATAATATTGGGAAGACGATACATTCTTGTTTTACTCATCAAATAATTGTTCACTTAACTTGTCTTGCATCCTTACTTGTGGTTTTGCTTTCCTACTTTACACATCATATTCCACATTGCATCCCACTGAGATATAATACCTTTTTTAATCGAATTACCCTCTTTCATGTTTTAGAAGATACATATACTCTCAATACTCCCTTGGGAAATTTAAAGGTAGGTATGTATATTGTTCGAATTACACTGGTTGGTGAAAAAAATTGATATCTCCCAGCAACCGATATGTGATTATTTCCAATATTACAGTTAACTAACGGACCCTGTGCCTGCTTTGCCAGGCAAAACAAAATAAGAAATGTTTAAAATAAGAAATGAAACAAATTGGTTTTTAACAAAGTTGATTTTTTGGCTTATATTTATTCTACTTTTATTTCTATTTCTTTACAATATAAATCCTATGTTTGAACTTGAACTATCGCAGAGCTCTTTCGTAAACGACGTTTCTTGTTTTGCCCTGAGTTGTAGTGTAAATAAAGAGAACTGATGGCTTGCCGACAGGTGAACACGATACATATAATTGACCGTGGAAGAAGCATGGATATTCCAAATCAATTCCACACGATGCCAATGATTGCCCGTGCGCTTTATTTATTGTCATACCAAATGCAGGACATATCGGAAATTGGAGTCTTTTGAAATCAAATAGTAGATCTTGTGGAATCATTGGAATACGCGGAATAAATACATCTTCCCCTTAAAATTTTCCTTTTAAAATGGTTGCTTCAATGAGATTATACATAACCCTTTTGACTGCTAATGTGGTTCCATTACACAATCGAGGCTGATTTAAATTTCGGAGCATAATAATGGGAGCACCAACTTTTAACTGTAAACGATGAGGTGGAAAATCTGGTAAATCCAATGAATTCAAAAATTCTGTGGGATAATTAACAGCGTCATTTTAATTTATAATCGTGTCAACTGATTGATATGTTACAACTTCGCCAGGAACATGGACTAAAATATAACGTCCTTGTTTTCGCAGCCAGTATCGCTCTTTCAGATAACCAATTGTGATTTCGATAATTTTTCGCAATGTATGGAAAAATACTTGAAACCAATTCTTGTTTTGTTGGTGCGAAATTGCAAAAGTTATCGGGCAAAATCAGTAACAATTTGTCCATTTCCTATCGCCAGTAGTTGCGTAGAAAATGCATCGGCTGATGGATCATTTTGTATTTGAACTCGCACATTTGTAGTCAAAGTGAGTGTTTGTAGGTGTCTCCACAAATGAAATGATTTTAAACATGTCTTTATTTCATCTCCTGGTGTTGAACGGGAAATCACAGGCAATGTTTCAGGGAAATCACCAGCCAATATCAAAGCGCTACCAAATATTGCTTGACTATTGCGTAAATCTTGCAAAGTCCTGTCCAATGCTTCTACTGATTTCTTATGTGCCATTGTGCATTGATCCCAGACAATTAATTGGCATTGTTGCAAAACTTTTCCCATTCTAGAATTTTTGGAAATCTTACACGTAGGATTTTCATTGGCATTCATATTGCAGAGTGAGCTGTGCTAATAACGTGGCGGCTATTCCAGAGGATGCAAGTGCTAATGCAATATTACTCTGTGATCTTATAGTCGCCAATAGCAAGGAAATCAAAAATGTTTTCTCAGTGCCTCCTGGGCCGTCCAAGAAGTACACTCCCCGCTTTGATTTCGTACAACTTCCATAATGGTATCATATGCATGTCCTTGTTCTTGATTCAATTTCGGCGAATTCAAATTTATAAATGTGTTCAATTCATTTAAATCGTATCCCAAAATCGCCTCCTTTTTAATATATGTATATAGAAGTCAAAACAATAAATTTATGGTATCTTGAAATTTATTTATCGCACACACACGATTTCTGATTTCAACCAAACTTAACATAAACCATATAGGTCCCAATACCTACCCTGTCTATAAGTTTGGTTGAAATCGGTCCAAGCGTTTAAGCGTGATGCGGCGACATACGTAAGCCCAAAATCGCCTCCTTTTTATATATAGAGAAGATGATCGTTACATCATTTCGGCTTTTGAACAGCATAAAGAAGCAAATCATATTTCATTGAAGGGAATAAATCATAATCGAATAGAGCGATGTCACAACTGTAATGTTGATAATTTCTAAAACAATGGACAATCTGAATTTCGTGTGTTGGTAAAGCATTTCTTTTTAATGGGAAAAATACGGTTCAAGCAAAGCAATGGCTTGACAAGTGTTATTCGGAGTTTGCTCCATCGAGACAAATGTTGGAAAAGTGGTGTGCTGATTTTAAATGCGGTCGCATAAATACCGATGATGGTGAACGCTTTGGTCGTCTAAATTCGGAAGTTGTTCCAAAAACATAAAAAGCGTCCACAAAATGGTTTTGTTCGATCGTAAATTGAAGTTGCGTAAGATAACTGACACCTTAAAGACATCAGAAGGTAGTCTATTTGCCATTTTGCATGAACATTTGAGCATGAGAAAGCTCTGCTCGAAATGGGTGCCATGTTTGCTTACAGTTGATCAAAAACAATGAGTCGACTATTCTCAGCGCTATTTGGAGCTGTTTCAGCGCAATAAATTGTTTTTTATGAGGTATATCATAATGGATGAAACATGCACTACACTCCAGAGTCAAATCGGGATTCAATTAAGTGGACAGCAAAGGATGAAAACCGTCCAACGCAACTAAATACGAAAATGTCAGCTGGTAAGATTTTGATCTCCGTATGTTGGGATCCGCACGGTATTTCATTCATCGATTAGCTTGAGAAAAGAAGTGAATATTATATGGCATTATTAGTGCGTTTGAAAGTAGAAATTTCGAAAAAACACACCAATTGAAGAAAAAGTGCAATGCACCGTGTAACAAGTCCATCGCAACAATGGCAAAATTGCACGAACTGCACTTTGACTTGCTTCCCCATCCACCGTATTCTCCGGATCTGGCTCCCAGAGACTGTTTGCAGACCTAAAAAGAATGCTACAGGGAAACAGATTTGGCTCCAACGAAGAAGTGATTGTCGAAACTGAAGGGTATTTTGAGGCCAAAGATATATCGTTCTACAAAAAAGGCATTGAAATGTTAGGGAGGCGTTGAAACGAATGTATTACTTTTGAAGGAGACTACGTTAACGAGTAAAGCCGAATGTTGCCTAAAAGTTATTGTCGTGTATGTGTTATGTCCAATCTTAAACCGCTCAATCTCTCAACCGCTACTGGATCAGATTCAACAAAGAAACCGAGACAATAAAAAAGTCGAGCGGTACAGAAACTATAAATCTATGGACGTATATTGATTTTGGAGAAACAATTAAACTTCAATCTCCTATGTTTTCTTCTGACATACTGACACAACCTCATGTGTATATACAACTTTCAGAATACCATTACATTCTTCTTCTTTACATGTCTTCATATTCTTTCGCAATAACAAAGTCAGCACAGAGAGATGATTAATTTACGTCACTTAAGATTAATTAATTCTTAGAAGCACTTACTCATACAGATTCAAATTGGCTGAGGTCACTCCGTCTCATTGAAATACAACCAACTGTGTTTATGATTTACATTGGTTGGGACTAGAATAAACATTTTATTAAAACATAATTATGGAATATTGTGTAATCAGCAGACATCAAAGTTCACGTCAGATATAATTCCTTTTTTACGAAAAGGAAAAGTAAGGAAAATAACTGACTAAAATATAAAATATATACTTTTATTATTCATTTATATATTATATCATGGAGTTTCTTAAATTGATAGAAATATTTTCTGTATAGTGCTCCAAAGGAAACCAGCACAAATTGTTAGAATTTAATATACGTACAATTTAATTGGCAAATTAATCTTACCAAATTACGTATATATGTGAAAATATGTTTTAACAATTCTAATTGTTTATATATTCTTTAAATATTCTCAAATTATTCTATTAAAATGTTTTACAGTCCCATTTCCATACCTAATTGTTTTTGCTACCGTATACTTTAGAAAGTGGAAACATTTTACACGGTAGATTTATGTGCATATGTACAAATCTGAAATAATAGCTGCTTAAACAATGAAACTTTGCGTAAACAAGAATAGCAATTAATAAGCTAAAATATTATTGCTTGCGTGCACCCACCGAACGTAATTTGCTGGTAAAGAATTTGTCCTTTGTTATGAAACTAGGTAAATGAACTAGAGTTGCTCATACAGGAACTATACCTCATATTACGCAGATGTGTAACATTCGCAGTAATTTGAGCAATCCCCCTTTCATAAGCAGTATTTTAAACATCTGTACGCGCGCTACACTATTATAACAGACTTATTTATGTGTGCCTATTGCATATGTGTATACACAATGCATAGGTCGATGTTTGGTCAGATTGGCATTCACAATAGACAGATTAGGAAAACTTCCTACTCCTATTTATAGACTAGAATCCATAGAGAAAGGAATTTGAAAGTTAATTTTATAATGCGTAAATAGTATAGAACTAATGTATTTATCTTACGAATCATTTTTGAAACGAATTCATACCGATTATAGTGATTTTACTTTTCATGGAGAAACATCTCTATCACCAATTAAAAGTAAAAAAATTGAATGAATAGTTTATCAGCCCATCAAAAGACAGTAAACATAAAGAATTATATATTGTTTATAAACGCTTTTTCCAATAGTAGAAGGTTTACGTACAAAACAAAAGTTCAGACGAAAAATAATGCATTCCATTTACAAACCCTCAATACATAATTACCTAATAATATATTTCTTAGAAAAATAAACGAACTTTTTTTTTTTACTTTGTATATACCACTTTATTTAAAATTAAAATTATTAGATAAAGTGGTATATACAAAGTAAAAAATTAGTTTATCTTCTATTCATAATGAAATGCCACAAAGTAACGGCTGAAATTATTAATTTTTTTTTTAATATATTTCTTAAACAACTATTACTACGATTCTTCCATTGAGGCAGGAGTAGTAGCTGATCCTTTGGTACATTTCATTCCAAAAAGTCTGTTATATCACTGCAGTGTGGTAGAACTGACATCAAACCAGGTGATGAAAAATGTACCGCGGTTTGATGTCAGTTCTACCACACTGCAGTGATATAACACTGACTTTTTTGGAGTGAAATGTACGGAAGGATCACCTGCTCCAAAGGAAGAATCGTAATTTGTCCAATAGTTGTTTAAGAAATAGATTATTGAAGGATATAACCTTGGATACAGGAGGCACAAGGAGATTAAGGAAATGAACATTATAATTACCTAATATGAAACTATGTTTCGCCGGTACCGAGATCAGTATCAACAAAACATTCGATACGACAGAGTGACTATACTGGCTGCGTCAGCGACAGGTCTCGGAGTAAGAAGCTAATGAGTTCCTACAAGCAGAAGCATGTGTGCCAAACCTTAAAATATGAAATAGTGGTGGGCCTTTTTCACACTGCCAGTTGTAGTACAAGTGGGCAAAAATTTATTCATTGAGGATTGAATTTAATATCGAAATTGATGCCGAAGGTTGCATAGATATTGCATGAGCATGAAGAGGATAAAGAGGAAACTGCGATAATTAAAACCGCACAGCACGAGTGTTTACATTTTTCTAGACATAGATAAAATAATTTCAAAGAAGCTTGCGCGTTTTTGGTCATGGCTGATATATTCTGATAGAAGCGAAGTTTATTATTATCATTAAGGAACATAACCCATACATTAACAATCTATGATACTGTCAACCTGCATTATTGGCATATTTTCAATAGGTAGGTATATATTGTAACGGATGTTGCGGCGTATATCTATGGTATTTTAGACAAGAAGAGTATCATGGAATCAGAGATCTCCACGTGTTGCTTGGAAAGACTTTTTCTAATATACGTCTATGATAACTATATTACATTTCTCTCGGAAACTTCTTGTAAATACCAATTTTAACAAAGTTTGTAAATATCTTCATTAATCATGTGTTGAGTAAGTCAAGAGTAAATTTGTGCGACATCAGAGTAAAATTTTTTAACTGGTAAGTTTATAGGGAAAAAAGATATTAGTCCAACTGCTTTCCATCAAGATACGCCATTAGCAATATGATACTCTCATCGATACATACATACATAATCCCACAGTCCGATGCAGAACTCAATCTGAAGTGTCTTGAGATGAACGGTGGCATGTAATGATTAATGCGGTTAAATGCTTTAGAATAGTGTAACAGTAGCAAAATGATGAACTTATTATCATTCATTTCACATAAAATATCTTCCATAGCGAAATTCAAATTGATGCTTTGTCAGTATATGTATATATTGATACCACTGTTTTGGAAATATGTTTAAAGCCTTTGTTTAAAACCTCATTAAATGTCTTTCCTAAACTAGGAAGGATATTAATAAGTTGGTAATTAGTAAGGTTCGACAAACGAGTGCATGATGATGGCGTGCTATCATTCAGTAGCGTAAACCGGACTGACGGTGTTACTTCTCCGAATTTTAATGTCACGCCTTGCACGTAAGTGGAGACAAAGATCTTACACCACTTAGTGATAACACGTCATCCACTTTTTATCAAACCAATGTTAAAATACGCATGGTTTGCGTCGAAACTGATTCCCGAAAGAGCGATTTTTCGAAATGTGAATGAAACTTGCTTTCCACCCACTCTTTCGAAACAAAAATGTCAATGAAGCGCAGTTCCTTTCATAAAATGTTCGTGGTGCGAAAATGATTTATGTTTTAAATGTTTTTACCATGATTATCATCCAAAATCATGCTCATCGAATGTTATCAGCAGCGACGAAACCCGACTCGCAATCAGATGACGAATCAACTTTTCTACCTTTCTGCAAATTTGCTTTACTGTAAAGATTACTGAAATTGTTTTTGACTATTGAATTCGAACCACTGATGTTTATGATGAGGGAAACATTCTTTTTCTGCCTTTCTATCCTTGAATGAAAGTTTATGAAACGAAGCAAAAATTGTTTTCGATTGCTTTTAATTATTGAATTCAACACCACTGATGTTTGCAATGAGAAAGAAAAAGAAAAAATAGTCAATAAGAATCGAAACCAGAACCTCCACCATTCCATTACGTCAATGGTCTGGTCGGCCATCGCGGCCTCTGCAACTCTATTCACGCGATTCGGTATTTGCTCGTGTGTTTTGCGCACTTCATTTTTCGGAAATTAGTGTCTCCCTGTTAGTCATGAGTGACAGTGTGGTTAGATGATGGTGACGTATGTTTCAAGAAGGTGAAACTAATGTCCATAACGAAGAACGGAGCGGAAAACCATCTGTCGACGACGGACGCACTTTCGACTAATGTCGAAGAGAAACTTCGTGAAAATCGGAGATTCACAATCACAGAACTGAGTCCTTTTTTCTCCCTAATTTCACGTACAGTTTTGTACAGCATGACTTAATTCACAGGCGGCATAGTTCTATGAAGAGGGTATAAAAAATCTGCTTCATCGCTATGACAAATGTCTCAATCTTAATGGCAACTGTGTAGAAAAACAATTGAAAGTAGTAGCTTTGAGTTGTATTAAATAAAATCCTCTTCATGTATTAATGCTTTTCCTAAATAATAACCAAACGGAATTTACTGTACGAATCGCCCTCGTATCCGATTTATCTTTCGGCTGTGACTTGCTACAAGATACTTTGAATAGCAATGAATGTGCCTGCTTAGTAGGCAGTATATGTCTTCTGCAATAATTGTGACAGTTCTATTATTATGGGCGACATCAATGATGTACGCCTGTTTTATTAATTTACATGAAATATTTTTACTATCGTGATTGATAGCATAGAAATTTTGAACATCATATTATATAGCAATTTTCCTTAAAATTTATTTCTTTTGAAACTATTTTTTTAAGTTAAGCAACTTATATATATACACTCCCAGTCACGGTAGTTGGGACACCTCGTTAAATTTAGGATATTGCGCAATAAAAATTCAAAATTTTACACAATACTGAGAATTCTACTGCGTAGTAATTATTACTGGTTGGTGGATCATACAGCATTATTAGGAATGCTGCACTAATGGAATTTACAATAGAACTTATTCTTAATTACAATAATCCCTAATAATCGCAATATAATGATTTCATAGTATTACCGAAAGAAATATTCAAGTAGTATTACAATGCTTTATGTGTCATAAACATTTACAAGGGTATTTCCAAGAACGATTTTATGGCCATCAAGGTATTATCCCTCTAATACCTCGGACCATTCAGTTTACTTCTAAACGTCTCCGTCATCTCCGTGTACGCGCGAAGTGCAAGTGGGCGAATTTTGAAAGTATTAACAGTGAAAATACCGCGTGGAAAACCGATACGTGTTGAAAAGCGATCGTCCGTGATCACACTCGATAAAGAAGGGTATTCTGTTCGACAAATTGGCGAAAAAGTGCATCTGGCAAAATCTAGTGTAGCCAATATTATAAAACTGTACCGTACAACGGAAAGTTTAAATGATCGTGATCGACCAGGTCCGTCTCGTATTACGACCAACATTGATGATCAGCGAATAGTTTTAATTAGTAAACGAAATAGAGACTGACAGCACCACAAATAGCAGTAGAATTTAATCGCGATCGTCAAACCGCGGTGTCAGTGAGCACTATTCAACGTCGCTTGCGAGAGGCAAACCTATTCGGACGAATTGCTGTACGGAAACCGCTACTAAGGCGAACCAATCGTTTAAAACGATTACAGTGGGCCCAACGACATCGAGATTGGACGGTGGAGGAATGGAAAAATGTGCTTTGGACCGACGAATCCAAGTTTGAAGTGTTTGGACAAAATAGAAGAGTTTATGTTCGGGGATCAAAGACAGAAAAAATGCTTTCGCGAATGTCTAGCACCCACTGTAAAACATAGTGGTGGCTCAGTTATGGTGTGGGGTTGCTTTTCGTACGCAGGAGTAGGAGATCTCGTTCGGATAGAAGGTATTATGAGAAAAGAACAGTACAGAAATATTCTAGAGCATAATGCTGTACCTTCTGGCCAGCGATTGATAGGGAGAATATCACCTTCATGCAAAATAATGATCCTAAACATACGGCGTTAGTATGTAGGGATTATTTGAATACACAACAAACACAAAATACCTTGCAAATAATGTCATGGCCTCCACAGAGTCGTGATCTTAACCCGATCGAACTCTTGTGGGATGAGCTGGATAGACAGGTACGAAAAGTGGCTCCAACTTCGAAACAACACCTTTGGGAAGTTTTACAAGAACAATGGAATAGTTTACCACCCAACACACTTACAAAACTTATCGAAAGAATGCCCAGAGTTGTTCGAGCCGTATTGAATGCAAAAGGAGGATTCTTCGACGAGAAGAAAGTTTAATGATTGTATTTGATAAATATTATTATTTGCTATCATTTTGTCATAATAAACCAATATTTTGTTATATATAACTGATTTTGTGTTTTGTTTTTATTTTTGTGCAAGTTAAATACTTATATTGAAAAAATATTAACAGTCCCAACTTCCGTGACTGGTAGTGTATATATATATATAAGTGACTTCTGTGAATCATTACCACAAAACAAATAATGATTTTTGCAGCTTAAGTTCACATCGATATACCGATATAACTCGGTTGATAGCTGTGTAGTTTAGGATGCTCGGCAGCTAGTCAAAGACGGGCGGGACGCCCAGTTGAAAGGGAAAACACCACTCATCAAAATTTAAAAGAATTCTGAATGTCGCGTTCAAAACCTCTCATAGAAAATAAAAACCAGTTTGAACGAAGATAGTTACAATGGTTCCACATGCTTTCCATTGGAAAGTTAGAAAAATTTAAATATAAAATATTCATGCAAAATACCCGGTATTCAGCTCTTCAAATCCTATACATAGCATTAGCAATTACGTGATTTGGATAGATGGTGATGAATATTTTTTATTTTAATTTTGAAACTTCTAACAGAAAGCATTTCAAACAATTATTATAGCCCAGAGTCTCTGTGTTTGATTTTCTATGGGTAGCGATTCGATTCTTATATTGTATGCGAGCACCTAAAATTGTCCTAGCACTTCTCATTAGCAGACCTCGGCAAGGCATACGCAAATGCTAGCAATTCATAGGTGCAAGAATTATTTCTTCATTCAACTATATTTCCCAGTAGGTGCAGCTGATTCTGGTGTCAGTCAAAAACCACAAACTCGACAAGGATGATCGTAAACTTCTTTATATTCTATTCATAGCGCCTGTGCGATACCATAGTACACCCTTTTTGTGTAAATTCCTCTAATATTCTATACGATATGCATTAGACATGTTAGGAATTTCTATTGATTTCCATTTAGCTACAATAACTTTCTCTACAATTATAAGGATCATAAGTAATCGAATTTTGAAGTTTCATCGTTCAGTTTAAAATAATACAAAACAAAAGAATTTCGTATTCTTTAGTAAATACCAAGTTTTAATAAAGAACAGCTCAAAAAAGTCGCAAAATATGCAGGTTAGACTGGGAACAATAGCAACATTCTCCGTTCAATTTTTTTGTCATAATCTTTTTCGTTGCATCTTGTATGATAGTTTTCTACCACTAATTACCTTCCAATGAAACCTATCAAATGTGGAATTAAAATATGGGAAAGATCTGATTCATCCTCAGGCCATTCAATATATATTGTGGAAAGATGAATTGGAAAAAGGAGTCGACAACACGACTTGGCAGAAAGAGAAGTCTTAGCTTTGGCGAAAACTATAAAGCGAACGAACGTGGCACTTTCCTTTGATAAATTTTTTTCCTCAGTTTACCTTCTGAACAGCATACCATTCCCTACTGTCAGCACTGTTATTTCCTATCAGAAACACCTGCCTTCTTGTACACAGAAATTGAAAAGAGGGGAGAGCGTGTGCTATGAAAATCAGTTTGGGGCACCATGCATCTTGGCAGGACACAAAACTTGTAACGGTGATGAGTAATTATGGTGGAGAAATGGGACTAATTCAAAGAAAGCAGAAAAACGGTTAAAAAGTTCAATTTAGTTGTCCAAAGTCCATTGTTGACTACAACCAACACATATATAAGAGACACACTACTCGCCCAATCTTCCGTCCATTGATTTTGTAACTGCTTTGGCGGAGGATATGATAAAGTCTGGGCTGCAAAACAGTAAAGTGCCAAAAAAATCTGGACATCATTTGAAAAATCGGGACGTTAGTTATGGTATAGTATGTTATATATATTATAGTATAGCGATAGCATGCAGAAAAGATAAGAAAGGTGGAAAGAACTACAAGCGCACTTTATTTATAGGTAAGATATGTCTCGCATTTTGTATCAAGTGCTTAACACCATATCACATGTAAATGCCTTCATAATTCAATAAAATTGATAACTGATTGAGTACTGACGGGACATTATATCCCAAATTTCAAATCAATTGGGGCTATATATCCCACCTTCCATAGCGTCTCTGGTGGCAAAATTTTGAATTCTGGCTCGGTAGAAAATTTTACTTTTTTACAGACTTTAATATCTGCCTAATACCAATTCTGTGTATCCCATGGTCTTTTTCCGAAAGAGTTAAATTTTAAATGTACTCTTTCTACTGTCGCCTCTTTCTATTGGGGCCAGTATACCCTATTTCATCTCTTCTGTATTCATACCTTAAGATTTTTCAGGTGCCAAGATCGACGTTGTCGAATTAATTTCGTCAATACGTTTAGAATAAAGGTATTATTGGGTACAGGTATCCCTACCATATAAATTGTGGAAACTTCTATCGAGGGTGACAACTTACTTATCGAAACATGTATCACAGACTTGGGATAATGTGACCATCGGCTAACGCGAATTTCTAACAAACGTGAACACATAATTATTGACACTATTGGGTCGAATTTCACTATAAACCCAATACTGTAATCAGCTGCAGCCAACTTTATTGTTGCATCGGTTAGATTATATACGTACTATCAACAAGTACATCAATAAATAAGTTTTCTAATGTAGCTTCATTTCTTTTTATATTGGCTCTGGTATGTATACTGATAGTATGCAAATAAGAAGCAACAAACCGAAATTTTTGTCTGGATACACATGTGCGAAATGATCATTTTATTGCTGGGCATCGTACAATCTTTACTGTTATAACTTTTATCGTGGTTTAGCATTGGTTTCTTTGTGTTAATATGTTGTGTTAATATATAGTATGTGTGGTAAACACTCTTTTTACTGAAGATTACATTCCATATCCAAATGTTTATTTAGGCATAATCTATATATGTATATAAAATACAAAAAATGTTTCTATGTCCGTTATAGACTTCGAAACTATCGAACCGATGTGCCCCAAACCGGTTTCATTAGAAAGGCAATAACGTGAGGATGACTTTAGACCACTAAAAATGCATTCGGTCCATTCATGAAGTGGATTTCCGACTTTTCCCATAAAATAATTTTTCCGAATACAGACTGTCAACACAAAAACATTGATCTGTCACTGTCATCAGAAAGTTTTATCATTTGTGGTTATCGCGTCGACCATGTCAAATAATCGAATTAGAAAATATTAAAAATCTCATAGACAGTAAAAACGAGTAATTTTGGCTCCGAAGAATGATGACGTCAACAAAATAAATCATCAAATTTAATTCAAGCTATCCAGTGAACGTCCGGTGTCACGTACAAATCAATTGACACAGTTATAGATAAAATAATTGGCTCTCGAAAACACGATCTCTACAGTTATAGATGGGGAACAAGCTGTCAACTTTCTAATAGAGTTTCTTAACTCTTTGGAACCATCTGGAATGCCACCACATATCTTAACTTTAAAAGTTGCTTCATCATTGATGCTCATTCGCAACTTATTGTTAGACCTACAGAAATTGTGCAACGGAACAAGATGGTGAGTGTTGCTGGCTTGAACTTAGAAAATTCCTGTTTTTCGCACGGCCAATTATATGTTGCTTGCTCCAGAGGTGGAGCGTCGAAAAATCTTTATGTTTACACACCTACCGAAAAAACTCAAAACACGACGGGTATCTGCTAGTATTATCATAAATTACTCGTCCAAGTCTCATAATTGCCAAAATTGCTGTAGAGTGAGCAGGCTATGCCCCGAAAGAAGATAACAAAGTTCAGTAAAACATACTCCATGACATAACAAGCGGTGTCCCTTTTTATTCAGGTGTTTTTTGTGAACGCAACACCCGCGGTGTAAATTAGTATATGTTATTGCAATTTTACTGCATTTACAAATATACAAATTGGTCTGGTAAGTGTCAATTGCCATTATTCTAAATTTGAAACTTTGAAACATTTTCAGCCAAAATCTACTTGTTTTGTAGCATATATATTGAAATATTCAGTTTACATAGCACAAATCTGCAATGCTAAATGCCCACCCAATACTTCCGTTTTCATACTGTATTAAGTTATCTTGCACTGTGATCTATTTATAAATGAAGAGGAAGTAGTCCCAAGAACTGAAAAAAAAATGTATGTACATTTTGATCAACGTTCAACACCGGTTAATGTTAAAATAAACCATCCAACGATATGCTCGTAGCCAATTATACTAGTTCGAGCTATAATTAGGATAAATACCAATAAATTTAAAAATGAAAAAGATGAAACGAAGAAAAGTGAACGTCTTTTTATGTAAACCACCGTTTCCGTCAGTGCGACATGTATTTGTTTACTCTGCCACCCCTGTGTTTATCCGATGAGATTCCAAAATGTGTGCACCTTATGTACACAATAAAAACGACACATGTCTACCTCCCCTAGGGATATATTTCTAACTTTTACCTGTTGAAATGATGAGTGTAGATGCGTTCAACTAGACATGTGTATATTTGATAATTTAGAAATATAAATTATGACTAATCGAATGATAAGATCAGCATGATACTTATTTAAAATATTCCGTTCAGTGACTTTCCTAGATACCTGTGTAAAAACCCAGAGTATACAGAGATGCTAGGAACTCGATATACCTATATATGTACGTATTCGAAAGTGATAACAACGTATGCATAGGTATCTGGATTGTATATATACAGCGTCTTTCCGGATGGATGTATGAATAGGTCAAAAATTCCTTGAATTATTGACCTAAAATCCCATTTTGTGAGGCTCAGCGCTGCTTGGATTTCTGCCATATTTTAAATATATTACGACAGATCAAGTCTGTCTTAGAAATTAAGAAAAACAGAAATGAAAAGCCGTTGTGAAGTGCATTTTCTGTAGTAGATACCACGGCATACAAAGAAAAGTTGTATGCAAAAGAAAACTGAATAATAATACAAAATTTCAAAGCTCTTGGTATGTCTACTTTGATATTCTTATGTCTTATAATTATCTACGTCTAATAAACCAATGAAAATAAACCGATTTTGTTGACATTTTGTACACTTATTATTTTGAACAATCTTTACTAACGAAATTTCACTTACGTCATTCGAAATTAAGAAATTAAATCTCAAACTGGGGAGAGGTGAAATTTTGTATTATTGCTGTTTTCCTTAACAAATAAGTTTTCTTAATATTTTTCATAACTACTACAGGAAATGTACTTTATTAGCACTTAAAAATTATTTTCTTTTAATTATTTTTTAAATAAAACATGGTCCAAATTAATTTCTATCCAAATAGGGTTGAACCCCACAAGCTGGAAATTGAAATCAAAAATTCAAACAATTTTTTACTTCTCTTTTTGATATAATTATTATATTCAAAAATGCAGTTTCTTTTGGCTGTATGATTCAACATAGTATTAATTAATGATTAATAGCTTATGTTACAAATTGGTGAAAGAAACCGTTTTAAATGGAAAGCAATATAAACCCATATGTACAGTTTGTGAAAAAGGTGGATGACGTGTTATTATTAAGTAATGTAAATCGGACCGACGCTGCCACTCCGCCGAATTTTATTATTTAATGATAACTTATCAATGACAACTTATCATTGAATAATAAAATTCGTGCCTCAGAATAGTGTTCTGGGCACCATGCTATTCCTTCTATACACAGTTGATATGCCAACAACAAAATTGACTACAACTGCTACCTTCGCTGACGACACGACAATACTAGCATCCCACAATAATCACGAAAAAGCCTCCCTTAACCTACAAAAATCATGAATAAATATACATATATATATATATATATATAATCGGTTTCCCATTCTACCCTAAGGTGTAGAGATTTTGCCTTTTCAGGCTTCGGTTTCTCCTCTACTAAATCGCTTCCACTCCTTCCTATTCATTGCTAATTCCTTGGCGTCCTTCCATGTTCAGCCTCTCCGCTCTAATACTTCCGCTATCATTGCTGCCCACTGCTTTCTTGGTCTACCTCTTCTTTTCTTGTCGCTACTGCTTGTCTCCCAGATTTTCTTAACTGGCACTTCTTCACTCGTTCTCTGTAAGTTTCCCCACCAACACAGCAAAAATCATTAAACAAAGTTCAAAACTGGTTCATTTAGTTACCTCAGGCTTAAACATGAAGAGTGTGTCAAATATATGGTTGTATCTAGATGAGGGGTCTCAAAACTTTTCAGCCTTGGGGCCATACTTATTACTTCAGTGAGTTTTCTACTTATTATACTTGTCATTAAGCTTTACCTAGCAAGTAAATAAATCCGAGTTATTATCATTCTGTTTTTTTGTCCAGCGTATCACAACAACAAGAAGCTACTAGCTGTCGCGGGCCGGATTGATGACACTGGCGGGCCGGATTTGGCTCGCGGGCCGTAGTTTGGAGACTCCTGATGTAGATAGAAAGCTCGTCTTTATAACAACGACAGTTTAGTAAACTGTATTGGATGCTAGGAAGGAACTCTCAACTATCCCTAAACAACAAACTTTTACTGTATGAAACTATCTTAAAGTAAATATGGACGTACGGAATCCAATTTTGGGATACTACCAGCAACTCAAACATTGAAATTGTTCAACGATTTCAAAACAAGGTCCTTACAGCAACAGTTAATGCACCGTTCCTAATTATGGGCTACATAGCAATCTTAAGTTACTTGCAGTGAAGGAAGAAATGTGAAAATGTAGTGAAAACTATAGAGCCAGAGTGAGTATACATTCTAACCAACTAGTTGTTACATTAATGAACGACAAGACAGAAACCAGACGTCACAAACCTCCGAATTTACCAAATAGATTTATTTAGACTGCAGGTTGTAAATTTGTAAATTTATATTTTAATAAGCGAAATTGTTTAGTGGAGGTAGTTCGTCCACGTCAGGAACTGTCTAACAAAATACTTATCCTAAAAGGATAGATTGTATGCTATTTGGAGTTAAATAATATGTATATAAAGCATTAAGTAATAACGTGATGATCTCCCGTTTAAAAACTCTTTAAAAAGTATTTCAAGTGTAGCGAAGGCATTATCCAAAAACAGTACATAGAGTCATGCTGATTAACTCAAGCAGTTATTTTGAATTTCTTAAAATCTAAACAATTTTGGTCAAACAACCTAAAGCACATTTCTGATGTTGCATAACTGTGCGTTGGAATATGGAGCTTGACTGTATCATTTTAAACGATCGCGTTATCATTATCTCTACTATAATATAACGCGGTACCTTTGATTTTGATTTATTAGTATATTGTGATAGAAAATATAATTCTAAAGGAATGTATTGATAGATAAATAAATCTGTAAAGTTAAATGCATATTGATACCAAAAAAAAAAAAAAACAGTGTAATATACGTTCAGCAACACAAATAGTTTTAATACGGAGCATTCTAATTCCAAACTTGTCCTTTACAAACCGATTTACATATTTTAATTTGATTAAACGATCGCTTTGTATCCAATTAGTGTTGTGTTTGGAACTTTGTCTACAGTTTTAACAAGTTTTTGACTAATATACGAAGAATCTATTGACTTTCAATAGAGTTTGGCTATTTGAACATTTGTAGTTCCTATCTCTTCTCAAATCTTTACTGAAAATTTTCGGATGCAAACATTAGTATTATGAATCTCTGTTTAGAAGGTTAACGCTGGTTAGTCAGTTATATGTTGGTAAGTCGTGCGGTTGGGAAAGTTAATGCAGGGTATTGGTGCCTGAATCGGCTTGAAAGAAGGTGTCCATTTTGGGTTCATCCTTTCATTTGCTAAAATCAAACATGTTTGGCTTTAGTGTCAGTGCAAGCGCTCCAAAAGGTGAATAAAAATCCTATAGGTGTCCAGGAAATTGTTCGAGAAGCTGGCTGACGAACTTCATCCGTTCATTAAAAATTATATAAATTAAGGAAGAGGTATTAGGATATTTCTCCACATTTTCAACTAATTTAGAATGGAAATCCTGATTACACTACTCTTATTATTGCCTTTATCCAATAAAGGCGCACGATTATTGAAATGCAACTGATACAGCAATTGCATTGGAGTTCGTCGATTTATGTTTGGTTGCGTTCAAGCTTCATGACTCGCATCAGTGGACACGGTAGTGCATCGTACCAAGGATTAAACTCTTAAGCAAAGCGCGCCAACTGCGATTCAAATGCTTAGCGCAATGACCGCCAACCTTTTCGATGTGTTTAGCTACTGTAATAATTTTCAAATATAGAGCGAACTACCTCTATTGCTTTTTCTAATGTTTGTTAGTTGCGCAGCGAAGCATGGTGAAAGTCTAGAATTATTTCAATAATATAAGGCTCCAACTGATGGGGCTGGCCTAAAAAATTTATAATCTCCCTTAAGCCGAGCCCAAGAACCTTTCATGGGCTGTATTGGAACCAATTATTACGAGGGCGGTTTCATGGAAGAGCAACTTTTCAATAAAAGCTATATTACTGTACCATAAAAAATATATTTCATTTTTCAACACAATTCCCATTTAACTCTACAAACTTGGATCACAGAGTTTCCAATTTTTGAAACCATCCAAAAAGTAATCTTTCGGAAACTCTTCAAAATATGCATTTGACTCGGACTCGACGACGACCGTTAAGCACGTTGTTGTCATATGGCTTCTTTTTCTTCGATCTCTATATTACACGATAAGGACAAGCACTTGAATAGCGTCATAAAGCAGTGGTGAAAAAGTTAAGATAAAACAAAACGAATCAGAAATAAAATCAAAGATATTATTTTTTAAATGATAGTATTTAGCTAAAGAAAATAATTAATTCACTACATCACTATGAAGATAGGTATTCTACAGCCAATACTTTGTATTCAAAATAAGTAAACGAGCCTTTTTCTTAACAATATGAAAAATTTTAATCAAAGAACTGTGATACTTAATATATGTATGTACAGTAGTCTTAACAGATCCCCGTTTTACCATTTTGTCCTCTTATATTTTTATGTGTCCAGGGAAATCTGCAAATTCTAATTTCTAGAAATGTTATTTGAATATTAGAAAATAAGTAAACTATAAACACACAAAACTACATATAAACTTACTAATGTACTAATGTAATTTTATGGCAAAAAGTGAGAAACACAAAAATATCTACCAATATTACCCACATATGTATATAACCAACTATCTAACTTTTAGAGGTAGTGCGCGATCTAAACAAGTTTAAGATCTTTACTAGTGTAAGTCGTGCCTTTTGTATTATTATCGGTTAAAGGAATTCTTGGACGCCCAAACAAGGTAGTGAATTACGCCGGCATTACAAGGTGATCAGGTCCCGTACCTGCACCATAAAACGACCATTAGACGCGAAACAACAAACATTATATAAGGCCAGTCAGTTATAAAGAAGTTACTGTTTTTTGTAAGAGCAATATAGGTAACGTAGGTATTTTGTTAATCTCTCATTTGCGTATGCCCATGCTTATAGTATATATTTTAATAATAATAAAATAGAATGTGAATTAAAAAAGGTTCTCTACTTACTGTTATTCATTTTAGAATACAAGTAATGTAGATATTACATATCTGTATTTAATAAAGTGAACAGGAAGACTGAAATTTATCGATTAGATTATACTGCAAGCATTCTGTTTTACTTTTAATACTGGACATAAATCCTATATTTTCTATTGCTTACCAAAAGCAAAAACTTTTCTAGCTGATTTACTATTAACTCAAAATGTCAATGCGAAACATAAACCCTGTTTGTTTTCCTGACTGTTAGAAAATAGTTATCAAGTATCTTCTAAATAGTAATATTAATTTAAGGCTATTAAACAAATGTTACATAAATTTAAGTGATTTAATTGATTCTGAAAACGTAATCCCTAAATAAAATAACAATAAAGAACTTTTAATTTATGAAATGTTTGGTATTCAAATGAAACGAAAACAGCAAATTTCAAGGCCAAAATTCACAATATAAATTAATGTACATGATGCACGCAGCGGGTTCATTAGAAGCTTTTGATATTCTGCCATTTATTTGTATTTGAAAATTTGAAATAGGAACCTACGGTCGTTTGTCTCGTAAGAGAAAATATTCCTCCGAAAATATCCCTTTTATTTATACCGGAAATCGATATAAACTTTGGTATTGTAAACAGGGTGATATTATGAAAGCAGTGGCGGCTTAGAAATTGACCGAGTAGTTACAGCGAACGTCGAAAAAAGTAATTTTGTGAACCAATGGAAATTTTACATGGCGTTTTTCGTTGGATGATTTTTTACAATTCTAGTAAATCTCCAATTCAACGACAATGCGTAGAATCGCTTCGTTCAACTTGTAGTAATAAAGCACCGTTAGAAAATTGGCTTGCAGAATTTCGTCATGGTCGCGAGTCCGTCAGTAATCAGTTGTGTGAAGGGTTGACCAAAATCGGTTGTTATTTAAAAATAAACATCGATGCTGTGAGTAACGCAACCGAAGAAGATCTGCATGTGACTTACATTGCGGTATTCTTAAGGATATCTAAGACATTCGATTTTGTATGAGCATTTGGCTGTGAAGAAAGGTCACTCGTTGGATTCCGCATAATTTAATCGAAGGTAAGAAAAAGTTCGTGTTAATTGCTGTACGGGAATGCTAAAAAGCTAGATCTGCAAAATCCGTAGACAGCATCATAACATGTGACTAAACTTGGATATATTCGTATGAACGGGAAACTAAGCAACAATCTACTGTTTGGATCTTCCAAATCACACAAAAGTTGTTCGTCCACGAGCACTTCCAAGAAAATTTTCGTTTGTTTCTTCGGTTGTACTGGACATTTCTTTAGAGAATCGACGAACAGTTAATATTGAATGATATACAACAATTTGTTTACCAGAAGTCATTGACAAAATCAGGAAAACCCAACAAAAAACGTTGCATCGTTCTGCATCAATGCCATCTCTGACACTGCACGTCAAACAATTGATTATCTAGAAGAGAATAAATGTCGCATTTTCCGCATTCCCCTGATTTCCTTCTGTTTCCGAATGTCAAACCAAAAATGCGTGGACAACTCAAGAAGCTGCCGATAACTTCAAAAAGCATGTTTTTGAGATACCAACTTCATAGTGGCAAAAATGTTTTGAGAATTGGTTTGAATGCATGGAAAAGTGAATAAATTATAAAGACGAATATTTTGAGAAGCTATATGTTCAAACAGATTTTCTTCTTTCTCGGGTTTTTAACAACTTAAAGGCGCCTCTAGTATGCGCTTTCACTAGAATGTAGGCAAGTTTATTTGCTTTTAGTGCTTAATTATTATTATTACTGTAAACTGTCTCAATTTGTTATACAGCACCGTTTTCTACGTAAAACTTTATTTTTGATAAATAGAAAAAATCGAAATTATAAAAAATAGGCGTAACGGTGAACCTAGTATCCCGGTCCCCCGTTATTGATTCTTCCGCCATCCACGAGCTTATGCAATATACTTGAAATTATATTTTAAAGAAAGGAACGATTGTTTCAGAGATATTTACAAAGAATAAAAAATCGTGCAAATTTTTGGAGGGAGCTATACCCAAAAATCGGGGAATCAGCCGCCAAAAACATTGCGTTGTTCTTATACCAAAGTACTCTTTCAATCTGCACAGTTTCATCAAAATCTGAATTTGAGGATTGCCGGTTTTCCCTGGGATACTTACAATTGGAATACTTTCTTATACCAACATATATACAAACGTTTTGTAGTTACTTCCTTTTGTTAGTTTGGTGGTGGGTACTTTAGAACTAATTATTTCGGCCAACATGAAATTAAAGTTCCTTGTAGTGATGGGAAAACCCGTTCTTCTAAAAGAACAGTTCCAACCGTTCTCGTTATTTTGAAATAACGGTTCCAATATAACAGGTTATCGTTGTTTCGTACTCGACAGTTCTATTTGATAACGCATCATACAATCAATAAAATATGTTATGCGTACATCGCCTTTGGCGACCTTTGCTTGATTTGATATATAGTTTGTTTTTCCCCGACGTTATACTTTCCCATCACTAGTTCTAACATCTTGGTGATTCCCCGAGTTATATGATTGTGTATTGATGATGTAACTGTATCCTACGTACATTAAGTTTTTCGTTAGAAGTTCCTATAGTTTTCTTTTTCTCACGATTCAACGCTAGTTTACACACATGGTGTAAAATAAATATGACAAAAACATTTAAGTCCGTTTTCATTGTTGACACATCCGTTTGCTACAATCCGTAGCTGATCCATCGAACAACAGCTTTATAGTTAGGAAATAGGAACAATCATCAAGTAATCACAATTCATTCATCCGGAAGTTTCTCAGGCAAAATAATCATCATGGAGAAATATTTAATAGGAAAGAAGTCGATGATGTGGAATTTCTTCTTAAACCGCGTACGCTGGAGACCGTCCGAAAGGAACCGTTCTTTGCCCAGCGAGATAACAGTTGCAATCGTTCTGGATCCAGAACGGTTCTATAATAACAGATAGTTCAATAACGACCCATCACTAGTTCCTTGTGCGCGTTAAACGCTTAATTTATATATGAGTTGATAAACCTTTGCTTGAGAGGCTATACGCAAAATGACAACGTAAGATTCAATCCTACAGTTTGGAACTTGGCTCCAAAATCTTATTCACGTGGCAAGATAGTCTTAGATATGGCGATTGATATTGTTGTGTGCAATTTTAATGATGGTGTGACAAATATTCTACGAATAATGAAAGTTTTGGAGATGGTTATTGGCGTTCAATCACACTATTTTTGTTTTGAAGCCGATGCTAAACGTATCAAGCATGCCGAACTGTTTTTGACAGATGCGGCGAAAGAGGCACACTTTAGTATACAATCTTCGAGGAAAGAGAATGAGGAAGAATATTTGAACATGGAAAGGCAGCTTTATGGTCCTGGGATAGCAGATTATGATAAAGCATTTTAAACAAGCGAATTTTTCATTTTTTCATGTCTATAACTCATTGCAAAACTTTAAACGTGTTTTTCCCGAAACACGATTTTCAAAACTGCAACAATTTTTGTTGCATTTATTCGAATTTTTTACCATATCTTTAAAATTTCGACGTGAAATACGTACGATATTTTCGATAAGATAATTTTAACATTATTTATTAACAAATGATTGCCCTTTTTCTGGTGGAAAATTGAATTTCTTACTTCAAATACTCGCCAATCACACAAAAATCAATATTTTCCAAATCCTCTACGTGTTTCACTAGCTATAACCATGTAGATTAAGTAATTTTCTTTTATTCGGGATTAAAACTTACACCAGCTACACTGCGTACCGCAGAGCGCCTCAAATTCAACATGGCTCGCGAGAATGGCTCCAGCGTCGCCATTTTGTATATTTATCAATGATAATTTTTGTTTAGTACTTAAATATATGCTTAATAACTTCTTAGAAAATTAGTACCTTTTCTTCCATACAAAAGAAATTGTCAAAAAGCGCTTCTTTTTAGGTTGTTACAGTGGTGTTACCCTCTTAAGAAATCCGAGAGTTTTGAAAAAGAAAATGGGCCCATATTTAGGAACAATTATGATAATTAAAAGGTTTTGAAATATTTGCAAATTGGTTTGGCTCTAAGTTGGACATTAATAATTGTTACAATTCGAGGGTTTGAAAAAATTGAGTCAGTCCAAAATTAGACGGCAATGTTATTAACTCAAGAGGCTCGGATAAATTTCAAACCTAAGACTTGGGTTAGGTAGAATTACAAAAAGAAGTTTGTAGCTTGTATGATCTCCCAATTATAATAACTAGAAACGTGTGGTTTTAGGCAGGAACAGAGCAAGCAGCCTCCGCTATTTCTCTTTTGTTATACATACTATTTGCATGGTAGAGTGCACTTTTGCATTATAGCACATAGTAATTGGTGGTGATCGTCTATCTAAAACTGGGCGTCTCTAATATCTAATAAGTCTGTAATCGGTACGGAATTCGTCATATTTAACATTGGTGTGTGTATGCATGTACAATGACTGAAAACAAAGAGACCACTTCGTAGTATGTCAGTTTAATGTTCAACAATCAGCAAACAAATTAAAAAATTATTATGCCATTTGGCTCAAATAAATCGATGACAGTTGTATTTTAATATTTACAAAAAAGAACTTCTGGTAAATAAACGATTACGCCTTCTTATTGAAAACACCCGGACAGAACTACGGACAAGAAAAAAGAAACCACCGCTTTCTTCGCACAAGGAAAGCTGAGAAATGTGTTTTTCAACGTCAGCTAATACTTGTAAAGTCCCCCTTTTGCCTCTATGACTGCTTGCGTCGTCGAGGCATGCTCTCTACGAGGTTTTGGAGAAAACACACGTCTACTGCCTCCCAAGCTTCCCCCAGCGCCGTAAAATAAGAGCCTTTGTTCGATACATTTGTTTTATCGATCTCTTCGTCCATAATTGCCAGTAGATTTTCTATGGGATTGAGATCCGATGATTGTTATTTTATTTGATTTCACAAACTGTTGAGTCTTCTTCGCCGCATGTTTCGGATGATTGTCTTGCTGGAAAATAAAGTTGTCCTCCAATCCAACCCGAACCAAGGATTCCTCCAAGTTTTCACTAAGAAAATCGATGTACCCATCAGCAGTCAATATGTCGTTGATTTTCACTAAATTGCCTAGTCCTGGCCAAGCAAGGCAGCCTCAAATCATAACACTACCACTACCGTGTTTCACAGTCTGTTGTAAATGACGCTCTTGACGTTCTTCCCCGGATTTTCTCCATATTCACAGCCTTCTTTGTCGATTGAACAATTGAAATTTGCTCTCATCGGACCAAAGAACTTTTTGCAGAACTCAATTGGTATATGCACATATTTTCTTGCAAATTGTAAGCGCTTCTTCTTGTTGCGATTATTGATAAATTGCCGTTTACGAGCAAAACGACTCTGCATACCAGCCTCATACAGCCTCCGCCGAATTGTTTTGTGCGATACACTCAGTTAAAGTGTTTCTTGGATCACTTGTATTGTTGTAAATGGATTTTTCTTAACCTCTCGTACGATATGAGAATCGTCGCGATAAGTAGTACCCCGTTTCCTTCCTCTTCCCTCTCGGTCCGCAACAAACCCAGTCTTACGAAACTTTTTCCACAGTTTTTGCACTTGAGTCTTGCTCACTTCAAATTTGTTAGCTACTGTTTTCTGCGGGAAACCTTTTGAATGTCTTTGATAATCAATTTTCGTATTTGAACACAAATTTGTGTGCCAGCCATCTTAGCCGACGGTTTTTCGCAACTCAACAATGAGACAGGGAATGAAGTAAACTTACATAAGATCGCAAACGATGATAAACAGAGTACAGTAAAATTTAGCTCACCCGTCGCCTCAATGACAATGGTCTCTTTATTTTGTCGCACACTTAAACGACACATTTACAAAATAAGTTACGGCAAACTAAACTCACACAAAAAATGTAAGAATTCACAGTGAATGTTAAAATCAAGTTAGTACAGGGTATGTTAGCAAAAAGCCAACAGGTTTTAAATATATCTTCCCAATATTTCAAATGTACACTAGAAAAGTGAGGTGGTCTTTCTTTTTATCAGTCACTGTATGTGAATGCAGTATCCAGCACGAATTAAACAGTTCTTATTCGAAACAATTCGCCACTGTAAGATTGTTTCATCCCGTACGAAAAGCATAGGTCTGTTAACAATATTCTAATTTCCTAAAGGCACAAAACTGTTTAGATGTAGTAATTTCATATTTACAGCTAATACTTTTAATAACTTGAATGAAGCATATTTATGTTGGTTTTTCTTTCGAAGTAATAGGTCTGCTTTAAGGTTAATATTGGAACCAACTTCGGAAAATAATCCCAATTAGTGTCGGGTCATTTGATATGGTTTTTCATCACCTAAATTGTAATTGGTCATATTAATTCATTTTCATCCGTAAACGTTACAATAGTCCCTATTTCATTTCTTGTTAAATTACATTAGCATCCAGAGCTACAATTATCCACTTGTGCAGCGTATATGAGTTGTTATAATAATGCTTCGTAAATTTACGTTTGGTAATTATATTTCTTAGTTTCAGACTTGACATAATTTCATAGTTTTATTTTGTAAACTACACTTGATTGAAAAATTAGGTTTCTCACGATCATTTAGATTTTAGATGAAAACTACTTTGGTAGTTATAGTTTGCTATATATATATTCCTATCCCCTATATTTGCTGTATTTAATTAACACGCATTAACTAGTAATAAACTTGTAATTCTGGAAAAGTTGAATTTCTTAATACGCTAATCTAATTAGCCTTCCAACTTCAAACCTAACGCATCACAAAAATTAATGAATAACAACAAACTAAAATCGTTAATTATTTAAACGTATGTAAGTACAAATAAGATGAGTCCCTTTTCACAAGTTTCCTCTGTCTGTACGTCCTCCTTTGTCGAATGTTAAAATCGACTGAAAAATAATAATAATACGCTTATGGAACTGGAATTAGACATTTTGATTCATATTAATTAATATGCGTAGTATGTACACATGTCGATCTTTCATTGTCTCTTTGGAAGTTAAGAACATATGGATCTATAGCCTGAATATTTCAGAAAGCACATCTGGACTCAACTCGGTTTTTAAAGGTATGTAATTCCATCCATGGCGTACGTCTAATAAATAAACTTTTTCAGAATCTTCACATCTGTGGACGGTTTAAACCATCTGAATATTCTTTTTATGTATATACATCTGAACATGATCATAAAAAGTAAATTTGTTATGGAATAGGGTTTCCAAGTCTCTGAAAATCTGTTGATTTCACTAGTTTTGATACAACTACTGGTATTGAATTTCAAATTAAAGAAGTGGGAAACATACATACAACGTGTTTCCAATTTTATACATACCAAAACAGTTAGTTATGCTAGTTAATCCAATGATAATGCGAATTCTTATTCCACGATCAGTTCTGCATTCTTACTGGAACGCTTTATAAATTGACGAGCGAGAGAACTTTGTTTAGAAAGTTTTGATAATATTATGGTAGGTGCCTTCTACGTACATAATCATTTAATATGCAGGCAGGGACATTCAGAAAACTATTTAATATAAATTGATCGTTTCACACGATGTAATGAATAATGAAAAATGCCAATTCGTTAATCTAATTTGACCATCAAGCTCGGGTGGGAAAGTGTCTCATGAGTAAATTAAAATTCACAATATGTACAAATGCGTACAACGCTGTGAAATGACTTTTACTTTGTAAGTGAAAAAGGAGAAACAGGAGAACAATGCGGTGAATTATTTATTAGCTATATCGAAATGAATTCGTTTAGCATAGGAATTATTCGCCAAATAGAGAAGAACAATCACACATGCTTATTATCTGCGATTCTACAATCGACAAGCATTTACTGACAAAACGAAATTGCACAGGTTTCGGTACAATATGGAAGCGGATATAGTCAGTTTAAATAATTTTCCTTCCACATATCTTGATTTTGCTTTTTCGCGGTTTAGTGCAACTTGGACTTATAACGTGCGTTTGTTACGTCTACTAAGACAATTAAGGTTTTTTCGTCACTCGTTGCGATCCTGTTCCCTCCAACACTCGATGCACTATTTAGCTTCCCGTGTTATGAGGCGCCTCTGAAGAGTTCCATTAACTGTCGATTGGTTTGTAGGAAAGCGATTATGATAAACTTGATTCAATAAAAGGCATATTTCTTTTTAAGTTCTTTGACGATCACTGTATCTGATCATCATTAAGATTCTCTCAGTTTAACAAAACAACGCGCGAGTGGTTAAAACTCGCAAATGCCAATAAAACTTCTGTTTGGGTTTTGATGAATTTTTCAGACCTATGTCAAAACGAATAAATGAATGAAAACAATTAAATTCACTGTCAAATCACTTCATGGAAAAATATTAAATATTAAAGCAAATTACAGTTGGCGTCATGTAAATAGTACCATAAAATTAGTCAGAATTAGCTAGGAACATTTACTTAGGATATTTTCTCATAACAGGAATACCTACAAATCTAAGAACACTGTTTGGAAGTTTCATGGGAACCCTGTATAAGTAGTCATGCAAAAAATTATTGCGAAATGATTTACCAATATTCAAATCATTTCGAATTAAAACTAACTTGTACACAGTTTTATCAAATCTTTTCACACATTCCATACTTGCTTCATTTACATTAAGCAATCGTTGATCTTTCCACGTACGAGATGAAGAGTGTCCATGATTCCTTATTAAAAATATATAAATATGTAGATCAACCTTTATACATGTTGTATTACGAACACACTGTCTATATGCTATCAATACATAGTATCGTATATAACATAATTTTTTATAATCGAAATTATTTAACAAATACTACTGCTTAAAGTTGTAAACTCATTACAGAATGATGATTTAAGAAATATGATTTATTGAAATGGCTTCTTTATTGATTTATAATACATTACTGTTTTCAACATAAATGAACGTTTCCTCATCAGATCAACCATTGTTTATTCCATCAATTTTTTATTTAAATTGTTAATTATTATCGAGCTTATTTTACGTATATTTTATTTCTATCGTACTAGCAGGATATATCATGCAATATTATAGAGGAACATACATACATATTATATTGGATTACAAAGGAACTGAAGAATATGTGCTAAAAATATTTAATTTAACACATAGGTACATATGTATATTAGTAATACACATTTAGTATGACGAGTACGGTATGGATCAAAATGAATAAAATACTGCCATTATTTTACGACTAACATGTCGGTCATGGAAGTTTGAGACGTTGTTTTCAGTAAATTCTTCGCAGATTACACTGGTACGGAATTGTTTTGTACTATTTCTTATGTATTTTTGTATGCTGATTTTAAGTCCCTCGTCAGAAATCGTCCATCTGGCACCAGTTTTCCGCAATTGTATTTTCCATTGGTACGTGTTAGCCTTTGCTCCTCAACCAATGCGCATCGCACAGCGTATGAAAGACATGCAGGGCCCCATTGCGGAGATTTGAGTCATTGCCCTTGCACTTGGACTTCAATTAGGATATACCAAATTTTGCTGTTTCTAGTGCGAGTGGGACAGTAGAGATAAACAAAACCATTAAAAAAGAAACAATGCCCACCAAGAAGATAGCTCGTTCCGGGAACAAAAATGTCGTCACTCAGCCCCTAGTGGATCCTGCTACCTCTATACATTGAAGTCAGATTCATAAAAAATTAAGTTAAAGAAATGGATAGAAACGGCGACGGTTTTAGCTTTCTAAAAAACAAGAAAGACATATTCATTGCCCCAAAATTCGAGAACGACTCCGAGTTCGACACCACCCTAGATGAACAAGGAACACCAGTATGGGAGTCATTCAAAGAAATAGTCCAGCACTTTCTTTGAAATAACAAGATGGACAACTATAAGGACCTTGTAGAGGAATTACTTTAGAACCATAAAGCTCCTAGTTGCAGTATGTCACTGAAGATACATTTTCTTCATTCACACTTAGATTTTTTCTCGGTAAAGTTATGTCATGGAATCCCGTTATCTAGACAAGCTGGACCCAAATATCAAGAAAAATACCTATTGAACTGCCATTAATATAAGAATTTAAGCTATTTTAAGTTGTAACCAAATGCGAGAAATATACATTTTTCAAAATTTTAAACGCGTTTCACAAACTATGCCTGACGCGCAAATTTGGAAAGCAGAGTGACCCTATTTGATGAAAGAAGCACGTAAAAAGTGAAATTATATTTACCAGTGTTATTGAATCTATTTCTATCTATCTATTTTACTTAGTTTTGATAACATCCTAACATCCCAAGACAGTAATATACAACATGGATAGAGGAAAACAAAGGAAGATTTTGCATTTTCTGAACTACGATTCCCCAGAGTTAGCAGCACATGTGATTTCAAAAGACCTCTCAGCCTAATCATGCATGGTAGGGATATGAAGATGCAATGGCGGTAGCTAGTGAAGGAAAATCATAAGTCCGGTTCACAGACGAATCAAGGATGGATGCTGGAACTCGAGTGGGTTTTACATGAGGTGGAGAAATGAGAAGGTGTTAGCATGAATCATAAGACAGAATGCAGAGAGAATAGAAAGCCATATGCAATAACGATATAACAGGCAGCTAAGAGCAATCCAGAACTTTATCAAGGGCTGTCCTGCAATTTTGGTGTCCATATGCTGGGTACTGGGACACCGAAAATATACAAGGAAATGAAGAAGCGACTACAGGCTAGAAAGGGGACAAAAAGGAAGCTTGTAAGGCCTAAACCAACAAGTGGAACTTCTTATCAAATCGTCAGAACCGAGATCAGAAACTTGATGAAAATGTATGTTAAATAATGGAAGACCCGGCTGGCACTAAAGCAGTCTGGCATCTTCATCGCGGCACTTTCAAGTGGCAAAAGCAATTACTGCGAATGAGCAGGTACCAAATTGAGAAGTTAGAAGGCTTGACAAAACACAAACTTAACTTAATAGTGAAAGATCCTATATGTAGGGCCCCTTATGAGGAAGAGGAAACTGTACAACGTGTCGTCTATGAGTGTCAGGGACTGGGCAGTGCATAACTTGAACATATGTGGTCTCCACATTCCAGCAACCAGCAGAGGTGAAAGAGATTCCTATTAGCAATATTGTGGTTTCATTGAGGATACCAAAGTAATAGAGTAACGTACCTAAGGTATACAATAAGTCAAGGAGCAAATGCAGCGGACAATAAAGCAGGCTCTTAAGAAAAACGAAAAGAGACTTACATCTCTGTGGGATTCCCAATGGTAACGGCAGATGATGTCCTTAATTTCATAGCAAAAGACAATTTCAAACGTCGAAAATAAAAAAGTTGCTTAAGTGCTACATAAGCAATATGATTAAACTGATATTCCAATATGATTCTAACGCGTATTACCTATATTGTATGGAACAGATCTGGAGTGGAACAGATCTGGAGTGAACAGAAAAAAGTGAATTACTTCTAGATTTATTGGCAACAAATTTGGTTTCACGTGGCAGCAGCGATTCCATCTTTGCTGATTCCGCAAGAATATAGGAGTCTAGGAATCCAAGAATCAGGACTCTGACTAGTCATGATCATTCTACTTGAAATCTTATTATAAGCGATATCAACGAGTGATACATGTCACAAGTTAGCGCAAGATGGAAAGAACTACTTACACATAACGCATAGATGCATTGGTCTTGAATCAGTACCTATTCTCATGAGAACCGAATAACTACAAAATTTTTACAAAGAGAGGAAGTAAGAACCAAACTTGTCTTCTTGATGACGGAAGGTGTGCAATGTAAAGTGTAAATCTTTAGGAAGGTATCGAATGAAAACGAGTTTTTTAAAGCAATATTTTAACTTATAAGTGAAACCCCTTGTTGAAATACAAGACTGAAATAAAGAATTTCTTTGATGGGCAACATGTCAAATATTGAGAGGACCATACTACTGTACCGAAAACTCAATTCAAATTACTCAAAGGTTAGAATATATATGATTGAGAATAGACCAAATTAGAAAAGCACGACACTATTGTCTTAACATTTTCATATCAATACCATACAGCATATTTCTTGCGTGTCTCAAAAGCTAAGACGTAAGACGCAAGAACTTCAGATATTGATTTCTCCGGTGAGAGGATCTGCAAAGATTTTATATTAGCAAGATGATATGAGATTAATACTGAACAGATAGCTGTAGACCGTATAGGGGCCGTAAGAAGTGATTAAGTTTAAGTGCGCTAAATATTTAATAAAGGCCTAAACGAAAGACAAGGAACAAGAGACTGTAAAAATTGTATGCTTCTAGTTGCCTTCATTATATTTAATTATTTGGACATAAAATGACCAATTTTAAGGGATAAAAACAGTAAAAAGAAGTAAAGTGCAGTAACACAATTGCATGGTAGTGGTCTAATTAAATCCTTCAAAAATGTGTAGAGGGATAACAATATCCACTTAGCTAAATAAACACTATAAAAGCAACTGAACTCTGTAGACTATTGTATGTAGCTACTTTTAAGATAAATTTATGCATCTTAATAACCCACTGCTATCTATCCGGCTATATTCACAGGCGACAAAGTTCTATGAAGACAACGTTGAAAAACTGGTTCATGGTTTATGACAAATGTCTCAATTTTAAATGGCCAATATGTAGAAAAATAGCTGAGAGTAGTAGCTGTAAGTTGTATATTGTAGTATAATAATACACAAATGGTTAATTACCATTAGAAAACCCATTTATTATAATTCAAGTTATCAAAATCCTAGTTAAGTTCGGGGTTATGGGCTTCATTTGACATTTAGCCTAGTGTCGGGGTTCTATTTATACCTTTTCGACACCACGCCCACCACCTTTTAAGCATTTTTTCCCCTACGGGTGTCTCATTAATTCTCTAATACTAAGCAGCATAATACTATATAATATAATAAAAACTCCAGCCAGAGACAGTTAATGGGAGAAACAAATGTCACCAGAAATTAAAATTTGTTAAATATTTTATAAAAGCATGATTTAATGAAAGAATTTTGTTAACATTTTTTACACATTTCAACAACAAATATACATTACAAGAATTCACATAAATTTACTGGAAATAATCAAGGATACATCGACGTACGGTACAGGTTCTTATAACAGCAATATATTTGGATGAACTGAAGTCAAGGTGAATTAAAGTTTCGTTTGGGGGACAACGGAGAAAGACAGGAGTGTCGTCCTGGTTTCGAGAAGAAATAAAGTTTTGTTTGGTGAACGACGAATAAATTGACAATTTCAAAAAGTCAATAAAGAAGTCTAAAATATATTTCCAAAAGAAAAGATTTTAAGTAGAAGTATTAGTAAGAAAATGAAGTATTACCATACAAAAGAAGAAAGAATTGATAAAAGGGAGGAATCCATAAGCTGCGTCGAGAAAAGAAGTGAAGAAAGGAAATACAGGAGGAACCGTCGACGGAAAATTCACACACATACATTCACACACTAAAATAGGTAAACTTTTTGATTTTATGTTCAATATTTCTAAAAAGTTATAAATATAAATTGTTATAATTTATGCTTTTATATTTTATCTACGGGCTAGACCGGTGCGATTTACTTTAAAAAAACAAATTAACTAAATTCTCAGTGCAATATACATACATATATAGAAAACCTCTTCATGTATTGGTGTTTTTTTAAATATCCAAACCAAACTTAATTTACGAGTCGCCCTCGTATTTGGTCTCTTTGTCAATTGTGTTGAGTAAAATCTTTATGCGGGCGTATTACGTATAAATGTAAATAAAGACAATACTACAATCAACAGTTGATCTTTACAATATTTGTAACCGTGTTCTTTAATATACAATAAAACAATTAAACCTAATTACAGTGTGACTAAATAATAAAGTTGCCGCCACTAATAAAGCCTGTTATCCACGGTTGTCGCCGTTTTAGCTTCAGGGCTTTGATACAGTAATTTAGAATCGGCTGTAGTACTCTGATACATTCATACAACAGCTATATCGGTTATATAACATTTATATGTAGTTGATATAATTGATTGGCGCGACGCGACGGTATGCCTAGTCATCACAGTTGCGATTTATATCGGGGTTATCACGTTGTCTAAACAATAAAAAAGTTATTGCTGTTTTTACTATAAGCTGATCACTCAGTATAGAACTTTGTAATAGTCTGTCTATGGTGTTTAGATTTGACTTTTTATTACTTCAAAAATTAGTATATACATGTATTAATTGAACAAACTTCTCTTATTGGTGCTTCTGAAATATATTCGGACATTCTCATTTCTTTTAACCACGTCATATTGCCAGGTGTTAAGTTTTTCATTCACGTTTTCACTTCAGGACAAATGTTAACAATGGAATTCAAATTCGAAGAGTGAGATGGAAAATGTAACAACGCCAATTATTTTATGATAACCATTTTTTATAGCATGTGAGATACACTCAGTTGCGTTATTGTGCTGAAACTAGTTGTTGGTGTTGTGAAACTTATCTTTTCTAGGCTTTCAAGATATCCCATTTTATTCCTACTATCGTCCGTAAACATAAAATTTTCTGTATCACCATCATCATAGTCACTTAATAAAATAAAACCTGGAGGACTTTCTACATAACGACCTAATAAATTAGGTGCGTTAATGGGCAGGTATCAAGTAACTGCGCAAAAGCTTACAAGGTTAGCACAATTGGCATATGCCAATAATCCGTGAGGAGAATTAAGCTTTGTCAATCGCAGACCGCATCTGCAGATTAATTAGTTTCGTCCTTGTTGGGACTCGTTAGTACAGTATATCGCTCTGCAATTAACAAATTATTATTCTCCAGATGATCTTTTGTAAGCTTTTGCACAGTTACCTGATAACTGCCTATTAACGAACCTAATTTACTAGGTCGTTATATAGACAATCCTCCAGATTTTATTTTATTAAGATTTGGCTCTAAAAATAGTTTGCTATAATCATAACCACTGTTCAATCCCTTCGGATTATGGCTCACGTTTCTGTATATTTTATTTATTTATGGGGTGGTTGGTCGCGTTTTTCTTTCTTTGTTACGAATTTGGAATGCTTTGGTTGCGTTTACTTGATTACATATTTTCTTCTTCCCGCATCCTATTTCCAATTGCACTATTTCTATTTCTCTTAGATCTTCTCTTGACTTCTTAAGGTACACCTTAATTGCCTGCTTTATCACCGCTGTTAGTGGTTTGCTCATTAACAGCGTCTAGCGGTAGGTGCTGCTGCAAGGGTAGCATTAGTCCGTATATCTTCGTACATAGACCGGATTTATCTAAATACATTTCATTCTCATCTTTCTCTGTTTTGATATTTTTACTATATTGTCCTGTCCCAGCTCTTCTATTTCCTTATTTTCTCCTCTTTATTCATTGTAATTGTTTCCACAACATCATTGATCTTATTAATGTTTTCTAGATTCTTATTTTCATCTGATTTTTATATTTTTTCCCTTTAATATTTTCTCTTTGAACCATTTTTTTCTCGATTTTTTCCTGTAGTTACACTTAAATCCATCTTTTCTGTTCCTTATTTCCATGTACTTTGTTTTCTTCTCGTTCATCTGAAGTCTATAATGTTCACCTTCTCCTATTAGGTCCACTGCTTCTATTACGCCTCCTTTTGTTCGATCATCCATTTTCAGTTTTCTTAGTATTTGTTCTTGTAAAACCCATACTACACGAAAAAGTGCAAGAATGGGAAAACCGAGATAAAAATAAAAAAGTAAAAGTAGAAAATGATTACAAACAACCAAGCATTATTGAATGGAAAAGAAGCACAATGAGAAAAAATGTCTGCGAAGCCATTGCCCAACTATGCTTGCAAATCTAAATTATATACTCCATATTTCTCATATAGAGCTGAGAAAACTAGGTCTTTTGCCTTTACTCATTGATTTTTCCTGAAATTTTGTGGTGTTTCCTTGGAATTGTAGATTTACTTCCAGGTTTGATAGGCAAATTTGCACTAGGCCTTCCATTTTCTTCCGTATTTTCAATGCTTTTCATTTTTCCACTACGGTGGTCTATTTATCATCGCGAAAGCACGTTTAGAATATCTAAAAACCACGTAACCTTCTTCGCTATATTCCTATTCTATCCATGCGTATTGTATTGCATTTATTAGCGGTGTTTCTGGTCAAACTGTTTGAGTAATCGCCATTTGCCTCCTGTCCTAACCAAACAAGATTAATTCTGTTTCATTCAGAAAAATCACAATACCTAGATAGTTTTTACAAATTCTAAACGCTTTACATCACAACAATTTCTGATATTGTACAATACCGGACATTCAATATAATTTGATAGATTTTGCTGGCACGATATTTTGCTGTTAAGGTATGCTGAATTGTGCAAATGACTGTCAATGATCGTTGCGTCACAAAAGATCTTCGGAATGTGTTCTTCTTAAAATCGCAATTCATAATTTGTGATAAATAGCCACATAACCACGATCGCAAATGAATACTACAGATTCGACCTATATATGATTTCGTTAATCCCAGACCGCAACTGTATACAGGTCTGCGATTGACCTCGCGGATTATTGGCATATGCAAATTGTGCTTACTTTGTAAGCTTTTTCAGAGTTACTCGATAGATGTTCAATAACGCACTTAATTTATTAGGTCGTTATATAGAGAGTCCTCTAGATTTCTTTTCTTTAAGATTTTGACTCCCAAAAATAGTTCACTATTATTACTTGTGTTTTATTTTTGGAACAATAATAATAAGCATATTCGCATATTTAAAGATATTCCAATCTTCCTTTACAACACACACAACATGTAACTGTTCAGATGTA